>JBAPLH010000219.1:0-1396862 GCA_037897445.1 Ceriops zippeliana
AAGCATCTAGTGAATATAAAGTGTCATATATTTTAGTTAATAACACCCAATTCAGAAATTAGTACGAAATGTAAATTAGAATCAATGACTCATTTGGGTGATGGAACTAAACACATTTAGAATTTCAATTGTGCGTCGACATGTTTGTTTTAATAAATATACTGTGTAATTTAGTTATAAATTTTAATGTCACGACGATTGTGTGGAAAAGAGTGTTTGGAATCAAAAGACATGCCCTCCAAACCCAGAAATATTGTGAACGATTCTTTATTTTAAAAATCAAGCAATTCACATCAATAAGAAAGCCTAATCAAGATTATGGAGCCAATTGTTTGTTAATATTAAATGCATTGTATAGATATGGACATTATTTTCTTCACATTAATTTGATAGTCATTGCAAGAAAAATAGTGCTTGTAACAACAAAAGGAGCCGGATAAGCATCTAGTGAATATAAAGTGTCATTATTTAGTTAATAACCCAATTCAAATTAGTACGAAATGTAAATTAGAATCAATGACTCATTTGGGTGATGGAACTAAACACATTTAGAATTTCAATTGTGCGTCGACATGTTTGTTTTAATAAATATACTGTGTAATTTAGTTATAAATTTTAATGTCACGACGATTGTGTGGAAAAGAGTGTTTGGAATCAAAAGACATGCCCTCCAAACCAGAAATATTGTGACGGATTCTTTATTTTAAAAATCAAGCAATTCACATCAATAAGAATGCCTAATCAAGATTATGGACCCGATTGTTTGTTAATATTTTAATTCATTGTATAGATATGGACATTGTTTTTCTCGATGAATATAGTTTGTTAATAAGGAGACAAAAGATAACTTTCATAGTCGATTGCATGAAAAAATAGTGTGCTTGTAATAACAAAAGGAGCCTAATTAGCATATAGTGAATATAAAGTCTCCTCTTATTTAGATAATAACACCAATTCACATTTAGGACGAAATGCAAATTAGAATCAATGACTCATTTGGGTGATGGAACTAAGCACATTTAGATTTTCAATTGTGCGTGGACATGTTTGTTTTAATTAATATACTGGGTAATTTAGACATAAAGTTTAATCTCTCATGATTGTGTGAAAAAAGAGTGTTTGGAACCAAAAGACAAGTCTTCCAAACCAGAAATATTGTGACAGATTCTTTATTTTTAAAAATCAACCAATTCACATCAATAAGAAACCCTAATCAAGATTATGGACCCCCATTGTTTGTTAATATTGAATGCATTGTATAGATATGGACATTGTTTTCTTGATGAATATAGTTGTTAATAAGGAGACAAAAGATAATTTCATAGTCGTTGCAAGAAAAATAGAGCTTGGAATAACAAAAGGAGCCTGATTAGCTTGTAGTTAATATAAAGTGTCATTATTTAGTTAATAACCCAATTCACATTAGGACGAAATGCACATTAGAATCAATGACTCATTTGGGTGATGGAACTAAACACATTTAGATTTTCAATTGTGCGTCGCCATGATTGTTTTAATTAATATACTGTGTAATTTACTCATAAATTTTAAAGTCACGATGATTGTGTGAAAAAAAGTGTTGGGAATTAAAAGACATGTATTCCAAACCAGAAATCTTGTGAGGGATTCTTTATTTTAAAAATCAACCAATTCACATCAATAAGAAAGCTTAATCAAGATTATGGACCCGATTGTTTGTTAATATTAAATGCATTGTATAGATATGGACATTATTTTCTTCACATGAATATGATAGTCATTGCAAGAAAAATAGTGCTTGTAACAACAAAAGGAGCCTGATAAGCATGTAGTGAATATAAAGTGTGATTATTTAGTTAATAACCCAATTCACATTAGTACGAAATGTAAATTAGAATCAATGACTCATTTGGGTGATGGAACTAAACACATTTAGAATTTCAATTGTGCGTCGACATGTTTGTTTTAATAAATATACTGTGTAATTTAGTTATAAATTTTAATCTCACGATGATTGTGTGGAAAAGAGTGTTTGGAATCAAAAGACATGCCCTCCAAACCAGAAATATTGTGATGGATTCTTTATTTTAAAAATCAAGCAATTCACATCAATAAGAAAGCCTAATCAAGATTATGGACCCGATTCTTTGTTAATATTTTAATGCATTGTATAGATATGGACATTGTTTTCTCGATGAATATAGTTGTTAATAAGGAGACAAAAGATAACTTCATAGTCATTGCATGAAAAATAGTGCTTGTAATAACAAAAGGAGCCTAATTAGCATGTAGTGAATATAAAATCTCCTTATTTAGATAATAACCCAATTCACATTAGGTCGAAATGCAAATTAGTATCAATGACTCATTTGGGTGATGGAACTAAGCACATTTAGATTTTCAATTGTGCGTGGACATGTTTGTTTTAATTAATATACTGGGTAATTTAGACATAAAGTTTAATCTCTCATGATTGTGTGAAAAAGAGTGTTTGGAACCAAAAGACAAGTCTTCCAAACCAGAAATATTGTGACAGATTCTTTATTTTAAAAATCAACCAATTCACATCAATAAGAAACCCTAATCAAGATTATGGACCCCATTGTTTGTTAATATTGAATGCATTGTATAGATATGGACATTGTTTTCTTGATGAATATAGTTGTTAATAAGGAGACAAAAGATAATTTCATAGTCGTTGCAAGAAAAATAGAACTTGGAATAACAAAAGGAGCCTGATTAGCGTGTAGTTAATATAAAGTGTCATTATTTAGTTAATAACCCAATTCACATTAGGACGAAATGCAAATTAGAATCAATGACTCATTTGGGAGATGCAACTAAACACATTTAGATTTTCAATTGTGCGTCGCCATGATTGTTTTAATTAATATACTGTGTAATTTACTCATAAATTTTAATATCACGATGATTGTGTGAAAAAAAGTGTTGGGAATTAAAAGACATGTATTCCAAACCAGAAATCTTGTGAGGGATTCTTTATTTTAAAAATCAACCAATTCACATCAATAAGAAAGCTTAATCAAGATTATGGACCCGATTGTTTGTTAATATTAAATGCATTGTATAGATATGGACATTATTTTCTTTACATTAATTTGATAGTCATTGCAAGAAAAATAGTGCTTGTAACAACAAAAGGAGCCTGATAAGTATGTAGTGAATATAAAGTGTCATTATTTAGTTAATAACCCAATTCACATTAGTACGAAATGTAAATTAGAATCAATGACTCATTTGGGTGATGGAACTAAACACATTTAGAATTTCATTTGTGCGTCGACATGTTTGTTTTAATAAATATACTGTGTAATTTAGTTATAAATTTTAATCTCACGATGATTGTGTGGAAAAGAGTGTTTGGAATCAAAAGACATGCCCTCCAAACCAGAAATATTGTGATGGATTCTTTATTTTAAAAATCAAGCAATTCACATCAATAAGAAAGCCTAATCAAGATTATGGACCCGATTGTTTGTTAATATTTTAATGCATTGTATAGATATGGACATTGTTTTCTCGATGAATATAGTTGTTAATAAGGAGACAAAAGATAACTTCATAGTCATTGCATGAAAAATAGTGCTTGTAATAACAAAAGGAGCCTAATTAGCATGTAGTGAATATAAAATCTCCTTATTTAGATAATAACCCAATTCACATTAGGTCGAAATGCAAATTAGAATCAATGACTCATTTGGGTGATGGAACTAAGCACATTTAGATTTTCAATTGTGCGTGGACATGTTTGTTTTAATTAATATACTGGGTAATTTAGACATAAAGTTTAATCTCTCATGATTGTGTGAAAAAGAGTGTTTGGAACCAAAAGACAAGTCTTCCAAACCAGAAATATTGTGACAGATTCTTTATTTTAAAAATCAACCAATTCACATCAATAAGAAACCCTAATCAAGATTATGGACCCCATTGTTTGTTAATATTGAATGCATTGTATAGATATGGACATTGTTTTCTTGATGAATATAGTTGTTAATAAGGAGACAAAAGATAATTTCATAGTCGTTGCAAGAAAAATAGAGCTTGGAATAACAAAAGGAGCCTGATTAGCGTGTAGTTAATATAAAGTGTCATTATTTAGTTAATAACCCAATTCACATTAGGACGAAATGCAAATTAGAATCAATGACTCATTTGGGTGATGGAACTAAACACATTTAGATTTTCAATTGTGCGTCGCCATGATTGTTTTAATTAATATACTGTGTAATTTACTTATAAATTTTAATGTCACGATGATTGTGTGAAAAAAAGTGTTGGGAATTAAAAGACATGTATTCCAAAACAGAAATCTTGTGAGGGATTCTTTATTTTAAAAATCAACCAATTCACATCAATAAGAAACCCTAATCAAGATTATGGACCCCATTGTTTGTTAATATTTTAATGCATTGTATAGATATGGACATTGTTTTCTTGATGAACATAGTTGTTAATAAGGAGACAAAAGATAATTTCATAGTCAATGCATGAAAAATAGTGCTTGTAATAACAAACGAAGCCTAATTAGCATGTAGTGAATATAAAGTCTTATTATTTAGGTAATAACCCAATTCACATTAGTACGAAATGCAAATTAGAATCAATGACTCATTTGGGTGATGAAACTAAACACATTTAGATTTTTAATTGTGCGTCGACATGTTTGTTTTAATTAATATACAGTATAATTTACTCATAAATTTTCATCTCACTATCATTGTCTGAAAAACAGTGTTTGGAATCAAAAGAAAAGTCTTCCAAACCAGAAATCATGTGAGGGATTCTTTATTTTAAAAATCAACCAATTCACATCAATAAGAAAGCCAAATAAATATTATGGACCCCATTTTTTGTTAATATTGAATGCTTTCTATAGATATGGACATTGTTTACTTGATGAATATTGTTGTTAATAAGGAGACAAAATATAATTTCATAGTCATTGCAAGAAAAATAGTGCTTATAATAACAAAAGGAGCGTAATTAGCATTTAGTGAACATAAAGTCTCATTATTTAGGTAATAACCAATTCACATCAGCACGAAATACAAATTAGAATCATTGACTCATTTGGGTAAAGGAAGTAAGCACATTTAGAATTTCAATTGTGCGTCGACATGTTTGATTTAATTAATATACTGTGGAATTTAGTCATAAATTTTAATCTCACGATGATTGTGTGGAAAGGAGTGTGTGGAATCAAAAGACATGTCTTCCAAACCAGAAATCTTGTGAGGGATTCTTTATTCTAAAAATCAACCAATTCATATGAATAAGAAACCCTAATCAAGATTATGGACCCCATTGTTTGTTAATATTGAATGCATTGTATAGATATGGACATTCTTTTCTTGATTAATATAGTTGTTAATAAGGAGACAAAAGATAATTTCATAGTCATTGCATGAAAAATAGTGCTTGTAATAACAAAAGGAGCCTAATTAGCATGTAGTGAAGATAAAGTCTCATTATTTAGGTAATAACCCAATTCACATTAGAACGAAATGCAAATTAGAATCAATGACTCATTTGGGTGGAACTAAACACATTTACATTTTCAATTGTGCGTGGATATGTTTGTTTTAATTAATATACTGTGGAATTTAGTCATAAAGTTTAATCTCACATGATTGTGTGAAAAAGAGTGTTTGGAACCAAAAGACAAGTCTTTCAAACCAAAAATATTGTGACAGATTCTTTATTTTAAAAAACAACCAATTCACATCAATAAGAAACCCTAATCAAGATTATGGACTCCGTTGTTTGTTAATATTGAATGCATTTTATAGATATGGACATTCTTTTCTTGATGAATATAGTTGTTAATAAGGAGACAAAAGATAATTTCATAGTCACTGCACGAAAAATAGTGCTTGGAATAACAAAAGGAGCCTGATTAGCATGTAGTTAATATAAAGTGTCATTATTTAGTTAATAACCCAATTCACATTAGTACGAAATGCAAATTAGAATCAATGACTCATTTGGGTGATGAAACTAAACACATTTAGATTTTAAATTGTGTCACCATAATTGTTTTAATTAATATACTGTGTAATTTACCCATAAATTTTAATGTCACGATGATTGTTTGAAAAAGAGTGTTGGGAATCAAAAGACATGTATTCCAAACCAGAAATATTGTGAGGGATTCTTTATTTTAAAAATCAACCAATTCACAACAATAAGAAAGCCTAATCAAGATTATGGACCCGATTGTTTGTTAATATTGAATGCATTGTATAGATATGGACATTTTTTTCTTGATGAATATAGTTGTTAATAAGGAGACAAAATATAATTTCATAGTCATTGCATGAAAAATAGTGCTTGTAATAACAAACGGTGCCTAATTAGCATGTAGTGAATATAAAGTCTCATTATTTAGGTAATAACCCAATTCACATTAGTATGAAATGCAAATTAGAATCAATGACTCATTTGGGTGAAGAAACTAAACACATTTTGATTTTCAATTCAGCGTCGACATGTTTGTTTTAATTAATATACTGTATAATTTAGTCATAAATTTTAATCTCACGATCATTGACTGAAAAACAGTATTTGGAATCAAAAGAAAAGTCTTCTAAACCAGAAATCATGTGAGGGATTCTTTATTTTTAAAATCAACCAATTCACATCAATATGTAACCCTAATCAATATTATGGACCCCATTTTTTTGTTAATATTGAATGCTTTCTATAGATATGGACATTGTTTAGTTGATGAATATAGTTGTTAATAAGGAGACAAAACATAATTTCATAGTCATTGCAAGAAAAATAGTACTTGTAATAACATATTGTGCATCGACGTGTTTGTTTTAATTAATATACTGGGTAATTTGGTCATAAAGTTTAATCTCACGATGATTGTGCGAAAAAGAGTGTTTGGAACAAAAAGACAAGTCTTCCAAACCAGAAATATTGTGACAGATTCTTTATTTTAAAAATCAACCAATTCAAATCCATAAGAAACCAGAATCAAGATTATGGACCCCATTGTTTGTTAATATTGAATGCATTGTATAGATATGGACATTGTTTTCTTGATGAATATAGTTTTTAATAAGGAGACAAAAGATAATTTCATTGTCGTTGCAAGAAAAATAGTGCTTGTAACAACAAAAGGAGCCTGATTAGCATTTAGTTAAAATAAGGTCTCATTATTTAGGTAATAACCCAATTCACATTAGTACGAAATGCAAATTAGAATCAATGACTCATTTGGGTGATGAAACTAAACAAATTTAGATTTTCAATTGTGCGTCGACATGTTTGTTTTATTTAATATAATGTGTAATTTAGACATAAATTGTAATCTAACGATGATTGTGTGAAAAAGAGTGTGTTGGTCCAAAAGACAAGTCTTCGAATGCAGAAAGGTTGTGAGGGTTTCTTTATATTAAAAATGAACCAATTCACATCAATAAGAAACCCTAATCGAGATTGTGGACCCCATTTTTTCTTAATATTGAATGCATTCTATAGATATGGATATTGTTTTCTTCATGAATATAGTTGTTAATAAGGAGACAAAAGACAATTTTATAGTCATCGCAAGAAACATAGTGCTTTTAACAACAAAAGTAGCCTGATTAGCATGTAGTGAATATAAAGTCTCATTTTTTAAGCAATAACCCAATTCACATTAGTATGAAATGCAAATTAGGGTGAATGACTCCTTTGAGTGATGGAACTAAACACATTTAGATTTTCAATTGTGCATCGACATGTTTGTTTTAATTAATATGCTGTGTAATTTAGACATAAATTTTAATCTCATGATGATTGTGTGAAAAGGAGTGTTTGGAACCAAAAGACAAGTCTTCCAAACCAGAAATATTGTGACAGATTCTTTATTTTAAAAATCAACCAATTCACATCAATAAGAAACTCTAATCAAAATTATGGACCCCATTGTTTTTTAATATTGAATGCATTGTATTGATATGGACATTATTTTCCTCATGAATACTGTTGTTAATTAGGAGACAAAACATAATTTCATAGTCATTGCAAGAAAAATAGTGCTTGTAATAACAAAAGGAGCATAATTAGAATGTAGTGAAGATAAAGTCTCATTATTTACGTAATAACCCAATTCACATCAGTACGAAATGCAAATTAGAATCAATGACTCTTTTGGGTAAAGGAACTAAACACATTTAGATTTTCAATTGTGCGTCGACATGTTTGTTTTAATTAATATACTGGGTAATTTCGTCATAAATTTTATTCTCACAATGATTGAGTGAAAAAGAGTGTTTGGAATCAAAAGACATGTATTTAAAACCAGAAATCTTGTGAGGGATTCTTTATTTTAAAAATCAACCAATTCACATCAATAAGAAACCCTAATCAAGATTATGGACCCCCTTGTTTGTTAATATTTTAATGCATTGTATAGATATGGACATTGTTTTCCTGATGAATATAGTTGTTAATAAGGAGACAAAAGATAATTTCATAGTCATTGCATGAAAAATAGTGGTTATAATAACAAAAGGAGCCTAATTAGCATGTAGTGAATATGAAGTCTCATTATTTAGTTAATAACCCAATTCACATTAGAACGAAGTGCAAATGAGAATCAATGACTCATTTGGGTGACAGAACTAAACACATTTAGATTTTCAATTGTGCCTGGACATGTTTGTTTTAATTAATATACTGTGTAAATTGGTCATAAATTTTAATCTCACAATGATTGTGTGGAAAAGAGCGTTTGGAATCAAAAGACATGTCTTCCAAACCAGAAATATTGTGACGGATTCTTTATTTTAAAAATCAACCAATTCACATGAATAAGAAACCCTAATCAAGATTATGGACCCCATTGTTTGTTAATATTGAATGCATTGTATAGATATGGACATTGTTTTCATGATGAGTATAGTTGTTAATAAGGAGACAAAAGATAACTTCATAGTCATTGCAAGAAAAATAGTGCTTGTAGTAACAAAAGGAGCCTGATTAGCATGTAGTCAATATAAAGTGTCATTATTTAGTTAATAACCGAATTCACATTAGTACAAAATGCAAATCAAAATCAATGACTCATTTCGCTGATGGAACTAAACACATTTAGATTTTCAATTGTGCATCGCCATGATTGTTTTAATTAATATACTGTGTAATTTACTCATAAATTTTAATGTCACGATGATTGTGTGAAAAAGAGTGTTGGGAATCAAAAGACATGTATTCCAAACCAGAAATCTTGTGAGGGATTCTTTATTTTAAAAATCAACCAATTCACATCAATAAGAAAGCCTGATCAAGATTATAGACCCGATTGTTTGTTAATATTCAATGCGTTGTATAGATATGGACATTGTTTTCTTGATGAATATAGTTGTTAATAAGGAGACAAAAGATAATTTCATAGTCATTGCAAGAAAAATAGTGCTTGTAATAACAAAAGGAGCCTAATTAGCATGTAGTGAATATAAAGTCTCATTATTTAGGTAATAACCCAATTCACATTACTACGAAATGCAAATTAGAATCAATGACTCATTGGGGTGATGGAACTAAACACATTTAGATTTTCAATTGTGCGTCGACATGTTTGTTTTAATTAATATACTATCTAACTTAGTCATAAATTTTAATCTCACGATCATTCTGTGAAAAAGAGTGTTTGCAATCAAAAGAAAAGTCTTCCAAACCTGAAATCATGTGAGGGATTCTTTATTTTAAAAATCACCCAATTCACATCAATAAGAAAGCCTAATCAAGATTATGGACCCCATTGTTTGTTAATATTGATTGCATCGTACAGATATGGACATTGTTTTCTTGATGAACATAGTTGTTAATAAGGACACAAAAGATAATTTCGTACTCATTGCAAGAAAAATAGTGCTTGAAACAACAAAAGGAGCCTGATTAGCATGTAGTGAATATAAAGTCTCATTATTTAGTTCATAACCCAATTCACATTAGTATGAAATGTAAATTAGAACCAATGACCCATTTGGGTGATGGAACTAAACACATTTATAATTTCAATTGTGCATCGACATGTTTGTTTTAATTAATATACTGTGTAATTTAGTCATAAAATTTAATGTCACGATGATTGTGTGAAAAAGAGTGTTTGGAACCAAAAGACAAGTCTTCCAAACCAGAAATATTGTGACAGATCCTTTATTTTAAAAATCAACCAATTCACATCAATAAAAAAGCCTAATCAAGATTATGGACCTCATTGTTTCTTAATATTGAATGCATTGTATAGATAAGGACATTGTTTTCTTGATGAATATAGTTGTTAATAAGGAGAAAAAAGATAATTTCGTAGTCATTGCAAGAAAAATATTGCTTGTAACAACAAAAGGAGCCTGATTAGCATGTGGTGAATATAAAGTCTCATTATTTAGGTAATAACCCAATTCACATTAGTACGAAATGTAAATTAGAATCAATGACTCATTTGGGTGATGGAACTAAACACATTTAGATTTTCAATTGTGCGTCGACATGCTTGTTTTAATTAATATACTGTGTAATTTAGCCATAAATTTTAATCTCACGATCATTGTGTGAAAAAGAGTGTTTACAGTCAAAAGAAATGTCCTCCAAACCTGAAATCATGTGAGGGATTCTTTATTTTAAAAATCACCCAAATCACATCAATAAGAAATCCTAATCAAGATTATGGACCCCATTGTTTGTTAATATTGAATGCATTGTATAGATATGGACATTGTTTTCTTCATGAATATGGTTGTTAATATGGAGACAAAAGATAATTTCATAGTTATTGCAAGAAAAATAGTGCTTGTAACGACAAAAGGAGCCTGATTTGCATGTAGTGAATATACAGTCTCATTATTTAGGTAATAACCCTGTTCACATTAGTACGAAATGCAAATTAGAATCAATGACTCATTTGGGTGATGGAACTAAACACATTTAGATTTTCAATTGTGCGTCGACATGTTTGTTTTAATTAATATACTGTGTAATTTAGTCATAAATTGTAATCTCACGATCATTGTGTGAAAAAGAGTGTTTGCAGTCAAAAGAAATGTCCTCCAAACCTGCAATCATGTGAGGGATTCTTTATTTTAAAAATCACTCAAATCACATCAATAAGAAAGCCTAATCAAGATTATGGACCCCATTGTTTGTTAATATTGAATGCATTGTATAGATATGGAAATGGTTTTCTTGATGAACATAGTTGTTAATAAGGAGACAAAAGATAATTTCGTAGTCATTGCAAGAAAAATAGTGCTGGTAACAACAAAAGGAGCCTAATTTGCATGTAGTGAATATAAAGTGTCATTATTTCTTTAATAACCCAATTCACATTAGTAGGAAAGGCAAATTAGAATCAATGACTCCTTTGGGTGATGGAACTAAACACATTTAGAATTTCAATTGTGCGCCAACATGTTTGTTTTAATCAATATACTGTGTAATTTAGTCATAAATTTTAATCTCATGATGATTGTCTGGAAAAGAGTGTTTGGAATCAAAAAGACATGTCTTCCAAACCAGAAATCTTCTAAGGGATTCTTTCTATTAAAAATCAACCAATTCACATCAATAAAAACCCTAATCAAGATTGTGGACCCCATTGTTTATTAATATTGAATGCATTGTATAGATATGGACATTGTTTTCTTGATGAATATAGTTGTTAATAAGGAGACAAAAGATATTTTCATAGTCATTGCAAGAAAAATATTGCTTGTAATAATAAAAGGAGCCTAATTAACATGTAGTGAATATAAAGTCTCATTATTTAGGAAATAACACAATTCACATTAGTACGAAATGCAGATTAGAATCAATGACTCATTTGGGTGATGGAACTAAACACATTTAGATTTTCAATTGTGCGTCGACATGTTTGTTTTAATTAATATACTGGGTAACTTAGTCATAAAGTTTAATTTCACGATGATTGTGTGAAAAAGAGTGTTTGGAACCAAAAGAAAATTCTTCCAAACCAGAAATATTGTGACAGATTCTTTATTTTAAAAAGCAACCAATTCACATCAATAAGAAAGCCGAATCAAGATTATGGACCCCATTGTTTGTTAATATTGAATGCATTGTATAGAAATAGACATTGTTTTCTTGATGAATATAGTTGTTAATATGGAGACAAAAGATAATTTCATAGTTATTGCAAGAAAAATAGTGCTTGTAACAACAAAAGGAGCCTGATTAGCATGTAGTGAATATACAGTCTCATTATTTAGGTAATAACCCAGTTCACAATAGTACGAAATGCAAATTAGAATCAATGACTCATTTGGGTGATGGAACTAAACACATTTAGGATTTCAATTGTGCGTCAACATGTTTGTTTTAATTAATATACTGTGCAATTTAGTCATAAATTTTAATGTCACGATCATTGTGTGAAAAAGAGTGTTTGCAATTAAAAGGAATGTCCTCCAAACCTGAAATCATGTGAGGGACTCTTTATTTTAAAAATCACCCAAATCACATCAATAAGAAAGCCTAATCAAGATTACGGACCCCATTGTTTGTTAATATTGAATGCATTGTATAGATATGGAAATTGTTTTCTTGATGAATATGGTTGTTAATAAGGAGACAAAAGATAATTTCGTAGTCATTGCAAGAAAAATAGTGCTCGTAACAACAAAAGGAGCCTGATTAGCATGTAGTGAATATAAAGTGTCATTATTTATTTAATAACCCAATGCACATTAGTACGAAATGAAAATTAGAATCAATGACTCATTTGGGTGATGGAACTAAACACATTTAGAATTTCAATTGTGTGTCGACATGTTTGTTTTAATTAATATACTGTGTAATTTAGTCATAAATTTTAATCTCATGATGATTGTCTGGAAAAGAGTGTTTCGAATCAAAAAGACATGTCTTCCAAACTAGAAATCTTCTGAGGGATTCTTTATTTTAAAAATCAACCCATTCACATCAATAAGAAACCCTAATCAAGATTGTGGACCCCATTGTTTATTAAAATTGAATGCATTGTATAGATATGGACATTGTTTTCTTGATGAATATAGTTATTAATAAGGAGACAAAACATAATTTCATATTCATTGCAAAAAAAATAAAGCTTGTAAAAATAAAAGGAGCCCAATTAACATGTAGTGAATATAAATTCTGATTATTTAGGTAATAACCCAATTCGCATTAGTACGAAATGCAGATTAGAATCAAAGACTCATTTGGATGATGGAACTAAACACATTTAGATTTTCAATTGTGCGTCGACATGTTTGTTTTAATTAATATACTGGGTAATTTAGTCATAAAGTTTAATCTCACGATGATTGTGTGAAAAATAGTGTTTGGAACCAAAAGAAAAGTCTTCCAAACCAGAAATATTGTGACAGATTCTTTATTTTAAAAATCAACCAATTCACATCAATAAGCAAGCCGAATCAAGATTATGGACCCCATTGTTTGTTAATATTGAATGCATTGTATAGACGTGGACATTGTTTTCTTGATGAATATAGTTGTTAATAAGGAGACAAAAGATAATTTCATAGTCATTGCAAGAAAAATAGTGCTTGTAACAACAAAAGGAGCCTGATTAGCATGAAGTGAATATAAAGTCTCATTGTTTAGGCAATAACCCAGTTCACATTAGTACGAAATGCAAATTAGAATGAATGACTCATTTGGGTGATGGAACTAAACACATTTAGATTTTCAATTGTGCGTCGACATGTTTGTTTTAATTCGTATACTGGGTACTTTAGTCATAAAGTTTAATCTCACGATAATTGTGTCAAAAAGAGTGTTTGGAACCAAAAGACAAGTCTTCCAAATAAGAAATATTGTGACAGATTCTTTATTTTAAAAATCAACCAATTCACATCAATAAGAAAGCCAAACCAAGATTATGCACCCCATTGTTTGTTAATATTGATTGCATTGTATAGATATGGACATTGTTTTCGTGATGAATATAGTTGTTAATAAGGAGACAAAAGATAATTTCGTAGTTATTGCAAGAAAAATAGTGCTTGTAACAACAAAAGGAGCCTGATTAGCATGTGGTGAATATAAAGTCTCATTATTTAGGTAATAACCGAATTCACATTAGTACGAAAGGTAAATTAGAATCAATGACTCATTTGGGTGATGGAACTAAACACATTTAGAATTTCAATTGTGCATCGACATGTTTGTTTTATTTAATATACTGTGTAATGTAATCATAAATTTTAATCTCAAGATGATTGTCTGGAAAAGAGTGTTTGGAATCAAAAGACATGTATTCCAAACCAGAAATCTTGTGAGGGATTCTATATTTTAAAAATCACCCAAATCACATCAATAAGAAAGCCTAATCAAGATTATGGACCCCATTATTTGTTAATATTGAATGCATTGTATAGATATGGACATTGTTTTCTTGATGAATATAGTTGTTAATTACGAGACAAAAGATAATTTCGTAGTCATTGCAAGAAAAATAGTGCTTGTAACAACAAAAGGAGCCTGATTAGCATGTAGAGAATATAAACTGTCATTATTTATTTAATAACCCAATTCACATTAGTACGAAATGCAAATTAGAATCAATGAGGGATTCACTATTTTAAAAATCACCCAAATCACATCAATAAGAAAGCCTAATCAAGATTATGGACCCCATTGTTTGTTAATATTGAATGCATTGTATAGATATGGACATTGTTTTTTTGATGAATATAGCTGTTAATTAGGAGACAAAAGATAATTTCGTATTCATTGCAAGAAAAATAGTGCTAGTAACAACAAAAGGAGCCTGATTAGCATGTAGAGAATATAAAGTGTCATTATTTATTTAATAACCCAATTCACATTAGTACGAAATGCAAATTAGAATCAATGACTCATTTCGGTGATGGAACTAAACACATTTAGAATTTCAATTGTGCGTCGAAACGTTTGTTTTGATTAATATACTGTGTAATTTAGTCATAAATTTTAATCTCATGATGATTGTCTGGAAAAGAGTGTTTGGAATCAAAAAGACACGTCTTCCAAACCAGAAATCTTCTGAGGGATTCTTTATTTTAAAAATCATCCAATTCACATCAATAAGAAATCCTAGTCAAGATTGTGGACCCCATTGTTTATTAATATTGAATGCATTGTATAGATATGGACATTGTTTTCTTGATGAATATACTTGTTAATAAGGAGACAAAAGATAATTTCATGGTCATTGCAAGAAAAATAGTGCTTGTAATGATAAAAGGAATCTAATTAACATGTAGTGAATATAAAGTCTCATTATTTAGGTAATAACCCAATTCATATTAGTACGAAATGCAGATTAGAATCAAAGACTCATTTGGGTGATGGAACTAAACACATTTAGATTTTCAATTGTGCGTCGACATGTTTGTTTTAATTAATATACTAAATAATTTAGTGATAAAGTTTAATCTCATGATGATTGTGTGAAAAAGAGTGTTTGGAACCAAAAGACAAGTCTTCCAAACCAGAAATATTGTGACAGATTCTTTATTTTAAAAATCAACCAATTCACATCAATAAGAAAGCCGAATGAAGATAATGGACCCCATTGTTTGTTAATATTGAATGCATTGTATAGATGTCGACATTGTTTTCTTGATGAATATAGTTGTTAATAAGGAGACAAAAGATAATTTCCTAGTCATTGCTTGTAACAACAAAAGGAGCCTGATTAGCATGTGGTGAATATAAAGTCTCATTATTTAGGTAATAACCGAATTCACATTAGTACGAAAGGTAAATTAGAATCAATGACTCATTTGGGTGATGGAACTAAACACATTTAGAATTTCAATTGTGCATCGACATGTTTGTTTTATTTAATATACTGTGTAATGTAATCATAAATTTTAATCTCAAGATGATTGTCTGGAAAAGAGTGTTTGGAATCAAAAGACATGTATTCCAAACCAGAAATCTTGCGAGGGATTCTCTATTTTAAAAATCACCCAAATCACATCAATAAGAAAGCCTAATCAAGATTATGGACCCCATTATTTGTTAATATTGAATGCATTGTATAGATATGGACATTGTTTTCTTGATGAATATAGCTGTTAATTACGAGACAAAAGATAATTTCGTAGTCATTGCAAGAAAAATAGTGCTTGTAACAATAAGAGGAGCCTGATTAGCATGTAGAGAATATAAACTGTCATTATTTATTTAATAACCTAATTCACATTAGTACGAAATACAAATTAGAATCAATGAGGGATTCACTATTTTAAAAATCACCCAAATCACATCAATAAGAAAGCCTAATCAAGATTATGGACCCCATTATTTGTTAATATTGAATGCATTGTATAGATATGGACATTGTTTTCTTGATGAATATGGTTGTTAATATGGAGACAAAAGATAATTTCATAGTTATTGCAAGAAAAATAGTGCTTGTAACGACAAAAGGAGCCTGATTTGCATGTAGTGAATATACAGTCTCATTATTTAGGTAATAACCCAGTTCACATTAGTACGAAATGCAAATTAGAATCAATGACTCATTTGGGTGATGGAACTAAACACATTTAGATTTTCAATTGTGCGTCGACATGTTTGTTTTAATTAATATACTGTGTAATTTAGTCATAAATTGTAATCTCACGATCATTGTGTGAAAAAGAGTGTTTGGAATCAAAAAGACACGTCTTCCAAACCAGAAATCTTCTGAGGGATTCTTTATTTTAAAAATCATCCAATTCACATCAATAAGAAACCCTAGTCAAGATTGTGGACCCCATTGTTTATTAATATTGAATGCATTGTATAGATATGGACATTATTTTCTTGATCAATATAGTTGTTAATAAGGAGACAAAAGATAATTTCATAGTCATTGCTAGAAAAATAGTGCTTGTAACAACAGAAGGAGCCTGATTAGCATGTAGTGAATATAAAGTCTCATTATTTAGGTAATAACCCAGTTCACATTGGTACGAAATGCAAATTAGAATCAATGACTCATTTGGGTGATAGAACTAAACACATTTAGATTTTCAATTGTGCGTCGACATGTTTGTTTTAATTAATATACTTTGTAATTTAGTCATAAATTTTAATCTCATGATCATTGTGTGAAAAAGAGTGTTTGCAATCAAAAGAAAAGTCCTCCAAACCTGAAATCATGTGAGGGATTCTTTATTTTAAAAATCACCCAATTCACATCAATAAGAAAGCCTAATCAAGATTATGGACCCCATTGTTTGTTAATATTGAATGCATTGTATAGATATGGACATTGTTTTCTTGATGAATATAGTTGTTAATAAGGAGACAAAAGATAATTTCATAGTTATTGCAAGAAAAATAGTTCTTGTAATAACAAAAGGAGCCTAATTAACATGTAGTGAATATAAAGTCTCATTATTTAGGTAATAACCAAATTCACATTAGTACGAAATGCAAATTAGAATCAATCACTCATTTGGGTGATGGAACTAAACACATTTAGATTTTCAATTGTGCGTCGACATGTTTGTTTTAATTAATTTACTGGGTAAATTACTCATAAAGTTTAGTCTCACGATGATTGCGTGAAAAAGAGTGTTTGCAATCAAAAGAAAAGTCCTCCATACCTAAAGTCATGTGAGGGATTCTTTATTTTAAAAATCACCCAAATCACATCAATAAGAAAGGCTAATCAAGATTATGGACCCCATTGTTTGTTAATATTGAATGCATTGTATAGATATGGACATTGTTTTCTTGATGAATATAGTTGTTAATTAAGAGACAAAAGATAATTTCGTAGTAATTGCAAGAACAATAGTGCTTGTAACAACAAAAGGAGCTTGATTAGCATGTAGTGAAGATAAAGTGTCATTATTTATTTAATAACCCAATTCACATTAGTACGAAATGCAAATTAGTATCAATGACTCATTTTGGGTGATGGAACTAAACACATTTAGAATTTCAATTGTGCGTCGACACGTTTGTTTTAATTAATATACTGTGTAATTTAGTCATAAATTTTAATCTCATGATGATTGTCTGGAAAAGAGTGTGTGGAATCAAAAAGACACGTCTTCCGAACCAGAAATCTTCTGAGGGATTCTTTATTTTAAAAATCATCCAATTCACATCAATAAGAAACCCTAGTCAAGATTGTGGACCCCATTGTTTATTAATATTGAATGCATTGTATAGATATGGACATTGTTTTCTTGATGAATATACTTGTTAATAAGGAGACAAAAGATAATTTCATGGTCATTGCAAGAAAAAAAGTGCTTGTAATAATAAAAGGAATCTAATTAACATGTAGTGAATATAAAGTCTCATTATTTAGGTAATAACCCAATTCATATTAGTACGAAATGCAGATTAGAATCAAAGACTCATTTGGGTGATGGAACTAAACACATTTAGATTTTCAATTGTGCGTCGACATGTTTGTTTTAATTAATATACTGGGTAATTTAGTGATAAAGTTTAATCTCATGATGATTGTGTGAAAAAGAGTGTTTGGAACCAAAAGACAAGTCTTCCGAACCAGAAATATTGTGACAGATTCTTTATTTTAAAAATCAACCAATTCACATCAATAAGAAAGCCGAATGAAGATAATGGACCCTATTGTTTGTTAATATTGAATGCATTGTATAGATGTCGACATTGTTTTCTTGATGAATATAGTTGTTAATAACGAGACAAAAGATAATTTCGTAGTCATTGCTTGTAACAATAAAAGGAGCCTGATTTGCATGTAGTGAATATACAGTCTCATTATTTAGGTAATAACCCAGTTCACATTAGTACGAAATGCAAATTAGAATCAATGACTCATTTGGGTGATGGAACTAAACACATTTAGATTTTCAATTGTGCGTCGACATGTTTCTTTTAATTAATATACTGTGTAATTTAGTCATAAATTGTAATCTCACGATCATTGTGTGAAAAAGAGTGTTTGCAGTCAAAAGAAATGTCCTCCAAACCTGAAATGATGTGAGGGATTCTTTATTTTAAAAATCACCCAAATCACATCAATAAGAAAGCCTAATCAAGATTATGGACCCCATTGTTTGTTAATATTGAATGCATTGTATAGATATGGAAATTGTTTTCTTGATGAACATAGTTGTTAATAAGGAGACAAAAGATAATTTCATAGTCATTGCAAGAAAAATAGTGCTTGTAACGACAAAAGGAGCCTGATTTGCATGTAGTGAATATACAGTCTCATTATTTAGGTAATAACCCAGTTCACATTAGTACGAAATGCAAATTAGAATCAATGACTCATTTGGGTGATGGAACTAAACACATTTTGATTTTCAATTGTGCGTCGACATGCTTGTTTTAATTAATATACTGTGTAATTTAGCCATAAATTTTTAATCTCACGATCATTGTGTGAAAAAGAGAGAGTGTTTGCAGTCAAAAGAAATGTCCTCCAAACCTGAAATCATGTGAGGGATTCTTTATTTTAAAAATCACCCAAATCACATCAATAAGAAATCCTAATCAAAGATTATGGACCCCATTGTTTGTTAATATTGAATGCATTGTATAGATATGGACATTGTTTTTCTTCATGAATATGGTTGTTAATATGGAGACAAAAGATAATTTCATAGTTATTGCAAGAAAAATAGTGCTTGTAACGACAAAAAGGAGCCTGATTTGCATGTAGTGAATATACAGTCTCATTATTTAGGTAATAACCCAGTTCACATTAGTACGAAATGCAAATTAGAATCAATGACTCATTTGGGTGATGGAACTAAACACATTTAGATTTTCAATTGTGCGTCGACATGTTTGTTTTAATTAATATACTGTGTAATTTAGTCATAAATTGTAATCTCACGATCATTGTGTGAAAAAGAGTGTTTGCAGTCAAAAGAAATGTCCTCCAAACCTGAAATCATGTGAGGGATTCTTTATTTTAAAAATCACCCAAATCACATCAATAAGAAAGCCTAATCAAGATTATGGACCCCATTGTTTGTTAATATTGAATGCATTGTATAGATATGGACATTGTTTTCTTGATGAATATAGTTGTTAATTAAGAGACAAAAGATAATTTCGTAGTAATTGCAAGAACAATAGTGCTTGTAACAACAAAAGGAGCTTGATTAGCATGTAGTGAAGATAAAGTGTCATTATTTATTTAATAACCCAATTCACATTAGTACGAAATGCAAATTAGTATCAATGACTCATTTGGGTGATGGAACTAAACACATTTAGAATTTCAATTGTGCGTCGACACGTTTGTTTTAATTAATATACTGTGTAATTTAGTCATAAATTTTAATCTCATGATGATTGTCTGGAAAAGAGTGTGTGGAATCAAAAAGACACGTCTTCCGAACCAGAAATCTTCTGAGGGATTCTTTATTTTAAAAATCATCCAATTCACATCAATAAGAAACCCTAGTCAAGATTGTGGACCCCATTGTTTATTAATATTGAATGCATTGTATAGATATGGACATTGTTTTCTTGATGAATATACTTGTTAATAAGGAGACAAAAGATAATTTCATGGTCATTGCAAGAAAAAAAGTGCTTGTAATAATAAAAGGAATCTAATTAACATGTAGTGAATATAAAGTCTCATTATTTAGGTAATAACCCAATTCATATTAGTACGAAATGCAGATTAGAATCAAAGACTCATTTGGGTGATGGAACTAAACACATTTAGATTTTCAATTGTGCGTCGACATGTTTGTTTTAATTAATATACTGGGTAATTTAGTGATAAAGTTTAATCTCATGATGATTGTGTGAAAAAGAGTGTTTGGAACCAAAAGACAAGTCTTCCGAACCAGAAATATTGTGACAGATTCTTTATTTTAAAAATCAACCAATTCACATCAATAAGAAAGCCGAATGAAGATAATGGACCCTATTGTTTGTTAATATTGAATGCATTGTATAGATGTCGACATTGTTTTCTTGATGAATATAGTTGTTAATAACGAGACAAAAGATAATTTCGTAGTCATTGCTTGTAACAATAAAAGGAGCCTGATTTGCATGTAGTGAATATACAGTCTCATTATTTAGGTAATAACCCAGTTCACATTAGTACGAAATGCAAATTAGAATCAATGACTCATTTGGGTGATGGAACTAAACACATTTAGATTTTCAATTGTGCGTCGACATGTTTCTTTTAATTAATATACTGTGTAATTTAGTCATAAATTGTAATCTCACGATCATTGTGTGAAAAAGAGTGTTTGCAGTCAAAAGAAATGTCCTCCAAACCTGAAATGATGTGAGGGATTCTTTATTTTAAAAATCACCCAAATCACATCAATAAGAAAGCCTAATCAAGATTATGGACCCCATTGTTTGTTAATATTGAATGCATTGTATAGATATGGAAATTGTTTTCTTGATGAACATAGTTGTTAATAAGGAGACAAAAGATAATTTCATAGTCATTGCAAGAAAAATAGTGCTTGTAACGACAAAAGGAGCCTGATTTGCATGTAGTGAATATACAGTCTCATTATTTAGGTAATAACCCAGTTCACATTAGTACGAAATGCAAATTAGAATCAATGACTCATTTGGGTGATGGAACTAAACACATTTTGATTTTCAATTGTGCGTCGACATGCTTGTTTTAATTAATATACTGTGTAATTTAGCCATAAATTTTAATCTCACGATCATTGTGTGAAAAAGAGTGTTTGCAGTCAAAAGAAATGTCCTCCAAACCTGAAATCATGTGAGGGATTCTTTATTTTAAAAATCACCCAAATCACATCAATAAGAAATCCTAATCAAGATTATGGACCCCATTGTTTGTTAATATTGAATGCATTGTATAGATATGGACATTGTTTTCTTCATGAATATGGTTGTTAATATGGAGACAAAAGATAATTTCATAGTTATTGCAAGAAAAATAGTGCTTGTAACGACAAAAGGAGCCTGATTTGCATGTAGTGAATATACAGTCTCATTATTTAGGTAATAACCCAGTTCACATTAGTACGAAATGCAAATTAGAATCAATGACTCATTTGGGTGATGGAACTAAACACATTTAGATTTTCAATTGTGCGTCGACATGTTTGTTTTAATTAATATACTGTGTAATTTAGTCATAAATTGTAATCTCACGATCATTGTGTGAAAAAGAGTGTTTGCAGTCAAAAGAAATGTCCTCCAAACCTGAAATCATGTGAGGGATTCTTTATTTTAAAAATCACCCAAATCACATCAATAAGAAAGCCTAATCAAGATTATGGACCCCATTGTTTGTTAATATTGAATGCATTGTATAGATATGGAAATTGTTTTCTTGATGAACATAGTTGTTAATAAGGAGACAAAAGATAATTTCGTAGTCATTGCAAGAAAAATAGTGCTGGTAACAACAAAAGGAGCCTAATTTGCATGTAGTGAATATAAAGTGTCATTATTTCTTTAATAACCCAATTCACATTAGTAGGAAAGGCAAATTAGAATCAATGACTCCTTTGGGTGATGGAACTAAACACATTTAAAATTTCAATTGTGCGCCAACATGTTTGTTTTAATCAATATACTGTGTAATTTAGTCATAAATTTTAATCTCATGATGATTGTCTGGAAAAGAGTGTTTGGAATCAAAAAGACATGTCTTCCAAACCAGAAATCTTCTAAGGGATTCTTTCTCTTTTAAAAATCAACCAATTCACATCAATAAAAACCCTAATCAAGATTGTGGACCCCATTGTTTATTAATATTGAATGCATTGTATAGATATGGACATTGTTTTCTTGATGAATATAGTTGTTAATAAGGAGACAAAAGATATTTTCATAGTCATTGCAAGAAAAATATTGCTTGTAATAATAAAAGGAGCCTAATTAACATGTAGTGAATATAAAGTCTCATTATTTAGGAAATAACACAATTCACATTAGTACGAAATGCAGATTAGAATCAATGACTCATTTGGGTGATGGAACTAAACACATTTAGATTTTCAATTGTGCGTCGACATGTTTGTTTTTTAATTAATATACTGGGTAACTTAGTCATAAAGTTTAATTTCACGATGATTGTGTGAAAAAGAGTGTTTGCAACCAAAAGAAAATTCTTCCAAACAAGAAATATTGTGACAGATTCTTTATTTTAAAAATCAACCAATTCACATCAATAAGAAAGCCGAATCAAGATTATGGACCCCATTGTTTGTTAATATTGAATGCATTGTATAGAAATAGACATTGTTTTCTTGATGAATATAGTTGTTAATATGGAGACAAAAGATAATTTCATAGTTATTGCAAGAAAAATAGTGCTTGTAACAACAAAAGGAGCCTGATTAGCATGTAGTGAATATACAGTCTCATTATTTAGGTAATAACCCAGTTCACAATAGTACGAAATGCAAATTAGAATCAATGACTCATTTGGGTGATGGAACTAAACACATTTAGGATTTCAATTGTGCGTCGACATGTTTGTTTTAATTAATATACTGTGCAATTTAGTCATAAATTTTAATGTCACGATCATTGTGTGAAAAAGAGTGTTTGCAATTAAAAGGAATGTCCTCCAAACCTGAAATCATGTGAGGGACTCTTTATTTTAAAAATCACCCAAATCACATCAATAAGAAAGCCTAATCAAGATTACGGACCCCATTGTTTGTTAATATTGAATGCATTGTATAGATATGGAAATTGTTTTCTTGATGAATATGGTTGTTAATAAGGAGACAAAAGATAATTTCGTAGTCATTGCAAGAAAAATAGTGCTCGTAACAACAAAAGGAGCCTGATTAGCATGTAGTGAATATAAAGTGTCATTATTTATTTAATAACCCAATCCACATTAGTACGAAATGAAAATTAGAATCAATGACTCATTTCGGTGATGGAACTAAACACATTTAGAATTTTAATTGTGCGTCGAAACGTTTGTTTTGATTAATATACTGTGTAATTTAGTCATAAATTTTAATCTCATGATGATTGTCTGGAAAAGAGTGTTTGGAATCAAAAAGACACGTCTTCCAAACCAGAAATCTTCTGAGGGATTCTTTATTTTAAAAATCATCCAATTCACATCAATAAGAAATCCTAGTCAAGATTGTGGATCCCATTGTTTATTAATATTGAATGCACTGTATAGATATGGACATTGTTTTTCTTGATGAATATACTTGTTAATAAGGAGACAAAAGATAATTTCATGGTCATTGCAAGAAAAAATAGTGCTTGTAATGATAAAAGGAATCTAATTAACATGTAGTGAATATAAAGTCTCATTATTTAGGTAATAACCCAATTCATATTAGTACGAAATGCAGATTAGAATCAAAGACTCATTTGGGTGATGGAACTAAACACATTTAGATTTTCAATTGTGCGTCGACATGTTTTGTTTTAATTAAATATACTGGGTAATTTAGTGATAAAGTTTAATCTCATGATGATTTGTGTGAAAAAAGAGTGTTTGGAACCAAAAGACAAGTCTTCCAAACCAGAAAAATATTGTGACAGATTCTTTATTTTAAAAATCAACCAATTCACATCAATAAGAAAGCCGAATGAAGATAATGGACCCCCATTGTTTGTTAATATTGAATGCATTGTATAGATGTCGACATTGTTTTCTTGATGAATATAGTTGTTAATAAGGAGACAAAAGATAATTTCCTAGTCATTGCTTGTAACAACAAAAGGAGCCTGATTAGCATGTGGTGAATATAAAGTCTCATTATTTAGGTAATAACCGAATTCACATTAGTACGAAAGGTAAATTAGAATCAATGACTCATTTGGGTGATGGAACTAAACACATTTAGAATTTCAATTGTGCATCGACATGTTTGTTTTATTTAATATACTGTGTAATGTAATCATAAATTTTAATCTCAAGATGATTGTCTGGAAAAGAGTGTTTGGAATCAAAAGACATGTATTCCAAACCAGAAATCTTGCGAGGGATTCTCTATTTTAAAAATCACCGAAATCACATCAATAAGAAAGCCTAATCAAGATTATGGACCCCATTATTTGTTAATATTGAATGCATTGTATAGATATGGACATTGTTTTCTTGATGAATATAGCTGTTAATTACGAGACAAAAGATAATTTCGTAGTCATTGCAAGAAAAATAGTGCTTGTAACAACAAGAGGAGCCTGATTAGCATGTAGAGAATATAAACTGTCATTATTTATTTAATAACCTAATTCACATTAGTACGAAATGCAAATTAGAATCAATGAGGGATTCACTATTTAAAAAATCATCACCCAAATCACATCAATAAGAAAGCCTAATCAAGATTATGGACCCCATTATTTGTTTAATATTGAATGCATTGTATAGATATGGACATTGTTTTTTCTTGATGAATAAATGGTTGTTAATTTTGGAGACAAAAGATAATTTCATAGTTTATTGCAAGAAAAATAGTGCTTGTAACGACAAAAGGAGCCTGATTTGCATGTAGTGAATATACAGTCTCATTATTTAGGTAATAACCCAGTTCACATTAGTACGAAATGCAAATTAGAATCAATGACTCATTTGGGTGATGGAACTAAACACATTTAGATTTTCAATTGTGCGTCGACATGTTTGTTTTAATTAATATACTGTGTAATTTAGTCATAAATTGTAATCTCACGATCATTGTGTGAAAAAGAGTGTTTGGAATCAAAAAGACACGTCTTCCAAACCAGAAATCTTCTGAGGGATTCTTTATTTTAAAAATCATCCAATTCACATCAATAAGAAACCCTAGTCAAGATTGTGGACCCCATTGTTTATTAATATTGAATGCATTGTATAGATATGGACATTATTTTCTTGATGAATATAGTTGTTAATAAGGAGACAAAAGATAATTTCATAGTCATTGCTAGAAAAATAGTGCTTGTAACAACAGAAGGAGCCTGATTAGCATGTAGTGAATATAAAGTCTCATTATTTAGGTAATAACCCAGTTCACATTGGTACGAAATGCAAATTAGAATCAATGACTCATTTGGGTGATAGAACTAAACACATTTAGATTTTCAATTGTGCGTCGACATGTTTGTTTTTAATTAATATACTTTGTAATTTAGTCATATAAATTTTAATCTCATGATCATTGTGTGAAAAAGAGTGTTTGCAATCAAAAGAAAAGTCCTCCAAACCTGAAATCATGTGAGGGATTCTTTATTTTATAAAAAATCACCCAATTCACATCAATAAGAAAGCCTAATCAAGATTATGGACCCCATTGTTTGTTAATATTGAATGCATTGTATAGATATGGACATTGTTTTTTTCTTGATGAATATAGTTGTTAATAAGGAGACAAAAGATAATTTCATAGTTATTGCAAGAAAAATAGTTCTTGTAATAACAAAAGGAGCCTAATTAACATGTAGTGAATATAAAGTCTCATTATTTAGGTAATAACCAAATTCACATTAGTACGAAATGCAAATTAGAATCAATCACTCATTTGGGTGATGGAACTAAACACATTTAGATTTTCAATTGTGCGTCGACATGTTTTGTTTTTTTAATTTAATTTACTGGGTAAATTACTCATAAAGTTTAGTCTCACGATGATTGCGTGAAAAAGAGTGTTTGCAATCAAAAGAAAAGTCCTCCATACCTAAAGTCATGTGAGGGATTCTTTATTTTAAAAATCACCCAAATCACATCAATAAGAAAGGCTAATCAAGATTATGGACCCCATTGTTTGTTAATATTGAATGCATTGTATAGATATGGACATTGTTTTCTTGATGAATATAGTTGTTAATTAAGAGACAAAAGATAATTTCGTAGTAATTGCAAGAACAATAGTGCTTGTAACAACAAAAGGAGCTTGATTAGCATGTAGTGAAGATAAAGTGTCATTATTTATTTAATAACCCAATTCACATTAGTACGAAATGCAAATTAGTATCAATGACTCATTTGGGTGATGGAACTAAACACATTTAGAATTTCAATTGTGCGTCGACACGTTTGTTTTAATTAATATACTGTGTAATTTAGTCATAAATTTTAATCTCATGATGATTGTCTGGAAAAAAAGAGTGTGTGGAATCAAAAAAGACACGTCTTCCGAACCAGAAATCTTCTGAGGGATTCTTTATTTTAAAAATCATCCAATTCACATCAATAAGAAACCCTAGTCAAGATTGTGGACCCCATTGTTTATTAATATTGAATGCATTGTATAGATATGGACATTGCTTTCTTGATGAATATACTTGTTAATAAGGAGACAAAAGATAATTTCATGGTCATTGCAAGAAAAAAAAAGTGCTTGTAATAAATAAAAGGAATCTAATTAACATGTAGTGAATATAAAGTCTCATTATTTAGGTAATAACCCAATTCATATTAGTACGAAATGCAGATTAGAATCAAAGACTCATTTGGGTGATGGAACTAAACACATTTAGATTTTCAATTGTGCGTCGACATGTTTGTTTTAATTAATATACTGGGTAATTTAGTGATAAAAGTTTAATCTCATGATGATTGTGTGAAAAAGAGTGTTTGGAACCAAAAGACAAGTCTTCCGAACCAGAAAAATATTGTGACAGATTTCTTTATTTTAAAAAATCAACCAATTCACATCAATAAGAAAGCCGAATGAAGATAATGGACCCTATTGTTTGTTAATATTGAATGCATTGTATAGATGTCGACATTGTTTTCTTGATGAATATAGTTGTTAATAAGGAGACAAAAGATAATTCCGTAGTCATTGCTTGTAACAATAAAAGGAGCCTGATTTGCATGTAGTGAATATACAGTCTCATTATTTAGGTAATAACCCAGTTCACATTAGTACGAAATGCAAATTAGAATCAATGACTCATTTGGGTGATGGAACTAAACACATTTAGATTTTCAATTGTGCGTCGACATGTTTCTTTTAATTAATATACTGTGTAATTTAGTCATAAATTGTAATCTCACGATCATTGTGTGAAAAAGAGTGTTTGCAGTCAAAAGAAATGTCCTCCAAACCTGAAATCATGTGAGGGATTCTTTATTTTAAAAATCACCCAAATCACATCAATAAGAAAGCCTAATCAAGATTATGGACCACATTGTTTGTTAATATTGAATGCATTGTATAGATATGGAAATTGTTTTCTTGATGAACATAGTTGTTAATAAGGAGACAAAAGATAATTTCATAGTCATTGCAAGAAAAATAGTGCTTGTAACGACAAAAGGAGCCTGATTTGCATGTAGTGAATATACAGTCTCATTATTTAGGTAATAACCCAGTTCACATTAGTACGAAATGCAAATTAGAATCAATGACTCATTTGGGTGATGGAACTAAACACATTTAGATTTTCAATTGTGCGTCGACATGCTTGTTTTAATTAATATACTATGTAATTTAGCCATAAATTTTAATCTCACGATCATTTGTGTGAAAAAGAGTGTTTGCAGTCAAAAGAAATGTCCTCCAAACCTGAAATCATGTGAGGGATTCTTTATTTTAAAAATCACCCAAATCACATCAATAAGAAATCCTAATCAAGATTATGGACCCCATTGTTTGTTAATATTGAATGCATTGTATAGATATGGACATTGTTTTCTTCATGAATATGGTTGTTAATATGGAGACAAAAGATAATTTCATAGTTATTGCAAGAAAAATAGTGCTTGTAACGACAAAAGGAGCCTGATTTGCATGTAGTGAATATACAGTCTCATTATTTAGGTAATAACCCAGTTCACATTAGTACGAAATGCAAATTAGAATCAATGACTCATTTGGGTGATGGAGCTAAACACATTTAGATTTTCAATTGTGCGTCGACATGTTTGTTTTAATTAATATACTGTGTAATTTAGTCATAAATTGTAATCTCACGATCATTGTGTGAAAAAGAGTGTTTGCAGTCAAAAGAAATGTCCTCCAAACCTGAAATCATGTGAGGGATTCTTTATTTTAAAAATCACCCAAATCACATCAATAAGAAAGCCTAATCAAGATTATGGACCCCATTGTTTGTTAATATTGAATGCATTGTATAGATATGGAAATTGTTTTCTTGATGAACATAGTTGTTAATAAGGAGACAAAAGATAATTTCGTAGTCATTGCAAGAAAAATAGTGCTGGTAACAACAAAAGGAGCCTAATTTGCATGTAGTGAATATAAAGTGTCATTATTTCTTTAATAACCCAATTCACATTAGTAGGAAAGGCAAATTAGAATCAATGACTCCTTTGGGTGATGGAACTAAACACATTTAGAATTTCAATTGTGCGCCAACATGTTTGTTTTAATCAATATACTGTGTAATTTAGTCATAAATTTTAATCTCATGATGATTGTCTGGAAAAGAGTGTTTGGAATCAAAAAGACATGTCTTCCAAACCAGAAATCTTCTAAGGGATTCTTTCTTTTAAAAATCAACCAATTCACATCAATAAAAACCCTAATCAAGATTGTGGACCCCATTGTTTATTAATATTGAATGCATTGTATAGATATGGACATTGTTTTCTTGATGAATATAGTTGTTAATAAGGAGACAAAAGATATTTTCATAGTCATTGCAAGAAAAATATTGCTTGTAATAATAAAAGGAGCCTAATTAACATGTAGTGAATATAAAGTCTCATTATTTAGGAAATAACACAATTCACATTAGTACGAAATGCAGATTAGAATCAATGACTCATTTGGGTGATGGAACTAAACACATTTAGATTTTCAATTGTGCGTCGACATGTTTGTTTTAATTAATATACTGGGTAACTTAGTCATAAAGTTTAATTTCACGATGATTGTGTGAAAAAGAGTGTTTGGAACCAAAAGAAAATTCTTCCAAACCAGAAATATTGTGACAGATTCTTTATTTTAAAAATCAACCAATTCACATCAATAAGAAAGCCGAATCAAGATTATGGACCCCATTGTTTGTTAATATTGAATGCATTGTATAGAAATAGACATTGTTTTCTTGATGAATATAGTTGTTAATATGGAGACAAAAGATAATTTCATAGTTATTGCAAGAAAAATAGTGCTTGTAACAACAAAAGGAGCCTGATTAGCATGTAGTGAATATACAGTCTCATTATTTAGGTAATAACCCAGTTCACAATAGTACGAAATGCAAAATAGAATCAATGACTCATTTGGGTGATGGAACTAAACACATTTAGGATTTCAATTGTGCGTCGACATGTTTGTTTTAATTAATATACTGTGCAATTTAGTCATAAATTTTAATGTCACGATCATTGTGTGAAAAAGAGTGTTTGCAATTAAAAGGAATGTCCTCCAAACCTGAAATCATGTGAGGGACTCTTTATTTTAAAAATCACCCAAATCACATCAATAAGAAAGCCTAATCAAGATTATGGACCCCATTGTTTGTTAATATTGAATGCATTGTATAGATATGGAAATTGTTTTCTTGATGAATATGGTTGTTAATAAGGAGACAAAAGATAATTTCGTAGTCATTGCAAGAAAAATAGTGCTCGTAACAACAAAAGGAGACTGATTAGCATGTAGTGAATATAAAGTGTCATTATTTATTTAATAACCCAATCCACATTAGTACAAAATGAAAATTAGAATCAATGACTCATTTGGGTGATGGAACCAAACACATTTAGAATTTCAATTGTGTGTCGACATGTTTGTTTTAATTAATATACTGTGTAATTTAGTCATAAATTTTAATCTCATGATGATTGTCTGGAAAAGAGTGTTTCGAATCAAAAAGACATGTCTTCCAAACTAGAAATCTTCTGAGGGATTCTTTATTTTAAAAATCAACCCATTCACATCAATAAGAAACCCTAATCAAGATTGTGGACCCCATTGTTTATTAAAATTGAATGCATTGTATAGATATGGACATTGTTTTCTTGATGAATATAGTTGTTAATAAGGAGACAAAACATAATTTCATATTCATTGCAAAAAAAATAAAGCTTGTAAAAATAAAAGGAGCCTAATTAACATGTAGTGAATATAAATTCTGATTATTTAGGTAATAACCCAATTCGCATTAGTACGAAATGCAGATTAGAATCAAAGACTCATTTGGATGATGGAACTAAACACATTTAGATTTTCAATTGTGCGTCGACATGTTTGTTTTAATTAATATACTGGGTAATTTAGTCATAAAGTTTAATCTCACGATGATTGTGTGAAAAACAGTGTTTGGAACCAAAAGAAAAGTCTTCCAAACCAGAAATATTGTGACAGATTCTTTATTTTAAAAATCAACGAATTCACATCAATAAGCAAGCCTAATCAAGATTATGGACCCCATTGTTTGTTAATATTGAATGCATTGTATAGACGTGGACATTGTTTTCTTGATGAATATAGTTGTTAATAAGGAGACAAAAGATAATTTCATAGTCATTGCAAGAAAAATAGTGCTTGTAACAACAAAAGGAGCCTGATTAGCATGAAGTGAATATAAAGTCTCATTGTTTAGGCAATAACCCAGTTCACATTAGTACGAAATGCAAATTAGAATGAATGACTCATTTGGGTGATGGAACTAAACACATTTAGATTTTCAATTGTGCGTCGACATGTTTGTTTTAATTCGTATACTGGGTAATTTAGTCATAAAGTTTAATCTCACGATAATTGTGTCAAAAAGAGTATTTGGAACCAAAAGACCAGTCTTCCAAATAAGAAATATTGTGACAGATTCTTTATTTTAAAAATCAACCAATTCACATCAATAAGAAAGCCAAACCAAGATTATGCACCCCATTGCTTGTTAATATTGATTGCATTGTATAGATATGGACATTGTTTTCGTGATGAATATAGTTGTTAATAAGGAGACAAAAGATAATTTCGTAGTTATTGCAAGAAACATAGTGCTTGTAACAACAAAAGGAGCCTGATTAGCATGTATTGAATATAAAGTTTCATTATTTAGGTAATAACCCAATTCACTTTAGTACGAATTGAAAATTAGAATCAATGACTCATTTCGGTGATGGAACTAAACACATTTAGAATTTGAATTGTGCGTCGACATGTTTGTTTTATTTAATATACTGTGTAATTTAATAATAAATTTTAATCTCAAGATGATTGTCTGGAAAAGAGTGTTTGGAATCAAAAGACATGTATTCCAAACCAAAAATCTTGTGAGCGATTCTTTATTTTAAAAATCAACCAATTCACATCAATAAGAAACCCTAATCAAGATTATGGACCCCATTGTTTGTTAATATTGAATGCATTGTATAGATATGGACATTGTTTTCTTGATGAATATACTTGTTAATAAGGAGACAAAAGATAATTTCATAGTCATTGCAAGAAAAATAGTGCTTGTAATAATAAAAGGAGCCTAATTAACATGTAGTGAATATAAAGTCTCATTATTTAGGAAATAACACAATTCACATAAGTACGAAATGCAGATTAGAATCAATCACTCATTTGGGTAATGGAACTAAACACATTTAGATTTTCAATTGTGCGTTGACATGTTTGTTTTAATTAATATACTGTGTAATTTAGTCATAAATTTTAATCTCACGATCATTGTGTGAAAAACAGTGTTTGCAATCAAAAGAAAAGTCCTCCAAACCTGAAATCATGTGAGGGATTCTTTATTTTAAAAATCACCCAAATCACATCAATAAGAAAGCCTAATCAAGATTATGGACCCCATTGTTTGTTAATATTGAATGCATTGTATAGATATGGACATTGTTTTCTTGATGAATATAGTTGTTAATACGGAGACAAAAGATAATTTCATAGTCATTGCAATAAAAATAGTGCTTGTAATAATAAAAGGAGCTTAATTAACATGTAGTGAATATAAAGACTCATTATTTAGATAATAACCCAATTCACATTAGTACGAAATGCAGATTAGAATCAAAGACTCATTTAGGTGATGGAACTAAACACATTTAGAATTTGAATTGTGCGTCGACATGTTTGTTTTAATTAATATACTGTGTAATTTAGTCGTAAAGTTTAATCTCACGATGATTGTGTGAAAAAGAGTGTTTGGAACCAAAAGACAAGTCTTCCAAACCAGAAATATTGTGACAGATTCTTTATTTTAAAAATCAACCAATTCACATCAAGAAGAAAGCCGAATCAAGATTATGAACCCCATTGTTTGTTAATATTGAATGCATTGTACAGATATGGACATTGTTTTCGTGATGAATATAGTTGTTAATAAGGAGACAAAAGATAATTTCATAGTCATTGCAAGAAAAATAGTGCTTGTAACAAATAAAAAAGCATGATTAGCATGTAGTGAATATAAAGTCTCATTATTTAGGTAATAACCCAGTTCACATTAGTACGAAATGCAAATTAGAATCAATGACTCATTTGGGTGATGGAACTAAACACATTTAGATTTTCAATTGTGCGTCGACATGTTTGTTTTAATTAATATACTGTGTAATTTAGTCATAAATTTTAATCTCACGATCATTGTGTGAAAAAGAGTGTTTGCAATCAAAAGAAAAGTCCTCCAAACCTGAAATCATGTGAGGGATTCTTTATTTTAAAAATCACCCAATTCACATCAATAAGAAAGCCTAATAAAGATTATGGACCCCATTGTTTGATAATATATAATGCATTGTATAGATATGGACATTGTTTTCGTGATGAATATAGTTGATAGTAAGGAGACAAAAGATAATTTCATAGTCATTGCAAGAAAAATAGTGCTTGTAACAACAAAAGGAGCCTGATTAGCAGGTAGTGAATATAAAGTGTCATTATTTATTTAATAACACAATTCACATTAGTACGAAATGCATATTAGAATCAATGACTCATTTGGGCGATGGAACTAAACACATTTAGATTTTCAATTGTGCGTCGACATGTTTGTTTTAATTAATATACTGGGTAATTTAGTCATAAAGTTTAATCTCACGATCATTGTGTGAAAAAAGAGTGTTTGGAACCAAAAGACAAGTCTTCCAAACCAGAAATATTGTGACAGATTCTTTATTTTAAAAATCACCCAATTCACATCAATAAGAAAGCCGAATCAAGATTATGGACCCCATTGTTTGTTAATATTGAATGCATTGTATAGATATGGACATTGTTTTCTTGATGAATATAGTTGTTAATAAGGAGACAAAAGATAATTTCGTAGTCATTGCAAGAAAAATATTGCTCGTAACAACAAAAGGAGCCTGATTAGCATGTGGTGACTATAAATTCTCATTATTTAGGTAATAACCCACTTCATATTAGTACGAAATGTAAATTAGAATCAATGACTCATTTGGGTGATGGAACTAAACACATTTAGAATTTCAATTGTGCGTCGACATGTTTGTTTTAATTAATATACTGTGTAATTTAGTCATAAATTTTAATCTTACGATCATTGTGTGAAAAAGAGTGTTTGCAATCAAAAGAAAAGTCCTCCAAACCTGAAATCATGTGAGGGATTCTTTATTTTAAAAATCACCCAATTCAGATCAATAAGAAAGCCGAATCAAGATTATGGACCCCATTGTTTGTTAATATTGAATGCATTGTATAGATATGGACATTGTTTTCTTGATGAATATAGTTGTTAATATGGAGACAAAAGATAATTTCATAGTCATTGGAAGAAAAATAGTTCTTGTAACAACAAAAGGAGCCTGATTAGCATGTAGTGAATATACAGTCTCATTATTTAGGTAATAACCCAGTTCACATTAGTACGAAATGCAAATTAGAATCAATGACTCATTTGGGTGATGGAACTAAACACATTTAGATTTTCAATTGTGCGTCGACATGTTTGTTTTAATTAATATACTGGTTAATTTAGTCATAAAGATTAATCTCACGATGATTGTGTGAAAAAGAGTGTTTGCAATCAAAAGAAAAGTCCTCCACACCTGAAATCATATGAGGGATTCTTTATTCTAAAAATCACCCAAATCACATCAATAAGAAAGCCTAATCAAGATTATGGACCCCATTGTTTGTTAATATTGTATAGATATGGACATTGTTTTCTTGATGAATATAGTTGTTGATAAGGAGACAAAAGATAATTTCGTAGTCATTGCAAGAAAAATAGTGCTGGTAACAACAAAAGGAGCCTGATTAGCATGTAGTGAATATAAAGTGCCATTATTTATTTAATAACACAATTCACATTAGTACGAAATGCATATTAGAATCAATGACTCATTTGGGTGATGGAACTGAACACATTTAGAATTTCAATTGTGCGTCGACAAGTTTGTTTTAATTAATATACTGGGTAATTTAGTCATAAAGTTTAATCTCACGATCATTGTGTGAAAAAGAGTGTTTGGAACCAAAAGACAAGTCTTCCAAACCAGAAATATTGTGACAGATTCTTTATTTTAAAAATCACCCAATTCACATCAATAAGAAAGCCGAATCAAGATTATGAACCCCCATTGTTTGTTAATATTGAATGCATTGTATAGATATGGACATTGTTTTCTTGATGAATATAGTTGTTAATATGGAGACAAAAGATAATTTCATAGTCATTGGAAGAAAAATAGTGCTTGTAACAACAAAAGGAGCCTGATTAGCATGTAGTGAATATACAGTCTCATTATTTAGGTAATAACCTAGTTCACATTAGTACAAAATACAAATTAGAATCAATAACTCATTTGGGTGATGGAACTAAACACATTTAGATTTTCAATTGTGTGTCGACATGTTTGTTGTAATTAATATACTGTGTAATTTAGTCATAAATTTTAATCTCACGATCATTGTGTGAAAAAGAGTGTTTGCAATCGAAAGAAAAATCCTCCAAACCTGAAATCATGTGAGGGATTCTTTATTTTAAAAATCACCCAATTCACATCAATAAGAAAGCCTAATCAAGATTATGGACCCCATTGTTTGTTAATATTGAATGCATTGTGTAGATATGGACATTGTTTTCTTGATGAATATTGTTGATAATAAGGAGACAAAAGATAATTTTATAGTCATTGCAAGAAAAATAGTGCTTGTAACAACCAAAGTAGCCTGATTAGCGTGTAGTTAATATAAAGTATCATTATTTTGTTAATAACCCAATTCACATTAGTACGAAATGCAAATTAGAATCAATGACTCATTTGGGTGATGGAACTAAACACATTTAGAATTTCAATTGTGCGTCGACATGTTTTTGTTTTAATTAATATACTGTGTAATTTAGTCATAAATTTTAATCTCACGATCATTGTGTGAAAAAGAGAGTTTGCAATCAAAAGAAAAGTCCTCCACACCTGAAATCATGTGAGGAATTCTTTATTTTAAAATCACCCAATTCACATCAATAAGAAAGCCGAATCAAGATTATGGACCCCATTGTTTGTTAATATTGAATGCATTGTATAGATATGGACATTGTTTTCTTGATGAATATAGTTGTTACTAAGGAGACAAAAGATAATTTCGTAGTCATTGCAAGAAAAATAGTGCTTGTAACAACAAAAGGAGCCTGATTAGCAGGTAGTGAATATAAAGTGTCATTATTTATTTAATAACACAATTCACATTAGTACGAAATGCATATTAGAATCAATGACTCATTTGGGTGATGGAACTAAACACATTTAGATTTTCAATTGTGCGTCGACATGTTTGTTGAAATTAATATACTGTGTAATTTAGTCATAAATTTTAATCTCACGATCATTGTGTGAAAAAGAGTATTTGCAATCAAAAGAAAAGTCCTCCAAACCTGAAATCATGTGAGGGATTCTTTATTTTAAAAATCTCCCAGTTCACATCAACAAGAAAGCCGAATCAAGATTATGGACCCCATTGTTTGTTAATATTGAATGCATTGTATAGATATGGACTTTGTTTTCTTGATGAATATAGTTGTTAATATGGAGAGAAAAGATAATTTCATAGTCATTGGAAGAAAAATAGTGCTTGTAACAACAAAAGGAATCAGATTAGCATGTAGTGAATATACAGTCTCATTATTTAGGTAATAACCCAGTTCACATTAGTACGAAATGCAAATTAGAATCAATGACTCATTTGGGTGATGGAACTAAACACATTTAGAATTTCAATTGTGCGTCGACATGTTTGTTTTAATTAATATACTGTGTAATTTAGTCATAAATTTTAATCTTACGATCATTGTGTGAAAAAGAGTGTTTGCAATCAAAAGAAAAGTCCTCCAAACCTGAAATCATGTGAGGGATTCTTTATTTTAAAAATCACCCAATTCAGATCAATAAGAAAGCCGAATCAAGATTATGGACCCCATTGTTTGTTAATATTGAATGCATTGTATAGATATGGACATTGTTTTCTTGATGAATATAGTTGTTAATATGGAGACAAAAGATAATTTCATAGTCATTGGAAGAAAAATAGTTCTTGTAACAACAAAAGGAGCCTGATTATCATGTAGTGAATATACAGTCTCATTATTTAGGTAATAACCCAGTTCACATTAGTACGAAATGCAAATTAGAATCAATGACTCATTTGGGTGATGGAACTAAACACATTTAGATTTTCAATTGTGCGTCGACATGTTTGTTTTAATTAATATACTGGTTAATGTAGTCATAAAGATTAATCTCACGATGATTGTGTGAAAAAGAGTGTTTGCAATCAAAAGAAAAGTCCTCCACACCTGAAATCATATGAGGGATTCTTTATTCTAAAAATCACCCAAATCACATCAATAAGAAAGCCTAATCAAGATTATGGACCCCATTGTTTGTTAATATTGTATAGATATGGACATTGTTTTCTTGATGAATATAGTTGTTGATAAGGAGACAAAAGATAATTTCGTAGTCATTGCAAGAAAAATAGTGCTGGTAACAACAAAAGGAGCCTGATTAGCATGTAGTGAATATAAAGTGCCATTATTTATTTAATAACACAATTCACATTAGTACGAAATGCATATTAGAATCAATGACTCATTTGGGTGATGGAACTAAACACATTTAGATTTTCAATTGTGCGTCGACAAGTTTGTTTTAATTAATATACTGGGTAATTTAGTCATAAAGTTTAATCTCACGATCATTGTGTGAAAAAGAGTGTTTGGAACCAAAAGACAAGTCTTCCAAACCAGAAATATTGTGACAGATTCTTTATTTTAAAAATCACCCCCAATTCACATCAATAAGAAAGCCGAATCAAGATTATGAACCCCCTTGTTTGTTAATATTGAATGCATTGTATAGATATGGACATTGTTTTCTTGATGAATATAGTTGTTAATATGGAGACAAAAGATAATTTCATAGTCATTGGAAGAAAAATAGTGCTTGTAACAACAAAAGGAGCCTGATTAGCATGTAGTGAATATACAGTCTCATTATTTAGGTAATAACCTAGTTCACATTAGTACAAAATACAAATTAGAATCAATAACTCATTTGGGTGAATGGAACTAAACACATTTAGATTTTCAATTGTGTGTCGACATGTTTGTTTGTAATTAATATACTGTGTAATTTAGTCATAAAATTTTAATCTCACGATCATTGTGTGAAAAAGAGTGTTTGCAATCGAAAGAAAAATCCTCCAAACCTGAAATCATGTGAGGGATTCTTTATTTTAAAAATCACCCAATTCACATCAATAAGAAAGCCTAATCAAGATTATGGACCCCATTGTTTGTTAATATTGAATGCATTGTGTAGATATGGACATTGTTTTCTTGATGAATATTGTTGATAATAAGGAGACAAAAGATAATTTTATAGTCATTGCAAGAAAAATAGTGCTTGTAACAACCAAAGTAGCCTGATTAGCGTGTAGTTAATATAAAGTATCATTATTTTGTTAATAACCCAATTCACATTAGTACGAAATGCAAATTAGAATCAATGACTCATTTGGGTGATGGAACTAAACACATTTAGAATTTCAATTGTGCGTCGACATGTTTGTTTTAATTAATATACTGTGTAATTTAGTCATAAATTTTTAATCTCACGATCATTGTGTGAAAAAGAGAGTTTGCAATCAAAAGAAAAGTCCTCCACACCTGAAATCATGTGAGGAATTCTTTATTTTAAAAATCACCCAATTCACATCAATAAGAAAGCCGAATCAAGATTATGGACCCCATTGTTTGTTAATATTGAATGCATTGTATAGATATGGACATTGTTTTCTTGATGAATATAGTTGTTACTAAGGAGACAAAAGATAATTTCGTAGTCATTGCAAGAAAAATAGTTCTTGTAACAACAAAAGGAGCCTGATTAGCAGGTAGTGAATATAAAGTGTCATTATTTATTTAATAACACAATTCACATTAGTACGAAATGCATATTAGAATCAATGACTCATTTGGGTGATGGAACTAAACACATTTAGATTTTCAATTGTGCGTCGACATGTTTGTTGAAATTAATATACTGTGTAATTTAGTCATAAATTTTAATCTCACGATCATTGTGTGAAAAAGAGTATTTGCAATCAAAAGAAAAGTCCTCCAAACCTGAAATCATGTGAGGGATTCTTTATTTTAAAAATCTCCCAGTTCACATCAACAAGAAAGCCGAATCAAGATTATGGACCCCATTGTTTGTTAATATTGAATGCATTGTATAGATATGGACTTTGTTTTCTTGATGAATATAGTTGTTAATATGGAGACAAAAGATAATTTCATAGTCATTGGAAGAAAAATAGTGCTTGTAACAACAAAAGGAATCAGATTAGCATGTAGTGAATATACAGTCTCATTATTTAGGTAATAACCCAGTTCACATTAGTACGAAATGCAAATTAGAATCAATGACTCATTTGGGTGATGGAACTAAACACATTTAGATTTTCAATTGTGCGTCGACATGTTTGTTTTAATTAATATACTGTGTAATTTAGTCATAAAATTTTCATCTCACGATCATTTGTGTGAAAAAGAGTGTTTGCAATCAAGAGCAAAGTCCTCCAAACCTGAAAGCATGTGAGGGATTCTTTATTTGAAAAAATCACCCAATTCACATCAATAAGAAAAGCCTAATCAAGATTATGGACCCCATTGTTTGTTAATATTGAATGCATTGTATAGATATGGACATTGTTTTCTTGATGAATATAGTTGTTAATAAGGAGACAAAAGATAATTTTATAGTCATTGCAAGAAAAATAGTGCTTGGAACAACCAAAGTAGCCTGATTAGCGTGTAGTTAATATAAAGTATCATTATTTAGTTAATAACCCAATTCACATTAGTACGAAATGCAAATTAGAATCAATGACTCATTTGGGTGATGGAACTAAACACATTTAGATTTTCAATTGTGCGTCGACATGTTTGTTTTAATTAATATACTGTGTAGTTTAGTCATAAATTTTAATCTCACGATCATTGTGTGAAAAAGAGTGTTTGCAATCAAAAGAAAAGTCCTCCACACCTGAAATTATGTGAGGGATTCTTTATTTTAAAAATCACCCAAATCACATCAATAAGAAAGCCTAATCAAGATTATGGACCCCATTGTTTGTTAATATTGTATAGATATGGACATTGTTTTCTTGATGAATATAGTTGTTGATAAGAAGACAAAAGATAATTTCGTAGTCATTGCAAGAAAAATAGTGCTTGTAACAACAAAAGGAGCCTGATTAGCATGTAGTGAATATAAAGTGTCATTATTTATTTAATAACACAATTCACATTTGTACGAAATGCATATTAGAATCAATGACTCATTTGGGTGATGGAACTAAACACATTTAAATTTTTAATTGTGCGTCGACATGTTTGTTTTAATTAATATACTGTGTAATTTAGTCATAAATTTTAATCTCACGATCGTGGTGTGAAAAAGAGTGTTTGCAATCAAAAGAAAAGTCCTCCAAACCTGAAATCATGTGAGGGATTCTTTATTTTAAAAATCACCCAATTCACATCAATAAGAAAGCCTAATCAAGATTATGGATCCCATTGTTTGTTAATATCGAATGCATTGTATAGATATGGACATTGTTTTCTTGATGAACATAGTTGTTAATAAGGAGACAAAAGATAATGTTATAGTCATTGCAAGAAAAATAGTGCTTGTAACAACAAAAGGAGCCTGACTAGCATCTAGTGAATATAAAGTCTCATTATTTAGGTAATAACCAAGTTCACTTTAGTACAAAATCTAAATTAGAATCAATGACTCATTTGGGTGATGGAACTAAACACATTTAGAATTTCAATTGTGCGTCGACATGTTTGTTTTTATTTAATATACTGTGTAATTTAATCATAAATTTTAATCTCAAGATGATTGTCTGGAAAAGAGTGTTTGGAATCAAAAGACATGTATTCCAAACTAGAAATCTTGTGGGGGATTATATATTTTAAAAATCAACCAATTCACATCAATAAGAAACCCTAATCAAGATTATGGACCCCATTGTTTGTTAATATTGAATGCATTGTATAGATATGGACATTGTTTTCTTGATGAATATAGTTGTTAATAAGGAGACAAAAGATAATTTCATAGTCATTGCAAGAAAAGTAGTGCTTGTAACAACAAAAGGAGCCTGATTAGCATGTAGTGAATATAAAGTCTCATTGTTTAGGTAATAACCCAGTTCACATTAGTACGAAATGTAAATTAGAATCAATGACTCATTTGGGTGATGGAACTAAACACATTTAGAATTTCAATTGTGCGTCGACATGTTTGTTTTAATTAATATACTGTGTAATTTAGTCATAAATTTTAATCTTACGATCATTGTGTGAAAAAGAGTGTTTGCAATCAAAAGAAAAGTCCTCCAAACCTGAAATCATGTGAGGGATTCTTTATTTTAAAAATCACCCAATTCAGATCAATAAGAAAGCCGAATCAAGATTATGGACCCCATTGTTTGTTAATATTGAATGCATTGTATAGATATGGACATTGTTTTCTTGATGAATATAGTTGTTAATATGGAGACAAAAGATAATTTCATAGTCATTGGAAGAAAAATAGTTCTTGTAACAACAAAAGGAGCCTGATTAGCATGTAGTGAATATACAGTCTCATTATTTAGGTAATAACCCAGTTTACATTAGTACGAAATGCAAATTAGAATCAATGACTCATTTGGGTGATGGAACTAAACACATTTAGATTTTCAATTGTGCGTCGACATGTTTGTTTTAATTAATATACTGGTTAATTTAGTCATAAAGATTAATCTCACGATGATTGTGTGTGAAAAAGAGTGTTTGCAATCAAAAGAAAAGTCCTCCACACCTGAAATCATATGAGGGATTCTTTATTCTAAAAATCACCCAAATCACATCAATAAGAAAGCCTAATCAAGATTATGGACCCCATTGTTTGTTAATATTGTATAGATATGGACATTGTTTTCTTGATGAATATAGTTGTTGATAAGGAGACAAAAAGATAATTTCGTAGTCATTGCAAGAAAAAATAGTGCTGGTAAACAACAAAAGGAGCCTGATTAGCATGTAGTGAATATAAAGTGCCATTATTTATTTAATAACACAATTCACATTAGTACGAAATGCATATTAGAATCAATGACTCATTTGGGTGATGGAACTGAACACATTTAGAATTTCAATTGTGCGTCGACAAGTTTGTTTTAATTAATATACTGGGTAATTTAGTCATAAAGTTTAATCTCACGATCATTGTGTGGAAAAGAGTGTTTGGAATCAAAAGACATGTATTCCAAACTAGAAATCTTGTGGGGGGATTATATATTTTAAAAATCACCCAATTCACATCAATAAGAAAGCCTAATCAAGATTATGGACCCCATTGTTTGTTAATATTGAATGCATTGTGTAGATATGGACATTGTTTTCTTGATGAATATTGTTGATAATAAGGAGACAAAAGATAATTTTATAGTCATTGCAAGAAAAATAGTGCTTGTAACAACCAAAGTAGCCTGATTAGCGTGTAGTTAATATAAAGTATCATTATTTTGTTAATAACCCAATTCACATTAGTACGAAATGCAAATTAGAATCAATGACTCATTTGGGTGATGGAACTAAAACACATTTAGAATTTCAATTGTGCGTCGACATGTTTGTTTTAATTAATATACTGTGTAATTTAGTCATAAATTTAATCTCACGATCATTGTGTGAAAAAGAGAGTTTGCAATCAAAAGAAAAGTCCTCCACACCTGAAATCATGTGAGGAATTCTTTATTTTAAAAATCACCCAATTCACATCATCAATAAGAAAGCCGAAATCAAGATTATGGACCCCATTGTTTGTTAATATTGAATGCATTGTATAGATATGGACATTGTTTTCTTGATGAATATAGTTGTTACTAAGGAGACAAAAGATAATTTCGTAGTCATTGCAAGAAAAATAGTGCTTGAAACAACAAAAGGAGCCTGATTAGCAGGTAGTGAATATAAAGTGTCATTATTTATTTAATAACACAATTCACATTAGTACGAAAATGCATATTAGAATCAATGACTCATTTGGGTGATGGAACTAAACACATTTAGATTTTCAATTGTGCGTCGACATGTTTGTTGTAATTAATATACTGTGTAATTTAGTCATAAATTTTAATCTCACGATCATTGTGTGAAAAAGAGTGTTTGCAATCAAAAGAAAAGTCCTCCAAACCTGAAATCATGTGAGGGATTCTTTATTTTAAAAAAATCTCCCAGTTCACATCAACAAGAAAAGCCGAATCAAGATTATGGACCCCATTGTTTGTTAATATTGAATGCATTGTATAGATATGGACTTTGTTTTCTTGATGAAAAATAGTTGTTAATATGGAGACAAAAGATAATTTCATAGTCATTGGAAGAAAAATAGTGCTTGTAACAACAAAAGGAGTCAGATTAGCATGTAGTGAATATACAGTCTCATTATTTAGGTAATAACCCAGTTCACATTAGTACGAAATGCAAATTAGAATCAATGACTCATTTTGGGTGATGGAACTAAACACATTTAGATTTTCAATTGTGCGTCGACATGTTTGTTTTTAATTAATATACTGTGTAATTTAGTCATAAATTTTCATCTCACGATCATTGTGTGAAAAAGAGTGTTTGCAATCAAGAGCAAAGTCCTCCAAACCTGAAAGCATGTGAGGGATTCTTTATTTGAAAAATCACCCAATTCACATCAATAAGAAAGCCTAATCAAGATTATGGACCCCATTGTTTGTTAATATTGAATGCATTGTATAGATATGGACATTGTTTTCTTGATGAATATAGTTGTTAATAAGGAGACAAAAGATAATTTTATAGTCATTGCAAGAAAAATAGTGCTTGGAACAACCAAAGTAGCCTGATTAGCGTGTAGTTAATATAAAGTATCATTATTTAGTTAATAACCCAATTCACATTAGTACGAAATGCAAATTAGAATCAATGACTCATTTGGGTGATGGAACTAAACACATTTAGATTTTCAATTGTGCGTCGACATGTTTGTTTTAATTAATATACTGTGTAGTTTAGTCATAAATTTTAATCTCACGATCATTGTGTGAAAAAGAGTGTTTGCAATCAAAAGAAAAGTCCTCCACACCTGAAATTATGTGAGGGATTCTTTATTTTAAAAATCACCCAAATCACATCAATAAGAAAGCCTAATCAAGATTATGGACCCCATTGTTTGTTAATATTGTATAGATATGGACATTGTTTTCTTGATGAATATAGTTGTTGATAAGAAGACAAAAGATAATTTCGTAGTCATTGCAAGAAAAATAGTGCTTGTAACAACAAAAGGAGCCTGATTAGCATGTAGTGAATATAAAGTGTCATTATTTATTTAATAACACAATTCACATTTGTACGAAATGCATATTAGAATCAATGACTCATTTGGGTGATGGAACTAAACACATTTAAATTTTTAATTGTGCGTCGACATGTTTGTTTTAATTAATATACTGTGTAATTTAGTCATAAATTTTAATCTCACGATCGTGGTGTGAAAAAGAGTGTTTGCAATCAAAAGAAAAGTCCTCCAAACCTGAAATCATGTGAGGGGATTCTTTATTTTTAAAAAAATCACCCAATTCACATCAATAAGAAAGCCTAATCAAGATTATGGATCCCATTGTTTTGTTAATATCGAATGCATTGTATAGATATGGACATTGTTTTCTTGATGAACATAGTTGTTAATAAGGAGACAAAAGATAATGTTATAGTCATTGCAAGAAAAAATAGTGCTTGTAACAACAAAAGGAGCCTGACTAGCATCTAGTGAATATAAAGTCTCATTATTTAGGTAATAACCAAGTTCACTTTAGTACAAAATCTAAATTAGAATCATGAATGACTCATTTGGGTGATGGAACTAAACACATTTTAGAATTTCAATTGTGCGTCGACATGTTTGTTTTATTTAATATATACTGTGTAATTTAATCATAAATTTTAATCTCAAGATGATTGTCTGGAAAAGAGTGTGTTTGGAATCAAAAGACATGTATTTCCAAACTAGAAATCTTGTGGGGGATTATATATTTTAAAAATCAACCAATTCACATCAATAAGAAACCCTAATCAAGATTATGGACCCCATTGTTTGTTAATATTGAATGCATTGTATAGATATGGACATTGTTTTCTTGATGAATATAGTTGTTAATAAGGAGACAAAAGATAATTTCATAGTCATTGCAAGAAAAAGTAGTGCTTGTAACAACAAAAGGAGCCTGATTAGCATGTAGTGAATATAAAGTCTCATTGTTTAGGTAATAACCCAGTTCACATTAGTACGAAAATGTAAATTAGAATCAATGACTCATTTGGGTGATGGAACTAAACACATTTAGAGAATTTCAATTGTGCGTCGACATGTTTTGTTTTAATTAATATACTGTGTAATTTTAGTCATAAATTTTAATCTTACGATCATTGTGTGTGAAAAAGAGTGTTTGCAATCAAAAGAAAAGTCCTCCAAACCTGAAATCATGTGAGGGATTCTTTATTTTAAAAATCACCCAATTCAGATCAATAAGAAAAGCCGAATCAAGATTATGGACCCCATTGTTTGTTAATATTGAATGCATTGTATAGATATGGACATTGTTTTCTTGATGATGAATATAGTTGTTAATATGGAGACAAAAGATAATTTCATAGTCATTGGAAGAAAAATAGTTCTTGTAACAACAAAAGGAGCCTGATTAGCATGTAGTGAATATACAGTCTCATTATTTAGGTAATAACCCAGTTCACATTAGTACGAAATGCAAATTAGAATCAATGACTCATTTGGGTGATGGAACTAAACACATTTAGATTTTCAATTGTGCGTCGACATGTTTGTTTTTAATTAATATACTGGTTAATTTAGTCATAAAGATTAATCTCACGATGATTGTGTGTGAAAAAGAGTGTTTGCAATCAAAAGAAAAGTCCTCCACACCTGAAATCATATGAGGGATTCTTTATTCTAAAAAATCACCCAAATCACATCAATAAGAAAGCCTAATCAAGATTATGGACCCCATTGTTTTGTTAATATTGTATAGATATGGACATTGTTTTCTTGATGAATATAGTTGTTGATAAGGAGACAAAAGATAATTTCGTAGTCATTGCAAGAAAAATAGTGCTGGTAACAACAAAAGGAGCCTGATTAGCATGTAGTGAATATAAAGTGCCATTATTTATTTAATAACACAATTCACATTAGTACGAAATGCATATTAGAATCAATGACTCATTTGGGTGATGGAACTGAACACATTTAGAATTTCAATTGTGCGTCGACAAGTTTGTTTTAATTAATATACTGGGTAATTTAGTCATAAAGTTTAATCTCACGATCATTGTGTGGAAAAGAGTGTTTGGAATCAAAAGACATGTATTCCAAACTAGAAATCTTGTGGGGGATTATATATTTTAAAAATCACCCAATTCACATCAATAAGAAAGCCTAATCAAGATTATGGACCCCATTGTTTGTTAATATTGAATGCATTGTGTAGATATGGACATTGTTTTCTTGATGAATATTGTTGATAATAAGGAGACAAAAGATAATTTTATAGTCATTGCAAGAAAAATAGTGCTTGTAACAACCAAAGTAGCCTGATTAGCGTGTAGTTAATATAAAGTATCATTATTTTGTTAATAACCCAATTCACATTAGTACGAAATGCAAATTAGAATCAATGACTCATTTGGGTGATGGAACTAACCACATTTAGAATTTCAATTGTGCGTCGACATGTTTGTTTTAATTAATATACTGTGTAATTTAGTCATAAATTTTAATCTCACGATCATTGTGTGAAAAAGAGAGTTTGCAATCAAAAGAAAAGTCCTCCACACCTGAAATCATGTGAGGGAATTCTTTATTTTAAAAATCACCCAATTCACATCAATAAGAAAGCCGAATCAAGATTATGGACCCCATTGTTTGTTAATATTGAATGCATTGTATAGATATGGACATTGTTTTCTTGATGAATATAGTTGTTACTAAGGAGACAAAAGATAATTTCGTAGTCATTGCAAGAAAAATAGTGCTTGAAACAACAAAAGGAGCCTGATTAGCAGGTAGTGAATATAAAGTGTCATTATTTATTTAATAACACAATTCACATTAGTACGAAATGCATATTAGAATCAATGACTCATTTGGGTGATGGAACTAAACACATTTAGATTTTCAATTGTGCGTCGACATGTTTGTTGTAATTAATATACTGTGTAATTTAGTCATAAATTTTAATCTCACGATCATTGTGTGAAAAAGAGTGTTTGCAATCAAAAGAAAAGTCCTCCAAACCTGAAATCATGTGAGGGATTCTTTATTTTAAAAATCTCCCAGTTCACATCAACAAGAAAGCCGAATCAAGATTATGGACCCCATTGTTTGTTAATATTGAATGCATTGTATAGATATGGACTTTGTTTTCTTGATGAAAATAGTTGTTAATATGGAGACAAAAGATAATTTCATAGTCATTGGAAGAAAAATAGTGCTTGTAACAACAAAAGGAGTCAGATTAGCATGTAGTGAATATACAGTCTCATTATTTAGGTAATAACCCAGTTCACATTAGTACGAAATGCAAATTAGAATCAATGACTCATTTGGGTGATGGAACTAAACACATTTAGATTTTCAATTGTGCGTCGACATGTTTGTTTTAATTAATATACTGTGTAATTTAGTCATAAATTTTCATCTCACGATCATTGTGTGAAAAAGAGTGTTTGCAATCAAGAGCAAAGTCCTCCAAACCTGAAAGCATGTGAGGGATTCTTTATTTGAAAAATCACCCAATTCACATCAATAAGAAAGCCTAATCAAGATTATGGACCCCATTGTTTGTTAATATTGAATGCATTGTATAGATATGGACATTGTTTTCTTGATGAATATAGTTGTTAATAAGGAGACAAAAGATAATTTTATAGTCATTGCAAGAAAAATAGTGCTTGGAACAACCAAAGTAGCCTGATTAGCGTGTAGTTAATATAAAGTATCATTATTTAGTTAATAACCCAATTCACATTAGTACGAAATGCAAATTAGAATCAATGACTCATTTGGGTGATGGAACTAAACACATTTAGATTTTCAATTGTGCGTCGACATGTTTGTTTTAATTAATATACTGTGTAATTTAGTCATAAATTGTAATCTCACGATCATTGTGTGAAAAAGAGTGTTTGCAGTCAAAAGAAATGTCCTCCAAACCTGAAATCATGTGAGGGATTCTTTATTTTAAAAATCACCCAAATCACATCAATAAGAAAGCCTAATCAAGATTATGGACCCCATTGTTTGTTAATATTGAATGCATTGTATAGATATGGACATTGTTTTCTTGATGAATATAGTTGTTAATATGGAGACAAAAGATAATTTCATAGTCATTGGAAGAAAAATAGTTCTTGTAACAACAAAAGGAGCCTGATTAGCATGTAGTGAATATACAGTCTCATTATTTAGGTAATAACCCAGTTCACATTAGTACGAAATGCAAATTAGAATCAATGACTCATTTGGGTGATGGAACTAAACACATTTAGATTTTCAATTGTGCGTCGACATGTTTGTTTTAATTAATATACTGGTTAATTTAGTCATAAAGATTAATCTCACGATGATTGTGTGAAAAAGAGTGTTTGCAATCAAAAGAAAAGTCCTCCACACCTGAAATCATATGAGGGATTCTTTATTCTAAAAATCACCCAAATCACATCAATAAGAAAGCCTAATCAAGATTATGGACCCCATTGTTTGTTAATATTGTATAGATATGGACATTGTTTTCTTGATGAATATAGTTATTGATAAGGAGACAAAAGATAATTTCGTAGTCATTGCAAGAAAAATAGTGCTGGTAACAACAAAAGGAGCCTGATTAGCATGTAGTGAATATAAAGTGCCATTATTTATTTAATAACACAATTCACATTAGTACGAAATGCATATTAGAATCAATGACTCATTTGGGTGATGGAACTAAACACATTTAGATTTTCAATTGTGCGTCGACAAGTTTGTTTTAATTAATATACTGAGTAATTTAGTCATAAAGTTTAATCTCACGATCATTGTGTGAAAAAGAGTGTTTGGAACCAAAAGACAAGTCTTCCAAACCAGAAATATTGTGACAGATTCTTTATTTTAAAAATCACCCAATTCACATCAATAAGAAAGCCGAATCAAGATTATGAACCCCATTGTTTGTTAATATTGAATGCATTGTATAGATATGGACATTGTTTTCTTGATGAATATAGTTGTTAATATGGAGACAAAAGATAATTTCATAGTCATTGGAAGAAAAATAGTGCTTGTAACAACAAAAGGAGCCTGATTAGCATGTAGTGAATATACAGTCTCATTATTTAGGTAATAACCTAGTTCACATTAGTACAAAATACAAATTAGAATCAATAACTCATTTGGGTGATGGAACTAAACACATTTAGCTTTTCAATTGTGTGTCGACATGTTTGTTGTAATTAATATACTGTGTAATTTAGTCATAAATTTTAATCTCACGATCATTGTGTGAAAAAGAGTGTTTGCAATCGAAAGAAAAATCCTCCAAACCTGAAATCATGTGAGGGATTCTTTATTTTAAAAATCACCCAATTCACATCAATAAGAAAGCCTAATCAAGATTATGGACCCCATTGTTTGTTAATATTGAATGCATTGTGTAGATATGGACATTGTTTTCTTGATGAATATTGTTGATAATAAGGAGACAAAAGATAATTTTATAGTCATTGCAAAGAAAAATAGTGCTTGTAACAACCAAAGTAGCCTGATTAGCGTGTAGTTAATATAAAGTATCATTATTTTGTTAATAACCCAATTCACATTAGTACGAAATGCAAAGTAGAATCAATGACTCATTTGGGTGATGGAACTAAACACATTTAGAATTTCAATTGTGCGTCGACATGTTTGTTTTAATTAATATACTGTGTAATTTAGTCATAAATTTTAATCTCACGATCATTGTGTGAAAAAGAGAGTTTGCAATCAAAAGAAAAGTCCTCCACACCTGAAATCATGTGAGGAATTCTTTATTTTAAAAATCACCCAATTCACATCAATAAGAAAGCCGAATCAAGATTATGGACCCCATTGTCTGTTAATATTGAATGCATTGTATAGATATGGACATTGTTTTCTTGATGAATATAGTTGTTACTAAGGAGACAAAAGATAATTTCGTAGTCATTGCAAGAAAAATAGTGCTTGTAACAACAAAAGGAGCCTGATTAGCAGGTAGTGAATATAAAGTGTCATTATTTATTTAATAACACAATTCACATTAGTACGAAATGCATATTAGAATCAATGACTCATTTGGGTGATGGAACTAAACACATTTAGATTTTCAATTGTGCGTCGACATGTTTGTTGTAATTAATATACTGTGTAATTTAGTTATAAATTTTAATCTCACGATCATTGTGTGAAAAAGAGTGTTTGCAATCAAAAGAAAAGTCCTCCAAACCTGAAATCATGTGAGGGATTCTTTATTTTAAAAATCTCCCAGTTCACATCAACAAGAAAGCCGAATCAAGATTATGGACCCCATTGTTTGTTAATATTGAATGCATTGTATAGATATGGACTTTGTTTTCTTGATGAATATAGTTGTTAATATGGAGACAAAAGATAATTTCATAGTCATTGGAAGAAAAATAGTGCTTGTAACAACAAAAGGAGTCAGATTAGCATGTAGTGAATATACAGTCTCATTATTTAGGTAATAACCCAGTTCACATTAGTACGAAATGCAAATTAGAATCAATGACTCATTTGGGTGATGGAACTAAACACATTTAGATTTTCAATTGTGCGTCGACATGTTTGTTTTAATTAATATACTGTGTAATTTAGTCATAAATTTTAATCTCACGATCATTGTGTGAAAAAGAGTGTTTGCAATCAAGAGCAAAGTCCTCCAAACCTGAAAGCATGTGAGGGATTCTTTATTTGAAAAATCACCCAATTCACATCAATAAGAAAGCCTAATCAAGATTATGGACCCCATTGTTTGTTAATATTGAATGCATTGTATAGATATGGACATTGTTTTCTTGATGAATATAGTTGTTAATAATAAGACAAAAGATAATTTTATAGTCATTGCAAGAAAAATAGTGCTTGGAACAACCAAAGTAGCCTGATTAGCGTGTAGTTAATATAAAGTATCATTATTTAGTTAATAACCCAATTCACATTAGTACGAAATGCAAATTAGAATCAATGACTCATTTGGGTGATGGAACTAAACACATTTAGATTTTCAATTGTGCGTCGACATGTTTGTTTTAATTAATATACTGTGTAATTTAGTCATAAATTTTAATCTCACGATCATTGTGTGAAAAAGAGTGTTTGCAATCAAAAGAAAAGTCCTCCACACCTGAAATTATGTGAGGGATTCTTTATTTTAAAAATCACCCAAATCACATCAATAAGAAAGCCTAATCAAGATTATGGACCCCATTGTCTGTTAATATTGAATGCATTGTATAGATATGGACATTGTTTTCTTGATGAATATAGTTGTTACTAAGGAGACAAAAGATAATTTCGTAGTCATTGCAAGAAAAATAGTGCTTGTAACAACAAAAGGAGCCTGATTAGCAGGTAGTGAATATAAAGTGTCATTATTTATTTAATAACACAATTCACATTAGTACGAAATGCATATTAGAATCAATGACTCATTTGGGTGATGGAACTAAACACATTTAAATTTTTAATTGTGCGTCGACATGTTTGTTTTAATTAATATACTGTGTAATTTAGTCATAAATTTTAATCTCACGATCGTGGTGTGAAAAGGAGTGTTTGCAATCAAAAGAAAAGTCCTCCAAACCTGAAATCATGTGAGGGATTCTTTATTTTAAAAATCACCCAATTCACATCAATAAGAAAGCCTAATCAAGATTATGGATCCCATTGTTTGTTAATATCGAATGCATTGTATAGATATGGACATTGTTTTCTTGATGAACATAGTTGTTAATAAGGAGACAAAAGATAATGTTATAGTCATTGCAAGAAAAATAGTGCTTGTAACAACAAAAGGAGCCTGACTAGCATCTAGTGAATATAAAGTCTCATTATTTAGGTAATAACCAAGTTCACTTTAGTACAAAATGTAAATTAGAATCAATGACTCATTTGGGTGATGGAACTAAACACATTTAGAATTTCAATTGTGCGTCGACATGTTTGTTTTATTTAATATACTGTGTAATTTAATCATAAATTTTAATCTCAAGATGATTGTCTGGAAAAGAGTGTTTGGAATCAAAAGACATGTATTCCAAACTAGAAATCTTGTGGGGGATTATATATTTTAAAAATCAACCAATTCACATCAATAAGAAACCCTAATCAAGATTATGGACCCCATTGTTTGTTAATATTGAATGCATTGTATAGATATGGACATTGTTTTCTTGATGAATATAGTTGTTAATAAGGAGACAAAAGATAATTTCATAGTCATTGCAAGAAAAGTAGTGCTTGTAACAACAAAAGGAGCCTGATTAGCATGTAGTGAATATAAAGTCTCATTGTTTAGGTAATAACCCAGTTCACATTAGTACAAAATGTAAATTAGAATCAATGACTCATTTGGGTGATGGAACTAAACACATTTAGAATTTCAATTGTGCGTCGACATGTTTTTTTAATTAATATACTGTGATTTTTACTCATAAATTTTAATCTCACGATCATTGTGTGAAAAAGAGTGTTTGCAATCAAAAGAAAAGTCCTCCAAACTTGAAATCATGTGAGGGATTCTTTATTTTAAAAATCACCCAATTCACATCAATAAGAAAGCCGAATCAAGATTATGGACCCCATTGTTTGTTAATATTGAATGCATTGTATAGATATGGACATTGTTTTCTTGATGAATATAGTTGTTAATATGGAGACAAAAGATAATTTCATAGTCATTGGAAGAAAAATAGTTCTTGTAACAACAAAAGGAGCCTGATTAGCATGTAGTGAATATACAGTCTCATTATTTAGGTAATAACCTAGTTCACATTAGTACGAAATGCAAATTAGAATCAATGACTCATTTGGGTGATGGAACTAAACACATTTAGATTTTCAATTGTGCGTCGACATGTTTGTTTTAATTAATATACTGGTTAATTTAGTCATAAAGATTAATCTCACGATGATTGTGTGAAAAAGAGTGTTTGCAATCAAAAGAAAAGTCCTCCACACCTGAAATCATATGAGGGATTCTTTATTCTAAAAATCACCCAAATCACATCAATAAGAAAGCCCAATCAAGATTATGGACCCCATTGTTTGTTAATATTGAATGCATTGTATAGATATGGACATTGTTTTCTTGATGAATATAGTTGTTAATAAGGAGACAAAAGATAATTTCGTAGTCATTGCAAGAAAAATATTGCTCGTAACAACAAAAGGAGCCTGATTAGCATGTGGTGACTATAAATTCTCATTATTTAGGTAATAACCCACTTCACATTAGTACGAAATGTAAATTAGAATCAATGACTCATTTGGGTGATGGAACTAAACACATTTAGAATTTCAATTGTGCGTCGACATGTTTGTTTTAATTAATATACTGTGTAATTTAGTCATAAATTTTAATCTTACGATCATTGTGTGAAAAAGAGTGTTTGCAATCAAAAGAAAAGTCCTCCAAACCTGAAATCATGTGAGGGATTCTTTATTTTAAAAATCACCCAATTCACATCAATAAGAAAGCCGAATCAAGATTATGGACCCCATTGTTTGTTAATATTGAATGCATTGTATAGATATGGACATTGTTTTCTTGATGAATATAGTTGTTAATATGGAGACAAAAGATAATTTCATAGTCATTGGAAGAAAAATAGTTCTTGTAACAACAAAAGGAGCCTGATTAGCATGTAGTGAATATACAGTCTCATTATTTAGGTAATAACCCAGTTCACATTAGTACGAAATGCAAATTACAATCAATGACTCATTTGGGTGATGGAACTAAACACATTTAGATTTTCAATTGTGCGTCGACATGTTTGTTTTAATTAATATACTGGTTAATTTAGTCATAAAGATTAATCTCACGATGATTGTGTGAAAAAAAGAGTGTTTGCAATCAAAAGAAAAGTCCTCCACACCTGAAATCATATGAGGGATTCTTTATTCTAAAAATCACCCAAATCACATCAATAAGAAAGCCTAATCAAGATTATGGACCCCATTGTTTGTTAATATTGTATAGATATGGACATTGTTTTCTTGATGAATATAGTTGTTGATAAGGAGACAAAAGATAATTTCGTAGTCATTGCAAGAAAAATAGTGCTGGTAACAACAAAAGGAGCCTGATTAGCATGTAGTGAATATAAAGTGCCATTATTTATTTAATAACACAATTCACATTAGTACGAAATGCATATTAGAATCAATGACTCATTTGGGTGATGGAACTAAACACATTTAGATTTTCAATTGTGCGTCGACAAGTTTGTTTTAATTAATATACTGGGTAATTTAGTCATAAAGTTTAATCTCACGATCATTGTGTGAAAAAGAGTGTTTGGAACCAAAAGACAAGTCTTCCAAACCAGAAATATTGTGACAGATTCTTTATTTTAAAAATCACCCAATTCACATCAATAAGAAAGCCTAATCAAGATTATGAACCCCATTGTTTGTTAATATTGAATGCATTGTATAGATATAGACATTGTTTTCTTGATGAATATAGTTGTTAATATGGAGACAAAAGATAATTTCATAGTCATTGGAAGAAAAATAGTGCTTGTAACAACAAAAGGAGCCTGATTAGCATGTAGTGAATATACAGTCTCATTATTTAGGTAATAACCCAGTTCACATTAGTACAAAATACAAATTAGAATCAATAACTCATTTGGGTGATGGAACTAAACACATTTAGATTTTCAATTGTGTGTCGACATGTTTGTTGTAATTAATATACTGTGTAATTTAGTCATAAATTTTAATCTCACGATCATTCTGTGAAAAAGAGTGTTTGCAATCGAAAGAAAAATCCTTCAAACCTGAAATCATGTGAGGGATTCTTTATTTTAAAAATCACCCAATTCACATCAATAAGAAAGCCTAATCAAGATTATGGACCCCATTGTTTGTTAATATTGAATGCATTGTGTAGATATGGACATTGTTTTCTTGATGAATATTGTTGATAATAAGGAGACAAAAGATAATTTTATAGTCATTGCAAGAAAAATAGTGCTTGTAACAACCAAAGTAGCCTGATTAGCGTGTAGTTAATATAAAGTATCATTATTTAGTTAATAACCCAATTCACATTAGTACGAAATGCAAATTAGAATCAATGACTCATTTGGGTGATGGAACTAAACACATTTAGAATTTCAATTGTGCGTCGACATGTTTGTTTTAATTAATATACTGTGTAATTTAGTCATAAATTTTAATCTCACGATCATTGTGTGAAAAAGAGAGTTTGCAATCAAAAGAAAAGTCCTCCACACCTGAAATCATGTGAGGAATTCTTTATTTTAAAAATCACCCAATTCACATCAATAAGAAAGCCGAATCAAGATTATGGACCCCATTGTTTGTTAATATTGAATGCATTGTATAGATATGGACATTGTTTTCTTGATGAATATAGTTGTTACTAAGGAGACAAAAGATAATTTCGTAGTCATTGCAAGAAAAATAGTGCTTGTAACAACAAAAGGAGCCTGATTAGCAGGTAGTGAATATAAAGTGTCATTATTTATTTAATAACACAATTCACATTAGTACGAAATGCATATTAGAATCAATGACTCATTTGGGTGATGGAACTAAACACATTTAGATTTTCAATTGTGCGTCGACATGTTTGTTGTAATTAATATACTGTGTAATTTAGTCATAAATTTTAATCTCACGATCATTGTGTGAAAAAGAGTGTTTGCAATCAAAAGAAAAGTCCTCCAAACCTGAAATCATGTGAGGGATTTCTTTATTTTAAAAATCTCCCAGTTCACATCAACAAGAAAGCCGAATCAAGATTATGGACCCCATTGTTTGTTAATATTGAATGCATTGTATAGATATGGACTTTGTTTTCTTGATGAATATAGTTGTTAATATGGAGACAAAAGATAATTTCATAGTCATTGGAAGAAAAATAGTGCTTGTAACAACAAAAGGAGTCAGATTAGCATGTAGTGAATATACAGTCTCATTATTTAGGTAATAACCCAGTTCACATTAGTACGAAATGCAAATTAGAATCAATGACTCATTTGGGTGATGGAACTAAACACATTTAGATTTTCAATTGTGCGTCGACATGTGTGTTTTAATTAATATACTGTGTAATTTAGTCATAAATTTTCATCTCACGATCATTGTGTGAAAAAGAGTGTTTGCAATCAAGAGCAAAGTCCTCCAAACCTGAAATCATGTGAGGGATTCTTTATTTGAAAAATCACCCAATTCACATCAATAAGAAAGCCTAATCAAGATTATGGACCCCATTGTTTGTTAATATGGAATGCATTGTATAGATATGGACATTTTTTTCTTGATGAATATAGTTGTTAATAAGGAGACAAAAGATAATTTCGTAGTAATTGCAAGAAAAGTAGTGCTTGTAACAACAAAAGGAGCCTGATTAGCATGTAGTGAATATAAAGTCTCATTGTTTAGGTAATAACCCAGTTCACCTTAGTACGAAATGTAAATTAGAATCAATGACTCATTTGGGTGATGGAACTAAACACATTTAGAATTTCAATTGTGCGTCGACATGTTTTTTTAATTAATATACTGTGATTTTTACTCATAAATTTTAATCTCACGATCATTGTGTGAAAAAGAGTGTTTGCAATCAAAAGAAAAGTCCTCCAAACCTGAAATCATGTGAGGGATTCTTTATTTTAAAAATCACCCAAATCACATCAATAAGAAAGCCTAATCAAGATTATGGACCCCATTGTTTGTTAATATTGTATAGATATGGACATTGTCTTCTTGATGAATGTAGTTGTTAATAAGGAGACAAAAGATAATTTCGTAGTCATTGCAAGAAAAATAGTACTTGTAACAACAAAAGGAGCCTGATTAGCATGTAGTGAATATAAAGTATCATTATTTATTTAATAACCTAATTCACATTAGCACGAAATGCAAATTAGAATCAATGACTCATTTGGGTGATGGAACTACATACATTTAGAATTTCAATTGTGCGTTGACATATTTGTTTTAATTAATATACTGTGTAATTTAGTCATAAATTTTAATCTCATGATGATTGTCTGGAAAAGAATGTTTGGAATCACAAAGACATGTCTTCCGAACCAGAAATCTTTTGAGGGATTCTTTATTTTAAAAATCAACCAATTCACATCAATAAGAAACCCTAATCAAGATTATGGACCCCATTGCTTGTTAATATTGAATGCATTATATCGATATGGACATTGTTTTCTTGATGAATATAGTTGTTAATAAGGAGACAAAAGATAATTTTATAGTCATTGCGAGAAAAATAGTGTTTCTAATAATAAAAGGAGCAAAATTACCATGTAGTGAATATAAAGACTAATTATTTAGGTAATAACCAAATTCACATTAGTACGAAATGCAGATTAGAATCAAAGAGTCATTTGAGTGATGGAACTAAACACATTTAGATTTTCAATTCTGCGTCGACATGTTTGTTTTAATTAATATACTGGGTAATTTACTCATAAAGTTTAATCTCACGATGATTGTGTGAAAAAGAGTGTTTGGAACCAAAAGAAACGTGTTCCAAACTAGAATATTGTGACAGATTCTTTATTTTAAAAATCAACCAATTCACATCAATAAGAAAGCCGAATCAAGATTATGGACCCCATTGTTTGTTAATATTGAATGCATTGTTTAGATATGGACACTGTTTTCTTGATGAATATAGTTGTTAATAAGGAGACAAAAGATAATTTCATAGTCATTGCAAGAAAAATAGTGCTTGTAACAACAAAAGGAGCCTGATTAGCCTGTAGTGAATATAAAGCCTCATTGTTTAGGTAATAACCCAGTTCACATTAGTACGAAATGCAAATTAGAATCAATGACTCTTTTGGGTGATGGAACTAAACACATTTAGATTTTCAATTGTGCATGGACATGTTTGTTTTAATTAATATACTTTGTAATTTAGTCATAAATTTTAATCTCACGATCATTGTGTGAAAAAGAGTGTTTGCAATCAAAAGAAAAGTCCTCCAAACCTGAAATCATGTGAGGAATTCTTATTTTAAAAATCACCCAATTCACATCAATAAGAAAGCCTAATCAAGATTATGGACCCCATTGTTTGTTAATATTGAATGCATTGTATAGATCTGGACATTGTTTTCTTGATGAACATAGTTGTTAATAAGAAGACAAAAGATAATTTCATAGTCATTGCAAGAAAAATAGTGCTTGTAATAATAAAAGGAGCCTAATTAACATGTAGTGAATATAAAGTCTCATTATTTAGGTAATAACCCAATTCACATTAGTACGAAATGCAGATTAGAATCAAAGACTCATTTGGGTGATGGAACTAAAGACATTTAGATTTTCAATTGTGCGTCGACATGTTTTTTTTAATTAATATACTGGTTAATTTAGTCATAAAGTTTAATCTCAAGATGATTGTGTGAAAAAGAGTGTTCGAAACCAAAAGACAAGTCTTCCAAACCAGAAATATTGTGATAGTTTCTTTATTTTAAAAATCAACCAATTCACATCAATAAGAAAGCCGAATCAAGATTCTGGACCCTATTGTTTGTTAATATTGAATGCATTGTATAGATATGGACATTGTTTTCTTGATGAATATAGTTGTTAATAAGGAGACAGATGATAATTTCGTAGTCATTGCAAGCAAAATATTGCTTCTAATAACAAAAGGAGCCTGATTAGCATGTGGTGAATATAAAGTCTCATTATTTAGGTAATAACCCAATTCACATTAGTACGAAATGCAAATTAGAATCAAAGACTCATTTGGGTGATGGAACTAAACACATTTAGATATTCAATTATGCGTCGACATGTTTGTTTTATTTAATATACTGTGTAATTTAATCATAAATTTTAATCTCAAGATGATTCTCTGTAAAGAATGTTTGGAATCAAAAGACATGTATTCCAAACCAGAAATCTTGTGAGGTATTCTTTATTTTAAAAATCAACCAATTCACATCAATAAGAAACCCTAATCAAGATTATGGACCCCATTGTTTGCTAATATTGAATGCATTGTATAGATATGGACATTGTTTTCTTGATGAATATAGTTGTTAATAAGGAGACAATAGATAATTTCATAGTCATTGCAAGAAAAATAGTACATGTAACAACAAAAGGAGCCTGATTAGCATGTAGTGAATATAAAGTCTCATTGTTTAGGTAATAACCCAGTTCACATTAGTACGAAATGTAAATTAGAATCAATGACTCATTTGGTTGATGGAACTAAACACATTTAGAATTTCAATTGTGCGTCGACATGTTTGTTTTAATTAATATACTGTGATTTTTACACATAAATTTTAATCTCACGATCATTGTGTGAAAAAGAGTGTTTGCAATCAAAAGAAAAGTCCTCCAAACCTGAAATCATGTGAGGGATTCTTTATTTTAAAAATCACCCAATTCACATCAATAAGAAAGCCTAATCAAGATCATGGACCCCATTGTTTGTTAATAGTGAATGCATTGTATAGATATGGACTTGTTTTCTTGATTTACATAGTTGTTAATAAGGAGACAAAAGATAATTTCATAGTCATTGCAAGAAAAATAGTGCTTGTAACAACAAAAGGAGCTTGATTAGCATGTAGTGAATATAAAGTCTCATTATTTAGGTAATAACCCAGTTCTCATTAGTATGAAATGTAAATTAGAATCAATGACTCATTTGGGTAATGGAACTAAACACATTTAGAATTTTAATTGTGCGTCGAAATGTTTGTTTTATTTAATATACTGTGTAATTTAATCATAAATTTTAATCTCAAGATGATTGTCTGGAAAAGAGTGTTTGGAATCAAAAGACATGTATTCCAAACCAGAAATCTTGTGAGGGATTCTTTATTTTACAAATCAACAGATTCACATAAATAAGAAACCTTAATCAAGATTATGGACCCTATTGCTTGTTAATATTGAATGCATTGTATAGATATGGACATTGTTTTCTTGATGAATATAGTTGTAAATAAGGAGACAAAAGATAATTTCATAGTCAGTGCAAGAAAAATAGTGCTTGTAACAACAAAAGGAGCCTGATTAGCATGTAGTGAATATAAAGTGTCATTATTTATTTAATACCCCAATTCAAATTAGTATGAAATTTAAATTAGAATCAATGACTCTTTTGGGTGATGGAACTAAACACATTTAGAATTTCAATTGTGCGTCGACATGTTTGTTTTAATTAATATACTCTGTAATTTAGTCATAAATTTTAATCTCATGATGATTGTCGGGAAAAGAGTGTTTGGAATCAAAAGACATGTCTTCCAAACCAGAAATCTTGTGAGGGATTCTTTAATTTAAAAATCATCCAATTCACATAAATAAGAAACCCTAATCAAGATTGTGGACCCCATTGTTTATTAATATTGAATGCATTGTATAGATATGGACATTGTTTTCTTGATGAATATAGTTGTTAATAAGGAGACAAAAGATAATTTTATAGTCATTGCAAGAAAAATAGCTTGTAACAACAAAAGTAGCCTGATTAGTGTGTAGTTAATATAAACTGTCATTATTTAGTTAATAACCCAATTCACATTAGTACGAAATGCAAATTAGAATCAATGACTCATTTGGTTGATGGAACTAAACACATTTAGATTTTCAATTATGCGTCGACATGTTTGTTTTAATTAATATACTGTGTAATTTAGTCATAAATTTTAATCTAACGATCGTGGTGTGAAAAAGAGTGTTTGCAATCAAAAGAAAAGTCCTCCAAACCTGAAATCATGTGAGGGATTCTTTATTTTAAAAATCACCAAATTCACATCAATAAGAAAGCCTAATCAAGATTATGGACCCCATTGTTTGTTAATATTGAACGCATTGTATAGATATGGACTTGTTTTCTTGATTTACATAGTTGTTAATAAGGAGACAAAAGATAATTTCATAGTCATTGCAAGAAAAATAGTGCTTGTAACAACAAAAGGAGCTTGATTAGCATGTAGTGAATATAAAGTCTCATTATTTAGGTGATAACCCAGTTCTCATTGGTACGAAATGTAAATTAGAATCAATCGCTCATTTGGGCGTTGGAACTAAACAAATTTAGAATTTTAATTGTGCGTCGACTTGTTTGTTTTATTTAATATACTGTGTAATTTAATCATAAATTTTAATCTCAAGATGATTGTCTGGAAAAGAGTGTTTGGAATCAAAAGACATGTATTCCAAACCAGAAATCTTGTGAGGGATTCTTTATTTTACAAATCAACAGATTCACATCAAGAAGAAACCTTAATCAAGATTATGGACCCTATTGCTTGTTAATATTGAATGCATTGTATAGATATAGACATTGTTTTCTTGATGAATATACTTGTAAATAAGGAGACAAAAGATAATTTCATAGTCAGTGCAAGAAAAATAGTGCTTGTAACAAGAAAAGGAGCCTGATTAGCATGTAGTGAATATAAAGTGTCATTATTTATTTAATACCCCAATTCAAATTAGTATGAAATTTAAATTAGAATCAATGACTCTTTTGGGTGATGGAACTAAACACATTTAGAATTTCAATTGTGCATCGACAAGTTTGTTTTAATTAATATACTGTGTAATTTAGTCATAAATTTTAATCTCATGATGATTGTCGGGAAAAGAGTGTTTGGAATCAAAAGACATGTCTTCCAAACCAGAAATCTTGTGAGGGATTCTTTAATTTAAAAATCATCCAATTCACATAAATAAGAAACCCTAATCAAGATTGTGGACCCCATTGTTTATTAATATTGAATGCATTGTATAGATATGGACATTGTTTTCTTGATGAATATAGTTGTTAATACGGAGACAAAAGATAATTTTATAGTCATTGCAAGAAAAATAGCGCTTGTAACAACAAAAGTAGCCTGATTAGTGTGTAGTTAATATAAAGTGTCATTATTTAGTTAATAACCCAATTCACATTAGTACGAAATGCAAATTAGAATCAATGACTTATTTGGGTGATGGAACTAAACACATTTAGATTTTCAATTGTGCGTCGACATGTTTGTTTTAATTAATATACTGTGTAATTTAGTCATAAATTTTAATCTCACGATCGTGGTGTAAAAAAGAGTGTTTGCAAGCAAAAGAAAAGTCCTCCAAACCTGAAATCATGTGAGGGATTCTTTATTTTAAAAATCACCCAATTCACATGAATAAGAAAGCCTAATCAAGATTATGGACCCCATTGTTTGTTAATATTGAATGCATTGTATAGATATGGACTTGTTTTCTTGATTTACATAGTTGTTAATAAGGAGACAAAAGATAATTTCATAGTCATTGCAAGAAAAATAGTGCTTGTAAAACAAAAGGAGCCGTATTAGCATGTAGTGAATATAAAGTCTCATTATTTAGGTAATAACCCAGTTCACATTAGTACGAAATGCAAATTAGAATCACTGACTCATTTGGGTGATGGAACTAAACACATTTAGAATTTTAATTGTGCGTCGACATGTTTGTTTTATTTAATATACTTTGTAATTTAGTCATAAATTTTAATATCACGATCATTGTGTGAAAAAGAGTGTTTGCAATCAAAAGAAAAGTCCTCCAAACCTGAAATCATGTGAGGGATTCTTATTTTAAAATTCACCCAATTCACATCAATAAGAAAGCCTAATCAAGATTATGGACCCCATTGTTTGTTAATATTGAATGCATTGTATAGATGTGGATATTGTTTTCTTGATGAACATAGTTGTTAATAAGGAGACAAAAGATAATTTCATAGTCATTGCAAGAAAAATAGTGCTCGTAATAATAAAAGGAGCCTAATTAACATGTAGTGAATATAAAGTCTCATTATTTAGGTAATAACCCAATTCACATTAGTACGAAATGCAGATTAGAATCAAAGACTCATTTGGGTGATGGAACTAAAGACATTTAGATTTTCAATTGTGCGTTGACATGTTTTTTTTAATTAATATACTGGTTAATTTAGTCATAAAGTTTAATCTCAAGATGATTGTGTGAAAAAGAGTGTTCGGAACCAAAAGACAAGTCTTCCAAACCAGAAATATTGTGATAGTTTCTTTATTTTAAAAATCAACCAATTCACATCAATAAGAAAGCCGAATCAAGATTCTGGACCCTATTGTTTGTTAATATTGAATGCATTGTATAGATATGGACATTGTTTTCTTGATGAATATAGTTGTTAATAAGGAGACAGATGATAATTTTGTAGTCATTGCAAGAAAAATATTGCTTCTAATAACAAAAGGAGCCTGATTAGCATGTGGTGAATATAAAGTCTCATTATTTAGGTAATAACCCAATTCACAATATTACGAAATGTAAATTAGAATCAATGACTCATTTGAGTGATGGAACTAAACACATTTAGAATTTCAATTGTGCGTCGACATGTTTGTTTTATTTACTATACTGTGTAATTTAATCATAAATTTTAACCTCAAGATGATTGTCTGTAAAGAATGTTTGGAATCAAAAGACATGTATTCCAAACCAGAAATCTTGTGAGGGATTCTTCATTTTAAAAATCAACCAATTCACATCAATAAGAAACCCTAATCAAGATTGTGGACCCCATTTTTTGTTAATATTGAATGCATTGTATAGATATGGACATTGTTTTCTTAATGAATATAGTTGTTAATAAGGAGACAAAAGATAATTTCATAGTCATTGCAGGAAAAATAGTGCTTGTAACAACAAAAGGAGCCTGATTAGCATGTAGCGAATATAAAATCTCATTATTTGGGTAATAACCCAGTTCACATTAGTACGAAATGCAAATTAGAATCAATGACTCATTTGGGTGATGGAACTAAACACATTTAGATTTTCAATTGTGCGTTGGCATGTTTGTTTTAATTAATATACTGAGTAATTTAGTCATAAATTTTAATCTCACGATGATTGTGTGAAAAAGAGTGTTTGGAACCAAAAGACAAGTCTTCCAAACCAGAAGTATTGTGACAAATTATTTATTTTAAAAATCAACCAATCCACATCAATAAGAAAGCCTAATCAAGATTATGGACCACATTGTTCGTTAATATTGAATGCATTGTATAGATATGGACATTGTTTTCTTGATGAATATAGTTGTTAATAAGGAGACAAAAGATAATTTCGTTGTAATTGCAAGAAAAATAGTGCTTGTAACAACAAAAGGAGCCTGATTAGCATGTAGTGAATATAAAGTGTCATTATTTATTTAATAACCCAATTCAAATTAGTACGAAATTTAAATGAGAATCAAGGACTCATTTGGGTGATGGAACTAAACACATTTAGATTTTCAATTGTGCGTCGACATGTTTGTTTTAATTAATATACTGTGTAATTTAGTCATAAATTTTAATCTCACGATCATTGTGTGAAAAAAAGTGTTTGCAATCAAAAGAAATGTCCTCCAAACCTGAAATCATGTGAGGGATTCTTTATTTGAAAAATCACCTAATTCACATCAATAAGAAAGCCTAATCAAGATTATGGACCCCATTGTTTGTTAATATTGAATGCATTGCATAGATATGGACATTGTTTTCTTGATGAACATAGTTGTTAATAAGGAGAGAAAAGATAATTTCGTAGTTATAGCAAGAAAAATAGTGCTTGTAACAACAAAAGGAGCCTGATTAACATGTAGTGAATATAAAGTGTCATTATTTATTTAGTAACCCAATTCACATTAGTATAAAGTGCAAATTAGAATCAATGACTCATTTGGGTGATGGAACTAAACGCATTTAGAATTTCAATTGTGCGTCGACATGTTTGTTTTAATTAATATACTGTGTAATGCAGTCATAAATTTTAATCTCATGATGATTGTCTGGGAAAGAGTGTTTGGAATCAAAAAGACATGTCTTCCAAAGCAGAAATCTTCTGAGAGATTCTTTATATTAAAAATCAACCAAATCACATCAATAAGAAACCCTAATCAAGATTGTGGGCCCCATTGTTTGTTAATATTGAATGCATTGTATAGATATGGACATTGTTTTCTTGATGAATATAGTTATTAATAAGGAGACAAAAGATAATTTCGTAGTCATTGCAAGAAAAATAGTGCTTGTAACAACAAAAGGAGCCTGATTAGCATGTAGTGAATATAAAGTGTCATTATTCATTTAATAACCCAATTCACATTAGTAGGAAATGCAAATTAGAATCAAAGACTCATTTGGGTGATGGAACGAAACAGATTTAGATTTTCAATTGTGCATCGACATGTTTGTTTTAATTAATACACTGGGTAATTTAGTCATAAAGTTTAATCTCACGATGATTGTGTGAAAAAGAGTGTTTGGAACCAAAAGACAAGTCTACCAAACCAGAAATATTGTGACAGATTCTTTATTTTCAAAATCAACCAATTCACATAAATAAGAAAGCCGAATCAAGATTATAGACCCCGTTGTTTGTTAATATTGAATGCATTGTATAGATATGGACATTGTTTTCTTGATGAATATAGTTGTTAATAAGGAGACAAAAGATAATTTCGTAGTGATTGCAAGAAAAATAGTTCTTGTAACAACAAAAGGAGCCTGATTAGCATGTAGTGAATATAAAGTCTCATTATTTAGGTAATAACCCATTTCACATTGGTACGAAATGCACATTAGATACAATGACTCATTTGGGTGATGGAACTAAAGACATTTAGATTTTCAATTGTGCATCGACATGTTTGTTTTAATTAATATACTGTGTAATTTAGTCATAAATTTTAATCTCACGATCATTGTGTGAAAAAGAGTGTTTGCAATCAAAAGAAAAGTCCTCCAAACTTGAAATCATGTGAGGGATTCTTTCTTTTAAAAATCACCCAAATCACATCAATAAGAAAGCCTAATCAAGATTATGGACCCCATTGTTTGTTAATATGGAATGCATTGTATAGATATGGACATTGTTTTCTTGATGAATATAGTTGTTAATAAGGAGACAAAAGATAATTTCGTAGTAATTGCAAGAAAAATAGTGCTTGTAACAACAAAAGGAGCCTGATTAGCGTGTAGTGAATATAAAGTGTCATTATTTATTTAATAACCCAATTCACATTAGTACGAAATGCAAATTAGAATCAATGACTCATTTGGGTGAAAAAACTAAATACATTTAGAATTTAAATTGTGCGTCGACATGTTTGTTTTAATGAATATACTGTGTAATTTAGTCATAAATTTTACTCTCATGATGATTGTCTGGAAAAGAGTGTTTGGAATAAAAAAGGCCTGTCTTCCAAAGCAGAAATCTTCTGAGGGATTCTTTATATTAAAAATCAACCAAGTCACATCAATAAGAAACCCTAATCAAGATTGTGGACCCCATTGTTTATTAATATTGAATGCATTGTATAGATATGGACATTGTTTTCTTGATGAATATAGTTGTTAATGAGACAAAAGATAATTTCGTAGTCATTGCACGAAAAATAGTGCTTGTAATAATAAAAAGAGCCTAATTACCATGTAGTGAATATAAAGTCTCATTATTTAGGTAATAACCTAATTCACATTAGTACGAAATGCAGATTAGAATCAAAGACTCATTTGGGTGATGGAACTAAAAACATTTCGATTTTCAATTGTACGTCGACATGTTTGTTTTCATTAATATACTGAGTAAGTTAGTCATAAATTTTAATCTCACAATGATTGAGTGAAAAAGAGTGTTTGGAATCAAAAGACATGTATTCCAAACCAGAAATCTTGTGAGGGATTCTTTATTTTAAAAATCAACCAATTCATATCAATAATAAAGCCTAATCAGGATTATGGACCCCATTGTTTATTAATATTAAATGCATTGTATAGATATGGACATTGTTTTCTTGAGGAATATAGTTGTTAATAAGGAGGCAAAATATAATTTCGTAGTCATTGCAAGAAAAATAGTACTTGTAACAACAAAAGGAGCCTGATTAGCATGTAGTGAATATAAAGTCTCATTATTTAGGTAATAACCCAGTTCACATTAGTACGAAATGTAAATTAGAATCAATGACTCATTTGGGTGATGGAGCTAAACACATTTAGAATTTCAATTGTGCGTCGACATGTTTGTTTTATTTAATATACTATGTAATTTAATCATAAATTTTAATCTCAAGATGATTGTCTGGAAAAGGGCATTTGGAATCAAAAGACATGTCTTCCAAACCAGAAATCTTGTGAGGGATTCTTTATTTTAAAAATCAACCAATTCACATCAATAAGAAACCCTAATCAAGATTATGGACCCCATTGTTTGTTAATATTGAATGCATTGTATAGATAAGGACATTGTTTTCTTGACGAATATAGTTGTTAATAAGGAGACAAAAGATAATTTCATAGTCATTGCAAGAAAAATAGTGCTTGTAATAATAAAAGGAGCCTAATTAACATGTAGTGAATATAAAGTCTCATTATTTAGGTAATAACCCAATTCACATTAGTACGATATGCAGATTAGAATCAAAGACTCTTTTGGGTGATGGAAATAAACACATTTAGATTTTCAATTGTGCGTCGACATCCTTGTTTTAATTAATATACTGTGTAATTTAGTCATAAATTTTAATCTCACGATGATTGTGTGAAAAAGAGTGTTTGGAACCAAAAGTCAAGTCTTCCAAACCAGAAATATTGTGACAGATTCTTTATTTTAAAAATCAACCAATTCACATCCATAAGAAAGCCTAATCAAGATTATGGACCCCATTGTTTGTTAATATTGAATGCATTGTATAGATATGGACATTGTTTTCTTGATGAATATAGTTGTTAATAAGGAGATAAAAGATAATTTCGTAGTCATTGCAAGAAAAATAGTGCTTGTAACAACAAAAGGAGCCTGATTAGCATGTAGTGAATATAAAGTGTCTTTATTTACTTAATAACCCAATTCAGATTAGTAAGAATTTTAAATTAGAATCAACGACTCTTTTGGGTGATGGAACTAAACACATTTAGAATTTCAATTGTGCGTCGACATGTTTGTTTTAATTAATATACTGTGTGATTTAGTCATAAATTTTCATCTCATGATGATTGTCGGGAAAAGAGTGTTTGGAATCAAAAGACATGTCTTCCAAACCAGAAATCTTGTGAGGGATTCTTTAATTTAAAAATCAACCAATTCACATCAATAAGAAACACTAATCAACATTATGGACCCCATTGCTTATTAATATTGAATGCATTGTATAGATATGGACATTGTTTTCTTGATGAATATAGTTGTTAATAAGGAGACAAAAGATAATTTCATAGTCATTGCAAAAAAAATAGTGCTTGTACCAACAAAAGTAGCCTGATTAGCGTGTAGTTAATATAAAGTGTCATTATTTAGTTAATAACCCAATTCACATTAGTACGAAATGCAAATTAGAATCAATGACTCATTTGGGTGATGGAACTAAACACATTTAGATTTTCAATTGTGCGTCGACATGATTGTTTTAATTAATATACTGTGTAATTTAGTCATAAATTTTAATCTCACGATCATTGTGTGAAAAAGAGTGTTTGCAATCAAAAGAAAAGTCCTCCAAACCTGAAATCATGTGAGGGATTCTTTATTTTAAAAATCACCCAATTCACATCAATAAGAAAGCCTAATCAAGATTATGAACCCCATTGTTTGTTAATATTGAATGCATTGTATAGATATGGACATTTTCTTCTTGATGAACATAGTTGTTAATAAGGAGACAAAAGATAATTTCATAGTCATTGCAAGAGAAATAGGGCTTGTAATAACAAAAGGAGCCTGATTAGCATGTAGTGAATATAAAGTCTCATTATTTAGGTAATAACCCAGTTCACATTAGTACGAAATGGAAATTTGAATCTATGACTCATTTGGGTGATGGAACTAAACACATTTAAATTTAAATTGTGTAATTTAAAATCTTAATATAATGTGTAATTTAGTCATAAATTTTAGTCTCACGATCATTGTATGAAAAAGAGTGTTTGCAATCAAAAGAAAAGTCCTCCAAACCTGAAATCATGTGAGGGATTCTTTATTTGAAAAATCACCCAAATCACATCAATAAGAAAGCCTAATCAAGATTATGGACCCCATTGTTTGTTAATATTGAATGCATTGTATAGATATAGACATTGTTTTCTTGATGAATATAGTTGTTAATAAGGAGACAAAAGATAATTTCGTAGTCATTGGAAGAAAAATAGTGCTTGTAACAACAAAAGGAGCCTGATTAGCATGTAGTGAATATAAAGTGTCATTATTTATTTAATAACCCAATTCACATTAGTATGAAATGCAAATTAGAATCAATGACTCATTTGGGTGTTGGAACTAAACACATTTAGAATTTAAATTGTGTGTCGACATGGTTGTTTTGAATGAATATATTGTGTAATTTAGTCATAAATTTTAATCTCATGATGATTGTTTGGAAAAGAGTGTTTGGAATCAAAAAGGCCTGTCTTCCAAAGCAGAAATCTTCTGAGGGATTCTTTATATAAAAAATCAACCAATTCACATCAATAAGAAACCCTAATCAAGATTGTGGACCCCATTATTTATTAAAATTGAATGCATTGTATAGATATGGACATTGTTTTCTTGATGAATATAGTTGTTTATAAGGAAACAAAAGATAATTTCATAGTCATTGCAAGAAAAATAGTGCTCGTAATAATAAAAGGAGCCTGATTAGCATGTGGTGAATATAAAGTCTCATTATTTAGGTAATAACCCAGTTCACATTAGTACGAAATGTAAATTAGAATCAATGACTCATTTGGGTGATGGAGCTAAAAATATTTAGATTTTCAATTGTGCGTCGACATGTTTGTTTTAATTAATATACTGAGTAATTTAGTCATAAATTTTAATCTGACAATGATTGAGTGAAAAAGAGTGTTTGGAATCAAAAGACATGTATTCCAAACCATAAATGTTGTGAGGGATTCTTTATTTTAAAAATCAACCAATTCACATCAATAAGAAAGCCTAATCAAGATTATGGACCCCATTGTTTGTTAATATTGAATGCATTGTATAGATATGGACATTGTTTTCTTGATGAATATAGTTGTTAATAAGGAGACAAAAGATAATTTCATAGTCATTGCAAGAAAAATAGTGCGTTTAACAAAAAAAGGATCCTAATTAGCATGTAATGAATATAAAGTCTCATTATTTAGGTAATAACCCAATTCACATTAGTACGAAATGCAAATTAGAATCAATCTCTGATTTGGGTGATGAAACTTAACCCATTTAGATTTTCAATTATGCATCGCCAGAATTGTTTTAATTACTATACTGTGTAATTTACACATAAATTTTAATGTCACAATGATTGGGTGAAAAAGAGTTTTTGGAATCGAAAGACAAGTCTTCCAAACTAGAAATCTTGTGAGGGATTCTTTATTTTATAAATCAACCAATTAACATCAATAAGAAAGCCTTATCAAGATTATGGACCCCATTGTTTGTTAATATTGAATGCATTGTATAGATATGGACATTGTTTTCTTGATGAATATAGTTGTTAATAAGGAGACAAAAGATAATTTCATAGTCATTGCAAGAAAAATAGTGCTTGTAATAATAAAAGGAGCCTAATTACCATGTAGTGAATATAAAGTCTCATTATTTAGGCAATAACCCAATTCACATTAGTACAAAATGCAGATTAGAATCAAAGACTCATTTGGGAGATGGAACTAAACTCATTTAATTTTCAATTGTGCGTCGACATGTTTGTTTTAATTAATATACTGAGTAATTTAGTCATAAATTTTAATCTCACGATGATTGTGTGAAAAAGAGTGTTTGGAACCCAATGAAAAGTCTTCCAAAGTAGAAATATTGTGACAGATTCTTTATTTTAAAAATCAACCAATTCACATCAATAAGAAAGCCGAATCATTATTATGGATCCCATTGTTTGTTAATATTGAATGCATTGTATAGGTATGGACATTGCTTTCTTGATGAATATAGTTGTTAATAAGGAGACAAAAGATAATTTCATAGTCATTGCAAGAAAAATAGTGCTTGTAACAACAGAAGGAGCCTGATTAGCATGTAGTGAATATAAAGTCTCATTATTTAGGTAATAACCCAGTTCACATTAGTACGAAATGCAAATTAGAATCAATGACTGATTTGGGTGATGGAACTAAACACATTGAGATTTTCAAGTGTGCGTCGACATGTTTGTTTTAATTAATATACTGTGTAATTTAGTCATAAATTTTAATCTCACGATCATTGTGTGAAAAAGAGTGTTTGCAATCAAAAGAAAAGTCCTCCAAACCTGAAATCATGTGAGGGATTCTTTATTTTAAAAATCACCCAATTCACATCAATAAGAAAGCCTAATCAAGATTATGGACCCCATTGTTTGTTAATATTGAATGCATTGTATAGATATAGACATTGTTTTCTTGATGAATATAGTTGTTAATAAGGAGACAAAAGATAATTTCGTAGTCATTGCAAGAAAAATAGTGCTTGTAACAACAAAAGGAGCCTGATTAGCATGTAGTGAATATAAAGTCTCATTATTTAGGTAATAACACAGTTCACATTTGTACGAAATGCAAATTCGAATCAATGACTCATTTCGGTGATGGAAATAACACATTTAGATTTTCAATTGTGTGCGTCGACATGTTTGTTTTTAATTAATATTCTGAGTAATTTAGTCATAAATTTTTAATCTCACGATAATTGTGTGGAAAAAAGAGTTTTTTGGAACCAAAAGACAAGTCTTCCCAACCAGAAATATTGTGACAGATTCTTTATTTTAAAAATCAACCAATTCACATCAATAAGAAAGCCTAATCAAGATTATGGACCCCATTGTTTGTTAATATTGAATGCATTGTATAGATATGGACATTGTTTTCTTGATGAATATAGTTGTTAATAAGGAGTCAAAAGATAATTTCATAGTCATTGCAAGAAAAATAGTGCATTTAACAACAAAAGGAGCCTAATTAGCATGTAGTGAATATAAAATCTCATTATTTGGGTAATAACCCGGTTCACATTAGTATGAAATGCAAATTAGAATCAATGACTCATTTCGGTGATGGAACTAAACTCATTTAGATTTTCAATTGTGCGTCGACATGTCTGTTTTAATTAATATACTGAGTAATTTAGTCATAAATTTTAATTTCACGATGATTGTGTGAAAAAGGGTGTTTGGAACCAAAAGACAAGTCTTCCAAACCAGAAATATTGTGACAGATTCTTTATTTTAAAAATTACCCAATTCACATCAACAAGAAAGCCTAATCAAGATTGTGGTCCCCATTGTTTGTTAATATTGAATGCATTGTATAGATATGCACATTGTTTTCTTGATGAATATAGTTGTTAATAAGGAGACAAAAGATAATTTCGTAGTTATTGCAAGAAAAATAGTGCTTCTAACAACAAAATGAGCTTGATTAGAATGTAGTGAATATAAAGTGTCTTTATTTATTTAATAACCCAATTCAAATTAGTACGAAATTTAAATTAGAATCAACGACTCTTTTGGGTGATGGAACTAAACACATTTAGAATTTCAATTGTGCGTCGACATGTTTGTTGTAATTAATATACTGTGTAAATTAGTCATAAATTTTAATCTCATGATGATTGTCGGGAAAAGAGTGTTTGGAATCAAAAGACATGTCTTCCAATCCAGAAATCTTGTGAGGGATTTTTTAATTTAAAAATCAACCAATTCACAGCAATAAGAAACCCTAATCAAGATTGTGGACCCTATTGTTTATTAATGTTGAATGCAATGTATAGATATGGACATTGTTTTCTTGATGAATATAGTTGTTAATAAGGAGACAAAAGATAATTTCATAGTCATTGCAAGAAAAATAGTTCTTGTAACAACAAAAGTAGCCTGATTAGCGTGTAGTTATTATAAAGTGTCAATATTTAGTTAATAACCCAATTCACATTAGTACGAAATGCAAATCCGAATCAATGACTCATTTGGGTGATGGAACTAAACACATTTAGATATTCAATTGTGCGTCAACATGTTTGTTTTAATTAATATACTGTGTAATTTAGTCATAAATTTTAATCTCACGATCATTTTGTGAAAAAGAGTGTTTGCAATCAAAAGAAAAGTCCTCCAATCCGGAAATCATGTGAGGGATTCTTTATTTTAAAAATCAACCAATTCACATCAATAAGAAAGCCTAATCAAGATTATGGACCCCATTGTGTGTTAATATTGAATGCATTGTATAGATATGGACATTGTTTTCTTGATGAATATAGTTGTTAATAAGGAGACAAAAGATAATTTCATAGTCATTACAAGAAAAATAGTGCTTGTAACAATAGAAGGAGCCTGATTAGCATGTAGTGAATATAAAGTCTCATTATTTAGGTAATAACCCAGTTCACATTAGTACGAAATGCAAATTAGAATCAATGACTCATTTGGGTGATGGAACTAAACACATTGAGATTTTCAAGTGTGCGTCGACATGTTTGTTTTAATTAATATACTACTGTGTAATTTAGTCATCATAAATTTTAATCTCACGATGATTGTGTGAAAAAGAGTGTTTGCAATCAAAAGAAAAGTCCTCCAAACCTGAAATCATGTGAGGGATTCTTTATTTTAAAAATCACCCAATTCACATCAATAAGAAAGCCTAATCAAGATTATGGACCCCATTGTTTGTTAATATTGAATGCATTGTATAGATATAGACATTGTTTTCTTGATGAATATAGTTGTTAATAAGGAGACAAAAGATAATTTCGTAGTCATTGCAAGAAAAATAGTGCTTGTAACAACAAAAGGAGCCTGATTAGCATGTAGTGAATATAAAGTCTCATTATTTAGGTAATAACACAGTTCACATTTGTACGAAATGCAAATTCGAATCAATGACTCATTTCGGTGATGGAAATAACACATTTAGATTTTCAATTGTGCGTCGACATGTTTGTTTTAATTAATATTCTGAGTAATTTAGTCATAAATTTTAATCTCACGATAATTGTGTGAAAAAGAGTTTTTGGAACCAAAAGACAAGTCTTCCCAACCAGAAATATTGTGACAGATTCTTTATTTTAAAAATCAACCAATTCACATCAATAAGAAAGCCTAATCAAGATTATGGACCCCATTGTTTGTTAATATTGAATGCATTGTATAGATATGGACATTGTTTTCTTGATGAATATAGTTGTTAATAAGGAGTCAAAAGATAATTTCATAGTCATTGCAAGAAAAATAGTGCATTTAACAACAAAAGGAGCCTAATTAGCATGTAGTGAATATAAAATCTCATTATTTGGGTAATAACCCGGTTCACATTAGTATGAAATGCAAATTAGAATCAATGACTCATTTCGGTGATGGAACTAAACTCATTTAGATTTTCAATTGTGCGTCGACATGTCTGTTTTAATTAATATACTGAGTAATTTAGTCATAAATTTTAATTTCACGATGATTGTGTGAAAAAGGGTGTTTGGAACCAAAAGACAAGTCTTCCAAACCAGAAATATTGTGACAGATTCTTTATTTTAAAAATTACCCAATTCACATCAACAAGAAAGCCTAATCAAGATTGTGGTCCCCATTGTTTGTTAATATTGAATGCATTGTATAGATATGCACATTGTTTTCTTGATGAATATAGTTGTTAATAAGGAGACAAAAGATAATTTCGTAGTTATTGCAAGAAAAATAGTGCTTTCTAACAACAAAATGAGCTTGATTAGCATGTAGTGAATATAAAGTGTCTTTATTTATTTAATAACCCAATTCAAATTAGTACGAAATTTAAATTAGAATCAACGACTCTTTTGGGTGATGGAACTAAACACATTTAGAATTTCAATTGTGCGTCGACATGTTTGTTGTAATTAATATACTGTGTAAATTAGTCATAAATTTTAATCTCATGATGATTGTCGGGAAAAGAGTGTTTGGAATCAAAAGACATGTCTTCCAATCCAGAAATCTTGTGAGGGATTTTTTAATTTAAAAATCAACCAATTCACAGCAATAAGAAACCCTAATCAAGATTGTGGACCCTATTGTTTATTAATGTTGAATGCAATGTATAGATATGGACATTGTTTTTCTTGATGAATATAGTTGTTAATAAGGAGACAAAAGATAATTTCATAGTCATTGCAAGAAAAATAGTTCTTGTAACAACAAAAGTAGCCTGATTAGCGTGTAGTTATTATTATAAAGTGTCAATATTTAGTTAATAACCCAATTCACATTAGTACGAAATGCAAATCCGAATCAATGACTCATTTGGGTGATGGAACTAAACACATTTAGATATTCAATTGTGCGTCAACATATTTGTTTTAATTAATATACTGTGTAATTTAGTCATAAATTTTAATCTCACGATCATTTTGTGAAAAAGAGTGTTTGCAATCAAAAGAAAAGTCCTCCAATCCGGAAATCATGTGAGGGATTCTTTATTTTAAAAATCAACCAATTCACATCAATAAGAAAGCCTAATCAAGATTATGGACCCCATTGTGTGTTAATATTGAATGCATTGTATAGATATGGACATTGTTTTCTTGATGAATATAGTTGTTAATAAGGAGACAAAAGATAATTTCGTAGTCATTGCAAGAAAAATAGTGCTTGTAACAACAGAAGGAGCCTGATTAGCATGTAGTGAATATAAAGTCTCATTATTTAGGTAATAACCCAGTTCACATTAGTACGAAATGCAAATTAGAATCAATGACTCATTTGGGTGATGGAACTAAACACATTGAGATTTTCAAGTGTGCGTCGACATGTTTGTTTTAATTAATATACTGTGTAATTTAGTCATAAATTTTAATCTCACGATCATTGTGTGAAAAAGAGTGTTTGCAATCAAAAGAAAAGTCCTCCAAACCTGAAATCATGTGAGGGATTCTTTATTTTAAAATCAATCACCCAATTCACATCAATAAGAAAGCCTAATCAAGATTATGGACCCCATTGTTTGTTAATATTGAATGCATTGTATAGATATAGACATTGTTTTCTTGATGAATATAGTTGTTAATAAGGAGACAAAAGATAATTTCGTAGTCATTGCAAGAAAAATAGTGCTTGTAACAACAAAAGGAGCCTGATTAGCATGTAGTGAATATAAAGTCTCATTATTTAGGTAATAACACAGTTCACATTTGTACGAAATGCAAATTCGAATCAATGACTCATTTCGGTGATGGAAATAACACATTTAGATTTTCAATTGTGCGTCGACATGTTTGTTTTAATTAATATTCTGAGTAATTTAGTCATAAATTTTAATCTCACGATAATTGTGTGAAAAAGAGTTTTTGGAACCAAAAGACAAGTCTTCCCAACCAGAAATATTGTGACAGATTCTTTATTTTAAAAATCAACCAATTCACATCAATAAGAAAGCCTAATCAAGATTATGGACCCCATTGTTTGTTAATATTGAATGCATTGTATAGATATGGACATTGTTTTCTTGATGAATATAGTTGTTAATAAGGAGTCAAAAGATAATTTCATAGTCATTGCAAGAAAAATAGTGCATTTAACAACAAAAGGAGCCTAATTAGCATGTAGTGAATATAAAATCTCATTATTTGGGTAATAACCCGGTTCACATTAGTATGAAATGCAAATTAGAATCAATGACTCATTTCGGTGATGGAACTAAACTCATTTAGATTTTCAATTGTGCGTCGACATGTCTGTTTTAATTAATATACTGAGTAATTTAGTCATAAATTTTAATTTCACGATGATTGTGTGAAAAAGGGTGTTTGGAACCAAAAGACAAGTCTTCCAAACCAGAAATATTGTGACAGATTCTTTATTTTAAAAAATTACCCAATTCACATCAACAAGAAAGCCTAATCAAGATTGTGGTCCCCATTGTTTGTTAATATTGAATGCATTGTATAGATATGCACATTGTTTTCTTGATGAATATAGTTGTTAATAAGGAGACAAAAGATAATTTCGTAGTTATTGCAAGAAAAATAGTGCTTCTAACAACAAAATGAGCTTGATTAGCATGTAGTGAATATAAAGTGTCTTTATTTATTTAATAACCCAATTCAAATTAGTACGAAATTTAAATTAGAATCAACGACTCTTTTGGGTGATGGAACTAAACACATTTAGAATTTCAATTGTGCGTCGACATGTTTGTTGTAATTAATATACTGTGTAAATTAGTCATAAATTTTAATCTCATGATGATTGTCGGGAAAAGAGTGTTTGGAATCAAAAGACATGTCTTCCAATCCAGAAATCTTGTGAGGGATTTTTTAATTTAAAAATCAACCAATTCACAGCAATAAGAAACCCTAATCAAGATTGTGGACCCTATTGTTTATTAATGTTGAATGCAATGTATAGATATGGACATTGTTTTCTTGATGAATATAGTTGTTAATAAGGAGACAAAAGATAATTTCATAGTCATTGCAAGAAAAATAGTTCTTGTAACAACAAAAGTAGCCTGATTAGCGTGTAGTTATTATAAAGTGTCAATATTTAGTTAATAACCCAATTCACATTAGTACGAAATGCAAATCCGAATCAATGACTCATTTGGGTGATGGAACTAAACACATTTAGATATTCAATTGTGCGTCAACATGTTTGTTTTAATTAATATACTGTGTAATTTAGTCATAAATTTTAATCTCACGATCATTTTGTGAAAAAGAGTGTTTGCAATCAAAAGAAAAGTCCTCCAATCCGGAAATCATGTGAGGGATTCTTTATTTTAAAAATCAACCAATTCACATCAATAAGAAAGCCTAATCAAGATTATGGACCCCATTGTGTGTTAATATTGAATGCATTGTATAGATATGGACATTGTTTTCTTGATGAATATAGTTGTTAATAAGGAGACAAAAGATAATTTCGTAGTCATTCCAAGAAAAATAGTGCTTGTAACAACAAAAGGAGCCTGATTAGCATGTAGTGAATATAAAGTTTCATTATTTATTTAATAACCCAATTCAAATTAGTATGAAATGCAAATTAGAATCAATGACTCATTTGGGTGATGGAACTAAACACATTTAGATTTTCAATTGTGCGTCGACATGTTTGTTTTAATTAATATACTGGGTAATTTAGTCATAAAGTTTAATCCCACGATGATTGTGTCAAAAAGAGTGTTTGGAACCAAAAGTCAAGTCTTCCAAACCAGAAATATTGTGACAGATTCTTTATTTTAAAAATCAACCAATTCACATCAATACGAAAGCCTAATCAAGATTATGGACCTCATTGTTTGTTAATATTGAATGCATTGTATAGATATGGACATTGTTTTCTTGATGAATATAGTTGTTAATAAGGAGACAAAAGATAATTTCGTAGTCATTGCAAGAAAAATAGTGCTTGTAACAACAAAAGGAGCCTGATTAGCATGTAGTGAATATAAAGTGTCATTATTTATTTAATAACCCAATTCAAATTAGTATGAAATGCAAATTAGAATCAATGACTCATTTGGGTGATGGAACTAAACACATTTAGAATTTCAATTGTGCGTCGACATATTTGTTTTAATGAATATATTGTGTAATTTAGTCATAAATTTTAATTTCATGATGATTGTCTGGAAAACAGTGTTTGGAATAAAAAAGGCCTGTCTTCCAAAGCAGAAATCTTTTCAAGGATTCTTTATATTAAAAATCAACCAATTCACATCAATAAGAAACCCTAATCAGGATTATGGACCCCATTGTTTATTAATATTGAATGCATTGTATAGATATGGACATTGTTTTCTTGATGAATATAGTTGTTAATAAGGAGACAAAAGATAATTTCATAGTCATTGCAAGAAAAATAGTTCTTGTAATAATAAAAGGAGCCTAATTAACATGTAGTGAATATAAAGTCTCATTATTTAGGTAATAACCCAATTTACATTAGTACGAAATGCATATTAGAATCAAAGACTCATTTAGGTGACGGAACTAAACACATTTAGATTTTTAATTGTGCGTCGACATGTTTGTTTTAATTAATATACTGTGTAATTTAGTCATAAATTTTAATCTCACGATGATTGTGTGAAAAAGAGTGTTTGAAACCAAAAGATAAGTCTTCCAAACCAGAAATATTGTGACAGATTCTTTATTTTAAAAATCAACCAATTCACACCAATAATAAAGCCTAATCAAGATTATGGACCCCATTGTTTGTTAATATTGAATGCATTGTATAGATATGGATATTGTTTTCTTGATGAATATAGTTGTTAATAAGGAGACAAAAGATAATTTCATAGTCATTGCAGGAAAAATAGTCCATGTAACAATAAAAGGAGCCTGATTAGCATGTAGTGAATATAAAATCTAATTATTTGGGTAATAACCTAGTTCACATTAGTACGAAATGCAAAATAGAATCAATGACTCATTTGGGTGATGGAACTAAACACATTTAGATTTTCAATTGTTCGTCGACATGTTTGTTTTAATTAATATACTGAGTAATTTAGTCATAAATTTTAATCTCACAATGATTGAGTGAAAAAGAGTGTTTGGAATCAAAAGACATGTATTCCAAACCAGAAATCTTGTGAGGGATTCTTTAATTTAAAAATCAACCAATTCACATCAATAATAAAGCCTAATCAAGATTATGGACTTCATTATTTGTTAATATTGAATGCATTGTATAGATATGCACATTGTTTTCTTGAGGAATATAGTTGTTAATAAGGAGACAAAATATAATTTCGTAGTAATTGCAAGAAAAATAGTGCTTGTAACAACAAAAGGTGCCTGATTAGCATGTAGTGAATATAAAGTCTCATTATTTAGGTAATAACCCAGTTCATATTAGTACGAAATGCAAATTAGAATCAGTGACTCATTTGGGTGATGGAACTAAATACATTTAGATTTTCAATGGTGCGTCGACATGTTTGTTTTAATTAATATATAGTGTAATTTAGTCATAAATTTTAATCTCACGATCATTGTGTGAAAAAGAGTGTTTGCAATCAAAAGAAAAGTCCTCCAATCCTGAAATCATGTGAGGGATTCTTTATTTTAAAAATCACCCAAATCACATCAATATGAAAGCCTAATCAAGATTATGGACCCATTGTTTGTTAATATTGTATAGATATGGACATTGTTTTCTTGATGAATATAGTTGTTAATAAGGAGACAAAAGATAATTTCGTAGTCATTGCAAGAAAAATAGTGCTCGTAACAACAAAACGAGCCTGATTAGCATGTAGTGAATATAAAGTGTCATTATTTATTTAATAACCCAATTCACATTAGTACGAAATGCAAATTAGAATCAATGACTCATTTGGGTGATGGAACTAAACACATTTAGAGTTTCAATTGTGCGTCGACATGTTTGTTTTAATTAATATACTGTGTAATTTAGTCATAAATTTTAATCTCATGATGATTGTCTGGAAAAGAGTGTTTGGAATCAAAAAGACATGTCTTCCAAACTAGAAATCTTCTGAGGGATTCTTTATTTTAAAAATTAACCAATTCACATCAATAAGAAACCCTAGTCAAGATTGTGGACCCCATTGTTTATTAATATTGAATGCACAGTATGGATATGGACATTGATTTCTTGATGAATATAGTTGTTAATAAGGAGACAAAAGATAATTTCATAGTCATTGCAAGAAAAATAGTGCTTGTAATAATAAAAAGAGCCTAATTACCATGTAGTGAATATAAAGTCTCATTATTTAGGTAATAACCCAATTCACATTAGTACAAAATGCAGATTAGAATCAGACTCATTTGGGTGATGGAACTAAACACATTTAGATTTTCAATTGTACGTCGACATGTTTGTTTTAATTAATATACTGGGTAATTTAGTCTTAAAGTTTAATCTCACGATGATTGTGTGAAAAAGAGTGTTTGGATACAAAAGACAAGTCTTCCAAACCTGAAATATTGTGACAGATTCTTTATTTTAAAAATCAACCAATTCACATCAATAAGAAAGCCTAATCAAGATTATAGACCCCATTGTTTGTTCATATTGAATGCATTGTATAGATATGGACATTGTTTTCTTGATGAATATAGTTGTTAATAAGGAGAAAAAAATAATTTCGTAGTCATTGCAAGAAAAATATTGCTTGTAACAACAAAAGGAGCCTGATTAGCATGTGGTGAATATAAAGTCTAATTATTTAGGTAATAACCCAGTTCACATTAGTACGAAATGTAAATTAGAATCAATGACTCATTTGGGTGATGGAGCTAAACACATTTAGCATTTCAATTGTGCGTCGACATGTTTGTTTTATTTAATATACTGTGTAATTTAATCATAAATTTTAATCTCAAGATGATTGTCTGGAAAAGAGCGTTTGGAATCAAAAGACATGTATTCCAAACCAGAAATCTTGTGAGGGATTCTTCATTTTAAAAATCAACCAATTCACATCAATAAGAAACCCTAATCAAGATTATGGACCCCATTGTTTGTTAATATTGAAGGCATTGTATAGATATGGACATTGTTTTCTTGATGAATATAGTTGTTAATAAGGAGACAAAAGATAATTTCATAGTCATTGCAGGAAAAATAGTGCTTGTAACAACAAAAGGAGCCTGATTAGCATGTAGTTAATATAAAATCTCATTATTTGGGTAATAACCCAGTTCAAATTAGTACGAAATGCAAATTAGAATCAATGACTCATTTGGGTGATGGAACTAAACACATTTAGATTTTCAATTGTGCGTCGACATGTTTGTTTTAATTAATATACAGAGTAATTTAGTCATAAATTTTAATCTCAAGATGATTGTGTGAAAAAGAGTGTTTGGAACCAAAAGACAAGTCTTCCAAACCAGAAATATTGTGACAGATTCTTTATTTTAAAAATCAACCAATTCACATGAATAAGAAAGCCTAATCAAGATAATGGACACCATTGTTTGTTAATATTGAATGCATTGTATAGATATGGACATTGTTTTCTTGATGAATATAGTTGTTAATAAGGGGACAAAAGATAATTTCATAGTCATTGCAGGAAAAATAGTGCTTGTAACAACAAAAGCAGCCTGATTAGCATGTAGTGAATATAAAATCTCATTATTTGGGTAATAACCCAGTTCACATTAGTACGAAATGCTAATTACAATCAAGGACTCATTTCGGTGATGGAACTAAACACATTTAGATTTTCAATTGTGCGTCGACATGTTTGTTTTAATTAATATACAGAGTAATTTAGTCATAAATTTTAATCTCAAGATGATTGTGTGAAAAAGAGTGTTTGGAACCAAAAGACAAGTCTTCCAAACCAGAAATATTGTGACAGATTCTTTATTTTAAAAATCAACCAATTCACATCAATAAGAAAGCCTAATCAAGATAATGGACACCATTGTTTGTTAATATTGAATGCATTGTATAGATATGGACATTGTTTTCTTGATGAATATAGTTGTTAATAAGGGGACAAAAGATAATTTCATAGTCATTGCAGGAAAAATAGTGCTTGTAACAACAAAAGCAGCCTGATTAGCATGTAGTGAATATAAAATCTCATTATTTGGGTAATAACCCAGTTCACATTAGTACGAAATGCTAATTACAATCAAGGACTCATTTCGGTGATGGAACTAAACACATTTAGATTTTCAATTGTGCGTCGACATGTTTGTTTTAATTAATATACAGAGTAATTTAGTCATAAATTTTAATCTCAAGATGATTGTGTGAAAAAGAGTGTTTGGAACCAAAAGACAAGTCTTCCAAACCAGAAATATTGTGACAGATTCTTTATTTTAAAAATCAACCAATTCACATCAATAAGAAAGCCTAATCAAGATTACAGACACCATTGTTTGTTAATATTGAATGCATTATATAGATATGGACATTGTTTTCTTGATGAATATAGTTGTTAATAAGGAGACAAAAGATAATTTCATAGTCATTGCAGGAAAAATAGTGCTTGTAACAACAAAAGGAGCCTGATTAGCATGTAGTGAATATAAAGTGTCATTATTTAGTTAATAACCCAATTCACATTAGTACGAAATGTAAATTAGAATCAATGACCCATTTGGGTGATGGAACTAAACACATTTAGAATTTCAATTGTGCATCGACATGTTTGTTTTAATTAATATACTGTGTAATTTAGTCATAAATATTAATCTCACAATGATTGAGTGAAAAAGAGTGTTTGGAATCAAAAGACATGTATTCCAAACCAGAAATCTTGTGAGGGATTCTTTATTTTAAAAATCAACCAATTCACATCATTAAGAAAGACTAATCATGATTATGGACCCCATTGTTTGTTAATATTGAATGCATTGTATAGATATGAACATTGTTTTCTTGAAGAATATAGTTGTTAATAAGGAGGCAAAATAAAATTTCGTAGTCATTGCAAGAAAAATAGTGCTTGTAATAACAAAAGGAGCCTGATTAGCATGTAGTGAATATAAAGTGTCATTATTTAGTTAATAACCCAATTCACATGAGTACGAAATGTAAATCAGAATCAATGACCCATTTGGGTGATGGAACTAAACATATTTAGAATTTCAATTGTGCATCGACATGTTTGTTTTAATTAATATACTCTATAATTTAGTCATAAATTTTAATCTCACAAGGATTGAGTGAAAAAGAGTATTTGGAATCAAAAGACATGTATTCCAAACCGGAAATCTTGTGAGGGATTCTTTATTTTAAAAATCAAACAATTCACATCAATAAGAAATCCTAATCAAGATTATGGACCCTTTTGTTTGTTAATATTGAATGCATTGTATAGATATGGACATTGTCTTCTTGAAGAATATAGTTGTTAATAAGGAGACAAAAGATAATTTCGTAGTCATTGCTAGAAAAATAGTGCTTGTAACAACAAAAGGAGCCTGATTAGCATGTAGTGAATATAAAGTCTCATTATTTAGGTAATAACCCAATTCACATTAGTACAAAATGCAAATTAGAATCAATGACTCTTGTGGGTGATGGAACTAAACACATTTAGATTTTCAATTGTGCGTCGACATGTTTGCTTTAATTAATATACTGTGTAATTTAGTCATAATTTTTAATTCCACGATCATTGTGTGAAAAAGAGTGTTTGGAATCAAAAGACATGTATTCCAAACCTGAAATCATGTGAGGGATTCTTTATTTTAAAAATCACCCAATTCACATTAATAAGAAACCCTAATCAATATTATGGACCCCATTGTTTGTTAATATTAAATGCATTGTATAGATGTGGACATTGTTTTATTGATGAATATAGTTGATAATAAGGAGACAAAAGATAATTTCGTAATCATTGCAAGAAAAATAGTGCTTGTAACAACAAAAGGAACCTGATTAGCATGTAGTGAATATAAAGTATCATTATTTAGGTAATAACCCAATTCACATTAGTACAAAATGCAAATTAGAATCAATGACTCATTTGGGTGATGGAACTAAACTCATTCAGATTTTCAATTGTGCGTCGACATGTTTGTTTTAATTAATATACTGGGTAATTTAGTCATAAAGTTTAATCTCACGATGATTGTGTGAAAAAGAGTGTTTGGAACCAAAAGACAAGTCTTCCAAACCAGAAATATTGTGACAGATTCTTTATTTTAAAAATCGACCAATTCACATCAATAAGAAATCCTAATCAAGATTATGGATCCCATTGTTTGTTAATATTGAATGCATTGTATAGATATGGACATTGTTTTCTTGATGAATATAGTTGTTAATAAGGAGACAAAAGATAATTTCGTAGTCATTGCTAGAAAAATAGTGCTTGTAACAACAAAAGGAGCCTGATTAGCATGCAGTGAATATAAAGTGTCATTATTTATTTAATAACCCAATTCAAATTAGTACGAAATTTAAATTAGAATCGATGACTCTTTTGGGTGATGGAACTAAACAATTTTAGAATTTCAATTGTGCGTCGACGTGTTTGTTTTAATTAATGTACTGTGTAATTTAGTCATAAATTTTAATCTCATGATGACTGTTGGGAAAAGAGTGTTTGGAATCAAAAGACATGTCTTACAAAACAGAAATCTTTTGAGGGATTCTTTAATTTAAAAATCAAACAATTCACATCAATAAGAAACCCTAATCAAGATTGTGGACCCCATTGTTTATTAAAATTGAATGCATTGCATAGATATGGACATTGTTTTCTTGATGAATATAGTTGTTAATAAGGAGACAAAAGATAATTTCAGAGCCATTGCAAGAAAAATAGTGCTTGTAACAACAAAAGGAGCCTGATTAGCATGTAGTGAATATAAAGTGTCATTATTTATTTAATAACCCAATTCACATTAGTACTAAATGTAAATTAGAATCAATGTCCCATTTGGGTGATGGAACTAAACACATTCAGAATTTAAATTGTGCGTTGACATCTTTGTTTTAATTAATATACTGTGTAATTTAGTCATAAACTTTAATCTCACAATGATTGAGTGAAAAAGAGTGTTTGGAATCAAAAGACATGTATTCTAAACCAGAAATCTTGTGAGGGATTCTTTATTTTAAAAATCAACCAATTCACATCAATAAGAAAGCCTAATCAAGATTATGGACCCCATTGTTTATTAATATTGAATGCATTGTATAGATATGGACATTGTTTTCTTGATGAATATAGTTGTTAATAAGGAGACAAAAGATAATTTCATAGTCATTGCAAGAAAAATAGTGCTTGTAATAACAAAAGGAGGCTAATTAGCATGTAGTGAATATAAAGTGTCATTATTTAGGTAATAAACCAATTCACATTAGTATGAAATGCAAATTAGAATCAAAGACTCATTTGGGTGATGGAACTAAACATATTTAGATTTTCAATTGTGCGTCGATAAGTTTTTTTTTTTAATTAATATAGTGGGTAATTTAGTCATAAAGTTTAATCTCACGATGATTGTGTGAAAAAGAGTGTTTGGAACCAAAAGACAGGTCTTCCAAACCACAAATATTGTGACAGATTCTTTATTTTAAAAATCAACCAATTCACATAAATAAGAAAGCCTAATCAAGATTATGGACCCCATTGTTTGTTAATATTGAATGCATTGTATAGATATGGACATTGTTTTCTTGATGAATATAGTTGTTAATAAGGAGACAAAAGATAATTTCATAGTCATTGCAAGAAAAATAGTGTGTTTAACAACAAAAGGAGCCTAATTAGCATGTAGTGAATATAAAGACTCATTATTTAGGTAATAACCCAATTCACATTAGCACGAAATGCAAATTAGAATCCATCTCTCATTTGGGTGATTAAACTTAACACATTTAGATTTTCAATTACGCGTCGCCATAATTGTTTTAATTACTATACTGTGTAATTTACACATAAATTTTAATGTCACAATGATTGTGTGAAAAAGAGTGTTTGGAATCGAAAGACAAGTCTTCCAAACTAGAAATCTTGTGAGGGATTCTTTATTTTAGAAATCAACCAATTAAAATCAATAAGAAAGCCTTATCAAGATTATGGACCCCATTGTTTGTTAATATGGAATGCATTGTATAGATATGGACATTGTTTTCTTGATGAATATAGTTGTTAATAAGGAGACAAAAGATAATTTCATAGTCATTGCAAGAAAAATAGTGCTTGTAATAATAAAAGGAGCCTAATTACCATGTAGTGAATATAAAGTCTCATTATTTAGGTAATAACCCAATTCACATTAGTACGAAATGCAGATTAGAATCAAAGACTCATTTGGGTGATGGAACTAAACTCATTTAGATTTTCAATTGTGCGTCGACATGTTTGTTTTAATTAATATACTGGGTAATTTAGTCATAAAGTTTAATCTCACGATGATTGTGTGAAAAAGAGTGTTTGAAACCAAAAGACAAGTCTTCCAAACCAGAAATATTGTGACAGATTCTTTATTTTAAAAATCAACCAATTCACATCAATAAGAAAGCCTAATCAAGATAATAGACCCCATTGTTTGTTAATATTGAATGCATTGTATAGATATGGACATTGTTTTCTTCATTAATATAGTTTTTAATAAGGAGAAAAAAGATAATTTCGTAGTCATTGCAAGGAAAATAGTGGTTGTAACAACAAAAGGAGCCTGATTAGCATGTAGTGAATATAAAATGTCATTATTTAGTTAATAACCCAATTCACATTAGTACGAAATGTAAATTAGAATCAATGACCCATTTGGGTGATGGAACTAAACACATTTAGAATTTCAATTCTGCATCGACATGTTTGTTTTAATTAATATACTGTGTAATTTAGTCATAAATTTTAATCTCGCAATGATTGAGTGAAAAAGAGTGTTTGGAATCGAAAGAAAAGTCTTCCAAACAAGAAATCTTATGAGGGATTCTTTATTTTAACAATCAACCAATTCACATCAATAAGAAAGCCTAATCAAGATTATGCACCCCATTGTTTGTTAATATTGAATGCATTGTATAGATATGGACATTGTTTTTTTGATGAATATAGTTGATAATAAGGAGACAAAAGATAATTTCATAGTGATTGCAAGAAAAATAGTGCTTGTAACAACAAAAGAAGCCTGATTAGCATGTAGTGAATATAAAGTCTCATTATTTAGGTAATAACCCAATTCACATTAATACGAAATGTAAATTAGAATCAAGGACTCATTTGGGTGATGGATCTAAACATATTTAGATTTTCAATTGTCCGTCGACATGTTTGTTATAATTAATATACTGTGTAATTTAGTCATAAATTTTAATCTCACGATCATTGTGTGAGAAAGAGTGTTTGCAATCAAAAGAAAATTTTTCCAAACCAGAAATCTTATGAGGGATTCTTTATTTTAAAAATCAACCAATGCACATCAATAAGAAAGCCTAATCAAGATTATGTACCCCATTGTTTGTTAATATTAAATGCATTGTATAGATATGGAAATTGTTTTCTTGATGAATATAGTTGTTAATAAGGAGACAAAAGATAATTTCGTAGTCATTGCAAGAAAAATAGTGCTTGTAACAACAAAAGGAGCTTGATTAAAATGTAGTGAGTATAAAGTTTCATTATTTAGGTAATAACCCAATTCACATTAGTACGAAATGCAAATTAGAATCAAAGAGACATTTGGGTGATGGAACTAAACACATTCAGATTTTCAATTGTGCGTCGACATGTTTGTTTTAATTAATATATTGTGTAATTTAGTCATAAATTTTATTCTCACGATCATTGTGTGAAAAAGAGTGTTTGCAATCAAAAGAAAAGTCCTCCAAACCTTAAATCATGTGAGGGATTCTTTATTTTAAAAATCACCCAAATCACATCAATAAGAAAGCCTAATCAAGATTATGGACCCCATTGTTTGTTAATATTGAATGCATTGCATAGATATGGACATTGTTTTCTTGATGAATATGGTTGTTAATAAGGAGACAAAAGATAATTTCGTAGTCATTGCAAGAAAAATAGTGCTTGTAACAACAAAAGGAGCCTGATTAGCATGTAGTGAATATAAAGTGTCATTATTTATTTAATAACCCAATTCACATTAGTACTAAATGTAAATTAGAATCAATGTCCCATTTGGGTGATGGAACTAAACACATTTAGAATTTAAATTGTGCGTCGACATCTTTGTTTTAATTAATATACTGTGTAATTTAGTCATAAATTTTAATCTCACAATGATTGAGTGAAAAAGAGTGTTTGGAATCAAAAGACATGTATTCCAAACCAGAAATCTTGTGAGGGATTCTTTATTTTAAAAATCAACCAATTCACATCAATAAGAAAGCCTAATCAAGATTATGGACCCCATTGTTTATTAATATTGAATGCATTGTATAGATATGGACATTGTTTTCTTGATGAATATAGTTGTTAATAAGGAGACAAAAGATAATTTCATAGTCATTGCAAGAAAAATAGTCCTTGTAATAACAAAAGGAGGCTAATTAGCATGTAGTGAATATAAAGTGTCATTATTTAGGTAATAACCCAATTCACATTAGTATGAAATGCAAATTAGAATCAAAGACTCATTTGGGTGATGGAACAAAACATATTTAGATTTTCAATTGTGCGTCGACAAGTTTTTTTTTTTAATTAATATAGTGGGTAATTTAGTCATAAAGTTTAATCTCACGATGATTGTGTGAAAAAGAGTGTTTGGAACCAAAAGACAGGTCTTCCAAACCACAAATATTGTGACAGATTCTTTATTTTAAAAATCAACCAATTCACATCAATAAGAAAGCCTAATCAAGATTATGGACCCCATTGTTTGTTAATATTGAATGCATTGTATAGATATGGACATTGTTTTCTTGATGAATATAGTTGTTAATAAGGAGACAAAAGATACTTTCATAGTCATTGCAGGAAAAATAGTGCTTGTAACAACAAAAGGAGCCTGATTAGCATGTAGTGAATATAAAATCTCATTATTTGGGTAATAACCGAGTTCACATTAGTACGAAATGCAAATTAGAATCAATGACTCATTTGGGTGATGGAACTAAACTCATTTAGATTTTCAATTATGCGTCGCCATAATTATTTTAATTACTATACTGTGTAATTTACACATAAATTTTAATGTCACAATGATTGTGTGAAAAAGAGTGTTTGGAATCAAAAGACAAGTCTTCCAAACTAGAAATCTTGTGAGGGATTCTTTATTTTAGAAATCAACCAATTAACATCAATAAGAAAGCCTTATTAAGATTATGGACCCCATTATTTGTTAATATTGAATGCATTGTATAGATATGGACATTGTTTACTTGATGAATATAGTTGTTAATTAGGAGACAAAAGATAATTTCATAGTCATTGCAAGAAAAATAGTGGTTGTAACAACAAAAGTAGCCTGATTAGCATGTAGTGAATATAAAATGTCATTATTTAGTTAATAACCCAATTCACATTAGCACAAAATGTAAATTAGAATCAATGACCCATTTGGGTGATGGAACTAAACACATTTAGAATTTCAATTGTGCATCGACATGTTTGTTTTAATTAATATACTGTGTAATTTAGTCATAAATTTTAATCTCACAATGATTGAGTGAAAAAGAGTATTTGGAATCGAAAGAAAAGTCTTCCAAACCAGAAATCTTATGAGGGATTCTTTATTTTAAAAATCAACCAATTCACATCAATAAGAAAGCCTAATCAAGATTATGGACCCCATTGTTTGTTAATATAAAATGCATTGTATAGATATGGAAATTGTTTTCTTGATGAATATAGTTGTTAATAAGGAGACAAAAGATAATTTCGTAGTCATTGCAAGAAAAATAGTGCTTGTAACAACAAAAGGAGCCTGATTAAAATGTACTGAGTATAAAGTGTCATTATTTAGGAAATAACCCAATTCACATTAGTACGAAATGCAAATTAGAATCAAAGACTCATTTGGGTGATGGAACTAAACACATTTAGATTTTCAATTGTGCGTCGACATGTTTGTTTTAATTAATATACTGGGTAATTTAGTCATAAAGTTTAATCTCACGATGATTGTGTGAAAAAGAGTGTTTGGAACCAAAAGACAGGTCTTCCAAACCACAAATATTGTGACAGATTCTTTATTTTAAAAATCAACCAATTCACATCAATACGAAAGCCTAATCAAGATTATGGACCCCATTGTTTGTTAATATTGAATGCATTGTATAGATATGGACATTGTTTTCTTGATGAATATAGTTGTTAATAAGGAGACAAAAGATACTTTCATAGTCATTGCAGGAAAAATAGTGCTTGTAACAACAAAAGGAGCCTGATTAGCATGTAGTGAATATAAAATCTCATTATTTGGGTAATAACCGAGTTCACATTAGTACGAAATGCAAATTAGAATCAATGACTCATTTGGGTGATGGAACTAAACTCATTTAGATTTTCAATTATGCGTCGCCATAATTATTTTAATTACTATACTGTGTAATTTACACATAAAGTTTAATCTCACGATGATTGTGTGAAAAAGAGTGTTTGGAACCAAAAGAGAAGTCTTCCAAACCAGAAATATTGTGACTGATTCTTTATTTTAAAAATCAACCAATTCACATCAATAAGAAAGCCTAATAAAGATTATGGACCCCATTGTTTGTTAATATTGAATGCATTGTATAGATATGGACATTGTTTTCTTGATGAATATAGTTGATAATAAGGAGACAAAAGATAATTTCATAGTCATTGCAAGAAAAATAGTGCTTGTAACAACAAAAGTAGCCTGATTAGCATGTAGTGAATATAAAATGTCATTATTTAGTTAATAACCCAATTCACATTAGTACGAAATGTAAATTAGAATCAATGACCCATTTGGGTGATGGAATTAAGCACTTTTAGAATTTCAATTGTGCATCGACATGTTTGTTTTAATTAATATACTGTGTAATTTAGTCATAAATTTTAATCTCATAATGATTGAGTGAAAAAGAGTATTTGGAATCGAAAGAAAAGTCTTCCAAACCAGAAATCTTATGAGGGATTCTTTATTTTAAAAATCAACCAATTCACATCAATAAGAAAGCCTAATCAAGATTATGGACCCCATTGTTTGTTAATATTAAATGCATTGTATAGATATGGAAATTGTTTTCTTGATGAATATAGTTGTTAATAAGGAGACAAAAGATAATTTCGTAGTCATTGCAAGAAAAATAGTGCTTGTAACAACAAAAGGAGCCTGATTAAAATGTAGTGAGTATAAAGTGTCATTATTTAGGAAATAACCCAATTCACATTAGTACGAAATGCAAATTAGAATCAAAGACTCATTTGGGTGATGGAACTAAACACATTTAGATTTTCAATTGTGCGTCGACATGTTTGTTTTAATTAATATACTGGGTAATTTAGTCATAAAGTTTAATCTCACGATGATTGTGTGAAAAAGTGTGTTTGGAACCAAAAGAGAAGTCTTCCAAACCAGAAATATTGTGACTGATTCTTTATTTTAAAAATCAACCAATTCACATCAATAAGAAAGCCTAATAAAGATTATGGACCCCATTGTTTGTTAATATTGAATGCATTGTATAGATATGGACATTGTTTTCTTGATGAATATAGTTGATAATAAGGAGACAAAAGATAATTTCATAGTCATTGCAAGAAAAATAGTGCTTGTAACAACAAAAGGAGCCTGATTAGCATGTAGTGAATATAAAGTCTCATTATTTAGGTAATAACCCAATTCACATTAGTACGAAATGCAAATTAGAATCAAGGACTCATTTGGGTGATGGATCTAAACACATTTAGATTTTCAATTGTGCGTCGACATGTTTGTTTTAATTAATATACTGTGTAATTTAGTCATGAATTTTAATCTCACGATCATTGTGTGAGAAAGAGTGTTTGCAATCAAAAGAAAAGTTTTCCAAACCTGAAATCATGTGAGGGATTCTTTATTTTAAAAATCACCCATTTCACATCAATAAGAAACCCTAATCAATATTATGGACCCCATTGTTTATTAATATTAAATGCATTGTGTAGATATGGACATTGTTTTATTGATGAATATAGTTGTTAATAAGGAGAGAAAAGATAATTTCATAGTCATTGCAAGAAAAATAGTGCTTGTAACAACAAAAGGAGCCTGATTAGCATGTAGTGAATATAAAATGTCATTATTTAGTTAATAACCCAATTCACATTAGTACGAAATGTAAATTAGAATCAATGACCCATTTGGGTGATGGAACTAAACACATTTAGAATTTCAATTCTGCATCGACATGTTTGTTTTAATTAATGTACTGTGTAATTTAGTCATAAATTTTAATCTCACAATGATTGAGTGAAAAAGAGAGTTTGGAATCAAAAGACATGTATTCCAAATCAGAAATCTTGTGAGGGATTCTTTATTTTAAAAATCAACCAATTCACATCAATAAGAAAGCGTAATCAAGATTAAGGACCCCATTGTTTGTTAATATTGAATGCATTGTATAGATATGGACATTGTTTTCTTGAAGAATATAGTTGTTAATAAGGAGACAAAAGATAATTTCGTAGTCATTGCAAGAAAAATAGTGCTTGTAACAACAAAAGGAGCCTGATTAGCATGTAGTGAATATAAAGTCTCATTATTTAGGTAATAACCCAATTCACATTAGTACGAAATGCAAATTAGAATCAATGACTCTTTTGGGTGATGGAACTAAACTCATATAGATTTTCAATTGTGCGTCGACATGTTTGCTTTAATTGATATATTGTGTAATTTAGTCATAAATTTTAATCCCACGATCATTGTGTGAAAAAGAGTGTTTGCAATCAATAGAAAAGTCTTCCAAACCTGAAATCATGTGAGGAATTCTTGCTTTCTACATCTGTGCACATTGAGTGATTTTTCTCTAGGAATGTTTTCATTATAAATTTTTTAATAAACTTGTTGAAAAAGGGTGGGATTCCCTTGGAGTAAATAGCCATGGTTTTAGTCTTGATAATGAAAATGTGTTTGGTAGCCTAATCAAAGCAAAAGAGTGAAAGATTGTAAAATTGAAAAATCATGAACATTATTAGATAGAAACAATCACATATCTTAGCAAACTTAGTTTATTATAAAGTAGAATGGTGAGCATATAGTAGACCTGAATTAAATTTTAAATTAAGATTTTGTTGTTGTATTTCAAGGAAGCAAGTTTTATAGTAATTAAACTCAAAATCTTAAGGTTCCATTTAAAATAAGTAAAAAGTTATGATGGTTTAAAATTAATAAGGGTAATTTACAAAGTACAAAAGGTTTTACACTTTTGGGCAAAGGATTTGGATGTTAAAATTATGGGCATTCAACATTAGCAATAATGATATTTTTAATACTTTCTTAGACAATAAATAACCATGTTATTGTTCAACTAAATGAGGTGGCTTAATTGAATCTTAAGGGTGGTTTACAAATAACACCCATAGAGGCTTTTCTTCCTTTGTTCTTTGTTTTTTTTTTTTAAGTTTCCATTAAGTAAATAAGATGGAAATAAATTTCTTCTTTCAAGCCAGCATCTTTGTTTTGGCATTATTTTGTTTTGATGTAGCATTACCTATACAACTTTACATGTGAATGGCCATTTTGAGCGAACTATTGAGTCTTACAAATGCTCAAATAAAACAAAGTAAAGAAAGAATTATATTGTCTTCAAGCTATTTAGTATTTATTTGGTGTTTTCCTGGTCTTTGTGTGACAACTATTTCTTTAGGTTAGTAACATTGTACTTTCTTTTTGTAATATAATTTTTCTCTACTTATTAACAATTGTATTCCTTATACTTTTTTCATTTTGATATATTCTTATTGCAAAATCAATTTTTTGAACTACTGGTTTGGAATAAGATCTTTTACTAACTATATTTGAATGATACTTGTCTCATTGTTGCAGATCCTTTTTTGATATGCAATATAAATTCCATCTTGCAAAGTTGAAGCTAAGGCTACGTTTTGGTGCATTATGACTGCAATATTTTAGAAGATGTATACAAATTGCATTTATATTATAACATCCTAGTGAGCTATTGGTTGATCACCCTTCCATAAATACTTTATATTGAAACCTTTTCAATTAAGTTGATATTTGTATAGTTGAGGGGCAGCATTGGTGTAATGTTAAAGTTACTTCTTTATAATTAAAAGGTCATAAGTTCAAGTTATGGAGATAATATATTTACAAAATACAAGGAAAAGGTTGCACAGGATGGATATCCTTGGCCTGGAACTTAGCAATGTGGACTTGTGTACTTGGCACACCTTTTCTTCCATACACAACAATTTCTTTTCAATATGTTCTTTTCCACTGCTAGTCTTTGCTTAAGCTTTACTAGTCTCTGCTCATCAGATTGTTTGCGTCTATAGGTTCTCTCCCCCTGCTACCGTTGTTGCCTCACCTATTGCCTCAGTAGCATCTCTCCTCTAATGGTGCTGCCTCGGCAAGTTCTCTCCTCCTGTTATCAGTGCTACCTCTTTCGGCCTTGACAAGTTCTCTTCCTTTACTACTAGTGCTGCCACCCCTGCAGTCTTGGCAAATTTCCTCACTAGGTAGGTTGCCTCCTTTGTTGCTACAAGTTATTGGACCTACTATCAAACTTGCTACTAAGTACATTTCCTCCTCTACTACTGCAAGCTATTGGATGTGTTGTCGGGACACATTTTCTCCTCTTACTGCCACTATCCACACGCATTGCTACTGATGATTGTATGCACTACTACTGTTGTCCACACATGCTACTATTGCTGTCCTCACACTCTGCTACTGTTGTCCATACATGCACAAGCTGGTATCACTGCCTGCATATTCTTCTATTGCTATATGTACATGTTGCTATCTCTCATTTGGCTACTGGGCGCACTGGATTTATTGATTTAGCTGTTGGATGCGTTGCACTTGTTGGTATAGTCTCCCAGACGTGTTGCTGGTGCTAGTATACCTTCCTAGATGTTCTACTAGTGCTGGTATACCCTCTTGGACATGCTGCTAGTATAAGAAACTCGTCCTAGTTTGCTAGTGCAGGGACCTTCAGCTAATGTTATTGGTGTTGGTATAGCCTCTCGAAGTGCTGCTGGTTTGTTGGGAAGCCTCATAGTTTGCTTGTTGCTTTTTGGACCTATTGCTGCACGTTCTGATTTTCTACTTGATTCCTAGACCTATTATTGTAGGTTTTGGTTTGCTAGTTGCTTCCTGGACCTACTACTACAAGTTCTAATTTTTTGCTTGATTTCTAGATTATGCTGTTACAACTACTGGTTTGCTGCTTGATTCTTAGACCTATTGTTGCAGGTTTTGGTTTGTTGGTGTAGGGACATCCTACAACTGCACCACCTCTTGCTGAACCTACTATTGCACTTTTTGGTTTACTGGTGCAAGGACCTCCTGCTATTGCATTTTGGATTCATAGGTTGCTGCACCACCTTTTGGTTTGTCTCCTTGGCTACCAGATCCACAGGTTGTTGCACCACCTTTTGGTGTGTCTTTCTTACTGCAAGACCTTCTGGTTTGTCTCCTTTGGTGCAAGACCTCCTAGTGTGTCTCCTTTGCTATAGGACTTCCTGGTTTGTCTCCCTTACTGTAGGACTTGCTGGTTTGTCTTCCTTGTTGCAGGACTTGCTGGTGGTTGTTGCTAGTAGCCTTGTGATGGTCGGCTACTGCAATCAAGCTTGTGATGGTTAGTTGTTGCAATCAAGCTTGTGGTGGCCAGCTACTGCAATCAAGCTTGTGATGGTGGGTTGATGCAATCAAGTTTGTGGTGGCTAGCTGCTGTAATCAATTTCCACCTCTCTCTCCCTCTTGGTTGGCTATTTTGCTGCCTCTCTCTCCCTCTTAGCCAGCTATTGCAATAAGGATTTTGTTCTCTCAAAAATTCTGCAGCACACATACAACCTTGCAAGATGCATATGGGTATTTATAGAGCCCTAAGATTAGGGTTACATGATCATCAATGGTCATTGTTGACTCCTACATCCATTGACTTCCTAAAGTTTAGGGTTAATAGTTAAGGGTTAACAGTTAATCTTGACTCCTAAAATTTAGGGTCATGGTCAACATTAACTCATCACCTTTAGGGTTAACCTATCATCATCTTTTTTTGCCCAATGACCTTATTGTATCTCAATGGCATTCATAACATCAAATCAAATTATACAACCATGTAAGATAGTGTTGATAACAAATCCATCATTAACCATCAAAGATGGGCTCAACAGATAAAAGTGGGAAGGTGAGAGGGGTTAAAGGCATACCTCAGCCTCTAAGGGTTGGCTAAACATATAAAGTCAGCCTTAATTTTTGGAACATCTCTCTTGATAGAGGTTTGGTGAATATATCAGCAACTTGCTCTGTGGCAGGAACATACTCTAGCTTTACTTCATTTTTCTCTACTTTTTCTTTAATGAAGTGGTACTTGATTTTGATATGCTTAGTTTTGGAGTGTTGGACAGGATTCTTTGACAAATTGCTGACACTTTGGTTGTCATAACCAATCAACAATGGTAGTTTAACATCCACCTTCATATCTTCAAGCTATTGTTTCATCCATAGTAGTTGAGTGCAAGCTTGAGTAGTAGCCACATATTTAGCCTTTGCAGTACTTAGAGTCACTAAATTTTGCTTCTTGCTATGCCATGAAACACATCTACTGCCCAAATAAAATGTACCACCTGACATTGACCTTCTGTCATCACAATTTCCAACCCAATCAACATTTGTATACCCATACAAATTAAATTGTCCACTTTTATCATAAAGCAGCCCATAATTTGTTATGTCCTTCACATACCTAAGAATTCTCTTAGTAGCCATGAGATGAGATTCCTTGGGCTCACTTTGAAATCTGGCATAAAGTGTTACAGCAAAAATAAGATCAGGTCTTGATGCTGTCAAATACAGTAAGCTTCTAATCAACTTTCTGTATTCCTTTTGATCTATTGTGTTGCCTTCTTTATCCTTACTTAACTTTGTTTCAAATGTGATAAGAGTACTTCTTTAAAGTTCTCCATCCTAAACCTTTTTAACAACTTATAAGCATACTTTTCTTGGGAGAGAAATTTTAGCCTTGCTTTGCAAAACCTATAACCCTAAGAAGAATTTCATCTCACCTAGCATCAACATCTCAAACTTCTTCTTCATCTGCTCAAAAAAAGTAGATGCTTGCCTTTGATTTTAATGAGGCACAGGCTTCCAAACACTTTAAAGTGTTTTGCACTTGGCTTCCTTCCATTCCATAGTTCATAAGGTATCTTCTCTGTATGTGGTCTCATCAGAAATCTGTTTTGAATCTAAGTTGTAATGGTGATAGCCTCTCTTCAGTAGCCATGTGAAGTACCATGCTTAGCCAATATGGTTCTTGCCATATCCGCTAGGCTTCTATTCTTCCTTTTGGCCACTCCATTTTGTTGGGGTGTGTAGGGACTAGCATATTTATGCTTCACTCCATACTTCTCCAAATAATCTTCAAATTCACTTTATGTGTATTCTGTCCTATTGTTTGTCCTAAGCCTTTTAATTTCCCCCTAATTGATTTTCAGCCAGCTTTCTGTAGCTCTTGAAATTATTAAGAGCCTCTGACATATGTTTCAAGAACATAATGCAAGTCATTCTTGTAAAATCATCAATGAAGGAGATAAATTTCGTATCACCCATTGTCAATCTTTGTCTCATAGGCCTATAAACGTCCAAATGAATAAGCTCTAAAGGCTTCTTTGTTTGAATCTCCACATTTTTATGGGGAGCATTCACCATTTTCCCTTTTTGACACGTGTTGTAAATTGCATCTCTTTCTCTTCTCAACGTGGGTACATCTCTCACAGCTTCATTTTTGCACAACTTGTTCAGCCCCTTTTGTCTAAGATGTCCTAATCTTTTATATCACAACAAGTTCTCATCTTTGGTACTTATGTAACATGTGTTTTTACTTTTGGAAACTTGGTATAAGTTTCCATTTGTTCTTTCACCTTTACTAAGAATAGCATCATCACTTAATCTCTTTACTATGTAACCACTCTTGGTAAAAGTAACTTCATGTCCATCATCATAGAGCTAGCTAACACTGATGAAATTGTGTTTTAGCCCTTTAACATCAAGCACTTTCTTTGATTTAAGCTTTTCTGCACTAATTTCAGTAGCATTAACACCTTTAATCTTTAAAGCACCATCATTGCCAAATTTGATTGACCTTCCATCGTATCATGCTACTCTTTTCAAAATCTTAGAGTCTCTTGTCATATGTGAAGAGTAGCCATTATCCAAGATCCATGACTTTTCTTTCTTGGAAGCTTTTAACACTATTTCCACAACCATAATTGTTATGCTTCCTCTTATTCTTTTTTGGCTGAATTTAGGAGTATATGTAAGTGTTCTCCTTTACACTTCTTGACTGGGTAGCAATATTTGGTCGAATGTGGGATCATGTATAGGTGTTCTCCTTTGTACTTTTTGACCAAGCAGCAATGTTAAGCAATCCTTAGCAGTGCGTCTAGCCTTTTTGCATCTTTCACAGATTTCTCCCAATAAATCAAATCTATTTTAGTAGAATATGACTTCTTTTCACCTATGACTATCTCCTTTTTTGACAAAGTCTCCCTCTAGAATTTTGCTCACATTCCTCTTTATTATGGACCTATTAATCCAGCACAGATTACCTATGTGCCATACTTACCACAGCTTCAGTAAAATCCTTCAAATCTGGATTTTCTTCTTTCACCAAGTTCATGTTTCCTTTCTTCAACAACTATTGTGGAACCCTTCTCTCCATCTTTGACAACCTGTCACCTTTAGATGGGAGTCTTCACCATATCTTCCCTATAGAATGAGGTCTTTGTTTACTTAAACACTTATCCAATTTTTTGGTAGCATCCTCTTTAATGGCATTTGCTGAAGCCAACTCTCCTCTCACTTCCAAGGCCTGCATAAAACTTTCTTCATGCTTCTTTAGTTTGGACTCAGCCTTGTGGAGCTTGGCTTGCAAAATCTGTAGCTCTTACCCTTGTGCAATCACATTAGTGCCAAGATCTTTGTGTATCTTGCCTTGCTCCACCTTAAGTACAATCAGCTCCTCAATTCTCTTTAAATACTCCTTCTCTTTTGCTTTAAACTCCTTTTCTTTTACCTAGAGATCAAATTCATTAACAACAGAATTTTCATACAACTTCTTGAGATTTTATACCTCCTTTTCCAGCTTGCTATTTTTGTGTAAACAAGCTTTTAACTCATTCTCAAGTAACACCAACTTATCCTCTTCCTCTTCAATTGATTCCTCATCACTTGAAGATTCTTAATCATCATCTACTTAAGCAACCAGCACATCCTTTAAAGCATCATCATTAACTTCTTCTTCAGAATATTCTTCATCCAGCTTACTTAAAAAATTCTTTCTTTGGATCTAAAAAGTTACCTTTTCCTTTTGGTACTTTAATTTCCAACTTTAGAATAGCTAGATTACTTTGTTCTCCTCCTTAGGGCCAACTCACCATCATCATCATCACTATCTACTTCTATTCTCTTTAGGCAGTCTATGGCAAAGTGTCCAATTGTTTCATATCCAAATAATTTCAAGGGTAATTTTCCCTTCCCTTTTACTTTCCTTATATTCTTGGTGATGTATGACATGACTTTATCCACTTTAGTATCACCATCTTTTTCTTTAGAGTTGCTATTAAATTCTTCTTCTTGGTCTTTAATCTTTAATCTCTTCATTGCCTTGAAAGCCAACTCCTTCTCCACCTTAGACTTCTTTTCTTTCTTCATTGGGGCTATTCTCATTTCATAAGCCACCAATTTGTTGTGCAAATCATTGAAAGGTAGCATATCCAAATCTCTATCTGATGAGGACCTTCTTAAGTCTCACGTTGAGAGAGGGAGGGTGTGAATCAATGTGAGATGCTTACTTTTTACAAATCTGTCCCGATTAAACCTTTGTGACCTATTAGAGTTGATGATCCAATTTCTTATCTTGCTTCTTTATGTAAGAGCGGCCATATGGACATCAATCAAGCATGAGCACCTAAGAACACATAGAATTTTTATATGGTTCACCCACAATGTGTGAGCTATGTCTATAGTGTGATAGCATCACTCCTACATCACATAATACACTCTTGTTATCAAAGGATACAATTATGTTATGGAAGGATCACTCCTTAACTACTTACAATGATCTCTTGATCACTTGAAGAGTTAATCTTCCGATCACTCCAAGAGTCTCTTACCATTTTTCAAGAAGTTAATAAAAGGTTTAAACTAAAACATCCATGAGAAAGATCACTCAATATGCACAGGCTGCTATTGTAGAAAGTAGATCTTCTCCTTCCTCACTACTAGTCTTCTCTATAGGTTCTTTACACTATTACTACTGTCTTTCCTTCTTAGGTTCTCTCTTCAGTAGATTCTCTACATTGCAGGTTCTCTCCACTATAGGTTATGTCTACTGTAAGTTATCATTGCTGTAGTTTATCTTTGCTGTAGGTTATCTTTGTTGTAGGTTATCTTTGTTGTAGGTTATCTTTCTTGCAGGTTATCTCTGCTACAAGTTCTCTCCCTTTGCTACTGGTGCTGCCTTGGCAGGTTCTCTTCTTCTAGAGCCGGTATTGCCTCACTTGCTGCCTTGGCAGGTTTTCTTCCTCTACTACTGGTGCTACCTGCCTTTTCCTTGTTGCAATTGCTTCCTTCTCCATACTGCAATTGCTACTTTTTATTTGCTGCACTTGTTACCTTTTCCTTGCTACAATTATTGGTTTCCTCCTTGCTGTAATTGCTTGTTTCCTTGCTATTGCACTCTCCTTCTATTGGTCATTGCTACATCTTTTCCTTTCGATGGCCATTGCACCTTCTCCACTCTTTGGTGTGGCTAACTCCTTCTTTGATTGCTATTGCACGTTCTTCACCCTTGGGTGTGGCTGCTACACATTCTTCACCCTTTGGTGTGGCTGTCAATTGCTGCAACTTCTTCTTCCTTTGGTGTGGCCTGCTACACGTTCTTCACCCTTTGGTATGGTTGCTTTCTTCACTTTTTGGTGTGGCTACTGACTGCTGTAACTTCTTCTTCCTTTAGTGGGGCTGTCGACTACTACAACTGCTTCTCCCTTTAGTGTGGCTGCCAACTGCAGCAACTCTCTTCTCCCTTTGGTGTGGCTACTGGCTATTGTGACTTCTTCTCCCTATGGTATTGCTGCCAGTTGTTACAACTTCTTCTTCCTTTGGTAGGGCTGTCAGCTGTTGTAACTTCTTCTTCCTTTGGTATGGCTACCAACTATTGTAACTCTATTCTCCCTTTAGTGTGGCTACCTCCTTTGCCGATTACACCTTCCTTTGGTTTACCATTCAGCACGTATGCCTTATCTCTTTGGTGGTTGCCTCCTTTCATTACTGCTACACCTCTCCTTGGCTGGTCACTCTTTTTGTTGTTTTCTCTCAATTTTTTGAAACACATACACATCTTGAAAGATGTATTATTGTATTTATAAGCTTTAATTTTTAGGGTTGCCCAATTGTTAACAATTAGCATCAATGGTAAGATTTGATTCCTAAAATTTAAAATCAATAGTCAACATTGACTTCCTAAAATTTAGGGTCAATGGTCAATCTTAACCCTTAAAATTTAAAATCAACGATCAATATTGACTCATTAACTTTAGAATTGACCTGCTATCAATGGTTTTGACCAACAACCTCTCTATATCTCAACGACATTTAAAACATCAAATCAATAAGAATAACCATGTGAGATATGTTGACAACAAATCCAATACTAGCCATCAAAGATGGGCTCAACAATTTCCCCCTTTGAATTTGTTGCCAACACATTAAATCCACAAATCAATAATTAAGCACAAGCAATAGCTTTTGACATTCATAACTCCCCCTATAACATACATCTCCTTGTTTGCATATACTTGTACCTTTAACTAAACTCCTTTTTTCTACTTCTCCTAATTGACAATTTCTCCCCCTTTATTTATCAAGCTATTTCCCCTTTTAATTTGTATATACACTATTTGGATTTATATAAAATATCTCCCCCTCTGACAACAAATCCACAGGAAAATAAAAGAGGGAAAGGGAGAGGGGTTAGAGGCATACCTTAGTCTCTAGGGGGTGGCTAAATACATAAATTCAATCTTAACTTTTGGAACATCTCTTTTGACAGAAGTTTAGTGAATATATCTTAAACTTGCCCCAATGGCTTCTTAGTTTGAATCTGCACATTTTGTGGGCAGCATTCATCGTTTTCCCTTTTTGACAAGTGTTGTAAATTGCATTTCTACCTCTACTTAGCTTGGGTACATCTGTCACAACATTATTTTTGAACAACATGTTTAGCCCTTTTTGTCCAAGATGTTTGAATCTCTTATGTCATAGCAAATTTTCATCTTTGGTGCTCATGTAGCATGTGTTTTTGCTTTTGGAAACTTGGTATAAGTTTCCATTTGTTCTTTCTCCCTTAGTAAGAACAGCACCATCACTTAATCTCTTTACTATGTAGTCACGCTTGCTGAAAGTAATTTCATGTCCAACATTACAAAGTTGGCTAACACTGATAAGATTATGTTTTAGCCCTTCAGCATAAAGCATTTCCTTTGATTTTAGCTTTCTACACCAATTTCAGTAGCATCAACACCTTTAATCTTTAAGGTACCATCATTGCCAAGTGTAACTGATCCTCCATCATATTTTACTTCCTTTAACACCTTAAAGTCCCCTCTCATGTGTGAAGAGCTATCTTTGTCTAGGATCTATGGCTTTTGTTTCTTAGAAGCTTTTAAGATTACTTCCACAACCATAGTCATTTCTCTTCCTTTTCTTCTTGTTTGGCCAAATATTGTAGGTGTTCTCCTATGCACTCTTTGACCAAGCAATAATGTCAAGCAATTCTCAATAGTGTGCCACCTTTTCATATGTTTCACAAATTTCTCCCAATAAATCAAATCTATGTTTAAGTGGAATATAGCTTCTTTTCACTTGAAACTATCTCCTTTCTTGATAGAGTCTCCCCCTAGACTCTTGCCTTACATTCTCTTCATTATAGGCCTATTACACCATCACACATTGGCCTTATGCCCATACTTACCACAGCTCTAGTAAAATCCTTTAAATCTGGATTTTTTTCTTTGACTAAGTTCATGTCTCTTATGTTCAACAACTATTGTGGCAACCTTCTCTCTATCTTTGAGATCCTATCTCCTTTGGATGGGAGTTTTCATCACATCCCCTAACCCATTTTAGCTTGGGTTGGTTTTTCTTCTCCATAATGTCATTGTGCTTGCTTTCAAGTATAAACACGATTTTCTTCTTTTTTGCTACCTTCTTATTCAGCTTCTCAATATAGCCAAGTCTTTTCTTTCCTATGGAATGAGGTCTTTGTTAGCTTAAACACTCATCCAATTTTTTGGTAATATCCTCGTTAATAGCATTTGTTGAATATGACTTTCCTTTTGCTTTCATGGCCATTTTTTAATACTTTTTTAGTTTTAACTCAACCTTATGGAGCTTGGCTTGCAAAATCAGCACTTCTTGCTCTTGTACAATCACCTTAGCACCAAGATCATCATGTATCTTACTTTGCTCTACCTCAAGTACACTTAGATCTTCAATTCTCTTTAAGTACTCCTTCTCTTTCACCTAGAGATCAAATTCATTAATAGCAGAATCTTTATACAACTTCTTGAGATGCTTTACCTCTTTTTCTAGCTTACTATTTTTGTGCAAACAAGTACTCAATTCATTCTTAAGTTGTTGCACCAACTCATTTTCTTCCTCTTCAGTTGATTCCACCTCACTCAAAGATTCTTGGTCAACATCTACTTTAGTAACCAACACATTCCTTGTATCATCATCATCAAAATCATCATTAACTTCTTTTTTAGAATCTTCTTCATCTAGCTTGCTCAAAAAGTTTCTTCTTTTTGATCTAAAGAGTTGCTTTTTCCCTTTGACACTTGAATTTCTAGTTTTAGAATAGTTGAATTTCTTTATTCTCCACCATAGGGATGACTCATCATCATCATCATTATCTACTTCTCTTCTCATTAGGCAATCTACAGTAAAGTACCTAATTTCTCCACAACTAAAGCACTTCAAGGGTAATTTTCCCTCGTATCCCTTTTCCTTTCCTTATATTTTTAATGATGTATGTTATGACTTTATCAAGTTTAATATCACCATTTTTAACTTCAGATCTATTGTCAAATTCTTCTTCTTGGTCTTTAATCTTTAATTTTTTCATTCTCTTGAAGGCCAACTCCTTCTCTGCTTTAGACTTCTTTTCTTTTTTCATTGGGGCTATTCTTATTTTATAAACCACCAATATGCTATATAAATCATCTAGGAGTAGTCTATCCAAATCTTTATCTTCTATAGAGGAAACCATGGCATTAAAAGCTTTTGGTAAGGTTTTAAGTATCTTCCTTACCACAATAATATTGTTGATGTCCTCTCTATAACCTCTAATAGAGCACACAATTTCATTTATTCTTGTAAAGAATGCATCTATAGATTCATCATTTAGCATCTTTGTGTCTTCGAATTTGTTCCTCCAAATTTGTAGCTTGGCTTCTTTCATAACCTTGTCTCCTATATAAATATTCTTTAATTTGTCCCAAATTGATTTAGCTATGTTGTACCCAATTACTTTGGTGAATTCTTTGTCTGATAAGTAGGTATATAAGGCATTTCTTGCCTTTCCGTCACACTCCAAATTCTTCTTATCAATAGGCGTCATAGCAGCACCTTCAGTAACAAAGATTAATCCACTAACTGCAGACTCAAACACATCTAGACCAAGTGACATCAAATATAGGAGCATTCTATTCTTCCATAACAGATAATTTTGTCCATCAATTGTAGGAATGCCCTTGCTGTTAACACTGTTCATGCTATCCATCATATCAACCAGTGAAAATTCACAGTAGCAACAATAATTTTAGATTAAAGTAGACAAAATGGATCAATAGAGAAACCTGGATCAATAGATCTTACAATGAGAGGGAGAAGGGGTATATCACTATGAAATGCTCACACTTTAGAAATCTTTTCGAATTAACCTTTGTAACTTTTTAGAGTTGATGATCAAATTTTTATCTTTCTTCTTTATGTGAGAGTGATTATATAGATATCAATCAAATACAAACACCTAAGAACACATGACAATGTTTACATGGTTCACCCATAATGCGTGAGTTACATCCACAGTGTGATAAGATCACTCCTAAATCATATAATCTACTCTTGTTATCAAGGGATACAGTTAATGTCGTGGAAGGATCCATTCTTAACCACTTATAATGATCTCCTAATCACTTAAAGAGTTGATCTCCTGATCACTTAAAGGATTGATCTCCCAATCACTATAAGGGTATCCCACCCTTTTTCAACATATTATCAAAAGGTTTATGACTAAGACTTTCCTAAGAAGGATCACTCAATGTGCACAGGCTACTAGTGCAGAACGTGGATCTTCTCCTTCCTTTGTTACCGATGCTACCTCACCCATTGCCTTGGTAGCTTGCCTCACCTACTATCATGGCATATTCTCTTCCCTTGTTAGTGTTGCTAGGGCAAGTTTCTCCCCCTCCTACTAGTGCTGCTTGCCCTACTATCGGGGCAAATTTTCTCCTCCTATTGTTGGTGCTGCCTGCCCTATTGTCGATTTTGCAAGCTGTTGGTTGTGATTCACTTATTGTTAGTCTTACAAGCTACTGGTTGTGACTCACCTATTACCAGATACTATACTGGTTGTGCTTGTTGCTATAATTGCTAATTATGCTTGCTATTGCAATTGCTAATTGTGCTTTCTACTACAATTTCTAGTTGTACTACAAGCTACTTTCTCCCTCTTTGTTGGCTATTGCACCTTCTTCTTTATTGGTTTGCTGACTGCTGCACCTTTCCTTGATTGGTTTACAAATTTTTGCACTTCTCCTTGATTGGTTGTTGTAACTTTTTGCTTTGGTGGTTAATTAGTTGTTGTATGTTCTTCTCTAGTTTATTGTGAATGTTGCACGTCTCCTTTGATTTGGTGTGGTTACTGTATGCCTTCTTCTTCTCCATTTAATTTGGCCAACTATGGTCTTCTTCTTCTCCCTTTGGTTTGGTTAACTGCTACCTTTTTCTCCCTTTGGTAAGGTTGCCAGTTGCTGTAACTCCTCCTTCAGTTGGTATGGTTACCTCCTTATTTGGTTGCAGTTATCACCTCTTGGCCAACTGCACCTCTCCTTGGTGTTGCACTCTTGGCTAGCCACTTTCTTTTTGATGGCTGCTTCTCTCTTTGTTGTTCTTTCTTTGCAATTGTTTGGTCTCTCTTTTATAGCACATACCCATCTTAAAAGATGCATAAATGTATTTATAAGCTTTGAGATTTAGGGTTGTATAATCATTAACAGTTAACATTAATTCCCTAAGGTTGCCCTATAATCAATGGATAGATTTGATTCCTAAAATTTAGGGACAATGGTTAACATTAACTTCTTAAATTTTAGGGTCAAAGGTCAACGGTCAATGGTCAGCCTTCACCCCAAAAATTTATAGACAATGGTCATCATTGACTTATTGGCCTTAGAGTTGACCTGCCATTAACAATATTAACCAACCACTTCTATGCATCTTAATGACATTCAAAATATCAAATCAACACAAATAAATGTGTGAGATACTGTTGACAATAAATCCAATATTAGCCATCAAAGATGCACTTAATAGGAGAAGATTTGATAAGGACCTTCTTAAGTCCCACACTGAGAAGAGGAAAGGGTGAATCAATGTGAGATACTTACATTTTATAAATCATTCTAGATTAAACTCTATGACTTGTTAGAGTTAATGATCCAATTCTTATCTTTCTTCTTTATGTGAGAGCAACCATACAAATATCAATCAAATGCAAGCACCTAAGGACAAATGACAATTTTTACGTGGTTTACCCATAATGTGTGAACTACGTCCACAGTGTGATAGGATCACTCCTAAATCACACAAGTGGTTAAGGAGTGATTCTTCAACATAATTGTATCCTTTGATAACAACAGTGGATTATGTGATTTAAGAGTGATCCTATCACACCATGGATGTAGCTCACACATTGTAGGTGAACCATGAAAAAATTGTTGTGTTCTTGGGTGCTTACATTTGATTGACATCCATATGGCCGCTCTTGCATACAAAAGAAAGATAAAAATTAGATCATCAGCTCTAATAAGTTACAGAGGTTAAATCCAAAAAAAATTTATAAAAAGCGAGCATCTCACATTCATTCACCCCCTCCCCGTTTTAATGTGAGACCTAATAAGGTCCCTCATTAGGAGGGAACCTACAGTGGAGATAACCTATAGTAAAGAGAACATGCAGTGAAGAGAACTTACAATGGAGAGATAAGCAAAGCTTAAGGAGAGAAATTGGTTGTGAGGAAAGAGAAGATCTATTTTCTGCAACAGCAACTTGTGCACATTGAGTGATTTTTTTCAAGGAAGTTTTGCAGTAAACTTTTTATGTACACGGAAAAGGGTGGGAGATCCTTAGAGTGATTAAGAGATTAACTCTTCTAGTGATTGGGAGATCATTCTAAGTGGTTAAGGAGTGATCCTTTCATAACATCTACTGTATCCCTTGATAATAAGAGTTGATCGTGTGATTTAGGAGTGATCCTATCACACTGTGTACGTAACTCACATATTGTGGGTGAACCATGTAAAAATTCTGTGTGTTCTCAGGTGTTTGTGCTTGCTTGATATCCATATAGTTGTTTTCACATAAAGAAGTAAGATAAAAATTGGATCATCAACTTTAATAGGTCATAGAGGTTTAATCCGGATAAATTTGTAAAAGTAAGCATCTCACACTGATTCACCCCCACCCCCTCTTAGTGTGAGACCTAAAAAGGTCCTCATCACAAGTGTTTCCTACCTTTTTTCAAAAATGGGTAGAAAACATTTATAACAAAAGCTTCCTTGAGAAAGATCTCTCTAGCACAAGCTGCTGTTGCAGAAAACTGATCTTTTCCTTCCTCATTATCGGTCTCTGGTCATGTGCCAATCTCTACTTATGCTTTACTAGTCTCTCCTTTTTTACTGCCATTTTTACAACTTTCTCTTTGTCATGCTCCCTACTCTCTCCTTGTAGTGTTTCATAGCTTTCCTTTTGCCTTTGTTAGTCTCAACTCTTTGCCAATTTTAAACTCTTCGTTGCTTACACTTTTTATCGGTTCTAAACTCTCAGCCACTACTAGTCTCAACTCTTTTCCTTTGTCAGGTTTCTCTCTACCTCTATCGAGTTTCTCTTTTGCCTCTACTGGGTTTCTCTCCTACCTCTAGAGGGTTTCTCTCCTATCTCTACCAATCATAACTTTCTATAGGTCTCTACCTTTTGTGCTCTCATCTGTAGCTTTCTGCAAGTCTCTACCAGGCGTTCTCCTTTACAGATTCCTTCTTCTACCTCTATAGGTTTCTCCTTTTGTAGGTTCTCACCTCTTGCCTCTATAGGTTTCTCTTTTTGCCTTTATAGGTTCCTCTTTCAATAGGTTCTCTCCTCCTGTCTCTGTAGGTTCCTCCTTTTGCCTTTGCAGTTTCCTCCTTATGCCTCTGTAGGTTCCTCATTCTTTCTACAACTCACCTATTTTTCTACTATGCTCTTTGCCATTCCCCTCTTTCAACAGCTCACACCTTTTTTTTTTCTTCTTCTGCTATGATTTTTGCAGGTTTATACCCTTTATTTGTTGTATTTTTCTCTTGGCAATTGCATGGGCATTTATAAGCCTTAAATTTAGCGTTTCCCTATCATCAATGGTCAACATTGATTCCTTAAATTTATGGTTACCCTAGCATTAATGGTCAATATTGATTCCTTAAATTTAGAGTCAACTATAACTCCTTGAATTTAAGATCAACAGTTAGCATTAACACCTAGAATTTAGGGTTAATCGTCAAAATTAACTCCTTGAATTTAAGGTCATTTGCAAAGGCAACATTGCTAGGATTTCATCTCTTGGCCTATCTAAGCAACATACTACCATTCCCACCAATACTGTCTTCTTTAACCCTTGAATGAATCAGCTGCTAACACTTTGTAAATATGGCAAACATATCTCAATGGCACTCACAACATCAAATCAACAAGGGCAAATATGTGAGATGCTGTTAACAACAAATTTAACATTAGCCATCAACGATGGACTCAACAATCTCCCCTTTTGGATTTGTTAGCAATACCATAAATCCAAAAATTAGTAATTAAGAGCAGCAACTCTTGACATTCACAACTCCCCTTGAAACATACATCTCCTTTTGCATATGGGCATGATACCAATTAGAAACAACTTTTAACTCCCCTGTTTTTTTTTTTTTTGGCTTCTCCCCCTTAATTTGATTTTCCCATTTGGATTTGTTAAGCTACTCCCTCTTTTAATCAATCTACACTCTCTTTGGATTTATGCAACATATCTCCCCCTTTGATAACAAATTTAAAGAATAATAAAAGAGGGAAGGAGAGGGGGGTTTAGAGGCATACCTCAGCCTCTATAGGGTGGTTGAACACATAAATTTAGCCTTAACTTCTTGAACATCTCTCTTGATAGAGGTTTGGTGAATATATCTGAATGAATGGGGTCCAATGGCTTCTTTGTTTGAATCTCCACATTATTGTGGATAACATTCACCATCTTCTCTTTTTGACAAGTGCTGCAAATTACATTTTTTTCTCTTATAAACTTGGGTACATCTTTCACAACTTCATTTTTGGACAATTTATTCATCCCCTTTTTTCCAAGATGTCCTAATCTCCTATACCACAATAAATTCTCATCTTTGGTACTCATGTAGCATACATTTTTACTGCTGGAAACTTGGTATAAGTTTTCATTTGTTCTTTCTCCCTTTATAAGAACAGCACTATCACTTAATCTCTATACATGTAGCCACTCTTACAAAAAGTAACATCACCCATCATCACAAAGTTGGCTAACAATTGGACTATTTTTGATCCCTTCAACATAAGGCACTTCCTCTGATTTCAGCTCTTTTGCACCAATTTCAGCAATACTAACACCTTTAATTTTCAAAGCACCATCATTGCCAAATATGATTGACCCTTTACTATATTTTTCTACTTCTTTTAGTTATTGGAGTCTCCTATCATGTGTGAAGAGTAGCCATTGCCTAGAATCCATAGCTTTTCTTTCTTGGAAGCTTTTAAGACTACTTCCACAACCATAGCCATTTTCCTTCCTCTTTTTCTTCTTTGGCCAAACATAGGAGCATATATAGGTGTTCTCCTATGTATTCTTTGACTAGGTAGCAATGTCAAGCATTCCTTAGCAATATGTCCAGCCTTTTCACATCTTTCATAGATATCTTCCAATACATCAAAACTATTTCTTAGTGGAATTTGTCTTCTTTTTGCTTGTGCCCATACTTACTACAGTAGTAGCAAATTCCTTCAAATCTGAATTTTCTTCTTTCAACAAGTTCATATCCCTTATCTTTAGCACCTATCGTGGCAACGTTCTTTCCATCTTTGACAACCTATTTCCTTTGGATAGGAGTTTTCATCACATCTTTCCTAACCTATTTTAGCTTGGGTTAGTTTCTCTTCTCTATAACATCATTATGTTTGCTTTTAGGCACAAACATAATTTTCTTCTTCTTCTTTTATACCCTCTCATTTGGCTTTTCAACATAACTAAGTCCTTTCTTTCCCATATAATGAGGTCTTTGTTTGCTTAGACACTCATCCAACGTTTTGGTAGCATCCTCCTTTGATGTGAGCCTTCTTAGGTTCACACTGAGAGGGGGAGGGCATGAATTAGTGTGAGATGCTTGGTTTTTATAAATCCTTCTGGATTTAACCTTGTGACTTGTTATAGCTAATAATCCAATTATTATCTTTCTTCTTTTTGTGAGAGTGGTTGTGCAAATATCAATCAAACGTAAACACCTAAGAAAATTTTCATGTGGTTTACCCACAATGTGTGAGTTACATCCACGGTGTGATATGATTACTTTTAAATCACACAATCCACCCTTGTTATCAAGGGATATAGTTATGATGTGGAAGAATCACTCCTTAACCACTTACAATGATCTCTTGATCACTACAAGGGTATCCCACCATTTTTCAACAAGTTTATCAAGAGTTTAGACTTAATGTGCACAGGTTGCTAATGCAGAAAGTAGATCTTCTCCTTCCTCACTGCTAATCTATGCTTAAGCTTTTTTGGTCTCTTCTCAACAAGTTATCTTCCTTGCAAGTTATCTTTGTTGCAAGTTCTCTCCCCCTATTGCTAGTGTTGCCTCACTTGCTGCCTCAATAAGTTCTCTCTTATATTGCTAGTGCTGCCTCGGCAGATTCTCTCCTCTTGTTGTCAGTGCTACCTCCTTCGGCCTTGATAGGCTCTCTTCCTCAAATGCCAGTACTATCTCACCTTCTGCCTTGGTAAGTTTCTTCCTCTACTATAGGTGCTACCTTACCTATTACCTTGGCAAGTTGCCTCACTTGTTGCTTTGGCAGGCTCTCTTCCCTTGCTACTGGTGTTGCCTACCTTATTGCTAGGGCATGTTTTCTCCTTTGTTGCTACAAGCTGACATACCTGCTAGTAGGACATATTTTCTCCTATATTGCTATAAGTTACTAAACTTGCTATCGAGGCAAGTTTTCTCCTCCTACTATTAGTAGTGTTTCCTACCTTGCTTTTGGGATATGTAGCTAGTTGTGCTTACTATTGGTTATGCCTACAAATTGCAATTTTTGGTTGTGTGTACAAGCTACAATTTCTGGTTGTGCTTGTTGGTATTGTTGCATGCACTTACTGGTATTGCTGATTGCACCTGCTACTGCTGCAATTTACAATTACTATTGGTATGCCTACTCTTATTGTTGGAGTTTGCTACTACTGCTACAATATGCAATTTCTAGTTGTTTGCCTACACATATTGGTGCTGGGGATGTGCTACTGATGAGGACTTTCTTAGATCTCACACTGAAAGGGGGAGAGGGTGAATTAGTGTGAGATGTTTGCTTTTAATAAATCTTTTCGAATTTAACCTCTATGACTTGTTAGAAACGATGATCCAATTTTTTATCCTTCTTCTTTATGTGAGAGCAACCATATGGATATCAATCAAACACAAGTACCCGAGAACACATGACAATTTTTACGTGGTTCACCTATAATGTGTGAGCTACATCCATGTTATGATAAGATCACTCCTAAATCACATAATCCACTCTTGTTATCAAGGGATGCAGTTTGGTTATGAAATGATCACTCCTTAACCACTTGTGAAAGGAACACTCCCTGAATTTAGGGTCAACGATTAGCATTAACTTTGACTTAAAGTTGTTTACAAAGGTAGCATTGCTAGGATTACATCTCTTGGCTTGTCTATGTAACATGCTACCATTCACCAATACTGTTTTCTTTAACCCTTGAATGAATTAGCTGCCAACACTTTGTAAATGCAGCAAACATATCTTAACAGTACTCACAACATCAAATCAACAAGGACAAATATGTGAGATACTATTGACAATAAATACAACATTAGCTATCAAAGATGGGCTCAACACTTATGGCAGTTCACATGGCCATGACCTAAGCTACCAAAAATTTCCTCATGCCATGTAGCCAATTTTACCATTATTCTACATTCTTAAGTTAGCACTTTGTTATTCTACATGTATATAAGCAATTAGCCCCAGAAAATGCAATTCCAACAATGTATAGCAGTCATTAAGGAGTTATTGTATATGATTTTATATTCTAAACATCAAATTAGTGTAGACATGATATTATATTCTGAACATGCAAATTGATTTAGGGTATGCAATAAATGATATATTATTCATACTCGCAAAGAAGTTCTGAAATATCAAAAAGCTACTTACAACTGATCTTCAACCAAACCACACTCAACAAAGTAAAGCAAGAAGCATAACATGCTTCATGGTCATTGGAGCAAATACTACTCTTCACGAGAATTCTAACTCCATCACCAAAAGGCATTAATACTAATAGTGACACATACAGAACCACAAAAGGGGAAAAGGAGAAGAGAGAAGGTAATAATCCAAATGGTTTCTACAATTCTGCTTCAAATCAAGGCATTAATTCATTTGAATAAACTTCCATTTAGACATAAAACTTTCTTTCAAATGATAATATCTTGAAGGATTAGAAAGTAGTCTAACTTCTATTTTCATCCTTAACATTATGAAAACAAAAACATGGAATAGAGTCCAGACTATATCGAAAATCTCATATGACAATAATAGCGTTGATCCATTGCTCTAAATTATCTAAATGTTTAACATTATTCAAAAATTAATGTGATAGTTTGAGCAAAAAGAGAATATATAGACTTGCTATTATAACCCCTCAATAATCAAAATGACACAAGTGGCTGAATGGTAAGCATATAAAGCAAAATGTTGGACTTTAGTAGTTAGGAAAGTAATCAAATGCAACAAACCTTGTTAAAGAAACTGAATAAGCTCATTGAGGAGTAGTAGACTAGCAAAACCAATGCAATTTACCACTTGTAAGAAACAATTACTTGTTGTGAATGATGTTTCACTTAGTGAGGCAATAAAAGGAAAATACCTTGCCTCTTAAAAATCAAAAAGAAAAAGAGAGTAACATGAAAATGCTTAAACTAAGCACTATATTATTCAATTGCTTTAAGATTAACTCTATTTGATGAAGAACAATACAACTATTTTTTGGCAAAACCTAATAGTATCACAAGTATCCTACATCATTCTATCCAATATCTATTTTTCAATCTCTTTCTTTTTTTCCTTTTTCTTTTTGTTAATTAGGATAAGTGACTTCTAGTAAAAGAAATTCAAATTTCTCCCATGAAAGCTGAAATCAAATTTCAAATATTTATATATTGGCCAATTCTACACATTTTTATCTTTTAATTAACATTGGTTAAGAAGCAGTTTCCACAAAATGAAATTATATGAATTATAATCACTATCATAAGAAATCAATTGATTGAGAACACAAAGAAAGACCATACAAAGTAAAATTAGAAAAGTGCTACATAGTTTTCTTATTTAATTGATTAATAAAAAGCAAACCCAAAATTAGACTTCAAATTCATCAGTAACTTCAAACATATGTTTCTATCATAAAATAGGTAATTGCATGTGAAAAATAAGCCAACTTTTAAGAGACCTAATTGAAGATATGGCCAACCATACGCACAACAAATAGCTTTAAATAAAAATGGGTCAAGGCTATTTTGTTGCTCTCACCAATAACTTAACAATTTATCATGACAAGTAAAAGTTCCATATCACTGGGTAGCTGAAGCAAATCTTCAAATTCAAACTACTTTACTACACCATGCTTCATCACAAAAGTAATAAATTTGAATGTCATGAGATCCCAATAGCCCTATGCTATTTCCTATGATAACAACATAACTGAAATTTAATTACACTCTTTTGTTGACATGGAATGAAGAAAAAGACATGTGGAAAGAAAACATAAGAAATCAAATCAACAAGGAGTTCCCATGGTACAAATGTCAATCCAAAACTCTTTCAAATGGAAGCCAAGATACACCCTATAAATAATTAAAGCTAGGATGTATCTTCAATAGCACGATTTAGTATCATATAGATAAACCAACATATGACAATATATGAATTCAAATATTGTCAGGAAATATGAATTACAAAATGATCTAAAACTATAAAAATCAATTCAATATTCTTTCTATAAAAGAAAAATGGTAAAATATAATTTTAGCAAGAAAAACTAAGGTGATGGAAAATTACTTACATGATCTCTATGGAAACCTTCCACAATACATATTTTAGCAGAAGGAAGGAGATTTTCCATTGAAATACACTTAATGTAGGTGATATACCATCAATAAAATATCACTTTTATTGGCAGGTAACTATTTAATGGATAACTTTTAGTATACAACTAAAAAGTGGAACAACATTCAAAAACCTTTTTATATTGTTTAGTAGGCAATTTTTGAACCAATTAATGAGAACACTTTTTAGAAGGTGAATGAAAATAGATGCAACTTGCAATATGTAGTTTCACAACCGCTATATGAATTGAAACCATGACTTAATTATGGATAAAATGTCATTTCTTGATTAATCTAAGAGGGGCCTTCTTGGGTCTCACACTGAAAGGAGAAGGGGTGAATCAATGTAAGATGTTTACTTTTTACAAATCTATCCAAATTTAACCTTTATGACTAATTAATGTCTATGATTCAATTTATCTTGCTCCTTTATGTGAGAATGGTCGTATGAATATCAAGCAATACAAGAACACAGAATTTTTATGTGGTCCACCCATAATGTGTGAGCTATGTCCATGATGTGATAGAATCACTCTTCAATCACATGATCTAGTCTTGTTATCAAGGGATACAATTGATGCTATTGAAAGATCTCTCCTTAAGCACTATGGAAGGATCATTCCTTAACCACTTACAATGATCTCTTGATCACTTTAAGGGTTTCCTACCCTTTTTCAAAGAAGTTCACAAAACATTTATGACATAAACTTTCTTAATAAAGATCTCTTCATGTGCACAGGCTGCTATTCCAGAAAACAAAATTTCTCCTTTATTTCTACTATTCTCTCCTTCCTCATTGCTAGTCCCTACCTTCGACATTACCAGTCTCTACCTTCTACACTGTCGGTCTCTCCCTTTTTCATTGTCAACTTATTCCTTATTCATTGTAGGTCTTTACCTTCTACACTACCAATCTTTACCTTTTACACTGTGGGTCTTTACCTTCTGCACTACAGGTCTCTACCTTTTGCACTACTAGTCACAGCTTCCTACTGTTGTCTCCTTTTTCTCTTTTGTTTCTATTGCTCACAACTTCCTACTGCTTGTTTTGTTGTGCCATTACCCCTTATTTTCTGCTGTGCTACTACCTGTTGTTTTCTACTATGCAGCTACTTGTTATTTTCTATTGTGCTATTACTTGTTGATTTTTGTTGTGCCACTTTCTCCTTTTGCAAGTTATCTCCTCTAAAAGTTCTTTCCTTTGTAAGTTCCCTTTTCTGTACGTCCTTTCCTCTGCAAGTTCTCTCCTTTGTAAGTTTTACTTAAGCTTTTCTGCTATTATCTCTCTTTTCTTTATGTTGCTTCCTCTCTTTTCTTTTCTCCTACTACCTCTCCTCTACTACTAGTTTTCTCCTTTTCCTGTGTCTACTGTTTATTGTCATTCCCTTCTTTCTATAGCTCACCCTATTGGTTATGCTCTTTGCAAGTTTTCTACCCACTCTCTGCTATATTTTTCTCTTAATAGCTACATGGGTATTTATAAGCCTTGAGTTTAGGGTTGCCTTATCATCAATGGTTAGCATTGATTCCTTAAATTTAGGATCAACAGTCAGCATTGACTCCTTGAACTTAAGGTCAATGATCAGCATTAACTCACACTCAGTAAGTGATTTGCAGTGCCATTACTAAATGTAATGTTAAAGGCAACAACTAGTACTTTTTTAACAACCAAAACACACCACTAGCAATGAATCAACTCACTATTTTTGGTAGCACAAGGTAAGGCTGATAGCATCCTAATTTTGGTCGTACTTTTTCCCCTTATTCTCATCACATTTCACCAACGCTGTCTTCCTTAACCCTTGAATGAATCAGCTACTAACTCTTTGTAACTACAACAAACACATCTCAACAACATTCACAACATCAAATCAACAAGGACAAATATGTGAGATATTGTTGATAACAAATCTAACATTAACCATCAAAGATGGGCTCAGCAATCTCCCCCTTTGGATTTGTTAGCAACACAATAAATCCATAAATCAGTAATTAAGTACAAGTAGTAGCTTTTGATATTAATAGCTCCCCCTGAGACATACATCTACATTTTTCCAAGTGGGCATGATACTAATTGGAAACAACCTTAATTTTTAACTCCCTCTTTTTTTTACTTTTTCCCCTTAATAGTTTCTTTCCCTTTATTTTATTTTTCCCCTTTGGATTTATCAAGCTACTCCCCTTTTTGATCAATACCTACTCTCTTTGAATTTATGCAAAATATCTCCCCCTTTGATAACAAATCCAAAGAATAAGAGAAAAGGAAATGGGAAGGGGTTTAGAGGCATACCTTAACCTTTAGGTGGTGGTTGAATACATGAGGTCGACCTTAACTTCTGGAACATCTCTCTTGATAGGTGTTTGGTGAATATATCTGAACTTGCTCTACAGTAGGCACATACTCCAGCTTTAATTCATTTTTTTCTACTTTTTCTTTAATTGAGTGGTACTTGATTTCAATATGTTTAGATCTAGAGTGTTGGACAGGATTTTTTTAATAAATTGATGGCACTTTGATTATCACTACCAATTAGTAATGGAACCTGCACATCCACCTTCAAATCTTCAAGTTTAAAGTTCCCAACTACTCCTTAGAATCTACTAGTTTGTGATACTAAGAGGAGGGGTGAATTAGTATCACCATAATTCACAATTTGCAGGTAAGTGAATAACTTCAGCCTCTTCTTAAAAGTGAACTCTTTCTCAGACTCGACTAAGGTAGATCTATTGCTATCTACTAATCACAATAGTTCCTAAAGTCACCTTTCAAACACCTTGCCTAATAGATAATTTAGTTGTTCTTGTTTAGGTCTTTGTTATGTTATAGGTTGGCTAATACTTTAGCTGGATTCATAACTCAATTCAAAACACAAAACGTAAAGCAAATTAAGGACACAAGAGATTTATGTGGTTCTGTCAATGTGACGTACATCCACAGTGGTAAGGACTCTCCTTTACCAAGACTATCCACTATACTTGAGAATTCCAATTACAATGGATGTTTTAATCCTCTACTCCTTTCACTGTTGCAATTACTAAGCAAGTACAATACAAAAGTGTCACTTATATGTCTACCCTTCTTCTAGCTTGTCTTGCTTTTATTGAATTGAAAGGCTGCTCCACTGCCGCTTAGAAGTTCACTGCAACGCTCTCTAACCTCTCTTGAAGAAATCTAGAAATACGTTGAGTTCTTCAATGCTTCACCAATTTCTTCTTTACATTGTTTCACACAACTCCTGCTTTCACCATTTCACAATCTTACCTGTCTCAAATTTTCTCCCTTTTCTGTCGGTCATTGTTCTGGCCGTCGAGTTCTCTCTCCTTCCACCGGTGGTGTGCTTTTCTTTGCTCACTTAGTTGGCTGTTGGGTTCCTTTTTCTCTCCTTCCCATCAACTCCTCTATTTTGGCTATCAGGTTTCTCTCTCTCCTTCCCATCGACTCCTCTAGTCTTGCTGTCAGGTTTCTCTCTCTTTGTTTGCTGGTTTGCTTTTCTCTGCTTCCCATTGATGGCTCTGATTTGCTCACTTTTCGGCTGTCTCTCAACCTCTATTCTCTGTTCTTCGTTCAGCCCCCCTTTCAGTGTCTCCTTTTTTATCTCTTTTGACGGTATATTTTTTTGGCCAACAAAATTGTCTTCCAATTTAGGGCTTACTAGCAGCAAATTTACTGTCTTGCCCTTCCATATAACTTTTATGTTCTTTCCCCTCCATGTGGCTTTTACCTTCTTGCCCTTCCACGTGGCTTTTACCTTCTTGCACACTTAAACATAGTTGATAGCAATTACAACCCATATAAGGTTGTGGAAACAACAATCTCCCCCTTTGTAATTGTTGGCAACACTCATAACAAAAGTCACTATGCAGCAGTTTCAACTCCCTCTAAATATGTACTCCTCCTTTCTTAATAGTTCCCCCTACCCTGTTGCTTCTCTCCCCCTTTACCAACCAATTACAAATCTGAAAAACTTGCAAAGTAGAGATGGAGGATTTAGCTAAACTTTAGGCTTGAGGAGGCATTTGCACAAATAGACTCAATCTGTGCTTTTCAAACAACTCTATGAACAAAGATTTAGTTAGAATATCTGAAACTTGATCTTTAGTTCCAACATACTCCAACTGAATTGTACCCTGTTCCACTTGATCTTTGATGAAGTGATATTGGATGTCAATATGCTTGCTCCTCGAATGTTGAACCAGATTCTTGCTAAGATCAATAGTGCTTTGCTTATCACAAAATACATTCACTGGTAACTTCACTTCAACACCCAAGTTTGCCAATTGTCTTAGCATCCATATCACCTATGTACATGCTACACAAGCAGCCATATACTTAGCCTTAGTTGTGCTCAAAGCAAAACTATTTTGCTTTCTACTTAACCATGCAATGCACTTTGAACCCAAGTAAAAGCTGTAACCGCTGGTTGATTTTCTATCATCTATACTTCCTACCTAGTCTGCATTAGTGTATGCTTGTAGTTTAATAAAATCCATGGCTAGATACCACAAACCCATTTTCAGTGTTCCTTTGAGGTACCTTAGGATTTTTTTCACTGCCAACACATGAGACTCCTTAAGATCAGCTTGGAATCTACTGGCAGCACACACAGCTTGCATAAGATCAAGACTTGATGTTGTAAGGTACAAAAGGTTGTACTCTGTAGGGCTTGTACTCCTTCCCTCCTGATCTTTTGTTAACTTACAGTCCACTATCATAAGGGTACTAACAGGTGTACTGTCCACTATGCCAAACCTTTTCAGCATCTCTTTGACATACTTCGTTTGAGAAATAAAGATACCTTCTTCACACTGCTTTATCTATAATCCAAGAAAGTACGCCATTTCTCCAATCAATGACATCTCAAATTTCTCACTCATGTTTTATGCAAAATCTTGGCATAGCTCAAAGTGATCCCTTCTAAAGATGATGTCATCTATATATACTATGGTTATCAACTGGCCTTTCTTTGAGTTGAACACATACAAGTTATTATCAACCATTCCTCTTTTGATGTTCAACTTTCTCAAGTACACATTCAGCCTACTAAACCATGCTCTTAGAGCTTACTTAAGACCATACAAGGCTTTCTTCAGCTTGCACACATGTGTCTCATCCTCACTAATTTGTACTCCATCAGGTTGTTCAATATACACTTCTTCTTTTAGGAGTCCATTTAGAAAGACGGATTTCACATCTATATGATAGACTTTATACCTTTTATGTGCTGCCAAAGCTAAGAACATTATGATAGTTTCTAACCTTGCTATTGGTGCAAACGTTTCATCAACACCTTTCTATCTGAGTATAGCCTTTGCATACCAACCTGGCCTTATTCCTCACCACCATGCCATCTTCATTGTGTTTATTCCTAAACACCCATTTTGTTCCTATGACATTCTTATTAGTAAGTCTTAGAACCAGCTCTCATGTATCATTCTTCTCAATTTGATCCAACTCCTCATTGATAGCTTTGACCCAGGCTTTGTCTTGAATAGCCTCTTCAACAGATTTAGGTTCAACTTGTGATAGTAAAGCAGTAGCTCCCATAATTCTTCTTCTTGTTGTAACTCCTGCTAATGGGTCACCTACGATCTGATTTCCTTGATGAGCACTGGTCCATGTCTTCTTTGTCCTTTTCTCTTGCATAGTCTTAGTTGCAAGAGAATCTCTTTTTTCATCTTTAGACTCACTCTTTTCTAAGTCTAAACCTACTTTTTTTTTCCCCTTTTCTTCAGTTTGGTCTGATTTTTCATCTATCTTAAAGTCATCTTCTTCATTATCCTTAGCTTCTCCATTCTGCATTGTTTTCCAATTCTCATCTATTCTCATATCACTGGATGTGATCACTTTTCCTAACTTGTGCAAGAAAACTTTGTAACCTTTTGTCTTTACTGAGTATCCTATAAAGATTCCTTCATTAGACCTAACATCAAACTTTCCCAAGTTTTGCTCCTTGTTCTTCACAGAACATGGGCTACTAAAGATTTTGAGATACTTGGCTGTTGTCTGCTTCCCACTTCATAGCTCATATGGAGTCTTATCAGTATTGGGCCTTAGTAAAACTCTATTCAATAGATGTACAGCTGTAAATGTTGCTTCTGTCCAAAATCTTGCGTGAAGCTTAGATTCCAATAGTAGAGTTCTTGCCATTTCAACCACATCTCTATTTTTCCTCTCTACCACCCCATTCTGTTGAGGTGTTCTTGCTGTTGCCATCTTATGGTGAATACCATGCTTCTCAAGATAATCTTCAAAAGTTTCATTTGTAAATTCAATGCATTGATCTGACATCAATACTTTGATTTCCTTCCACTCTCATTTTCAGCCAATCTTTTGTATCTCTTGAAGCAATTTAGAACTTTTGACTTGTGTTTGAGATGTATGATGCACATCCTTCTAGAATAATCATCAACAAACAAGATGAAGTACCTCTCACCATTTAACCCTTTTTTCCTCATCGGTCCACACAAATCAGTATGCACAATGTCAAGCACTACCTTAGAACTGAACTCTTTGGACTTATGCTGCTTTCTGGCATGTTTTCCTTTAGAGCATTCTGAGCAAACATACTCCCTCTCCCTTCTGAGGTCAAGAATGTCTCTGATTGCATGAGTAGTGGTCAGCTTCCTCATGTTCTTCTGTGTTAAGTGTCCCAGCCTCCTATTCTAGAGCTGATTTTCTTCTTCCTTTGTAACTAGACAGTTGTTTGTCTTGTCCTCATCAATTACATACAAATTCCAGTTGTTCTCTTCCCTACTAGTATTGCCTTTTTTACTCTTTACTTGGCAACTTATTTTTGTGAATATCACTTTGTGGTCATCGTTGCATAATTGGCTGACAGATGCTAGATTATATCTGAGTCCTTCAACGTACAGAACATCTTTCAGCTTTCCTCTTCCAATATTTACTGACCCTTAACTACTGATGTTGAGTGAATAATTATTGCCAAACTTAACTTTGCCTTCTCTTGATTTGTTTAGCTTTGATAATTTACTCTTATCTCTTGTCCTGTGTAAAATGCATCCACTATCAAGGATCCACTGCTTATCCTTATAGTGCAATTTCAGCTATATTAGCAACCTCCTTTTTTGCTCCATATTCCTTCTTTTGAACTGGCTGAAAGATAGCTTTCTCCTTTTTCTCAGATTTGACTGCACCGCTTGTTTCATTGTTCCATTGAGTGCCTTCTCTTACTTAGGGAGAAGTGTCATGCATCTCTTGGCATTATGGCCATCCTGCCCACACCTTTCACACTGTTCCAAGTCTGCCAATATAGCAAACTTATTCTTTGAACCTACTGGTTTAGGCTTCCACCAACAATCCTCATCAGTGTGTCCTTGCCTTTTACAATATGTGCAAGAACTTATGATAGGTGTTCTCCTATGAGTTTTGTATTGTCTCCCTCTATATGCAACATCATATCTTCTCAATTTGGAGACATATACTGGCCTTCTCCATCAGCAGTTACTTGCCTTATGACCCCAAACTCCACAATAAAGGCAATGACCTTGAAATTGCCTCTTCTTGGGTCTGATCACAGCTTGTCTTCTTTTGTTCATCACTTGTTGTGTAGGCAACATAGCTGGCTTCTTTGCTTGTGGGACTTTCATTTTAGCCACCTTCTTCTCCTTCTTCCATTTAGTCATAGCCCAAGGTTGCTTCTTCAGATCTTCTATATTCTCAGCTATCTTCTTCTGAGTGACAACCTTCTCTTTCAATTTCTGTGGCACATTCTTATTTTCTTTAGCCAATGCAGCATTAGATTGCTGCACTTTCTCTATATTCTTCTCTACTTTTGCAAAACTTGTTTCTTCTATCATTTCAAACATCTGTGAGTTCTCTTTGTTACTTTTGTTGTTGCTGAAGTCTCAGCAACTCTTTTTCCATTTCTTCAATTTTTGAAGCCCTCAAGCCAAGCTCTTTCACATATTTTGATATGTTCCTCAAATCTTCTCTTCAAGTCAATATGCTCAGCCCTTATTTCATCTTTTTGACTTTCAGCTTCCTCAGACTTTGCTTCAACTTGTTTTACATGGGCCTCCAACCTTTTTACGGTTTTGCCCCTTCTGATTATCTCCTTTGAAGCTACTTTTAACACAACTTTAAGATCTGGTTCTTCTTCATCAACCTCCTCTACCACTTCAAAGGTTAAACTACCACTTTGAGTTGATGCCATAAAGGCATGCTCATCTAATAAGTCTTCATCTTCCTCCTCATCAGCTTCTTTTGTCTGACTCACATAACTCTTGAATGAGCCTTTCTTCTTCTTCTATGGGTTGGCAGTCTTCTTACTAGACTTTTTTGATTTGAATGATGATCTTCTCCATGTTGAATTATACTCATCATCACCATTAAGTTTCACTTTGCATTAAGAAGCAAAGTGTCTAGTATTTATACAATGATAACATCTCAAGGACAACTATCCTTTTCCTTTCTTAGACTCCTTCTTGAATTTCCTTATGAAGTAAGCCAACACTTCACCTTCACTTTCTTCCTCATCACCCTCACTGGATGATTCTTCCTCTTCTCTTATCTTTAAGGGCTTCATAGCTTTGAAAGCTACCTCCTTTGATACCTTCGTTGTTGCAGAGCTTTCAACTAACTTTATTGTCATCTCATATGCAATGAGATTGCACTGGAAATCATGTAGAGACATAGAATTGAGATCTCTACTCTCCTCTATGGTTGCTACTCAGAGACATAGAATTAGGCAGAATTCTCAAAATTTTCTTCACAATAAATGAGTCCTTCTTATTCTTTCCATGACTTCTCAGGTCGTTTATAGCATCAATAACCCTGGTGAAGAACTCTTGAACTACCTCATTCTTCTACATTCTGAGAGATTCATATCTCTCCTTAAATACTTGAAGCTTAGCCTCTTTCATTCTACCATCACATTCATAGATTTTCTACAATCTATCCCATATCTCCTTTACAGATTTGCAATCCATAACTTTAGCATACTCAGCATCTATCAATGCTAAAATGATGACGTTTGAGGTCTTCCCATTTATCTCAAACTGCCTTAACTCCACCGGGGTTGGGTCTTTACTTTCTTCCAGAGCCATAAAACCCTTTTGTATGCATTTCACTATGTTCATGCCCATGGTTGCAAATACCACTTGCATTCTTGCTCTCCACATATAGTAGTTCGTTCCGTTGAAGATTGGAACCTTCTAGATCTAAGTGGTGCTAGTGCTGGTCTCGACTTCCATTTCTTAGTATGCTGAATATGTCAAACTTCTACATCCCTTCAAATTAGTACACCAAGTTGTTAAGCTTTAAATTGGTGAACCTGTGCTCTGATACCAATTAAAGTTCCTGACTTCTCCCTAGGATCTACTAGTTTGTCTCTTCTTAAAAGCGAACTTTTTCTCAGACTCAACTAAGGTAGATCTATTGCTACCTACTAATCATAATAGTCCCCAAAGTCACCTTTCAAACACCTTGCCTAATAGAAAATTCAGATGTTCTTGTTTAGGTCTTCGTTAGGTTATGGGTTAGCTAATACTTTAGCAGCGTTCACAACTCAATTCAAAACCTAGAACGTAAAGCAAATTAAGGACACACAAGATTTATGTGGTTCTGTCAACGTACATCCATGGTGGTAGGGACTCTCCACTATACTTGAGAATTCTAGTTACAATGGATGTCTTAATCCTATACTCCTTTCACTATTGCAATTACTAAGCAAGTACAATACAAAGAGTGTCACTTACTGTGTCTACCATTCTTCTAGCTTGTCTTGCCTCTATTGAATTGAAAGTTTGCTCCACAACCGCTTAGAAGTTCATCGCAATGCTCTTTAACCTCTCTTGAAGAAATCTGGAAATACCTTGAGTTCTTCAATGCTTCACCGAATTTCTTCTTTACGTTGTTTCACACAACTCATGCTTCCATCGTCTTACAGTCTCACCCGACTCAGATTTTCTCCTTTTCTTGCCGATCATTGTTCATCAATCGTCCACCCTCTGTTCTGGCCATCGGGTTTCCCTCTCCTTCCGCTGGTGGTGTGCTTTGCTGTGCTCACTTGGTTGGCCGTTGGGTTCCTCTCTCCTTCACATCAACTCCTCTGTTCTGGCCATTGGGTTTCTCTTTCTCTCCTTCTTGTCGACTCCTCTAGTTTGGCCGTCAAGTTTCTCTCTCTCCTTCCTGTTGACTCATCTGGTCTGGTCGTCAGGTTTTTCTTTCTCTCCTTCCCGTCAACTCCACTGGTCTGGCCATCGGGTTTCTCTTTCCTTCCTGTCGATTCCATTGGTCTGGCCATCGAGTTTCTCTCTCTTCATTCACCGATCTGCTCATATCTCCTTCCCGTCAACAGCTCTGCTTTGCTCACTTTTCGGTCGTCTCTTGACCTTTGTTCTTTGTTCTTTATTCAGCCCCCCTTTCGATGTCTCCTTCTTTCTCTCTCTTGACGATATTTTTTTTGGCCAACAAAATTGTCTTCCAATTTAGGGCTTACTTACGGCGAATTTACTGTCTTGTACTTCCATGTGGCTTTTACGCTCTTGTACACTTAAACCTAGTTGACAAGAATTACAACCCATACAAAGCTGTGGGAACAACAAAGTTGTTGTTTCATCAATAGCATTTGAGTTCAAGCTTATGTAGCAGCCATATATTTAGCGTCTACAATGGTTAGAATCACTAGATTTTGCTTCTTGTTGTGCCATGAAACACATTTACTGCCCAAATAAAATGCACTATCTAACATTGACCTTTTATCATCACAATTTCCATCCTAATCAACATCTGTATACCTATATAAATTAAGTCATCCACTTTTATCATAAAGTAGCTCATAATTTGTTGTGCCCTTAACATATCTCAAAATTCTCTTAGTAGCCATGAAGTGAAATTCCTTGGGCTCACTTTGAAATCTAACATAAAGTGTTACAACAAAAACAAAATTAGGCCTTGATGCTATCAAATATAGTAAACTTCCAATCAACTTTCTAGATTCCTTCTGATCAACCATTTTGCCTTCTTTATCTTTGCTTAACTTTGTTCCAATAGCGATAGGAGTGCCTTACTTCTTTAGAGTTCTCCATCTCAAACCTTTTTAACAGCTCACATGTATATTTTTCTTGGGAGAGGAAAATTCTAATCTTACTTTGCAAAACTTATAACCCTAAGAAGAATTTCATTTTACCTAGTATAGATATCTCAAACTTCTTTTTCATCTAATTGGAAAAAGCAATGCAAAAGGCCTCTTTTTCAGTAGCAAAAATTATGTCATCAACATAAACCACAATAATTAATTGGCCCTCTTTATCTTCCTTTATGTAAAAGTTGTTGTCCATATTGCCTTTTCTAAACTTCATATCTTTAATGCATGTATCTAGCATAGAATACCATGCTCTTGGACCTTACTTTAAGTTGAAAAAGCCTTTTTCATTTTGCCCACACTTAAACCATCATAATCAAGTATAAAACCATGAAGTTATTCAATAAATACCTCTTCTTCAAACTCTCCATTCAAAAATGCTGATTTCACATCCATCTGATAAACTTTGTAATTTCTTTGAGTTACAATGGCCATGAATATTCTGATTGCTTCAAGTTTGGCCACAAAAGTAAAGGTCTCTTCAAAATCAACACCTTCTACTTGTGACTAACCTTTGCAGACAAGTCTTGCCTTATTTCTTACAACCCCACCATTTTTATTAAGCTTATTTCTAAATGCCCATTTGGTTCTAATGATGTTTTTCCCTTTAGGTTTAAGCACTAAACACCAAATGTTGTTCTTTTCAATTTGATCAAGCTCTTCATTTATAGCATATACCCATTCCTTGTGCGTTGATGCTTCTTCCACTAACTTGGATTCAACTTTAGAGATCAATGAGGTTTGTTCACCACCTTTTAGCCATTTCCAAGTCTACACAGAATCCTCTTTGCTACCAATAATGTTTTTAAACTCAATTTTAGCTCTAACACTTCTATGAGTTTGAGGAATGTCTTGATTCATCTTCTTCATCATTTTTAATTTAAGAATCAACGTCTTCCTTATGCTAAACAACCTCTAATTTATCACTTTCACATTGCTTTTCAATATCACACACGACATCTTTAACTTCCTTATGCTGTAATTGCATTATGGAACCATCTTCAATCACTTTAACATAAAAGTCATTTATAATTTTCTGTAGCCTCTTGTTGTAACATTTGAAGCCTATTCCATTTGGTATATAGCCTATGAATATGCCACTTCCTATGATTTCAGATTTTCTGCACCAATTTCAGCGACACCATTACCTTTAATTTTTAAGACACCATCATTGCCAAATGTAACTGACCCTCTATCATATTTTCCTACTTTCTTTAGCACCTTGGAGTCTCTTGTCATGTGTGAAGAGTAGCCATTGTCTAGGATCTACGATATTTCTTTCTTGAAAGCTTTTAAGACTACTTCCACAACCATAGCCATTTCCCTTCTCTTCTTCTTCTTCAACCAAACATAGGAGCATATGTAGGTGTTCTCCTTTTTATTCTTTGACTGGGTGGGCAACAATGTCAAGCATTCCTTAATAGTATGTCCAACCTTTTCACATCTTCTACAGATTTTTTCTAACATATCAAATCTGTTTCTTAGTAGAATTTTCCTTCCTTTCACTTGAGGCTGTCCTCTTTATTATAGGCCCATTACTTTAGCACACACTAGCCTTGTGCCCATACTTACTACAGCACTATCAAAATCCTTCAAATTTGAATTTTCTTCTTTCAATAATATCATATCCCCTATCTTCAACACTTGTTGTGGCAACCTTTTTTCCATCTTTGACAACATGTTTCCTTTGGATATGATTTTTTCCTAACCTATTTTTATCTTGGGTTGGTTTATCTTCTCCATAAAGTCATTGTGTTTGCTTTTAGGCACAAACATAATTTTCTTCTTCTCTTTTATCCTCTCATTTGGCTTTTCAATATGGTCAAGTCCTTTCTTCCCCATAAAATGAGGTCTTTGTTTGCTTAAACACTAATCCAACTTTTTTTGTAGTAACCTCCTTGATAGCATTTGCTCAAGAGGACTCTCCTCTCACTTCCACAACTTGTACAAAGCTTTACCCATACTTTTTCAATTTAAATTCAACCTTATGGAGTTTGGCTTGCAAATTTAGCATTTCTTGCTCTTGTGTAATCACCTTAGCACCAAGATCTTTGCGTATTTTGCCTTGCTTTACCTCAAGTACATTCAACTCCTCAATTCTTTTAAAGTAGTCCTTCTCTTTCACTTCAAACACCTTTTCTTTCACTTTAAGATCAGATTTATCAACAATAGAATTTTTATTTAGCCTTTTAAGATTTTTTACCTCCTTTTCCAACTTGCTGTTACTATGCAAACAAGCTCTCAATTCATTCTTAAGTTGTTGTACCACTTCTTTCTTTTCCTCTTTAACTAATTCCTCATCACTTAAGGATTCTTTTTCATCATTTACTTGTGCAACCAGCACATTTTTTGCAGCATCATCATCAAAATCATCATCAAATTTTTCTTCAGAATCTTCTTCATCCAACTTACTCAAGAGTTTCCCTTTGGCACTTGAATTCTCAGCTTTAGAATAGCTGGATTTCTTTGTTCTCCTCCTTAAAGCCGACTTATCATCATCATCATTGTCTACTACTTTTCTCTTTGGGCAATCCATTGCAAAGTGCCCAATGCCTTCACAACTAAAGTACTTCAAAGGTAATTTTTCCTTGTACTTCTCCTTTTTTCTCCTCATATTTTTGGTGATGTATATCATGACTTTATCAAATTTAATATCACCATCTTCAACTTCAAAGCTGCTATCTGATTCTTCTTCTTATTCTTTAATCTTTAATTTCTTCATTGTCTTGAAGGCTAACTCCTTCTCTACTTTAGGCTTATTTTCTTTCTTCATTTAAGCTATTCTTATTTCATAAGCCACCAATATGCTATATAAATCATCTAGGGTAGCCTATCCAAATCTTTATTTTATATGGATCAAAATTTGGCATTAACAGCTTCTAGTAAGGATATAAGTACCTTCCTTACAATAGTAGCATCATTGATCTCCTCTTCATAACCTCTAATAAAGCATACAATTTCATTTACTCTTGTAAAGAAGGCCTCCACTGATTCATCATTCAACATCTTTATATTTTCAAATCTGCTCCTCCAAATTTATATCTTGGCTTCCTTCACTACCTTGTCTCCTTCATAAATATTCTTTAATTTGTCCCAAATTTGCTTGGTTATGTTGCACCCTATCACTTTGGTGAACTCTTTGTCCAATAAGGAGGCATGTAAGGCATTTTTAGTCTTTACATCATACTCTAAATTCTTCTTATTAGTAAGCATCATAACAGAACCTTTAGCAATAGGAATGAAGCCACTAACAACAAATTCACACATCTAGACCAAGTGACAGCAGATATAGAAGCATTATATTCTTCCTTAAGTGATAATTTTATCATCAAAAGTGGAAATGTCCTTGCTATTAACATTGTTCATGCTCTCTATGATATTAACTAGCTATAGATGTAAAGATTTACAGCAGAAACAAAACTTTCATATCTAAGAAGAATGGATCAATAAAGGAGATACTAATTAAGAAAGACTTTCTTGGGTCTCACACTAAGAGGGGGAGTTGGTGAATCAGTGTGAGATGTTTACTTTTAACAAATCTATCCAGATTAAACCTTTGTGACCTATTAATGTCTATGATTTGTTTTTATCTTACTCCTTTATGTGAGAATGATTGTATGAATATCAAGTCAGCACAAGCACTTAAGAACACATAGAATTTTTATGTGATTCACCCACAATGTGTGAGCTACATCCACAATGTGATAAGATTACTCCTAGATCACACGATACACTCTTGTTACCAAGGGATATAATTAATGTTGTGGAACGATCTCTCTTTAACAATTGTGGAAGGATCACTCCTTAACCACTTATAATGATCTCCCAATCACTTTAAGGGTTTTTAACCCATTTTCAAAGAAGTTCACAAAAATTTTATGGAAAAAATTTTCCTAAGAAAGATCTATCCATGTGTATAGGCTACTATTGCAGAAAACTAATTTTCTCCTTTCTCTTTGTTGTTCTCTCCTTCCTTACTATCGATCTCTATCTTCTAAACTATTAGACTCTACCTTCTACACTACGGGTCTCTATCTTCTGCACTACAAATCTCTACCTTCTACATTGTCGATCAAAGCTTCCTGTTGTTGTCTCCCATTTCTCTGTTGTTTCTATCACTCATTACTTTCTACTACTTGTTCTTTTCTACTCGCTGCCTCTTATTTTTTGTTGTGCCTGTTGTTTTCTGCTATACCATAGCTTGTTATTCTATTATGCCACTACTTGTTGATTTTAGTTATGCTACTTTCTCCTTCTGCAAGTTTTCTCCTCTACTAGTCCTTTTCTCTGCAAGTTCTCTCCTCTATAGGTTTTTATTAAGCTTTTCTGTTGCTATCTCTCTTTTTTTTTTAATTGCCGTTTTTATTTTCTTTATGTTGTTGCCTCTCTTTTCTTTCCTCTTGTTACTAGTTTTCTTCTCTTCTTATGTCTACTGGTTTCTGTTATTCCCTTTTTTTTGTAGCTCACCTAAATTTTCAGCTATGCTTTTTGCCATTCCTTTTTTTCTGCAACTCACCCTATTAGTTATGATCCTTGCAGATTTTTTACCCTTACTCTGCTATTTTTCTCTTAGTAGCTGTATAGGTATTTATAATATAAGCTTTGAGTTTAGGGTTACCCTATCATCAACAGTCAGCTTTAATTCTTTAAATTTAAGGTTACCTTAGCATCAATGATTAATATTGATTCCTTGAATTTAAAATCAACAGTTAGCATGGACTCCTTGAATTTAGGATCAATGGTTACATTGACTAGTCCCACTACTAAATGCAATGTCAAAGGCAACAAGTAGTGCTTTGTTTACATCCAAAACACCACTAGTAATCTGAATCAACTCACCATTTGGCAGCACAAGTTGGGGTTGGCAACATCCTGATTTTGACCCCTACTTTCTCTCCTCATTCTTATCACATTCTACCAATGTTGTCTTCTTTAACCCTTAAATGAATCAACTACTAAATCTTTGTAAATGCAGCAAACACATCTCAATGATATTCACAACATCAAATCAACAAAGACAAATATGTGAGATACTGTTAATAAAAAATCTGATATTAGCCATCCAATATTAGCCATCAAAGATGGGCTCAACAAATTCCAATACATCTCCAAAAATTTCTTTATTTTCCTGGCATTTATTGCATAACCTTTTAAACTAGCTACAATTTATTTTAAATCAAATCAGGATAACCTTTTAGGTTGCCGTTATATTGGCATAAAAATAGCCATGGCAGCATCACTCAAAGCAAATAGTGAAAAAAGATGGAGTAAAGAAAGATTAAAGATTTGCAAATGTTATCATATGTTTATGAATCTCATTTCACTACCCTTAATCAATTTCTATGCTAATTTGCTTGTCATGATTCTAGATTCCAAAAGAACCTCCAAGTTTTTAACAACACCAGCCCAAAACTATTCTAAAGTTGACATCAATAATAAAATTGAGCATGTTTTGTTGCATTAATAATAGCATTTCATCAGCAACATATGTGGTGTCCATCCATCTATACCTCAAAATAATTCCTTTCCATCTGTAACAAGGAAAACATAAGGAAAAAAAATTGGATACCATACTTACTCTTGGAAGATGTCCACTTTATCCAAAAAAGGTTGACAAATATGCCAAACATTATATCCAATAGAACTATAGGACTCTCTTGGAGACCCTTCCAAGTCTTCACAAAAGAAGTCTTAGGAAATTTACCAATAATATTTATAAGGTAGAGAATAGTTTCTCCATCATACCAACCGTAAATGACTTTCCACCAGTTACATCATAGACATATAATAAATCATTAGTGCATCATCATAAATTTTTAGTCATGACCATCTATTCCAAAAAGTGCAAATCTTAAGCTTCATTATGGTGAACTCAATATTGGTCACCCAAGTTTTTATAACCAAAATATAATAGATAAAAACAAACAATCAAAACTAAAGATTTGTTGCAAACAATTTGTATGGATAATTGAAACTAAAAGTAAAAAAAAATATAGATATTGTATAAGAAAGAAGCATAAGAGTCTCCCTAAATAAAAGCATGTTCTACCATTGATCATAATATGTTTTGCAATAGCCTAAAAGGCTGAGCCACTTTAAAAGATAAGACTAACTACATAAAAATTGAACTACTTCACAATGTGCACCCCGAAAAAGTCTGCCTTTAAATGGGAGCTTGAGGAAGGAAATAAGCCATAATTATGAGAAAGGTCACATTTCAAGAGAGACATGCATTTTCTTCTATTTAGATCATTACATTTTATCAAAGGGGGAGCAATAGGCATATCCAGGGATGGAACCCATCCTGGGGATAGCTAATCTATTTAAAACTTCTTACAAGTGTTAATATTGCTATACATTATGACAATGCTTTTTTAGAAGTATTAGATTCATCATCCATACCATGGATGAGTTAAAAATATACTTAAAATCTAGGTCAATATGGTGAAATTGCAATCAGATGAAATAATCTCAACATTTAAAAATTATTAATTCAAGTTTTGAGAATAGTGAATTTTTACAGGAAACAATTACTTATTTATCTACCCATAAACTATTCGTGAGCTTTAAAGGTCCAATACAGACAAATGGAATGGAGGAAAAAAACATAAGAATCCATAGTTACTACCTCAATCATGCATTCTCGTTGCTATTAAAGAGACAAAAGGAAAACTAAACAAACACCTTGAGAGACAGAGCCAAGCTACAGAGGAGAGCAAAAGTTTGGCCTACATAAGGCTAAGGGAGAAAGAAAAGGAAAGAGGAAATGATCATAATTTATAAAAATTTTATATTATTTATATAATATATGGAAAGGCTTAGAAGCATGCGAGCAATGCCTATTGGCGAGAACTAGGCTTGGCTTGGTTAGTAGTGCTCGCCTATTCTATCTTGCTTGCTTGCCAACTCGACTTGCTCATTAAAGCCTAGACATATCGCAACCATTACTTTGACTCCTTTTATGCAATTATGAATTCCACGAAACTTTCTTAATGCCAATGTAACTTATACTTTTGAAGCTGATGTAACAAACTACGCAAGCCTCTTAATGAAGCAAAAATAAATCTTATAAAAAAAAGGCTATTTCATTATAGTGTTATAGCAGTTGCCTTTTCTTAAACTTCCAGTTCCAATAAAAGCATATAGATCCATAAGTAGATTTATATGAATAGTCACTTTAGTCATGTTTGTCCTTTCTATTAGGTATCCCTCCTACATGGAGGGAACCTTTGACTAAAAATAAAAAAAAGGTTGGTTGACTTATAAGGTATAAATACCTCATTTTCACTAAAATCAAGTTTAGTAGGAATTAAAAAGGGCTACCGACCAAAACACAAAAAAAAAAATAGAGAGAAAAACAGGGGAGAGAATCCAGTAGGAGTACCAATCATTATTTTCAAAATCCAATGGTGAATTCTTATCCAATTTAGTTGAAATTTTGTTGAGTGATAGAGACTATCTTGTTCTTCATTCTAAATAATAGAGATTCAATTTGGTAGACTATAAGTCTGAATTCTAATTTACATTTTGTGGTTTCTACTTTGAGAAGTTATTTTGCGTGCAGTTTCGATCAACCTTATAATCAAAAGGTTGTTTATAGTCCGATCAAGCTATAATTTGGTCAATTAATTAAGGACACATATATCTTGATTCTAAATGGTTGAATCATGATTTGGCTTGTTAGACATGTCCCAGATATCCGATTGAATTTGATTTCAATAGGAAAGCTTGATGCTAAGGGCTTTTACAATATGTTCAATGATAGTCAGTGGAAACTTACTAGAGGCTCCTTAATTGTGGTTGAGCTAAGAAATGTTCCAATTTGTATTTTATGCAAGCTTCTATTGTTAGAGATGGTGTGAATGCAATGGAGAATGAGAATTTGATTGATTTATGGCATAAATGACTTAGCAATATGAGTGAAAAGGGGATGAATTATTTGATGAGGAAAAACCAGCTTTCAGGCATGAAGAGTGTAGCTTTAAAGAAGTGTCCTCATTGTTTAGCTAGAAAATAGAACAAAGTCACATTTAAAAGTCACCCTTTTTCTAGGAAATCAGAGTTGCTTGAGTTGGTGCACTCTAATGTATGTGGTCCTTTGAAAGTACGCTTACTTGATGGTGCTCATTATTTTGTGACTTTTATTAATGATCATTCAAGGAAACTTTGGGTTTATGCTTTAAAGACTAAAGATCAAGTGTTTGATGTGTTAAAACAATTTCATGCCTTGGTTGAAAGACAATTAGAAAAAAGGTTGAAATGTGTTTATTCTGATAATGGTGGTGAGTATAATGGTTCATTTGACGAATATTGCATAGTATATGGGATTATACGCCAAAGGACACCTCCATAGACACCTCAGTTGAATGGTTTAGCTAAAAGGATGAACAGAATATTGATTAAGAAAGTTAGATGACTACTTTCAGATGCAAAGTTGCCTATCCTTTTGGGGTGAAGCCTTAAACACAACAACACATGTGGTTAATCTATCTTCTAGTGTTTCTTTACAAGGTGATGTTCCGAACAAAATTTGGTTTGGTAAAGAAGTCACTTATGATCATTTGCGGTTCTTTGGCTGTAAGGCTATTGTTCATGTCCCTAAAGATAAATAAACAAAGTTAGATGTAAAGACAAGACAATGTATCTTTCTTGGTTATGGTGAAGATGACTTTGGGTACCGATTATATGATCTAGTTGAGAAAAAGCTTGTTAGAAGCAAAGATGTTGTGTTATTTGAAGATCAGAACATTGAAGATATTGAAAAGGTAGCTACTCAGACTAATGATAACCTTATTAATGTTAATCCAATTCCTCAAGCACCTACAGATGATTAACGCAATATTGAACATGAAATTCAAGAATATGATAAGAATGTTAGGATCATAATGTACAGGGTTTAGGTGATCTTAATACTCCTATAGAAGATTATTCAACCTTACCTTTACCTGCTCTTTAACCATAAAGGTCCAACAGAGTTTCAATGCCTTCTTCTCAATACTCTCCTAATGAGTTTATGTTATTAACTAATGGGGGAGAACCTGAGTGTTATGAAGAAGTAGTTGAAAGTGAAGATAAACAACATTGGATAGATGCTATGACAAATGAAATGAAGTCCTTATATGACAACTCTACTTATGAGTTGGTGAAGCTACCTAAAGCCATAAGAGCTTTGAAAAATTAGTGGGTTTACAAGGTGAAGTAAGAAGAAAATACTTCATGTTCATGATATCATGATATAAATCCAAATTAGTTGTTAAAGGATTCAATGAAAAACAAAGTATTGATTTTGATGATATCTTCTCACCAGTGGTAAAAATGTCTTCCATTTGATTTGTGTTGAGTTTGGTTGCATGTCAAGACTTGGAGATTGAGCAGATGGATATGAAAACAGCTTTTCTCCATGGTGACTTAGAAGTAGAAATTTATATGAAGCAACCACAAAGCTTTGATTTTAAAAGAAAAAAGGATCATATGTATAGGTTAAAAAAGAGCTTGTATGGTTTGAAACAAGCTCCCAAACAATAGTATAAGAAGTTTGAGTTTGTTATAGAATAGCAGGGGTACAAGAAGACAACTTTTGATCATTGTATTTTTGTATAGAGATTCACTGATTATGATTTCATCATTATATTACTTTATGTTGATGATATGCTAATTATTGGTCATAATACTAATAGAATCGACAAGTTGAAGCGAGATTTGAGCAAGTCCTTTGCTATAAAGGATTTTGGACCAGAAAAAAAGATCCTTGGCATGTTAATCACTTGAAACAGGAAAGAGAAAAAGTTGTATTTGTCTCAAAAGTAGTATATTGAAAAGGTATTCCAAAGGTTTAACATAGATAAGGTTAAAGTGGTTAGTACACCTCTTGCAACACACTTAAAATTATCAATTAAACAATGTCCTTCTACAATAGAAAAGAAGGAAAAGATGCTAAGAGTTCCTTTTGCATCAGCTGTGGGCAATTTGATGTATACAATGGTATGTACAAGGCCTGATATAGCATATGCAGTTGGCACAGTTAGTTGATTTCTTTCAAATCCTGGTAAAGAGTACTGGAATGTAATAAAATGGATATTGAGATATTTACAAGGCTCTACTAACATCAAACTTTGTTTTGGGAGTAATGATCCTACTCTTATTGGATTCACTAATTCAGATATGGCTGGTGACATTGATTCTATAAAGTCTACTTCATGTTATTTGATTACTTTTGTAGGGGGAGTAGTTAGTTGGCAATCTCAATTACAAAAATGCATTGCATTATCAACTATAGAAGCAAAGTTCATTGCTATAACTGAAGCACATAAAGAGTTAATCTGGATGAAAAGATTCATTAAGGAGCTTGGCTTTGAGCAATCAAAGTATGTGTTGTATTATGACAGCTAGAATGCAATCCATCTTGGTAAGAATCTAACTTTTCATGCTATATCAAAGCATATTGATGTGCTGTATCATAGGATACGCGATGCTCTTGATTCTGAACAACTAGCACTTCAAAAGATTGATACAAATGATAATCCTGCTAATATGTTAACAAAGGTATTGCTAAGAAAAAAGTTTGAATTATGTTGTTTGTTGGTTAGGATGGTTAACACCTCCATGTAGTTAGGAAGGAGAGAATTGTTAGGTATTTCTCCTACGTGAAGGGAACTTTTGAATAATAAAAAAAAAAGGTTGGTTGACTTATGAGGTATAAATACCTCACTTTCACTAAAATTAGGTTTAGTGGGAATTAAGAAGGGTTACCGACCGAAACACAAAAAAAAAGGAAAAGAAAAAAGAAATAGGGGAGAGAATTTAGTAAGAGTACCAATTATTATTTTCAAAATCCAACGGTAATTCTTATTTGATTTAGCTAAAATTTTGTTGAGTGATAGAGACTATCTTGTTCTTCATTCTAAATGGTGGAGATTTGATTTGGTGAACTATAAGTGTGGATTCTAATTTACATTTTGTGGTTTATACATTGAGAAGTTATTCTACATAAACCTTATAATTAGAAGGTTGTTTGTAGTCTGATCAAGCTATAATTTGGTTAGTTGATTAAAGACACGTAGAACTTGATTCTGAATAGTTGGATCATTATTTGGCTTTCTAAAAGGGTAAGATTTTATCTCAAATTATGATCACTTGTTTCTGGTAATGCTCTTTTTTCTCTATTGTAACAATGTGTTCATATAGATGATTATTATTCTGTAGTTTGATTGAGATGAAATTTGGAAAATTAGTAGCGTACATTTGAAATTTTATCTTGAATTGTTAGATTGTTGGTTGGAGGTCTGGTTGTTAAGTTATTATTGACAGGAAGTATCTTTTGTATTAGTTAACTTATTTGGACTCTCATTTTAATTCAAATTGAATTTGTTCAATTTGGTTAATGTAATTAAAGTTATATACTTTGTTGTATTTACTTATTCATTATAAGTTGATTTCTAAACTATCATGTCTCATGGTTTTTCTTCATTTTTTTCTTTATTTTGAAGAGTTTTTCATGTAAAAGATCGGTGCATTCTTATGTGATTATTTAAGTTATTATATTTATTATTCAATCAACTTATCATTGATTCAAATAAATGTAAGAGATATCTTGTACAATTTGTATTCTACTGCTCTTCTCCCATCACTTTCTTGAAAGTATCTTTTTTCTAGGAACATGGTCAACCAGAAATTATTATTCTCGCCGATTCTTCGTCCACCAATGCAGAAAATGCTCTAGTTTTCCATTCTCATCTGAGGTCGAAAAGTTTATTAGCAACAGGTCGGCACAAAGTGATTCATCATGCTCAAACATAAGTTGATCGTTCATTAGGGACGGTTTACAGATTATCAAATTCCTACAAATGGAATGAAAAGTGGGTCCATATGGGGTTTAGAACCCAAAGGCAATCGTTGAGTGAACTGTATCTTGTTTATATTAGTTGACCTAAGCCACACCATTCCTGCTAGGGTGGGGCTCGGCCTCCGAACCATATGTGAGATAACTTTCTACCTTATACAGCTCAGGTTGAAGGCTGGGAGAAGTTTAGGAAAGATTGGGAGACCCAGAAGATGCGGGTCAGGGCGGGGATAAGCTTGCTTCTGAAGAAGCTTATCCCCCTAAAAAACGAATCCTATAGCGCTAGTAGCGCTTCGCATTCTTTCTATTCTATCTCTTTTCATTCTGAAGTAGGCGGCTAATACTAATCTGATAAGTGAAGTAGTCATCATCCAACCAAATGGATCTCTTAGTTAGGCTACACTCTAACCCAAGTCTCCACATCCACTCTTTCTCCACCGGCAACCCAAGAAGTTGGAAAAGTGAATACAACATTAGTTAAGGTCGTCCCCTTCATTCTATGCTGACCCAGGCCCGAGGCTGGCTTTTTGGAAAGTCCACACGGTTCGGCTGGCCTACCAGCGGTAGTGGGAATTTTCCCTTGTCTCTCTTTTCGTACCGTTAGGGATGCTTAACGCCACTTCACCAACTGGTTTTAGCCGCACTTTTGTGTCTCTTAGTATGGTCAGCACTGGGTGTTTCCGAGCAGTGTAGCTTACACCCATTCGCATTAGTTCATCAAAAGTTCCTTACTCTTATGCATGATTTTTTGAATAAGCCATCTTTTTATCAAGGTTAAGGAGTCAACTGGGCATCTCAGCGACAGGATTATATACCTGGATCAAATCAGAGTTCACGCTGCCTGGCTTGAACAAATAGGAGGCGTGGACCACATGTCGAACGTAAGTCACCGAGTCGCACGACAGAAAAACACACCCAATATACAGATGCACACTCATCTATGTTAAATATTCATCTTCATTTTTTTCTTTGTGGTAGTATTCATGACCAACAACCATCAGTTATTGGCTTGTTGGTAAGGTGAAAGCTTAAAGCCCAATTTCTGGTGGCATACCCCCCACATAAGCACCGCTCGATGAAGGGGGATGAGGAAAGCTATAGGTCGAAAACCTTTGACCCTTCTTTCTAAATGGGGGTTCCCGGAGCACCTCATCTTGTCATTTCATCGTTGCTCATTCCCGTTAGGCCAAAGTCTTTGGCTTTTCTTTCTTCGCACCCACTCATGCTTCGCTGAACTATTGGGTGATAAAGAGAAGAAAATACAAAATAATAGTAAACAGAGCATACTGCAGCAAGATTCTAAATATGAGAAGTCCTCCTTGGATTTGAGAAGAAGGAAATAAAGAATGGGAACGAAACGAAATAAGGTTTTTCTAGCTTTAGTTTCGGCTAAGCTTCCCCAATTATGTCTGGTAATAGAATATGATGGCTTGGTCTGACCAAGACTTTACTTTTTGCTATATCCATAGGGCTTATGAATTTCCTAGAACGTAGATAGACCAAAAGAGGGAATAAAGAGATAGGAATTGGAATTATAGTACCATTAGAAGAAGGGGCACCTATGGGAATATCTCTGCTGACAAACCATTTCAATAGTACGGGTGCTGCTGTGCCGCGGGGCACAACCATGAAAGTAATGAAAAAGAAAAGGTTATGTAGTTGGACCATCTTCTCTATCCGTTCGAGTTTCACTTCTCTAAAGATAAAGACGGTGAGATACTAAAGTTAAAAGTGTTCGTAATGCATACCCAAAGAAATGATACCAATGAAGCTAACCATTAATAACTAGTTCGAACACGAACACCAGGAGCAGTCTGATCCCTTATTTGATCATACAAACGGCTCTTAAAAAGATGAAATAAAAGCAAACACTCAAAAATACCTCCCAAAGAACACTAACAGAACACTCTCTTACTCCCACTGACCAATTAGTGTGCAATGACGACCAAGCTGCAAGTGACTCGATTTTCTTTTCTTATTTGCTTTGGATTCTATTCTAGATGCTACTTACTCAAAGATGTTTTCTTTCACAAAGTAGCACATCTATATTGCATAGTTGAAAGCAGACAAAAAAGTTGTTCTCATAGCGTTACGTAGGCTTAGCTTAGCCTCTTTCTCTATCTACATTTATATATTATAATATCACCAGTTGATAGCGAACAAAAGGATGCTACACTAAGAAAGCAATCACCAATGACTGACGATGTAAATCAGTCTTACTGGCAGGAATGCTAATGGATTTTCCCCAGTAAGTCACGTCAGAATTGTAATTAACACCAACAGTGGTGCAAGAGATCAAAGCGGTAGAAGTGAAAAGAAGGTGTGATTCTCCATTAAGAGGTTTTGAAATACAGAGTGCTGGGTGGAGTATGAAAGAAGAATGGTCAAGCGACCACTAATTGAACACTGGCCTAATTTGACTTGGCCGCGCATGGGTAGTAGCCTTAAGAAAGTATGTTTTTGTTTTCACAAGCAGAAAGATGAATTGCATATATAATGATGGTTTGTTAGCTTCTCGAAGATAGCAAGTAGAAAAACAATTAGGCAGTATGTCACCCAAAAAAGTCTTCCTTATCACAGGCTCTTAATGGTTGTTCAGAACTATGATCTATTCCTCTAATTTCAATTTCAATATATGAATTGTTTCATTTTTTGAAATTTCTGAGTCTTTTCGTTGCATTCACTTATAACAAGAAAGAATCACCAGCGTTTGGTGTAGCACCTGCATCTTGGTGTATTCTTCTTTCTTTCTTTGGTCTTTCGTTCTGTCATGTTCCTAATAACTTATCCAATTACAACGTATTAACTGCTAATGCACTTTTCTTTTATCAAATCTCTGGGACATGGTCTAATCATGAGGGTAGTATTTTATCACTGTGTCAAATCCCAAGTTTTTAAGGATTCCTTCTTTGTTACCGGGGTTGACCCTAAGCCAAAATTTCTCAAAACGAAGAGGCCATGGAGAAACTCTTGTTTTTTTTTAAGTCTTGAACTTCGTGAAGAACTCCATTCTATCTTGCCCTCCTTACAAACAAAAAAGTAGGGCTACGCCTGAGTTGTACGCTCCCTTCGTTCTACGAACCTTTGTTGATTCTGAACTTCATTCGTGAAGGAACCGAAATTTTGATGGGCCAGCCCTTTTTTATGCACCGCTTTACTCTGAAAGGAAATTGAGCTTTGCTTCTCTAGGTGCTTGGCATTCCCAGGGTTCGCGAGAAGGAAAAAGGATTCATCCTTTGTTGCATCTAGTAGGAGATGATAAAGAGAGAGCTTCCTCTATCGATGAAAAGTGGATTGATGGAGCTCTTGGCATTGCTTTGTTTTTCTCTCTTTTCTTACAGTGAGTTCTGATCATTTTGTTCAAAACTTCTTTGTTCGTACCGAACCGCTTGCAGAATCAAATCCTGTTCCACAAGATCCCATATCAGCTATACATCCTCCTTGCATTTATGCCGGAGACGTTGCCAGTGCTATGGGCTTTGGCTTATGTAGATCAAAAATGATAAATGGGATGGTGGCACTGTAGTCATCGCTAATGAGAAAGGATGCCACCAAAAAGAATGAATTGTTGCTTTGCTGTGCTGGATGTATCAGATCCCGTATAACAAGCGAGCTTTTTACCCTCAAATTCAAACGTGTGGGCACAAAATGCTATCCTGCTCTATTATTACGTAGCAATAAAAGCACACTCATGCTGCTTTGGTGGTGCTTTTCGCCTTCTCTTTGCTCTGGATAGGAGTGCTAGTGGACATAGGGAGGGAGTAAGCAAAGTGTATTGTTTGTAATGGAAAGAAAGATACCAGTAATTCACCTCTTTGTTGGTCCAATGATGCGAGCACAATTGTCTTTTGTTAGAATATGTCTTGTATTCTAAATTATCCTTTTACCCTTATTATATCCCCATATATAGGCATAATAGGGTTACGAGAATAAGAGAGATTTAAGAGGTGAGACACACTCTTTGTATCCTGTAACACACTTTCTCTACTAATAAGAGTATTCCCTCTATCTTTCCCATAGACGTAGGTCACATTTTCTCTCTCTCTCCTCACCACCAAGGATCAGCTGAAAAAAAAAAATTGTTTTCTTCTCTTTTCCTCGGCCACCCATCCTACCACCGATTCGAAAAAGAAAAAATTACCCAGCAACCTCTCTCCGTGGTAGCATCACGAACAATCAAGAAGAAGAAAAAAAAAAACTCCTCCTCTTGGCCATGACAGCCTAGATCCAGCGAAAGAAAAAATTTTTTTTTCTTTCTTCTCCTCGGCAGCTCCACTTCTACGATTCTCCCGTAAGGCATGTTCTACCTCACTTTCATGGTGCAATCTGATTGGACTTTGGAGGACCAGACACCTTGATTTCGGTGGCTCAATGGCAGGCTAACGAGGTTCGAGTAATGAATCGAGATTAACGCCGAACGGAAGAGAGCTTGGTAAGCGTGAGGAGCAGATCTAGTGTTTTGGCACTAAATTGGAGTAGATCCGATGGAAGAATGGAACCGATCGAGCTCCAACGGGTTAATGGCACTGTAGATCAGCTAGAGGTACTGTAGATCGGGTGGCACTGTAGAATCGGGGGCATTGTAGATCGGGAAAGCACTATAGATCGCGACACTATAGTAACGTCAGCACTGTAGTAAAGTTAGTACTGTTGTAATGTCGTCAATACTGTTGTAACGCCGTTAGCACTGTTTTAACACCGTCAATACTGTTGTAACACCTTTACACTCTTCGTATGTCAGAAGGTACTTCTTTGAAATCACATATTATGAGAGTTTAGTTTAATTGTTACTGATTTGAGTAAGATTGACGTTCATATTGACAATGAGGATCAAGCTTTATTGCTATTGTGCTCTTTACCTCCTTCATACAAGTACTTGAAAGATACTATGATTTATAGTAGAGAAGATATTTCCCTTAAGAATGTCAAGACTAATTTGTAGGCCAAGGAGAAAATTGATAGTAATTTGACATTTTCTGAAACATCAGATTAGAGTGTTGGTTTGATTATTGATCGAGGAAGATCAAAAAAGAGAGGTCAGAATTTAGGTAAATCAAGATCGAAATCAAGGCATAAGAATTTGACCTGCAATTATTGCAAGAAGAAAGGGCACATTAAGTCTGATTGTTACAAGTTGAAAAACAAGCAGAAAGTAAGTGACAGTAATCAGAAGAACCATCCACCAAGAGAAGCTCATGTGGCAGCAAATGAGAGTGATGATCTGCTTTGTGTCACTTAAGGCCAAGGCAGATTTCAGGATACTTGGATCATGGATACTGGAGCCTCGCAACATATGACTCCTAATAGGGAATGGTTTACCACTTACAAGCAAATTAATGGTGGTGTTTTGTTAGGAAATGATCATGTATATAAGGTTGCTGGAATTGGTACATGCAGATCAAGATGCACGACGGTGTCATTAGGACCTTATCTGAGGTCAAACACATTCTAGATTTGACGAAGAATCTTATTTCTTTGGGCACTCTTGAGAAGAATGGCTACAAGATTGGGTGTGAAGGTGGAGTTCTGAAGGTTTCCAGAGGTGCTCTTGTATTGATGAAGGCTGCTAGAATTGGCACATTGTATTTCTTGCATGGTTCGATAGTAATAGACTCAACTGTAGTTTCTATTTCAGTTTTAGATTCAGACGTGACGAAGTTATGGCACATGCGGCTGGGACACATGAGTGAAGGAGGTATGACTGCCTCGAGTAAGAGAGGTCTTTTATGTGGTCAGAACTGAGCATTGTGTTTTTAGGAAGCAGAAGAGGTTGAGTTTCAGTACAGCCATCCATAAAACAAAGGAAACATTGGACTATATCCAGTCAGATCTTTGGGGTCCTTCTCAGGTTCTCTCTAAAGGTATGGGTGCTGCTTATATGCTCACTTTCATTGATGATTTTTCTTGTAAAGTTTGGGTTTATTTCTTGAAACATAAAATTCAAGTGTTTGAAACCTTTAAGCAGTGGAAAACTTTACTAGAAAAGTAGACTAAGAAGTAGATTAAGAGGTTAAGAACAGATAATGGCCTTGAATTTTGCAATAACGAATTCAATGAGTTTTGCAAAATTCAAGGTATTGTATGACATCGCACAGTTGTAAAAACTCCACAGTAGAATGGAGTTGCAGAACGCATGAACATGACTTTGATAGAGAAAGCTAGATGTCTATTATCCAATGCAAGTTTGGGCAAGGAGTTTTGGGTAGAAGCTGTTAATACAGCTTGTTGGTTGGTAAATCGATCTCCTTGTACTTCCATTAAGTGTAAGACACCTGAAGAGGTGTGGTCAGGCAAACCTGTAAATTATTCTGATTTGAAGATATTTGGTTGTCCTGCTTATGCTCATGTTAATAAAGGAAAGCTTGAACCGAGGGCTAAGAAATGTATTTTTCTTGGCTATGCTTCTGGTGTGAAAGGTTATAGGTTGTGGTGTCCAGACCCTAAGTATCCAAAATTCCTCATCAGCAGAGACGTGACATTTGATGAATCCGTTATGCTACATCCAAAAGAAGAAGTCTTAAGGCCAAACAATGAAGATAGTAGGAGTTCCACACAGCAAGTGGAGTTTGAAAGCGATATTCCTTCTAAGTCAGGTCAACAGATTCGGGTTGACACTTTAGAAATAGATAAGGATACTCTAGATACTCAATAGGCACAACTGTACAGTATTGCCAAAGACAAACCCAGAAAGACTATCAAGCCACCAGCCAGGTTTTCAAACTCAGATTTTGCTTATTGTTTGGGAGTAGCGGAAGAGGTGGAGCACAATGAACCTAAACTACTCAGAGGCTGTCACTTATGCTGAATCTTCCCAGTGGAGCATTGCTATGACTGAGAAAATTGAGTCCCTGCATAAGAATCAGACTTGAGACTTAGTGAAACTTCCCAAAGATAAAAAGATTGTTGGCTACAAATGAATCTTCAAGAAGAAGGAGGGAATCCCAGGAGTTGAAGATGCAAGGTATAAGGCACGTCTGGTTGCAAAGGATTATAGCCAGAAAGAAAGGATTGACTTCAATGAGGTGTTTTCTCTAGTTGTGAAGCACACTTCCATTCATGTACTTGTAGCTATGGTTGCCATGAATGATATGGAACTGGAGCAGCTTGATGTCAAGACTGCTTTTCTACATGGCGATCTTGAGGAAGTCATTTATATAGATCAACCTGAGGGTTTCAAGAGTGAAGGCAAGGAGGATCAAGTTTGCAGGTTGAAGAAATCTCTATATGGTTTAAAGCAGTCTCCTAGACAATGTTATAAGAAGTTTGACAACTTTATGGTAAGCCATGGTTACTTAAGGAGTGAGTATGACAGTTGTGTCTTCCATAGGAAGTTTTGTGATGGTTCATTTGTTTATCTACTACTATATGTAGATGATATTCTTGTTACCTCTACAAATATATCTAAAATCAACTGTTTGAAGAAGCTACTTGGTAGAGATTTTGAGATGAAAGATTTGGGAGCTGCAAAGAGGATTTTGAGCATGGAGATCATCAGAGACAGGCAAGCAGGAGAGTTATGTCTTTTACAAAAAAGGTACATCGAGAAGGTTCTTGATCGTTTTGGGATGATGAGTTGCAAACAGATAAGTACTCATTTGGCTTCACACTTCAGACTTTCAGCCTCTTTATCACCCAATAGCCTAGAGGAGGAGGAATATATGTCACATGTTCCATACTCTAGTGCAGTGGGTAGTGTTATGTATGCTATGGTTTGCACTCATCCAGATATTTCGCAAGCAGTCAGTATGGTCAGTAAATATATGGCTAATCCTGGGAAAGCACATTGGCAAGTAGTTAAATGGGTACTTAGGTATCTTAGAGGTACTACAGAGGTAGGATTGATGTTCAGCAGAGGCAGTAGGTTGATTACTAGTTTTGTGGATTCTGACTATGTAGGTGACCTTGACAGAAGAAGATCAACAACTGGTTATGTTTTCACTCTTTCAGGCAGTGCCATTAGTTGGAAGGCAACATTGCAATCAACAGGTGCTCTTTCCACTACTGAAGCTGAGTATATGGCAATAGTAAAAGCAGTCAAGGAAGCCATTTGGTTAAAAGGTTTGGTCACTGATTTAGGTTTATCATAGGAAACTACCACTGTATTCTGTGACAGTCAAAGTGCTATACACTTGACCAAAAATCAAGTGTATCATGAGAGGACCAAACACATTGATGTCAGATACCATTGTTTGCGAGATGTTATATCTCAAAGTTTGATTTCAGTGAGAAAGGTTGCTACTGCAGACAATCTAGCTGACATGTTAACGAAACCAGTTTTTCGTCGCAAGTTCAAGCATTGCTTGGACTTGATTGGTGTTTGTTTTAATTGATTGACCCTAAGGGGCCATTTGGAGGAGAGATAGAAGGATTTTATTTTGTTGTGTGTTTAGAGAATACAATGCAAGGTGGAGATTTGTTGGAATATGCCTTGTATTCCAAATTATCCTTTTGCCCTTCTTATATCCCTATATATATATAGGCATAATAGGGTTATGAGAATAAGAGAGATTTGAGAGGTGAGACACACTCTTTGTATCCTATAACACACTTTCTCTACTAATAAGAGTATTCCCTTTGTCTTTCCCATGGACGTAGGTCACATAGACCGAACCACGTAAAATTCTGGTGTTGTTTTCTTCTTTGATTTATCATTTGTCATAACATCTTTGACTAGGATTGGGAACCAATTCAAATTTTGTTTTTGAAATGTTTGTGGGTTTTAACCGTGGCATCTTACCAAGAAGTTGGTGGGCTCATCATGAATTAGGTTAGGGTGGTTGGTGGTTTTGGGATCCCATAGAAAATGCTTCTTTTATGCCTCTGGTATTAGCCACAGCTCGTATTTATTCAGTAATTATACTCCTCCTTCATTCTTACACCCTTTTAAACATCAGATCTTTTATTTGTCTAGCTTCAATTCTTTTGGTCACTTAGGCTAAAAACCAATAATATTAAGATTATGAGATTGGGCCACACAAGCCTATTTAAACTTAATGACAATCTTGCCTATTAAGGAATGTCTCAAAATTAAAATTTTCACAATGAATTAATTGAATCCTACATTGATAGCACATTTTAAATTCTAAATAGTAACACATAAAGTAAAGTTTGGATTGCTATAATGCAAAATATTCAAGCTGATATGGAGCGAAGTGTAGCTAAAATTTTTTTAAAAGAAAATAGAAATTCATATTATCATGGATACATGTTGCCAAGAAGTAACTAATTCCAATAGTGGTCCAAATCTACCTTTTCCTAACCAACCAAATGCTCGCATTATTGGACTAATCAATATATGGGAAATGAAATATTGAATAATATTATTCATTTAAGAATCAATAATATTATTAGACTAAAAGTATGGAAAAAAAGTAATGGGCAAGAAGACAACTAAGTAATCATTTTAGTTTCATAGTCAGTGAACTCTTGCCCATTTAGACAAGCTTCAATAGAAGTCAATCAGTTAGCCAACATTCTTTAAGTTCAAAATTGTATAAGACCTTATGAATGCTGATATATCATCCAAAGGGATCGAAATCTAATCCCATTTTTCTCAAAATTGGAAGAAGCAAAGTCAAATTACATACATCGGGCAAAAAGGGGAAAAGAAATTTGAAAAAAAATGAATATATAAGTGCAACCTTCAAAACACCAATGGAAACAAAGGGTTAAAATAGAGAATCTTGGCCACTAGATCTAAAACTAAAACAATAAGATAAACAAAGAACCTAAACTAGAGAAGAAATGCAATAAACTACCATACTCTGATTTAAGAATCACAATTAGGATGTATAACAGTAACATGCTTGAAAACTTAGGCACTGCCAACAACTCAGCAATTACTTGATTGAAAAGTATTTGACTCTTCTAAAGCAATCTCTTGACATTGTCAAAAGACAATTAAGGATAAAGGGAAAACCAAAAAGACAAAAAGATGCAGTCAAGAAATATCATTGATGTAATGCAAGCAAACCAATAAAAAGAAATATAGCTCAACAAAGAGTACAATGAAAACAACCATATAAGATCCTAAATCCACAACTGAAAAAGGTAAAGAACAATGATACAAATCAAAGCCACATAAACAAACCTAAAAATCTTGAGACATGCACTGGTTACCTTCCACTTTTGCTAGAGTTATATTTTCACTTCTAAAAATCCATGGAATTTCTCCTACTAAATTCCCTTATGGGCTGTCAACTGAAGATACTAATTTGATTGATGTTTTAATTAAGGTCCTATCCCAAAATCCTCTAAAGTAAGCAATTAGGTTTGCAAAGATGCCACTACAATTAAAAAATTAGGTAAAATTGGATACATTTAACTAGAGAACTTATTGACTAATGACTTTTGTTAAAGTTTTTCTTGGGAATATTTGCAAGCTTCAATAGTAGTACTGTTACTTATGGCAATATGTTCTTTTAAGGGATGGCATATTCTTTCTAAAGTGGAAGCCTTTGATGCAGCCAGAGGTTGTACAATTGTGGAATCACAAAAAGAAAAATTTTCCATCTTCATAATAGCTTCAAAATTCCCATACACATAATTTTTGCATGCCTTAATAGTAAAATACTGAGTGTGCAATCCCTCTGAATCAGAAGCAATAAGAGAAGCAAGTTTTCTCTTATGTCCAAAACTAATTTCCTAGCTTGCTTTCTTTTGACAAATCAACACGCTTTGGTGAAGGCAATTTCAATGTACCGACAAATTTTAGGCTATCCTTTTATGACTTTCTAGTGCATTTAAGAAGAGTGTTTACAACCTACCAAAAGAATGCCCACCAAGCAAGAAAAATAGATAAGTCTAAGTGACTATATGTGTAGCAAAGAATAAATGAGTAAAGGCTCTAGGACTCTTGATATAGACTTTGGATGTAAAAATATGACAAACTCTCTTGAAAAATTTTTCATCAATAGGAAATAGAGAAAGAAACTTCAAACTAGCTTGCTAATGACAAGTAAATTAGCATTTGACACTTGTTAAATCACAAACACTTAAGATCCTCCTAAGCACTTGACTCATTGAATTTCTTAGGACTTATTATGTATAATGAGGATGGTAGCAAAATCAATCTAGGCGGATGTGAGGAGCAAATGTTGCTCTAATTTAAATTCTCCAAGAGAAAAACATCTTGACAAGAGTTCCTAGAGCATCAACAACATCTTCAACTCTTTTAAAAGCATCAAAAATACTAAGCAAATGCACGACAATATCATTTATAAGATCCATGTCACCATTGAAAATGGTAGAATTTAATAATGTCTACACAAATTGAAAGAGTGGATTGCAAAATAACATTATCCCCGTGTTACCATAATCGAAGAAACATTCACATTTGGTAGAGTAACAAATGCTTAAACCAAATTGACTTTAGATACACACCCAATATATTGGGCATATATTTCTTTATGTTGACATTTTAAAGGTGGAAAGTCAGTATCATGGGCAAGAATGTGGATCAAGAAAACCACAATCTATGATGGAAAATCTGTAAGTGACCCTCTTTGCACTATAAATGCCTTGCAAATTCAGGCTTTTCTATTGTAGTCCTTGATAAATTCTTCTAGGTATTTCACTAACTAAAAGAGTGATAATAGAAGTAATATGGAACAAGTATATGAGTAAAAATAAACATAGCACATATGATGGAAACATAGAGCAATACAAACATATAGCATCCTACAGGTCCTTAGAATTGTTAGATTAAGGCATTGCAAAAGCACATGCATATCTAATAGGTATCAAATGCTCCTTTAACAACTTGTGAGCTTTATAAGGAACAACCTCCTAACAAAAGAAGAAGAATCCTGGAATTTGAAAAAAGAGAAGAAAGAAACAAACTATTGAGCTCAAGAGAGAAATGAAGTTTGTCATTGATGACTTCAACTGTAAGTACAATAATAGACCACAAAGAAGGAAACTAGATGCATATAACCCAAATATCATGGCAAAAAGACATTCATATAGTGAACATTCAACTAACATATGATCATTCTATGAGCCATAAATGACTAATATGTTTAAATCTTTTTATAAAAAAGTAATGATAGTATAATAGGTGTGAAGAGTAAAATTTTGAAGTATAAATGCATTAGATTATTGCTACTTGTTACAAAAGACTCTAATGCAATGCTAGCTAGCTTATCCCACACATAATTCAAACTCTTCGCTAATGAAATTATCAATTGAAAAGCCTTTGGAGAAATATGTAAATCACATCTTTTGGATAGTTGGAGAAAAGATTTTGTAGTAACTAATCTAATACGGGGCTTGTCTTTTGCATTGACCAAAAAAGGTGAACAAACTTAAAAAAAACAATCATATGGGGGAAGCCAATGAAATGGTAGACAATAACTTTGACATTGTTAAGAAACCATTCAACTTAAAAAGCTTAAATTGTTAGATAAGACCCAAAATAGATCATATATTAAACTCCAACATGCCTCCCCACATACACATACAATTTTATATGTTGATTAGATACAGTCATCAAATTTTAGAACTATTATTCTCACCCTTACAACTACAACCCCCCTAACAAAAAAAAAAAAGAGCAATAAAAATATATTGTAACTCAAATATGTAGGTTGAAGAGTGATAAAATGTAGTAAATACACTCACAATGATTCAATCAAGAATCTAAGAAATGTGCTAAAATTCAATTAAGAATAAGAAAATTTGATTCAATATTCAACAAAAAAATGAAAATGTAATACAGAAATCAATTTGTGTTGAAAATTTAAAATTTAGTAGCTAAAAGTCTTAATAGCTATGTGGGCATATCCATGATAACTAAAAAGGTTATTTTTAAAACATACCTTAAGATTATTCCATCAAAAGAACCACCACCTCGAAGCATCTTTAATAAAGTATCCAACCAATGATTGACTTACCTTTGCACGTGAGATCCTCAATAAGTTAAAAAGCTCTTGACTAGCATTTTTATTGCGTAAATTTGCAAAATACAACATATCAAAGTAACATGCTAGTCCATCAATGCTTTAAGACTGCTATAGAAAGTGAAAATGCTAACCCATGCATAGTTGAATCACCTCACAACATTTAAAAAATATGGTAGATTGCTATACAATCACAGACACATGCACCACTCTCTTATTTCCTTGAGAACTATTTTGAGTGAAAAAAAAAATTATAAGACCAAGCACACTATAAAAACTTATATGAGATCCACCATCAGTAACAGAACCATAAAAGAACATTGAAAAGCACCATTACAGCTTAGCAACCAAACAAACCACTAGGATATCAATCCTGCTAACATAATCTATTTGTTTTATATTCAATTTGGATTTCTGCACCTATAACAAGAATGTGGTAGTACTAAAATCGACTAGTTTTCAATAGCCTTCTAGCAAATTGCCCAATATTCATAATTTGCATATTGCTTCATTTTGTTGGCATCATAAAAAATCAATGACTTATCAAGACTTACTGCAAATATCTCCACTATTAAGGGTGAAACTGTGGGCTAATCTATATGTAAGAGACTTTTATTATGTTTTCACTTTCTAACACCTTCCTTACAAATTATGTGGAAAAAGACTAGGAAAGACTCGAGAAACTTCTTTGTACAATGCTTACCTTTACCTTACAAGAATTACTACATCCAGAAGTGTCATTAGACAATGTTGAATCATCATTTTGTTCTGCCTAATGAAGAAATATGCATTATAGTTAAGCTATAAAATATTACAATCCATATTTTGTTAACACACATTACATGGAAAATTTAGAATGTAAATGTTATCCTACTATATTATGGAAAGACATAATAACACAATGATAAATGCATTTTAGCTTGCTTTGCTTACTTGAATAATTTCCAATACGAACAAATTGATCTCATCATAATGAGTTTTAAACACTAAGAAATAATGTTGTCCAATACAATCCAAGGACTGTAAGATGGTTGGAATATTCCTCCCACTATGTAAAGAATCCATAAGTTCCTGAATGAGTAAGATAGGGAAAGCACATAAAGTTAGATAAACGCTCAAAATAAGGAACTCTTTACTTTCTAGGAATAAAATCTTATTAACAGTGGTGAGCATGTAAGTGGAACATGCAAAGAGTGAAAGTGAGCCAAAATATAGCTCCTTGTAAGAAAGCATCATTAAAAAATTGAAGTAACCAAAATATGATAAATAAAGGCATGGTAAATCGAACTTGGATTTCTCACCCATACCATCTAATTTTGTGGTAAATGCTCAAAGTTCAACTTTTAAACCAAAAGTCAAAACTATAGTTGGCCATTAACTTATTTCTAACCATCTCTATTAACATTGGAAATTTGTAAAAAGGTAGAAAAATGAGGGTTCCAAACACTGAGTTAAGTAAGAACTAAATGTGGTCCCCAATAGGAAGAAAATAGGAACACCAATTAAATATTGGGATTTTGTCTCCATATTCCAATAAGTATATAAGCTTAAAATCTCATAAAAGTAGCAAGTATGAACATCATTGTGGAAGTGGATAAAAAAATGAATTTGACTAAAGCCATACACTGACAAAGTGATAACGAAAACACATTTCACATGTTAGTTCTCTCAAGGTAGATTACAAAGTTGAAAGATCAAAATAATATAGTTATCCCATAAAGTGAACTGCATAATATCATTGTTTGAAATCCAATTGACTTTATTCAGAACACCATAAAAAGCAATCTCAATTTCTCATTTCATCCCAATCACATCAACAAATACAATTTTACAATAAAATAGAAACATCTTATCACAATTATAGATGTTATTGTTATCTCTTAGTGAAACTAAGGAAAAGACAATGAACAGTATTATTGTTAAGATTGATCAAACCTAAAAACCTAGTTATGCCAAAGAGCAGAAGAGATGTAACAAATTAAAAATTCATGTTAAAAAATAAAGTCATAATACAAGAAGCACAAAAAATAAAAAACAAGTAAATGAAATGAGTGACTTACACCAAAAAATACAAAAGTTAGAAAAGGTGGGATTTTCACACCTTACATAGGTTCGACAAAATGGGCTCTTTTGAAGAATTTTCTAGAGAAGCAATTGCAAAAACAACATGCTTGACCATCTTTATGCTATATGAGCATTAAAGATGAGAATTTGTTGTGGCATAAGAGATTGGGACAACATGGACAAAAAAAGGCTAACCTTAAGCATTCAACCATCCCTTAGAGGTTGAGATATTCTCTAACTCCTTTCCCCTTCTCTTTTCTATTGTTCTTTGGATTTATTATCAAAGGTGGAGATATTTTGCATAAATCTCAAGAGAGTATATATTAATTAAAAGGGGGAGCAGCTTGATAAATAAAAGGAGAGAAACTGTTAAAAGGGAGAAGCAAAAAAAATTGAGTTAAAAGTATAGGTATATGCAAAAAGGGAGATGCATGTTTTAGGGGGAGCTATGAATGTCAAAGGTTGCTATTTGTGCATTGTTGATCTAATTGTTGGATTTAATGTGTGGCCAATAAATATAAAGGAGGAGATTGTTGAACCTATCTTTGATGACTGATGCTGGATTTGTTGTCAATAGCAACTCACATAGTTATTCTTGTTGATTTGATGTTATAAATGTCATTAAGATGCCGAGAGGTCATTGGGCAAAACTGTTGATGGCAAGTCAGCCCTGAAGTTAATAAGTCAATGTTGACTGTTCACCCTAAATTTTAGGGCTCAAGGTTGATTGTTGATTCTAAATTTCAGGAAGTCAATTTTAACTATTGACCTTAAATTTTAGAAATCAAATCTAGCTATTGATTGTAGGGTAACCTTTGGGAATCAACACTAACCGTTGATGGTTATGTAACCCAAATCTCAAGGCTCTATAAATACCTCCATACATCTTGCAAGACCTAAGTGGGCTGCAGAATTTTGAGAGAGAACAACAAAGAGAGGTTGAGCAGTAAAGGGTGTGCAGCTAGCCAAAAAGAAGTTAAGTGGCAAAGAGAGAGGCAGCCACCAAAGAAGAGAGTGACTAGCCAAGGCAAAGAAGGTAACCACTAAGGAAAGCAGCAACTAGCCAAAAAAAAAAAAAAGTGCAGCAGCAATTGGCTAAGGGAGTTGTAGTGGGCCATGGGAGTTGTAGTAGCAGCTAGCCAAAAGAGTGCAACAATAGCCAACCAAGGGAGTTATAGTAGCAACTGGCCAAGGAGAGTGTAGTAGCAGTTGGCCAAAGGAGTTGCAGCAGCAGCCATCTAAGGGAGTTGCAACAGTTGCTGGCCAAGGGAGTTGCAGTAGTAGTCAACCAAAGAAGAGGTGATAGATACCACCAAAGAAGGAGGCGATAGCTACCACCAAAGAAGGAGGCAACCACACCAATTGAAAGAGATATGCAATACCAAACCAGGAAAGGAGATGTGCAACAGCCATACCAAACTAGAGGAGAGGGTATGCAACAGCCATACAAACTAGAGAAAAAGGCATGCAGTAGCCACACCAAACTAGAGAAGAAAGAGCCGCACCAAATCAAAGAAGAAAGGGTACACCAGCCACACCAAACCAATGGAGAGGGCATGCAGCAGCCACGCCAAACCAATGGAGAGGGCATGCAGCAGCCACACCAAACCAATAGAGAGGGCATGCAGCAGCCATACCAAACTAGAGAAGAAGGTGTGCAGCAGCCAAACCAAAGGGAGAAGAAGAAGGCAATAGTTGGCCAAACCAAAGGGAGAAGAAGTCGCAGTAGCCACCCAAAGAGAAAGTTGCAGCAGCCACTCAAGGAGAGGTACACCAGTTGGCAACAATAATAGTAATACCAGCAAGTGTAGCAGCAAGCATAACCAATAGTAGCAATTGCAGCACCAGTAGCAAGCAATAGTAGTAAGGGCAAGCAACAAACAAAGGAGAAACTAGCAGCTTGCAGGCATTACCAGTACTAAGCAATAGTAATAAGGTTAGGCAACAAACTGGGGAGAAATCAGCAGCTTACAAGCACAACTAGTAGCACATCCACCAACTTGTAACAACACAATCTGTACACATCCAACAACTTACAACAGTGCATTCAGCAAATTATAGTAGGTAGCAATAGTAGCAAGTCTGGCAGCTTGTAGTAGTAGAGGAGAAAACATGCCTCAATAATAGGTTTGGCAGCTTGAAGCGGCAGAGGAGAACACACCCTAATAGTAGGTCCAACAGCTTGCAGCAAAAAAGGAGAAAATGTGCCCTAGCAATAGGTTTAGTAGCTTGCAACGACATAAGAGAAAATGTGCCATGATAGCAAGTCTAGCAACTTGCAGTAATAGAGGAGAAAACATGCCTCAATAGCTTACAGCAACAAATGAGAAAGTGTGCATCGGCAATGGGGGAAGAAACCTACCAAGGTAGCAGGTGAGGCAACACTGGTAGTAAAGGAAGAAATTTACCAAAGTAGCAGGTGGGGCAGTATCAGCAATAGAAGAAAAGAACCTATCAAGGTAGTTGGAATGGTAACACTAGTAGCAGAGAAGGGATTATAATGAGGTAGTAAGTGAAGCAACACCTACAGTAGGGGAGAGAACTTGCAACAGAGATAACCAACATCAGAGATAACCTATAATAGAGATGACTTGTAGTGGAAATAACCTATAGAGAAGGGAAGCATAAGCAAAGACTGGTAGTGAGGAAGGAGAAGATCCAGTTTCTATAATGGCAACCTGTGCACTTTGAGGAATCCTTCTCAGGAAAGTGTTAGTCCCTAACCTTTTGATAAATTGTTGAAAAAGGGTGGGAGACCCTTAGAGTGATGAGGAGATCAGTCCATTGAGTGATCGGGAGATCAAACCTTTAAGTAATCGAGAGATCATTATAAGTGGTTAAAAAGTGATCCTTCCACAAGTGGTTAAAGAGTAATCCTTCCATACCATAACTATATCCCTTGATAACAAGAGTGGATTGTGTGATTTAAGAGTGATCCTATCACATTGTGGACATAGCTCACACATTATGTGTGAATCACATGAAAATCTCTATGTGTTTTCTGGTGCTTGTGTTTGATTGATATCCGTACAACCACTTTCATATAAAGAAGAAAGATAAAACATTGGATCATTGACTTTAACAAGTCACAAAGGTTAATCCGGAAAGATTTGTAAAAAGCAAGCATCTTACATTGATTCACCCCCTCTCCCTCTTAATGTGAGACCTAAAATGGTCCTCATCAAGTGGTGTTAGAGCTAATTCCTACGTTGATCCATTTTGTTTACTTTGATATGAAATTTTTGTTATTGCTATGAATTTTTACTAGTTGATATCATGGATAGCATAAACAATGTTAACAACAAAGGCATTCCTACTTTTGATGGATAAAATTATCAATTATGGAAGAATAAGATGCTTTCATATCTAATTTCACTTGACTTGGATGTGTTTAAATCTATTATTGGTGGCTTCATACCTATTGTTGAAGGTAATGCTATGACACCTATTGATAAGAAGAATTTCAAGTGTGATGGAAAATCAAGAAATGCCTTATATGCCTCCTTATTAGACAAAGAATTCACCAAAGTGATAGGGTGCAACACAACCAAGCAAATATGGGACAAATTGAATAACATTATGAAGGAAACAAGGTAATGAAGGAAGCTAATCTACAAATTTGGAGGAGAAAATTTGGGACAAACCTTTGAGTGATCAGGAGATCAACTCTTCTAGTGATTAAGAGATCAAACTTTAAGTGATCAGGAGATCATTATAAGTGGTTAAAGAGTGATCCCTCCACAATATAACTGTATCCTTTGATAACAATAGTGGTTTATATGATATAGGAGTGATCCTATCACATTGTGGATATAGCTCACACATTGTGGGTGAACCATATAAAAATTTTTGTGTGTTCTCTAGTGGTTACGCTTGATTGATATCCATATGATCACACTCACATAAAAAAGTAAGATAAATAATTGGATCATTGACTCTAACAAGTCACAGAGGTTAATGCGGATAGATTTGTAAAAAGCAAGTATCTCACATTGATTCACCCCTTTCCCTATTAATGTGAGACCTAAGAAGGTCCTTATCAAGTGGTATCAAAGCCTAGTTCCCTCTATTGATCCATTTTCCTTGCTTCGATCTAAAGTTATTCGTTGCTATTGTGAATTTTTATCTTTACAACTAATTGATATCATGGATAGGATGAATAGTGTTAATAACAAAGGCATTTCCACTTTTTATGGATAGAATTATCAGTTATGGAAGAATAAAATGCTTCCATATCTAATGGCACTCGTTTAAATGTTTTTGAATCTACTATTAGCGGCTTTATCCCTGTTGCTGAAGGTAAAGCTATGATGCCTATTGATAAGCAGAATTTGAAGTGTGATGGAAAGGCGAGAAATGCCTTGTATGCCTTCTTATCAAACAAAGAATTCACCAAAGTAATGGGGTGAAACACAGCCAATCAAATATGGGACAAATTAAAGAACATTTATGAAGGAGACAAGGTTGTAAAGGAAGCCAAGTTATAAATTTGGAGGAGCAAATTTGAAGAAATAAAGATGTAGAATAATGAATTTATGGATGCCTTAATGTTATGAATGTCGTTGAGATATAGAGAGGTCATTGGGAAAAACCGTTGATAGTAGGTCAACCCTAAAGTTTATGAGTTGATGTTGACTATTGACCCTAAATTTTAGGGGTCAAGGCTGACTATTGACCTTAAATTTTAGGAATCAAATATGGTCATTGATTATAGGGCAACCCTTAGGAATCAATGCTAACCATTGATGAGTGTGTAACCCTAATCTTAAGGCTCTATAAATACCCTAATGTATCTTATAAGACTAATGTGTAGGCTAAAAATTGTGAAAACGATAAGGGTTGCAAAAGTGAATGGAAAACCTAAAGCCAAGGAGAGGTGAATGACAAACCTAGCACCAAAGAGAGGTGTAGAAGACCAAGAAGAGTGCAGTAGGAGCCAACCAAAGGAGTTATAGCAGCAACCGGCCAAATAAGTGGTGACAGTAACCACTAAATAAGGAGGTAGCTGCACTAACCAGAGGAGAATGTGCAATAACCAATCAAGAAGAGGTATAGTAACTGGTAAACTAATCAACATAAGGTGCAACAGGTGAAAAACCAATCAACAAGAGGTGCAGCAATCTACAAACCAATCAAGGAGAAGTGTAGTAGCTGGCAAACCAATCAAGGAAAGGTGCACCAACTGGCAAACCAATCAATGATGAGAACCTTCTTAAGTCTCACACTAAGAGGGGGAAGGGGTGAATCAGTGTGAGATGCTCACTTTTTGCTACGGAAATAAAAGGAGAGTCATCATCTGCAAGTGTCATCAAAGACAATGCTACCAGAAAGTTGGATGAGTGTCTAAGGAATCAAAGACCTTATTCCATGGGAAAGAAAGGACTTGGCTACATTGAGAAGCTGAGTGAGAAGGTAGAAGAAAAGAAAAAAATGTGTTTATGCCTGAAAGCAAACACTAGATAGTGTTTGCCAAACTTTCATGGGTTAAAATGGGTTAAGAAAGATGTGGTGGAGGCTGCAATCCATAAGAGACAAACTTTCATAGATAGAGAGAAGGTTGCCACACTAGCTACTAAAGAAAGAAACATGGACTTGGCAAGAGAAGTAAATCCAGGTTCAAAGGATTTTGCTAGAGCTATGGTAAGTATGGGCACAAGGCTAATACTTGTTGGAATATTTGGCTTATAATGAAGAAGAATGCAAGGCAAGAGTCTAGGTGGAGAGTCTATCAAGAAAGAGGCAGTCTTAGGTGGAAAGAAGTCATATTCCATTGGATACATTGCTAAGGATTGCTTGACATTGCTACTTAATCAGAGAACAAAAAGTAGATCATGCCAACCATTGTTGCTCAGTCAAGTAATGCAAAGAAGAACACCTATGCAAACTCCCACATTCGACCAAAGAAGAAGAAGAGGAAGAGAAACGTCTATGGTTGTGGAAGTAGCCTTAAAAGCTTCCAAGAAAGAAAAAACATGGATCCTAGATAGTGTTTGCTCTTCACACATGATAGGAGAGTCCAAGATGTTGAAGGGAGTAGCATAATATGATGGAAGGTTCGTTAGATTTGGCAAAGATGGTGCTTTAAAGATTTAAGGCATCAATGCTGCTGAAATTGGTGTAAAAAAGCTGAAATCAAAGAAAGTGCTTTATGTTGAAGGGCTAAAACACAATCTTGTTAGTGTTAACCAATTGTGTGATGATGGACATGAAGCTACTTTCAACAAGCGTGGTTGTATAGTAAAGAGATTAAGAGATGGTGCTATTCTTACTAAGGGTGAAAAAATAAATAGGAACTTATATCATGTTTCCAAAAGCAAAAACACTACTACATGAGCACTAAAGATGAGAATTTGTTGTGTCATGAAGATTGGGACATCTTGGAAAAAAGAGACGAAACTTAAGTATTCAACCATACCCTAAAGGCTGAGGTATTCTCTAACATCTCTCCCTTTCCCTCTTCTATTTTTCTTTGGATTTGTTGTCAAAGGGATATTTTGCATAAATCCAAAGAGAGTATGCATTGATAAAAAGGGGAGTAACTTGATGGATAAAGGGAGAGAACATGTCAAGGGGGAGAAGTAGATAGGGGGAATTAAAGCAGGTTAAGGGAGATGTATGGTTTAGAAGGAGTTGTGACTAACTTTATGCAAGGGATGTTGTGCATGGTTGGATAATGTGTTGCCAACAAATCCAAAGGGGAAGATTGTTAAGCCCATCTTTGATGGTTAATGTTAGATTTGTTGTCAACACCATCTCACATGGTTATATGTGTTGATGTGAGGTTATGAATGTCATTGAGATGTAGTGAGGTCACAAGGAGAAATCGGTGATGACAGGTCAACCCTAGTGTTGAGAAGTCATTGTTAATTGTGACCCTAAATTTTAAGGGTCAAGATTGACTGTTGATTGTTGACCGTTGACCCTAAATTTTAGGAAGTCAATGTTGACGATTAACCCTAAATTTTAAGAATCAAATTTGGCTATTTATTGTAGAGTAACATGTGGGAATTAACGATGATCATTGATGATTTATAGCCCTCATCTCAAGGCTCTATAAATACCCCTATGTGTCTTGCAAAGAGGGTATGTATTGCAGAAAATTAAGAAAGCTGGCTAAAGAGAAAGGTAAGCGATAAACCTAGGGAAAAAGGGAGGTGAATGGTAAATAGGAGGCAGCCACCAAGCAAGGTGTAACCGACCAAGAAGGAGAGAAAGAAAGCAAGGGACACCCGACCAAGGAGAGTGTAGTAGCCACCAAGGAAAGAAGGCAATGCAGTCGGCCAAGGAGAGGAAGAAAAAAAGCAAGGGGCAGCTGGCCAAGAAGAGAGTAGTAGCACGTCTAAAAGACTTCTTAGCAGTAGCAGCAAGTCCAGGAGGGTATACCAGCACTATTAGCACGTCCACGAGGGTATACCAGTAGTAGTAGACGTCCCTGAAGGTTTAGAAGGGTATGCCGGCACTAGTAGCACATTCCTACACATTCAAGAGGGTATACCAGTAGCAGCAGCACATCCCTGCACATCCAGGAGGGTATACCAACACTAGCGGCAGTTCATGAGGCTTCCTAGCAGTAGAAGCACGCCTAGGAATCAAGCAAAAAATTAGAACATGCAGCAGTAGGTCCAAGAATCAGCAGCCACCTACAAAAAGTGTAGCAGCAGGTCTAAGAATAAACCAGCAAAGTAGCAATGGCTCAAAAAAACTACTGCAAGACACGGGGAGAGCAGTAGTGGCATGAGAAATTTGCTACAATGTGCATGGAGAGCAGCAGCAGCGTGAGAAATCTGCTATAGCTCACGAGAAGAGCAGTGGTGTGAGAAATCTGCTACAGCATGCAAGAAGAGCAGTAAAGCGTGAGAAATCTACTGCAACGTGCAAGGAGAGTAGCAACAACACAAGAAATTTGCTACAGCACATATGAAGAGTAGCAACAAAGCAATAAAACTGTTGTAACGCACAGAGAGAGCAGCAGTGGCATGAGAAATTTGCTGTAGCATGTGGGGAAAGCAGCAATGGCTTGAGAAAACATCTGCAGTGTGCAGGGAGCGCAACAGTAGTGCAAGAAAACTGCTGCAGTGCATGAGGGTAGCAATAGTGGCACGAGAAAACAGTTGTAACGCAGACAACATTAATAATACACACAAACAGTAGTGGACTGATGCAGATGCCAGTATGGAATGCATTAGCAACGCATACAAACAACAGCAATAGTGCATGCATACAAATGCTACAGCATGTACAGACAGCATTAACAGCACAACACACATAAACAGCATTAGCAGCATACGTGGACAGCAGTGATAGTGCGTACAAACAGCGATGTGTAGGTGTTCTGCTTTACACTCTTTAACTAGGTAGCAATGTTTGGCCAAATGTAAGAGCATGTGTGGGTGTTCTCCTTTGCACTCTTTAATTGGATAGTAATGTCAGGCAATCCTCAATAGTGTGTCCAATCGTCTCAAATCTTCCATAAATTTATCCAAGTAAATCAAATCTATTTCTTAGTGGAATATGACTTCTTTTCACCTAAGATTATCTCCTTTCTTGATATAGTCTCCTCCTAGACTCTTACATCACATTCCTCTTCATTATAGCCCCATTGCTCTAATACACATTAGCCTTGTGCCCATACTTACCTTAGCTTTAGCAAAATCCTTCAAATCCAGATTTTCTTCTTTTACCAAGTTCCAATCTCCCATCTTTAGCAACTGTTGTGGCAACCTCCATTTCATCTTTGATAACCTATCTCCTTTGAATAGGAGTCTTCACTATATCTTTCCTAACCCATTTTAACTTGGGTTGATTTGTTTTCTCCATAATTTCATTGTGCTTGCTTTCAACTACAAACACAATTTTCTTCTTCTCTACTACCTTCTTATTAGGCTTTTTGATATAGCCAAATGCCTTTCTTTCCCATGGAATGAGGTCTTTGTTTACTTAGACACTCATCTAATTTTCGGTAGCATCCTCCTTGATGGCATTTGCTAAAGATGAATCTCCTCTCACTTCTATAGCCTATATAAAGCTTTCTTTATGCTTCCTTAGTTTAGACTCAACCTTATAGAGCTTGGCTTGCAAAATCAGCACCTTTTGTTGTTGTGCAATCACCTTAGTGCCAAGATCTTCGTGTATCTTACTCTGCTCTACCTTAAGTATGATCAACACCTCAATTCTCTTCAAGTATTCCTTCTCATTTCTTTCAAACACATTTTCTTTCACTTGGAAATTAGATTCATTAATAGTAGAATTTTCATATACCTTCTTGAGATGCTTTACCTTTTTTTTTTCCAGCTTGCTATTTTTGTGCAAACAAGCTCTCAGTTCATTTTCAAGTTGATGAACCAACTCATCCTCTTCCTCTTCTATTGATTCCTTATCACTTGAAGATTCTAGAACATCATTTACTTTAGCAATGATCATATTCCCTACAACATCATCATCGAAATCATCATCAACTTATTCTTCAAAATCTTCTTTATCTAGCTTGCTTAATTAATTTCCTTTTTTAGATTTGAAGAATTTTTTTTTCCCTTTGGCACTTGAATTTCTAGCTTTAAAATAGTTAGATTTCTTTGTTCTTCTCTATGGGACTGACTCATCATTATCATCACTGTTTGCTTCTTTTCTCTTTAGGCAATCCATAACAAAGTGTCTTATGTCTCCATAGCTAAAACACTTCAAGGGTGATTTTTCCTTGTACTTCCCTTTTCCTTTCCTCATATTGTTGGTGATGTATGTCATGACTTCATCCAGTTTAGCATCACCATCTTCTTCTTCAAAGCTACTATCAAATTTTTATTCTTGGTCTTTAATCTTTTAGTTCTTCATTACCTTAAAGGCCAGCTCCTTCTCTACCTTAGACTTCTTTTCTTTTTTCATTAGGGCTATTCTCATTTCATAAGTCACCAATATATTGTGTAAATCATCTAAGGGCAACCTATCCAAGTATCTATCTTCTATAAAGGAAACTTTGGCATTGTAAACTTTTGGTAAGGTTCTAAGTATTTCCTTACCATAATAGTATCATTGATCTCCTCTCCATAGCCTCTAATAAAGCACACAATTTTGTTGACTCTTTTGAAGAAGGCATCCATAGATTCATCATTCAACATCTTTATGTCTTTAAATCTACTCCTCTAGATTTATAGCTTGGCTTCCTTTACAACCTTGTCTCCTTCATAAATATTCTTCAATTTGTGTCAAATTTGCTTGGTTATGTTGCATCTTATCACTTTGGTGAATTCTTTGTCTAATAAGGAGGCATAGAAGACATTTCTTGTCTTTCGACATCACACTTCAAATTCTTTAATCTTTAAGCCTTGAAGGTCAACTCTTTCTTTGCCTTAGACTTTTTTTCTTTCTTCATTAGGGCTATTCTTATTTCATAAGCCACCAATATGCTATGTAAATCATCCAAGGACAACCTATCCAAATCTTTATCTTCTATGAAGAAAACTTTGGCATTAAAAGCTTTCGATAAGGTTTTAAATATCTTTCTTACCACAGTAACATCGTTGATCTGCTTTCCATAACCTTTAATGGAGCATACAATTTTGTTGACTCTTGTGAAGAAGGCATCCACAAATTCATCATTTAGCATCTTTATGTCTTCAAATCTTCTCCTCTAGATTTATAGCTTAGCTTCCTTCACAATCTTATCTCCTTCATAAATATTCTTCAATTTGTCCTAGAATTGATTGGTTGTATTGCACCTTATCACTTTGGTGAATTTATTGTCTACTAAAAAGGCATATAAGGCACTTCTCGCCTTTCCATCACACTAAATTCGTCTTATTAGTAAGCATCATAGCAACACCTTTAGCAACAAGGATAAAGCCACTAACAGTAGATTCCAACACATCCAGGCCAAGTGACATCATATATGGGAGCATTCTATTTTTCTATAATTGATAATTTTGTCCATCAAAAGTAAGAATGCCCTTGCTGTTAACATTGTTCTTGCTATTTATGATGTTAACGAACAGTAGATGTAAAGACTCACAACAACAATAAACAATTTCAAATCATGGTAGAAAGAATGGATCAACAGAGGAACCAAGCTTTGATACCACTTGATGAATACCTTCTTAGGTCTCACGCTAAGAGGGGGAGGGGATGAATCAATGTGAGATGCTTCATTTTTACAAATCTGTTCGAATTAAACCTTTATGACATGTTATAGTTGATGATTCAATTTTTATCTTGCTTCTTTATGTGAGAGCAACTGTATAGATATCAATCAAGCATGAGCCCTAAGAACACACACAAACTTTTTCATTGGTTCACCCATAATATGTAAGCTACATCTACGATGTAATAGGATGACTCTTAAATCACATAATCCACTCTTGTTATCAAGGGATATAGTTAATATTGTGGAAGGATCACTCTTTAAGCACATACAATGACCTCTTGATCAAAGAGTTGATCTCCCGATCACTCAATGGGTCTTCTACCCTTTTTCAAGAAGTTTATAAAAAGGTTTATGACTAAAACTTTCTTAAGAAGGATCACTCAATGTGCATAAGCTGTTATTATAGAACGCAAATCTTTTCCTTCCTCTATTGCCACCTTCTCCTTGTTGCAGTTGTTGTTTTCACCTTGCTACAATTATTGCCTTCCTCTTTGCTACAATTGTTGCCTTCTCCTTAATGCGATTTCTGGCTTCTCCTTACTGCAATTGCTGGCTACTTCTTGCTACAATTGCTAGTTTCCTTTGCCGCTGCACTCTCTTTCTTTCTTTAGTGCTACTACTGGTTTCATTTGCTATTGCACTCTCCTTCTGGATGCTACTACTATCTCCTCCTTCTTTGGTTGCTATTGCTCCTTTTTCTTTGGTGTTGTTACATCTCTTTTGGTGGATACTACCTCCTTCTTCATTGATTGATTGTCATTGCACCTTCTTTTATTAGTTATTGTTGCACCTTCTTCCTTTGGTTTCTTTGGTTGCCACTGTACACCTTCTTCCTTGGTTTGGTTAATTGGTTGTCGTTGTACATATTCTCCCTTAGTGTGGTTGATTGGTTGCCACTGCACAGCTCTTCTTAGTTTGCCACTGCACACTTCCTCCCTTGGTGTGGTTGATTGGTTGCCACTGCACACCTCTCCTTGGTTTGCCATTGCACACCTTCTCCCTTGGTGTGGTTGACTGGTTGTCACTGCACACCTTCTCCCTTGGTGTGGATGATTGGTTGCCATTACACACCTTCTCCTTTAGTGTGGTTGTTTGGCTATTGTTGCACCTTCTTCTTTGGTGGCAACTACACTTTCTTCTCCCTTTGGTGTGGCTAAATCCTCCTTTGGTGGCTATTGTCACCTCTTTGCTAACTGCACCTCTCTTTGGATTGTCACTACACCTTTCATTGCTAGTCACTCTCTTTGACATTCTCTTTTAATTTTTTTGTAACACACTTACATCTTGATAAATGTATAGATGTATTTATAAGCCTTGAGATTAAGGTTGCACAATCATCAATAGTCAGCATTGATTCCCAAGGGATGCCTTATAATCAATGGCCAGAATTGATTCCTAAAATTTAGGGTTAATAGTCAACATTGACTTATTGAATTCAAGGTTGACCTACCATCAACTGGTTTGACCAACAATTTCTCTAAATCTCAATGACATTCATAACATCAAATCAACAAGGATAAATATATGAGATGCTATTGACAACAAATCCAACATTACCCATCAAAGATAGGCTCAACAAACTTTCTTGAGAAAGATCTCTTAATGTTCATAGGCTATTGTTGTAGAGAATAGATCTTCTCCTCCTCACTATCAGTTTCTCTCCTCAAGCTTTGCCGGTCTCTCTATCTTTCTACTACTGCTTCAATCTCTCCTTTTTTTTTTCCATTGTTATCGCCTTGTGCCAAGCATTTCCTCTTTCTCTTCTATTGCTAGAGGCTTTCTCCTTTTTGCTACTGCTGCTACCTCCTCTTTGCTATCACTACTACCTTTTCCTTACTACAATTGCTGCCTTCTCCTTACTACTGCTACTATCTCTCCTTCTTTTTGCCACTACTACCACCTTCTATCGTACGTTCTCTCTTTCTCTTATACTACTAAAGGCTTTCTCTTTTTTTGCTGCTGCTACTACCTCCTTTTTGGTATCGCTATAGCTTTCTCCTTACTACAATTGTTGCCTTCTCCTTGTTGTAGCTGTTACCACAATCTACTTTGCACTTTCTTTTTTCTTCTGCTGCTACAAGCTCCTTTTTCCTTTGGTGCTGCAAATGTTTTCTTTTATCACTACACTCTCCTTCTTCCTATAGTGCAACTACTATTTTCTTTTACAGCTACAATCTCCTTCCTTTCTAGTGCTGCTACTATTTTCTCCTACGAGATGCTGCTACAATCTCTCCTCCTAGATGGTACTACTATTTTTCCCCTTGGATGTTGCTACTATCCTTTCGCTTGGATGCTATTGCACTCTTTCCTCCTACTACTACACTCTCTCCTCCTGGATGTTACTACTATCTTTCCTCTGGATGCTGCTGCAGTCTCTCCTCTTGGATGTCACTACAATCTCTCATCCTAGATGTTGTTACACTCTCTCCTCCTAGATGCTGTTGCTGTCTTTCCTCTTAGATGTCTCTCCTTTTAGATGCTGCTATCTTTCCATGTGGATACTGCTACAGTCTTTCCTCCTAAATGCCGCTACACTCTCTTTTCTACAACTCATGCTTTTGCAACTCCAGTTTTTGTAGCTCACATTTTTACAGCTCTTTTATTTGTAGCATGCGTTTTTGCAACTCAAATTTTTGTCACTCTCTTTCTGCAAGTCACATTTTTGTAACTCACTTTTTTGTAGAACACATTTTTGTAACTCTCTTACCATTCTCTCTTATGGTTTGCAACACTCTCTTATCGAGCTCTCTCTTCTATTTTTGCAGCACTCTCTTTTATCATTCTCTCTTTTATGGTTTGCAGCACTTTCTCTTGTCGTTCTCTATTTAATTTTTTGTAGAACACACCTCTCTTAGTAGTTACATTGATATATTTATAAGCCTTGAGTTTAGGGTTGTCATATCATCAACAGTTAACATTGATTCCCAAGGGTTGCCCTACAATCAACAGTCTATATTGATTCCCAAAATTTAATGTTAACGGTCAACATTGACTCTTAAAATTTAAGGCCAACAGTTAACATTAACTCATTAAATTTAGAGTTGACCTGCCATCAATGGTTTTGACCAGTGATCTCTTTACATCTTAACGACATTCATAACATTCAATCAACAAGGACAAATATGTGAGATGCTATTAACAACAAATCCAACATTAGCCATTAAAGATAGGCTCAACACTCTCTCTACTGATCTTTGCTCAAGCTTTCTATCATTCACTCCTTCCTCACTACTAGTCTTTGCTCAAGCTTTCTGTCATTCTCTCCTTCCTCACTATAGGTCTTAAATCTCTACCTCTATCAATTTTAGCTCTCTACCTTTGCTGGTCTCAATTATTTTCCTTTGTCATTTTTCTCTCCTACCTTTGCTAGGTTTCTCTAATGTCTGCTAGTTCTTTCCTCTGTAGGTTCTTAACTCTCTACCAATTTTGATCTCTCAGCCTTTGCCAATCTCAACTCTTTACCTCTGTTGGGTATCTCTCCTTTTTGCTCTACCAAGTTTCTCACTTTTCTACTCTATCAGGTTTCTCTCCTTTCTATTTTACTCTCTCTTTTCTACTATGTTGCTCTCTACTTCTTTTTCTTTGTAGCTCTTTTTTTCATTCTTTATAGCTCTCTCTTTCATTTTGTGCATCTCTTTTGTGTTTTTGCATTCACTTCTATCCTTTTCTAGGTATTTATTAGCCTTAAGTTTAGGATTGTCCTATAATCAATGGTTAACATTGATTCTCAATGATTACCCTTCCATTAATGCTCAAAATTAATTCCTTGAATTTAGGGTCAACGGTTAGCATTGACTCATATCCAACAAGTGACTTATAGTGCCACTGTTAAACACAATGCTAGAGGTAGCAACTAATGCTTTCTTTATAGCCAAAACATTACCAGCAATCTAAATCAACTCGTCATTTTTGGTAGTGTAAGGTGGGGCTGGCAACATCTTGATTTTAGTCTTACTTTCTCTTCTCATTCTCGTCACATTCCACCAACATCATCTTTCTTAACCTTTGAATAAATCAATTGTGAACACTTTGTAAATGCAATAAACACATCTCAAAGGTACTTATAACATTAAATCAACAAGGACACATATATGAGATACTATTGACAACAAATCTAATATTAGCCATTAAAAATGTGCTCAACAGTAGGCTTACTTTAATAGGTTGTATAGCAAGTTTATTATATGCATGAGGCTTTAAGTTGTGGAAGAGAATTTTGCCTCTTAGTCTAACTAAATGCTTTTATATTTAATCCTATTTTCTATTATGGGCCCTTTTAGGCTTATTTATAGGTTTTATAGGGTTTTATAAGGCTAGTCTTCATTGGTGAAAAGCTATGTACTAATCAAGTGGTTATCTAGGCATAAAAGCTAACTTTGAAAAAGACCCGACTAGTTTCATGTAATCTTAAGTCAATGTCATTTAACAATAAAAGTTCTACTCTAGTGTGTTTCCTCAACAATTACCAATGTTTAGGGGTAGAGTTGTCTTTTTAAGCAAGATGGCAAGTGTTAAGCATGTTAGTGGTTAAAGCCTATTGGTTATATGATAGTTTATCCTTCATATCTTTTTTCAATTCTCTGTTTGCAATCACTGCCTATAGTAGGTATGTCATTGATGGTGTTTGGTTAATTGAATTTGCCTTTTTTTGGCTAAGGAAACATGTACTGTAACATTATAGGGTTTAGTTTTCTTGTTCAAAATAGGGTTAACTTCCATGCTTAGATTGAATTTCCTAGTTCCTTGCTTTTAATCCCTTCCTTTTTAATGTCTTCCTTTATTAAGGCAATTCTTTTTCACATAACCTAGTAATCTACCAACATAGCAAAATTCTAACAGTTAGTTATACTTAAAGGCCACCCAGTTTGTGCTTACCTATTCATTCTTGTTATTAGACCTTGGAAGTAATGGTTTATCCACCCAAATATTCAATAAAATCTACATGTAGCTATGTCATTCCATAACATTATCCAAAGTGAAATCCATTTCAACTATTTTAGAAAAAAGATTCACAATCTAATAAGCATTATCTTAGGTCATTTGGTTAAGTGGTAGACTATACACTTGAACCTATAGTAAGGATCTTAAGAAGTAAATTTCATTAAGGGAAAAGTGGGAGGGGGGATTCTTTTACTATCTAGTTTCTTGCCAAGGACCAACATATTGTATTTATAATTTCTCTTCATTCAAATTCCTTGTTAAAATAAAAAAGGAAAGAATTATTTATGAAATGTTTAACTTTTAATTCTTTTTGTATATTCTGAGCCCATTTCATGGTATCTTTAACCACTCTTGCCTCATAGACCTTATCTATAAGGATCTTACCAATGATGATTGCCTTTGTCAACTTATACACCCTATCCTAGTCTTAGTTAAGTTTTAAAGTGGTTTCCTCACATTTGATATTACTAGTTTTGGCTATTAACTCATTAATAACTCCTTCCTATTTCATTTAATGCACCTAAGGTGGCATAATTATGGGTAGTTTGGACTAGGAAGGACTTGGTTAGCAAGTTATTGTTTGAGTCGGTTTATGTTGAGAGACATTAAATCCTTGTTTTGGTTAAGAAATCTAAAAGCGATTATTATGACAACAATGGTGAGTGTTTTTTTTTTTTAATGGTAAGTTTTATTGCAATTAATGTTATGCATATACAAAAAGCATAATACTATAACATGTAGGATTGCTATGTGAACAAAAATATAAAAAGACCTTATATGGGAGACAACCTTGGAATCTAATAACATAATTGTTATGAACAAAAATATAAAAAGAACTTATCTAGGACCCAATTTCCTTCCTTGTTTGGCCAATGTGTCTACAAAATGATGACATTCTTGAAGACAATAGACGAAGGAAACTAGGTCTCTAGTTATATTCATTCTATGGTTGAATATATACATAAGTTCCCATGGTCTTCCTTCCCTATTGTTGATCTATGCCATCATTGATTAGGAATCACTCTTGATGATCAAATGAGCTCCATGCTCGTCATACCTCTGTTTCCATAGATCCATTGTTTCTCTAATGGCAAAAAGCTTTACCTCGTTAATGCTTGAGGCTCCAATTTCCTTGGAAAACATATAAATAACTCTCTTATCATTACTACATAGCACACCTCCTATACCTACCAATTCATGTTTAATTATCCATGTTGCATTCGTGTTGAATTTATATGTACTCCACAAAGGTGGTGACCAACTTAGTACCCATGGTCATTCCTTTACCTTCTAAACCAATCAAACACCCTAAAAGTTTACAATGAAGTTGTTGAGTGTGAAATTATTATACGGTCATTTTGCTAATGACCACCACTATAGTTTAATCCAAATCAAATCACATGTATTATTAACCCAGAATAACTTGCCTATGAAACTATAATCATTCCTTCCTAACCATATAGACCATACAATGGCATAAAACTTCATCAACCATATTTCTCCAACTGCATATCCCAAATTCAACCTACACTATGCCTCCTATACCTCTCTAATTGATCTTGGCACCACCCATGACATACCCTACCATCCCAAACACATACACCAACTAGCCCATGTGTTATGGTAAGGAAGAAATAAATAATTAATTGACTCCTGTCCCTTAGTGTATAATGGATAAATAGTATCCCAATTAAAATTCCCAATCCAACATAACCTCTTCCTAACAAGAAGTCAATTTATAATCAATTGCCAAGTAAAAAGCTCCATTTTTAGTGGAGCCAATTCTTCTCATATACCACCTTGACTAGGCCTTCACGACTCTTCTAGAAATCATGGAAGGAACGCACTAAGAATTGTTTATCTTTCTCCCATCGCCAAATAAATTTATTATTCTCCTCTCTTGTTAGTTAGTAAGCTGAGATGAAATATATGAACTCAGCAAATAAATCCTTTTCCTAGTCAAACAACCTCTTACTCCACCTGAACTCCCAAATCCAATGGTCATACTCCCATTTGCTAACAAAGTTGTTGACCAAGCCTTCTTTTCTCTATAGATAATGTGTACAGTCTCAAAAATCTCATGGTTAAGATTGACTCACCTACCTAAACATGGTTCCAAAATTTTATTTTTACACCATCACCAACCAAATAGTTACAATTGGCCCTTTACCTCAATATTCATATACTTTTTCTATCATGGCAAACATATGCTATGCTAAATCAAGGACATGTGTGAACATTTCATAGACTAGTCCCAAGGCCATAGGTGCTGTATTCCATATTGTGTTTCTAATACATTGAACTATAATGAGCTATTGGCATTCTCCACCTTCCATTGCCACTTGGACAACAATATGGTATTAGTGTCTCTCATATTAGTAACTCCTAAACCACCTCTCTTCTTTTCATCCTCACCCCTAAAAAAACAATCTTTAAATGTTCTCGAGCCACTCCTCCATAATTATTACCATTTTAAATAAAGACATAAATATACTGAAAGTGACCGTAGGCATGACTTCAAGAGAACCAAATACCAAGCCTTTGATAAGAAACGTGTTTCCACATAGCCAACCTATTTTCCAATTTTTGGATCACTATGTCCCAAAATCCTTTGGAGTGTAAATTCACCCTTAGTGGCAATTCAAGGTATTTCAGCGATAACAAACCAAGGTTGCATTACTAGAAATGAGACCACCTTTATACCATCATTTCATGTACATTTATTCCATACATTGTAATCTTTGTGAGATTGAGTTTTAACCTGAAACAATATTGAAAGCATTGAAGAACCCATTTATAATTAGTTATTGACTTGTCCTCTACCTCACTACATCCATAAACTAAAAATATGTCAGTCTAATGTCATTCTCGAACAAAATGCTAGTGATCAATCATACGGCCTTCTTGAATAAGGTGTTGAGACCTTTGATAACTAGAATGAATAGGAATGGAGATAAAGGATTATCCTCCCTTAATCCTTTTGCCATCTAAAACTATTGTGTTGGGTTATCGTTAACAAGGACCTATAACATCAATGTAGAAGCACACTCTCATATCCATCTCTTCCACCAACTACCCAAACCCATATATCCCATAATGTCTTCTAAAAACTTCCATTCGACAAAGTCATAATTTTTCTAAAAGAAAATTTTAATAATTACCCTTACTTTGTTTTGTTTCTTTATAGTATTGATTGTTTCATTGGCTATTAATACATTATCCAAGATGTTACACCCTTGCAAAAAAGCTGTATGAGATTCCCTTACAACCTTACTGACTACCATCTTGAGTTTTTAGGCAAGAACTTTAACTAGAATCTTATATATGTAGCCAACTAATGAGATAGGTCTAAATTGACCAATTTTTGTAATTCCATTGACCTTTGGCATTAGTACTATAAAGTAGCAGTATAAACTTTGCACAACTTACCATGCTTATGAAAATCATTAAAAAACCCCCATCACTTCCTTCTTCACTAATTTCTAATAATGTTTGACAAAATTAAGATTGAATCCATATAGTCCTAGAGTTTTGTTACCATCACAATTTTGAATGGTTTCCCACACTTCCTCCTTGGTGAACAAACTCTCTAAGATTAAATTATCTACCCTATTTATGTTATGGAAAAACCTCTCATTCATCTCCATACACAATGGAATGGACACTCCTAATAACTCCTTAAATTTGTTGAAGATAACTTCTTTCACCTTTATAGGTTCATATACGACTTCATCACATGACCTTATGGCCTCAATTGCATTTTTCCTCCACATATTAGATACTTGTATTCCTATCACCTTTTCTAAGCAAATGAAGTTAGGATTTATGATACCATTCCTACTCATCTTTTTTCATAACAATCTAATAATCTACTTTAATCTTAGCCAATTCTATTTTCTCCATTTTTGATAATTGCTCCAACTCTAGTTTCAATGTTAACTATCCAATTTTGGTTTTAGCTTCCTTTACGTACCACTATCAATTTGCCCTCTCTTGTGTATACCAAGACTTAAGAAAATTTTTCATGGCCCTTAATCTACCCTTGAGAATGTACCTTTGATGGACAGATATCAAAGCTTGAGCCCATGTTTTCTCCACATCCTTTTGTTACCTCATGCATTCCATCTAATGCTTAAAGTAATGAAAAGGAGTGGACCCCTAGTTTCAATCATTTGTTCTCAAGCAAACTCCTAAATAATTAAAGGAGGAGTATGAAACACCCCATTGTTTCAAATTTGATACTTCCTGTAGTCATAGAACTCCTACCAAGAATCTATCTACCTGGCTTATAGATGACATGTTCCACATATTATTCCAAGTAAATTTAAAACCTTGCAAGGGTATATCTATAAGTTCATATTATATACAAAGTCACTAAAATATTGGATTGTCAGCTTATTATCTGTTACCCTTACTCTTTGGTTTTCTACTAACACAATCTTAAAATCACCCCTTATGCACCACCAAACACTAAATTTATTCTTTAGCTCCCTCAACTCATCCTAAAAGGCTTGTTGTTCTAAGTGAATATTCGGTGTATATATGTTGACCAAAACTACCGTTTTACTTAGCAATGCTAGCTAAACCATTATAAGCTAGAAACTTATTCTATAACCTAAAAATTGACTCTTACCAATAAATAGCCAACCCTCTGATTGCATCCACTAAGTCCATAGTAAGCACCTTCACTCTCTACCCCCTAAAATCTACCTCAACACTACATCCACCAAACTCTAAAGTTTAGTTTCTTGTATAAATAGTATATTTGGTTTTATGTAATAGACCTATCTATGTATCACCTTACACTTAGTAGATTTCCAAAGTTCTTTTGCATTAATGTGAAAATAATCATTTTTTACAACAAACCCAAAAAATTCCATAGGTAAATGTTGTTCCCACAGCCTTGTATGAGTTGTAATTGTTGTCAACTAGGTTTAAGTGTGTAAGAAAGTAAGCCACATGGAAGGGTAAGAAATTAAAGCCATATGGAAGGGCAAGAAAGTAAATCTACCGCGTAAGGGCAAGAACGTAAATCCTCCACATAAGCCCTATTAGGATTTCATGGAAGAGAGTATATAATGGCCTTGGAAGACAATGCTAGGTGTGGGTCAGCAATTCAACCATTCAGAAAACCTGTACAACCGGCCAACCAAAGAGACAATCAAGAAAAACCCTACTCTACATGGAAAAACAGCATAAATGGCAAAGGTGGGTGATCAGCCAGAACACAGAGAGAAAACATTGGAAGAGCAACTGGCCGAACAACACAACTCTAAACGGCAAAACCACTAAACACAAAGAGAGGGTACACAGCAAGAAGAGAGGGTAACTATCCAAGCAAGAGAAATTGTCCAAAGGAGACAACCGGCCAAACACAACCATTCGACCAACACAAGAGAAACCGGTAAGCTAGGGTATTTGGCTGATCAACCCTAGACATCTAAGCAAGGAGACAACAAGCTAAGTAAGGAGGTGAACGTCCAACCAACCATTCGGCCAACACAAAGAGAAACTGTCCAAAGAGAGAAATCGAACAACATAAGCTAAATGGCAAAGCAATCAACCAGCAAAAGAGGTGTTGATGGCAAGGAGGAGAATAGCCAAGGCAAGGTGAATGGCAATAAGGAGAGCACAGTCACAACACACCAATGGCAAGGGAGACTTGGTGAGTCAAAACCCTACAACAAGGAAGAGTAAACCGGCTGGACAGCAAGAGTGAACACACGGCAAACCAAGGGAGACCTTGGATAGCAAGGGAAACTAGGCAACGACTGGAAGGAAGCCGTATGACTCATGGTAAAAGGAGAGGCAAACACACCAGTGGTAAAAGAGGAGAAAGCACATAGTCCGTAAGGGAAGAGAGGAGAAACCATGAAAGAGGAGACCACTAGGAGAGTGAACCAAGCTGCCTAGAGGTGTGAAACAAACAGGGGCAAATCAGAAACATGCTTGAGGTGTGTGACCAGTAAGGTGTGCAAACCAGAAACTTACGTAAGTCATGAAACTAGCAAAGCGTGCAAACTAGAAATGTGCGTAAGACGTGAAATGCCAAACCAGAAATGTGAGGTAGGATGTGAGACATGGAATGGCAGACCAGAAACATAAGGCAAGTCGTGAGATAGTGAGATCATGAAATAGGAGACAAGTGAGACTGTGAGACGGTGAAAGTAGGAGCTGTGTGAGACAACCTAAAGAAGGAATTCGGCGAAGCATTGAAAGAACTCAACGTATTTCCAGATTTCTTCAAGAGAGGTCAAAGTGTGTTATGGTGAAGTTTTAAGCTACAGTGAAGCAACCATTCAATTCAACAGAGGCAAGACAAGCTAGAACAAGGGTAGACACAGTAAGTGACACTCTTTGTATTGTACTTGTTTAGTATTTGTAATAGTGAAAGGAGCAAAGGATTAAGACATCTATTGTAACTGGTATTCTCAAGTATAGTGGATTGTCTCGGTAGAGGGAGAGTCCCTACCATCATGGATGTACATCATGTTGATGGAACCACATAAATCTTATGTGTCCTTACTTTGTTTAACATTCTGTGTTTTGAATTGAGTTGTGTGAACGTAGCAAAAGTATCAGCCAACCCATAACCTAACGAAGACCTAATAGGCAAGGTGTTTGAAATGTGACTTTAAGGACTATTGTGATTAGTAGGTAGCAATAGATCTACCTTAGTCAAATTTGAGAAAGAGTTCGCTTTTAAGAAAAGGTTAAAGTTGTTCACATATCTGTGAATTGTGGTGATACTGATTCACCCCCCCTTCTCAGTATCACAAACTAGTAGATCTTATGGTGAAGTTGGGAACTTCAATAAAGCATTATTAAACTCCTACTGCTCTCCCGACTATATCCATTAATCTTTGAATGACCTCATGGTCTCCCCTTCATGCTGTCAATTTGAAGGCCTTCCTTAGCTCTAATACTCATGATTCCTCTCTTTGAATTATTTCATTATGCAACCAAATGTGCTCATCAAAAAATTGCCCATCTTTAGGCTAAATCTCCCTTTTTGGTACTTGACCACCTTGGCCCCTTTTTTGAATGGCTAGCAACACACACTAGCTTGTCTCTTGCTTTGCTTTTGCATCCTAATTTTATTAGCCCTCTTTTTATGCATAACTGAGGGTTCAACTGACACAAAATAACTCGTCTTATTGAGGGTTTAGATAACCAAAGCACTGCTTATGCCAATGACCTGGATGAGACACTCATCAATCACTAACTTTACCCTATCTCTTTAGCTCATTAGACTATGCCCCTTATTCCCTACATCAACCTCTATCTTTCTCTATAGTGCTAATTGATTTTTTTGATCCACCATACCAACACTGTTACCCTTGTTGACTCCTTGGCTCCCATCTAAACCAACCTCAATAACCCCCCTTGCCTCCCTCTATTTGACCTTTTTCTATGGTACACTCCATACACATTGACAAAAAAGATGTTAGTAAGGAGCATCAACCTTGAGTTGGTCACCCATCAACATTGTTAAGACCATTATAAACATTGCTTGAATGACTGTTAATACAACTTGATGTTGGATGCCCCTGTGGTAACATTGGGATGACACAACTGTCTCTTATAGCAAATTGGGCTGACCTAGACCCTTTAGGCTTAACCTCACAAGCCTTTAGTCCGTTATGACTTGGATAAACTTCCTTAACTCGGCCTATTTGACAACCTACCATTTTTACTTCATTGAGCCCATGTGAAATGGGCCTTTTAACCCTATTCCTTACTCCCAAGGCCTATTCACTCTCTTCATTCATTATTAAATGGGCTATTGGACCTTCATACTCAACTCTACCCCTTCCCCTTCTTCTTTGCCTCCCTACCTCCCCTCACTTAGTATGCTTATATCTCTATATCCTTACCAATTGCCTATTGTTGCCAATGCAGCCCCCATGATTTGTTGCCATCCCACTACCTACCTCTATTCCTTAGTCATTATAAGCATTCTCCACTTTCAAGCTTAATGCAAACTACCACCCATTGACCTCTACCACTATCATTGCCAGAATGGCTTTCTCTACCTTTTTCACCACCAAACTTTGATAAACATCCAACCATTGCTTTTGAGTAAAGCTAATTCCATTCCAATATATAACCTATGCTTACCAATTTACTCTAACCCCTACAATAGATCATGGAACCAGCTGTTGAAATAACCGACGTTGCCACTCACCTCCCCCATTTAGCTCATTAAGCATATCTATCATAAACTTAAAAGATAAAGGAACCTTTGACCCACCCATTCCCATTACCTTGACTTCCAATGGGTTACCTTCTTTATTGTCTCTATTACGTGAATGATTGATGCATATCTATAAAGCGTTCCTACTACACTTTGAAACAACCACTTCATTTTTGTTGTCTTTATCTTATAACATAATAAAGGCCATGAAGTAAAATCGTATGAGTGCCCATTCAACCTAAACTTCATAATTAGTAGTGCCCCTCCATCATGCCTCCTTAACAATGCCCTCTTATATGTACCTTTTTTTGCCTTCCCCCCAGCATACCTTTGTGTTCTACTCCATCTCACTTCACCCCTATTTACCCCTTTAACCCCTTTGTCAAATGTTACAATAAGCATCAGGAAACTAAGCAATCTGTACAACCAGCCAATTACCCTGAAACCATTCCCCCTTTAATCTTTGCATTGCTTCCACAGAATCTTCCCAATCAACAAACTTAACAAAGCCAAAACATTTTCCAGTTTAGCTTCTCCTGCTCAGCACAATTGCTTGAATGTAATCTAAGCTCAATGGTAAGTTGCTGATGAAAAATGATATTACAATCACCATTAAACTATAACCATTATATGCCTTAAATAAAAAGTAACTTGCTTTAGAATAGGCAACTTTATTATTTTTTTTCTTCAAAAAAAAAACTTTTAATTCATGATAACTGTTTGACTTATATTGACAAATGACAACTTACAAAAATAGTCACAATATTAACATAGAGAATCAGAGTTTTATAAAAGGGATATTCTTTTTTTGAACCAATATAAAAGAGATATTCCTCACATGAGCTTCCTAAAAATTATATGTTGTTAATACTTAAAATATGTCCATGTTATGTCAGCCACTTGTTCAAGTAAAAGCTCTAACCTAATCATAATCAAACATTTGTTATGCTATTAATTAAGATGTCTGAAAGGGTGAATCGATCAATTATAAGACAAAAGCTAAAAGTCAATTGTATTCTCACACATAGGTTTGATTATTGAACTATGCATTAGTGTTAATGATGGAGAACAAGGTGTTATTCAAGTGCAATGAAACAAGTATTCCTTAGATCCTTTGTAAGAAATCGATGGTCCAATGACTAGGGCAAGGACAAAAAGGATGAAAAAGGCCCTATAAGGCTTAATCATAGAGTTGCATGATAGAAAGGGTGCTCTAGAAGATTCCCATACTATTTTAAAAGTTTCAATGCTACACCAAAGATGATCACTTATCTTTATGTGCAAGATAATGGACAAGGCTTAGAACTTGAAGAACAAAACTTGGAGCTTATGATATAAGTCCATGCTACATGACCAAGCTATGGAAAGGCTCAATTGCATGCTAAGTTGTATTAATAGGCTTGATTTCATTTTAGGTTGCTAGATTTGAAGTTAAGGTTGAATTACATGTAAAAAAAGGCTTAACTTCTGGGGTTTATTTGGGCTTATAAGTTCAGTTAAATCTTGATACATTAGTTAGAGTTTTACTTTAACTTTATATCATTAGTGGCAGTCTTTTTTAAGAATTCCTAATTAAAACAGATTTAAAATTCCTAATCAAGGTAGAATTTTATTCCTCAATTAGAGGGATCACCTATAATTAAGGTTTTCCTATATAAGTATGTTAAGAAGCACCTTTTCCTTATAAGGTTGTAATATTTACATGCTTATATAAAGGCTATAACTATGTAAAATGGAATCAATAGGATTGAGGTACTTTTCAGTAAGCTTTGCTTTGTTCCTTATGTTCTTGGAAGAATACATTGACTTAACTTATCAAAGGAGTGATCAACCTTTATGGCATCTTAAAATTGGGACTTTTAGGACTTATTTTCCTTAAGGTTCTGATTTTATCAACCTAACTTATTTACTAGCTTTCTAGGGTGTGCATAACAAATTGATTCAAGGGTTCCTAGGACAAGTTGTTTAGAAAGTTCTTTATCAATTAGTATCAAAGCCTTAGTTCTAGAAATAAGTTACATATCTCTTTTCCATCTTTGTTTAGACCTTTTCTTTGTGCTTTATTCATTCCTTGTGTTTCTTTGCTTAGTTCTTCTAATTTGTTTTGATCAATTTATTACTCTTAAAGTTATATTAAATTTATGGGTAATTGATTTGATTAAAAAAAAGTTGAAAAAGTAAAAAAATAGAGAAGGTTGAAAATAAAAAAAAAAGCAAAAAAAGAAGAAAGAAAAAGAAGTTATGTTTGAGTTGAGTAATACATCTTGACTTTTTCAACCTATTATGTATAAGGTTGCAAATATTTTTTTCTTTCCAAGCCTAAAAAGGATATCTTGAATTTCTTTTAAAAGATTTGATTTTGAAATTTGTCGCCATCTGCCATATTGCTCCTTGTGATTTGTTGATTTTAAGTCTTTTAAGAACATAAAGGAGCCTAGCTTAAGTGGAAAAAAGGAAAAAGTGGTGAGATCATCATCGAAAAAGCCAAAATAAAGTGAAACATGAGTGATAACAATCTAATTTGAGGGCAAACACATAAGGGAGTGTGTGAGGAAAAAAAATTTAATTACTAACATGTTTTTGTAGGTTATAAACATGAGTAATAAAGGAGAAGTGCATGATATAGATGTGAAGATTTGGATAAAGGTTGTCACTGAGCAATTTAAGATGATAAATGCAAGGCTAAATGAGTTACAATTACCTAGCAAATCCAAATCCTTTAGAAGACATGTGATTAAGGAATAAGATGAGGAAGAGATAGACTATGAAGAATCAAGCTCGAGAAAAGGCAGGAAGGCTATTTCCAAAAAAAGATAGCAATTTGGACAACATAAAGATGAAGATTCTAGCATTTCAAAGGAAAAATAATCCTGAACATTATTTAAAGTGGGAGAGAAAGGTAGAGTATGTATTTGATTGCCATAATTATTTTGAGGAGAAGAAAGTAGAATTAGCAATTGTAGAATTCACTAATTATGCAAGTATTTGGTGGGACCAATTAGTGATAAGTAGAAGGAGGAATGGTGAGAGGCCAATTCAATCATGGGAGGTGATGAAATCAGTAATGCACAAGAAATTTATACCTAACCACTATCATAGAGACAGACATAGAAAGTTACAAGGGTTGGTGCAAGGGTCCATGAGTGTGTAAGACTATTACAAAGAGATGGAGATAATCATGATTAAAGCTAATGTAGAGAAAGACCGAGAGGCTACCATGGCAAAGTTTATTGGTGACTTCAATAAGGAAATTGTAAATGTAGTGGATTTGTAACACTATTTGGAGATGGAGGAGCTATTGCATAAGGCTATCCAGGTAGAGAAACAAATCAAGTCCAAATGATCCAAATTTGGATCAGCTTATAGTTCTACATGGAAAGTAACTTCGAAAGGTGCCAAAGCAGCCTTAAAGTCAAAGAAGATGCGAGGGCAAAGGAATCAGCTGCTGTTTTTAAAAGTAAAACCAAAATGAAATCTTTTAAATCTTGTGATGTTAAGTACTTTTGGTGTTAAGGACATAGACATATTACTTCTTAATGTTCAAATAAAAGAGTTATGATCATGTTGGAGAATGGTGACATAAAAAGCATTAATTCAAGTGATAATGACATGCCACCATTGGAGAATTGTTCTAATGTGAAAGTTTGAAAACCTATTTATAGAGATATGCTAGTTGCAAGGTGTGCACTAAGTATTCAACTTAAAGATTATGATGATGAGGAGCCACATAAGCACATTTTCTATGCAAGATAACACATTAAAGACAAGGTATGTAGCATGATTATTGATAATGGAAATTGTATTAATCTTGCTAATACATTATTGGTAAAGAAGTTGAATCTAAATACCTTCAAGCATTCTAAGCCTTATAACCTGCAATAGTTGAATGATTGTGGAAATATTAAAGTAACCAGCAAGTTTTAGTTGCCTTTTCTATTGGCAATTACAAGGATAAGGTTCTCTATGATGTGGCACCAATACATACTGGTCATATACTTATGATGAGGATAGTTTTAGGTCTCATACTAAGAGGGGGGTGAATCAGTGTGAGATATGCACTTTTTAAAAATCAATCTAGATTTAACCTCTGTGGCTTGTTAGAGTCGACGATCCAATTTTTATCTTTCTCCTTTATGTGAATACGACAGTATGAATATAAATCAATACATAAGCACTCAAGCACACACAACAATTTTTATGTGGATCACCCACAATGTGTGAGCTACGTCCATGGTGTGATAGAATCCCTCTTAAATCACACAATGTACTCTTGATATCATGGGATATAGTTCGGTTGTGGAAGGATCACTCCCCACTTACAATGATCTCCCAATCACTTCAAGGGTATCCTACCTTATTGTTCAACAAATTATCAAAAGTTTATGGAAAAACCTTTCCAAGAGAATGATCACTCAATGTGTATAGACTATTAGAGCAAAATATGGATCTTTTCTTTCCTTTGCTATTGATGTTGTCTCACTTGCTGCCGATGCTGCCTCACCTGCTGCCTTGGCAGGATCTCTCTTCTATTGTTAGGCATGTTTTCTCTTCAATTTCTGCAAGCTGTCGGACTTGCTACCAAGAATGATTTCTCCTCCGGTGCTACAAGATACCAAACTTGCTGCTAGGTAAGTTTCCTCCTCTGCTACTACAAGCTGCTAGATCTTCTGCTGGGCACACTTTCTCCTCTTACTACTACAAGTTGCTAGACTTGCTGCTATTGCTACTTGTATGCACTACTATTGCTACCTACACATTCTGCCATCGCTGCCAGCACATGCTACTATTATTGTCCACACGTGCTGCTTTCATTGTCTGTATGCACTATAGTTGCTGGTCACATGTGCTGCTAATGCTATCTATACGTGCTTCTGCTGCTGTCCATAGGTGCTATTAATGTTGTTTGCACACACTGTTGCTGCTGCCTGCTGTGCACATGTAGTATGCTTGCTGTCTACACTCCTGCTGTCCTCACATGCTGTACCTGATGTCCGTGTGCACTGTACTTGTTGTTCACACACGTAATGCCTGTTGTCCGCACGCATTGTGCCTACTTTCTACATGCATTAGTCTTGTTGTTCGCGCTCTCTACGCCCTTTGTTCTCACACTCTGCACCTGCTGTCCATGCTCTTTACACCTTCTGTCTATGTGCAAAGTGCTTGTTGTCTATGCGTGCTATGCCTTTTGTCTGCACTCTTGCTGTCCGTGTGTGCTGCCCTTGCTGCGCCTGCTGTCCCTACTCTTTGCGGTTGTTGTTTGTTCATGCTATGCCCACTATCCATGCTCTTTATGTTGGTTGTCCGTGCACTCTACACTCATTATCCATGTGCTGTGCACCCACTGTATGCGCACTATGATGGGAGAGGGGCAACAGAATACAAATTGCCTAAGAGACCTCTCCCACTTGTTTGAATCTGTAAAAAGTTGACTGAATAACAAATATGACAACTCAAACAATCACACAAGAACACATTGATTTTTTACGTGGAAAACCCCTTCAAAGTAAAGAGGAAAAACCACGAAACACACCAGTTCAAAAATCAACTTTACTATAATCAACAAATGAATACAACAGAGGTACACAACCTCAATTACATCAACCAAATTGAACATACTCAATTTGAATCAAAGTGAGAGACCAAATGAGTTAAGGAAGACAGGCCAACCATGTGCTATCTACTACAACTCAACAAGTAGACCTCAAGGCAACAATCCAACCATTCAAGATGAACCCCTAGATGTCCCCTACCAACTATCCAAATTTCAGCTCAATCAGACAACGGGTCAATAATCATTCATACAGTTTATCAATTCTATCACAGATGAGAGAGCAGAGAGTTACCAGAATTGAGATGCTTCGGTTAAAATAGAAAACCTGCCCTTTCAATTCATAGAAATCTAATCTAATCGTCCACAAATAAGATCTATATGTCCTCCAACTACTGACCAAAAATCAGCTCGATCAGACTACAAATTGTCTTCCAATTACATGGTTGATCCATTCTACACACAAAAAATTGCCCAGAGAATATACCTACAAAACTGAAGAGATGCAGGACTTACAGTGTTTGAAACACAATCTCCACCGTTTAGAAATAAGAACCAAACACCCTCTATCAACCTTCCAAGTTTTAAGCTGATATGATACTGATATTCTTTCCAAATATAAGATCAAATAACACTCTACTGATAGCTCTCACCTCTTCCTTTTTTTTCTTTGGTTTCTCCTCCTACGATTTTCTCTTTTCTTTTCTCTCTTTCAGCTAGGCTACCTCTCTCCCTTTCTCTCACTATCTCTCTCTATTTTTTTGTGTTCAGCCAGTAGCCTCTCCCTCTCTCTCACTCAACTGCATCATTTTCTTTAACAAGAACAACTTGTTATTACCAGACTTTAAATCATACAAAGTCTCAAGTTTGCTTTACAAAGTTCATGAATGTGTCTCATTGCAAATGTGATTATAAACATTATTATCAACAAATTGCCATATAAAACCACAAACCTATTCATGCTCAAATTCTTATTCCTCATTAGTTTTTGACTCAGGTTTCATAATAGCAAATACTGGCAGATGTAATTTTTTCACAAATAGGAGATCCTTCATTTTACTCCTCTCTATATGATAATTTGTGCCATTCAAACAGACCAATTTATTCACATTCAACTCCATCATTAAAATAGGCCAAATACAGCAACTAAACTTTGATACCACTTTGATGGAGAGGGGCAATGGAATAAAAATTACCTAAGAGACCTTTCCAATTTGTTTGAATCTGTGAGAAGTTGACTGAATAACAAATATGGTAATTCAAACAATCACACAATAACACAATGATTTTTTACGTGGAAAACCCCTTCAAAGCAAAGAGGAAAAACCACAGGACACACCGGTCCAGAAATCAACTCCACTATAATCAACAAGTGAGTACAACAAAGGTACACAACCTCAATTATATCAACCAAATTGAACTCAATTTAGATTGAACGAGAGCTAATGAGTTAAGCAAGACAGGCCAACTACGTGTTGTCAACTACAACTCAACAAGTAGACATCAAGGTAGTAATCCAACCATTCAAGATGAGGCCCTAGATGTACCCTACTAGTTGTCTAAATTTCAGCTCAATCAGACCACGAGTCAATAATCATTCATACGGTATACCAATTCTGCCACAAATGAGAGAGGAGAGAGTTACTAGAATTGAGAGGCTTAGGTTCAAATGGAATACCTGCCCTTGTAGTTCACAGAAGCCCAATCCACGATTCACAAAGAAGATCTATGTGTCCTCCAATTACTGTTCAAAAATCAGCTCGATCAGACCATAAACAGTCATAATTATATAGTTGACCAATTCTGCATACAAAAAATTGTCCAGATAATAGATATATGAAAACTAAGGAGAAGCAGGACATATAGTGCTCAAAACCCAATCTTCACTGTTCAGAAATAAGAACCAAACGCCCTCCATCAACCATCCAAGTTTTAAGCTAATTGGACATTGATATTCTTTCCAAATTTAAGATCAAAAACACTCCACTAACAGTTCTCACCTCTTCTTTTTGGTTTTCCCTCCTTCGATTTTCCCTTTTTTTTTTCTCTCTTTCGATCGGGCAGCCTCTTACTCTCTCTTTATTTTTTTGTGTTTGGTCAGTAGCCTCTCCCTCTCTTTCTATTTTTTTTGTGCTTGACTGGCAGCCTTCCCCTCTCTCTCACTCATCCCTACCTTTTTAAAAAACTTAATCTTAATAAGGTATTTATACCTCATTAAGTCAACCTTTTTTTCTTCTTTTTCTTCTTTTCAAGGTTTCCATCCACATAAGAAGGATACCTAACAATTTCTCTGGATTGTTTGGTAAGAAAGAACCAACTTCTAGACAAATTGTTAGGTATCCCTCCTACGTGGAGGGAGCCTTTGAAAAGAAGAAAAAGAAAAAAAAAGAAGGTTGACTTAATAAGGTATAATTACCTCATTAAGATTAGGTTTTCTAAAAAGATAGGGATGAGTGAGAGAGAGGAAGAGGCTGCCGGCCGAACACAAAAAAATAGAGAGAGAGTGAGAGGCTACCCGACTAAAAGAGAGAAGACAAAAAAAAAAAAAGAGGGAAAATCGAAGGAGGAAAAACCAAAAAGAAGAGGTGAGAATTGTCAGCGAAGTGTTTTTGAATGGGAGTTTGAGCATCAGCAAGTTTATGGCTTTATATGACAATTTGTTGATGATAATGTTTACAATCACATATGTAATGAGACACATGCATGTACTTTGTGGAGCAAGCTTGAGACTTTGTATGCTTCAAAGTCTGGTAATAATAAGTTGTTCTTATTAAAGAAAATGAAATTGAGATATAATGAAGGGAATTTAGTTGCTGACTACTTAAATGAGTTTTAGGGTCTCATTGATCAATTATCAGGTATAGGCATTAAGTTTGATGATGAAGTTCTTGAGTTATGGTTACTTGCTACATTACTTGATTCTTAGGAGACATTTCGGATTGCACTTGTGAATTCTGCCTCTGGTGGTGTTGTTTCATTAGAACTCATGAAAGTGGTGTGTTAAATAAAGAGATGAGAAGAAGATCTCAGGGTTTGTCACCATTGAATTCAAAGGTTCTAGTTACCGAAAACAGAGGGAGAAACCAAGAAAGAAGTAATGGTAAAAAGTAAAAGCTGAAGCAAGTCAAAATCAAAGCATAAGAATGTCCAGTGTCATTATTATGGGAAGATGGGTCATATTCAGAAAAAAATGTTATGAATGGAAAAGAGAAAATAAAGATGGTAGTGATAAGCACGAAAAAAGGTATAATGATAATGATCGTGTTGCTACTACATCAACTCTGGTACTGGTGACCTTATTGTTCTTTCTAATGAAAATGTGATTAACCTAACATCTCATAAGACTGATTGGGTGATAAATAGTAGTGCCTCCCTTCATGTTACATCATGTAAGGAATTTTTCTCTACTAATACACCTGGTAATCATAGGGTGTTGAAGATGGGTAACCATGGTTTAGCAGAAGTCATTAGTATTAGTGATGTTTGCTTAAAGACTAGTAATGGAGCATAGCTGACCTTGAAGGATGTCAGACATGTCCCAAATATCCAGTTGAATTTGATTTCAACAGGAAAGCTTAATGATGAGGGCTTTTATAGTATCTTCAATGATAGTCAATAGAAACTTACTAGAGGCTCCTTAGTTGTGGTGCAAGGTAAGAAATGTTCCAATTTGTATTTTATGCAAGCTTTTATTGTTATAGATATTATGAATGCAGTGGAGAATGAGAATTTGATTGATTTATAGTATAAACAACTTAGCCATATGAGTAAAAAGGGGATGAATTGTTTGATGAGGAAAAACCAACTTTCAGGCATGAAAAGTGTAACTTTAAAGAAGTGTCCTCATTGTTTGGCTGGAAAACAAAATAGAGTCACATTTAAAAGTCACCCTCCTTCTAGGAAATCAAAGTTGCTTAAGTTGGTGCACTCTAATGTGTGTGGTCCTTTGAAGGTATGCTCACTTGGTGGTGCTCTTTATTTTGTGACTTTTATTGATGATCACTCAAGGAAGCTTTGGGTTTATGCGTTGAAGACTAAAAATCAAGTCTTTGTAGTATTTAAATAATTTCATGCATTTGTTGAGATATAGACTAGTAAGAAACTAAAATGTGTCTACACTGATAATAGTGGTGAGTTTGTGTTATTAACTGATAAGGGAGAACCTGAGTGTTATGAAGAAGTAGCTAAAGAGTTAATTTGGATGAAAAGATTTATGAAGGTGCTTGGCTTTGAGTAATCAAAGTATGTCTTGCATTGTGATAGCCAGAGTGCAATCCATCTTGGTAAGAATCTGACTTTTCATGTTAGACCAAAGCATATTGATGTGCGGTATCAGTGAATACACGATGCTCTTGATTCTAAACAATTAGCACTTAAAAAGATTCATATGGATGATAATGTTATTGATATGATAATAGAGGTATTGTCAAGAGGAAAGTTTGAATTGTGTTGTTCGTTGGCTGGGATGGTCAACACCTCTATGTAGTTAGGAGGGGGAGAATTGTTAGGTATCCCTCTTATGTGGAGGAAACCTTTGAAAAGAAAAAAAAAAGGTTGATTTAATGAGGTATAAATACCTCATTAAGATTAGGCTTTTTAAAATGGTAAGGATGAGTGAGAGAGAGGGAGAGGCTGCCAACTGAATACAAAAAAAATAGAGAGAGAGGGAGAGGCTGCTGGCCGAAAGAGAGAACAAAAAGAGGGAAAATCAAAGGAGGAGAAACCAAAAAGAAGAGGTAAGAACTGTCAGCAAAGTGTCTTTGATCTTATGTTTGGAAAGGATATTGGTGTCTGTTAGCTTAAAACTTAGATGGTCGATAGAGGGCATTTGGTTCTTATTTTAGAACGGTGAAGATTGGGTTTTGAGCACTATAAGTCCTACTTCTCTTCAGTTTTCGCAGGTCTATTCTCTAGGCAATAATTGGAAGACTATTTGTGGTTCGATCGAGCTGAATTTTGGATAGTAGCTGGAGGACATGAAATCTTCTTTGTGGATGGTTGGATTGGGTTTCTATGAACTGCAAGGGCAGGTATTCCATTTGAATCAAAGCCTCTCAATTCTGATAACTCTCTACTCTCTCATCTGTGGCAAAATTGGTAAACCATATGAATGATTATTGACCTGTGGTCCGATTGAGTTGAAATTTGGATAGCTGGTAGGGGACATTTGGGGGATCATCTTGAATGGTTGGATTACTGCCTTGAGGTCTACTTGTTGAGTTATAGTTGACAGCACGTAGTTGGCCTGTCTTGCTTAACTCATTAGTCTCTTGTTCAATCCAAATTGAGTTTGTTCAATTTGGTTGATGTAATTGAGGTTGTGTACCTCTGTTGTATTCACTTGTTAATTATAGTGAAGTTGATTTCTAGACAAATGTATCCTGTGGTTTTTTGTCTTTACTTTGAAGGGTTTTCCATGTAAAAAAACTAGTGTGTTCTTGTGTGATTGTTTAAGTTGTCATATTTGTTATTCAGTCAACTTCTCATAGATTCAAAAAAGTAGGAGAATGTCTCTTGGGCAATTTGTATTCCATTGCCCCTCTCCCATCACACTGTGCGCCCACTGTCCACATTCTTTACCTACTGTTTGCACAAGCTATGCCTGTTATCTATGCATGCTGCTCCTACTATTGGCTCACCGCTGCTGCTGTTTGTGCATGTTGTTACTGCTTTCTTATGCCTCTGCTGCTCTCCCAACATGCTAGAACAGTTTTTTTCGGGCCACTACTGCTCTCCTCAAGTGCTGCAGCAATTTTCTAACGCAACTACTACTCTCCCTTCACACTGCAATAGTTTCTCGCACTACTGCTACTCTCCCTTTATGCTACAGTAGTTTTCTCACATCACTGCTACTTGCCCTGCTCGCTGCAGTTATTTTCTCGCGCCACTACTAGTTTGCTGGTTGATTTTTGGCCCTGTTACTGCACTTTCTATAGGTGGCTGCTGATTCCTGGACCTACTATTGCACGTTCTGATTTTTTACTTGATTCTAGAGTGTGCTTATGTTGCTGGAAAGCCTCCTGTGGTGCTGCTGGTGCTAGTATACACTCTTGGATGTGCAGAGATGTGCTACTGCTAGTGGTATACCCTCTGGGACGTGTAGGAACATGGTGCTGGTGCTGGTGTACCCTCCTAGACCTATAGGGACATCTGCTACTGCTGGTATACCCTCTTAGATGTGTAGGGATGTGCTACTGGTGCTAGTATACCCACCTGGACATGCTGCTACTATTAGGAAGTTTCCTAGATGTGCTGCTACTACTAGGAAGTTTCCTGGATGTGCTGCTAGTGCATGGAATCCTCTTGGACGTGCTGCTACTGCTAGGAAGTCTCCTATATGTGCAGGGACATGCTGCTGGTCTTGGTATATACTTCTGGACCTACAAGGACATCTGCTACTATTGGTATACCTTCTTGGACGTGAAGAAATGTGCTACTAGTGCTGGTATACCGTCCTGGACCTCTTGCTGCTGCTGGAAAGTCTCCTAGACATGCTGCTACTGCTGGGAAGCCTCTTAGACATGCTGCTAATACAGGGAAGCCTCCTAAATGTGCTGCTGGTGCAAGGAAGCCTCCTAAACATGCTGCTGCCCATCTTGGCTAGCTGCCTTACCTTTTTTCCTTAGTGGCTGCTGTACTCTCCTTGGCCAGCTTCTCCTTGCTTTCTTTCTTCCTCCCCTTGGTCGGCTGCGTTGCCTTCTTTCCTTGGTGTCTGCTGCACTCTCTTTTGCCGATTGCCTTGCCTTCTTTCTCCCTCTCCTTGGCTAGTTGCACCTTGCTTGGTGGCTGCCTCCTCTTTGCCATTCACGTTTCTTTTTCCTTAGGTTTGCCACTCACCTCTCTCTTTGGCCAGCTTTCTCAATTTTTTGTAATACACAACCTTCTTGCAACACACATAAGGGTATTTATAGAGTTTTGAAATTAGGGCTACACAATAATCAATGGTCATCATTAATTCCCATATGTTGCCCTACAATCAATGGATTTGATTCCTAAAATTTATGGTCAATAATTAATATTGACTTCCTAAAATTTAGGGTCAACGGTCAATCTTGACCACTAAAATTTAGGGTCACAGTCAATGTTGAATTCTTAACGCCAGGGTTAACCTATCATCACCCGTTTCTCCCGATGACCTTATTACATCTCAGTGGCATTTATAATATCAAATCAACACATATAACTAAGTAAAATGGTGTTGATAATAAATCCAACATTATCCATCAAAGTTGGGGTCAACAATCTCCCCATTTAGATTTGTTGGCAACATATTAAATCCAACCATGCACAATATCCCTTGCACATAGTCATTCATAACACCCCTTGAACCATGCATCTCCCTTAACATGGTTTAACCCCCCCCCCCCATTTCTACTTCTCCCCCTTTATCCATCAAGCTACTCTCCTTTTTTATCAATACATACTCTCTTTGGATTTATGCAAAATATTTCCCTTTTTGACAACAAATTCAAAGAATAATAGAAGAAGGAAGGGGAAAGGGGTTAGAGAATACCTAAACCTTTAAGGTATGGCTGAATACTTAAGTTCAGCATCCAAGATGTTCCAATCTTCCATGCCACAACAAATATTCATCTTTAGTACTCATGTGGCATGTGTTTTTGCTTTCAGAAACTTGATATAAGTTTCTATTTGTTCTTTCACCCTTAGTAAGAAGGGTACCATCTCTTAATCTCTTTACTATGCAGACACTTTTGTTGAAAGTAACTTCATGTTCATCATCAACATTGATAAGATTGTGTTTTAGCCTTTCAACATAATCACTTTCTTTGATTTCAACTTTTCTGTACCAATTTCAGCAACATCGATACCTTGAATCCTTGAGTCATCATTATTGCCAAATTTAACGGACCCTCCATCATATTTTGCTACGCCCTTCAACATCTTGGAGTCTCTTGTCATGTATAAAGAGTAGACATTATCTAAGATCCATGGTTTTTCTTTCTTGGAAGCTTTTAAGGCTACTTCAATAAATATAGGCGTTTCTCTTCCTTTTCTTCCTTTTTGGTTGAATGTGGGAGCATGTGTAGGTGTTCTCCTTTTCACTCTTTAATTGGACAACAATGGTTGGCATGTTCTCCTTTGCCTTTCTTGACCAGGCAGCAATGTCAATCAATTCTCAGTAATGTGTCCAACCTTTTCACATCTTCCACAAATCTCTCTCAGCAAATCAAAACTATTTCTCAATGGAATATGACTTCTTTCTACTTAAGATTGTCTCCTTTCTTAACAAAGTCTCCCTTTAGACTCTTGCTTTACATTCCTCTTCATTATAGGCTAAATATTCCAACAAGTATTAGCCTTATGTCCATACTTACCACAACTCCAGCAAAATCCTTTGAACCAGGATTTACTTCTCTTACCAAGTTTATGTCTTCTTTCTTTAGTAGCTGGTGTGGCAACCTTCTCTTTATCTTTGATAGTTTGTCTCCTATGGATGGGCGTATCCACCATATCTTTCCTAACCCATTTTAACTTGGGTTGGTCTCACTTCTCCATCATGTCATTGTGCTTGCTTTCGAGCACAAACATAATTTTCTTCTTTTCTTTACCTTCTCACTCGGCTTCTCAATATAGTCAAGTCCTTTCTTTCACATAAACTAAGGTCTTTAATTACTTAGACACTCATCTAACTTTCTAGTAGCATCCTCTTTGATGGCACTTGTTGATGATGACTCTCCTTTTCTTTCCATGGCCTGCATAAAGCTTTCTTCATGCTTCTTTAGCTCAAACTCAGCCATGTGAAGCTTAGCTTGCCAAATCAGCACCTCTTGCTCTTGTGCAATCACCTTAGTGCCAAGATCTTCGTATATCTTACCTTGCTCAGCCTCAAGTATGATTGGCTACTCAATCCTTTTCAAGTACTACTCCTCTTTTCCTCCTTTTTTGCTTCAAACTCTTTTTCTTTCACCTAGAGATTAGATTTATTAACAAAATTTTCATACAACTACTTAAGATGGTTTACCTCTTTTTCCAACTTGTTGTTTTTTTGCATACAAGTTTTTAATTTATTCTTAAGTTGCTACAACAACTCATCCTTTTCTTTTTTTATTAATTCCTCCTCACTTGGAGATTCTTTGTCATCATCTACTTGAGCGACCAGCATATCCTTTGCAGCATAATCATCAAAATCATCAACTTCTTCTTCAAAATCCTCTTTATCCAACTTGTTCAAATAATTTCTTCTTTTAGATCTGAAAAATTGCCTTTTTCCTTTGGCACTTGAATTTTCAGCTTTAAAACAGCTGGAGTTCTTTGTTCTCCACCTTTGGGTGGGCTCATCATCATCATCATCATCGCTTACTTCTATTCTTTTTGTACAGTCTATGGCAAAGTGCCCTATGTCACCACAACTAAAACACTTCAGGGGTAATTTTCCTTATACGTCTCTTTTCTTTTCTTCATATTGTTAGTGATATATGCCAAAACTTTATCCAATTAAGGATCACCATCTTCTTCTCTAGAGCTACTATCAGATTCTTTTTCTCAGTCTTTAATCTTTAACTTCTTCATTGCCTTGAAGGCCAACTCCTTCTCCACCTTAGACTTCTTTTCTTTCTTCATTAGGGCTATTCTCATTTCATAAGCCACCAATATGTTGTGTAAGTCATCTAAAGGTAACCTATCCAAATCTCTATCTTCTATGGAAGAGATTTTGGCATTGTAAGCTTTTGGCAAGGTTCTAAATATTTTCCTCACTACAGTGGAATCATGGATCTCCTCTCTATAGCCTCTAATGGAGTACGCAATCTCGTTGATTCTTGTGAAGAATGCATCCACAGTCTCATCATTCTGCATCTTTATGTTTTTGAATTTGCTCCTTCAAATTTGTAACTTCACTTCCTTCACAACCTTGTATCCTTCATAGATGTTCTTTAATTTGTCCCAAATTTGCTTGGCTATGTTACACCTCATCACCTTTGTGAATTCTTTATCGGATAAGAAGGCACATAAGGCATTTCTTGCCTTTTCATCACATTCCAAGTTCTTCTTATCAGCCGGCATCATAGAATCACCTTCAGCAATAGAGATAAAACCACTAATAGCAAACTTAAACACATTAAGACCAAGGGACATCAAATATAGGAGTATTCTATTCTTCCATAATTAATAATTCCATCTATCAAACATAGGGATGCCCTTGCAGTTGACATTATTTATGCTATCCATGATCTCAAGTAGTGATAGAAATAAAAACTTACACAGCAATGCATAACTTCACTTCAAAGCAAAAAAATTGGATCAATAGAGGAACCAAGCCCTGATACCACTTGATGAGAACTATTTTAGGTCTCATACTGAGAGGGGGGTGAATTAGTGTGAAATATGCGCTTTTAACAAATCGATTTGGATTTAACCTCTATGACTTGTTAGAGCCAATGATCCAATTTTTATCTTTCTCCTTTATGTGAGCACAACAATATGAATATAAATCAATGCACAAGCACCCAAGCACACAAGATAGTTTTTACATGGTTCACCCATAATATGTGAGCTACGTCCATGATGTGATAGGATCTCTCCTAAATCACACAATCAACTCTTCTTATCAAAGGATACAGTTTGGTTGTGGAAGGATCACTCCTTAACCACTTATAATGATTTCTCGATCACTCCAAGGGTGTCCCACCCTGTTGTTCAACAAATTATCAAGATTTTATATAAAAACCTTTCCTAGAGAACAATCACTCAATCTGTATAGACTATTAAAGCAAAATATAGATCTTCTCCTTCCTTCATTACTAGTGTTGTCTCACCCGCTACTGGTGCTACCTCACTTACTACCTTGGCAAGATCTCTCCTCTATTGCCGAGCACATTTTCTCCTCGGTTGCTACCAGCTATCGGGCCTGTTATTGGACACACTTTCTCCTCGGGTGTTGCAAGTTACCAAACTTGCTACTGGGTACGTTTCCTCCTCTGCTGCTGTAAGCTGCTGGACCTTCTACTGGGTATGCTTTCTCCTCTTGCTACTGCAAGTTCTCAGACTTACTGTTATTACTACCTGCATGCATTGCTACCTACATGTTCTGCTATCGCTGTTAGCACATGCTGCAATTGCTGTCCATATGTGCTGCTATCAATGTCCGTACATGTTGTCACTACTGTCCACGCGCTCTGTTAATGCTGTCCATGTGCGTTACCACTGTTGTCCACAGGTGCCGTTAATGCTATCTACACATGTCATTGCTGCCTGCTATCCACATGCATTGTGCCTGCTATCTATGCTCCTATTGTTCGAACATGCTGTGCCTATTGTCCATGCACACTGTGCTTGCTATCCACACGCATTGGTCTTGTTGTCTGCAATCTCTATGCCCTCTGTCCACGCGTTCTTTGTGCCTTCTATTTGCACACACTGCACCCACTATCTGCATGCGTTATGCCCATTATTCACACTCCTTCTGTTCACACACACTGCACCTATTGTCCCTGCTCTTTGTGCCTACTGGTCATGAGCACTGTGCTCATTGTCTACGCTCTCTGCACATGCTGTCCATGCACTCTGCGCCTGCTGTCCACATGTACTGTACCCGCTGTACACATGCATTGTGCGCCCACTGTCCGCACTCACTGTGCTGATTATCTGTGCAAGTTGCCCCTGCTATTGGCTCACACTGCTACTGCTGTCCTTGCATGCTATTACTTCTTTCTCACATGCTACTACTCTCCCCATGCATTGCAGCAATTTTCTCATGCCTCTTCTCACACCACTACTACTCTTGTGTGCTACAGCAATTTTCTTGCACCGCTGTAGCTGTTTTCTCGTGCTGCTATTGGTTTGTTGGTTGATTTTCAAAACTGCTACTGCACTTTCTGCAGGTGGCTGATTCCCAAACCTACTACTGCACATTCTGACTTTTTGCTTGATTCTCGAGCATGCTTTTGCTGTTGGGAAGTCTCCTAAAGTGCTGTCGGTGTTAGTATACACTCTTAGACCTGCAGGAGCATGAGATATGCGCTTTTTACAAATCGATCCCAATTTAACCTCTGTGGCTTGTTAGAGTCAATGATCCAATTTTTATCATTCTCTTTTATGTGAGCATGACAATATAAATATAAATCAATGCACAAGAACCCAAGCACACACGACAATTTTTACGTGTTTCTCCCAAAATGTGTGAGCTACATCCACGGTGTGATAGGATCCCTTTTAAATCATACAATCCACTCTTATTACCAAGGGATGTAATTTGGTTGTGGACTCCTTAACCATTTACAATGATCTCTTGATCAAGGAGATGATTTGCCAATCACTCTAAAGGTATCCCACCCTGTTATTCAACAAATTGTCAAGAGTTTAAGGAAAAACCTTTCCTGGAGAATGATCACTCAATGTGTACAAATTGTTAAAGTAGAATATGGATCTTCTCCTTCCTTCGCTATCAGTGTTGTCTCACCCGCCGCCTCACCTGCTACCTTGACAAGATCTCTCCTTTGTTGCTTGGAATGTTTCTCCTCAACTGTTGCAAGCTACTAGACCAGCTATTGGGCATGCTTTCTCCTCGACTGTTGGACCTTCTGCCGAGCATGCTTTCTCCTCAGCTGCTGGACCTTCTACCGAGCATGCTTTCTCCTTTTGCTACTACAAGCTACTGGGCCTTTTATCGAGCACACTTTCTCCTTCTGCTATTGCAAGCTATTGGACCTGCTGCTATTGCTGCTTGTATGTTCTGTTATCACCACTAGCACGCACTGCTATTGCTGTCCAAATGTATTGCTATCGCTGTCAATACACACTGTTGCTATTATCCATGAACGCTACTAATGCTCTCTGTGCACGCTGCCACTACTGTCCGCACGCGTTGCTAATGCAGTCCGTACAAGCTACACCATTTGTTCGCTACTGTTTGCATGTGCTATTAATGTTATCTGCAAGTGCTGTCACTACTTCCTACTGTCCACATGCGCTATGCTTGCTGTCCATGCTTCTGTTGTCCCCACACGCTGCACCTGCTGTCCACGTGCGCTGTGCCTGCTATTAGCACACATTGTGCCTGCTATCCACATGCATTACTCCTGCTATTGGTGCTCTTTGTGCCTACTATCTGCGCTCTCTGCGCCTTCTGTTTGTGTGCATTATGCCTGCTATCCACGCTTTCTGCACCCACTATATGCACACTCTCTATGCCTGTTGTCCGCACACACTAGTCTTACTGTTAGCACTCTCAACACCTTCTGTCTGTGCGCATTGTGCCTGCTGTCTAGGCTCTCTACGCCCACTGTACATGCATTCCCTACACCTGCTGTCCATACGTACTACACCTTCTGTATGCGCGCATTCTATGCCCAATGTCCATGCTCGCTATACGTCCACTGTCCACACTCTCTACCTACTGTCTGCACAAACTGTACCTTCTGTCTATATGAGTCACTGCTGCTATCCACACACATGTTCCTATTATTCATATGTGCTACTCCTACTATCAGCTTGCACTGCTGCTACTGTCCGTGCACTCTATTACTACTTTCTCATGCCACTGCTGCTCTCCTAATGCACTGCAACAATTTTTCTCATGCCACTACTGCTCTCACCGCATGTTGTAACAATTTGCTCGCACTATTGCTGCTCTCCTTGCATACTGCAACAGTTTTCTCACACCACTACTGGTTTGCTAGTTGATCCTCGAACTTGTTGCTGCACTTTTTGCAGGTGGCTGCTAATTCTCAGACCTACTGCTGCACGTTTTGATTTTTTGCTTGATTCCCAAGTGTGCTTCTACTACTAAGAAGCCTCTTGAGGTGCTGTTGGTGCTGGTATACCATCTTAGACATGTAGGGATGTCTACTACTACTAGTATACCCTTCTGGACATACAAGGATGTGTTGTTAGTGCTGGTATACTCTCTTAGACATGTAGGGACATGCTTCTGCTACTGGGAAGCCTCTTGAGGTGCTGTTGGTGCTGGCATACCCTCATGGACCTGCAAGGACATCTGCTGTTGTTGGTATATCCTTTTAGACGTACAGGGATGTGCTACTACTACTGGTATACCCTCTTGAACATGTAGGAACATTCTGCTGGTGCAAGGAAGCCTCCTAGACATGTTGTTGCTCTCTTATTGGTCGACTACTTTGCCTTCTTTCCTTAGTGGCTGTTGCACTCTCCTTGGCCAGTTGCCCCTTGCTTTCTTTCTTCCTCTCCTTGGCCAACTGCCTTGCCTTCTTTCCATGGTGGCTGCTGCTCTCTCCTTGGCCGGTTGCCCCTTGCTTGGTGGCCACCTAACTGCCTCCTCTTTTCCATTCACCTCCCTCTTTGGCCAACTCTCTTAATTTTCTATAGCACATACCCTTCTTACAAGACACATAGGGTTATTTATAGAGCCTTGAGATTAAGGCTACACGATCATCAACGATCATCGTTAATTCCTACATATTGCCCTATAATCAACGACCAGATTTGATTCCTAAAATTTAGGGTCAATGGTCAACATTGACTTCCTAAAATTTAAGGTCAACAATCAATGGTCAATCTTAACTCCTAAAATTTAAGGTCATGATCAACATTGACTTCTTAATGCTAGGGTTGACCTGTCATCATCGGTTTCTCCTAATGATCTCACTACATATCAACAGCATTTATAATATGAAATCAACATATATAATTGTGTAAAATGGTGTTGACAACAAATCCAACATTATCCATCAAAGATAGGCTCAACAATACTTAATATTGGCATATCAAACTTACTTGCCTATAGAGCTAATCCAAATGAAACGAAAGAGATACAGAAACAAATGGATGAGTTAATGCAAAAGGAATTTATAAGGGAAAGTCTTAGCTTATGCTCGGTCCCTATCATCTTAGTCCCAAAGAAAGATGGAACATGGCATATGTATGTGGATTGTCAAGCCATTAATAAGATTGCTATAAAGTATAGACATCCTATCCCTAAATTAAAAGATATGCTTGATAAGTTACATGGTTCGTGTGTGTTTTGAAAAATTGATTTGAAGAATGGTTATTATCAAACTCGCATGAAAGAGGGAGATGAATGGAAAACAACATTTAAAACTAAATATGGATTGTATGAGTAGTTAGTAATGCCTTTTGGATTAACTAATACACTTAGTACATTTATGAGGTTAATAAGTCATGTCTTATGTGCTTTCATAAGCAAATTTGTAGTAGTTTACTTTGATGATATTTTAGTTTATAGCAAGGATTTGGATGAACATGTGAAACACTTGCATACTATGTTCAATGTGTTAAGAGAGAACCAATTATATGCTAATCTAAAAAAGTGAACATTTTGCATAGAATCCGTTGTGTTTCTTGGCTATGTTGTTAGTTTGCAAAGTATTAGTGTGGATAGGGAGAAGGTAAAGGTGATAAGACTGGCCTACACCTAAGAATGCAAACGAGGTAAGAAGCTTTCATGGTTTAGCAAGTTTTTATCAAAGGTTTGTTACGGATTTTAGTTCCATTGCTGCACCCTTAAATGAATTTGTTAAAAGGAATGTTTTTTCCAAAGGGGATGATGTGCATGTTCAAGCTTTCAATACTTTGAAAGAAAAGCTTACTAATGCATCTTTGTTATGCTTGCCTAACTTTGATAAGGTTTTTGAGGTAGAATGTGATGTATCTAGAATAGTAATAGGGGTTGTTTTGATACAAGATTCCAAATTGATTGCTTATTTTAGTGAAAAGATAAGTGAGACAGCCTTAAATTATCCCACTTATGATAAGGAACTTTACGCATTAGTATGAACTCTTCAAACATGGCAATATTATTTATGACCAAGGGAATTCATCATTTATTCTAATCATGGGAGCTTAAAGTTCTTGAAATCCCAAGGTAAGCTTAATAAAAGACATGCTAAGTCACTAGAGTTCATAAAAAAATTTCCTTATGTGATCAAGTACAAATATAGAAAGGAAAACATTGTTGCTGATGTATTGTCCAGGAGTTACACATTACTTACTTCTTTGCAAACTAAGTTACTTGGGTTTGAATTACTTAAAGGCTTGTATGCAAATGATTCTGATTTTGGCCAAGTACTGAATGCATGTGATAAATGTGCATTTGGTGACTTTTACAGGAATGAATGGTTTTTGTTTAATAGGGATCAATTATGTGTGCCTATTTGTTTTATTTATGAGTTACTTGTTAGGGAAGATCACGAGGGTGATTTAATGGGGCATTTTAGTGTGCAAAAGACTCTAGATATATTACATGAACATTTTTATTGGCCTAATATGAAGCGTAATGTGCATTCCATTTGTGATAAGTGCATTATATTTAGGCAAGCAAAGTTTAGAGTTAAACCGCATGTGATGAGAACCATAGAGATGATCGGTGGAAGGCTTCAATGGATGCAAGAGGTCCATTGCACATTCCAGAAGGCCTAATAACATAAGCTAGAGTAAAAAAGATTAAAGAAGAACTAAATGGGCTAATTCAAAACATTCAGACTAACCAAGCTTCATATGGTGCAAATTTAAGTTTGACAAAGAGTTCAGGCCTAATTAATATAATTAGAATACTTAAATAAGTTAGACTAAGTAATAGCATTCCCTCCTAAATAGGAGTTTATGGTCTATGTTGGAATTTTTCCATATTTAGGAACTCCTCCAAAATAAGGATTTCTCCTAAGTAGGAATTTATGCCTCTTTAGGATTGCTATCTTATCCTATAAATAGGCACCCCTTGTATGCTCTGGAAAAGGCAGACAACTTTGAGTGAAACAACAAGCAAGAATTTTTTTGCTCTTAGTTCTTTTAAGAACTAAAGAACTTATCAAGAGGTACTTCTTCTTGTGGCGTTCCAACTGACTTATCACTCCTAATTCCTTTCTTTTCTGGAGTGTGACATCTATATCCTTCTTAAATACCCTAGGTTCTTGTTCCTTTGAAGGGTGGGTCTAGGGTTTGTGATATTAAACTTTGGTTTAGCTTTTCTAGTTGTTCTTTGATTCTTTGTGTACATTGGGTCCCTAAGCCGCATCTTTTTGGTGTTTTTTGCATCAGTTGGTATCAAAGGCCTAGTTCTAAATCAGGTTGAATCCACTCATTCTTCAATTTTCTATCTTTTGATTTATTTATTGTTATTTAGTTTGTTTATTATGTGTATTATCATTCAAATGCGCAAATCTGTTTATTTGTAATCCTTCTCTCTTTGCTTGTTTATTTAAGCTCATAAACGTGCTAATTTCAATTCCAATTGCTATGTCTAAGTATTCCACTATTGTTTTGTGTTGAGAAAAAAAAAACTAAAAAAAAAAGAAAAAGGATGGAAGAAGAACAAAAGAAAAAAAAATCAAATTCAAAGTTATTGATAAGGTTAACAGTTTGGTCATATTGGCCACAATAATAATAAAGTTTTCTTGCTCAACTCCAATTCTACCAACTATTTTCCTATTTTTGTTACACAAGTTTGTCCTCTAATTTATATTACCCCTATCCTGATTTTGTGAGTTTAGTTCATTAAATCCGTTTGTATTGATATCCTTTTTCGTTTGATTCTTTGTTCTCCAATTTGTTCAATTTTACGCCATTTATCTTATTTTGTTCAAAATCAATACCCTTGATTTACGTTGTTTAGTTTTTTATAGAAATGAAAGGGAAAATCTGAGTGGTAAAAAGTAAAAGTGAAAGTTCACATAAAGAAAAAGCTATAAAGAGTGTAAACACGAGGGATTGTGACACAATCTTTTGAGTGACACACATAAGGGAGTATTCTATGAGGTTTCCTATTTGTTTTGTGCAGAAGTAAGACTACGATGTCCAAATGTGGTTGAATTGCAGCACTATGTGGAATTAAAAGACATTATGCACATGGTAATGAAAGTTGAAAGGCAACTTAAATGAAAGGGCTCCACATGGTTTGGGTAGAATTCAGGTTCTACCTCATCATGCAAGCCAAATTGGAGTAAAAGGGACGAGATGGCCAATTACAAGTCCAAAGCAGAACTATCCAAGCACAAGAATGTAGGTTCTAGCAAGGAGACAGGTAAATTTGAACCCCAACTAAGTAAAAATAGAGATGTTAAATGTTTTAAGTTTTTGGGCAGGGGTCACATTGCATCTCAATTTCCAAATAAGCGTGTAATGATCCTGAGAAGTAATGGTGATGTTGAAACTAAAAGTGAATCAGATGATGATTCTGTGCCATCATTAGAGGGTAAACATGATGGAGAGGAGTATCCGGTTAGTCGCTCTCGTTACAAGGTGAGCATTGAATGTGAGAGTAAAAGAAGAAAATGAGGTGCAACGAGATAATATCTTTCAAAAAAGGTGTCTCATCAAAGATAAGGTATGTAGTATGATTATTGATGGTGGGAGTTGCACTATCGTTACTAGCACAACTATGGTTGAGAAGCTGGATTTACTTACTATGAAGCATCCTAAACCATATAAACTTCAGTGGTTAAATGAGAGTGATGAAGTGAAGGTAAATAAGTAAATGCTCATATCATTTTCTATCAGAAGGTACCATGACAAAGTTTTATGTGATGTTGTACCTATGTATGCGGGACATATTCTATTAGGAAGACCATGGCAATTTAATAGGCGAGTTATGCATGATGGCTTCAAGAATCGATATTCCTTTGTAATGAATGAAAAACTTGTCATTCTTATACCATTATCACCTCAACAAGCATATAAGGATCAATTAAGGATTAAAAATGAGAGTGAACAAAAAAGAGAGATTGATAAAAGAGAAAAGAGAGAAGAAAACATAAGGACACAAGAGAAAGAGAAGAAAATATAAAGTCTTTATGCAAAAGGAAGTGATGTCAAAAGAGCATTCTATGCTAAAGAGCCTATGATTGTACTTTTGTACAAGGAGGCTTATTTTACCACTAACAAGTTTGACTCATCTTTGCCTAGTGTTGTTGTTGCACTATTGTAGGAATTTGAAGATGTATTCCCTAACAATATCCCAACTGGATTGCCACTTAATAGAGGAATTGATTTCATCCCAAGTGCATCCATCCCTAACTGACCAACATATAAGAGTAATCCTAATGAGACAAAGGAGCTTACAAAGGTAGGTTGAGGAGCTTATGTCCAAAGGATATGTGATGGAAAGCATGAGTCCATGTGCTATTCCTGTCCTACTTGTACCAAAAAAAGATGGGACTTGGAGGATGTGTGTTAATTGTGAAGCAATCAACAAAATCACTGTAAAGTATCATCACCTCATACCTAGATTAGATGACATGTTAGATGAATTACATGAGTCATGTGTCTTTTCTAAGATTGATTTGAAAAGTAGATATCATTATATTAGGATGAGAGAAGGAGATGAGTGGAAAACAACTTTCACAACTAAGTATGGGTTGTATGAGTGGCTAGTTATGCCATTTGGTCTCACTAATGCACCAAGTACCTTTATGGGACTAATCAATCATGTTTTACGTGCATTCATTGGTAAATTTGTAGTTGTGTATTTTGATGATATTTTGGTCTATAATAAAACCTTAGAAGATCATCTTAATCATTTACATTCTGTTGTAAGTGTTTTACGTTCTGAGAAATTGTATGCTTACATAAATGTTCCTTTTGTACTGATCAGATCACATTTCTTAGCTGTGTTGTTAGTGCTAAAGGTGTTAAGGTTGACGAGGAAAAAGTTAAGGCAATTTGTGATTGGCCTATACCTAAGTCAACTAGTGACGTGCGTAGCTTTCATGGTCTAGCTAGTTTCTATAGCACCATTGCCGCACCACTCACTGAGCTTATCAAAAAGAACATGAGTTTTAGGTGGTTTAGTGACCAAGACAAGGCTTTTAATTGCATCAAGGAAAAATTAAGTTCTACATCTTTACTTGTTTTACCTAACTTTGCAAAAGCTTTTGAGATTGAGTGTGATGCTTAAGGTATTAGCATTAGAGCTGTTTTGATGCAAGAAAGGGGCTTAATTGCTTACTTTAGTGAAAAGCTAAGTGGAGAAAGCCTTAATTATCCTACTTATGATAAAGAAATGTATGCATTGGTACGGGCTTTGGAGACATGGCAACATTACCTTTAGCCTAAGGAGTTTGTCATCCATACTGACCATGAATCTTTGAAGCACTTAAAGGGACAAGGAAAGTTGAACAAAAGACGTGTCAAGGAGGTTGAATTCATTAAGACCTTTCCCTACATCATCTAATATAAAAAAAAAAAAAAAGGTAAGCAAAATGTGGTAGCTAATGCATTATATGGCAGGTATGCCTTTATCTCTACACTTACTGCAAACTTATTAGGATTTGAACACATTAAGGATTTACATGTGAATGATCCTAACTCTGCTAATGCGTATGGAGCATGTGAGGCGTCAGCCTTTGAGACGTTTTATAGGCATAAGGGTTTCTTATTTAGGGAAAATCATTTATGCATGCTTATGAGTTCTTTATGGGAGTTGGTTGTAAGAGAAGCTCATGAGGGTGGTCTAATGGGTCATTTTAGAGTTATGAAAACCCTAGATGTCCTAAATGAACATTTATTTTGGCCACGAATGAAACGAGATGTTGAGAGGATATGTGTGAAATGCATAACATGCAAACAAGCTAAATCTAGAGTTTTACCTCATGACTTATATACCTTTTTACCCATACCTAACCATCCCTGGGTTGATTTATCTATGGACTTTGTACTAGGATTGCCACGAACAAAAAGGGGTAGGGATTCTATATTTATTGTTATTGATAGATTTTCAAAGATGGCACACTTCATCCCATGTCATAAAACTGATGATGCAAACAACGTGGCTGACTTATTCTTTATAGAAGTAGTATGTTTGCATGGCATGCCATGAAGCATTGTTTCAGATCTAGATACAAAGTTCTTAAGCTACTTCTAAAAGACTTTGTGGGGTAAGTTAGGTACTAAGCTATTGTTTTCAACTACTTATCATCCACAAATTAATGGGTAGACTGAGGTAGTTAATCAAACTCTTTCTACTCTTTTGCGTGCTATTATTTGAAAAAATTTGAAAACATGGGAAGAGTGTTTACCACAAGTTGAGTTTGTGTATAATAGGAGTGTTCATTCTACTACTAGTTACTCTCCATTTGAAATCGCATATAGTTTTAATCTATTGACTCCTTTGGATTTGGTACCTATACCTGTCAATAAGTATGCCAGCTTAGATGGTGAATGCAAGGCTGACATGATAAAAAAATTGCATGAAAAGGTGCGACAACATATTTAAAAACGAACTATGCAACATGCATCCTATGTCAACAAAGGATGAAAGAAGATGGTGTTTGAACTTGGTGATTGGGTTATGTGCATATGTGCAAGGAATGATTCCCAACTCAGAGGCTTTCAAAGCTACAACCTAGAGGAGATGGTCTCTTTCAAGTTATAGACTGAATTAATGACAATGCTTATAAGTTGGACCTTCCTAGTGAGTATAATGTGAGTGCAACATTTAATGTTTCTGATCTTTCCCCTTTTGATGTAAGTGATGATTCGGGGATGAATCCTTTTGAGGAGAGAGGGAATGATGAGAACCATAGAGATGATGGGTGGAAGGCTTCAATGGATGCAAGAGGTCCATTGCACATTCTAGAAGGCCTAATAACACAAGCTAAAGCCAAAATGATTAAAGAAGTACTAAATGGGCTAATTCAGGACATTTAGGCCAACCAAACTTCAAATGGTGCAGATTCAAGTTTGACAAAGAGTCCATACCTAATTAATATAATTAAAATACTTAAATAAGTAGACTAAGTTATAGCATTCCCTCCTAAATAGGAGTTTATTGTCTATGTTGGAATTTTCCCATATTTAGGAATTCCTCCAAAATAAGGATTTCTCCTAAGTAGGAATTTATTTCTCTTTAGGATTGCTATCTTAGCCTATAAATTAGCACCCCTTGTATGCTCTGGAAAAGGCAAACAAATTTAAGTGAAACAAAAAGTAAGAGTTTTTTTTCTCTCAGATCTTTTAAGGACTAAAGAACTTATTAAGAGGTACTTCTTCTTGTGGCATTCCAATTGAATTATCACTCTCAATTCCTTTATTTTCTGGAGTATGGCGTCCATATCATTCTTAAATACCCTAGGTTCATTTTTTTTGAAGGATAGGTCTAGGGTTTGTGATATTAAACTATGGTTTAACTTTCCTGGTTGTTCTTTGATTCCTTATAAGCATTGGGTCCCTAAGCCACGTCTTTTTGGGGTTTTCCGCATCAGCATGGCTTGTATACACCCTTACTTATGCCTAACCAACCTAGGACTAATATTTATGTGGACTTTGTCTTAAGACTACTAAGGTCTCAAAGTAGTAAGGAGAGCATATTTTTCATTGTTGATAAGTTAGTAAAATGGCTTATTTTGTTGCATATTCTAAAACCAATGGTGTAACACATATTGCTGAGTTATTCTTTAAAAAGTGGTACATTTGCATGGATTGCCAAAAACTATTGTTAACGATAAGGATGTTAAGTTCTTAAGTTATTTTTGGTGCACTTGATGGAATAAATTGGGAACTAAACTCTTATTTTCTACTGTTACACATCCTCAAATAGATGGACAAATTGAAATAATTGATAGGACACTTACTACTTTGTTATGTACTATCATTTAAAAGAACTTAAGGCAATAAGAATGGTGTTTGTCACATATTGAGTTTGCTTATAGTAGATTTATTCATTCTACTACTTTCTTATCACCTTTTAAAGTTGCTTATGGTTTTAATCCTTTAATTACTTTGGAGATTTTATCTTTGCCTACTAAAGAGCGTGCTAACATTAATAGTAAGAAAAAGGAAAAATTTGTAAAGGATTTACTTGCCAAGGTTCGGGCTAACATTGAAATGAAGAATGAGCAATATGCTAAGCAAGTTAATAAAAGGCATATGAAGGTTGTCTTTGAACCTAGTAATTGGGTATGGGTACATATAAGGAAGGAACAGTTTCTCCTACAAAAAAAGTCCAAATTACAGTCTCAAGGAGATGAACCTTTTCAAATCTTGGAGAGAATTAATGACAATGCCTATAAGCTAGATTTACCAAGCAATTATGGTAATGTTAGTGCTACTTTTAATATTGCTAACTTATCTTTGTTTGATGTAGGAGATTTGAGGATGAACCCTTTTAAAGAGGGGAGCAATGTTGGAGAACAAGGTGTTATTCAAGTACAACAAAGCAAGTATTCCCTAGGTCCTTTACAAGGAATTGATGGTCCAATGACTAGGGTAAGGACTAAGAGGATGAAAGAGACTTTACAAAGCTTAATCATAGAGCTACATGAAAAAAAAAAAAAAAGGTGTTTCAGAAGATTCCCAGACTATTCTAAAAATTTTCAATACTACACCAAGAATAATCACTTATCTTTATATGCAAAATAGAACTTGAAGAACAAAACTTGAAGCCCATGATATAAGTCCAAGTTGTATGACCAAGCTATGGAAAGGCTCAATTGAACGCTAAGTTGTATTAATGGGCCTAATTTTGTATTGGGTTACTGGACTTAAAGTTAAGGCCAAATTACATGTAAAAAAAAGCTTAACTTTTTGGGTTTATTTAGGCTTGTAGGTTTATTGAGTCTTAATACATTAGTTAGGGTTTTACTCTGACTTTATATCATTAATATTAGTCTTTTTAAGAATTCCTAATCAAGGTAGAATTGTATTCTTTAATTAGAAAGATCACCTATAATTAAGGTTTTCCTATATAGGTATGTTAAGAAATATCTTTTCTATACAAGATTGTAATATTTACATGCCTATATAAAGACTACAACTATGTAAAATGGAATCAACAAGATTGATGTATTTTGTAATAAGCTTTGCTTTGTTTTCTTGTATTCTTAGAAGAATACATTGGATTGACTTATCAAAAGAGTGATGATTAGGACTTTTAGAACTTAATTTCCTTAGGGTTCTTATTTGGTCAATCCAACTTGTTTACTAACTTTTTAAGGTGTGCATAACAAATTGATTCAAAGGTTTGTAGGGCAGGTCGCCTAGCAAATTCTTTATTAGTATTAGTTGGATTTAATCCATTAAATATGAGAACTTATAACATAAGTGTCGAACTAGCTCAATCGAATTATTATTAATCAAAATGATTAACAATGGACTATAAAGTATTGATATTTCTAAAATATGTGCATTTTCTTAAGACACGACACTTGTTTGACATTTTTTTGAATATACATTTGACATTTCAAAACATGTTTGATAAAAAATAAAAATAAAAAGAAAAATTCAAACATGTATATCCTATGCTTCTAACCTACATGTTAAATATTTCTAATATACACTTTGCACACTTTTAATACATTTTCTTAAAATTTTTAATTAATGTATCATATATTTAAAAATCATATATATATATATATATATTTACAATAAACATGTTAGTGAATAATTTGATGGTGAAAAGTAATAATTAATAATTATCTTTTATTTCAATAACCATATTGATTGCTTTAATTTATAATTTCCTAAATGTTATGTTACATGAAATATGATTTGTTTAAAATTCTCAACAAAAAATTAACTATAACCGAAAAAATAATATAATAAGTTATGTATTCGAAATAATAATAAATCTATTAAAATATTTAAAATAAAAATTATATATTTATGTTTAATATATATATATATATATATATATATATATATATAACATATATTTTGCCGTAGTATTAATATTGTACTAATGTTTTAATTTTTTAGGAGTTCATATATGCTTGTGCTGGCATTATGTCATATTTATATTTGTGTCGGGTTATATCCATAGTTCTCTTGTTGGCGTCATAATCGATGGAGATTGTGAATCTCAATTATGTGGAGAAGAAAAGAATATGCAAGAAACCTATATGGATGGGGCATATATCTCAAACCTAATTAAAAAAGGTAATCTGCTCCAACGCACCTCCATAACTACGCGGTCAAAATTTCTTTACTTTTTCATGTATTTTCCTTTAGACCTAGTAGCTTTAGATTTTAGTCTCCCGTAATTGCGCATTTGTGTTAGTAGTTTTTGGGTCAACCGCGAGATCATGTCTGCGGGAGTCCATTTTTGCCACTTACCGTCTCCATAATTTTAGCCAATCAGATGATTTGAATACTCTGAGATAAACACTCCCCCACGACAGCCTTTGACATCCAAAGGCAGTTTAAGTGACAAATCTTTCGGGGGGGAATCACGCCGGAAATCTCGTTGATGCCCATACCTTTTTGCATATTTGCTCATTTCTCTCTTTGATTCATTTCATTTATATCTCCTTTCTTTATTAGATATGATGCGGTATTTCCTTCCTTCAAGCTTCAGAGGAGAGCGGGTCTGCGAGTGAACTTGTAACACACGACAAAATAAGAAATGGTGAAAAGATGAATCCTAATAATGGGAACGTAGAAGGCATACGCGTGCGAACGGATTTGCTCCTTATCAAAAAAAAAAAAAAAAACGTAAAAACGAAAAACCAGAAATACTTCATATGAAGAGTGGTGTAAGATTGAGAAAAAGCAGTCGGTAGAAGGCAATGGCTGTCGCTGGCTGCCCAAACGAAGAAGGTCCCCAAGTCCCCACACCAAAACGGAAAAGGATGCTGTTGAAGAAAAGGAGAGAAACAATTAAAAAGAATAAAGAAGAAAAAACTGAAAGTGTCTGAGGATAATTTCCTCGTTTCCGAGGAAGATTGTCTCCCAATTGGTAAATGCACGACTTATCCTCCGCTTTCACGAGCTTCTCGTTTCAAATTCATCTCTAACAACATTGCCCTTGCTCATTGGCCTTTTTTGATCCAACTTTCTTGAAATTTCTTCGTCCTCCCCAGAGTTTCGGATTCTTGGAAGTTTTAGTATCATTTCGATCCTTGAGCTGATCTGCATGGTATAATCAAGAAAAGGAAAACGAATTCTTGTAAATTATAATCCTTTAATCCTCTTCAGAGAGACTGAAATGTCCTTGAAACGCTTAGTACGCGAGATTGAGGAGATTAAAAATTACATTAGAAGCTTGTCGATGGGGAGATTACAAGGGAAGAAAGCGACTTGTGGGGCGGGGGGGGGTCGTATTGCACCTGAAGGCGGGTACGACTCGTTGTGTGACTTGCTTGAAGAACAGGGCAGCCCGTGGGCCAACTTGCCCACTGAATCGCTGGACAGCATAATAAAGCGAGTGGAGGGTGGCGAGACTTCGTGGCCTGGCCGGAGGGACGTCATTGTTTGTGCCTCAGTTTGCAAGTCATGGAGGAATATCACCAACGATATTTGTTAAGATTCCTGATCGATGCGTCTGCCTTACTTTACCCATCTATCTCTCTTGAGCAGGTTCTTTTCATTTATTTACTTTTCTCTCTTTTGCTCATGTCCCCCCATTTGGCTTTCTGTACTTACTTCACAGATTGCTTATGGCTGCTACTTGTCCATTATTCTTCTTTTTGTTTCTTTGTTTTGGGTTTTTATTCTTGCTTAGCCTGGGCCAAGGTGTAGTGCTATCATTTGTATCTTGGAATGAGCCCTGGTAAATAATATTTCGGGCATTTCTTGTTTCATTCTTATACAAGTGTTGGAACATCTCATTTGTGGTTTCTATTTATTATGTATAGGAGGGTTGATTGCGTTGACTCTATTCTTGGTTCATTCTTTGTGAAATTTTTTTGTCGTGTTCTTTTTTCTGCCTGTCTATTGCTGGTCTAGGATCAGTTTATTGTAGATTGCACCCTCTCTTTGGCAAACTGGTGGAGCATTACAAGCTTCAATTGATAAAATTTTTTTGCATTTATGAGTGTAAAGTTTGCTAAAATTCTGTATTCAAATGTTCCAATAATGCTATAAACTTGTAGCATGTAGCGGGCAGATTAATTGGCAGAGCGCTTTTTTTTGTCTATTCTGCACCCCCTGAAATTTTGTTTCTTCTGTCACTAAATTCTCGAAAGCCATTAGTAGACAATGTCGTGCAACTTTTAACAATGATTTACCTTTTTAATTACAGCTCTCTCAGGTGATCCTAGTAAATTATTACTCACTGCAAAAAAATTAGAAGGGCAACGTGCACAGAATTTTGAATAACCTTTGTTGGAGGTGATCTCTGTACAACAGGCAGTACTTATTTTGGAAAACTGAGATACCTTGCATTTTTATGTTTATCTTTGCATTTGTATATTTTACCATCATCAGATTGATTGTCATTTCTTAACAGATCTAATTTCATGGGAAACAAATTCACCATCTCTAACAGTCGGCCTCCACATCTTGCAATGCACTCCAACTGTAAGCAGCACTCAGTCCAGGTATCTTCATGGACAAAGGCTATAAATTATAATGTGTGCACCATATCTTATGATCTAAATATTCTCCATACTAGAGGCCCACAAGGAATGCATTTCATAATGCAATCAATTCCCATTTCTGCAATTCAAGGAGGGACTGTCCCTACACCATTGGATTCACAAATGTCCATGATGAGCAATTTTCATTGCCATCCACATCAAAATCAAAGCAGCCCCTTGTTAAATTTAGCTCAACTAGCCCTGCTGACTCATCTGAATCAATTTCAGGAAAAGTGGATCCCCTGATATTGAAAAATAAAGCTCCTAGATGGCATGAACAACTGCAGTGTTGGTGCCTAAATTTTAAAGGACGTGTTACAGTGGCCTCTGTCAAGAACTTCAGCCAGTGGCAGCTGTGGAGCCTTCCCAAAATGTTACAGCAGAAGAACAAGAAAAAGTTAATTTGCGATTCAGAAAGATTGACAAAGACATATTCACCATGGACAATCACTACACTCTCTGCTTTCCAAGCTTTTGCAATCTGCTTGAGTAGCTTTGACACTAAACCTGCATGTGAATGACCTTTTTTATTTTACCATCTTGGGCAACTATGCTCTTCCTTAAAAATTTATTGTGTATATATACTCTGTAAAGTAAGCACTGTAGCACTTTCCTTGGCATTGCTCTTCTAGCATAATTTTAAGAAACAATGGCGGCCTGCATGATCCACGCCCCAAGTATGTATTTTTGTAACCAATGGAGACTTTGCTTTTTCAAACACCTATTTATACATCCTCTTTTTGTTTCTTGATAGAAGAAAATTTATGGCAGTCCTATCCTATTGTTACGCTAAATAGCTGCTACACCTAATCTTGATGTTAATTGGTGAAGCAAACGCAGAAATATTTCACTGACAAGGCATGATATACAAATATATGACATTCTTGATGATACAGCATCTTGGTTATCAACTTTTGCAATTGAGGTATCTCAAGTACAATTTCTGTGGGTCTGCGCTTGTAGATATACGGTACTTGCTGTGAAATGGTTAATGCCTGAGTCAGAGAACCCCTATGTCTGCATCTTTGCTTTTTACTGCACAGCTATAGCGACAACCATGTTTTCAAGGCTTTTCTGGATCATTGGTGTCTAAGTCACTGGTTTCCAAGAAAAGCTCCATTAGGCATCTTCTTCTAATTGTGGGCTCATATGTAAGCTTATCAGAAGGGGTGATGTTAAATTCTGCATTGCATGTTTCAAGAGGCTCTATGTGTGTGCTGTGCTTGGTGGGGTCTGCTATCTTATGAGCAAGAATCAGATGGACACCTGGATTTCTTTCTTCTACTGAAGCTTGAGATAGAATTGAGTAGTTGATGCCTTGTGTATTGGTGTTGATATACTCTTGTTTTCCAATCTTCATTTATCAATGGATCTTTGGACCTCCTTCTGAACCTCCATCAGCATCGGTTATAGCTTTGGTGCTCTCATCTGGGTTGAACTTATAGCTCTGCTGTATGTGGATGGACCCATCCTTTCTTGCCGATTTAGCCCCTCTATGCATCAATGCTCCTCTGTTCTCACCAACTAGAAGAGTTAAAATACCAACTGGTTGTCCTTCTATAGCCAGCTTTGCCCGTCCTACTCCCAGCTTATTGATGAACTTAGAAATATCTTCCCTGATTTCTTTGTGCAGGGAAACATGTTCTCCATTGGACATGAGAGGCCTCTGATGAGGTTCAAATGCTCTACCCCTGCTCTCTGGATGATTTGAGCTCACCGCTTTGACCTTTTCTCCATTGGAGCTGGTGGTTAGTGTCTTCTCCCCTTCAGAAGTATCTTCCTTCACATGCTTCTTCTGTTCATCATGAAACTCAGAACTCATTTTCTCTTTGGCATGTGTTCCTGAACCTGATGAGGCAGCCAGAAGCTTAGATTTTGTGCTTGTCATTGATTCTTCATGAGTGGAACCATTTGTCTTTCCTTTTGTTTGCTGCTCTTGCACAATTTTTTTCCCTTCTTCAATTTCATTCATTTCTTTCTTTGGTTCTGTACGAGGTATTAGGCCATTATCACCCATGATGTTAGCATTAAATTTTTGGGATATGGCAGTTACTTCAGGAGTTGATGCGGAAGTTGGTGAAACAGCTGTCACTGGCCCTGGTACTTGTATGTGCTCTTTTTCTGATTCAGAGGCTCGCTTAGAAGTTATTTCTGTCTTCAGTTGGTGCACTTGTGGTGGTGGCGAAGATGTTGGCAGCTTTGGCTCTTGTTGGGAGGCAGAAGATGTGGTCTGAGAGGTGTCCTGATTTGTGGCTTGCAATGTCTTTGATAGAGATGGGGGCTGAGATGCTGTTGGCTGTGGTCAAACAGGTGACCTAGGTGGGGAAGAGGTCTGTGAAGATATTTGACCTGCACGCTGTTGAGACCAAACGAGATGGAGATTGGGGTTGTGGGGCTGTTTTTATTGCTGCTCGACTCTGTGCAGCAATTTGAGATGGAGATGGTGGCACAGATGCAGCTCTTGATTGTCGACTGGCATGAGATGGTGATTCAGTTTGGAAGGCAGCCCTTGTTCTTGACACTGGCTGGGAAACACCTCGAGATGGTGATGATGGAACAGATGGAGAACGTGTTTGGGTCATAACAGTAGATGGTGATGTCGGCTGCATAGCTTGCTGTGGTTCTGTTGTTGCACGAGGGGGTGATTGTGGCTGAGGTTCAGTTCTTTGTGGTGCCTGTGCTGGAGGAGGAGGAGGCTTTGCTGGGGCTGAAAGGGGGTGGCTGCTGAATTGGTACTGCAGCAATTGGCTGGGCAGGGGCTTGTATTTCAGTTGTAGGACGAGGGAACTGAGGTTCAGCTGTACGACAAGGAGCAGCAGTCCTGAATAGCCAAGGAAGCCGGAAGCAGACTGGCCTCTGGTCTGCCATAGGTGAAGTGGAAAAGTTAATCAAGCTGGGAAGGATGCTTGTTGTTTCTTTGCCGAAGTTGATGCTGCATCATGATGGGGCGGAGGGTGGCATTAATAAGCTCCATTTTGATACCTTGGAAACTTTTGGAGACTTTTTAATTTGAAAGTTCCATTCACAATCTTCAATTACTTCTTTGCTACCCTTAAAGGAAAACGGAATTTTCTTCTCCTTTTGGTTCGCATCTCTTTTCGCCATCTTCGGATTTGCAAACTTCTTTCTTGTTCAAATTTAAGCTTCCAGATGGTCCACACGACAAGTGTACTCTTTTCTGCGCCAAAAAGGCAGAAGTTCTTCATTTTCTCTCTTAAACGCATTGGACAAATATGCTGCAAGTAAATTTTTTATTCTAATTAAAGATCCTCGGACTGCAAGATTTTTTATTTTTATAATATGAATAATGATAAGATTTTTTTAATTAAAAATTATTATTATTATTAATTTATATTAATTTATATTTATTTTTATTATTTTAGTATTAATAGATTTGTAAGTATAATTAATTTTATAATCAAAATATTATATACATGTATAATGTCTATGGTTTATAAATTCAAATAATATAAAATACATCAAGACTTTTTCAACTATTTAAAGGTCAATTATCTAAAATATTCATTAAAATTTGATCCCTCAAAATAATTATTTTTTTATTTTTGTAATTTTTTCTAATCTCTAATTTTCATTATCTAGTATCAAAATAGAACTTTTAAGAATTTTACTTATGTTCCAAATCTTTGCTACCACTTTAAAAAATTGTGTTCTTTATTCAACAATAAAAGAAAAATCTCAACATTATTGATTAGTAGCCTATACCATGTTTTCATATAACTCATTAGATTTTGATGTTAAAATCTCTCGTATAAAAGAATCAATATCTATTATACAAAAGTCTCTTAAAAAGTTTAAATGAGCAATTCTAGTCATAATAATAATAAAAAAAGAAAATCAATTAGAGGTAAGACTTTTAGATCTCCTAATAAACAAAAAGAATTGATAGAATTCTCTATAGATGCTGAAGGTGATTATGTATAACCACATTTAATAGTAGGATTTCCTTATTAGGATGAAAGTAATCTTGTATGTTAGATTTCTAGGATTGAAAAATAGATTTATTTCCACTATACTTTAAGATAGAAATTGCTTTTATTAAGTTAGAATGTGATGTTAGTAGTGGTATGATTTAGTTGAAATATGTGTTAAAATTTTGGCTTAGGTTAACTTTACTAAAGGTGTTCTTGTTCATTTTGGCTTTTAGAATATCACAATATTAATTGAGAGCTTGTAAAAATTTGTTAAATATTAATTATCTTGGAATATCAAAATTGTTTTGAGTGACTTACCAATTAAGTTAAAAGTTTGTTAGAAAAACAATTAGTGGGCATTTTTATTAAAAATTTATTTATGACATTTGACGTAAAGTTAAAACTCACTAGCAACAAACAATGTCAGTAATTATATCCTTTACTTATCTATAAGAAGAGAAGTTAGGCATTAAATATTATTACTTAATTACTAAAGGAGTTTACAAACTATTGATGGTAACATTTATTCATATTCTTCAATTAAAGTAAATAATACTAAACAATTCACTTAAGAATAGTTGAAAAAATAAATGACAAAATAACTGTATAAAGAGTATCTATGCATAAGAGAAGTTTTTAATAATTAAACTAATTGAAAAAGTAAATGAAGTAGATAATAATTACATTGTGATGATATTCAAGTTAAATTTATGGATGAATCAACATTTCATACTTTGGTAGTTTACAAACAATGAAAATTGATAGATTCTTTAAAAGGACAACTAGTAGTGATAATAGTTGATTTAAAAAGTATTAACAATCTTATAAATGAAAGAATTACCAAAATATTTACTTTTTTGATAAAGAACTACAACAAATTTATTGTGAAAATTGCAAATGAAAGAACTTTGACATGTTAAAAAAATGCACAAAGGTAAAATTCTTATTGTTAAGTTAGATTATTTATATTAATCTCTTTTTGCTACCTTAAGAAAATTATGATATTATTTTTGACATTAATTGGTTGTATACCTTAAGAGATATAACTTTGAATTTTTACAAACTAGTAATAAAGTTTTTGATGGATGGAAATGTAGTAAAATTACAAAAAGGAGGTAGTGACAAAATTAATATTGTCATAAGTAATAAGATGAAAAATATTATCTAAAAAAGAGTTAATTAAATAAGACAGTAAATTAATAGAATATATCTAATTAAGACAACTTTTTAATTAGTCTTGAAGATAAGATTAAATTAAAGGTAAAAAATGATAAGATCATATTAATTAGAAAATTATTATTAATAATTTATATAATTTAATATTTATTTTTATTACTTATCTATTATTATATATAATTAATTGCATATTTATAGACAATTAAGTATTTATATGTGTAACATTTATATCTTATGAAGTCAAGTAATAAAATTTTTTAATTATTTGAAAGTTGATTCCCTTATACCTTCAAAATGATCATTTTTTTATTCCTTTATTTCTGTAATTTTTTCCGATCTCTAACTTTCCATCAAATAAGAAAGAAATCTAGGATTTCAACAACACGAAGGAATGTCAAAGTTTTGAAACCCTAAACACTGAGTTCATGTGAGAGAAATCGGTGTTAACTTGGTGGAGGCGATGATTCGGATTGTTTGCTACGCGTTCAAATTGGATAGGAAATTGAGTACCAGCAGTAAGAATTTTAGAACGTACATCGGCAGATACCCCACACCGAAGCAACTTAGAACGAAGGTGGAAGTCCCCAACAAGTTATACCTTTTCGTAGGCCTCTCTTTCAAGAAAAGAACTCAATGAAGGCACAACGTTTCAAAGGCATTCCAGTGTCTTCTCCTTGAAATATGGAATTTGGAGGATGCAAAGCCATATGTTCACCATTACAGGCGCTTCTAATCTGTTTCAAGCTCTCTAATATCCCTTTAAGGTACGTGGATTCCCCCTCTTTTTCCTTGGTTATTGTTCATATAAATTTCTTCTAAGCCGCGCTCTAGCTTTTGAGTCATGAATCAAAACTTCTTTTCATTTGTATTTGTTCTGCAAAACAAATGATTCTGGAAGTTGAATGGCAAATTTCTGAAGAATTGGAAGTGGAAAATTGGAAGACTCGTATCAGTTAGAGGAAAAAGGGTGCACGAACAATTTGTTAGATGCTCGAATAAAGCACTGTATGAGATATTCAAATTGTAAGAGTTGGTCATGTAATGGTAAATAAACAGAGTTGAAATGCAAGGGCTTGTTCGTGGAATTCTAAGGCACTGGCATGGAAGAGATGCGAAGACAAACGTATTTCCAGGTTTTGAATGCATGACATCCTCTTCTGCGACACCAGAGAAGGGACTGGAGAATTTGACAGTGGCAGATGTGCTGGTAACAAAGGGAGAAGAGGAAAAGGTTGGGTCCTGGCTCTGGTGCTACATCAATGATACTGTCTATGATGCCGTCAAGAATGTATGTTTCTACAACTTTGACAAACAAATTCTAAGGTTTTTGCCCCAATGACTTCGATATAGCTAAAAGCCTAGGATTACAGATGGCGCAAAATAACATTGGATCACTGGTAGTGCTAAAGCCTGGACAGCAACAACATATTGCAGGAATCATCACAGAAAGAGGTAAACTGGACTTTTTAAAACGCTGTGTGCACACAATAGCCAGTTGACTGCAATGACCACTGCAAAACAACATAATAATACAATTGATGGACTTGATGGATTCTAATTATCGGCAATGGTGAAATGGATGACCAAAGCAGATTATCTAAAGAGGGTAATCGCGCAGGGCAGATCTTCCAAGTACACAAGGGTTGGAGAGATCATGACTGATGAGGTCAGATTGATGGTGTTTGCCGCTCACTTTTGCCTTCTTGATACCAAACGTTTTAAAATAATGCCCGTCTAAAGATGCTTTATTTTGGTTTTGGCCCTTAGCAGAATAAATTAATAACAGTGACATCCGACACCAACATTCTCCAAGCAATGGAACTTATGACAGGTAGTTGGCATATAAATCACTGATTGTGACTCGTTCCATTCCATAGTTTGGCATCTAGCCACCGTGGGGGCAGACTTTGTGATGATGATTGTTGATCTTACAGATCATCATGTTCGTCATGTACCTGTTATAGACGGGAAAATGGTGGGCATGATTTCCATCGGAGATGTCGTACGGGCGGCGGTCGAGCAGCAACGTGGAGAATTGAAAAGACTGAACGAGTTTATTCGAGGAGAATACTACTAAAACCTGACGATATTGTACATGAAAGGTTCCTGCTTGTAACTGCAAAATACATGCATATTAAGATTTCTAAAGCTTCCATATTGAAGTTTCCAAAAGCGTCAGCTTTAGTTCCTCACACATACTGTGCGCGCGCGTGCGTTTCCAACTCCCTCCGATGTTGCCAACCCTAGGGAGTGGAAAAAGATGGCGACCATGGCTGATGAAAAATTTGCCAATTGCTTTGTCTATTGGCAAAGGCATTAAATATTTCTATTTTTAATTTTCATTTCAACATGTGGGCAAAGGTTAAGGTAAATCTCCCATCAAAGTTAATAAAGACATTATCGAAGCTAATGACACGCTCGTTGTTTTTATAAGCAAGCCGCAACTGCCATTCAATTATTTTAGTTTCTTTTTTATGTTTCAATTTAAACATAACTAGACTTCTAATCCGTTTAGTATATCTTGACCATAAATCTAAATTTCGCGGGCTAAGTTTTGTAAACGCCATGAAATTATAGATTGTAGAGATAGTTTACGTCACATGAGCTTAAGAATCATTTGGAACTTTCTAGTTAGCAACCTTTTGAAACATTTTTATGTCGTTTAAATGCCTCCTTCCATTATTGAGAGGAGAGAGTCACTGAACCCGAGACTTCCAGATTTTCATACGAAAGACTAGAGTTTTGAGAAGTCTAGAAAATCAGTTTCATGGCTGGTTTCCAAGCCAAGAGTGTGCGGCTGCGTCATCAACCTTTTATTTTTATCCATTCAAATGATCTCCGTGGCTTCAAGATGAAAAAAGAAGAAATAAACTCAGTGTTAGAGTCTAGTAAACCAAAAAGTTTGAAGCTGCCAATGCGGGCCATTTTTCATCAAGATGACCTCCATGGTTTCAGGAGAAAAAAAATAAATAGTCCAAAATCGTGTAGAAATCTAGTTTTATAGATTAAAATGTTTGAAAGTTTATCAGCCAACTTTTTTGCAGGCTTAAGACATTTCATGACTTTAGGAGGAATAAAAAAACACAGAAAAGAAAAAAGAAAAAAAGCAAGTCAACTTTTAATATCCTCTATAGTTTCACAAAGATAAAAACTGTTAGTAGAAAGGAGTAGAGGAAACATAACTGGGGATGTAGGATTTTCTATTTAATAGCAAAGTATAGTTGCTTGAGAAAGTTGTAGGAGAAAAGAAAAAACTTGAAGAGAAGATCAATAGTACAATCCGTATGAAAAACAAGAACTTAATCATCCCATTATAGGAAAATCTAGAGAAGGCGTGTAGCGACAACCAAGGAAACCAAAGGCATAAGGTGTAGCGGCAACCAAAGAAAACATAGGCAGAAGATGTAGCGGCAACCAAAGAAAACATAGGCAGAAGATGTAGTGGCAACCAAAGAAACCAAAGGAATAAGGTGTAGCAGCAACCAAAAGGAGAAGGTGCAGTAGCAACCAATCAAAAAAGGTGCAGCAACAATCAATCAAAGAAGAAGGAGGCAGTAGCCACCAAATGAGAGGCAACCAAACCAAATAAGAAGGAACAGTGGCAACCAAAGGAGGAGACATCAGCAACATTCATAAGGAAAGTGCAGTGACAAAGCAAACCAGCAGTAGCACCAAAGGAAGAAGGAGATTGCAGTGGCAAAGGAAACCAGTAATTGTAGCAAGGAGAAGCTAACAATTGTAACAAAAAGAAGGCACCAATTGTAGCAAAGAGGAAGGTAGCAATTACAGTAAGGAGAAGACAACAATTGCAGCAAGGAGAAAGCAGTACAGAGGAAAGAGAAGATCTGCGTTATGCAATAGCAGCCTGTGCATATTGAGTGATCTTTCTCAAGAAAGTTTTAGTCATAAGCCTTTTTATGAAAAAGGGTAGGAGACCCTTGAATTGATTAAGAGATCAATCCATTGAGTGATCAGGAGATCAACTCTTTGATTGAGAAGTCATTGTAAATAGTTAAGGAGTGATCTTTTCACAAGTAGTTAAAGAGTAATCCTTCCATAACATTAACTATATCCCTTGATAACAAGAGTGGATTGTGTAATTTAAGAGTAATCCTATCACATTGTAGATATAGGTCACACATTGTAGGTGAACTATGTAAAAATTCTGTGTGTGTTCTCGAGTGTCATGCTTGATTGATATCCATACAATTGCTCTTACATAAAAAGCAAGATAAAAATTGGATCATCAACTTTAACAAGTCATAAAGGTTTAATCTAGACAGATTTGTAAAATATAAACATCTCACATTGATTCACCTTCTCCCTCTCTTAGTGTGAAACCTAAAAAGGTCCTTATTAAGTGGTATCAAAGTTTGGTTTCTCTATTAATCCATTTTGCCTACCTTGATCTAAAATGTTTTGTTGATGCTATGAGTCTTTACATCTACTATTGGTTAATATCATGGATAGCATGAATAGTGTTAACAATAAAAGTATTCCCACTTTTGATGGATAAAATTATCAGTTATAGAAGAATAAAATGTTCCTATATCTGATGTCACTTGGTCTGAATGTGTTTGAATCTGCTGTTAGTGGTTTCATCCTTGTTGTTAAAGGTATCGTTATGATGCTTACTGATAAGAAGAATATAGAGTGTGATGGAAAGACGATAAATGCCTTATATACCTCCTTATCAGACAAAGAATTCACCAAAGTAATGGGGTGTAACACAGCCAAACAAATTTGAGACAAATTGAAGAATATTTATGAAAGAGACAAGGTTGTGAAGGAAGCCAAGCTACAAACTTAGAGGAGTAAATTTAAAGACATAAAGATGTTGAATGATGAATCTATTGATGTCTTCCTTATAAGAGTATATGAAATTGTATGCTCCATTAGAAGCTATAGAGAGGAGATCAATGATGCTACTGTAGTAAAGAAGATGCTTAGAACCTTACTAAAAGCTTTTAATGCCAAATTTTCCTCCATAAAAGATAGAGATTTGGATAGAATGCCCCTAGATGATTTGCATAGTATATTGGTGGCTTATGAAATGAGAATAGCCCCAATGAAGAAAGAAAAAGTTAGTAGAGTAAGAGTTGGCCTTCAAGGTAATGAAGAAATTAAAAATTAAAGAAAAAGAAAAAGAATCTGACAACAGCTTTGAAGTTGAAGATGATAATACTAAACTTGATAAAGTCGAGATATATATCACCAAAAATATGAGGAAAGGAAAAGGAAAGTACAATGGAAAATTACCCTTGAAGTGCTTTAGTTATAAAATAATTGGGCACTTTGCTATGGATTGCCGAAAAAGAAAAAAAGTTGATAATGATTATGATGATAAGCCATTCCCAAGGAGGAGAATAAAGAAATCCAGCTACTAAAGCTGAAAATTCAAGTGCTAAAGGAAAAAGCAACTCTTTAGATCCAAAAGAAGAAATTTTTTGAGCAAGCTAGATGAAGAAGATTCTGGAGAAGAAGTTGATGATGATTCTTATGATAATACTGCAGAGAATGTGTTGGTTGCTTAAATATATGTTGAACAAGACTTTTGAAGTGATGAGGAATCAATCAAAGAGGAAATGGAAAAGAATGAGTTAGTGTAGCAACTTAAGAATGAATTGATAACTTATTTGTACAAAAAAAAGAAGTTGGAAAAAGAGGTAAAGCATCTTAAGAAGTTGTATAAAGATTTTGTTATTGATAAATCTGATCTCTAGGTGAAAGAAAAGGAGTTTAAAGCGAAATAGGAGTACTTGAAGAGAATTGAGGATTTGAATGTACTTGAGGCAAAGTAAGGTAAGATACACGATATCTTGGTGCTAAGGTGATTGCACAAAAGTAAGAAGTATTGATTTTGTAAGCCAAACTCCACAAGGTTGAGTCTAAATTAAAGAAGTATGAAGAAAGCTTTATGCAAACCATGGAAGTGAAAGGAGAGTCCTCTTCAGCAAATGTTAACAAGGAGGATGCTACCAAAAAGTTGAATGAATGTCTAAGGAAACAAAGGCTTCATTCCATGGGGAAAAAGAAACTTGGCTATATTGAAAAGCGAAATGATAGTGTAGCAGAAAAGAAGAAAATTGTGTTTGTATATGAAAGCAAACACAGTGACGTTATAGAGAAAAGAACCCAACCTAAACTAAAATGGGTTAGGAAAAATGTGATGAAAACTCCCATCTAAAGGAGATAGGTTGTTAAAGACGAAAAGAAGGCTGCCATAATAATTGTTAAGGATAAGAGACATGAACTTAGTGAAAGAAGAAAATTTAGATTTGAAGGATTTTGTTAAAATTGTGGTAAGTATGGGCACAAGGCTAGTGTGTGTTGGAGTAATGGGCATAATAAAGAGAAGTGTGAGGCAAGAATCTAGGGGAAGACTCTATTAAGAAAGGAGATAACCTTAAGTGAAAAGAAGTCATATTCTACTGAGAAACAGATTTGATATGTTGGGAGAAATATGTGGATAATGTGAAAGGTTGGACATACTACTGAGGATTTGCTTGACATTACTGCCTGGCAAAAAAGTGCAAAGGAGAATGCTTACACATGCTCTTACATTTGGCCAAAGAAGAAGAAGAGGAAGAGAAATGACTATGGTTGTGGAAGTAGCCTTAAAAGCTTTTAAGAAAGAAAAGCTATTGATCTTGGACAGTGGTTGCTCTTCACACATGATAGGAGACTGTAAGGTATTGAAGGAAGTAATAAAGTATGATAGAGGGTTAATGACATTTGGTACTGATGATGCCTTAAAGATTTAAGGTGTTGGTGTTGCTAAAATTAGTGTAGAAAAATTGAAATGGAAGGAAGTGCTTTATATTAAAGGGCTAAAACACAATCTTATAAGTGTAACCAATTTTGTGATGATGGATGTGAAGTTACTTTGAGCAAGAGTGGCTGCATAATAAAGAGATTAAGTGATGGTGCTATTCTTACTGAGGGAGAAAGAACAATTAGAAATTTATACCAAATTTTTAGAAGCAAAAACACATGCTACGTGAGCACTAAAGATGAGAATTTGTTATGACATTGGAGATTAGGAAATTTTGGACAAAAAGGGCTAAACAAGTTGTCAAAAAATGAAGCTGTGAAAGATGTACCTATGCTGAAAAGAGAAAGAAATATCATTCACAGCACATGTCAAAAAGGGAAGATGGTGAATACTCCCACAAAAATGTGGAGATTTAAACAAAAAATCCATTGGAGCTCATTTATTCAGACGTTTGTGTGTCTACTAGACAAAGATCAATAAAGGGTGATAGGTACTTTATTTCTTTCATTGATGATTTTACAAGAATAACTTATATTATGTTCTTGAAACATAAGTCAGATGCTCTTAATAATTTCAAAAGCTATAGAAGGCTAGCTGAAAATCAGTTGGGGGGGAAAATCAAAAGGCTTAGGATAGACAATGGGAAAAAATACACATGCAGTGAATTTGAAAATTATTTGGAGAAGTATGGAGTGAAGTATGAATATACTAGTCCCTACATACTCGAACCAAATGAAATAAAAGGAAGAATATAACTTAATGGATATGGCAAGAACTATGTTGGTTGAGCATAGTACTTCACATGGCTACTAAAGAGAGGTTATCATTACTGCAACTCAAATTCAAAACAGATGCTTGATGAGAACATATACAGAGAAGACACCTTATAAGTTGTGGAATGAAAAGAAGCCAAGTGTAAAACATTTTAAAGTGTTTGGAAGCTCGTGCCTCATTAAAATCAAACGCAAGAATCTCGATAAATTTGATGAGAAGGCTGATAAAGGAATATTCTTTGGCTATGTATCAAATGGAAAAGGCTTCAAATGTTACAAGAAAAGGTTGCAAAAAATTATGGACAACTTTGATGTTAAACTAATTAAAGATGATTCTATAATGCAACCATAGCATGAGGAAGCTGAATATGCCATGTGTGATAGCAAAAAAGAATTTGAAAGTGATAAATCAAAGGCTATTCAGCATGAGGAAGACATTGATTCTTAAATTATAAGTGATGAAGAAAAATCTGAGGTTGAACCCAAGTTAGTAGAAGAAGCATTAAGGTACAAGGAATAGTTATGTGCTATGAATAAAGTGCTTGATAAAATTAAAAAGTACAACACTTGGTGTTTAGTACCTAGACTTAAAGGGAAAACCATTATTGGAACCAAGTGAGTGTTCAAAAATAAGTTCATTGAAAATGGTGAGATGGTAAGAAAGAAGGCAAGACTTGTCTGCTGAGACTACTCATAAGTAGAAGGTGTTGACTTTGAAGAGACCTTTGCTCCTGTGACTAGACTTGAAGCAATCAGAATATTCATAGCTATTATTGCTTAAAGAAATTACAAAGTTTATCATATGGATGTAAAGTTTGTATTTCTGAATGTAGAGCTTAAAGAAGATTTATTTATCAAATAGTTTGATGGTTTTATACTTGATCATGATGGTTCAAGTGTGTGCAAATTAAACAAAGCTTTATACGACTTAAAACAAACTCTATAAGCATGGTATTCCAAGTTAGATACATGCTATGAAGTTTAAAAAAGGGAATGTGGACAACAACTTGTACATAAAGGAAGATAAATAGGGCTAGTTAATTGTTGTGGTTTATGTTAATGACATAATTTTTTCTATTGAAAAGGAGGACCTTTGAACTGCTTTTGCTGATCAGATGAAGAAGAAGTTTGAAATGTCTATGCTATGTGAAATGAAATTCTTCTTAAGGTTACAAATTTTGCAAAGCAAGGTTAGAAATTTTCTCTCCCAAGAAAAGTATGCTTCTGAGCTATTAAAAGGTTTAGGATGGAGAACTATAAAGAAGTAAGCACTCCTATCATTGTTGGAACAAAGCTAAGTAAAGATAAAGAAGGGAAAATAGTTAATCAAAAGGAATAGAGAAACTTGATTGGAAGTTTACTGTATTTGATAGCATTAAGGCTTGATCTTATTTTTGCTGTAATACTTTGTGCCAGATTTCAAAATGAGCCCAAAGAATCTCATCTCATAGCTACTAAAAGAATTTTCAGATATGTAAAGGGTAAAAACAAATTATGAGCTACTTTATAATAAAAATGGACAACTTAATTTATAACGGTATATAGATGCTAATTAGGCTGGAAATTATGATGACAAAAGGTCAACGTCATGTAGTGCATTTTATTCAGGCAGTAGATGTGTTTTATAACATAGCAAGAAGTAAAATTCAGTGACTCTAAATAATGCGAAGGTTGAATATATAGCTGTTACTTAGGCTTGTACTCAACAATTATGGATGAAATAATAGCTTGAAGATCAGAAAGAGGATATACAGTTGTCATCACTAATTCGTTATAACAACCAAAGTGCCATCAATTTATCAAAATAATCTTGTTTAACACTCCAAATCTAAACATATCAAAATCAAGTACCACTTTATTAAAGAAAAAGTGGACAAAAATGAAGTAAAGTTGGAGTCTGTGCTAACCGTGGAGCAAATTGCAGATATATTCACCAAACCTATGTCTAGAGAGATGTTCCAGAAGTTAAGGATGACCTTATGTGTTTAGCCATCCCCTAGAGGTTAAGGTATGCCTCTAACTCCTCTCCCTTTTCCTTTTCTATTATTCTTTGGATTTGTTATCAAAAGGGTAGATACTTTACATAAATCCAAAGAGAGTCTATACTGATTAAAAGGAGAGTAACTTGATAAATAAAAGGGGAGAAGAAAAAAAAAAGGAGGGGAGTGAAAGGTTGCTCCTAATTGGAATCATGCCCATATGCAAAAAGGAAGATGCATGTTTTAAGGGGAGCTATAAATGTCACAAGCTACTGTTTGTACTTAATTATTGATTTTAGATTTAATGTGTTGCCAACAAATCCAAAGGGGGAGATTGTTGAACCCATCTTTGATGGTTAATGTTGGATTTGTTATCAATAACATCTTATATATTTGTCTTTGTTGATTTGATGTTATGAATGACGTTGAGATATAAAGAGATCATTGGTTAAAACCATTAATGGCAGGCCAACCTTGAATTCAATAAGTCAATGTTGACCGTTGACCCTAAATTAAGAATCAATTTTAACCATTGAGTGTAGGGTAGCCCTTGGGAAGTAATGTTAACCATTGATTATGCAACTTTAATACTAAGGCTTATAAATACATCGATGCATCTATCAAGTCGTGTGTGTGTGTTGTAGAAAAATTAAGAAAAGTGCAACTGACAAAGAGGTAACAACAGCCACTAGAAGGAGTAAACCACACCAAAGGGAGTAGATGATGTAGTAGCCACCAAAAAAGTAGGTGTGTGGTAGCAACCAAACAACCACACCAAGGGAGAAGGTGTGTAGCAGCAAACTAAAGAGAAGTGTGTGGTAGCAACCATTCAACCATACTAAGGGAGAAGGTGTGCTATGGTAAACCAAGGGGAGATGTGTTGTGGTAACCAATCAACCACACCAAAGGAGAAGGTGTGCAGCGATAAACTAAGGAAAGGTATGTAATGGCAACTAATCAACCAAACCAAGGGAGAAGGTATGTAGCTACAACCAAGGAAACCAAAGGCATAAGGTGTAGCAGCAACCAAGAAAACCAAAGATAGAAGGTGTAGTGGTAACTAAAGAAACTAAAGGAAAAAGGTGCAATAGCAACCAAAGGGAGAAGGTGCAATAGAAACCAATAAAAGAAGGTATAGTGGTAATCAATAAAAGAAGGTGTAGTAGCAATCTATCAAAGAAGAAGGAGGCAGCAACCACCAAAAGAGAGGTAGTCGCACCAAAGAAGAAGAAGCAATGGTAACCAAAGAAATAGGAAACAGTAGCAATATCTAGGAGGAGAGTGCAGCAGCAAAGCAAACCAGCAATAGTATCAGAGGAAGAAGGAAAGTGTAGTGGCAAAGGAAATCAACAATTGTAGCAAGGAGAAAGCAACAATTGTAACAAAGAAGAAGACAACAATTGTAGTAAGGAAAAAGTAACAATTGTAGTAAGGAGAAGGCGACAGTAGAGGAAGGAGAAGATCTGCATTTTACAATAGTAACCTATGCACATCAAGTGATCCTTTTTAGGAAAGTTTTAGTCATAGGCCTTTTTATAAACTTCTTGAAAAAGAGTAAGAGACCCTTGGGGTGATTAGAAGATCAACCTTTTGATTGGGAAGTCATTATAAGTGAGAGTGATCCTTCAACAAGATTAATTGTATCCCTTGATAATAAGAGTGAATTGTGTGATTTAGAGTGATCTTATCACACCGTAGACATAGCTCACACATTCTAGGTGAACCATGTAAAAATTCTATGTGTTTTCTCTGGTGCTCATGCTTGATCGATATCCATACAACTACTCTCACATAAAGAAGCAAGATAAAAATTGGATCATCAACTTTAACAAGTCACATAGGTGTAATTCAGATAGATTTGTAAAAAGTAAGCATCTCACACTGATTTACCCCATTCATCTCTTAGTATGAGATTTAAAAAGGTCCTTATTAGCTTCTGTATATGATTTCAAGATTAAAAGTTCCTTAGATGTATCTCAAGACCCTTTTTGCAGCATTATAGTGCAATTCATTAGAAGAATTTATGAATCTAAAATTCAAACTTATTGCATACGTAATATCTGATCTTAAGATTGAGAGATAAATTAGATAATTGATAAGGCTTTTGTATTGATAGGCATTAATTTTCATGGCTCCATCATCCTTTTAAAGCCTTACACCAACTATAAATAATGTTGCTATGCTTTTATAATGCTATATTTTGAATTTGTTAAGCATTTCTTGGGCATATTTAGATTGATACAAAAAAGTCACATGTCTTAATTAATTTTGCTCTTGTTAAACCTAACGTTGAACATATGTGAAGTTCCCAACTTCACCTTAGGATCTACTAGTCTATGATACTGAGAGGGGGGGTGAATTAGTATCACACCCCTTAAAAAAATTTGATAATTTAAGTCAAAACTGAACTCTTTCCCAGATTCAACTAAGGTAGATCTATTATTACCTATTGATCACAATAGTCTCTAAAGTTACCTTTTAGACACCTTGCTTATTAGATGAATCGGTTGTTCTTGACTAGGTCTTCCTATAGGTTATGGGTTTGATGATTCTTTAGTTGTGTTCATAACTTAATTCAAAATACAGAATGTAAATTCAAAGTAAGGACATGAGAGATTTATATAGTTCCATCAATGTGACGTACTCCATAGTGGTAGGGATTCTTCCTCTACTGAGACAATCCATTATACTTAAGAACACCAGTGTGGTATTCCTTATGATTACAATGGATGTCTTAATTTTCTACTCCTTTCACTATTGCAAATACAAAGTAATCATAATACAAAGAGTGTCACTTACTATGTCTACCCTTCTTCTAGCTTGTATTGCCTCTGTTTGATTTGAATAGGCTGCTTCACTACCGCTTGGAAGATCACCAAAACAATTTTTAACGTTTATTTAAGAAATTTGAAAAATTCATTGAGTTCTCTCAAATGCTTCACCAAATTTCTTCTCTATGTTGTCTCACACAACTCTTGGTCTCATTGTTTTATGGTCTCACCCGTTTCACCCTTTTCTACTCTCACCGATTCTGGGTCTCATGATGTGTTCTGGTGTCACCCATTTCACCTTTTTTGGTCTCACCAATTTTGGTCTTTTGGTGTGTTCTGGTGTCACCTGTTTCACCTTTTTCTGGTCTCACGCGTCACTTAGTCTCACATTTCACTTGGTCTTATGCCTCACTTAGTCTCACGGTGTTTCACCCTTTTCTCGTCTCCCACATTTCTGGTCTATTTTTTACTGTCGCACATTTCTGGTCTACTCTCACCTGGTCTCACCTGCTCTAAGTCTAATCTGGTCTCACCTGTTCCAGGTTTGGTTTGGTCTCACCTGTTCTAGGTCTGGTCTGGTCTCACCTGATCTCATATTTCTAGGTCTCACTATTTTGGTCAAGTCTGGTCTCACGTTTCTAGGTCTCACCTGGTCTCATGTTCTTGTCTGGTCTGGTTTCACCTGGTCTCACGTTTCCAGGTTTCACCTGGTCTCACGTTTCCAAGTCTCACCTGGTCTCACATTTCCAGGTCTCACCTGGTCTCATGTTTTGGTCAGATCTCACTTGTTGCATGCTTTATTGATCTCACGTCTTCTCTCGTCTTGATCTACTCTCACATCTCACGGTTTCCAGGTCTGGTCTGCTCTAATGTCTCACCTTCTTTAGGTCTCACATCTTCTTTTTCTCCAAGTCTGGTCTGCTCTAAGATCTCACCTTCTCCAGGTCTCATTTCTTCTATTTCTCCAGGTTTAGTCTGCTCTAACGTCTTACCTTCTCCAGGTCTCATGTCCTTTCTTTCTCCTCCCCTTCTCCAGGTTTCACTATCTTACGGTGGTTACCCTATTTTGGTCTATATCCCTAACATTTCTGGTGTCATTGGTGTCTCGTTTCTCCCTTTTCAGGTTTGTATCCGTGTCCCCTTTTTCTGGTGTGTGTGTGTGTGTGCTCTCCCTGATTCTGGTCTTTGTTTCACTATTTTCTGAGTGACTACCCTAAAAGTGATAAGTCTTAGTTTATATACTTTCTTCTATGAAAACCCTAGTAGGGTTTAATGTAGCTATGGTGAATTTCCTTTATTGCCCCTCTATGTAGTTTTATATTACTATTTCATTCAAAATTCAGCATTATCCTCCTTCTTAGTTTATTTTTCTCAAGTAATGCTATGTCACACTAAGACTTAAGCAATGCTAAACTCCCTTTACAAGTTCACTCCAAGGAGATCACTTTACGAGGTTATTTGACATGCTAGTCTTATCATGTAATTTTTGAGATATGGGCCACTTCTGCTTGCACACTTAAATCTAGTTGACAACAATTACAACCCATACAAGGGTGTAGGAACAACAATCTTCCCCTTTGTAATTGTTGGCAACACTTACATCAAAAACCATTATGTAGCAGTCCTTCATAATCTTTTTAGAGTAATAATCTAGAAGCAGAAGAATTATAACTCCCCCTTCCTTAACACCCCCTGCACTATTGCATCTCTTCCCCTTTACCAACTAATTACAAATTTGAAAAACCCACAAAGTAGATATGGAGGATTCACCTGAACTTCAAGCTTGAGGAGGCATTTGCACAGATAAACTCATTCTGTGCTTTTCAAACAACTCTGTGGTTAGAAGTTTAGTTAGAATATTTGAGATTTGATCTTTAGTGCTGACATACTCCAACTGAATCATACCCTCTTCCATTTGATCCTTGATAAAGTGATATCGAATGTCAATATGCTTGCTCCTTAAATGTTGAACTGGATTCTTGCTGAGATCAATTACACTTTGATTATCACAAAGTACACTCACTGGTAACTTTACTTTAACACCCAAATCTACCAATTGTCTTCACATCCATATCACCTGAGTACATGCTACACAAGCAACCATGTACTTAGCCTTATATGTGCTCAAAGCCACACTATTTTACTTTCTACTTAACCATGCAATACACTTTGAACCCAAGTAGAACCTGCAGTCATTGGTTGATTTTCTGTCATCTATACTTCTTGCCCAATCTACATCAGTGTATGCTCGTAATTTTATAGAATTCATGGCAGGATACCACAAACCCATTTCTAGTGTCCCTTAAGGTATCTTAGGATTCTTTTCACTACCAATACATGAGATTTCTTAGGATCAGCATGGAATCTACTAGCAATGTACACAGCTTGCATGAGATCAGACCTTGATGCTGTAAGGTACAGAAAGCTCCCTATCATCTTTCTGTATTCTATGGGGCTTGTACTCCTTCCTTCCTGATGTTTTGTTAACTTGTAGCCTACTATCATAGGGCTATTGATAGGTCTACTATCCTCTATGCCAAACTTTTTTAGCATCTCTTTGGCATATTTCATTTAAGAAATAAAAATGCCTTCTTCATATTATTTTATCTGTAATCCAAGAAAGTAAGTCATTTCTTCAATCAATGACATCTTAAATTCCTTACTCATCTTTTGTGCAAATTCTTGGCATAGCTCAAAGTGATAACCTTCAAAGATGATGTCATCTACATATACTATGGTTATCAGTTGACCTTTCTCTGAGTTGAACACATATAGGTTATTATCAACTGTTCCTTTTCTAAAGTTCAACATTCTCAAATACGCATCCAACCTGCTGTACCATGCTTTTGGGCTTGTTTAAGGCCATACAAGGCCTTTTTCAGTTTGCATACATGTGTCTCATCCGCACTAATTTGTACTCCATCAGGTTGTTCAATATACACTTCTTTTTCTTTTATGAGTAAACAACTATTTATATTGTCCTCATCAATCATATATAAATTTCTAGTTGTTATCTTCCTGGTTGCAACAGTATTGTCTTCTTTACTCTTTACTTGGCAACTTGTTTTTGTGAAAATCACTTTATGGTCTTCATTACATAGTTAGCTGACAGATGCTAAATTATATCTGATTCTTTCAACATGCAGAACATCTTTCAGCTTTCCATTTCCAATATTTACTGACCCCTGACCTCTGATATTGAGAGAATCATCATTGCCAAACTTGACTCTGCCTTCTCTTGACTTGTTTAGCTTTGATAATTTACTATTGTCTTTTATTATGTGTGAAGTGCATTTACTATCAAGGATCACTACTTATCCTTGTAGTCAGCCTTTAGTGCAATTTCAGCTATATTAGCCATGTCCTTTTCAACTTTATATTCCTTCTTTTGAATTGGCTTGAAGATAGCTTTCTCTTTTTTCTCAGCTTTGAATGTGCCAATTGTTTTCACAGTGCCATTGAGGCCTTCTCTTACTCAAGGAAAAGTGTCATGCATCTCTTAGCATTATGGTCATCCTGCCCGCACCTTTCACACTATTCCAAGTCTGCCAATACAACAAACTTGTTCTTTGAAACCACTGGTTTAGGCTTCTACCAACACTCCTTGTCAGTATGTCCTTGCTTTTTATAGTATGTGCAAGAACTCACAATAGATGTTCTTTTCTGAATTTTGTATTGTCTCCCCTTATATGCAACATCAAATCTTCTCAAGTTGGAGACATATACTAGCCTTCTCTACTAGCATTTACTTGCCTTATGACCTCAAACTCCACAATAAAGGCAGTGACCTTAAAACTACCTCTTCTTAGGTCTAATTACAACTTGTTTATTTTTGTTCATTACTTGTTGTATGGACATAATTGCTAGCTTCTTTGCTTGTGTGACTTTCATTTCAGCCACCTTCTCCTCTTTCTTCTATTCAACCATTGCCCTTGGTTGGCTAACTTTCTTTTCTTCATTTTTGTTTGCAACCCTAGGTTGCTTCTTCAAATCTTCTTTATTTTTAGTCTTCACTGTTCCTGGCTGATCAGTCTTTTCTTTCTGAGACATAGTAGCTATGGCCTGCTGCTCTTTATCCACATACATCAATTTTGGCCCTGGCTTTGGTTTGATAACTATCTTCTCTTCTTTAGTTATCTTCTTCCTAGTCATAGCCTTCTCTTTCAACTTCTATGGCCAAGTCTATTCTCTTTAGGCAATACAGCCTTAGATTGCTGCACTTTCTCTTCATTCTTCTTTTCTCTTGCAGAGCTTGTTTCTCCTACCACTTTAAACTTTTGCAAGTTCTCTTTACTCTTTTTGAGTTGTTGCTGAAGTCTCAGCAACTTTATTTCTATTTCTTCAATTGTTGAAGTCCTTGAGCCAAGCTCTATAGTAAGGTCTTCACATATTTTGATATGTTCATCAAATCGTCTCTTCAAGTTAATATGTTTAGCCCTTATTTCATCTTTTGACTTTCTGCATCCTCAGACTTTGCCTCAACTTGTTTTATGTAAGCCTCCAACCTTCTTATGATTCTGCCCCTTCTGATTATCTTCTTTGAAGCTGCTTCTAACTCAACTTCAAGATCTGGTTGTTCCTCATCAATCTCTTCTTTCTCTTTAGAGGTTGAACTAACACATTGAGTTAATGCCATAAAGGCATGCTCATCTAATGAGTCTACATCTTCCTCCTCATTGGCTTCTTTTGTCTGACTCACATAATTCTTAAATGAGTTTCTTTTCTTCTTCTGTGTGTTGGCAGTCTTCTTGCTAGACTTCCTTGACTTGAATGATGGTCTTTTTCATTTTGAATTTTTCTTATCATCACCATCCTCATCTTCATTATCAAGTTTCACTTTACATTAAAAAGTAAAGTGTCCAGTCTATCCACAATGATAACATCTCAAGGACAACTATTCTTTTCCCTTCTTAGACCCCCTTTTGAATTTCTTTGTGAAGTAAGCCAACACTTCACCTTCACTTTCTTCTTAATCATCATCGTCATCCATACTAGATGATTCTTCCTCTTCTCTTATCTTTAAGTGTCTTATAGCTTTGAAAGCTACCTTCTTTTATAGCTTTGACGTTGAGGAGCTTTCAATTGACTTTATTATCATCTTATATGTAATGAGATTGCACTGAAGATCATGCAGTGACATAGAATTGAGATCTTTACTCTCCTCTATAGCTGCCACCTTTAAGGAAAACCTTATAGCATAATTCTTAGAATTTTCTTCATAATATATAAGTCTTTCTTGTTCTTCCCATGACTTCTAAGGTCGTTTACAACATCAATAACCCTGGTGAAGAACTCTTGGACTGTCTCATTCTTTTGCATTCTGAGGGATTCATATTTTTACTTGAAAACTTGAAGCTTGGCCTCCTTCATTCTGTCATCACCTTTATAGACCTTCTGCAATCTGTCCTATATCTCTTTAGCAGATTTGCAGTCCATGACTTTAGCATATTCAGCATCTGGCAATGCTGAAATGATGACATTTGAGGCCTTCCCATTGATCTCAAACTACCTTAATTCCTTTGGGGTTAGATCTTTACCTTCTTCTAGGGGAACAAAACCATCCTATATAGATTTCACCACATTCCTACACATGGTTGCAAATACCACCCGCATTCTCGCTCTCCACATATGGTAGTTGGTTTCGTTGAAGATTGGAACCTTCTTACTGTAAGTAGTGCTGACGCTTGTATTGGCATCCATTTCTCAGTATGCTGAACAAGTTAAAACTTTTGAAATCCTTCAAACTAGTACACCAGGCTGTTAAGTTTCAAATTGGTGAACCAGGCTTTGATACCAATTGAAGTTCCTAACTTCACTCTAAGATCTACTAGTCTATGATATTGAGAGGGGGAGTGAATCAGTATCACACCCCTTAAAAAAAACCTCTGATAATTTAAGCCAAAAATGAACTCTTTCCTAGATTCAATTAAGGTAAATCTATTGTTACCTATTGTTCACAATAGTCCCCAAAGTTACCTTTCAGACACCTTACCTATTAGACGAATGAGTTGTTCTTAACTAGGTCTTCCTTTATGTTATGGGTTTAATGATTCTTTAGCTGTGTTCACAACTCAATTCAATATAGAATGTAAATTCAAAGTAAGGACACGAGAGATTTACGTGGTTTCGGCAATGTGACGTACTCTATGGTGGTAGGGATTCTTCCTCTACCGAGACAATCAACTACACTTTAGAACAACAGTGTGGTATTCCCTATGATTATAATGGATGTCTTAACCTTATACTCCTTTCACTATTGTAAATACAAAGTAATAACAAAATAAAGAGTGTCACTTATTGTGTCTACCCTTCTTCTAGTTTGTATTGCCTCTATTTGATTTAAATAGGCTACTTCACTACTGCTTGGAAGATCACTAAAACACTCTCTAACCTCTTTTGAAAAAATCTGAAAAACTAGTTGAGTTCTCTTAATGCTTCACCGAATTTCTTCTTTAGGTTGTCTTACATAACTCCTAGTCTCACCATCTCACAGTCTCACCCATCTCCTAGTCTCACCGTCTCACTGTCTCACTGTTTCACCCTTTTCTGGTCTCACTGATTTTGGGTCTCACGGTGTGTTCTGGTGTCACCTATTTCACCCTTTTTTGGTCTTACCAATTCTGGTCTTTTGGTGTGTTCTGGTGTCACCCATTTCACCCTTTTTTGGTTTGACGTCTCACTTGGTCTCACGCCTCACCTGGTCTCACGGTGTTTCACCCTTTTCTCGTCTCCCATGTTTAGTCTATTTTTTACCATCACACGTTTCTGGTCTACTCTCACTGTTGTATGTTTCTAGTATACTCACACTGTCACACGTTTCTATTTTGGTCTCACTTGCTTTAGGTTTGATCTGGTTTTAGCTGTTCTAAGTCTGGTCTGGTCTCACCCGTTCTAAGTCTGGTCTAGTCTCACCTTATCTCATGTTTCCAAGTCTCACCTGGTCTTACTGTTCTGGTCAGGTCTACTCTCACCCGTTCCAGGTTTGGTCTAGTCTCACCTTATCTCATGTTTCCAGGTCTCACCTGGTCTCACGTTTCCAGGTCTCACTTGGTCTCACGTTCTGGTTTGGTTTGGTCTTACCCGTTGCATGTTTTGCTGATCTCACATCTTCTCTAGTCTTGATCAGCTCTTACGTCTCATGGTTCCAGGTTTGGTCTGCTCTAACTTCTCACCTTCTCCAAGTCTCATGTCCTCTCTTTCTCCTTCCCTTCTCCAAGTCTCATTATCTTACAGTGGCTACCCTTTTTTGGTCTCACGGATTCTGGTCTGTATCCCCAATGTTTCTGGTGTCACAGGTGTCTCATTTCTCCTTTTTCTAGTTTGTATCCGTGTCCCCTTTTTCTGGTGTGTGTGTGTGCTCTCCCTAATTCTGGTTTGCTTTGTTTCACTATTTTCCAGGTGGCTACCCCAAAAGAAATAAGTCTTGGTTTATATACTCCTTTTTATGATAACTTTAGTAGGGTTTACTATAGTTATGGCGAATTTCCTTTCTTGCCCCTCTATGTGGCTTCATATTACTATTCCATTCAAAATTCAACATATCCTCCTTCTTAATTTATTTTTCTCAAGCAATGCTATTTCACACTAAGACTTAAGCAATGCTAAACTCCCTCTATAAGTTCACTCCAAGGAGATCACTTTACGAGGTTATTTGACATGCTAGTCTTATCTTGTAATTCCTGAGATATGAGTCACTTTTGCTTGCACACTTAAATCTAGTTGACAACAATTACGACCCATACAAGGTTATAGGAAGAACAATATGCTTATTAATTCTACTGTATTAGGCCTTAAGAGGATGTTTTGGACTATATAAAGCCTTCTTTAACAAGCAAACCTTGTTTTCCTATCCATGCTTAATAAAGCCCAGAGGCTATTCCATCAGAACATCTTCTTGTAACTTACCATTAAAGAGGGTTGATTTCACATCCAAATGATGCACTTGTTAGCTTACAACAGCAATAATAGCTTGATAATGTCCATCCTAGCTACTATAGTAAAGGTCTCTCAATAATCCACATTAAACTACTATGAGTATCCTTAGTAACCAATTTTGCCTTGAGTTTACTAACTGTCCCATCAGAGTGTCATTTTTTAAGATCTATTTCACTCCAATGATAATTTTTCATTTAGATCTAGAGACTAAGGTCCAACTCTCATTCCTTTCAATTGCTTGTGGCTCTTTCATCATGGCTTGTTTTAGATAAGATGGCTCAAGGCCTCTTCATAATTAATGGGCTCTTTCATTGATGTTAGAGAGCTTTTGGTTCCTTTAACTAGAAAACCTTCAACCTTTTTATCTGAGACTTCAGCTTTAAGGAGTAAACTACTTGGTATTTTCCCTAAATGAGCTTAAGTCATCTCAATCCTACCTTTATCCCAATTTTAGTGTTAATTCTCATTAAACTTGACACATTTAGAGATTAATACTTTGGCAGATGAAATGATATAGACTTTATAATTGTATGCTAACCTACTATAGCCAATGAAGATAGTAGCATCTACCTTAGGGTCAAATTTATCCTTTTTCTACTTAGGGTTATAAACAAAACACAAGTAACCAAATACTCTTAAATGATTAAGAAAGGGCTTATATTAATACTAGACCTTAAATGGAGTTTGAACAGAGAGAGCCTCGCTAGAAAGCCAATTTAAAAGATATACCGAAGTTGTTATAGTTTCTGCCAAAAATTTTTTTAGAAGTAGCTTTTTTGCTAACATGCATCTAGCTATATAAACATAATGGTCTTATTTTTTCTCTCACTCACTTCATTCTATTGTGGAGTGTACCAGTGAGTGATGTTGGATTCCAACACTTATGCGTAAGGCTTTAAAGGTTTTTAAGGTATATATACTTAAAGCCATTATCTAATATGATGGCTCTTAGTTTAAGGCTAGTTTAGTTTTCAATCCAAATCTTGAACTATTTAAAGACTAAGGAAACCTCAGTTTAAAGCTTTAAAAAAAAAAAAAAACAAACTAACAAAATTTGGTGAAGTAATCTATGAAGATGAGGAAATATTTATTTTCATTTAAGGAAGGTGTAGACATAGGTTTATAAGGGTTAATATGCATTAATTGCAATTTCTCCTTAGCTTTCCATAACTTGCTTGTTGTGAAAGAATGCTTAGTTTGCTTACCATATTAACAAATTGATGAGGACCATTTTAGGTTTTACATTGAGAAAGGGGCTAAATCAGTGTGAGATATGCACTTTTTACAAATTGATCTGGATTTAACCTCTATGACTTGTTAGAACTAATGATCCAATTTTTTTTTTATCTTTCTCCTTTATGTGAGTGTGATCATACAAATATAAATCAATGCGCAAGTATCCAAACACACACGACAATTTTTATATGGTTTACCCATAATGTGTGAGCTACGTCTACGATGTGATAGGATCACTTCTAAATTGCATAATCCACTCTTGTTATTAAGGGATACAACAATGTTATAGAAAGATCACTCATTAACCACTTATGGAAGGATTACTCGTTAACCACTTACAACGATCTCTCAATCACTTCAAGGGTATCCCACCTTTTTTCAACAAGTTTATCAAGAGTTTATAGTGAAAACTTTCTTTGAGAATGATACAAATTACTGGTGCAGAGTATGGATCTTCTCCTTCCTTTATTGTTGGTGTTATCTCACCTGCTGCTGATGCTGTATGCGCATGCTGCTATTATTGTCTGCACACGTTGTAGTTGTATGAAATGCTTAACTTTTACAAATTTATTCAAATTAAATCTTTGTGACCTGTTAAAGTCAATGATCCAATTTTATCTTACTCTTTTATGTGAAAATGATCATATGGATATCAAGCTAGCATAAGTACCCAAGAACACACAGAATTTTTATGTGGTTTACCCACAATGTGTGAGGTACATCCACAGTATGATAAGATTACTCCTAGATCACATGATCTACTTTTGTTATCAAGGGATACAACTAATGTTATGGAAGGATCACTCTTCAACCACTTACAATGATTTCCCAATCACTTAAAAGGTTGATCTCCTGATCACTCCAAAGTCTCCCACCATTTTTCAAGAAGTACATAAAAATCTATGACAAAACTTTCCTTGAGAAAGATCATTTAATGTGTATAGGTTGCTATTACAAAAAATAAAAATAAAAATAGATCTTTTCCTTTTCATTATTGGTTTCTCTCCTCAAGCTTTACTGATCTCTTTTCTGCAGGTTCTCTCTTTTTTTTTCTATCATTATTGTCTCCTTCTACCATCCACTCCCTCTTTCTTTTCTCCTGCTAGAGGCTTTCTCCTTCTTATTATTGTTGTTGTCTCCTTTTGTCTTGCAATCTGTCCTTCTTTTCTGCTGCTAAAGGCTTTCTCCTTCTATAGGTTTTCTCTTTTGCTATTAGTTATCTCTGTAGGTTCCTCCTTCTACCTCTGCAAGTTCCTCCTCTTTCTACAGCTCACCCTATTGGTTATGCTCTCTGCAAGTTTTCTTTATCTTTTCTTGGTGGCTGCTCTTTGTCATTCTTTCCTTTTCCTTTTAGTGGCTACTCTTTGCTATTCTCTCTTTTTCCTTTTGATGGTTGCTCTTTGCCATTTTGCAGCACTCTCTCTTAACATTCTACAACACTCTCTTGGCATTTTGCAACACTCTCTCTTAATGTTCTGCAACACTCTTTCTTGGTGTTTTGTAGCACTCTCTCTTAGTGTTTTGTAGCATTTATGTTTTCTTCCTCTGCCAAGCCTTCTCTTATGTTTCATAGAATACACATTTTCTTTTGACAGCTACATAGACATTTATATGCCTTGAGTTTGAGGTTACCTTATAATCAACAATCAATATTGACTCCTTAGGTTGCAATACAATCAATGGTCAGCATTATTTCCTAAAATTTAATGTCAACGGTCAGCATTGAATCCTAAAATTTAGGGTCAACGGTCAACATTAACTTGTTGAATTTAAGGTTGACCTGCCATTAATGGTTTTGACAAAAGATCTCTCTACATCTCAAGTTCCTTTTTCTTGTTCATAATACTTTTGGAAATATCCTTAACAGATACAAATTACACTTGTGGGCAGTATCTCCCCCTTTGGATTTGTTGACAATAAATTAAATTCAGAAATTAGCAATTAAGCATATGTAGTAGCTTTTGACATTCATAGTTCCCCTTGAAACATGCATCTCCTTTTTTGTATATGGGCATGATACCAATTGAAAATATCCTTTAACTCCTTTTTTCTACTTTTTCCCCTTTTATTTGATTTTCCTCATTGGGTTTATCAAGCTACTCCCCTTTCTGATCAATGCATATTCTCTTTGAATTTATGAAAAATATCTCCCCCTTTGATAACAAATCCAAAGAATAATAAAAAAGGGAAGGGGAACAGAGTTAGAGACATAGCTCAGCCTTTAAGGGGTGACTGAACACATAAATTCAGCCTTAACATCTAGAATATCTCTCTTAATAATATTTTGGTGAATATATTTAAATGAATAAGCTCCAATGGCTTATTTGTTTGAATCTTCACATTTTTATGGGTAGCATTCATTATCTTTCCTTTTTGACAAGTGCAACAAATGATATTTCTTTCTCTTCTCAGCTTGGATACATTTTTCACAGCTTCATTTTTGGACAATTTGTTCAGTCCCTTTTGTCCAAGATGTCCAAATCTCTTATGTCACAACAAATTCTTATTTTTGGTACTCATGTAGCATGTGTTTTTACTATTAAAAACTTGGTATAAGTTTCCAGTTGTTCATTCTCCTATTGTAAGGACAACATTATCACTTAATCTTCTTACTATACAGCCACTCTTGCTAAAAATAGCTTCATATTCATCATCATAAATTTGGCTAATGCTAATTAGATTGTGTTTTAGCCCTTTAACATAAAGCACTTCCTCTGATTTCAACTTTTTTGCACCAATTTCAATAGCACTAACACCTTTAATCTTTAAATGACCATTATTACCAAATGTGATTGACCCTCCATTATATTTTTTTACTTCCTTCAGCCCCTTGAAGTCTCCTGTCATATATGAAGAGCAGCCATTGTCCAAGATCCTTGGCTTTTCTTTCTTGGAAGCTTTTAAGGCTATTTCCACAACCATAGCCATTTCCCTTCCTCTTCTTTTTCTTCAGCCAAATATAGGAGCATATGTAGGTGTTTTCCTTTGCATTCTTTTATTGGGCAGCAATGTCAACCATTACTCAACAATATGTCCAGCTTGACAACAAACATATTTTAAAGGCACTCATAACATCAAATCAATAAGGACAAATATATGAGATGTTATTAACAACAAATCTAACATTAGTCATCAAAGATAGGTTCAACATCAACAATTTAAATTCCCTCTTAAGGTTTAGTAATTGCATATTCAAGGGTTTCAACTTTTCCTAAGCAATTTTAGTTGTTTCATAAGTAAGAATCCTATTAAATATGCTTTCTACCATAGCTGAGTGAATGTAGGTTAATGCTTTGTACTACTTTAAACTTTGCTTACTGTGATGTTTAATTTATGCCATAGTTGGGTTAAAAGGAAGAGGTTTATGCGGAGTTCCTAATTCAGTGACCTCCTATAGATCAAGGAATCTTAAATTAACCTTCATCATGACAAACCATTAAGTGTAATTATCTCTATTAAACTTTGAAGGTGGTAAGGGTGTGAAACTTGAGAATGTCATGGCTATTTTCCTGAAAAGGCCTCTTTCATTGACCTTATATTCTCAAAAATCCCTTCTTACTCTTTTGTCTTATATTCTATAGGTCCCTAAAAGATTGATTGTTTGTTGTTTTAATACCAAGAGTTAATGGAAAGAAATAGAGGAAACAAAACTAGGATGTAGGATTTTCTAGTCAATAGCAAAGCAAAGTTGTAGGAGAAAAGAAAAACTTGAAAAGAAGAATAATAGTACAATCTAAATGAAAAACAAGGACTTAATCATCCCATTAACTTACAAGCTCCTTTATTTAGGAAGATTCAAATATAAGCATCATTACATTTTTTAATTTAATGTACTTCACAAGTTAACCTCATAACTATCACTAATTCTAATTTAATTCTTGGGATTACAAAATGTTGAAAAGGAGGAATAATTCCCAAGCATAAGATTTATATTTGATTCCATTGGTCATTACATGTTCTACTCTTTTTTTTTTTTTAAAACATTCCATTAGTAAAAAAAACGCATCTTTAATTGTACCCTTTAGCTATAAGTCCTTGAAATAGATTCAATAATAAAAGATCTTCACAAATTGTAATGGCTTTATTCAAAGATTCATTTAACTGTGGTCCTCTTACTCTAAAAAACAATAGTTAAAGTAGACTATAAATTTCAATCGTTAGCTCTCCATGTCTTATAAGTTACAGCATATTGGTCTTTTGTTATTCAACCCAAAAGAGCATATATGTAGTATAGCTATATGAGCATAACTTATGGACCTTTTATTTAAGGTTTGATGAAGGCAAAAATTTGGAACTTTAGCACCAACCACAAAAAAGGACCACAACTAAAAAAAAAAAAAACTCATTTTACAAGAAGAAAAAAGAAAAAAAAATGTTGACATCATTAGATATTTTAATAAATTTATTATTATAAATTTTAATTTTTAAAATTTTAAAATTAAGTATATTCATTTAAATAATATTATAAATAATATATCATAATTTGAAGAGTTTGTCTTAACCTAATAACTAATTTTTCTCTCTTGAGCTTTAGTATCACATACCTTTAAATAAAGTTTTTATGTTTGTGAGAAAGAGAATTGGTCATATATATATATATACACATATACAATTGTTTGATTTAAATTAAATATATGCATTAATACACAAATTAAACTCAATATTATAATTTATAATAACACAATAATATATGAAATAGATCCTTACTAATTGGACTATATTATAATTGAGTTTTAATAATATTATTATTAGAGAATATTATAATATAATTAATTAGTAAATTCTAACATTATCCCTTTTGGCCTAATTATAACTTATTACGTTACTCATTATATATAAATGATGATAACAATATCTTGTAATTCCATCATATTGCCACAATATAATAAACTATTTACTATAAGATATAACGATTATACTTTATTTATTTGGAATACTTTTTTATATATATATAATACATGTAATCTACTATATAGGACTTATAAGATATATATAATTTTATAATGATCCATAATAATATCTCATAGAAACTTTTGTATTAATTTTAAATATAAATTTGTACGCAATTATAAAATAACATGAAATACACAATATATATCTAAAACACACCATTAAGTTCCAAGTGTCATTACATCATACATCATTAATTATCATTAGTACAACTAAGGTCCATTCTAAGAATAAATTTTTTACATAATGTTAATTGAAAACTTTTTTTATTGATATGCTATTATAATATTTCTTTTTAAAATAATTATTATAAAATAAAATATTCAAATTACAATGTACTTTTTATTTAATTTATCTATCTTATATTTCTTACTTTCTTTGATACAATATATTAATTATTTTTTTAATATTATCATATGCTAAATTTTAAATTATAAATATTTTAAATATACTATTATAATATATATATATATAACACTTATAATTTTGTAAAACATTATATTTCATATGTCAAATATCAATTTTATTAATTTAACTCTAATTAAATCAATTCAACCAATTAAATCTTAATTTTTTTAATTTTTTAATTTGATAATTGATCGATTTATTAAATCTTGACTGTATCTTAATTTTGTGAACTATATTTAAACATATGCCAAAGATTAATAAATTAGCACAACATTCAAATGCTTTGACATCTAAGGTTTAATGGCCACAATCCTTGTTGATATGAATCTAATGTTCAACAAGCAACAAATCATTAACTAAGATCTTAAAAACCATTAAAGCTAGTACATAATAAGGTGGTTTAAGAACTTATTTTAAATACAAATTATAAGATGGCATGTTTTCATAGATAATTTCCCATTTGCTTTCATTAATAAAATAGAAAAAAAGTGGAAAGATATTGTGTTAGTGCATTTTAGTAAAAAGTGAAAATAACTTAAATCTCTTGATTTATCTAGTCTTTACCTATAAATATCTTTCCTTTTGATAAGGAAATACATTAAGAGAGTCATATTATTAAATCTAAGAGACATCTCATGCATTATGCTTGTTCACATAATATATAGAAATGTTATTTCTTGGTAAAACAATTATGAAAATTCATAATCTTTTTGAGGGCTTAGTTATATTACAAAATTTCAATTAAGTATACTTTATTTTGTCTTGTAAAAGAATTTGTATAAACTTTATTATATGATAGTGAGAACAAATTTTGCCTTAAAAAAGTTGTATTTGATACATAATTTAAAGTAATTCTTCAATTTTTAGATAGCCCAAATTTGAGTTTTATTATGCAAATTCTTTCACTAGATAAAATGAAACATAGGTTACATTATTAAAATAAAGCACTTAAAAACTTAAAGTTTTAATAAGTAGAGAAATAATTTTTTTTTATATATTTTATAAAAATAGTCATAACACACACATATAAAAAAGGTAGTAATTTGGAATCTTTCTTGGGCCTAATAGAAATGACCACCCTAAGGAGAGTAACGCTGTTACATGACTTAGAGTAATTTTTCAATTTCTTAATAGCCTAACTTTTAATTCTAACTTCATGATAAGCATATGGCATATGTCTATAGAGGCAAGAATTAAAAAATATTAAATATAATTGATTTTTTATATCCATCTATGGTGAAGTTAAAAAAATAAATAAATCTCTTTCTTTCACATGTGTTAATATTTTATGTTGTAGTTATCTTTCAATAACTTTTGGTACTACTACATTACTTTAGGAGGTTGATGTAATTTTTGTTATGTGTCATTTTCATATTTTTGTTATAGCTTGGTTAAAGTGAAATCATTTATGGATCATTCAACAACCAAGAGTCATTTAACTTATTTCCTTTTGTTTTCAAAATAATCATTTAATTAAGTGTTATAACTAACCTTTAGGATGAACCTTGCTTGTATTTTGGGTTATCTAGCATATATAGAAATTTAAGGATCTATATTAAGTTTTGTAACCTTATTGAGAAAAACTTTTCAGATTGCAACAAGCAAATTGTATTCTTAAGTTGTATAATCTCTTTTGTAATCATTATTCAAGTTTAAGGCTTTTATTTAATGGAGCAAATAAGTCAATGAAATGAAGCTATTTTTTTAACTTCATTTCTTTGTTACACTTTCATTTATGCAATTGTACCTTTATTGCTTTTTTAGCTATAATATACATTTATCCTCTCATTTTATCCTTCTAATGGTATTATTGTATTACTTGATCTTGATAAACCTTTGAAAATCCTTTTTTACTCCAAAAATCATCAATCTTGTTTAAAAATCTAGAATATCAAATCTACCATGGCTTCTAGCAACTTTTCCCTTTCTTCATCCTTAATGTTAATAAGAAGAAACAATGCTATATGGACTATCAAAATGAAAGTCTATTTGAAATCACTTGACTAATGGGAAGTTATAGAAATAGGAGTTGATCATTTATCCCTACTCAGCAACATTATTGTTGGTCAAAACAAAATTAAAAGTGAACAAAATTTGAAAGGATTGAAAGGTTTTACTTGTATTCACTTGTAAATCACCAATATAAGTCTATGACAAGCTTTAAGGTGAGTTCCAAGGCAATCTTAGAACAAAAAAAAATACAAATTTTGAATCTTAGAAGAGAATTTGAAGTTCTTAGAATAAAAGAATATGATCATATGAAAGATTACGTTGATCAACTCATCACAAGTTAGATTACTTGGCAAAGAATTCATTGATGAAAGGATTATTAAGAAAATCATTGTCAACTTACTTGAGAAATTTAAGTAAAAGATTTCTTTTCTTAAGGAATCAAAGGATATCTTTAAACTAAGATTGTAGTGTTAGCAAATAGTCTTTAATCTCTTAATTATAAAAAAAAGCATTAGGCAAGAAAATTTTTTTAAAGATGCACTCCTAGCAAACACACTAAGGCTCATCTTAATCAAAATCCATGAAAAAAGATTGATCTTAAAAGGCAATGAAGCTAAATGCAACAAAAATGGAATTAACAAGTTTATCTTTATGAAAAAAAAAAGGCAACTCATTTGTTTAGATAATAATGTTGGCATAGACTAGATGTTAAATGCAACATTTGTAACTAACTTGGCAATGTTCAAAAGGTTTACAAAAGCAAAAATAATCAACCTTAATAAAGTCAACAAGTTTAGATTGCAGAAAATCAATAAAATGAGGAAGAATATCTCATTATTGCTTTTAAAAATTTTGGCAAAAAAATGCACTTAATAGGTATGTTAACAATTAATGTACCAGTCATATGCATAATAACTTGATGTTCTTAAAGAACCAGATCTAAGCTTTAAAGTCTCTATTAAGCTTAGCAATGGTGTCATGGTTTAATCACCAACTTCATCACAAAAAAATCCATAAAAAATAACATGATCTTAAAAGGCAATGAAGTAAAATGCAACAAAAAATGAATGAATAAGTTCAATTCATATCTTAATCACAAAAAGGCAACTCATTTGTCTACGTTCTATTAGTGTAGGCTAGATGTTAGATGCAACATGTGTAACTGTTGTTCCCACAGCCTTGTATGGGTTGTAATTGTTGTCAACTAGATTTAAGTGTGTAAGTAATTTGAAGCTACATGGAGGGGTAAGAAAATAAAGCCACAAAAAGGGACAAGAGAGTAATTTGAAGTTACATGGAGAGGCAAGGAAGTAAAACCACATGGCAACCCTACACCATCAGGTGGGAAGGAGAGAAAAAGAAAAACACGGTAGAAAATCAGATTGGGGGCTGAACGAAGAACAAGGGTCAAGAGTGAGAAAATACATGACGGCTGAAAAGGGGCAAAGGAAAGAAAATCTAGAATGGCACACCACCGGCACACCAGTGGTTAGCAAGGAGACAATATGACCAAAGAATAGTGACTAGCAGAAAAGAGAGAAAACAAGATGGTTAAAAAGGGTGGACGGCAGAACAAAGGAAATCTGGTTGGACGGCAAAATGAAGAGTCACCACCGACAACGAAGAGTAGACCAGACCAGACATATATCACCTAGAAAGAGAGAGAGATAGAGAGAGACACCACCAGAAGAGCAGACCAGACCAGAAATACACCACTAGTAGAGAGAAAGAAAACCTGATTCGGCCAACCAAGTGAGTACGAAAAAATAGAACACTAGCAGAAAAGAGAAAAACCGATACAGTTAGAAGGGGTGGATAGCAAAGAGGTGAACGCCCAAAATTGGGGTGGACGGCAAAGAGGTGAACGGCCGAAGGAGAGTGAACGGCAAAGGAAAAGAGTGAACAGCTGAACAGTGACAGAGAAAACCCGTGAGAGACAGACCACTGGGAGAGCAAATGTGAAAAATAGATCACTAGAAGAGCAGATCTGGTATCCGTGAGACTAGAGAACAGCAAAGCAAGTGCAGATCTGAATTGTTAGACTAGAACGTGCATTGGTATGAGACCAGATCGTGCATCAGCGTGAGACCAGAACGTGAGATGGCGTAAGACCAGAATGTGCGCCGGCATGAGACCAGAAAAGTGTGAGGCATGAGACAAGCAAAGTCGGTAAACCAGAAATGTAAGTGAGACGTGAAACGCCAAACCAGAGATGTGAGGCAAGTCATGAGATCAGGAGACAGGTGAAGCCATGAGACAATGAAAGCATGAGTTGTGTTAAACAACCTAGAGAAGGAGTTCAGTGAAGCATTAGAAAGTACTCAATGTATTTCCAGATTTCTTCAAGAGAGGTTAAAGAGTGTTGTGGTGGACTTCTAAGCGGTAGTGAAGCAGTCTAGTCAATTCAACAGAGGCAAGATAAGTTAAAAGAAGGGTAGACACAGTAAGTGACAGTCTTTGTATTGGACTTGTTTTAAATTTTCAAAATAGTGAAAGGAATAGAGGATTAAGACATCCATTGTAACTACATTGTGAACATTGAGAGTACCACACTGGTATTCTCAAGTATAGTGGATTGTCTCGATAGGGGAAGAGTCCTTATCACCGTGGACGTACGTCATATTGATGGAACCACATAAATCTCTTATGTCCTTAATTTGATTTACATTTTATATTTTGAATTGAGTTGAGAACACAGCTAAAGTATCATTGAACCCATAACCTAAAGAAGACCTAATCAAGAACATCCAATTTGTCTAGTAGGCAAGGTGTCTGAAAGGTAACTTTAGGGACTATTGTGATTAATAGGTAAAAATAGATCTACCTTAGTCGAATATGAGAAAGAGTTAGCTTTTAAGATGAGGTTGAAGTTGTTCACATACCTGCATATTAACGAGAGTGAAAGTATTAAATAAGTAGAATACTTTGGCTTAAATAAGTAGAGTGTGTTTTTAAGGGGTGTGATACTGATTCACCTTCCCCTCTCAGTATCACAGACTAGTAAATCCTAGGATGAAGTTGGAAACTTCAATTAGTATCAAAGCACTAGTTCACTAGTTTAAAGCTTAATTGCTTGGTGTACTAGTTTGAGGGTTTCAGAAGTTTTAACTTGTTTAGCATATTGAGAAATGGATATCGGTACCCACACTAGCACTACTTACAGCAAAAAGGTTCCAATATTCAACAGAACTAACTACCATATGTGGAGAGCGAGAATACAGGTGGTATTGGCAACCATGGGTATGAACATGGTGAAATCCTTACAGGAGGGTTTGGTGGCCCTAGAAGAAGGCAAAGATCCAACCCCAGAGGAATTAAGGTAGTTTGAGATAAATGGAAAGGCCTTAAACGTCATCATTTCAACATTGACAAATGCTAAATATGCTAAAGTTATGGACTGTAAATCTACTAAGGAGATATGTGACAGATTATAGAAAGCCTATGAAGGTGATGGCAGAATAAAGGAGGCCAAGCTTCAAGTTTTCAAGGAGAGATATAAATCTCTCAGAATGCAAAAAAATGAGACAATCAAAAAGTTCTTCACCAGGATTATTAATGCTGTAAACAACCTTAAAAGTCATGGGAAGAACAAGAAGGACTCATCTATTATGAAGAAATTCTAAGAATTCTGCTTGAGAGGTTTGCCTCAAAGGTGGCAGCCATAGAGGAGAGTAGAGATCTCAGTTTTATGTCTTTACATGATCTCCAATGCAATCTCATTACATATGAAATGAGAATAAAGTCCACTGAGAGCTCTTCAATGTCAAAGGTATCAAAGGAGGTAGCTTTCAAAGCTATGAAACACTTAAAGTTAAAAGAAAAGGAAGAATAATCCAGTGAGGATGATGATGATGATATGGAAGAAAGTGAAGGTGAAGTGTTGGCATACTTCATAAGGAAGTTCAAAAAGGGGTCTAAGAAGGGAAAAGGATAGTTGTTCTTGAGATGTTATCATTATGGGCAGACTAGACACTTTACTTCTCAATGCAAAGTGAAACTTGATGATGAAGATAAGGATGGTGATGATGAGCCAAATTCACAATGAGAAGACCATCATTCAAATCAAAGAAGTCCAACAAGAAGATTGCCAACCCACAGAAGAAAAAGAGAGGCGCATTCAAGAGTTATGTGAGTCAAACAAAAGAAGCTGATGAAGAGGAAGATGAAGACTTATCATATGAGCATGCCTTTATGGCATCAGCTCAATGTGGTAGTTCAACCTCTGAAGAGGAAGAAGCGGTTGATGAAGAAGAACCAGATCTTAAAGATGAGTTGGAAGTAGCTTCAAAGGAGGTAATCAAAAGGGGCAGAACCATAAGAAAGTTGGAGGTTCACATAAAACAAGTTAAGGCAAAGTCTGAGGAAGCAGAAAGTCAAAGATAAAATAAGGGCTAAACATATTGACTTGAAGAGAAGATTTGATGAACATATCAAAATATGTGAAGACCTTACTATAAAGCTTGGTTCAAGGACTTCAACAATTGAAGAAATGGAGATAGAGTTGTTGGGACTTCAGCAACAACTCAAAAAGAGTGAGGAGAACTTGCAAAAGTTTGAAGTGGTAGGAGAAACAAGTTCTGCAAGAGAAAAGAGGAATGAGACTTTGCCACAGAAGTTGAAAGAGAAAGCTATGACTCAGGAGAAGATAACTGAAGATGAAAAGACAGTTATCCAACCAAAGTTAGGGCCAAAAATGATGTATATGGTTAAAGAGCAGTAGCCCATAGTTGTTACGTCTTAGAAAGAAAAGAAAGTCAGAGAGCCAAAGGCAATGGCTGAATATAAGAAGGAGAAAAAGGTGGCTGAAATGAAAGTCACATAAGCAAAGAAACTAGTAACCTTGCCTACACAACAAGTAATGAACAAAAGAAAAAAACTGTGATTAGACCCAGGAAGAGGTAGTTTCAAGGTTACTATCTTTATTAAGGAGTTTGGGGTCATAGGGAAAATAAATGTTGGTGGAGAAGGCCAGTATACGTCTCCAAATGTCGTGAGTTCTTGCACATACTGTAAAACGCAAGGACACTGACAAGGAGTGTTGGTGGAAGCCCAAACCAGTGGTTTCAAAGAACAAGTTTGCTGTATTAACAGACTTGGAATAGTGTGAAAGGTGTTGGTAGGATGGCCATAATGCCAAAAGATGCATGACACTTCTCCTTGAGTAAAAGAATGCACTCGATGGCACAGTAAAAGCAATTGGTGTAGTCAAAGCTAAGAAAAAGGAGAAAGCTATCTTTAAGCCAATTCAAAGGAAAGAATATAAAGCAAAAAGGGAGATAACCAATATAGCTGACATTGCACTAAAGGCTGACTACAAGGATAAGCAGTGGATCCTTGATAGTGGATGCACTTCACACATAATAGGAGATAAGAGTAAATTATCAAAGCTAAACAAGTTAAGAGAAGGCAAAGTCAAGTTTGGTAATGATGATTCACTCAGCATCAGTGGTCAAGGGTTAGTAAATATTGGAAAAGGGAAGCTAAAAGATGTTCTACACATTGAAGGACTCTGATATAATCTAGCATCTATCAGCCAATTATACAATGAAGATCATAAAATGATATTTACAAAAATAGGTTGCTAAGTAAGGAGTAAAGAAGGCAATACTATTGCAACCGAGAAGAGAACAACTAGAAATTTATATGTGATTGATGAGGACAAGACAAGTAGTTGTTTACTCACCAAAGAAGAAGCAAATTAACTCTGGCATAAGAGGCTGGGACACTTATCACAGAAGAACATGAGGAAGCTAACCATTACTCATGCAATCAGAGACATTCCCGACCTTAGGAGAGAGAGAGAGTATGTTTGCTCAGCATGCTCTGAAGGAAAGCATGCCATAAAGCAGTTTAAGACCAAAAAGTTCAGTTCTAAAGTAGTGCTTGACATTGTGCATACTGATTTGTGTGGATCAATGAGGACAAAAGGGTTGAATGGTGAGAGGTAGTTCATCTTGTTTGTTGATGAATATTCTAGAAGGACCTACATCATGCACCTCAAACACAAGTCAGAAGATTTGCTGAAAATGAGAGTGAAAAGAAGATCAAAGTATTGACGTCAGATCAAGGCACTGAATTTACAAATAAAGCTTTTGAAGATTACCTTGAAAAGCATGATATTCACCATTAAATGGTAGCAACAAGGACACCTCAACAGAACAGAGTGGTAAAAAGGAAAAATAGAGCTGTGGTTGATATGGCAAGAACTCTATTGCTGGAATCCAAGCTTCACACAAGATTTTGGATAGAAGCAACATTTACAACCGTGCACCTACTAAACAGAGTTCTACTAAGGCCCAATACTGATAAGACTCCATATGATCTATGGAGTGGGAAGAAGACAACAGCCAAGTATCTCAAAATCTTTGGCAGCCTATGTTTTGTGAAGAACAAGGAGCAAAACTTGGAAAAATTCAATGCTAGGTCTGATGAAGGTATCTTTGTGGGATACTTAGTAATGACAAAAGGTTACAGAGTTTTCCTATATAAGCTAGAAAAAGTGATCGCGTCCAGTGATGTGAGAATAGATGAGAACTGGAAAATAATGCAGAATGGAGAAGCTGAGGACAATGAAGAAGACGACTTCAATGTAGATGAAGAATTAGACCAACCTAAAGAAAAAGAGCAAGAAGTAAGTTTAGACTCGAAGAAGAGTGAGTCTGAAGATAAAGAAAGAGATCCTCTTGCAACTAAGACTGTGTAAGAAAGAATGACAAAGAAAACCTGGACCAGTGCTTATTAAGGAAATCAGATCATAAGTGACCCATCAGCAGGAGTTACAACAAGAAGAAGAATTGTTGGAGCTACTACTTTACTCTCATAAGTTGAACCTAAATTTGTTGAAGAGGATACATAAAACAAAGCCTAGGTCAAAGCTATCAATGAGGATTTGGATCAAATTGAGAAGAATGATACATGGGAGCTGGTTGCAAGAGCCACTAATAAGAATGTCAAAGGAACAAAATAGGTGTTTAGGAATAAACACAATAAAGATGGCAAGGTGGTGAGGAATAAGGCCAGGCTAGTTTGCAAGGCTACACTTATATAGCAGGTTGGATGCATACTTGAGAAGGTTGAACTTCAGAAGAGGAACAGTTGATAATAACTTATATGTGTTCAACTCAAAGAAAGGCCAGCTGATAACCATAATATATTAGATGACATCATCTTTAGAGGGGATCACTCTAAGCTATGCCAAGATTTTGCACAGAAGATGAGTGAGGAATTTGAGATGTCATTGATTAGAGAAATGAATTACTTTCTTGGATTATAGATAAAATAGTGTGAAGAAGGTATTTTTATTTCTCAGACGAAATATGCCAAAGAGATGCTAAAAAAGTTTGGCATGAAGAATAGCAAACTTGTCAGCACCCTTATGATAGTGGGCTGCAAGTTAACAAAAGATCAGGAGGGAAAGAGTTCAAGCCCTACAGAATACAAGAAGATGATAGGGAGCTTTTTGTACCTTACAACATCAAGGCCTAATCTTATGCAGGTTATGTGTGTTGCCAGCAGATTCCAAGCTAATCCTAAGGAATCTTGTGTGTTGGCAGTGAAAAGAATCCTAAGATACCTCAAAAGGACATTGGAAATGGGTTTGTGGTATCCTATCATGGATTCTATAAAACTACAAGCATACACTAATGCAGACTGGACAAGAAGTACAGATGACAAAAAATCAACCAATGGCTACAGTTTCTACTTGGGTTCAAAATGTGTTGCATGGTTAAGTAGAAAGCAAAACAGTGTTGCTTTAAGCACATCTGAGGCTGAGTATATGGTTGCTTATACAGCATGTACTCAGGTGATATGGATGTAAAGACAATTGGTAGACTTAGGTGTTGAAGTGAAGTTACCAGTGAGTGTGATAATCAAAGTGCTATTGATTTCAATAAGAATCCGATTCAACATTTAAGGAGGAAGCATATTGACATCTGGTATCGCTTCATCAAAGATCAAGTGGAACAGGGTACAATTCAGTTGGAATATGTTGGCACTAAAGATCAAATTTCAGATATTCCAACTAAACATCTGTCCACAGAGTTGTTTGAAAAGCACAGAATGAGTCTGTCTGTGCAAATGCCTCCTCAAGCTTGAAGTTCAGGTGAATCCTCCATCTCTACTTTGCGAGTGTTTTTTGTAATTGGTTAACAAAGGGGGATAGAAGCAATAGTATAGGGGGAGCTGTTGAGAAAGGGGGAGTGCATATTCAGGGGGAGTTGTAATTGTTGCATAATGGCTTTTGTTATGAGTGTTGCCAATAATTACAAAGGGGGAGATTGTTGTTCCCACAGCCTTGTATAGGTTGTAATTATTGTCAATTAGATTTAAGTGTGCAAGTAATTTGAAGCTACATGGAGGGGTAAGAAAGTAAAGCCATATAGAGGGGCAAGAGAGTAATTTGAAGTTACATAGAGGGGCAAAGAAGTAAAACCACATGGTTACCCTACACCATTGGGTGGGAAGGAGAGAAAAAGAAAAACATAGCCAAAAATCAGATTGGGGGTTGAACGAAGAGCAGGGGTCAAGAGTGAGAAAATACGTGACGGTTGAAAGGGGCAAAGGAAGGAAAATTTGGAACGGCACACTAGTGATCAATAAGGGGACAACATGACCAAAGAATAGTGACTGGCAAAAAAGAGAGAAAATGAGACGGCCAAAAAGGGTGGACGACAATACAGAGGAAATTTGACTGGATGATAAAACAAAAGTCACCACCGATGACAAAGAGCAGACTAGACCAAACATACATCACAGAGAGAGAGAGAGAGAAAGAAAACTTGAATTGGCCAACCAAGTGAATACGGAAAAATTGAACACAAGCAGAAAAGAGAAAAATTGATACGGCTAGAAGGGGTGGACGGCAAAGAGGTGAATGCCTAAAATCGGGGTGGACGGCAAAAAGGTGAACGACCGAAGGAAAGTGGATGACAAAGGAAAAGAGTGAACGGCTAGACGATAAGAGAGAAAACCCATGAGAGATAGACCATCAAGAGAGCAAACGTGAAAAAAAAATCACTGGAAAAGCAGATCTGGTATTCATGAGGATAAAGAATAGCGAAGTGAGTGCAGATTTGAAATGTGAGACCAGAATGTGCAACAACGTAAGACCAAAATGTGTGTTGGCATGAGACCAGAAACATGCATGAGGCATGAGACCAATAAATTTGGCAAACCAAAAACGTGTGTGAGATGTGAAACGCCAAACCAGAAACGTGAGGCAAGCTATGAGATCAGGAGATGGGTGAAGTCATGAGACAGTGAAAGTAGGAGTTGTGTGAAACAACCTAGAGAAAGAGTTCAGTGAAGCATTGGAAAGAACTCAATGTATTTCCAGATTTCTTCAAGATAGGTTAGAGAGTGTTTTGGTGGACTTTTAAGCGGTCATGAAGCAGCCCATTCAATTCAACAGAGGCAAGACAAGATAGAAGAAAGGTAGATATAGTAAGTGACACTATTTGTATTGTACTTGCTTTGAATTTGCAATAGGGAAAGGAACAAAGGATTAAGACATCCATTTGAACTACATTGTGAACATTTGGAGTACCACACTGGTATTCTCAAGTATAGTGGATTGTCTCAGTAGAGAAGAGTCCCTACCACCTTGGACGTACGTCACATTGACTAAACCACGTAAATCTCTTGTGTCCTTACTTTGATTTACATTCTATGTTTTGAATTGAGTTGTGAACACAACTAAAGTATCATTGGACCCATAACCTAAAGAAGACCTAATCAAGAACATCCAATCTATCTAATAGGCAAGGTGTTTGAAAGGTAACTTTGGGGACCATTGTGATTAGTAGGTAGCAATAGATCTAACTTAGTCAAATCTAAGAAAGAATTCGCTTTTAAGAAGAGGTTGAAGTTATTCACATACATGCGTATTGATGAGAGCAAAAGTATTAAATAAGTAGAATACTTTGGCTTAAATAATCAAAGTGTGTCTTTAAGGAGTGTGATACTGATTCATCCCCTTCTCAGTATCACGGACTAGTAGATCCTAGGATGAAATTGGGAACTTCAGTAACCAACATAACCATGTACAAAAAGTCTACAAAAGTTAAACAATCACATTTAATAAAGTCATCAATCTCTTTTTGGCTTTTGAAAATTTCATCAAAATTTAGACTTAATGGGCATATTGACAATGGATGTGCTAGTTATATGTGCAATAACTGAAAACTTAAAGAGTTAGATTCAAGCTTTAAATTCCTTGTCAAGCTTAATAATGAATTTGTGGTTCAATCAATGGGTAAACCTGGAAAAAATATCAAGATAATCTCTTAAATTCTTTTAATTCTTAGCTTGGAACAAAAATCTTTTAGGTGTTGTTCAAGTTCTAAGAAAAAGGTTATTTGATAAACTTTAAGGAAAATATTTATTTAGTTCATGACCCCAACAACATTAAAGTTTTAAAAGTTGTAATGGTGGAACATATGTTTTGTTTGAACTTGTATAAGTTTTAATTTAGAAATCTATTGCAAAATTTGATTAGTTAGCTTAAGCCAACAAAGTTAACAACAAATGCAATTATCGTCGTCAAATTTGAATTAAAATATGAGTCCTTATCTCTCAATTTTTAGTTTTAGAAGGAATGAAACTCTTTAGAACCAAATGCTAATGATTTTAATGGGAAATTTTTTGTTGGATCTTTGCATGGTAATCTTTATATTAGTAGAGAATAAGTTTCAAAATACATAAGCTTCCAAGTTTAGTATTGAACCAAAAAATCAAATTTCATCCTATAATTTGCAAATAGCATAATCAAATTAAGTTATAGTTCAAATATCAAGAAAGAAATGCAATGCAATGGTAAGGAAGATTGATGCTAAAGTTTTTTTTTTTTTTTTGAAATAGCCTTTAATGTTGCTTCATTGCTTTAGGATGTTGTTGTAGTTTTTGCTATGTTTTATTATCAATTTATATAGGCATCTTGGTTTGTTGTTCCCATAGTCTCGTACAGGTTGTAATTGTTGTCAACCAAATTTAAGTGTGCAAATAGAAGTGGCTCATATCTCACGAATTATAGGATAAGACTAGCATGTCAAATAATTTTGTGAAGTGATCTCCTTGGAGTAAACTTGTAGAGGGAATTTAGCATTGCTTAAGTCTTAGTGTGACAGTGTGACAGGGTTGCATACGGATAATAAATTCATAAGACATTAAATCTACAAGTCCGTAAGCCTATCTTAAGACTAAGTCTAGGAGTGATTTCGAAGGAGTGAAATAATTCCAGGGTTTCGAAGAAATAAAGGTTACAAAATTTTAACTTAGCATTTTTGGAAGATGGGTAGTTACAGGGGCAGTTTCTTTTGTACATTTTTAATTATTCATGGGCAATGCTAGCCTTTTATTCAAGCATTCAAAGGATGAGATTTCAATAGAAAGAAAAGAGCAAGAAAAATAAATTAAGAAGGAGGATAATGCTGAATTTTGAATGGAATAGTAATATGAAGCCACTTAGAGGGTTAAGAAAGGAAATTTGTCGCAACTACAGTAAGCCTTACCAGGGTTTCCATAAAAGGCAGTATATAAACCAAGACTTATCTCTTTTGAAAGGGGCGTGTGAGACAACCTAGAGAAGAAATTCAGTGAAGCATTTGAGAGAACTCAACAAATTTTCAGATTTCTTCAAGCGAGGTTAGAAAGTGTTTTGGTAATCTTCCAAGGGGCAGTGAAGCAGCCTATTTATATCAAATAGATGCAAGACAAGTTAGAAGAAGGGTAGATACAGTAAGTGACACTTTTTGTATTGTGATTGCTTTGTATTTGTAATAGTAAAAGAAGTAGAAGATTAAGACATCAATTGTAATCATAAGGGATACCATACTAGTATTCTCAAGTATAATGGATTGTCTCAGTGGAGGAAGAATCTCTACCACCGTAGAGTATGTCTCATGGGTAGAACCACATAAATCTCTTGTATCCTTGCTTTGAATTTACATTCTGTGTTTTGAATTGAGTTGTGAACAAAGCTAAAGAATCATCAAACCTATAACATAAAAGAAGACCTAATTAAGAACAACCAATCCATTTAGTAGGCAAGGGTCTGAAAGGTAACTTTGGGGACTATTGCGATTAGTAGGTAATAATAGATCTACCTTAATTGAATCTGAAAAATAGTTCATTTATAAGAAGTGTTTAAAGTCATTCACCTACTAATTAAAAAGTGGGTATACTAATTCACGCCCCCTCTCAGTATTATAAACTAGTAGATCTTAAGGTGAAGTTGGGAACTTCAGTTGGTATCAAAGCACAGGTTCACCAGTTCGAAGCTTAACAGCTTGGTGTACTAGTTTGAAGGGTTTCAAAAGTTTTAACTTGTTTAACATACTAAAAAATGGATGTCAGTACCAGCACCAGCACTACTTATAACAAAAAGGTTCCAATCTTCAACGGAACCAATTACCATATGTGGAGAGCAAGAATGTAGGTGGTATTTGCAATAATAGGCATGGACATGGAGAAATTTGTACAAGAGAGTTTTGTTCCTCCAAAAAAAGGTAAAGATTCAACCCCAAAGGAAATAAGGTAGTTTGAGATCAATGGGAAGGCCTTAAATGTCATCATTTAAGCATTGACAAATGCTGAATATGCTAAAGTTATGGACTGCAAATGTACTACAGAGATATGGGACATATTGCAGAAGGTCTATGAAGGTGATGGCAGAATGAAGGAGGCCAAGTTTCAAGTTTTCAAGGAGAGATATGAATCTCTCAGAATGCAGAAAAATGAGACAGTCTAAGAGTTCTTCACTAGCGTTATTGATGTTGTAAATGACCTTAGAAGTCATGGGAAGAACAAGAAGGACTTATCTATTATGAAGAAAATTCTAAAAGTTTTGGCTGATAGGTTTGCCTCGAAGGTGGCAACTATAGAGGAGAGTAGAGATCACAATTTTATGTCACTACATGATCTCCAGTACAATCTCATTGCATATGAGATAAGAATAAAGTCAACTAAAAGCTCCTCAACATCAAAGCTACCAAAGGAGGCAGCTTTCAAAGCTATGAGACACTTAAAGATAAGAGAAGAGGAAGAATCATTCAGTGAGGATGATGATGGTAAAGTATTGGCTTACTTCACAAAGAAGATCAAAAGGAGGTCTAAGAAGGGAAAAGGACAATTGTCCTTAAGATGTTATCGTTGTGGGTAGACGAGACACTTTGCTTCTCAATGCAAAGTGAAACTTAATGATGAAGATAAGGATGGTGATGATGAGTAGAATTCAAATGGAGAAGACCATCATCCAAATCAAAGAAGTCCAGCAAGAAGACTGTCAACCCACAAAAGAAGAGAGGCTCATTTAGGAGTTATGTAAGCCAAACAAAAAAAGCTAATAAGGAGGAAGATGTAAACACATCATATGAGCATTCCTTTATGGTATCAGCTCAATGTGGTAGTTCAACCTCTAAAGAGGAAGAGGAGGTTGATGAAGAAGAACCAGATCTTGAAGATGAATTAGAAGTAGCTTTAAAGGAGATAATCAAAAGGGGAAAAACCATAAGAAAGTTAGAGGCCTATATAAAACAAGTTGAAGCAAAGATTGAGGAAGCAGAAAGTTAAAAAGATGAAATAAGGGCTGAACATATTGACTTAAAGAGATGATTTGAAGAATAGATCAAAATATAGGAAGACCTTACAATGGATCTTACCTTAAGGATTTCAAAAATTGAAGAAATGGAGATAGAGTTACTGAGACTCCAGCAATAACTCAAAAAGAGTGATGAGAACTTGTAGAAGCTTGAAGTGGTAGGAGAAATAATCTTTGAAAGAGACAAAAAAGAATGAAGAGAAAGTGCAACAATCTAAGGCTACACTACCTAAAGAGAATGAGACTTTGACACAGAAGTTGAAAAAGAAGGTTGTGACTCAGGAGAAGATAATTAAAGAAGAGAAGATAGTTATCAAAACCAAAGCTAAGCCCAAAAATGATGTATGTGGTTAAAGAGCAGCAGCTCATAGCTGCTAAGTCTTAGAAAGAAAAGATTGATCAGCTAGGAATAGTGAAGGCTAAAAATAAAGAATATTTGAAGAAGCAACCAAGGGTTGCAAACAAAAATGAAGAAAAGAAAGTCAGCCAACTAAGGGCTAAATAAAAGAAGGAGAAGAAGGTGGCTGAAATGAAAGCCAAACAAGCAAAGAAGCCAGTAACTATGCCTACATAGCAAGTAATGAATAAAAGAAAACAAGCTGTGGTTAGACCCAAGAAGAAGCAGTTTCAAGGTCATTGCTTTTATTGTGAAGTTTGGGGTCATAAGGCAAGTAAATGCTGGTGGAGAAGGCCTGTATATGTCTCCAACTTAAGAAGATCTAATGCTGTACAGGGGGCACAATACAAAATTCAGAAAATAACACCTATTGTGAGTTCTTGCATATACTGTAAAAAGCAAGGACACACTAACAAGGATTGATAGTGGAAGCCCAAACTAGTGGTTTCAAAGAACAAGTTTGCTCTATTGGTAGACTTGGGACAATGTGAAAGGTGCAGGTAGGATGGCCTTAATGCCAAGAGATGCATGACACTTCTCCTTGAGTAAGAGAAAGCACTCGATGGCACAATGAAAACAATTGGTATAGTCAAAGCTGAGAAAAAGGAGAAAGTTATCTTCAAGTCAATTCAAAAGAAGGAATATAAAGTTAAAAAAGAGGTGGCTAATATAGTTGAAATTGCACTAAAGGCTGACTACAAGGATAAGCAATGGATCCTTGATAGTGGATGCATTTCACACAGGACAGGAGACAAGAGTAAATTATTAAAGCTGAAAAAGTCAAGAGAAGGCAAAGTCAAGTTTGGCAATGATGATTCACTCAACATCAGTGGTCAGGGGTCAGTAAATATTGGAAAAGGAATGTTGAAAGATGTTATGCATGTTGACGAACTCAAATATAATCTAGCATTAGTCAACCAACTATGCAATGAAGACCATGAAGTGATATTCACAAAAACAAGTTGCCAAGTAAAGAGTAAAGAAGGTTGTTGCAGCCAAGAAGAGAATAGCTGGAAATTTATATGTGATTGATAAGGATAAGACAAACCGTTGTTTACTTATAAAAGAAGAAAAAAATCAACTCTAGCATAGGAGGCTGGGACACTTAACACAGAAGAATATGTGGAAGTTGACCACTACTTATGCAATCAGAGTCATTCTCGACCTTAAGAGAGAGAGAGAGAGAGAGAGAGAGAGAGAGAGAGAGTATGTCTGCTTAGCATGCTCTAAAGGAAAGCATGCCAAAAGGCAATATAAGACCAAAGAGTTCAGTTTTGAAGCAGTGCTTAACATTGTACATATTGATTTGTATGGGCCGATGAGAACAAAAGGGTTTAATGGTGAGAGGTACTTTATCTTATTTGTTGATGATTATTCTAGAAGGACCTGTATCATGTACCTCAAACACAAGTTATAAGTTTTGAAATACTTCAAGAGATAGAGAAGATTGGCTGAAAATGAGAGTGGAAAGAAGATCAAAGTATTGAGGTCAGATCAAGGTATTGAATTCACAAATGAAGCTTTTGAAGATTATCTTGAGAAGTATGGAATTCACCATCAAATGACAGTAGCGAGAACACCTCAACAGAATGGGGTGGTATAGAGGAAAAATAGAGTTGTGGTTGAAATGGCAAGAACTCTATTGTGATTGCTTTGTATTTGTAATAGTGAAAGAAGTAGAAGATTAAGACATCTGTTGTAATCATAGGGAATACCACACTGGTATTCTCAAGTATAGTGGATTGTCTCGATAGAGGAAGAATCTCTGCCACTGTGGAGTATGTCACATGGGTAGAACCACATAAATTTCTTGTGTCCTTACTTTGAATTTACATTCTGTATTTTGAATTGATTTGTGAACAAAGCTAAAGAATCATCAAACCCATAACCTAAAAGAAGACCTAATCAAGAATAACCAATCCATTTAATAGGCAAGGTATCTGAAAGGTAACTTTGGGGATTATTGTAATTAGTAGGTAACAATAGATCTACCTTAGTTGAATCTAAAAAAGAGTTCATTTCTGAGAAGAGTTTGAAGTCATTCACCTACCAATTAAAAAGCGGGTAATACTGATTCACCCCCCCTCTTAGTATTATAGACTAGTAGATCTTAGGGTGATGTTGGGAACTTTATAGTCAAAGTAAAATTTGAAGTGGATTATGCAAGAACAAAAAGTTATTTAGTTTGATTTCTTTTGTTTCTTTTTTTTTTTTTAATTTGTCAGGGCCTACCACTAGTCTTAGAATGAACTTTGCTTTTCTTTTAGGTTACCTATCATGGTTAGAAAATTAAGGGTCTATCTTGAGTTTTGGTACCTTGTTCACAAAATGTTCTTATTTCAACATGCAAAATGCATGCTTAAGTGACATCTTTTTATGTAAGTTTAAGACTATTATATAATAGACAAATGGATTAGTGAAACTAAGCCATTTTTAAACTTCATTTCATTTATGTAAATTTACTTTTACTTTATTTTAAACTTTGTAATTTGGCAATACCTCTATTACATTTTTATCTATAACATAAATTTATTCTCTCATTTCTTCTTTGATTTCTTTCCCCACTTAAGCATTCCTCCCTTAAACCTAAAAGGCTTTTACATCATAATATTTTTAATACACATTTCCTTATTATTACTAATTCTAATCATGTAACTAAGGGCCTAATAAGGCTATAAGATATTTTGATTAAGCTTTTTTGTAATGCCAAGTTGTGAGTTCAAAAGGTTTTGTTGTATAGTAAGAATGACAAAATGACTTCAATCCTTAATGGATTAGGCTTGATAATTGTTCTATGATTTATATTTAAACTTTTAAGTGTATTTTCTTCCTAAATGTAATTATTTGAGTTGATTTTATATTTTAGGAAAATACTAAATGAATTGAAGCAATTTGTAAACTTAAAGATGTGGTTTTTAGAAAATTGAACCATTGGAGATTGTTTTGAAAATTTCACATTTTAAATATTACTAAATGAATTGAGGACCATTACAAGAATTAAAATGAAAATATTGAGATTTCTAAAATGCATTTATTTATAGAAATCCAAGAAGAATTTAGACATGAAAAAGGATCCTTAATCTAGTTTATGGGCTAGTGAAAGCTATCTTAATCTAATTAAGAGTTCTTACCTAAATAAGCTAAGTTAGTTCTAAAGAGAAAGTATCATCCTTTTTGAGTTATTTTTATTATTATTAGAGTTATAAATAAATATGTTAAAGTATCAAAAAGATATACATATGCAAACCTCGCTTTTTCTTTCTTGCCTATAATATGTAAGACTAGAGTTTTATTTTTAATTATAAGGATTAAAGTCATTAGAAGAAGTATTATAAGACTTATTGGTTTTTATTTCTAATATGATTCTTTACTTTGAATCCTCATGTTCTTTTATTATAATTGTTTATGATTATATTATTCGGTTGCTACAATGCCTACTAAACAATTATATTTTATGATCTAATGCAAGTTTAAAATTTAAGCCACCATTATTTGATAATTTTAACACTAAGTAGCAAATAGAAATTGATAATTACAATTAAGTTTTTGTCTAATTTATATAAATAACATGGTTAAAATTAAACAAATGAGGTTATGAATTTGTTGTTTAGATTTTACTATCTTTTTTATTTTAATTCTATTAATAAATTGTATTTAAAGAGATAGTTTTAGGAAATTTAATTGATAAGAGATTAATTAAAGAACTTGTCTTAATTTATAACAAACTAAAAACAAGATTTAGTATAATAGGGCTTGTCATCATTCTTAATCAGTATTTAATTAAAGAATTGATGATCTTTAGTGTTAATGATTAATGAATGAATTTAATGGTATAAATATCCTTTCTTAAAAGTGTGTTCATTTATTAATTTTATTTATAATTAAATTTTGGTTTAAATTTTTATTAATTTAATTAAAATCAAATTCCTCATCCTAACTCTTTTATTTGTGTGAACTCATTAAAACTAAGATAATTAGTTAGTTGATTAATGAAAACTCAATTTATATATATTTAACTTCTACTTACCTTAATTATAAACTTATTAAGTTAAGTAATTTAAAGTAGTTTTGGTGTATTTGGTACACATTAAAATTGGGTGTTGTTATTAGTGATTGATTATTAATCTATTTTATTATAATTATAGCCTTATGTAACTTATGTTGTAAGCTTGTATTTTTGATAAAGAATTTGACTAAAACCCATTACTAAAGCATCTTAAGCATATTTTCTTGAGAGATAGAGAAACTTTATCAATGATTGTTATAAATAACTTGACCCCATTACAAAATGAAAAGCTTTTTCAAGTTATAAAAGATTATAAAATGACAATTGGATGGACCATAATAGGTATTAAGGTGATAAAACCATCCATATGAAGGCCTCCCATCATACTTAAGGATGGTTTAAAACCATCAAGAGAAGAAAAACATAGATTGAACACATTCATGATAAATGTAATCAAGTAAGAGGCATTGAAGCTTCTTGATGCTGGTGTAATTTATCTTATTTCAAATAGCAAATGGGTTAATTTGGTGATAGTTCCAAAGAATACAAGCATAATAATGGTTAAAAACCATGGTGATGAGTTAATGTGTACTTAAATTCAAAATGGGTAAAGGGTTTGTATTGAATATTATAAGTTAAATGTTGTAACACACAATGATCACTTCCTTTTACCTTTTTCCTTTGATTTTAATTTTGTTTTCATATGTGGTTTTGAGTTTTTTCTTACATTTCATTTCTACATTGGCATAATGTAAAGATTAAGAGTAAAGGAGGAATAATTTTGTTTAGTCTTTTATCTTGAATTTAAAAAAAAAAAGTATGGTAATGCAAGTGAATAATAACTTTCTTACTTGATAATTGATTTAGAATTTGATAAGGTTGTATAATGTGGATTAAGAGTATTTTGGCTATTATGAGTGTTAAAGTGTATGCTTTTTAGAGAGCTTTGTGTGAGTTTATGATTTGGCATAGTTACTCAGGTGATGTTTAACATATGATTACTCCTTAAAGTTTGAAAATTTAAGCTAATAAAAAAATAAGAAATGAAAAAAAAAAAAGAGAAAAGGAAGAAGCAATATGAAAGAGCTTATTAATCTACTTTATTATTTTAATTACCTAGTAACTATAGGTTTTCATCACAAATGTTGATCTTCAAGTTAAAAGGTAGCTTGAAATATAAGTATGCAAAACACTTCAAATGTCTAACTTATTAAGTAATTAAGTACTGTTATTACAAGTGTTAGTATTTGTATCAAAAAGTAAATGAGTGTTTAAAGAAAATAATATTGTAGTTTTTAAATAAAAGAAAAATGAAGAGCAAAAAATCTCAATTTCTTATTTTTGTTACAATAAAATATGAGCAATTACTTGTTAGATGTTGCTTGTTGCAATTATGTTGATCATGGATTTATTAGAGCTTATTGAGAAGTATGCATAAATGTATGAGTGATAGTTAAAGCATGATTAACTTACTTCTTTGGTTTTGTTAGGCTCCAAGTTAAGATTAATATTTGAGGGAAGTCATAACCTTGATTATTAATTATTAGTTTCTTTCATTTTATGTGTTGCATATGTCACACACATGATGGATTTTATGAGTATATCTTTTTAAAACCCTTATAAGACAAAACTCATTTATTGAAAGTGACTTAAGGGTTTAAAGGCTTATTGCACATGTTAAAAGTAACTATGATTCTTATAAAAGTGAATTAGGATTTCATTTACTTTGTTTTATTTAGCTTGAGAATTAACAAAAGTTAACAATACCATAGACATTTGATCTTTATAGTTTAAATCTAATAGTAAAGAATGAAGCCAACCTACTGTAAATGAATCACCATTAAAGCCTATGCCCCAAATAAAAGGATGTTGTTTTGTCATAATTACGGTTATTCAAGAGGTGAAAGTAACTTGCTTAGAAAATGGCACAATCAAAATCTTATTTATGAAGCATTTTACTTCTCAAAAGTAGCTTTCATGGTTATTTAAAAAAGTTAGACTATGCATTCATTATTAATTGAGATTTCTTTTGTATAATTTAGATTTAAGATATTTTTTGAACTAAGTTTAACATTAGTTATTTTAAAGAACCCATACATAAGAAAAGCAAGCAAATACTTCAACAAAAAGATGAACAAATCTTATGTGAAGATTGTTTAGTCATATGATTTATTTAGTAAATTCTTATGCATCTCTCATGATTGAATGTTTTATTTAGTATTTGATTGATTGATTATATTATTCCAACTCATGATTGATTGAGCCATTAATTAATATGATATGAACTTATTATGGTATATTATCTTTGATCATATTATGTATTTGGATTAATATACAAAAATAATACCAACTTTATATTGCCTTTAGGTTTACTCTTCTCACTTCTTTTAATCATCTTATTTTCAAGTCATTTATATAGATTTGTTCTTTTCATATTCTTTTCAATTGTTTTATAGATTGCCTTTTTATTTTCAAGTCAATATTATTTTATTTTCCTTTTAATCAATAAATTAAAGTTAATTTGTAAATAATATTGGACTTGGGCTAGGTAATTGTAGAAGCCCTTGGTTTACTTAAAATAGCTAGAAGGCCAATTACTCATTCCTTTTTTGAGATAACTCTAACTCTTTAATTAGTTAGTTGATAATGAAACTTTAATCAAGATTTTCTAAAGAACTTAGTTGATTATAGTGTGAAATAGCAAAATCTTATGGTAGTATTATATTTTCTAGCATAAAATCTGACTCATCTAAAACTAATAAATATGATACTTAATCATCCTTAACTTTGGCTTTTTCCTTAGAAATAGCATGGATTATTAACTCATTAAGGGTATAGTTCCTACAGCCTTAAGAAAGACACCATAGTTCATAACACTTTGAAGGAGGAAGATTAAAATTTCTATGGGTACTCTTTATAATGTTCTTCCATGCACGGATGATAAGGTTAAGGTAGTCTTAATTATTGGAATCATTATAATTAAAGTGGATATTTTCCATTCCTTTAATAATTAGGATAAATATTTTTTATTTCATTTGATTGATAACTATTATTGGGGTTTAATGAATAACTTTAATTATTCCCATAAAGAAGACTCACTGATATTCTTTACATCTATTATTAAGGCCAAAAGAGCCATTAAAATTTTCAAAATATATTCATTAGTCCATTAAAAAGGTAATGTCTATCAAGATAATTTCATATCTAAAATTTTTTTGTTAATCCACAAAAAATAAGTGCCTGTTAGGATATTTTCATATCCAAAATTTATCTATAGGTCATTTATTTTTATACCAGAACAATTGTCTACCAATAATTTTTATTTCTATGCCAAAATAAGCAACTTCTTTAATAAAAACAATTTTTAACAAAGACTTGTCTTTTGTCCATAATTCATTCAAAAAATTTCATAAAAAAAATATATTATCTTAATTAAAGGTTAATGACATTAAATTAATTTTAAAAGCTAATAATTCATAAACTAACCCAATTGTCATAAAGAATCAAAATAAGTCACTTACCATACAAAAAAAATAAAATTTTGAAATTCATTAATCATGTATAACTATCAAGAATATATAAGACTCAAATATTCATTTTTCATAAATATATAAATTTAATTACTTACAACACATATGACAAAGATTATAGATAATTATATTAGTATATCAAAATATATAGTTAATAGTACATGATCTAACATTTTCTTTCTTTTTTATGATGACAATATAATTGATTTTATAAAGAATTTGTTATAACTCCTCCTCAAACCATGTACTTAAAAAATAAAAATAAAAGTGCATGTGGTAAATTAAGAGTTCATAGTATTATTCAATAAAGATAGAAAGTAACAATGATAGATAACTTGTCTAAAATATAAAAGGTAAAGACAACAAGTGATCCAACCAAAAAAAAAAAGCTAACATATAACTCTTTATTTCTTCCCCTTTGACATCATCATAAGAGATGGCTTGTATTTAGTGATCTTTTCTTTCATAACAATAAAAGAGGAATAATAAAATCCATGCATAATAGCACACATCTCATCTAAAACTTCATAAATAATGCCTATGTCTTTATGTAAGATTTCAACGATTATTCAAAGGTCAATGATATCTCAAAAGATTAGGCTTATAGTATGTGAAATTACCTAAGGATTAGAGTGTAAAGATAATAAGCCAATAAAAGGTGAAAAGGGTTAATAGGCTCCCACTTGTAAATAAACTAATGACATAGAGAATAGTCAATGTAATAAAAAATAAGGATAAAGGAAGTACTTGTAGATTGGTGTTAGCTTTTAAAGGTTTTATAGTTTCTAGTTATGGAAGGGTTAGATTTCTATGATAAGTTTGCCTATTGTGTGGTGCACAATTGTTCATATGGCTGTAAAAAAAAAAAAAAGTGAAGATGGATTGTTGTGGAGAAGAAAAAACCTAATACATATGTAAGAAAATATAAAAAGGTTTGTAAAGCATGATGATTCAAAAAAGAAAATCAATCAAAGTTGTTATGATAGTGTTAGTACAATAAACATTATCAAATTTGTTCAAAAGGAATTGGACATATTTCAAAATGTAAGATAAAATAAAAAAATAAAGATAATTTATTATACATATACATAAGCTAAAATGTATGAATGAAACTCTAGGTTGTATTCATCATTCCCAATCACTTTTTAATCCTTAAGAATTTATCCTGACTCATTGATTTTGCAAAAATATCTGTAACTTGATCATTTATACCTACAAACTCAACATCTCCCTTTAGCATATGATATCGAATAAAATGATGTCTAACATTTATGTACTTAGTTCTAAAATGATGAATAAGTTTTTTAGTAAAGTTTATTGTATTAGTGCTACCATAAAAAATAGGAACTCTAGAAAAATACAACTACAAATTTTCAAGAATTTATTTGATTTAAAGGATTTATGAACGAGAATTACTTATGGCAAGTTATTCAACTTCAATCATTAAAAGTGCTACAAAATTCTACTTTTGACTAGACCATAACATTAATGCTACATTTAAAAGTTGATAAGTGTTAATAGTACTTTTCCTATCAAGTCAATCATTGGCCTAATCAAAGTTCAAATAACCTACAAGATTAAATGTTTTTCCTTTAGGATACCAAAGATCTAAACTAGTAGATCCTTTAATGTAATGAGATACCCTTTTCAATGTAACTAAATATGACTCTTTAGGGAATACTTGAAAACAAGCACATAAGCAAATAATAATATATTGTCAAGCCTATTAGTAGTGAAGTAAATAAGGCTTCTGGTCATACTTAGATATAATTTCTCATCTATCTTCTTACTAATGTCATCCTTATCAAGCTTTATGGATGCTGGCATTGGTGTACTTGGTTTGGTTAATAAGAATTATATTCATATTTTGCTTGATTTGTAGGCTTAAGAAGAAGTTAAATTCTCTCATCATACTTATTTTAAATTTCTTCTCCTTTTAAGAAGTGAATTTCTTACACAAAGAATCGTTAGTAGTACTAAAAATAATATCATCAACATAATATTGCATAACTAATAAATCTTTATCTTTTACCTTTGTGAATAACGTGGTGTCTACCTTCCCTTTTACAAAATCTTTTTGAATTAAACAAATGTTAAGTCATTCATATAAAGCTTAAGGGACTTACTTTAATCCATATAGAATATTAAAAAGCTTAAACACATAATTAGGAAATTTATTACTCTTAAAACTTGGAAATTGTTCAATATATACTTCTTTAACAATAACACTATAAAAAATCCACTCTTCACATCCATTTGATATAATATAAAATTCATGAAAGGTGCATATGTTAGCAAGAAGTGAGTGGCTTTTAATTGAGCCACAAGTGCAAAAGTCTCATCACAGTATATTCCTTTTTTTATTGTATCCCTTAGTCACTAATTTAACCTTGTTTTGAATTATCTTTCCATTCTCATCTACCTTGTTGGAAATACCCACTTTGTGCCTATGATAGAAAGGTCACTAGATCTAATGACTAACTTCTATATTTGCTTCCTCTCAAATAGTTTTAATTCATCTTTCAAGGCATAAACTTAATGCTTGTCACTCAATGTTTTTTCTGCATGTTTAGGTTTTATTTAAGAAATAAATGCTAATGTGGTATATAAATGTATAAATGACAATATAGTCTTAAAAGGATTAAAAACATTACCAATAATTTGATCCTCAAATCAATTTAATATACATAAACTCTTTTACCATTAATGACTCTTATTAAAACTTTATTTTCTTTGCTAAATGAAGAGCATCCTAATAAGATACTTTCATCTACCTTTCAATCAAAATTTCCAAGATTGTCTTTAGCGTTCAACATAAAACACTTATATCCAAAAACCTTGAAATAATTGATTTGTAGCCTTCTCTTATTTTATAACTTGTAGGAAATCTTTTTGAGTAAGGAATGAATTAGAATGCGGTTTGACACATAACATGCAATATAGAAAGATTCAACACAAAAATAATTAAAGAAGCTAAATTCAGTTTACATTATCTAAGTCATCTCTTACAAGGTTATTTTTTTTTGGTTCAATCACTCCATTTTGTTGAGGAAATCTTATGGTTGAAAATTTGTGAGAAATTCCTTAAGTATCACAAAATTTTTCAAAATCCTCATTCTCAAGTTCTCCTCCATGGTCACAATCAAAAAGATGGAGCACCCCTTCTCATTTTGTAATTGCTTGCAAATTCTCTCAAATGCTTTTAATGCCTTGTCCTTATGTGTAAGGAATAACACCCATGCAAATCTAATGTAATTATCTATTATGACAAATGCATAATACTTGTTACCTAAAATGGAGACTTTTAAAATAATTAAAAGAGGTTTGGAAACATACCTTCTTACTCTTGAAATGGCTTTTTACCTATTTGCCTATTTATCCATTTGACAAATATCAAAAAGTTTATCTTTCTTAAATTTTAAGTTAGGTAGCCCTTTCATACAATTGTGATTATTTAGCTTAAATAATAATTTTATACTTACATGTTCTAAGCACCTATACTATATTCATGACTCTTCATTTACAAAAACTAAGTACTTAACATTTTTTTTTAATAAAGGAATGATGATTAATGATATAAATATTATTATATCTATTTACAATGAACAAAGTTTCATTTGTTTTGTCATTAAAAACAACATATACATTAAGTTTAAAACAAACTTTGTAACCATTATCACAAAGTTACTTAATGTTAAGTAAATTGAATTTAAGACGATTAATTAAGGAAACATTATCAATGATAGGAAAATTTTCCTTAGCAATTTTTTTAATGTCAATTATCTCACTTGTAGCATTGTCCCCAAATATTACATTTTCTGTATTTGATTTTGAAGTTCTCGACTTCTCCTCTTTTCCGAGGCAATTATATTGGCCTTTATATACTCCTCTATAAAACCTAATAGGGAAAATTTATTGTTTTACCCTTCCATGTAGATTTTATGTTTTTGCCCCTCTATATGGCTTTTACCTTCTTGCCTTTCCATGTGGCTTTACTTTCTTGCACACTTAAACCTAGTTGACAACAATTACAACCCATACAAGGCTATGAAAACAATAATCTCCCTCTTTGTAATTGTTGGCAACACTCATAACAAAAGTCACTATGCAGCAGTTTCAACTCTCCCTAAATATGGACTCCCCCTTTCTTAATGGCCCCCCTGCACTGTTGCTTCTCTCCTCCTTTGCTAACCAATTACAAATTTGAAAAATTTGCAAAGTAGAGATGGAGGATTCACTTGATTTTTAAGCTTAAGGAGGCATTCGCATAGACAGACTCATTCTGTGCTTTTCAAACAGCTCTATAGACAGAGATTTAGTTAGATCTTGTGTAACCTCTTCAACAGATTTAGATTCAACTTGTGAGAGTAAAGCAGTAGCTCCCACAATTCTTCTTCTTATTGTAACGCTTGTTGATGGGTCACCTGTGATCTGATTTTCTTGATGAACACTGGTCCACATTTTCTTTGGCTTTCTTTCTTACACAAACTTAGTTACAAGAGGATCTCTTTCTTCATCAATCACATACAAATTTCCAGCTATTCTCTTCCCAGTTGCAACAGTATTGCCTTCTTTTCTCTTTACTTAGTAACCTATTTTTGTGAATATTACCTTATGGTCTTTATTGCATAGTTTATTGATAGATGCTAGATTGTATCTGAGTCCTTTAATGTGCAGACATCTTTCAGCTTTCCTCTTCCAATGTTTACTAACTGTTGACCATTGATGTTGAGTGAATCATCATTGCCAAACTTGACTCTGCTTTCTCTTGACTTGTTTAGCTTTGACAATTTACTCTTATCTCCAGTCATGTGTGAAATGCATCTATTGTTAAGGATCTACTACTTATCCTTATAGACAGCTTTGAGTGCAATTTCAGCTATATTAGCCACCTCCCTTTTTAACTTTATATTCCTTCTTTTGAATTGGCTGAAAGATAGCTTTCTCCTTTTTCTCAACATTGACTGCACTGCTTGTTTTCATTGTGCTATTGAGTGCCTTCTCTTGCTTAGGGAGAAGTGTCATGCATTTCTTGGCATTATGGCCATCCCGCCTACACCTTTTACACTATTCCAAGTCTGTCAATACAACAAACTTGTTCTTTGAAACCACTGATTTGGGCTTCCATTGACAATCCTTGTCAGTGTGTCCTTACTTTTTACAGTATGTGCAAGAACTCATGATAGGTGTTCTCTTCTGAATTTTGTATTGTCTTCCCCTGTATGCAACATCAGATCTTCTTAAGTTAGAGACATATGCTAGCCTTCTCCACTAGCAATTACTCACCTTATTACCCCAAACTCCATAATAAAGCCAATAACCTTGAAACTGCCTCTTCTTGGGTCTGATCACAGCTTGTCTTTTTTCTGTTCATCACTTCCTGTGTAGGCAAAGTAGCTGGCTTCTTTGCTTGTGTGACTTTCATTTCAGTCACCTTCTTCTATTTAGCTGTAGGCCTCTGCTGGTTGACTTTATTTTCTTTGTGAGGCATAGCAGCTACGACTGCTGCTCTTTAACCACATACATCATTTTTGGCCCTGGCTTTGGTTTGATAACTATCTTTTTTTCTTCAGTTATCTTCTTCTGAGTCACAGCCTTCTCTTCCAACTTCTGTGGCAAAGTCTCATTCTTTTTAGTCTGTGCAGCCTCAAATTGCTACACTTTCTTTTCATTGCTTTTGAGTTGTTGCTAAAGTCTCAGCAACTCTTTCTCTAGTCCTTCAATTTTTGAAGTCCTTGAGCCAAGCTCTATTGTGAGGTCTTCACATATTTTTATATGTTCTTCAAATCTTCTCTTTAAGTCAATATGTTTAGCCCTTATTTCATCCTTTTAACTTTCAACTTCCTTAGACTTTGCTTCAACTTGTTTTATGTGAGCCTCTAACCTTCTTATGGTTCTGCCCCTTTTGATTATCTCCTTTAAAGCTGCTTCCAACTTAGCTTTAAGATTTGGTTCTTCTTCATCAACCTTCTCTTCCTCTTCAGAGGTTGAACTACCACTTTGTGCTGATGCCATAAAGGCATACTCATCTGATGAGTCTTCATCTTCCTCCTCATCAACTTCTTTTATCTGACTCATATAACTCTTAAAGGAGCCTCTTCTTCTTTTATGGGTTGGCAATCTTCTTACTGGACTTCTTTGATTTGAATGATGATCTTCTCCATCTTGAATTCTGCTCATCATCATCATCCTCATCTTCATCGTCAAGTTTCACTTTGCACTAAGAAGCAAAGTATCCAATTTGCCCACAATGATAACATCTCAAGGACAACTGTCCTTTTCCCTTCTTAGACCCCTTTTTGAATTTCTTTGTGAAGTAAGCCAATACTTCACCTTCACTTTCTTCCTCCTCCTCATCATCATCCTTACTAGATGATTCTTCCTCTTCTTTTATTTTCAAGTGTTTCATAACTTTGAAAGCTGCCTCCTTTGATACCTTCGATGTTGTAGAGCTTTCAGCTGACTTTATTTTCATCTCATATGCAATAAGACTGTATTGGAGATCATGCAGAGACATAGAATTGAGATCTCTACTCTCCTCTATGGCTACTACCTTTGAGGCAAACCTCTCAGGTAGAATTCTTAGAATTTTCTTCACAATCAATAAGTCCTTTTTGTTCTTCCCATGACTTTTTAGGTCATTTATAGAGTTAATAAACCTGGTGAAGAACTCTTGAACTGTCTCATTCTTCTGCATTATGATAGATTCATATCTCTCCTTAAACACTTGAAGCTTAGCCTCCTTCATTCTACCATCACCTTCATAGATTTTCTGCAATTTGTCCCATATCTCCTTGGCAGATTTGTAGTCCATAACTTTAGCATGCTCAGCATCTGTCAATGCTGAAATGATGACATTTGAGGCCTTCCCATTTATCTCAAACTACCTTAACTCCTCTGGGGTTGGGTCTTTACTTTCTTTCAGAGCCACAAAACCCTCATGTACGCATTCACCACGTTCATGCCCATGGTTGCAAATACCACCTGCATTCTTGCTATAAGTGGTGCTAATGCTGGTACTAGCTTCCATTTCTCAGTATGATGAACAAGTCAAATTTCTAGATCCTTTCAAACTAGTACACCAAGTTGTTAAGCTTCAAACTGGTGAACTAGGCTCTGATACCAATTGAAGTTCCCATTTTCTCCTCTTTTTCGACAATGGCTACTGTGCGACTATTGTGTTAGGCAATTATATTGGCCTTTATATACTCCTCCATAAAACCTAATAGGGCAAATTTACTATTTTTCCCTTCCATGTAGATTTTACGTTTTTGCCCCTCTGTATAGCTTTTACCTTCTTGCCGTTCCATATGGCTTTACTTTCTTACACACTAAAACCTAATTGACAATAATTACAACCCATACAAGGTTGTAGGAACTACAGATTTTGAGAGAAAAAAAAGTTTTTAACATTACTAATCATATGTCTGAAGTATCCATTGTCCAAGTACCATATGTTTTTCTTTATACAATTTTTAAAACTTGTATATATAAATTTTCATTAATTTTAGGTACCTAAATTTGTTTGGATTCTTTTGGGTAAGTTTTGACACTTTTTACATTACCATAAAAATATCTTGTACCATGTTTACCTTTTCTAATGTTACATGCATGAATCATGTGTCCAAAATCACCTTAATCATGATGTCTAATATGATATTTCCTATGAAAAAATGAATGTGATGCTTTAATGAAATTATGCATCTAAGGTTAAGAAGCATGAGAAAAGGCATTGATTGTACCATTATATGTATGACGATTATGCCAAAATGATTTTTTAGTAAAACTGTGAGGAGCTTTATATTGTTGTGATACATGTACATACATAAATGCATAATTTTTACTTTTAGGTGATAAGGATACATGTGATTTTGTGTGGATTGCTATAACTTAAACTTTATATGAATGATATGAGTAATTAAAGCTGAATCTAGATTTATCATTGATTAGTCTTTAAGAATAAAATAATAAGTCAAGATTTTCTTTCCTTTAACAAACTTTAAAATAAAATTTTGTTGTTTTTTATTTTCCTTCTTTAGATGAAAAATTTTCTCCTTAAGTTTATTTAAAGCAACATCATGTGCTTTTGCAAATAATTATTCTCTTTGTTGTTCCCATAGCCTTGTATAGGTTGTAATTGTTGTCAACTAGGTTTAAGTGTACAAGAAAGTAAAACCACATGGAAGGGCAAGAAGGTAAAAGCCATATGGAGGGGGCAAGAACGTAAAAGCTACATGGAAGGGCAAGACAATAAATTTGCCCTATTAGGTTTTTATATATAAAGGCCAACATAAGATAGCACAGTGATTTAGCTATCGGATAAAGGAGAGAAAAAGGGAGAAAAGGAGAGGTTGCCATCAGAAGGAGAGAAAAAGAAAATTGATCAAATCAGAGCAGATCGGAGGAAAGAGAGAGAACATTGACGGCAAGAGAATGACAGAATAGGGGTTTGTAAAAGAGAAGAAATGGTAGGCAAAAATAGACAACTGACAAAACTCAAGAATGACAGAACAGGGGCTGGACGCCAAAACAGACTAGCCATTAGAAGAAGAAGAAAAATCATATATGGCCAGATCGCATACCATTGGCAGAAAGAGGAGTTGACATCAGAATGATACAAAAGAAAAGGGAGATAGACGGTAGAACAAAGAGTGGACAGCAAGGAGACAACACGACAAAGACAAGTTACAACACGGCAAAATGAGTCGACGACAAAACAAAGTGGATGATGAGATAGATCCAGCTGGATAGTGAGAGAGATCTGGCTGGACGAAGAGAGAGAGACTGTCAACAGAACATGAGAGAAAGACAGAAAAATTGAGACTACCATTGGAAGAGAGAGAAAAGAGGTATATGGCCAAAATAGAGGAGTCGATGAGAAGGAGAGAAAAAGAAACCCAATGGCCAACCAAGTAAGCACTACAAAGCACACCACCGGTGGAAGGAGAGAGAAACCCAACGACCAAACAGGGGAAGGAGAGAAAAACCCAATTCGGCCAGAACAAACGGGTGGACAGCTGAAGAACAGTGACCAACAGAAAAGGGAGAAAATCTGATATAGCCAAAGGAGGTGTGAAACGGACAAGGGCAAACTAGAAACTTGTGTAAAGTGAGCCTTGAGATAGTGAGATCATGAAATAGGAGACAGGTGAGACAGTGAGATGGTGAAAGCAAGAGCTGTGTGAAACAATGTAAAGAAGGAATTCGGCGAAGCATTAAAGAACTCAACGTATTTCCAGATTTCTTCAAGAGAGGTTAAAGAGCATTGTAGTGAACTTCTAAGTGGCAGTGGAGCAGCCTTTCAATTCATCAGAGGCAAGACAAGTTAGAAGAATGGTAGACACAATAAGTGATACTCTTTGTATTGTACTTGCTTAGTAATTGTAATAGTAAAAGTAACAGAGGATTAAGACATCCATTGTAATTGGAATTCTTAGGTATAGTGGATTGTCTTGGTAAGGGAGAGTCCTTACCACCGTAGATGTACGTCACATTGATAGAACCACATAAATCTCGTGTGTCCTTAATTTGCTTTATGTTCTATATTTTGAATTGAGTTATGAATGCAGCTAAAGTATTAGCCAACCTATAACCTAATGAAGACCTAAAAAAGAACATTCGAATTGTCTATTAGGCAAGGTGTCTGAATGGTGACTTTAAGGACTATTGTGATTAGTAGGTAGCAATAGATCTACCTTAGTCAAGTCTAAGAAAGAGTTCACTTTTAAGAAGAGGTTGAAGTTGTTCACTTACTTGCGAATTGTGAATTATGGTGATATTGATTTATTCCTCCTCTCAGTATCACAAACTAGTAAATCCTAGGGAGAAGTTAGAAATTTCAATTGGTATCAGAGCACAGGTTCACCAATTTAAAGCTTAACAGCTTGGTGTACTTGTTTGAAGGGATCTAGAAGTTTGACTTGTTCAGCATACTGAGAAATAGAAGCCGGTACCAGCACTAGCACCACTTACAGCAAGAAGGCTCCAATCTTCAACGGAACCAACTACCATATATGGAGAGTAAGAATGCAAGTGGTATTTGCAACTGTGGGCTTGAATGTGGTGAAATGCGTACAGGAGAGTTTTCTGGCTCCAGAAGAAGGTAAAGACCCAACCCAGAGGAGTTAAGGCAGTTCGAGATAAATGGGAAGGCTTCAAATGTCATCATTTCAGCATTGACAGAAGCTAAGTATGCTAAAGTCATAGACTGCAAATTTGCCAAGGAGATATGGAACAGATTGCAGAAAGTCTATGAGGGTGATGGCAGAATGAAAGAGGCTAAGTTTTAACTGTTCAAGGAGAGATATGAATCTCTTAGAATGCAGAAAAATAAGACAGTTTAAGAGTTCTTCACCAGGGTTATTGATGTTATAAACAACCTTGGAAGTCATGGGAAGAACAGGAAGGACTCATCTATTATGAAGAAAATTCTTGAAATTCTGCCTGAGAGGTTTGCCTTAAAAGTAACAGCCATAGAGGGGAGTAGAGATCTCAATTTTATGTCTCTGCATGATCTCCAGTGCAATCTCATTGCATATGAGATGAGAATAAATTCAACTGAGAGCTCCTCAAGGTTAAAGGTATTAAAAGAGGCAGCTTTCAAAGTTATTAAGCACTTAAAGATAAAAAAAATAAAAAATAAGAATCATCTAGTGAGGATGATGATGATAAGGAGGAAGAAAGTGACGGTGAAGTGTTGGAATACTTCACAAGGAAGTTCAAAAAGGGGTCTAAGAAGGGAAAAGGACAATTGTCCTCGAAATGTTATTGGTGTGAGTAAACTTGTCACTTTGCTTCTCAGTGCAAAGTGAAACTTAATGATTAAGATGTGGATGGTGATGATAAGCCAAATTCAAAATGGAGAAGATCATCATTCAAATCAAAGAAGTCCAGCAAGAAAACTGTCGACCCATAAAAGAAGAAGAGAGGCTTATTCAAGAGTTATGTAAGTCAGATAAAAGAAGCTGACGAGAAGGAAGATAAAGAATCATCATATTAGCATGCCTTTATGGCATCAACTCAAGGTGGTAGTTCAACCTCTAAAAAGGAGGAGGATGTTGATGAAGAAGAACCAGATCTTGAAACTGAGTTAGAAGCAACTTCAAAGGAGATAATCAGAAGGGGCAAAACCATAAAAAGGTTGAAGGCTTACATAAAACAAGTTGAAGCAAAGTCTGAGGAAGCTGAAAGTCAAAAGGATGAAATAAGGGCTGAACATATTGACTTGAAGAAAAGATTTGAAGAACATATCAAAATATATGAAGACTTTACAATAGAGCTTGGCTCAAGGACTTCAACAATTAAAGAAAAGGAGATAGAGTTACTGAGACTTCAACAACAACTCAAAAAGAGTGAAGGAGACTTGCAAAAGGTTGAAGTGATAGGAGAAACAAGCTCTACAAGAGAAAAGAAGAATAAAGAGGAAGTGTAGTAACCTAATGCTACACTACCTAAAGACAATGAGACTTTGCCATAGAAGTTGAAAGAGAAGGCTGTGACTTAGGAAAAGGTAACTGAAGAAGAGAAGATAGTTATCAAACCAAAGCTAGGGCCAAAAATGATATATATGGTTAAAGAGCAGTAGCTTATAGTTGCTACATCTCAGAAAGAAAAGAAAGTCAGCTAGCAAAGGGCTACAACTAAATAGAAGAAGGTGATTGAAATGAAAGTCACATAAGCAAAGAAGCCAGCTACTTTGCCTACACAGTATGTGATGAACAGAAGAAGACAAGCTGTGATCAGACCCAAGAAGAGGCAGTTTCAAGGTCATTACCTGTTGGTGGAAGCCCAAACTAGTGGTTTCAAAGAACAAATTTGTTGTATTGGCAGACTTGGAATAGTGTGAAAGGTGTGGGCAGGATGGCCATAATGCCAAGAGATGCATGACACTTATCCCTGAACAAGAGAAGGCACTTAATGGCACAATGAAAAGGAGTAGTGTAGTCAAAACTGAGAAAAAGGAGAAAGCTATCTTCCAGCTAGTTCAAAAGAAGGAATATAAAGCTAAAAAGGAGGTGGCTAATATAGCTAAAATTGCATTCAAAATTGACTACAAGGATAAGCAATGGATCTTTGATAATGGATGCATTTCACACATGACAGGAGATAAAAGTAAATTGTCAAAGCTAAACAAGTCAAGAAAAGGCAGAGTCAAGTTTGGCAATGATGATTCACTCAACATCAATGGTCAGGGGTCAGTAAACATTAGAAGAGGAAAGTTGAAAGATGTTATGCACGTTGAATGACTCAAATATAATCTAGCATCTGTCAACAAACTATGCAATGAAGACCATAAGGTAATATTCACAAAAATAGGTTGCCAGGTAAAAAGTAAAGAAGGTAATACTATTGCAGCCGGGAAAAGAACAGTTGGAAATTTGTATGTGATTAATGAAGAAAGAGATCCTCTTACAAGTAAGATTGTGCAAGAAAGAAAGCCAAAGAAAACATGGAGTAATGGTCATCAAGAAAATCAGATCATAGGTGACCCATCAGCAAGAGTTACAACAAGAAGAAGAATTATGGGAGCTACTGCTTTACTCTTATAAGTTGAACTAAATCTATTAAAGAGGCTACATAAGATCTAACTAAATCTCTATCCACAGAGTTGTTCATAGAATGAGTTTGTTTATGCTAATGCCTCCTCAAGCCTGTTGAAACTGGTTTGTTTGTTTATTGTGAGTTTTTCAAATTTATAATTGGTTGGCAAAAGGGGAGAGAAGCAACAGTGTAGTGGGATCTATTAAGAAAGGGAGAGTGCATATTTAAAGGGAGTTGAAACTGTTGCATAGTGGCTTTTATTATGAGTGTTGCCAATAATTACAAAGGGGGAGATTGTTGTTCTCACAGCCTTGTATAGGTTGTAATTATTGTTAACTAGGTTTGAGTGTGCAAGAAAGTAAAGCCAAATGGAAGGGCAAGAAGGTAAAAGCCATATGGAGGGGCAAGAATGTAAAAGCCACATTGAAGGGCAAGATAGTAAATTTGCCCTATTAGGTTTTTATATATAAAGGCCAATATAAGAAAGCACAGTGATTCAATCATCGAACGAAGGAGAGAAAAAGGGAGAAGAGGAGAGGTTGGTCATCGGAAGAAGGAGAGAAAAAGAAAATTGAGCAAATTAGAGCAGATCAGGAAAAGGAGAGAGAACACCGATGGCAAAAGAATGGCAGAACAGGGGAAGGAGAGAAAAACCCGATATGGCCAGAACAGAGGGGTGGATGGTCGAAGAATAGTAACCAGTAGAAAAGGGAGAAAATATGATACAACCAAAGGAGGTTTGAAACAGACAAGGGCAAACCAGAAATGTACGTGAGGCGAGCTTGTATCGGGTGAGACTATGAGACGGTGAAAATAGGAGCTGTATAAAACAATATAGAGAAGGAATTTGGCAAAGCATTAAAGAACTCAACATATTTCTAAATTTCTTCAAGAGAGGCTAGAGAGCATTATGGTGAACTTTTAAGCAGCAGTGGAGTAGTTTTTCAATTCAACAGAGGCAAGATAAGTGAAGTTCTTGACTTCCCTTAGGATCTAATAGTTTGTAATATTGAGAGGGGGATGAATCAGTATCACCACAATTTGTAATTTGTAGGTAAGTAAAAAAATTCAACCTCTTCTTAAAACAAAACTCTTTCTCAGACTCGACTAAGGTTGATCTATTGCTACCTGCTAATCACAATAATCCCCAAAGTCACCTTTTAGACACCTTGCCTAATAAACAATTCATATGTTTTTGTTTAGGTCTTCATTAGGTTATAGGTTGGCTAATACTTTAGCTGCATTCATAACTCAATCCAAAATACAGAATGTAAAGCAAATTAAGGACACACAAGATATACGTGGTTCTGTCAATGTGATGTACATCTACGGTGGGGGACTCTCCCTTACCAAAACTATCCACTATACTTGAGAATTTCAATTATAATGGATGTCTTAATCCTATGCTCCTTTCATTATTAAAATTACTAAGCAAGTACAATACAAAGAGTATCACTTATTATGTTTACCCTTCTTCAAGCTTGTCTTGCCTCTATTGAATTTGAAAGGCTACTCCATTGCCCCTTAAAAGTTCATTGCAATGCTCTCTAACCTCTCTTGAAGAAATCTGGAATACGTTGAGTTCTTTCCATGCTTCGTCGAATTCCTTCTCTATGTTGTTTCACACAACTCTTGCTTTCACCATCTCACTGTCTCACCCATCTCCTTCTCACAGCTAACCTCACATTTCTGGTTTATCGTTCCACATCTCATGGCCTGCCTATCCATTTCTTTCTCTCTTGCTGTCCAGCCATATTTCACTCACCATCCAGCTAGATTTTCTCTGTTCTACTGACGGTCTCTCTCTTCGTCCACCCCTCTTTGGCCATTCCAGAGTTTCTCTGCTTTTCCCTTATTTGGCCGTGTTTTCTCTCTCCTTCCTGTTGACTCCTCTGGTCTGGCTATCTCTCTTGTGTTTTGGCTGACCACCCTTATTCTTCCAACGACGACTTCTCTCTCTTCTTTGGGTGTATTTTGGGCATATCGATGGTGTCCAATTTTCTTCCCTTTTTTGGTCCTTTTTTCTCCTTTGCTTGACGACGACTCCAATTTGGCCGTATCTCGACCTCTGTTCTTTGTTCTTCGTTCAGCCCCATTTTCATCATCTCCTTCTTTCTCTCTCTCTCTCTCGACGGTTGTTCTTCTTTGTTGCTGTCGATATCTCTTCATTTAGCCCCCCAATTTTTTTCCCTCGCCATTTCGTCTCTTTTCCGTTCACCCACTTAGTCGTTCACCTCTTTGTCTCCTTCTCCTGTTTGGCCAATTTTCATTTTTTCTTCTTTTTTCAGCGATGGTTATTGTTCACTCGACAGCTAAATCATTTTCTCTCTCTTCCCGTTGATAGATACTGTTCACTCGATGGCTACAGTTTAGCTCTTTACAGTGTTAGGCCTTTATATATTGAGGGCAAATTTATTGTCTTGCCCTTCCCTGTGGCTTTTACGTTCTTGTCCCTCCATATGGCTTTTACCTTCTTGTCTTTCCATGTAGCTTTACTTTCTTGCACACTTAAATTTAGTTAACAAAAATTACAACTCATACAAGGCTATGGGAACAACAATCTCCCTCTTTGTAATTGTTGGCAAGACTTTTAACAAAAGCCACTATGCAGTAATTTAAACTCTCCATAAATATGCACTCCCAAATAGCTCCCCCTGCACTGTTGCTTCTCTCCCCCTTTGCCAACCAATTACAAATTTGAAAAACTCGCAAAGTAGAGATAGAGGATTTGCCTGATTTTCAGGCTTGAGAAGGCATTCACACAGACAGACTCATTTTGTGCTTTTCAAATAGCTTTATGAACAGAGAGTTAGTTAGATCTTGTGTAGCCTCTTCAACAATTTTAGGTTTAACTTGTGAGAGTAACGTAGTAGCTCCCACAATTCTTCTTCTTGTTGTAGCTCTTGCTAATGGGTCACCTATGATATGATTTTCTTGACTAGTCCACATTTTCCTTGGCTTTCTTTCTTGCATAATCTTAGTTGCAAGAGGATCTCTTTCTTCATCAATCACGTACAAATTTCCAGCTGTTCTCTTCTCGGCTGCAACCTGTTTTTGGGAATATCACTTTGTAGTTGTCATTGCATAGTTATTTGACAAATGCTAGATTATATCTGAGTCCTTCAATGTGCAGAACATCTTTCAGCATTTCTTTTCCAATATTTATTGACCATTGACCACTGATGTTGAGTGAATCATCATTGCCAAACTTAACTTTACCTTCTCTTGATTTGTTTAGCTTTGATAATTTACTCTTGTCTCATGTCATTTGTGAAGTGCATCCACTATCAAGGATCCACTGCTTATCCTTGCAATCAACCTTTAGTGCAATTTTAGCTATATTAGCCACCTCCATTTTTGCTATATATTAATTCTTTTGAATAGGCTGGAAGATAACTTTCTCCTTTTTCTCAACTTTGACTACATCACTTGTTTTTACTGTGCCATTAAATGCCTTCTCTTGCTCAGGGAGAAGTGTCATGCATCTCTTGGCATTATGGTCATCATGTCCACACCTTTCACACTACTCCAAGTCTGCCAATACAGTAAACTTGTTCTTTGAAGCCATTGGTTTGGACTTCCACCAACACTCCTTGTCAATGTGTCCTTGCTTTTTACAGAATGTGCAAGAACTCATGACAGGTGTTCTCCTCTGAATTTTGTATTGTCTCCCCCTTTATGCAACATCGGATATTCTGGAGTTGGAGACATATACTAGCCTTCTCTACCAATAGTTACTCACCTTATGACCCCAGACTCCACAATAAAGGCAATGACCTTGAAACTGCCTCTTTTTGGGTCTGATCATAGCTTGTCTTCTTTTGTTCATTACTTGCTATGTAAGTAAAGTAGCTGGCTTCTTTGCTTGTGTGACTTTCATTTCAATCACCTTATTCTCCTTCTTCTGTTCAGCAATAGTCCTCTGCTGGCTGACTTTCTTTTCTTTTTGAGATGTAGCAGCTATGGGTTGCTACTCTTTAACCACATGCATCCTTTTTTGCCCTGGCTTTGGTTTGATAACTATCTTCTCTTCTTCAGTTACCTTCTTCTGAGTCACAGCCTTCTCTTTCAACTTTTATGGTAAAGTTTCATTGTCTTTAGGTAATGTAGCATCAGATTAGTGCACTTTATTATTCCCACACTCTTGTATGGGTTGTAATTGTTGTCAACTAGGTTTAAGTGTGCAAGAAAGTAAAGCCACATGGAAAGGCAAGAAGGTAAAAGCTACATGGAGGGGCAAAAATGTAAAATTTACATGGAAGGACAAAATAGTAAATTCTCCTTATTAAGTTTTATGGAGGGTATATAAAGGCCAACACCAAACCCTACACAAAAAAACACCACCTGCAAAAGAAAAGAGTAGTCGTCATGAACACTAACCGTCGTGAACAGTGCATTTGGCGAGTGAACAGTAGTCAACGGATGAATAGAGCAAAAATGGGAAAAGAGGAGCAACCATCAGACGAAGATAGAGAAAACACTTGGAAGAGAGAGAAAAGCCATCGATAGGAAGAAGAGAAAAAGAAAATTGTAGCCATTGTCGGAAGAAAAAGAGAGAAAACAAATTCGTCAAACGAAGGAAAGAAAAAAAGAAAAATATATATACAGCCAAATCGGAGCCATCGTCGAGCAAAGGAGAAAAGAGTGATGACTAGACAGGGCTGGACGGTAGGACGAAGAAAAGCAAATTGGCGAAAGAAGAAACTAGACGACCATAGAAGAGAGAGATACCAATGGCAACAAAGAACAATCGTCGAGAGACAGAGAAAGAGGAGACGGCCGGAACAGAGGAGTCAACAGGAAAGAGAGAGAAAATGCAGCCAAATAAGGGAAAAGGAGAGAAAATCTGGAACATCCAAAGAGGGGTGGATGAAGAGAGAGAAATCTAGCAGTAAGAGAGAGAAATCTGGCAGGACAGTGAGAGAAATCAGGCTGTAAGAGAGAGAAATCCAGTGAGAAGAGAGAGAAATCCGGTTGAATAGCAAGAGAGAGAGAAACGGATAGGCAAGTCGTGAGACAATGAGATTGTGAGACAAGGAGACAGGTGAGACCGTAAGACGGTGAAAGCAGGAATTTTATGAGACAACTTAGAGAAGAAATACGGCGAAGCACGTAAAGAACTCAACGTATTTCCAAATTTCTTTAAGAGAGGTTAGAAAGCGTTGCGGCGAACTTCTAAGCAGCAGTGGAGTAGCCTTTCAATTCAACAGAGGCAAGACAGGCTAGAAGAAGGGTAGACACAATAAGTAACACTCTTTGTATTGTACTTGCTTAGTAATTGCAATATTGAAATGAGTAGAGAATTAAGACATCCATTGTAACTAGAATTCTTAAGTATAGTGGATAATCTCGGTAAGGGAGAGTCCCTACCACCTTGGATGTACGTCATGTTAACGGAACCACGTAAGTCTCGTGTGTCCTTAATTTGCTTTACGTTCTATGTTTGAATTGAGTTGTGAATGTAGTTAAAGTATCGGCCAACCCATAACCTAACAGACCTAAATAAGAATATCTGAATTGTCTATTAGGCAAGGTGTGTGAAATGTGACTTTGGGGACCATTATGATTAGTAGGTAGCAATAAATCTACCTTAGTTGAGTCTGAGAAAGAGTTCACTTTTAAGAAGAGGTTGAAGTTGTTAACTTACTTGCAAATTACGAATTGTGATAATATTGATTCCCCCCACCTCTCATTATCATAAACTAGTAGATCCTAGGGAGAAGTCAGGAACTTCAATTGGTATCAGAGCCAGGTTCACCAGTTTGAAACTTAACAGCTTAGTGTACTAGTTTGAAGGGATCTAGAAGTTTGACTTGTTCAGTATACTGAGAAATGGAAGTTAGTACCAGCATTAGCACTACTTACAGCAAGAAGGTTCTAATCTTCAACGGAACCAACTACCATATGTGGAGAGCAAGAATGCAAATGGTATTTGCAACCATGGGCATAAACGTGGTGAAATATGTATAAGAGGGTTTTCTGGCTCCGGAAGAAGGTAAAGACCCAATCCTAGAGGAGTTAAGGCAGTTTGAGATAAATGGGAAGGCCTTAAACATTATCATTTCAGCATTAACAGATGCTGAGTATGCTAAAGTGATGGACTGCAAATCTGCTAAGGAGATATGGGACAGATTGCAGAAGGTCTATGATGGTGATGGCATGGATGAGGCTAAGCTTCCAATGTTTAAGAAGAGATATGAATCTCTTCGAATGTAGAAGAATGAGACAGTCTAAGAGTTCTTCACCAGGGTTACTGATGCTGTGAACGGCCTGAGAAGTCATGGGAAGAACAAGAAGGACTTATCTATTATGAAGAAGATTCTAAGAATTCTACCTGAGAGGTTTGCCTCAAAGGTAGCAGCTATAGAGGATAGTAGAGATCTTAATTCTATGTCTTTGCATAATCTCAAATGTAATCTCATTGCATATGAGATGAGGATAAAGTTAGCTGAAAGCTCTACAACAACGAAGGTATCAAAGGAGGCAACTTTCAAAGCTATGAATCACTTGAAGATAAAAGAAGAGGAAGAATCATCCAGTGAGGATGATGATAATAAGGATGAGGAAGAAAGTGAAGGTGAAGTATTGGCTTATTTTACAAGGAAATTCAAAAAGAAATCTAAAAAGGGAAAGGACAACTGGCCTTGAAATGTTATCATTGTGGGTAGACTAGACACTTTACTTCTTAGTGCAAAGTGAAACTTGATGATGAAGATGAGGATAGTGATGATAAGCAGAATTCAAGATTGAGAAGATCATTATTCAAATCAAAGAAGTCCAGTAAGAAGAGTGCCAACCCATAGAGGAAGAAGAGAGGCTTATTCAAGAGTTATGTGAGTCAGACAAAAGAAGTTGATAAGGAGAAAGATGAAGACTCATCAGATGAGCATGTCTTTATGGCATCAGCATAAGGTGGTAGCTCAACCTTTGAAGAGGAAGAAGAGGTTGATGAATAAGAGCCAGATCTTGAAGCTGAGTTGGAAGTAGGTTCAAAGGAGATAATCAGAAGGGGCAGAATCATAAAAAGGTCAGAGGCTCACATAAAACAAGTTAAAGGAAAGTCGAAGGAAGTTGAAAGTCAAAATGATGATATAAAGGCTGAACATATTGACTTGAAGAAAAGATTTGAAGAACAGATCAAAATATGTGAAGACCTTACAATAGAGCTTGGCTCAAGGACTTCAACAATTGAAGAAATGGAGATAGAGTTGTTGAGACTTCAGCTACAACTCAAAAAGAGTGAGAAACACTTACAGATATTTGAATGGTAGGAGAAACAAGCTCTACAAGAAAAAAGAAGAATGAGACTTTGCCACAGAAGTTGGAAGAGAAGGCTATGACTCAGGTGAAGATAACTGAAGAAGAAAAGACAGTTATCAAACCAAAGCTAGGGCCAAAAATGGTGTATGTGGTTAAAGAGCAGCAGCCTATAGCTGCTACATCTTAGAAAGAAAAGAAAGTTAGCCAGTAAAGGGGTACGACTAAACAGAAGAAGGAGAAAAAGATGACTGAAATGAAAGTCACACAAGCAAAGAAGCCAATTACTTTGCCTACATAGCAAGTAATGAACAGAAGAAGACAAGCTGTGATCAGACCCAAGAAGAGGTAGTTTCAAGGTCATTGCCTTTATTGTGAAGTTTAGGGTCATAAGGGGAGTAACTATTGGTGGAGAAGGCTAGTATATGTCTCAAACTTGAAAAAATATGATGTTGCATATAGGGGGAGACAATACAAAACTCAAAGGAGAACACTTGTGAGTTCTTGCACATACTGTAAAAGGCAAGGACACACTAACAAAGAGTGTTAGTGGAAGCCCAAACCAGTGGTTTCAAAGAACAAATTTTTTGTATTGGTAGACTTGGAATAGTGTGAAAGGCGTGGGCAGAATGGCCATCATGCCAAGAGATGCATGAAACTTCTCCCTGAGTAAGAGAAGGCACTCAATGGAATAGTGAAAACAAGTGGTACAGTCAAAGTTGAGAAAAAGGAGAAAGCTATCTTCTACCCAGTTCAAAAGAAGGAATATAAAGCAAAAAGGGAGGTTGCTAATATAGCTGAAATTACACTAAAGGCTAATTGCAAGGATAAGTAGTGGATCCTTGATAGTGGATGCACTTTACACATGACGGGAGACAAGAGTAAATTATCAAAGATAAACAAATCAAGAGAAGGTAGAGTCAAGTTTGACAATGATGATTCACTCAACATTAATGGTCAAGGCTTAATGAATATTGGAAAAGGAAAGCTGAAAGATGTTCTACACGTTGAAGGACTCAGATATAATCTAGCATATGTCAGTCAACTATGCAATGATGACCACAAAGTGATATTCAAAAACAAGTTGCCATGTAAAGAGTAAAGAAGGGAATACTATTGCAGCTGGGAAGAGAATAGCTGGAAATTTATATGTGATTGATGAGGATAAGATAAGCAACTGTTTACATACTAAAGAAGAAGAAAATCAACTCTGGCATAAGAGGCTGGGACACTTATCATAGAAGAATATGAGGAAGCTGACTACTACTCATGTAATCAAAGACATTCCCAACCTCAGGAGAGAGAGAGAGAGAGAGAGAGAGAAAGTATGATTGTTCAGTATGCTCTAAAGGAAAACATGCCAAAAAGTAGACAAGACCAAAGAGTTCAGTTTTGAAGCAGTGCTTGACATTATGCATACTAATTTGTGTGGACCGATGAAAATAAAAGGGTTGAAAGGTGAGAGGGTACTTTATTTTGTTTGTTGATGATTATTCAAGGACTTGCCTCATGCACCTTAAATATAAGTCAGATGTTTTTAATTGCTTCAAGAGATACAAAAGATTGGTTGAAAATGAGAGTGGAAGGAAGATCAAAGTATTGAGGTTAGATCAAGGCACTGAATTTACAAATAAAGCTTTTGGAGATTATCTTGAGAAGCATGGAATTCATCATCAAATGGCAGCAGCAAGAACACCTCAACAGAACGGGGTGGTAAAGAGGAAAAATAGAGCTGTGGTTGAAATGGCGAGAACTCTACTATTGGAATCCAAGCTTCACACAAGATTTTGAACAAAAGCAACATTTATAGCCGGGCATCTACTAAACAGAGTATTACTATGGCCCAATACTGATAAGACTCCATATGAGCTATGGAGTGGGAAGAAGACAATAGCCAAGTATTTCAGAGTCTTTAGCAGCCCATGTTTTGTGAAGAACAAAGAGAAAAACTTGGGAAAATTCAACGCTAGGTCTGATGAAGGCATTTTTGTGGGATACTTAGAAAAGACAAAAGGTTATAGAGTTTTCCTGCATAAGCTGGGAAAGGTGATCACTTCCAGTGATGTGAGAATAGATGATAACTGAAAAACAATGCAGAATGGAGAAGCTAAGGACAAAGAAGAAGATAACTTCAATGTAGATGAAAAATCAGACCAACCTAAAGAAAAATAACAAGAAGTAAGTTCAGACTCAGAGAAGAATGAGTTTGAAGATGAAGAAAGAGATCCTTTTGCAACTAAGAAGGTGCAAAGAAGAAGGACAAAGAAAACATGGATCACTGCTTATCAAGGAGATCAAATCATAGGTGACCCATCAGTAAGAGTTACAACAAGAAGAAGAATTATGGAGCTACTGCTTTACTCTCACAAGTTGAACCTAAATCTATTGAAGAGGCTATTCAAGACAAAGCTTGGGTCAAAGCTATCAATGAGGAGCTAGATCAAATTAAGAAGAATGACACATGGGAGTTGGTTCCAAGACCCACTAATAAGAATGTCATAGGAACAAAATGGGTGTTTAGGAATAAACATAATGAAGATGGCAAGGTGGTGAAGAACAAGGCCAGATTGGTTTGCAAAGGCTACACTCAGATAGAAGGGGTAAATGTTGATGAAACTTTTGCACCAATGGCAAGGTTAGAAACTATCAGAATGATTTTAGCTTTGGCAGCACGTAAGAGGTATAAATTCTATCAAATGGATGTGAAATCTACCTTTTTGAATGGGCTACTGAAAGAAGAAGTGTATATTGAACAACCTGATGGAGTACAAATCAGTGAGGATGAGACACATATATGCAAGTTAAAGAAAGCCTTGTATGGTTTTAAGCAAGCTCTAAGAGCATGGTATAGTAGGCTAGATGTGTACTTAAGAAGGTTGAACTTTAGAAGATGAACGGTTGATAATAATCTGTATGTGTTCGACTCAGAGAAAGGCCAGCTAATAACCATAGTATATGTAAATGACATCATCTTTGGAGGGGATCACTCTAAGATATGCCAAGAATTTAAACCGAAGATGAGTGAGGAATTTGAAATGTCATTGATTGGAAAAATGATGTACTTTCTTGGATTACAAATAAAGTAGTGTGAAGAAGGTATCTTTATTTCTCAGATGAAATATGCTAAAGAGATGCTGAAAATGTTTGGCATGGAGGATAGTAGACCTGTCAATACTCCTATGATAGTGGGTTATAAGTTAACAAAAGATTAGGAGGGAAGGAGTACAAGCCCTACAGAGTATAGGAAGATGATAGGGAGCCTTTTGTACCTTACAGTATCAAGGTCTGATCTTATGCAAGTTATGTGGTTTGCCAGCAGATTCCAAGCTAATCCTAAGGAGTCTTATGTGTTGGCAGTGAAAAAAATCCTAAGTTACCTTAAAGGAATACTGGAAATGGGTTTGTGGTATCCAGCCATGGATTCTATTAAACTACAAGCATACATTGATGCAGACTAGGCAGAAAGTATAGATGATAGAAAATCAACCAGTGGCTGCAGCTTCTACTTAGGTTCAAAGTGTGTTGCATGGTTAAGTAGAAAGCAAAACAATGTTACTTTGAGCACAGTTGTGGTTGAGTATATGGCTGCTTGTGCAACATGTACATAGTTGATATGGATGCTAAGATAATTGGTAGACTTGGGTGTTGAAGTGAAGTTACCAGTGAGTGTACTTTGTGATAATCAAAGCGCTATTGATCTTAGCAAGAATCCAGTTCAACATTCGAGGACTAAGCATGTTGACATCCAGTATTACTTCATCAAAAATCAAGTGGAACAAGGTATAATTCAATTGGCATATATTGGCACTAAAGATCAAATTTCTGATATTCTAACTAAACCTCTGTCCATGGAACTGTTTAAGAAGCACAGATTGAGTCTATCTGTGCACATGCTTCCTCAAGCTTGAAGTTCATGTGAATTTTTCATCTCTACTTTACGAATTTTCCAAATTTGTAATTGGTTGGCAAAGGGGGAGAGAAGCAATAGTGTAAGGGGAGTTGTTAAAAAAGGGAGAGTGCATATTTAAGGAGAGTTAAAACTACTGCATATTAACTTTTGTTATGAGTGTTGCCAACAATTACAAAGGGGGAGATTATTGTTTCCACTCCTTTATATGGGTTGTAATTGTTGTCAACTAAGTTTAAGTGTACAAGAAAGTAAAGTGACATGGAAGGGCAAGAAGGTAAAAGATACATAGAGGGGCAAAAATGTAAAATCCACATGGAAGGGCAAAATGGTGAATTTTCCCTATTAAGTTTTATAGAGAGTATATAAAGGCCAACACCAAACCCTACACAGAAGAACACATCCTATAAAAGAAAAGAGTAGCCGTCGTGCACAGTAGCTGATGGACAAAGAAAGCGAAAAAGGGAGAAAAGGAGCAACCGTCGGACGAAGAGAGAGAAAACACTTGGAAAAGAGAGAAGAGCCATCGACGAGAAGAAGAAGAGAAAAAGAAAATTGTAGTCATTGTCGGAAAAGAAGAAGAGAGAGAAAATGAATTCGTCGGATGAAGGAGAGAAAAAGAGAAAATATATATATGGCCAAATCGGAGTTGTCGTCGAGCAAAGGAGAAAAGAGTGATAGCTAAATGGGGCTAGATGATAGGACGAAGAAAAGCAGACCGACGGAAGAAGAAACTAGATGGCCATAGAAGAGAGAGATACCGACGGCAACAAACAACAATCGTCGAGAGAGAGAGAATGAGGAGACGGCCGAAATAGAGGAGTCAATGGGAAGGAGAGAGAAAATACGGCCAAATAAGGGAAAAGGAGAGAAAATCTAGAATGGCCAAAGAGGGGTGGATGAAGAGAGAGAAATCCAGCAGGACAGTGAGAGAATTAAGACATCCATTGTAACTAGAATTCTTAAGTATAGTGGGTAGACTTAGTAAGGGAGAGTCCCTACCATCGTGGATATATGTCACGTTGATGGAACCATGTAAATCTCGTGTGTCCTTAATTTGCTTTACATTCAGACACCTTGCCTAATAGACAATTCTAATGATATTGTTTAGGTCTTCGTTAGGTTATGGGTTGACTAATACTTTAGCTACATTCACAACTTAATCCAAAACACAGAACGTAAAGCAAATTAAAGACACACGAGATTTACGTGGTTCCATCAATGTGGCATATATCTACGATGGTAAGGACTCTCCCTTACCAAGACTATCCACTATACTTAATAATTCCAGTTACAATAGATGTCTTAATCCTTTGCTCCTTTCATTATTGCAATTACTAAGCAAGTACAATACAAAGAGTGTCACTTACTGTGTCTACCTTTCTTCTAGCTTTTCTTGCCTCTGTTGAATTTGAAAGGTTGCTCCATTGTCGTTTAGAAGTTCACCGCAACGTTCTCTAACCTCTCTTGAAGAAATCTGAAAATACATTGAGTTCTTTATGTCCTTCACTGAATTCCTTCTCTACGTTGTTTCACACAACTCCTGCTTTCACCGTCTCACTATCTCACTTGTCTCCTTGTCTAACAGCTCACCTCACGTTTCTAGTATACCATTCCACATCTCACAACCTGCCTATCCGTTTCTTTCTCTCTTGCTGTCCAGTCGGATTTCTCTCTCTTAGGATTTCTCTCACCGTCTAATCAAACTTCCTTTGTTCTGCCAACAATCTCTCTCTTCGTCCACCCCTCTTTGGCTGTTCTAGATTTTCTCTCCTTTTTCCCTATTTGGTCATGTTTTCTCTCTCCCTCCCATCGACTCCTCTGGTTTGGTCATCTCTCTTGTGCTTTAGCTGACCACACCTGTTCTTCCAATGACTGCTTCTCTCTCTTCTTTGGGTGTATTTTAGGCGTGTAAGTGGTGTCCAATTTTCTCCACTCTTTTGGTCCTCTTTACTCCTTCACCTAATAACGGATCCAATTTGGCCGTATCTTGACCTTTGTTCTCTGTTCTTCATTCAGCCCATTTTTGGCGTCTCTTTCTTTCTCTCTCTCTCTTAACGGTTGTTCTTCTTTGTTGTCATTGGTATCTCTTTGTTCAGCCCCCTAATTTTTTCCACTTGCCATTTTGTCTCTTTTCCGTTCACCTCATTATCTCCTTCTCCTATTTGGCCAATTTTCATTTTCTCTTCTTCTTTCGGTGATGGATACTATTCACTCAACAGCTAAATTGTTTTCTCTCTCTTCCTGTTGATGGCTACTGTTTGGCTCTCTACAATGTTAGGCCTTTATATATTCCTCCATAAAACCTAATAAAGAGGGCGAATTTATTGTCTTACCCTCCCATGTGGCTTTACTTTCTTGCACACTTAACTTAGTTGACAACAATTACAACCCATACAAGGTTGTGGGAACAATAACAAGTTAGAAGAAGGCTAGACACAATAAGTGACACTTTTTGTATTGTACTTGCTTAGTAATTGCAATAGTTAAAAGAGCAGAGGATTAAGACATTCATTGTAACTGGAATTCTTAAGTATAGTAGATTATCTTGATAAAGGAGAGTCTCTACCGCCGTGGATATACGTCACGTTGACGGAACTATGTAAATCTCGTGAGTCCTTAATTTTCTTTACGTTCTGTGTTTTGAATTGAGTTGTGAACTGAATTGAGTTATGAACGCAATTAAAGTATCAGCCAACCCATAACCTAACGAAGACCTAAACAAGAACACCCGAATTATTTATTAGGCAAGGTGTCTGAAAGGTGACTTTAGGAACTATTATGCTTAGTAGGTAGCAATAGATCTACTTTAGTTGAGTCTGAGAAAGAGTTCGCTTTTAAGAAGAGGTTGAAGTTGTTCATTTACCTATGAATTACGAATTATGGTGATACTAATTCACCCCCTTCTCAGTATCACAAACTAGTAAATCTTAGGAAGAACTTCACTCTTATATAAATAATTCATTTTTACTTTTCAAGATCTTTTTCTTATACTTGTTACTTTATAGGGAGCATTGAGATCACTAAATTTGGTTACTTGTTTGAATATTTTTGTTTTTATTTATACATATAAATATTTTTGTTTTTGGTCACTAATCTTAATATCATCACATAACTCATAGTTAGAATTTATCTCATCATCTTTACCTATGAGGCATATGTAATTCACTTCATCACTAAAGGATTTGTCATTTAAGTCATTGGAATCATCCTTAGTAGCTTTGTATGCTTTCTTGGTTGGCTTCTTACCCTTTTTCTTGCTAGAAAAATTTGCCATAATGTGTTCAAGTTTGTTATACTCGTAATAAATAATTTCTTCTTTTACTTTGCATCATTTTTGGTAGATCACTTAAATAATTTTCAATCAAGTTACTTTTTTTTCTTTAAAAATTTAGCAAAATTTTGTTCAAACATCATAATCTCTTCTTAATCTTATTCATTAAATAAACTATTGTCCACATCATTTTCTTGATCATCTTTAGCTACTCTTTTAGCTAAGATAGAGGCCTTAAATGCCAAGCCTTTTTTTTTTTCTCTATGACTTTCTTTTTGAATGTCATTTTTTTTATGAGTAATGAACCCATTAATTGCGATTGCCCTTTGGGTTCCATGACTTTCAAAGAGATTTGAGTAAATTTTTTTTATGAGTTTTGCATCTTTGAGGTTCTTTCCAAAATTTCTTTAAAAAAGTAACAATGTTAGTAAATCTTAAATAGATTTCAGTAATATTTTCATTATTAATCATTTTAAATGATTTATACTCACACATAAGAATATTAATCCTAGTGTCCTTAAGTTAGGTGGTTCTCTTATATGTCAACACAAAATTGTTCCATATTTCTTCAACTAATTGACAAGAAGGGATATAGTTGTATTCATCTAAGGTCATGACTTAATAAAGCAATTATTCGACTTTAAAGTTAAGATTTATTTTTTAAAATCTTTTGAGATATATTTACTCTTAGGTATATCAATAATAACTTCATTTTCAATTTTAATGGTTCTTCTAAGACATTAAAAAATGATTGGTCAAATAGTAGAGTTATAGCATTAAAAATACATAGTCATTTTATTTTTTCAATAGTTAAAATGTATACTATCAAAGATAAGAGATATAAAAGAGTTACTACTATCGAAGTAACATATAGGTGAAAAGCAAGTCATAATTTAACTATAAATGGTAGAATTGATAATTCAAAGACCAAATTCTAATAACAATTATTGGTCTAAAAAATAACTAAGAGAAGAGGTGAATTAAGTTGATAAAAAACATGATACTATAATGTATACAGTAGAAAAATTGAAGTGAAAATTATTGTAGAAAATAAAAATATAATGTGGTATATAAATAGGTTAATGCAATTTTAATAATACTAATATTGACAAAGGCAAGAAAATAAATTAAAAAAATTTCATTTGCAAAACTAACAACCAACTTACATAAAAATAAGAAAAATATTAATATATGTTATGGTCAAAAACTTAATGTGTGAGTTTGTACAAAACAAAAAATTAAGAAGAGTAAGACACAATGATTTATAAAGATTCATAACTTTTATTTCTACATCTCTTTCCAAGATAATCATTTTGGGAATTTCAAATTTACCATTAAGCTCTTCAAGAAGAAAGAGATCAAATATAATAATAATGTAATCCTTGATTAAATCGTATAAAAGTCTGTAACCTTATTACAACATACTCATATAATTGTATTTCTTAAACTCTTGATTTCTTAATTTTACAACCTCAAAACTCATAAATTTTTTTATAGAATTTTACTCACTATTAACAAACATACACTTTTAAAAATAACTTAATATAAGATCCTTAACATGTATTTTTTTTAATGTAGATGGAATTATATAGGATAAGAGAAAGTTGTTGGAACAATTATAAATTAGTGGCAATTATTTTTATACCAAAACAAGTAACTTTTTCAATGAAAATAATTTCTAAGAAAAGATTTGCCTTTTACCTACAATTCATTCAAAAATAATTTTATAAAAAAATACACCATTTTCATTAAAAGTTAATAGCATAAAATTAATTTTAAAAACTAATAACTTATTAACAAACTTAATTGCTTCAATGATTAAAATTAATAACTTATTATAAAAAAATGAAAATTTAAAATTCATTAATCATATATAACTATTAAGAATATATTAACATTTAAATAATTTATTTGTCATAAGTACATAAATTAAAATACCTATTATATATATATATATATATATATAATTAATAACAAATATTTTATCGTATATTTAATAGTCCATCTAATAAAATACTAGTATATTTCTGTAACACATCAAGTTGACAGGGTCTATATAATTAACGTTAATAAAATATGTTTGCGTCATGAGCGTGGATAAAAATGCCCGCTTCAGAAAACTTTCAGAAGATTGGTATGTTGGGTTCGCATCTACCGTAAAAAGGTTCATGTGAAAACTAGACAAGTGATTCGCCGACCAGTCCGTCAATGCCATATTGTTGGGACACTCATTGTAATGCTAAAAGAAGACCCAATTGATTTCCATTTCAAACAAGAGCTGTGAGTCATAAAATTTCATTGGCCGTCCACGTTCCCTGCATTACTTTGTGCAAGCCAAACACCGACTGAGAGCCTGGGGATGACTTTTTAATAGATCCTGATCAATTATGGTCTGCCTACACTCTAAGGAATAAACCGACATGACATCCAATCCCACTTGTTTTAGAGCTCATGCACATGCCCTTATAATTTGGAGCCTGGTCCAAACTACTATAAATTAGCCGGGGATTCTACTATTTATAAGAATCGTACCACCATGCAAAATCATATTTCAATTAAACTTCACATTTTTCTGTAATCTTCCATTAATCCGGAGACGTGCGCCTGCCACATGTTCTTGCATCTAGCTGATATATTTAGGCAACTTTAGCGGCTGAACAACAATTATTCCATTCAGCTGACATATTCTATGTACATAGGCTAATAATATTATTAAAAATGTAGAGTGTTTCGTCGGAAAATTTCAATTATGTAACAAGAAAAACCAATAGCCTTAAACTTCACATTTTTCTGTAATCTTTCCTAGTTTATTTTGTTTTTTCGGTGTGAACAACTTACTTGGATCTTATGGAAGGTTACAGATTCAAATTTCAGTTTCCTGCAACTTCCCACAAAATAGGAGTTGACTTTAATCATATTAAAAAAAAAAAAAACGATTGTTATTATGAAAAAGAGCAGAATGAACCACACGATCGTATGATTGGGGGAATAAGACATGATAAACCAGACAATGGGATGCCATTTGCATCACAGAATTGCTGGATGATACACCTCAAGATTCATGACATAATTGATGGTGATTTCATTTTCTAACCAATCTTTTTTTTCTTTTTTTTGAGAAAAAAAACAAAAAACAATAATCCTGGACAGGCTGACGAAGAATCTGAAGCTGTAATGGAACACTAATATATCTCGCGTCAAATATTATATCAGCAATGCCGTAAGAAAGCAAGGTTGTGCCTACTAATATTAGAAATGAATATAGTCCACTATCCAGTTTTGTCTCTGCCCCCACCCTTCCCCCCCACCAAAAAATCCTATGGCTGTTGTGTTACTAAAATAGATGAAAATCCAGGCGACAAGAATGAGCCACACGTCTCATGTTTCTCGCTTCAACAGTGTATCCAACGTGCCGTGTTTACTAATAATGAAGCATGTCTGAAGTCTTCGGTACATGCATCATCTTGTCCGATAGACTAAAAATCGAAAGATGGTCGGCTTCGCAGCGGTGGAATCCGGGAGAGTCAACTTTACTGACTCATGGGCTACACCATTAAATTTTCTACTCACATGACAAGCAAAGAAACCATTGCAATGTTTTCATGCAATAAAAAACACATGGACAATCAGATCTCAATGAATTTCAAGGGAGTCATGGATGGTTTCACTGCTTCAACCTATGGCTTAGTACACTCTTTTATAAAACAACATAAAATAATCAATGTATTTGTATTGTGGTTTAATAATGAGTTACACAATAAAATAAATCATAGAAATATTTATAATTTATATTAAAATAAAAGGGTTGCTTGAAATAAACCAAAAGGTATCAAAGTGGTATCAGAGCATAGGGATCAGAAGTGAGTTGTATTAGGTATTTGTTCATCTATTCTGTCAATTTGGATTTATTTAAGTTTTAAACATTGTCTTATTGTTTCTAAGTGTTCTTAAGTGGCCTTGGAGCATATTGGGATTTTAGTCTAAGTGTTGAAGGCATTGAGTTCTTTGCTTTGCTCATTGGATTGTAAGAAGCAATATATCATTGTTTATAGTTTTTTGAAAAAATGAACTTAGTCTTTTGCAAAACGACTTTCTATTCATCTTCTTCTACCTCTAAACTCTGTTTTTCTCTCTTCTTTTGTCGTGTTGTACCTTCTATTTTAGTTTTAAGAAACTAAAGATGGAAAGTCAGATCTCTTTAGTCATTAAGATCAAAAGTATAATCTATGAATATTTATTTGTCTATGTTAATGTCTTTTTGTTTGTGTATTTGTATCTTGATATTTTGTGTTACTTCTTATATTTTACCATTTACTTTTCATTTTTTACTTCCATTTGTGTCCACTATCATATGTTTGTATCTAAAAAAAAAAAAACACAAAACCTTCACCTATTTTGTTATTTTCACTTATATTTAGAGATATTCTATTGTGTTTGCTTTCTAAAATTATCCTTTATCTCCTTTGTTGTGTTTATTTATATAATATTCTACTTAAAATTTTATTTTCATCTTTTGCATCTTGCCTGTTATTTTATATCTCTTGTTGTTATTATTACATGTTTATGTAATATAATATTTGTGTTTACAATGTCTATTGAAAAATTTGTAGAGTATATTTTTGATATTGATTTTTTTGATCATATTGAAAAACAAAATTTTATTGATGAGTTTTGTACGGTGTTTCCTTCCAAAATTGAAAATTTTTAGGAAAATATTAAAGGAGCACCTCCTGAAGTGATTCCATGGATTAAATTAAATTATTATTCTCATATACATTTTATTTATCTATTAATCCTTCTTTTTACAAATCTTGCTCTCAGGTTAAAGTTTAAAGAACTTGCATTTATGGACATAGACCTTGATCCAAATATATAAAGGCATTATCACATCAAAATAGGACATCTTAGTCTACATCTAACATCTTTGTTTATTAAGATATATGTTTAGCTAACTTTTTGTTTTGTAGATGGATAAAGCATCAATAAATCTTAATTGGACCACCTACACAATAATGGAGAACAATGTGCTATTTAAGTGTAACAAAGCAAATATTCCTTAGATCCTTTGCGATGAATCGGTGGTTCAATGACTAAGGCAAGGACAAAGAAGATGAAAACAACTTTACAAGGCTTAATCATGGATTTGCATGAAAAAAAGGGTGCTTCAGAAGATTATAAGACTATTTTAAAAGTTTTCAATACTACACCAAGGATAATCACTTATCTTTATGTGTATAATGATGAACAAGGATTATAACTTAAAAGAACAAAACTTCGAACCCATAATATAAGTCCAAGTTGCATGACCAAGCTAAGTAAAGGCTTAATTACATGTTAAGTTGTATTAATGGACTTGATTTTGTGTTGGGTTGCTGGATTTTAAGTTAAGGCCAAATTACATGTAAAAAAGACTTAACTTCTTGGGTTTATTTACACTTATAGGTTTAATTGAGTCTTGATACATTTGTTAAGTCTTTACTTTGAATTTATATCATTAATGGTATTCTTTTTAAGAATTTCTAATCAACACAAATTTAAGATTCCTAATAAAGGTATATTTGTATTCCTAAATTAGAGGGATCACTTATAATTAACATTTTCCTATATAAGTATGTTAAAAAACACCTTTTCCTTTTAAGATTGTAATATTTACATACATGCCTAAACAAGATTGAGGTATTTTTTTCAGCTAGCTTTGCTCTACTTTCTTATGTTCTTAAATGAATATATTGTCTTAACTTATCAAATGATTGATCAATCTTTATGCCATCTTAAGATTAGGGCTTTTAGGTCTTAGTTTCTTTAGGGTTTTGATCTAATCAACCTAACTTGTTTCCTAACCTTTTAAGGCATGCATAACAAATTGATTCAAGGGTTCATAGGGCAAGTCATCTAAGAGGTTCTTTATTAGTTGGTATCAAAGCCTTAGTTTTAGAAATAAGTTATATATCTCTTTTCCTTCTTTGTTTAGTATTTGTCTTTATGCTTTATTCATTCCTTATGTTTCTTTGCTTAGTTCTTTTGGTTTGTTCTGATCAGCTTATTACTCTTGAAGTTGTGTTAATTTTATGGCTGGTTTGATTAAAAAAACAAAAAGAAGGTTGACTAAAAAAAATGAAAAAAAAGGAAGCAAAAGAAGTTGTATTTTGATTCTTTCAACATATTATGTATAAGGTTGCAAATCTGATTTTTCTTTAAGTTAAAAAAAAAAACGATATCCTGAATCTCTTTTAAAAGTTTTGATTATGAGAATTGCCACTATCTAACAGAATGTTCCTTGTAATTTATTAATCAAATTCTTTCAAGAACATAAAGGGGGCTGGCTTGAGTGGAAAAAGGAAATAATAGTGAGATCATCATCAAGAAAAGCCAAAATAGAGTGAAATATGAGTGATAACAATCTGCTTTAAGAGCAAACACGTGAGGGAGTGTGTGAGGAACAAATTTCTCTTAATTACTACTGTGTTTCTGCAGGTTGTAGACATAAGTAGTTGAAGTTCCCAACTTCTCCCTAAGATTTACTAGTTTGTGATACTAAGAAGAGGGATGAATTATTATCACCACAATTTCCAATTCATAAGTAAGTGAACAACTTCAACCTCTTCTTAAAAGCGAAGTCTTTCTTAGACTCAACTAAGGTAGATCTATTGCTACCTACTAATCACAATAGTTCCCAAAGTCACCTTTCAGACACCTTGCCTAATAGACAATTCAGATGTTCTTGTTTAGGTCTTCGTTAGGTTATGGGTTATCTAATACTTTAGTTACGTTCACAACTCAATTCAAAACACAGAACATAAAGCAAATTAAGGACACATAAGATTTACATGGTTTCGTCAACGTGACATATATCCAGGCTGATAGGGACTCTCCCTTATCGAGACTATCCACTATACTTAAGAATTCTAGTTACAATGGATGTCTTAATCCTCTACTCCTTTCACTATTGCAATTACTAAGAAAATACAATATAAAGAGTGTCACCTATTATGTTTACCCTTCTTTTAGCTTGTCTTGCATCTGTTGAATTGAAAGGCTACTCCATTGCCACTTAGAAGTTCACCATAACGCTCTCTAACCTCTCTTGAAGAAATCTGGAAATATGTTGAGTTCTTTCAATGCTTTACCGAATTCCTTCTTTACATGACTCATTTTGTTGCATGTTCTAAAACTAATGATGCAACATATATTGCTGAGTTATTCTTTAAGGAAGTGGTGTGTTTGCATAGATTTCTAAAAACTATTATTAGCGATAGGGATGTTAAGTTCTTAAGTGATTTTTGGTGCACTTTATGGAATAAATTAGGAACTAAACTCTTATTTTTTACTGTTACACATCCTCCAACAAATGGACAAACCAAAGTAGTTATTAGGACACTTACTACTTTGTTACATGCTATCATTTAAAAGAACTTGAAGCAATGGAGGCGATAGTTGCCACATGTTGAGTTTACTTATAACAAATCTATTCATTCCATTACTTCTATGTCACCTTTTGAAGTTTCTTATGGTTTTAATCCTTTAACTCCTTTGGACATTTTATCTTTGCTTACTAAAGGGCATGTTAACATTGATGGTAAGAAAAATGCAAAATTTGTAAAGGATTTACATGCCAAGGTTTGGGCTAACATTGAAAGGAAGAATGAGCAATCTACTAAGCAAGTTAATAAGGGGTATGTGAAGGTTGTCTTTGAACCTAGTGATTGGGTATTGGTGTATATAAGGAAGGAACAATTTTCCTCACAAAGTCCAAATTTCAGCCTTAAGGAGATGGACCTTTTCAAGTTTTGGAGAGGATTAATGACAATGCCCATAAGCCAGATTTACCAAGCAACTATAGTTATATTAGTATTAGTTTTAATATTATTGACTTATCTTTGTTTGATGTAGGTGATTCGAGGATGAATCCTTTCAAGAAGGGGAGGAATGATGGAGAACAAGGTGATATTCAAGTACAATAAAGCAAGTATTCCTTAGATCCTTTGCAAGGAATCGGTGGTCCAATGACTATGGCAAAGACAAAAAGGGTAAAAGAGGCTTTACAAGGCTTAATCATAAAGCTGTGTGACAAAAAGGGTGCTCAAGAAGATTCTAAGACTGTTCTAAAAGCTTTTAATACTACACCAAGGGTAATTACTTATCTTTATATGTAAGATGATAGACAAGGCCTAGAACTTAAAGAACAAAACTTTGAGCCCATAATATAAGTCCAAACCGCATGACCAAGATAAGAAAAGGCTCAATTGCATGCTAAGTTGTATTAATGGGCTTGATTTTGTGTTGGGTTGCTGGACTTTAAGTTAAGGTCGAATTACATGTAGAAAAGGTTTAACTTCTTAGGTATATTTAGGCTTGTGAGTTCAACTATGTCTTGATACATTAGTTAGGTCTTTACTTTGACTTTATATCATTAATGGTATTCTTTTTAAGAATTCCTAATCAACATAAATTTAGGATTCCTAATAAAGGTAGATTTGTATTCCTTAATTAGAGGGATCACCTATAATTAAGGTTTTCTTATATAAGTATGTTCAAAACACCTTTTCCTTATAGGATTGTAATATTTACATGCCTATATAAAGGCTATAATTATATAAAATGGAATAAACAAGATTGAGGTATTTTTTTTAGCAAGCTTTGCTTTGCTTTCTAGTATTCTTAGAAGAATACATTATCTTGACTTATCAAAGGAGTGATCAACCTTTGTGGAATCTTAAAATTGAGGCTTTTAGAACTTAGTTTCCTTAGGATTCTAATTTGATCAACCCAACTTGTTTCTTAGCTTTCTGGGGCATGTATAACAAATTGATTCAAGGGTTCATAGGGCAAGTTGCTTAGTAAGCTATTTATCACATAGAATTTGAAAGCATTGCTCTACCAATTTTGCCAACAAGCCATAAACAAAAATTCCATCCTTCGCTTCCAAGAAATCTTGATCAACGTAACAAGGCATTTATTGATGCAATTTGAAACCTATAATCACCAGACCCAAAAAAGATCAAGGTTTGCAATGCCATTACTGAACATCTTTCTTTAAAACATAGGTCGTAGGACTTATGTTTTTGCAATCATTATACAACTTTTATGCGAACTTTTAGAAAGATATTAGAAAAATTAGAAATTACTGAGCAGACATTGCAGGTCTATAATATAGAAATAAAAAATCTCTAAGAGAGATTACGCGATGTAGAGAGCAGTCAGCAATCCATAACATTTCCGCTGCATAAGTCTAACAAAGGAAAAGGGAAGATAAGCGTATCCCAACCAACCATCACATTTCCACCACATAAAAGGCTGGCAAAAGACTTGGCCACTCGAAGTCTAAAATTTTATATACCTTGAAAAATTCTCACAGGAAATTTAAGACATAATGTACTATCTTTAACATGAACAATTTGACAACAAAATCTAAGAGATCTAGCAATTCCTTAGAAGCATCATGGCTAATGAAATCTTAGTACTAGGAATAGTAGTCTTCATACATTGCCTCTATGATGCAAAAGTATGCACAAAAAAAAAGCAATATTGGTTATGATATCCTAGATGCTATGCCTATCAACTTCTTTTCAACATCCACAAAGCATATATGCATATGGGATGGATTAGATCTACACAACTAACCCCAATGATTTTTGTTCAAACATTATTGGATTATAAGATTCTATGTGAAAATTTTTTTCGTTGAAATCCAACACACCGAAATGTTTAGGAGAAAATTGGCAATTACAATACTAAACTTGATAAGCCAAAGACCAGAAACCAAAGTTCTTGTCATTGTAAAATCAACTCTTCCAAAAATGGTTAGAGGCACTCTTATCCTAACTTAACATCATTTCTACATCAAACATGGTAAGTGGATACTAGACAAATCTTATCATTTTTGGGAAACAATGATCATGTCATTCGAATAGATCTAGATCACTAGAGTTTACATTAATAATCAGCAATATAACTGGAATGGTTATTCAAAATATAATCTTTATGCTTAAGACAACATTCAAAGTATTTTTGTGAAAATCACTTTCTCTTACATCCATCTACCATGTTAGACAAAACACAGCAAACTAAAGAAGGAATGGAACAATTAGAAATGTTGGAAGAAAGGAGCCCAGACCATGTATACCTAGAAGGATTTCATCCATAGGAAGGATAACCTTAGCCAAGAAATAAGAACTATTACAACTATAGTTTGGAAGTGGTAATGAGATAAAGGTGTAGAGAATGTTATGGAAGAATAAACTTTGTATTCCCTCCATTATGAAAAAAAAAAAAGAGAAAAAGATGAAAAAGAAAAGGCAGAATGACTCTCCTTAAAAACCCAATTATCCTAAAATTTAGACTAATTTAGTCTAAGAAAAAAAAAAACCATTAAAAAACTTTTTCAAGTCCTCTCCAAAGCCTAAATGCCTAATCCACTTCAAAACCTATAAAACCCAAAACTTAGGCTAATATAATCTAAGAAAGCCTCTTTAGAACCCTACGATCCTTAATCAAATAAACTAAGAATAATCCTTTACCAAAAGCCTTACCTTAAGCCCAAATCCTCTTTGAAAATTAAAACCCAACTTAATGGAAGCCATATTGTACCAACTCAACTCAATAAGGAAGTTAATGCTTTGCAAAACCTTAGACCATCAATGACAAAGGCAAGGTCAAAGAAAATAAAGGAAGTACAACTCATTGTGTGATATTTATTTATAAGAAGTTACTAGGCACGAATTAAGGATGATAAAGGCTTCACTAGGGCTTGCAAATGTGTCATTTGTGAAGGAATATGAAAACCATGGCCTTAGGAAGGAAGTTAAAGTTAAGAGCACATGTTTAGGCATTTAAATGAGTTATCTTCATGGGTTATATTGTTATGTAATGGGTTAGACGAATTTTAGCATCTTAATGGATTATTTTCATAGGTTTTATTATTTGGTAGTGGGTTGGATGAATTTCCTTAATAAGCCCACATTAGTAACTAAAGTTTTTGAGGGTTAGCATATAAAAAGGGAAAAAGGATGGCTAAAGGGGGCAGAACTTCGTTTTATGAGTGAATGTGCTATTTTCTTTAGTTCTTTGAAAATTAATTCTAAACTTTCACACTTGAGTGTGTTAGTTCAATAGACTTATTTTCTTCAACATTTTCATTGTTAGGAGTGATGTCTGAATCCTATAGTTCTAGTTCTTAGTTGTTTATAATCATTGGGTCAGAACTTCAATCCCTTAACCTTTATTAGAATGATCCTATACCAATATTGGTATTAGATTTTGCTTGTATATAATTGAAATTCATATCATTTGATATTAAATCTTTAGCTTTAACTCAAGTTAGTCATCCTTTTCTTATCATCTTTTTTTTTTTTTTTGTATGTGTTCTTCATTGTTGGTTGAATTATAAATAAAAGAAAAAAAGAAAAGAAAAATTTGTATGTTTCTTGTGTTTCACCATTGTTGTTATTCGTTTTGTAAAAATACCCATTAGTTAACAAAAAAGAAAATGACATCATTATTCAGATGATCATTTATTCGATTATATTTGATAATCAATTTTTGTTCAATTACACTACTTATATCATTGAACTCTTTGTCATTCTATTTGCTATTGAAGTTCCCAACTTCTCCTTAGGATCTACTAGTTTGTGATACTGAGAGGGGGGTGAATCAGTATTACCACAATTCGTAATTCACAGGTAAGTGAACAACTTAAACCTCTTCTTAAAAGTGAACTCTTTCTCAGACTCAATTAAGATAGATCTATTGCTACCTACTAATCACAATAGTCCTCAAAGTCACCTTTCAGATACCTTGCCTAATAAACAATTCAGATGTTCTTGTTTAGGTCTTCGTTAGGTTATGGGTTGGCTGATACTTTAGCTATGTTCACAACTCAATTCAAAACATAGAATGTAAAGCAAATTAAGGACACATGAGATTTACATGGTTCCATCAATGTGACGTACATCCACAGTGGTAGGGACTTTCCCTTACTGAGACAATCCACTATACTTAAGAATTCCAATTACAATGGATGTCTTAATCCTCTGCTCCTTTCATTATTGCAATTACTAAGAAAGTACAATACAAAGAGTGTCACTTACTATGTCTACCTTTCTTCTAACTTGTCTTGTCTCTGTTGAATTGAAAGGCTACTCCACTGCTGCTTAGAAGTTCACTGCAATGCTTTCTAACCTCTCTTGAAGAAATCTGAAAATACGTTGAGTTCTTTCTGATACTTCGCCAAATTCCTTCTCTAGGTTGTCTCATACAGCTCCTACTTTCACCGTCTCATGGTCTCACCCGTCTCCTATTTCATATCTCATGGCCTGCCTCACATTTCTGGTTTGGCGTTACATGTCTCACGCACATTTCTAGTTTGTACCCTTTGCTGGTCACACACCTCATGCACACTTCTGGTTTGGCATTTCACGTCTCACATACGTTTTTGGTTTGCACGCCTTGCTGGTCACATGCCTTACCACCATTTTTGGTTTGCACTTGTCCGTTTCACACCATCGGACAACTTGGTTTGCTCTCCTGGTGGTCTCCTCTTTGAAGGTTTCTCCTCTCTTCCCTTACAGACAGTGTGTTGTTTTCTTTCTTACATGATTCACACGGTTTTCTCCAACCGTCACACCTCTCTGCTGTGTGTTCTCCCTTACTGTCCAGCCTTGCTTTGGCCATTCTCCTCCTTGCTTGGTTGTCCACCCCTTTGTTGTTGGTTGTGTTTGGCCATGTAGATTGGTTTAAATGTTTACCTTGTTTGGCTGTGTAGGTTGGTTTGGATGTTTACCTTTGATTGGCTGGTTGTCTCCCTTTGGCTGTCTCTTTGTTTTGCCATCTAGCTCTTGTTGTCCAGCCATTCCTCTCTTGTTTTCTCTCTTTGGCCGATCACCCTTTGTGTTTTGTCGTCCAACACCTTTTGATTTGTGATTTTCTGTTCACCTTTGGTTACTGTCCAGCCGTGTCTTCCCTTATTTTCTCTCTTTGGCCGATCACCCTTTGTGTCTTGCCGTCTAGCACCTTCTAATTTGTGATTTGCCATTCACCTTTGGTTGCTATCCAGTTGTGTCTTCTCCTTTGCAAGTGGTGGTTTTCCGTTTGCTCCCTTGTGTTTGCCAAGTGGTTTGCTTTGGATGTCTTTTTGTTTGGTCGACTCCTTCCTCATGTTTTCTCTCTTTGGTCAGCTGGTTTTCTAGGTTTTCTATCCGTTTTGCTCAATTGCCGACTTCTTTTTTTTTGTCTTCCAATAGCCATTATATACTCCTTCATAAAACCCTAATAGGGCTTACTTACGGTGAATTTACTATCTTGCCCTTCCATGTAGCTTTTATGTTCTTATCCCTTCATGTGGCTTTTACCTTTTTGCCCTTCCATGTGGCTTTACTTTATTGCACACTTAAACCTAGTTGACAATAATTACAACTCATACAAGACTGTGGAAACAACAACTTTATTGCCCATCCTTCTTGATCTTCTCACTTCTCTAAAGAGATAGGTCTAGAATTGATATATTTAAATTTGTTTGTTCTGAATTTAGTTTGCTTATAACTATTGAAAGAGCTCTTAGAGTCTTGCATTTTATTATGTGAAACATAAGAGGTAAGGATTATTGCAGTTAAGTGGAGAGCAAACACATAAAGGAGTGAGTTTTGTGAGGTATACTCTTTATTTTCTAACAATCTTGCAGGTACAATGTCTAATGCTAAAGAAGGTAGTTTCCCACATAAAGAGGAGGAAGTAGTTGTTCCAGACTTCAAATTGCTTATAAAATCCTTAAAGTAGAAGTTTGATAAGATTAACCAAATGCTTTAGGAAGTTAGGGATAGGATGGATAAAATAAAAAAGAAATTGAGTGTGAATCCTAAGCAACCAACTAGGAGGATCGTGAAGGAGTAATTTGAACATAATTTTGGTAAAGATGGTAATGATTATTATGATGAGAATGATAATGCTAATAAAAACTTTAGAGGTAGATTTAGAGGAGGATATGGCAATAGGAATGGTAGAGGAGTAAGAGGCAATGGAAATGTTTATGATAGGTACAATAAAGGTTGGGATAATAGAAATAAAGTTGAAGAAGAGGTAGACAAAAATCTTAGTAGTATTAAAATGAAAATACCTTCTCTTTAAAGGAAAGCTGACCTTAATCTCTATTTGGATTGTAAACAATGGGTAGAATTAATATATGAGTGTCACAACTTCTCTTACGAGAAAAAGGTTTAGTTAGCTGTGGTAGAATTCACTGATTATGCTATAATATAGTGGGACCAACATGTTACCACTAAGAGAAGAAAATTTGAAAGAATCATAGAAACTTGGAATGACTTGAAGATTGCGATGAGATGGAGATTTGTTCCTAGCTCTTATTATAAGGATTTGTATAACAAGCTATAGATCCTTATTCAAGGTTCCAAAAGTGTGGAAGAATACCATATAAAGATAGAGATTGCTATGGTTAAGGCAAATGTGATAGAGGATAAGGAGGCAACCATGACTAGATTCCTTTAAGGGTTGAATAGAAGCATAGCTAATGTGGTAAAACTGCAACATTATGTGGAGCTTGAGGACATGGTAGATTGTCATGAAAGTTGAGAGGCAGCTTAAGGGAAATTTTTAAGCCCCTTTGTAAAGACATTGTGGGGTAAGTTTGGAACAAAGTTATTTTCTACAACTTGTCATCAACAAACAAATGGACAAATTAAGGTAGTAAGTCAAACTCTTAGTACATTGTTGTGTGCTGTTATTGGTAAATACTCTAGAACTTGGGAAGAATGTTTGCCTTTTGTAAAGTTTGCTTATCATCATGTTGTTCATAGTACTATGGGTTATTCTCCTTTTGATTTTGTTTATAGTTTTAATCCAATATATCTTTTGGATTTAGTACCATTTCCTATGCAAGACAAGGTTAATTTAGATAGGAAAAAAAGGCTGAAGTGGTTAGGCAACTTCATGAGAAAGCAAGGCTTAACATTGAGAAAAAAAAAAAAACTAAACAATATGAAATAGAAGCCAATAAAGGTCATAGGCATATCACTTTTGAACCTATTGATTAGGTTTGGGTGCACTCACGAAAAGACAAATTTCCTATGTAAAGGAAATCAAAGTTGCAACCAAAGGGAAATGGTCTTTTTTAAGTGGTGGCAAGAGTCAATGATAATACATATAAACTTGACTTGCTAGGTGAGTAATATAAGTGCAACATTTAATGTTCCTGACCTTTCTCCTTTTCTCTTTGATGATGTAAATGTTGATTTGAGGACAAATCATTTTGAGGGGAGCAGGAATGATGGAAGCCATATTGTACCAGCTTAAATCAACAAAGGAGTTGATGCTTTTCAAAACTGTGGACCACTAATGACAAGGCAAGGTTAAAGAAAATAAAGAAAGCACTCAACAACTTGTTGTGTGAGATTTACTTACAAGAAGTTATTAGGCATGAGTTAAGGATGATGGAGGCTCCACCAGGGCTTGCAAATGTGTTATTTGTGAAGCAATATGAAAACTATGGCCTTGTAAAGGACGTTGGAGTTGGGAGCCTGTGTTTGGGCATTTCAATGAGTTATTTTCATGGGTTATATTATTATATAGGTTAGATGAATTAACATCTTAATAGGTTATTTTCATGGGTTTTATAATTATTTAATGGGTTGGATGAATTTTCTTAATAAGCTTAGACTAGCAGCTAAGGTTTTGAGGGTTAACATATAAAAAGGGAAAAAGGATAGCTAGAGGGGGCATAACTTCTTTTTATGATTGAATGAGTTATTTTTTCTAGTTCTTTCAGAATTAATTTTAAACTTTCATACTTGAGTGTGTTGATTTAATAGATTTATCTTCTTTAACATTGTCATTGTTAAAAGTAACATTTGAATCCTATAGTCCAAGTTATTGATTGTTTATAATCATTAAGTTAGAATTCTAATTGTTTAATCTTTGTTAGAATGATCTTATACTAACATTGGTATTGAGTTCCATTTGCATATAATCGGAGTTTGTATTACTACTTACTTTAGAAACTAACAAAACATTAGGCTAACCATACCTCAAAACTTGGGCTAACAGTGGTCCAATAAAAAAAGACCTAACATTTTTCCAAAACCCACCAAAAGGCCCAAGCTTACTTAAACTATTAAAAAAAAAAGCCACACAAAACCTTGAATTAAAATCCAAAAAAAGCCCAAAAAGCTTAACCTACTAAGAGACAAAACTCCTTTTGATAAAAAATCAAATTTCTTCTGCAAAAGCATTATCACAAAAGGATAGAAAATTTTTAAGTGGAAAAGATAAAATATTTTTCAGAAGAAAAGCATATTCCTTTTGTAGGACCATCATTACAAAAAGAAAAAAGTATTTAAATGGAAAGCAAATTCTCTGTCAACTCAAAAAGCTTCTTCAAATAAAGTGGATTCTACTTGTCTGTCACTATGTTAAAAGAAGACAAAATAGCAATGATGACTTCCACTTAAGGCAGCTTCCTAAGCTTCTATAAAAGAAGTATGCAAAAGGAAAGAAGACATCTAGTTATTCACCCCAAAATTGTATCCATTAGTATTCTCTCTTTGTTCTCTCTATAAATTTATGCTCTCTTTTTTTATATATATAAACTACCCTTGTAAAACATCATCCATTAGCTCAATAATATTTTTTTCTTCACTGTTTATGCTTATCCTCTCTCTTTTTGGGTTTTCTCACTCTCTCTTGAGAAAGCAAAAAACAGAAAAGGGGACGGTACAACAGGGGACGGACAGCAAAATAGAAAAGAAGCACCCGTCAAGTGAACAGTAGTCTTCGTGAATAGTTGCATCGAGTGAACAGTAGCATCGAGTGAAAAAATTGGAAGGTTGAATGAAGAACAACTGTTGAGAGAGAGACGGTCGATAGTTGGGCTGAATGAAGAGAGAGATTGTCGGCCAAAACACAAGAGAGAGAAAACACAGTTGTTAGAAGAGAGAGAAACCTGATAGTTAGACCAGAGGAGTCTACGAGAAGGAGAGAAAAAAAATTGACAGTAGAACAGAGGTGAACGGCCAAAGAAGAGTGAACGACTGAACTATAAGAGAGGAAAATTCGATGAGACAGCAAGAGAGAGAGACGGACGAAGAGAGAGACACCACCGGAAGAGCAGACAGCAGATCTGTGACAAGGTGAGACAAACGAATGACATGGCAAGGAGAGAACCATGAAACGGATGAAGAGAAACTCACCATCAGCGAAAGGAGAGAGGAACCCAACAACCGATGAACAGTGACTAGTAGTAAGGGGAGAAAATCTAGTACGGCCAAAGGAGGTGTGAAACGGATAGGTGAGGGCAGGTCAGGGAATAGTAAAGCCATGAGACAAGAAGACGGGGAGACAGTAAGACGATGAAAGCAGGAGTTGTGTAAAACACGTAGAAAAGAAATTTGACAAAACACGTAAAAAACTCAACGAATTTCTATATTTCTTCAAGAGAGGTTAGAGAGCGTTACGGTGAACTTCTAAGCAGTAGTGGAGTAGCCTTTCTATTCAACAAAGGCAAGATAAGGTAGAAGAAGTGTAGACACAGTAAGTGACACTCTTTGTATTGTACTTTCTTAGTAATTATAATGTTGAAAGGAGCAGAGAATTAAGACATCCATTGTAACTAGAATTCTTAAGTATAGTGGATAGTCTCAGTAAGGGAGAGTCCCTACCACCGTGGATGTATGTCATGTTAACGGAACCACGTAAATCTTTTGTGTCCTTAATTTGCTTTACATTTTATGTTCTGAATTGAGTTGTGAATGCAATTGAAGTATCAGCCAACCCATAACTTAATGAAGACCTAAACAAGAACATCCGAATTGTCTATTAGGCAAGGTGTCTAAAAGGTGACTTTGGAAACTATTGTGATTAGTAGGTAGCAATAGATCTACCTTAGTCGAGTTTGAGAAAGAGTTCACTTTTAAGAAGAAGTTGAAATTGTTCACTTACCTACAAATTGGGAATTATGGTGATACTAATTCACCCCCCTCTTAGTATCACAAACTTGTAGATCCTAAGGAGAAGTTTGGAACTTCAATTGGTATCAGAGCACTGGTTCACCAGTTTGAAACTTAACGACTTGGTGTACTAGTTTGAAGGGATCTAGAAGTTTGACTTGTTCAGTATACTGAGAAATGGAAGCCGGTACCAGCACTAGCACCACTTACAATAAAAAGGTTCCAATCTTCAACGGAACCAACTACCATGTGTAAAAAGCAAGAATGCAAGTGGTATTTGCAACCATGGGCATGAACGTGGTGAAATACATACAGAAGGGTTTTGTGGCTCCAGAAGAAAGTAAAGACCCAACCCCAGAGGAGTTAAAGTAGTTTGAGATAAATGGGAAGGCCTCAAATGTCATCATTTCAGCATTGACAGATGCTAAGTATATTAAAGTTATGGACTACAAATCTGCCAAAGAGATATGGGACAGATTGCAAAAAGTCTATGAAGGTGATGGTAAACTAAAGGAGGCTAAGCTTCAAGTGCTCAAGGAGAGATATAAATCTCTTAAAATACAGAAGAATAAGACAGTCCAAGAGTTCTTCACTAGGATTATTGATATTGTAAATGACCTTAGAAGTCATGGGAAAAACAAGAAGGACTCATCTATTATGAAGAAAATTCTAAGAATTCTACCTAAAATGTTTGCCTCAAAGGTAGCAGCCATAAAGGAGAGTAAAGATCTCAATTTTATGTCTCTGTATGATCTCCAATGCAATCTCATTGTATATGAGATGAGAATAAAGTCAATTGAGAGCTCCTCAATGTCAAAGGTATCAAAGGAGGCAGCTTTCAAAGTTATGAAGCACTTGAAAATAAAAAAAGAGGAAGAATAATCCAAGAGGATGATGATGAGAAGAAGGAAGAAAGTGAAGGTGAAGTGTTGGAATACTTCACAAGGAAGTTTAAAAAGGGGGCTAAGAATGGAAAAGGATAGTTGTCCTTAAGATGTTATTATTGTGGGCAGATTGGACACTTTGCTTCTCAGTGCAAAGTGAAACTTGATGATGAAGATGAGGATGGTGATGATGAGCTGAATTCAAAATGGAGAAGACCGTCATTCAAAACAAAGAAGTCCAGCAAGAAGACTGCCAACCCACAAAAAAAGAAGAAAGACTCATTTAAGAGTTATGTGAGTCATTTATGGCATCAGCTCAAAGTGGTAGTTTAACCTCTGAAGAGGAAGAGGAGGTTGATGAAGAAGAACCAGATCTTGAAGCTGAGTTGGAAATAGCTTCAAAAGAGATAATCAGAAGGGGCAGAACTATAAGAAGGTTGGAGGCCCATATAAAACAAGTTGAAGTAAAGTCTAAAGAAGCTAAAAGTCAAAAGGATGAAATAAGGGTTAAACATATTGACTTGAAGAGAAGATTTGAGGAACATATCAAAATATGTGAAGACCTTATAGTAGAGCTAGCTCAAGGGCTTCAAAAATTGAAGAAATGGAGAAAGAGTTATTGAGACTTCAACAACTACTCAAAAGTAGCAGAAGCTTCAAATGATAGGAGAAACAAGTTCTACAGAAGGAGAGAAGAATGTAGAGAAAGTGCAGCAATCTAAGGCTACATTGGCTAAAGAAAATAAGAATATACCATAGAAGTTAAAAGAGAAGGTTGTGACTCAAAAAAAAAGATAGCTTAGTATAAAGAAGATCTGAAGAAGTAACCTAGGGTGGCAAACAAGAAGGAAGAAAAGAAAGTTAGCCAGCAAAGGGCTATGGCTAAACAGAAGAAGGAGAAAAAGGTAGTTGAGATAAAAATCACACAAGCAAAAAGCCCAACTACTTTGCTTACACAGCAAGTGATGAATAGAAGAAGACAAGTTGTGATTAGACTTAAGAAGAGGGAGTTTCAAGGTCATTGCCTTTATTGTGGAGTTTAGGGTCATAAGACGAGTAACTACTGGTGGAGAAGGCCAGTATATATCTCCAACTTGAGAAAATACAATGCTACATAAGAGGGAGACAATACAAAATTCAGAGGGGAACACCTGTCATGAGTTCTTGTACATATTGTAAAAGGCAAGGACACATTGACAAGGAGTGTTGGTGGAAGCCCAAACCAATGGTTTCAAAGAATAAGTTATTGGAAAAATTGGAACAGTGTGAAAGGTGTGGGTAGGATGGCCATAATGCCAAGAGATTCATGACACTTCTCCCTAAGCAAGAGAAGGCACTTAATGGAATAATGAAAACAAGCGATGCAGTCAAAGCTGAGAAAAAAGAGAAGGCTATCTTCCATCTAGTTCAAAAGAAGGAATGTAGAGCAAAAAGGGAGGTGGCTAATATAGTTGAAATTGGACTAAAGGCTGATTGCAAGGATAAGCAGTGGATCCTTGACAGTGGATGCACTTCACACATGACGGGAGACAAGAGTAAATTGTCAAAGCTAAACAAGTTAAGAGAAGGTAGAGTTATGTTTGGCAATGATGACTCACTTAACATCAATGGTCAAGGGTCAGTAAATATTGGAAAAGGAAAGCTAAAAGATGTTCTACATGTTAAAAGACTCAAATATAATCTAGCATCTATCAGCCAACTATGTAACGACGACCACAAAGTGATATTCATAAAAACAGGTTGCCAAGTAAAGAATAAAGAAGGCAATACTGTTGTAGCCGGGAAGAAAACAGCTAGAAATTTGTACATGATTGATGAAGCAAGAGATCCTCTTGCAACTAAGACTGTGCAAGAAAGAAAGCCAAGGAAAATATGGACTAATGCTTATCAAGAAAATCAGATCATAGGTGACCCATCAACAGGAGCTACAACAAGAAGAAGAATTATGGGAGCTACTGCATTACTCTCACAAGTTGAACCTAAATCTGTTGAAGAGGTTACACAAGATCTAACTGACTCTCTGTCCACAGAGCTATTTAAAAAACACAGAATGAGTCTATCTGTGCAAATGCCTCCTCAAGCCTAAAGATCAGGTGAATCCTCCATCTCTACTTTATGAGTTTTTCAAATTTGTAATTGGTTAACAATGGGGGAGAGAAGCAATGGTGTAGGGGGAGCTATTAAGAAAAGGGGAGTACATATTTAGGAGCAGTTGAAACTGCTACATAGTGACTTTTGTTATGAGTGTTGCCAATAATTACAAAAAGGGAGATTATTGTTCATAAAGCCTTGTATGGGTTGTAATTGTTGTCAACTAGGTTTAAGTGTGCAAGAAAGTAAAGCCACATAGAAGGGCAAGAAGGTAAAAGTCACATGGAGGGGTAAGAACGTAAAAGTCACATGGAAGGGCAAAACAATAAATTCACCACAAGTAAGCCCTATTAGGATTTCATAGAAAAGAGTATATAAAGACCTTGGAAGACAAAATTAGGGCAAGGCCAACACAATTGAACATACGACAAAATACAAAAGTATGTGGATGGCCAAATAGAGAAAACAGAAAAACACAACATACGGCCAAAGCATACCGACGACAAGCGAACGGCAGAACAAGGGACAGCAAAATAGAAAAGAAGCAATCGTCAAGTGAACAGTAATCGTCATGAACAGTAGCATCGAGTGAAAAAATTGGGGGGCTAAATGAAGAACAACTATTAAGAGAGAGATGGTTGACGACATGGCTGAACGAAGAGAGCAAGCATCTACCAAAACATAAGAGAGAGAAAACACAGCCATTGGAAGAGAGAGAAACCTGACGGCTAGACCAGAAGAGTCGACAGGAAGGAGAGAAAAAGAAACCTGACAGCAAAACAGAGGTGAACGACCATAGAAGTGTGAACAGTCGGACCGTAAGACAGAGAAATCCATCCAGACAGCAAGAGAGAGACGGACGAAGAGAGAGACACCACCGGAAGAGCAGACAATAGATCTGTTACGATGTGAGACAAACGAACAACACGACAAGTAGAGAACCATGAAATAGAGGAAGAGAAACTCACCACCGGCGGAAGGAGAGAGAAATCCGACGGTCGATGAATAGTGACTAGCAGTAAAGGGAGAAAATCTAATACAACCAAAGGAGTGTGAAATGGATAAGTGAGGGCAGGTCATGGAACAATAAAGCCATGAGACAAGAAGATGGGAGAGATAATGAGATGGTGAAACAAGGAGTTGTGTGAAACAACGTAGAGAAAAAATTTGGCGAAGCACATAAAGAACTCAAAGTGTTTCCAGATTTCTTCAAGAGAGGTGGAGTAGCCTTTTAATTCAACAAAGGCAAGACAAGTTAGAAGAAGGGTAAACACAGTAAGTGACACTCTTTGTATTGTACTTGCTTAGTAATTGCAATATTAAAAGAGTAGAAAATTAAGACATCCATTGTAACTGGAATTCTTAAGTATAGTGGATAGTCTCTATAAGGGAGAGTCCCTACCATCGTGGATGTACATCACATTGACGAAATCACGTAAATCTCGTGTGTCCTTAATTTGTTTTACATTCTGTGTTTTGAATTAAGTTGTGAACGCAGCTAAAGTATTAGCCAACCTATAACCTAACGAAGACCTAAACAAAAACATCTAAATTGTCTATTAGGCAAGGTGTCTGAAAGGTGACTTTGGAGACTATTGTAATTAGTAGGTAGCAATAGATCTACCTTAGTCGAACTTAAGAAAGAGTCTGCTTTTAAGAAGAAGTTGAAGTTGTTCACTTACCTGCAAATTGCGAATTATGGTGATACTAATTCACCTCCCTCTCAGTATCACAAACTAGTAGATCTTAGGGAGAAGTCAGGAACTTCAAGAAACAAAGTGTGCTCTCCAAAAAGAGAAACTCTTCTTTTGTAAATTGATTTATCTCATTCTAATACTGTAATTCCAAGATCAATTCAATGGAAAGATGTCACCCTACCAGAAGAGTAGATCCTTAAAAATGCAACAAAACCCGAGCCACCACCTAAGGTAGAACCAGACAGAGAACTCACTAAAGTTTAGTAAAACCAAGATGGAAAGGTTACCTTAACCTTTAATAAGAGATCTCAAAGTTAGAGATTTTTTGATACCTTTTCCGTTTCTTTAACCATAGATTTAAGATAGGCATCTAACCCTTCGTCAATCATATCTACCTTATAAAATCCAATTACCAAAATTCTCCACCTCAAATAGCCCAAATACCTCTTTCAAAAATGTTGACTACCAAACAAGCATTCCTCATCCAAAATACCAAAATCAAGAAAACCTATTAACACCAAACTCACTAACAGCATTTGAAATCACTAAAAATTTCACACATAAATTACATATGTGAAAGAAGGATTTTCAAGTTGATAGAAAACTTATGCATAATGATTTCTATGTAGAACACAATTCTATAAAGAAAATGTGGTTTTTCAAAAACTTTTCAAAAAATTACAAAGATATACAAAATTAATTTTATGATTTTGTGCATTAGCATAAAATTCATATTCTTTTCTTTGATTAGTTTGAATTGTATGCATTTGAAAACTACATTACATATCCATTTCATAAAACATCTAACTTTATTATACAAAGACACAAAGTAAAGGGATAGATCACTTTAAATAACAAAGTCATAAAAGCTGAACATCCTCTGTTTAGGCAACTCAAGGTTAGTTACCAACAAAACTCAATTGACCTAACCCTTTACAAAGTTCCTTAACAGGATGATGATCCTAGAAAACTTTTTGAAATAATTATCCAATAAAACAACTTCTTAAACACTTATTTACACACCCTTGGAGACCAACTTAAAAGAATAGAAAAAAAATTACAAATTTGGTATCCAGGTTACCATCAAAATTCCTGACCAAAAACCTTATAAACAACTTGTCTTCAAACCATATCAGGTTTCAAAACCATCTCCAAACCTAGAAATTGATGAATTTACTGAAGCCATCAAACTCTCCTTAAAAAAACTAAAACCATCTTCCTCAAAGAAAGACTTAAAGGAGGTAAGTAACCTTAATCAAGTATCAAATAAAGATTCCCAAAACTTAGAATCTCCAAAAATAAACCAATTGGTTTAGTCCAAACCTATATCAGGTCTAATTGCTCCAGACATAGATATAGAAAACTAACCAAACACCTTTGTCCAATACGGGTTTAATGCCTCTTCCATTTACAAATGGAATATTAATGACATTAATGACATGTCTGAATATAACATCCTTAGTCTTACAACAAATGACTATGGCTACCAACACTTATAAAATCCAAAACAAAGTTCTTAACAAAGATGTCACTGAGTACCTTATTGTAGGATTTTCAAGACAGTTCAAAGGATGGTGGGATTTTCACCTTACCGATAAGCAGAAAAAAAAAATTCTCAATGCATTCAAAACCACAGAAGAAAATGTCCCTATCCTTGACTTATTAGGTAATACGATTGTAGATGCAGTAACTTGTCTCATCCTCACTATTTCTCTTTATTTCATTGGAGAACCTTCTCATCTCAAAGACAAAAATACTAAATTACTCAACAATTTCAAATGCAAAAGACTCTCTGAATTCTAAAACTACAAATCCACTTTTCTTACTAGAATTATGCTTAGTAATGATTCTAACCAACCTTTTTGGAAAGAAAAATTCTTTGGCAAGTCTTCCTACTCTTTTAGAAAAAAGTAAGAAATACTTTAAGAAATGCCTATAGAAATCCTATCCCGTATAACAAATTGAGATATAGACAATTGGTAAGTTATACGCAAAAGGAAGGATTTAGAATCTATCAAGATTTGAAACTCCAAAAACACTTAAAATGGGAAATCAAGCAATCTCATTTTGAGGCAGGTACATTCTATCAACAATTTGATTTAGGGTTTCTTAAATCTTTGAAATTTAAGAAAAAATTCTTTTCCAAACCCCTCAAAAGATTCTCAAAACCAAATGAGTTTCCTTTTTACTCAAAATCAAAGAAAACAAGCCAAAGAACCCCACAAAACCCCCTTTCTCCAAAAATTTCAAAGATATCATCTGTTATAGATGTGAGAAAAAGGGAAACACTACAAAATACTACAAATTTGCCAAAAAGAAAAAAAAATCCAAGAATTAAACTTGGAAGAACAAACGCTTCAAAAAATCCAAAACCTATTTATAACTCTGAATATGAACTTATAGGTAATACCAATGAAGAATCAGAACAAATATATGAACTTTAGACAACTTCATATGAAGTTGAGGCTAATTCAAAACAAGTAAATGTGCTTACTAAAGATCAAGAAATATTACTTGATATTATTAAGCATATTACTAATCCCTCCCTACAAATGGAATACCTTGAAAAACTTTTGAAAACCCTTGAAAGCCAACCCAAAACATTTGAACATCTAAACCTTATTAAGGTTCTTTACAATCTTATTGAAATCCTCTCAAAACAAAAATCAAAATTCCTAAACCCACCCTTCAAGACCTCCAAAAAGATATCAAAACCCTCAAAATTGAACTCAGTAAGTTAAAAAAAAAATAGAAAAAGGGAGAGCAAGCCATCTAATTTGTTCTCTCAAACACCAAGAAAACTCTAAACTTGATGAATTAGATGAATCCTAAAACCTTGAAAATATAGAAAAAATCCCAAAAGATTTTTTATTTGCCCTTAAGTAAGTAACTTCAAGGAATACTTTATAAAAATTTCTCTTATTTTTTCTAATAATTTTAAAATTGATATCATTGCTCTTTTTGACATTAGTGCAAATTTAAATTGCATTAAATAGAACATAGTACCAAAAAGGTTTCAAGAAAAAACAAATGAAAAATTGTTTGCTACCAATAATTTCAAAATGGTAATTTCTAGCAAAACTATTGCTTTAATTGAAAATTAGAATTTCAAAATCAAAAGTACTTTTGTTCTTGTTGAAAACTTGCATCATATTGTCATTCTAAGGACTTCTTTCATAAATTTAATAATTCCCTATTCTATCAATTATGATAGTATTTCTTTTAAAACAAAATCACTAAAACTTGTTTTTCATTTTTAGAGAAACCAAAGAAAAGCAATCTTAATCTTATAAAAGCTCATTTAATTTATGAGAATAAGATTCACAATATGATATTTTCAAAGCGTATGCAACTTTTTGAACACCAAAACCAATTTTCATCAAAGAAAATTGAAAAAGAATTACAAAATCCCATTTTAAAAAAAAGAATTGAAAATTTCAAAAATCTTTTACAAAATGAAATCTATTTATATTTACCAAATGCTTTTTGGAATAGTAAACAACATATGATTGACCTACCATATGAACCAAACATTAGTGAAAACCAAATTCCCATAAAAGCATACCTTGTTCAAATGCTTGCAAAATTAGAACAACACTGTAGAAATGAAATTAGGGATTTGGAATCCAAAGGACTAATTCGAAGCCTCATTATCCATGATCTTGTGTCGCATTTTACATCAACAAGAATTTTGAGATTGAACAACGAATGCCTAGGTTAGTTATTAACTACAAACCCTTGAATAAGGCCCATAAGTAGATTAGGTATCCTATTTGTTACAAAAATTGCATTCAATATGTATTTTCTCAAAATTTTACATGAAATCCAGATTATAGTAAATTCAAATTCATCCAAAAAACCGGATTTTGGTAAATTCAAATTCATCCAAAAGACCTTTATAAAACTACATTCACTGTTCAATTTGGATAATATGAATGAAATGTTATATCCTTTAGGTTAAAAATGCTTTTTCTCAATTTCAAATAATCATGAATGACATTTTCCATCCTCATTCAACAATAAAATCTAAGAGATCCAGTAATTCCTCATAAACATCATAGTTAATGAAATCTCAGTACTAGGAATAGCCATCTCTACACACTACCTCTATGTTTTAAAAAATCTCTATCTCAGTACTCAATTTTTAATAATTATATATATATATATAAAGATTAGCTTTGTTTAAGTTTTATTCTTTTAACAAATATATTAAACTTAAACAAGATAGAGATTTAATCCTAATTGTGTCATTAAATGAATGATTCATCGAGTTTAATGAAATTTGTTATACAAATTTTATGATTTATTATGTTTGATAAAAATATACGAAATATAAGTTGTTATATTTTATAAATAGTATTAAATTTGTTACAAGATAAAATGTTGTAGTTACTTTATTAACCCTATATTCATTCTCTTAATTAAATTGATAAATTACGAATTTTAACACTAGGTTAGTGAGTTTGTAGTTTATCCACACTTACATCCGAATAAGCTTGAATGTGTAGATTGTGTAGGAATTCAATGACAGGTTCATTTACGGACCCTTTTTTTTTAATATCATGCTTTAAAGTTTAATTACTAAAATTAAAATTTTAGTTATTTTATTTTAAAATTAAGTAGTTATAGCTTTAAATAATATGGATAACTTAATCTAATAATTGTTTTTTTATCCCATTCAATAACTTAATCATTTTTGTGTAATTATTAAGTAAAAAACTAAATAATATGAGTAATTTTCTAATTGTTAAGACAACATATAAGTTGGAAAATAAATAATTATTATGACCTGCAACACAGATATCTAATAACTTTTAGATGTTCATTTTGGGGCAACATATATAATTACATGAATTTCTATTGGTAAACTTGGTTTGTTTATTATGTCAATATATTATTATTTTGGCTAATTATCTAATTATCTCCACTCAGTGGTTAGAAAATAAAATGGAAATTAAAAATATTTTAAGTTTTTAATCATGAAGTAATGTGGAGAAGTTTTCAATGGCTAATTACAAGGTGTTCAAGTAAATCCACTTGAACCTCCATTCCACTCCATTTAAACAGAAATTATGAGAGAGAAGTTTCTTTTGGCATGAAATGCATAGTGTTTTATGTGGAGTGATAGAATTGAGTTTTTAAGTTTATTAGTATTAAACTTGAGTGTAAAAGCATTATTCTAATTAAATAATATTTAGGTAGAGAATATTTTTTTTTTTATTTTGTGGAGATATTAAAAAGGACATACTTTCAACATCTTACTTCAATTGACAGATACAATATTAAATATATTTATAATGCATATCTTTTATAGTGTCTAGTGTTTTACACAAATTAAAGGTTTTCTAATTTTGTATGGACGTGAAATTCAAGGATCGCGCCATTCGTTATTTTCACAAAGAATGACAAAAATAACGGTAGGTAGAATTTTTACGAATTTATCGGACCAAACAACTTACCTTCTCATTAACGTAAAAATTACTATCAGCGTAGCTTCAAATAAAAAAAAAATAATGAAAAAAAGGAGTCTGTTTTTGCACGCTTTATTGTTATTATTTTAACTTTTTCTATGCTCTTTATTTACCGGATTTTACTGAAGTAATCAATTAATTAATTTTATTATAATTATTAATTATAATTAATATGTCTTTTTTAACATGACGATCCATATTTAATTTTGTGTGCTATTCTTAACTCTCTCTCTTTTTTTTTTTTTTTTCTGTGTTGACTAATTACTTGCCGTAGCCGTTGCCACGTGAGCGCGATTGGAGCCATTTGCAATTTATCATTGACCATTGGCCAGAAAGGCCGTTGACAAGTCAAACCTAAAGCAGCCGGCCAAGATTTAAAAAAGCTAAAAATACTCGCTCCGAAAGGCCACAAATCTGAGCGGGCGTTACGGCGGCTGAAATTATGGCTTCCCATGCTCATAACAGGCCTCCGCCCACTAACGTGGCTAACCCGAAAGCTATAAATAACGAACGCATAGAACCCCCAGTTTAAACAATCATGCATACGCTCATTTTGTTAAACATTCAATCCACGGGCTAAAGAGGCAAGCTACGAAGATGGCAAAGATAGAATGTGTGCTGGTACTCTCACTGGTAGTATTTCTATCATTGGGACCGGTGATCAGCAGAGCCACGAAGGAGGGGGAGTAGTTGATAACATGGGCAGGGCTGTCTCGAACGCTGCCAACGCCGCAGAACACACAGCGTCAGACGTAGCAAATGATGCCGGACACACAGCTTCAAACGTGGCACACGCTGCAGGACAAACAGCGGATACCGCCGGCTCTTGGGCCAGCTGGATCTCAAATAAATTCTAGGTCAGTTTTTGTGGCTGGATGCCTACTACATATTTTCGTCTAACGCACTTTTTCATCTTGCACTGGAGGACTATAAATACCACTGTAAACTTTTCCATTTCAATCAAGTTTCGCCCAAGTGGGACTGTGGGAATGGCCTGATCGATTCGAGGGAAATTCGCCGGCAGTAGTAGTAGTAGTACCGCCCCTTGCCCGCCCACCCCCCTCAACTATATATTTATCACAAGTGGGGGAGAAGATGATCTAAACCCCTATCGGTTCCTCTCTGTATAAGTCATATTATAATAATTTTCTATCAAAAATTGATGGTTTCACAGGCCGATCCAACATTTTACCCAGTTGCAATTTTGGTTTTGTAAATAAGAGTTTCATTTACACATGTCCAGTTCTCAATTTGGATGGCTGACCATTGACCTATTGACGAAAGGCCTGTTTATGGGGTTTCTAATTCCAGATATGCAACAGTATTTATAAGTAACCAGTGGAAAGCTCCCAACACACAAAACAGATTTTAGATTGTTTTTTTGTTTTTTTGTTTTTTTTTGTTTCACAAGAAAGTTAAGCTATTGAGAGGAAAGAAACTTCAAATAATGTTATTCAAGTAATTAAAATAAGAATTCTATTAGGAAGATGTAAAATGAACATCAAATAAATAACGGTTCATCATAATAATTAAAACTATGATCAACGGGTCAATTCAATAATGGAATTATTAAAAAAAATTATTATGGAGCTTTCAGTACATCAAAATACATATGTAATTAATTTTTTTAAAATGCTTAGTTTTAGTTAAAGCATTTTTTATTAAAAGAAAATAGTACCAACGAAGTACGAGGCAGCCATTATTCTCAAAACATTCTTTTTCCCATTTTTGTTTAATTGACGCCAATTGAGCTCGATAAAGACCACTCCATTAGCATTCAACTCAAGTTTTCTTTGGTTTTCCTTCGTTAATGGCTCACTGTCAACGGTGAGAACGCCATTGAAAAGCAGTGCAGCAAAACCTGCTGCTCCTGGACCATAAAGTCTCAAGCCCAGCGCCAAACAAGCTTTATCACAAACCCCCTTGGGCCCCAAGCTGCTCTCCGCCACTACTACTGTCAGAATACATCATCGCCGGCCCTTCAGGTCCACGCCCGTATCAGCAACGCATCATCAAATCCCCCTGTGTCGCTTTTTAACTCAATTGACCTGTTTCAAAAGTGACTTCATGCCATCTCGGCGAGAATGGGAGCGACAAAACCGACCAACAACAACATTCTTTCCCTTGCATATTTTCGAGAGGATGACAGAGTGAACTGGTATCGGCTGGGGTAACGCAAATCATTTGGGAGGAAGCTTATAAGTTGATAATTGTGATAGTATAAGCGTGTGTAAATTGAGATGGCCCATTTCCTTCCTGGTTAGGACGTGCTCCAAAACCGAAGTAAATAGTTTAATTTTTCTGTATTAGTTTTTTTTTTTTCCATTTTTTATGAAGTACAATTTCATATTCAAGTTTAAGAACATAGAAAATTTTTTTTCTTTTTTGAAAATTTCTTTTGCACTTGAAGAAGTTTTAAGAGATGACAATATTTCGGATGAATGTAATTTCCAATAGAGTTTGTCTTTCAAATCTAATTGAGGACATTCCTTAAGATATGAAATTGTATTGTAACTCATCACTTGTTTTTTTTTTTAAAATATATTTTTTGTTTTTCTTTATGCCCTTGATTTTTTTTTTTTAATTGTATAACCTAGTCAATTATAGTTCAAAAGATCAAACCGTCTTAGAATCGTGACGACTGACAAATATTTTCCATTTCACACAGTCGAATATGTTCCATTCCGGTTCCATCGCGTTGGCATTCGTGCAGGTTACAAGGTCACAAAACCAACCTTCTCTTCTGGCCTATTGTGTTAGAATGGGATTCAAATTGGCCACCTTCATTGAGCTGCAACACAATGCCTACCAAGTCACCTCTTGCAGCACACTCAAGCACAATAATGAAGAAAATAAAAATGAAATCCTTTTGATTGGAGAAAACAATTAGGAAAATGTTGAGGCCAAAGATAAGCAAAGGAAGCTAATCTTAATGTCTAATAAGAAAATAATGCAAGCCTAATTTAACAAACAACGATGGTAAGAGAAAGGGGGAAAGAATCCATGAAGATTATACGAATGTATGATCATCAAGAACTTCCCACAACAGAACCTTTCTGGCTAAACCACCACTTCTCCTTTTTACATTCCTCATCCTACTCATCTAGCAAGCAGCGACCAAACATTTTTATCTTTAGGCTATCAATCAGCTCACCGAGTCCAAATCGTTCATTTAAACGCCTGGTCCCCTACAATGGTTGATCCTGCTGCGCCTGCTGCTTCTTCAAGTTCTTGTTGTTGTGCATCCATACCTTGAAAACCTGCCTTCTTACCCCAACTTCAGCACAAAACTTCTCCACTTCCTCGTCGTCTTGCCTGTTAATCCGCCAGCCCACCTTCTCCGCGAACTCCATCATCTTGTCCTTTTGCTCCTGCGTGAATTTTGTTCTAAACCTTTTCTTCGACAAAACATAAGGCGGCGGCGGGGGAACTCCCTGGGCATTTGACTGCAAGACATTAAGATCTTCGCTTGAAGATTCCGTTCCTCCACTTCCTCCAAATGCCACGCTCATGGGTTGGACCATATTTGCAGCGGCAGGACCCGCGTGCAGCCCGATTGTGTACCTTTGATGATGATGATGCAGCAGCGTTGTAGAAGGCAACGGTGCTGGTAACTGGAGGCTGTGAACCATGGAGGCACTTCTTCTTGAACTGGGACTGAATTGGGTGTCTCCCTCAACCTCCTTCCGGTGAAAGTTTCGGTGGCAGTCACAAGCTGCGCATTTCAAGGCTTCAAGCGTTCCCTCTTCACCGCCGGCCATGAACTCGCCGCATCCATCGTAAACGTTGCCGCCGACGCTCGCTGCATGGTTACGGAGGCATTCCCGGTACCTGACATTGGCTGCTGGTCTGGAGTTGGATCCAGTCGAAATTGGGGAAATTCGATCTGGGTTTTGTGTAGATCTTCCATGGCCAAGTGATGTTTGTCTATGGTGATCTAGGGTTTGAGTGTAAGAGAGGACAGTGGTTCCATTGTGGTTCCCTTCTTTTCTTCTTTCAGCTCCTGATGATGATGATGATTGGTGACCATAACTTGAAGGGACTGATGTTCTTATATCGTTTTCTTGATCTCTTGATTCCATGATATACGGTACCTCAACCTAGTAATATATATGGTTTCTTCCTCTCTTGGATCTTTAATGCAAACCTTCAAATCCTTAAGCCCTCAGCCATGCTATTATACCTACCAGTAGGTGCAACATTTGGAGCACATACAAAATATACGTGTAGCCTAAATATGAATTGGTAAGCTTTAATAATGTAAAATTCGGGGACCTATTTCACTAATTTTCCTAATTTCAAGTTTGAAGTGAGATGGGGAAGGAGAGGAAAGACAAAGTAAATGGCTGAAATCAAAGGAACTAAGACCAAAGAATAAGCACGAAGTGAAGAAGCAGGCGTTCAAAAGAGGACCAAATTCAGTGTCTCGTGAGAAGGATAGAGAGATGCAAAAGGTAGGATATATACCAACCACCGCAGGAAGCTTTATCTCGGGGCTTTAACATCTGTCTCTGATGGCCTTCAGTAGTGAGCGGCTCGGTGTTGATGTAAATAAGGCGGCACTGGATTAAGGAGGACGGAAAGGGGGATGGACTGATGGTTGTGTGTTGGGCGGGCGGGGGGTGCTTGGCGTAGGTTTGGGCATCGGAATTGTGCCTCTCTGCTTCCAACAAGCCAGCCAACTACATATCCAACAAGGGACAGGTTGGTTGCTTGGGATGGAGCCAGAGGCTAGATTAACTTGGAGAGAGAGAGAGAGAGAGAGAGAGGAACGCCTGTACAACCGACAACTTCATGTTCATCACTCTACCACGCCCTGCCACAAAGGGTCCCACCTGAGCCCTCTCCATTATTGCTCTCCCCCCCCCCTCCCCGCGGCGGCTTTCCTTCCATTTCTTATTTTTAACCCACGCTCGCCCTTCCGAATGACCAAACGGATATATACGTATGGTTAGTCAATTCCCTTGGTGCGACATTATTAGCTTAGCTTCTTGTATTTTATTTTTGTGGCAACGCATGTATAAATGTTAATTTCATGCCTTTTCTTAATAAAACACGTACTAAGAATCTAAGTGAGATTCTATTAGGGTCTAAACCACGCAAGAATTCATGCAAATTTAAGGAAAATAAAGATGGGAGGGGGGGAGGACAGAAGCAGCAGGAGGCCGGGGGGGTCCGGGGTTAAAAAGTGAAAAAGTAATTGCATGGGGATGGTCCACAGTTGTCGTGTAGTGGTGCAGTTGATTCTCTCAACTGCAAATCAATGTCCAGTACAAGTCCAGGAGGCTAATGTGGGCATTTCTGTTTTGATCTCTGCCAACCCACTCTGCAGCACCACGCTTGTCCCCAAGTAATGTCTTTACCTTTCTCTGATGCAATTGATGGCTTTATTTGTCCCCCCCACCCCCTCCCTCTCTCTCTCTCTCTCTCTCTCTCCCTTCCCCCCCCTCCCACCCCCGTTCTTGCTGTCTTTGCTTTGGTACTTGCCTACCTTCCCTTTGGGTTGCTTTGCTCCAACTGTTCATCATATGTATGCAATTTTTTCGATGCAGTTTACAGCTTCCACCAATAGAATTTCGAAAGCTTTAGAATCAGATGAGCCTGAGGGCCCTTATATGCTGTTTTTTTTCCCTTTTCCGTGATCAAGTTCTATTCATCACCTGGAAGCTTTTTGCTCTTTTTTCTTTTCGAATTCAAATGCAAGGACGAATTTTTTGTTTTAGAAGTCAGCTCAATTAATTATAAACTAAGATTTTAATTATAAATAAATTTTAAAGTTTAAATTTTAAATTTAATATTTACTAAATTATAATTAATAATTAAATATAAAAATATATTTTATTTAATTTCTATTTTTTTAGCATTTTTTGAACAAATCACTATTTTACTGTTATGCAATGGATTTTTTCTCAAAATCTCGTAATATTAAATTTTGGATTTAAGCTTTCACCAAAATTTTTGGTAGAACTAAAGTTACACTCACATAATTTGCTCTTTCAGTAACCCTTACTCTTCCACTTTTAATATCTACAAAAAAACAACCTTGGACACCTATTAAATTAATTCTTTAACAAGAAAATTTTATGGATGACCTTACAATTATGATATGTTTTTATTTTACATATATTTTTTAAAAAATTATAAAAAATATACTAAATTGTTTGAAAATATGCTTTATTAAACTTTTGTTAGTAAGAATTAGTTTTAATAAAAAAAAGTTTCATTATAATTCAATATTTTGAAATATAAACTACTCATCAAATTGAAAAATTCAAAGATTTAAAATTTAACAAGTTTAACTATTTTGATCGTAATTTAAACTAGTAAAACTATTATTTAATAATAAATATAATTTTGTTAAAGTAATTGAAAAAATAACAATTATATGTGTTATATTTTCACTAAAAATTATGTTTAATAATTAAATTTAAATATTACAGAAACAGTTCATTGTATATTAATTTCAAATTTTAATGACAAAATTAAAAATTTAGATGAAATTTATAATTCAATTGTAAGTTTGAATTAAATTTAAGACTTAATTATAATTTAAGTAAATTTTTATAATTAAATTATATATTTTTTATATTTATAGTGAAAATCAATTTGACCACAAATTGGATCAATTTTGTTTCTAATTTTTTTGCTAGTTTCTCCAAGTTTAATTGAGTTATGACTGATTTTGCCTTTCTTAGACTTTTAAAATTAAACTAAATTGATAATACAATCAATTTATAGTTAAATCAAACTAATTGGCTAATTTAATTTAATTTTCAAAATACTATTATAAATAACTTACATGGATCAAAATACTCTTGCAATCAAAGTGGGAAATATATAGTTGGTGGACACCATATATTTTTATTACATCAAGTTCCTTGTATGCTTCAAAGGTAATCTCTTTAAAGGGTTTTAGGACATCTGGCCTTCTACACGTTAACTTCCAAATTTCATTTAAGAGACAAGTATTTTTTGCATTACTTGGATTTATGATTTATGATAAAAGACGAGCATTAAGTTACCATTTTGCAAGGCCAAAACATCGACCTAACAAATTTAAAACCTAACTAAAATCACAAATTAGTATCTCATAAAAAAGGTGCCAAAGGATTATAAATTTGCACCACAAATTGCTAAAAATCTTAATTTGATAACCTAGGCTAAAAAATTTGAAAGAGTTATATTGATTTATTAAATAAAAGGTAAATCAAGAGAAGACTCTGATTAGTAGAAGATAATTCATCAAGGAGTCAAGGTAATAGAAATTTAAGTTATAAATATCTATAAATTATTTTTGAAATTATATTTCTTTACTTACAATTTAAAATCATAGGTAATGAGAATATTATTTAATTGCATGTCATGATGAACAACACAACTTACTCTGTATTCTTCATGAAAATAATGTGAACCTCAAGCAAATAATAATAACAATCTTCTAACTTGGAGACCATTCTAATGACTTTTGAAAATGCTTAAGAACTAATCAAGTATCTAAGTAAATAATTCAAAATCTCAATTCGAGCCAATTTTTTCATCATTAGAAGTCTTTGCATAAAGCACATATTGTGAAATTATCTTTGAATGGACCTTTCATAAAGCCTACAACATACACCAAAATAGAAATAAGGTAGGGGTAGAAAGAGAAGTATGTCTTAATTTTCATTTTTAATAGTAAGAAAATAACTCTAAACCAACAATTTAGAGAAACCGACAACTAAACTAGACTAAAAGTTAAATGTAGTATGAAAAAATAATTAGTTTGCTTTATTTTCCTTAATAAGCTTCATCTTTAACAACATATTCTCAATTTCCAAAAATTTCAATGCTTATAAACACCTTCACATTACAAAATTATAGAAATACATTTATATAAACACTTATAGCCCCATACATATACATAGGTGCATATAAACATCTGCATGTATGTGTGCATTTTTTGTTTGTATATTAGTTGTATATTTTAATAGATATTTTGAATTTATTATTAGAAAATTACTTTAAGAATTGTTGGTTACATATCAATATCCATTTAATTCTTAATTATTATAGTTAAATACATGAATCCATGGAAGCCAAAGTCCTCTATCCCTCCTTAAGTGTTATACATAATGGTATTAATAATCTATCATTTCACTTAGTAGTAAATGTTGTTAAAGAGAAAAGTTATGTATTTTAAAAAGAGAAGGCAAAAGGAAAAAAAAATAGCATTTGTTCGATTTTTTTAATAAAAGAATTCATGAATTATTTTTTCTAAAGGTATTATTTATATTTTGATTATTATGTTTTTGTATCTAAATTAAAACATAATGGCCAGCTTGAATGCATTGAAAGGTAATAAATTCTTTTTTAAATATTTTTTTCTTTTCTCTCCTTTTTATGTTAGGAAAATGATTCATTAATTAGAACATAATTTGTGCACACATACACATCTACATTATCATAATGGGCTTTTAATGAGCTTATTATATGCTTAAAGTGCCTAATTAATAGTCATGTTTAGTTGGGGAGTTGGCTAACTTATTATTTGCCTCTTTATCTGTTAACACCATGATTGCTTACTTTACTTTAACATAAAATTTTCATTCTTTTGTTAGTAATAGGTCCTTGACTAGAAACCACCATCGTCATTTAGTGTTTTCTGTAAGAACGACACACTATAAGACTCTTCCTTCTTTCTTGTTCAAAGCATTTCTTAGTCTTACTTTTATAGTGACTTGCAAGCCAATTTAACCTTATGCTATGAGAGATGATTACTTCACACCTAGCTTTAATAATGTCGTTTCATTTCTTATCTTTAGCTTTTTAAATGAGCAACCACCTTTAACCCTAATAAGTCAAGTTCAAGCTATTTAAGAATAAATCAAAACATTCATTATTATAATGGTATCTCTAGTTAAAGAACAAAAACACTCACCTCATCAAATGTGAAGTTCCTGACTTCTCGCTAGGATCTACTAGTTTGTGATACTGAGAAATGGGGTGAATCAATATCACTACAATTTACAATTTGTAAGTAAGTGAACAACTTCAACTTCTTCTTAAAAGCGAACTCTTTCTCAGATTCGACTAAGGTAGATCTATTGCTATCTACTAATCACAATAGTCCCCAAAGTCACCATTCATAACTCAATTCAAAACACAGAACATAAAGCAAATCAAGGACATACGAGATTTACGTGATTTCGTCAACACGACGTACATCCACAGTGGTAGGGACTCTCTCTTACTAAGACTATCTACTATACTTAAGAATTCCAGTTACAATAGATGTCTTATCCTCTACTCCTTTCATTGTTGCAATTACTAAATAAGTACAATACAAAGATTGTCACTTACTGTGTTTACCCTTCTTTTAGCTTGTCTTGCCTTTGTTGAATTGAAAGGCTGCTCCATTATCGCTTAGAACTTCACCGTAACACTCTTTAACCTCTCTTGAAGAAATATGAAAATACATTGAATTCTTTTAATACTTTGCTGAATTTCTTCTCTACGTTGTTTCACACAACTCCTACTTTCACTATTTCATTGTCTCACCTGTCTCTTTGTCTCATGACTCGTCTTGCATTTTTAGTCTCATGTCGATGCACATTCTAGTCTTACACCTTCTATCAGTCACTGTTCATCAGTCATCCACTCTTCGTTCTACCGTTCAGCTCCTTTTCTCTCTCTCTCTCTCTCTCTCTCTCTCTCTCTCTCTCTCGACCTTTATTCTTCATTCAGCCCCCAAATTTGATTTTCAGCCATCCTGGTTTTTCATCAATCGTCCACTTTGTTTCGCCGTCGACCCGTTTCTCTGTCTTGTTATCGACCTGTTTCTCTCTTTTGTCATGTCATGCTTTCTCTCTTATTGTCTAGTTGTGTCAACCCGTTTCTCTCTTTTTCATGATCTCACTCTTCGTTTGTCTCTCTCTCTCTCTCTCTCTCTTGATTCTGTTGATCTTCTATTTTTGGCCATCGGGTTTCTCTCTCCTTCCACCAATTTGCTCTAATTTGGCTGTATATGATTTTTCTCTCTCTTCCAACGGCTTTGCCATTTTGCTCTTCCGGTCTTCCATATGGTCATCCAACCCCTTCAGCCATCTCCTTATTTCTCTATTTTTGCCAACCCCACCTTTTTTTGACCACAGGTTCATTTTCTCTCCTGTCTTCAATGACAGCTACTGTTCACTCAATGATTGCACTATGCTCTCTTATGTTCTTTTATATACTCATCCATAAAAACCTAATAGGGCAAATTTATTGTCTTGCCCTTCCATATGGCTTTTACGTTCTTACCTTTCCATGTCGCTTTTACCTTCTTGCCCTTCCACGTGACTTTACTTTCTTACACACTTAAACCTAGTTGACAACAATTACAACCTATACAAGGCTATGAGAACAACAATCTCCTCCTTTATAATTATTGGCAATACTCATAACAAAAGCCACTATACAACAGTTTCAACTCCCCTTAAATATGAACTCTTCCCTTCTTAACAGCTCCCCCTGCACTGTTGCTTTTCTCCCCCTTTGCCAATAAATTTGAAAAACTCGAAAAGTAGAGATGAAGGATTCACCTGATTTTCGAGCTTGAGGAGGCATTCACATAGACAAACTCATTCTGTGCTTTTCAAACAGCTTTATGGACAGAGATTTAGTTAGATTATGTGTAGCTTCTTCAACAGATTTAGGTTCAACTTATGAGAGTAATACAGTAGCTCCATTGCATAGTTGGTTAATAGATGCTAGATTATATGTAAGTCTTTCAATATGCATAACATCTTTCATTTTTCCTTTTCCAATATTTACTGACCCTTGACCACTGATGTTGAGTGAATCATCATTGTCAAACTTGAGTCTGCTTTCTCTTGACTTGTTTAGCTTTGAAAATTTACTCTTGTCTCCTATCATGTCTGAAGTGCATCCATTGTCAAGGATCCATTGCTTATCCTTATAATCAGCCTTTAGTGCAATTTCAGCTATATTAGCCACCTCTTTTTTTGCTCTATGTTCCTTCTTTTGAACTACCTAGAAGATAGCTTTCTCCTTTTTCTTAGCTTTGACTACATTACTTGTTTTCACTATGCCATTGAGTGCTTTCTCTTTCTCAGAGAGAAGTATCATGCATCTTTTGGCATTATGGCCATCCTGCCCACACCTTTCACACTGTTCCAAGTCTGCCAATACAGCAAACTTGTTCTTTGAAACCATTAGTTTGGGCTTCCAACAACACTCATTGTCAGTGTGTCCTTGCTTTTTACAACATGTACAAGAACTCACGACAAGTGTTCTCCTTTGAATTTTGAATTTGAAGTTCCCGACATCTCCCTAAGATCTACTAGTTTGTGATACTGAGAGGGAGGATGAATCAATATCACCACAATTTACAATTTGTAGGTAAGTGAACAACTTCAACCTCTTCTTAAAAGTTAACTCTTTCTCAGATTCAATTAAGGTAGATCTATTGCTAACTACTAATCACAATAGTCCCCAAAGTCACCTTTCAGACACCTTGCCTAATAGACAATTCAGATGTTCTTGTTTAGGTCTTCGTTAGGTTATAGGTTGGCTGATACTTTAACTACATTCACAACTCAATTCAAAACACAGAACATAAAGCAAATCAAGGACACACGAGATTTACGTAGTTCTGTCAACATGACGTACATCCATGGTTGTAGGGACTCTCCTTTACTAAGACTATCTACTATACTTAAGAATTTCAGTTACAATGGATGTATTTAACTCTTTGCTCCTTTCAATATTGCAATTACTAAGCAAGTACAATGCAAAGAATGTCACTTACTGTATCTACCCTTCTTCTATCTTGTTTTGCCTTTATTGAATTGAAAGGTTGCTCCACTGCCGCTTAGAAGTTCACTACAATGCTTTCTAACCTCTCTTGAAGAAGTCTGGAAATACATTGAGTTCAATACTTTGTTGAATTCCTACGTTGTATCACACAATTCCTTCTTTCATTGTCTTACGGTCTCCCTAGTCTCCTTGTCTCACGATGTCATAGTCTCCTGTCTGTTTATCTCTCTCTTACTATTCAACCAGATTTCTCTCTCCTACCGCTGGATTTCTCTCTTTGCCAGATTTCTCTCTCTTCATCGGATTTCACTTTTCCGTTCACCCACTTGGCCGGATTTCCTCCCTTTTCTATCAGTGGTCTACTTTTCTTCGTCTTGCCGTCCAGCCTTTTTCGCTTGTTCCCGATTTTCTATCTCGTCAATTGGTTTCTCTATTTTTCCGACCGTCTATTTCTCTCTCTTCCAACATCTAGCCACTGGATCTGTCTTACCCGTTCCCGATGTAGTCTCGTCTCGCCCGTTCCAGTTTCGATCTGGTCTCTCTTACGGTTTTGCTGTACAGCTTCGCTGTTCGTTTCAGTTGCACTCCTTTTCGACCCCTTGTTCTAGTGTTTTTCTCTTTGGCCGTTTCTCTCTCTTCATCTGCCAGTTTGCTCGATTTTTCGGTCATCGATGGCTGTGTTTTCTCTCTCCTTTTCCCTGATGACGGCTCCAATTTGGCCTTCCTCTATTCGTTATTCTTCGTTTAACCCCAACTTTCGGCATCTCCTTCTTTCTCTCTCTTGACACAATTGTTCACAATGGTACTGTTCACAATGTTGCTGTCTATATTGGTGTTCTCTTTGGTTGGTCGGTTGTCTAGGTTTTGCTGAATTTTCAATATTGCCAACTCCCTGTTCTTTGTCTTTCATGACCATTATATACTCTACTCCATGAAACCCTAATAAGGCTTACGTAGTGAATTTACTTTCTTGCCCTTCTATGTGGTTTTACCTTTTTGCCCTTCCACGTGACTTCAATTTACTTGCACACGTAAAGCTAGTTGACAACAATTACAACCCATACAAGGCTGTGGGAACAATAGTATTGTCTCCCCCTGTATGCAACATCGTATCTTCTCAAGTTAAAGACATGTACTGGCTTTCTCCACCAGCAATTACTCACCTTATGACCCCAAATTCCACAATAAAGGCAATGACCTTGAAACTGTCTCTTCTTAGGTCTAATCACAGTTGTCTTCTTCTGTTCATCACTTGCTGTGTAGGCAATGTAGCTGACTTCTTTGCTTGTGTGACTTTCATTTCAGCCACCTTCTTCTCCTTCTTCTGTACAATTGTAGCCCTCTGCTAGCTGACTTTTTTTTCTTCCTTCTTGTTTGCCACCCTAGGTTGCTTCTTCAGATCTTCTTTATTCTTAGCTATCTTCTTTTGAGTTACAACCTTCTCTTTCAACTTCTATGGCACATTCTTATTTTCTTTAACCAATGCAGCCCCAGATTGCTGCACTTTCTCTACATTCTTCTCTCCTTTTGTAGAACTTATTTCTCCTATCATTTCAAGCTTCTGCAAGTTCTCTTTGCTACCTTTGAGTTGTTGAAGTCTTAGCAACTCTTTCTCCATTTCTTCAATTTTTGAAGCCTTTGACCCAAGCTCTCTTGTAAAGTCTTCATATATTTTGATCTATTCCTTAAATCTTCTCTTCAAGTCAATATGCTCAGTCCTAATTTCATTCTTTTGACTTTCATCTTCCTTAGACTTTGTTTCCACTTATTTCATGTGGGTCTCTAGCCTTCTTATGGTTCTACCCCTTTTGATTATCTCCTTTGAAGTTGCTTCCAACTCAGCTTCAAGATCTGGTTCTTCTTCATTAACCTCCTCTTCCTCCTCAAAGGTTAAACTACCACTTTGAGCTGATGCCATAAAGGCATGCTCATCTGATGAGTCTTCATCTTCCTCCTCATTAGTTTCTTTTATTTCACTCACATAACTCTTGAATGAGTCTTTCTTCTTCTTTTGTGGGTTGGTAGTCTTCTTGCTAGACTTCTTTGATTTGAATGATGATCTTTTACATCTTGAATTCTACTCATCATCACCATCCTTATCTTCATCATCAAGTTTCACTTTGCACTAAGAAGCAAAGTATCCAGTCTGCCCACAACGATAACATCTTAAGGACAACTGTCCTTTTCCCCTCTTAGACCCCTTTTTGAATTTCCTTGTGAAGTAAGTCAATACTTCACCTTCACTTTCTTCATTATCATCCTCACTGGATGATGCTTCCTCTTCTTTTATCTTCAAGTGCTTTATAGCTTTGAAAGCTGTCTCCTTTGATACCTTTGACGTTCTCATCTTATATGCAATGAGATTGCACTAGAGATCATGCAGAGACATAGAATTGAGATATCTACTCTCTTCAATGGCTGCCACCTTTGAGGCAAACCTCTCAGGTAGAATTTTCAGAATTTTCTTCACAATCAATGAGTCTTTCTTGTTCTTTTCATGACTTCTCAGGTTGTTTATAGCATCAATAACCCTGGTGAAGAACTCTTGAACTATCTCATTCTTCTGCATTCTAAGAGATTCATATCTCTCCTCGAACACTTGAAACTTAGCCTTCTTCATTCTGCCATCACCGACATATACTTTTTGCAATCTGTCCCATATCTCCTTGGCAAATTTGCAATCCATAACTTTAGCATACTCAACATTTGTCAATGCTGAAATAATGACGTTTTAGGCCTTCCCATTTATCTCAAACTACCTTAACTCCTCTAGGGATGGGTCTTTACCTTCTTTCGGAGCCATAAACCCTTATGTATGCATTTCACCACGTTCATGCCCATGGTTGCAAATACCACTTGCTTTCTTGCTCTTCACATATGATAGTTGGTTCCGTTGAAAATTGGAACCTTTTTGTTGTAAGTGGTGATAGTGTTGGTACCAACTTCCATTTCTCAGTATGCTGAATAAGTCAAACCTCTAGATCCCTTCAAACTAATACACCAAGCTGTTAAGTTTCAAATTGGTGAACTAGTGCTCTGATACCAATTGAATTTTTCGACTTCTCCCTAGGTTCTACTAGTTTGTGATACTAAGAGGGGGGTGAATCAGTATCACCACAATTTACAATTTGCAGGTAAGTGAACAACTTCAACTTCTTCTTAAAAGTAAACTCTTTCTCAAACTTGGCTTAGGTAGATCTATTGCTACCTACTAATCATAATAGTCCCTAAAGTCATTTTCCAGACACCTTGCCTAATAGACAATTCGGATGTTCTTATTTAGGTCTTCATTAGGTTATGGGTTGGCTGATACTTTAGTTGCATTTACAACTCAATTCAAAACACATAACATAAAGTAAATCAAGGACACATGAGATTTACATGGTTTCATCAACACGACGTATATCCACAATAGGGACTCTCATTTACCGAAATCCACTATACTGAAGAATTCCAGTTACAATCGATGTCTTATCCTCTACTCCTTTCACTATTTCAATTACTAAGTAAGTATAATACAAAGAATGTCACTTACTGTGTCTATCCTTCTTCTAACTTGTCTTGCCTCTATTGAATTGAAAGGCTGCTCCACTGCCACTTAGAAGTTCACTACAACGCTCTCTAACTTCTCTTAAAGAAATCTAGAAATACGTTGAGTTCTTTCAATGCTTTGCCGAATTTTTTCTCTACGTTGTTTTACATAACTCCTGCTTTTACCGTCTCATGGTCTCACCTATCTCCTTGTCTTATGGCTCATCTCGCATTTCTGGTCTCACGCCGACACACGTTCTAGTCTCACACCTTCTGCCAATCACTGTTCATCAGCTATCCATTCTTCGTTCTGCCGTCTAGCTTTTTTTTTCTCTCTCTTGACCTTTGTTCTTTGTTCAGCCCCCAAATTTGATTTTCAGTCATCTTGGTTTTCCATCAATCGTCCACTTTGTTTTGCCGTTGACCCATTTCTCTCTCTTGTCATGTTGTGCTTTCTCTCTCACCGTCCAGCTGTCTCGTTTCTCTCTCTTTCATGATCTCACTCTTCGTCCGTCTCTCTCTCTCTCGATTTTGTTGACTCGTACTTCTTAATAATTCTACCATCAAGAAAAGTATTTCTCTACCTTATAGTAAGTACCTTTATGGTTAGCTTTATATATGATTGGGACGAGGGTTTCATTTAAAAGTTGGTATACTATGTTAGCAAAAGCTTGCAAAGTAAAAAGCTACGATATCTTAAAATCAACAAAGTGGTATTAACTTTCATCATTTTTCTAAAATTATTCCTTAAGTTTTGATTAATATGTTTTTGTTTTTATATTAAAAAATAATGTTCAACCCAAATTAATTGAGAAACAATACATTCCCCTTTTTTTTTCTTTTTTTTTTCTTCTTTCTCCTTTTTATGCTATGAAAATGATTCATTAATTAGAATATACTTTTATGTGTATGGAAGAATACTATCATCATTAACCTCTAAAGAGTTCATTATATGTTTAAAGACCTAAATCGGTAGTCATTCCTAGTTGAAGAGTTAACTAACCCATTATACACCTTTTTTTTTTTATATTAGCACCATGATTATCTACCTCACTCTTAACATCATTATAAAAGACCTCTCCAATGTTCGAGAGAAATATTATGTCAAAAAAGATGTTCACATTTGCCATAGATATATCTTGGCTCTCAACTACCTTGGTAGGATTTTTCTTAACTAATACATAAAGTGTTAAACTTAAAGGATGTGCTAACATTATATTACAAAGGTTTATAATGTACTTTTCAAGTTGTACAACCTCTATACTAGCTAATGAAAGTTCACAAAATCCCGCTATAAATACTTATGATCACTTACCTTTAAGGAAAGCCTTTAGCTCTAATATTCATCTCCCTTATTCTTAATAGAGCTCTTATTAGTTTAAGTATTGAAATGCTGATGTTAGGCTACAAATTGATCAAACTAGATCCATTTTAAGAACTCAGAACTGAATAATGCCTTTTAAACTCTTGTTGATAATATAACAGAAAATTATATACGTACCAAAAAATTAATACATTATTTAATTATGATCACTTACAAAATAACCAAGTCATTTTGGTGAATTAATCTAAGGTAGAGTAACAATCCAAAAATATTTAGAATTCCTTAAAAGAGAATTATATATCCTACTTTTAAGTGAGACTCAGATTGTAAAATATCTTTCAACTCTTACTATAAAAATACAACAAAAAGTGATGTACATTTACAATCTCTTTGAAGGAAAAAAGATGATGAATGTAACCAAGAAGGACTTAAAGCTATTATGCAATCTTAGTGGCTTAAAAGAAATGAGCCATAGCCCTAAAAGCCCTTTAAGAAGAGTAAAAAACCTTTAAAAAATTATCTTTACAAACCAAACAACTAGAGTCCTCTAGAAGAAAATGACATACTTCATTCTTAAAAGGAACCCAAACTAAAGAATATCTATTTACTCTTATTGTGAAAATACAATAAAAAAAATTGCTATATTTATCATTTTCTCAAAAGATGAGAGATGATAAATGACCATAACCAAATTTTGAAGGTAGCTTTTAATCTTAATGATACAAAAAGGGATAACTATGACATTTGTTTGAGAACTCTTTAAAAACAAATAACATGAGTAAAAGACTTTAAAAAATTAGTCAAAATGAGTGACCAATAAAATTCTTTATTATTTAAATAGAAGTATCAACTTTAATAACCATTAAAAACATAAGTACCACTTTGCCTATTCACTTAGGTACAAGTAAAATCCAAATGCTAAACTTTCATAATATCATTATATAGGAGCTTTTGTGGCATTGATGAGTTTCTTAGTAGAAGATATATGTATTCAATGGAGAGTAATAAAGGAGACAAAGCTACATCTTGTCCATTAGGCAATGATTACTAAAGGGCAATAAAAGCTTCATGTATGAGATATGGTGCAAGGTATATCAAGGAAGTAAGCAATGGAACACCAAAAGGATCCCATGACAACATCCATACACAAGTATTCCAATCTCCATGCAAAGGTTTTAGTGCATCCAAACTAAACTAACAAGGATGATGCTTTTTAGCAAGGAAGTTGTAGAAGTAAGTCATCAAAGATGTGAGGCACATTCCTTTAAATCAACCTATAAGAAAATGAAGCATATTAAGGTTTGTCCTTAACATAAATTAAAACCCACCCTAAAAGGCTGAAGAATACAACCTTCTTTAAAGACATTAGATTTTAGCATTACAATTATTTACAAAGTTTAAATAAAGAAAGCTAATGAATTTTTTGAACTATAATTATTCTTGTAAATTGAATATAACCTATAATTAAAGATATTTATAAGGTCAAGAAACCCCTTAGTTCCTCTATAAATGGAAAGATAAGCCTTATTCATTAAAACTAGTGAGCTTTATAAGGCTTGCTAAAGCAAACTACACATTAACTAGGAATTTATAAAAGGATATCTAGTGATTGATTTGCCATAATTAGCATTAATAGGTGAGTGCATCCACCTTGTAATTATAAAAACCTAACATGACGTAAATGTATTTGACTAAGTGTAATTAGATAACACATATCCTTAAAAAAAAAGGGATGCATTGTAAAAGAAAAGATCATATTATTAGTCAATCTAATATTTATATATTACAAAGCATAAATAAGTTGACAAAAAAACACAAAATAAATAGATTTTAAAAATTACAAGCTTTCTTCAATTTATAATGAGAGAAACTATAGCAAAAATCTTAAATGTCAAAGGTGGCTTTCTTATAAGAGAATCTCCTTTGTAGATTCTCTCTTCTGTAGGTTCTCTCCTCTGTAAGTTCTCTCTTCTGTAGGTTTTCTGCTGTATAGGTTCTCTCCTCTACAAGTTCTTTCTTTCTTTTTATCGTTGTTACTTTTTCTTTTTTGCTACTAGAGACTTTTTCTTTTTTGTTGCTAGAAGCTTTTTCTTTTCTGCTACTAGAAGCTCTTTCTTTTCTGCTACTAGAAGCTCTTTCTTTTCTGCTACTTGATTTCTTTGCCATTTTCTTTGCCCTTTACGTTCTTTGCACTTTTTCTGTCTCTCTCTACTGTGCCCTAACTTTCTTTTGGCAACTGCATAGGTATTTATAAGCCTTAAGTTTAGGATTGCCCTATAATCAATAGTGAACATTAATTCCATGAACTTAGGGTCAACAGTCATCATTGATTCCTTGAATTTAGAGTCAATGGTCAAGATTGACTCCTTGAATTTAGGGTCAATAATCAGCTATGAATCCTTAAATTTAAAGTCAACGGTCAGCATTTATTTTCTGTTGCTGGAGGTTAGGATTACATCTCTTAACCTATCTAAGCAACATGTTACCATTCCTACCAATATCATCTTTCTTAACGCTTGAATAAATCAGCTGCCAACACTTTATAAATGCAACAAATACATCTCAAAGGCACTCATAACATCAAATTAACAAGGAAAAATATATAAGATGTTGAAAATAAATTCAGCATTAGCTATTAAAGATGAGCTCAACAATCTCCCCCTTTAGATTGGATGGCAACACATTAAATTCAAAAAATAGCAATTAAGAACAAGCAGCAACTTTTGACATTCATTGCTCTCCCTAAAACATGTATCTCCCTTTTTGCATGTGGGCATGATACCGATTGGAAACAACCTTCAACTCCCCTTTTTTTATGCTTCTCCCCTTTTTATTTGATTTTCCCCTTTGTATTGATCAAACTACTCCCCCTTTTAATCAATACATACTCTCTTTGGATTTCTACAAAATATCTTCCACTTTGATAACAAATATAAAAAATAATAGAAGAGGGAAAAGGAGAGGGGTTAGAGGTATACCTCAGCCTTTAGGAGGCGACTGAACACATAAAGTCATCCTTAACTTCTGAAACATCTCTCTTGATAGAGGTTTGGTGAATATATCTAAGTGAATGAACTCTAATGGCTTCTTTGTTTAAATCTCCATATTTTTATAGGTAGCATTCACCATCTTCCTTTTTTAACACGTGCTGCAAATTGCATTTCTTTCTCTTTTTAGCTTAGGTACATCTTTCATAACTTGTTTAGCCCTTTTTGTCCAAGATGTCCCAATTTCTTATGGCACAACAAATTCCCAACTTTAGAATACCTAGATTTTTTTGTTCTCCTCCTTGGGGCCAGCTCATCATCATAATTACTGTTTGCTTCTTTTCTCATTGGATAGTCTAAAGCAAAGTACCCAATGCCTTAACAACCAAAACACTTTAAGGGTAATTTTCCTTGTACTTCCCTTTTCCTTTCCTTATATCTTTGTTGATATATGCCATGACTTTATCAAGTTTAGTTTCAACATCTTCATCTTCAAAGTTGTTATTGGATTCTTCTTCTTGTTCTTTAATTTTTAATTTCTTTATTACCTTGAAGGCCAATTTTTTCTCTGCCTTAGGCTTCTTTTCTTTCTTTATTGGGTATTCTTATTTCATAAGCCACCAATATGTTGTGTAAATCATTTAGGGGCATCCTATCCAAATCTCTATCTTCTATGAATGAAACTTTAGCATTAAAAGCTTCTAGTAAGGTTCTATGTATCTTCCTTACCATAGTAGCATTATTGATCTCCTCTATATATCCTTTAATAGAACATACAATTTCATTTACTTTAGTAAAGAAGGCATCTACCGATTCATCATTCAGCATCTTTATATCTTCAAATATGCTCCTCTAGATTTGTAAGTTGGCTTCCTTCACAACCTTGTCTCCTTTATAAATATTCTTCAATTTGTCATAAATTTTTTTAGTTGTTTTGCACCTCATCACCTTAGTGAATTCTTTGTCAGATAAAGAGGCATATAAGACATTTCTAGCCTTTTCATCATACTTTTAAATTCTTCTTATCAGTAGGTATCATAGTAGCACCTTCAATAGTAGGAGTGAAGCCACTAAAAGTAAATTCAAACACATCTAGACCAAGTGACAATAGGTATAGGAGCATTCTATTCTTCCCTAACTAATAATTTTATCCATCAAATGTGGTAATGTCTTTGTTGTTAACACTATGTATGCTTTACATTATATTAATTAGCATAGCAATAAATGTAAAAATTCATAGCAACAGTAAAATATTTCAAATCTAAATAGGTAAAATGGATTAACAGAGGAACCCAAGGCTTTAATACCAATTTATAAAGACCTTCTTGGGTCTTACACTGAGAAGGGAAAGGGTGAATCAATGTAAAATGCTTAATTTTTACAAATTTGTCCAGATTAAAGTCTATGATCTAATTTTATCTTACTTCTTTATGTAAGAATGGTCGTATGGATATCAAGCAAGTACAAGCACTTGATAACACATAGAATTTTTATGTGGTTTACTCATAATATGTGCATTATGTCCACAATGTGATAGGACCACTCCTAGATTACACGATCCACTCTTATTATCAAGGGATACAATTAATGTTGTGGAAGGATCTCTCTTTAACCACTATGAAATGATCACTTCTTAACCACTTACAATGATCTCCTAATCACTATAAGGGTTTCCTAGCCTTTTTAAAGAATTACATAAAAAGGTTATAGCAAAAACTTCTTTAAGAAAGATCTTTCTATGTGCACAGGCTATTGTTACAGAAAATTGATCTTTTTTATCCTTACTACCCGTTTTTGCTTAAGCTTTCAACCATTTTCTCATTCTTCACTACTGGTCTTTGCTCAAACTTTTCCGATCTCTCCTTCTTTACTACTAGTTTCATAACTTTCTCTTTATCATGCTCCTTACTCTCTCTCTACCATGTTTCACAACATTCTATTTGTCTCTACCGGGTTTCTCTTTACCTGTTTTTATAGCTCTTTTTGCCTATTTCTGTAGCTTTTTCTTTGCATATTTCTATAGCTCTTTCTACTTGTTTTTACAACTCTTTCTATTTGTTTCTATAGCTCTCTCTACTTGTTTCTGTAGCTTTCCTTGCTAGTTCTCTCCTTTGCAGGTTCTGCTTTACTCTATTGGTTCTCTCCTTTATAAGTTCTCTCTTTTCTTTATGTTGTTGTTATTGTCTCTCTTCTGCAGGTTCTCTCTTTTGCAGGTTCTCTATTAAGTTCATCTTCGATGGTTGAAGTTGGATTTGTTGTTAACATCTCACATGGTTATTCGTGTTGATTTGATGTTTTGTATACCGTTGAGATACAGAGAAGTCGTTGATCAAAACCATTGATGGTAGGTCAACCCTAAAGTCAATGAGTCAATGTTGACCATTGATCCTAAATTTTAGGGGTCATATCTGACCGTTGACCCTTGACCATTGACTCTAAATTACATAAAGTCAATGTTGACTATTGACCCTAAATTTTAGAAATCAAATCTAGTTGTTGATTATAAGGCAACCTTTGGGAATCAACATTAACCATTAATGATTGTGCAACCCTAAATCTCAAAGCCTATAAATGCATCCATGCATATTTTTAGATTTGAGTGCATTGCAAAAGAGAGATTGACCAGCTACAAGCAAAGGAGTGGCAAAGGGTGTGTAGCCAACCAAGGAAAGGTTGAGCAACAAAAGGGTGCACAGCAGCTAGTCAAAAAGGTTGTAGTAGCAGCCAACCAAGATAGGTGTAACACCAAGGAGAGGTGCAACTGGCCAAGAGAGGTGCAGCACCAAGGGGAGGTGCAATTGGTGAAATGGTGACAACAACCACCAAAGAAGGAGGTAGTCACACCAACTAAAGGAGGAGTTGCAGAAACCGATGGCCCTCTTAAAAGGAGAAGAAAGCAGCAACTGGTTAAACCAGAGGAAGAAGAAAAAGGCAACAACCAGACAAACCATAGGGAGAAGAAAAAGGCAACAACTAGCCAAACCATAGGGAGAAGAAGAAGGTAGCAGCCAGCCAAACCAATCAAGGAAGAAGTTGCAACAGCTACCCAAGGAAAAAGTTACAGTAGCCACTTAAAATGATGTGTAGCAATCACACTAAACCAAAAGAGACATGCAGCAGCCACCCCAAACCAAAGGAGACGTGTAGTAGCCATGTCAAACTAGAGGAGACGTATAGTAGCCATACCAAACTAGAGGAGACATGTAATAGCCACACCAAACTAAAGGAGACATGCAGTAGCCACACTAAATCAAAGGAGAAGGTGTAACAAGCATCAAAGAGGGAGTTTGCAACACAACTAGCAACTTGCAACACATCCAACAGATTGCTACAACAAGCACAATCAGTAGTAATTACAATAGTAAGGGAGCCAACAATTGCAGCAGCAAGCATAACCAACAGCAAGGGCATGTAGCAACCAATAGTAGGTGAATCACAACCAACTGCTTACAGAACCGACAGTAGGTGAATCACAACTAGCAGCTTGTAGCAATTTACAAGTAGTACCAGTAGCAGGAGTAGAAAACTTGCCCCGACATCAGGGTAGGTAGCACCAGCAGCAGGGGAAGAAATTTGTCAGGGCAATTGGTGAAGTACCATCAGTAATAGGGAAAAACCTACTAAGGCAATGGGTAAGGCAACCTGTCAAGGTAACAAGTAGGGCAACCTACCAAGGCAGTAGGTGAGGTAACCTACCAAGGCAATAAGTGGGGTAACCTACCAAGGCAGTAAGGAAGATAAACTACCAAGGCAACAGGGGAGATAGCACCAACAGCAAGGGAAGAAACTTACTATGGTAGCAGGTAAGGTAGCACCAGTAGCAAAGGAAAAGATCCAGCCAAAGTAGTAGGTGAGGCAGCATTATTAATAGAAGAAGAGAACCTATAACAAAGATAACCTATAGATGTAAAGAACTTGCAAAGAAGAGACCGGTAAAGTTTGAGCAAAGACTAGAAGTCAGGAAGGAGAAGATCCATTTTCTATAATAACAACCTATGCACATTGAGTGAACTTTCTCAGGGAAGTTTTGAAATAAACTTTTTATGTATTTCTTGAAAAAAGGTGGGAGACCTTTGGAATGATTGGGAGATCAACTCTTCTAGTGATCGAGAGATCAACTCGCTAATCGGGAAATCATTGTAAGTGGTTAAGGAGTGATCCTTCCATAACATAATTGTATCCCTTGATAACAAGAGTGAATTATGTGATTTAAGAGTGATCCTATCATACCGTGGACGTAGCTCACACATTAGGGATGAACCACATAAAAATTGTTGTGTATTCTCAAGTGCTTATGTTTGACTTAATATCTATATGATCGCTCTCACATAAAGAAGTAAGACAGCAAATTAGATCATCAACTCTAACAAGTTACAGAGGTTAATATAGACATATTTGTAAAAAATGAAATCTCACACTGATTCACCCCTCCTCTTCTCAGTGCAAGACCTAAGAAAGTCCTCATCAAGTGGTATTAGAGTTGATTTCCTTTATTAATCCATTTTGTCTACTTTAATCTGAAATTATTGTTGCTGCTGTGAATTTTTACTATTTGATATCATGGATAGTATGAACAGTGTTAACAATAAGGGCATTCCCACTTTTGATAGACAAAATTATCAATTATAGAAGAATAGAATGCTCTTATATTTGATGTCACTTGGTCTGGATGTGTTTGAATCTATTGTTAGTAGCTTCATCCCTATTACTGAAGGTAATGCTCTGACACCTATTGATAAAAAGAATTTAGAGTGTGATGGAAAGGCAAGAAATGCCTTATATGCCTCCTTATCAGATAAAGAATTCACCAAAATGATGGGATGCAATATAGCCAAACAAATTTAGGACAAATTGAAGAATACTTATGAAGGAGACAAGGTTATGAAGGAAGCCAAGTTACAAATTTGAAAATGCAAATTTGAAGATATAAAGATGTAGAATGATGAATTTGTAGATGCCTTCTTTACAAAAGTAAATGAAATTATGTACTCCATTAGAGGCTATGAAGAGGAGATCAACGATACTACTATGGTAAGAAAGATACTTAGACTTGATCTTAAGCTTATAATGCCAAAGTCTCCTCTATAGAAGATAGAGATTTGGATAGGCTACCCTTAAATGATTTGCACAGCATATTGGTGCCTTATGAAATGGGAATAGTCCCAATGAAGAAAGATAAGAATTCTAAGGCAAAGAATGAGTTGGTTTTCAAAGTAATAAAGTGATTAAAGATTAAAGACCAAGAAGAAGAATCTGGAAGCAACTCTGAAGAAAAAGATGGTGATACTAAACTAGATAAAGTCATGGCATACATCACCAAGAGTATGAGGAAAGGAAAAGGGAAGTACAAGGAAAAATTTCCCTTGAAGTGCTTTAGGTATAGAGCAATTAGGCACTTTGTCATAAACTACCCATAAAAAAAAGAAGCAAACAGTGATAATGATAATGAGTTGGTCCCAAGGAGGAGAACAAAGCAATCCATCTATTTTGAAGTTGGAAATTCAAGTGCCAAAGGGAAAAAGTAACTCTTTAGATCCAAAAGAAAGAATTTTTTAAGCAAGGTGGATGAAAAAGATTTTAAAGAAGACATTGATGATGATTCCAATAATGATATTTTAAAGGATATGCTGGTGGCTCAAGTAGATGATGATTAAGAATCTTCAAGTGATAAGGAATCAATCGAAATGGAAGAGGATAAGTTGGTGCAGCAACTTAAGAATGAGCTAAGAGCTTGTTTGCACAAAAATAGCAAGTTGGAAAAATAAGTAAAGCATCTCAAGAAGCTGTATGAAAATTCTACTATTGATGAATATGATCTCTAGGTGAAAGAAAAGAAGTTTGAAGCAAAAGAGGAGTACTTGAAGAGAATTGAGGAGGTGATTGTATTTGAGGCAGAGTAAGGTAAGATATATGAAGAGCTTAGTGCTAAGGTGATTGCATAAGAGCAAGAAGTGTTGATTTTGCATGTCAAGCTCCATAAGGTTGAGTCCAAACTAAAGAAGCATGAAGAAAGCTTTATGTTGACCATGAAAGTGAGAGGAGAGTTGACTTCAGCAAATGCCATCAAGAAGGATGTTACCAAAAATTTGGATGAGTGTTTAAGCAAACAAAGACCTCATTCCATAGGGAAGAAAGGACCTGGATATACTGAAAAGCCAAATGAGAAGGTAGCAGAGAAGAAAAATTGTGTTTGTACCTAAAAACAAGCACAATAACATTATGGAGAAGAGACACCAATCCAAACTAAAATGGGTTAGGAAAAATATGATGAAAAATCCCATCCAAAGGAAACAAATTGTCAAAGATAGAGAGAATGTTTCCACAATAATTGTTGAAAATAGGAGACATAAACTTGGTAAAAGAAAAAAATCTAGATTTGAAAGATTTTGCTAAAGTTGTGGTAAGTATAGGCATAAGGTTAATGTATGTTGGAGTAATAGGCCTATAATGAAGAGGAATATGAGGTAAAAGTCTAGGGGGAGACTCTATCAAGAAAGGAGACAGTTTCAAGTGAAAAGAAGTCATATTCCATTGAGAAACATATTTGATTTGGTGGGAGAAATCTGTGGAAGATGTGAAAATACTAGATATACTACTAAGGATTGCTTGACATTGCTTCCCAATCAAAGAGCATAAAGGAGAACACTTATATGTGTTCCCACATTTGGCCAAACATTGCTACTTGGTCAAGGAATGCAAAGGAATTTGGCCAAAGAAGAAGAAGAGGAAGAAAAATGACTATAGTTGTGGAAGTAGCTTTAAAAGCTTTCAAGAAAGAAAAGTCATAGATCCTAAATAGTGGCTGCTCTTCACACTTGACAAAAGACTCCAAGATGTTGAAAGTAGTAGCAAAATGTAATGGAGGGTCAGTCAAATTTGGCAATGATGGTGCCTTAAAGATTAAAGATATTGGTGATACTGAAATTGGTGTAGAAAAACTAAAATCTAAAAAAGTTCTTATTAGTGTTAGCCAACATTGTGATGATGGACATGAAGTTACTTTCAACAAGAGTGATTGCATAGTAAAGAGATTAAGTGATGGTGTTGTTCTTACTAAGTGAGAAAGAACAAATGGAAACTTATACTAAGTTTCCATTAACAAAAACACATGCTACATAAACACCAAAGATGAGAATGTATTGTAGCATAGAAGATTGAGACATCTTGGACAAAAGGGACTGAACAAATTGTCCAAAAGAAATGCAATTTTTAACATTTGTCAAAAAGGGAAAATATTGGATGCTACCCATAAAAATGTGGAGATTCAAACAAAGAAACCTTTGGAGCTCATTCATTTAGATATATTCATTAAACCTCTAACAAAAGAGATGTTCTAGAAGTTAAGAATGAATTTATGTGTTTGGCCACCTCCTAAAGGCTGAAGTATGCCTTTAACCCCTATCTCCATCCCTCTTCTATTATTCTTTGGATTTTTTGTCAAAGGGGAAGATATTTTACATAAATCCAAAAATAATATATACCAATCAAAAGGGGGAGTAGCTTGATATATAAAGGAGGAGAAATAGTCAAGGGAGAGAAGTAATAAAAAGGGGGAGCTAAAGGTTGCTCCAAATTGAAATCATACCCACATGCAAAAAGGGAGATGCATGTTTCAGGGAGACTTGTGAATGTCAAGAGCTATATTTATGCTTAACTGTTGATTTGTAAATTTAATGTGTTACCAACAAAACCAAAGGAAGAGATTGTTAAGCCCATCTTCGATTACTGATGTTAGATTTATTGTCAACAGCATCTCACATGGTTGTTCATGTTGATTTGATGTTTTATATATCATTAAGATGCAAAGAAGTTGTCGGTCAAAACCATTAATGGTAGGTTAACCTTGAAGTTAATGAGTCAATGTTGATTATTAACCCTAAATTTTAGGGGTCCAAGCTAACCATTGACCCTAAATTTTAGGAATCAAATTTGGTCATTAATTTTAAGGCAACTTTTGGGAATCAACACTGACTGTTGATGATTATGCAACCCTAAATCTTAAAGCCTATAAATACATTCATGCATCTTTCAAAATGTGAAGTGTACAACTAGCCAAGGGAAGGTTAAGCAACAAAAGGGGGTATAGCTAGCCAAGGAAGGTACAGCTACAAACAGCCAAGGAAGGTGCAATAGCAACTAGCCAAGAGAGGTGTAACATAAAGGAGAGGTACAGCTAGCTAAGAGAGGTGTAGTACTAAGGAGAGATGTAGCTGACCAAGGGGTGACAGCAGTCATACCAATTAAAGGAGGAGTTGTAACAACTGATAGCCCTCCCAAAGGGAGAAAAAGACAGCGGCTGACCAAACTAAAGGGAGAAGAAGAAGGCAACAACCGGCCAAACCAATCAAGGAAGAATTTGTAACTACCACTCAAGGAGACATGTAGCAACCAAACCAAATTAAAGGAGATATACAGCAGCCATACTAAACTAGAAGGGACATGTAGCAGCCACACCAAACCAAAGGAGACATGTAGCAGTCATACTAAACCAAAGGAGACATACAACAGCCACACCAAACAGGAGGAAAAGGTGTAACAGCCACCAAAGAGAGAGCTTGCAGCACATCCAACAAATTGCAACAGCAAGCACAATTAGCAGCAATTATAGTATCAAGGGAACCAGTAATTGCAATAGCAAGCACAACCAGTAGCAATTGGTAATAAGGGCAAGCAGCAATAACAATAAGTGCAAATGGTAATAACAGTAAAGATAGGTAACAATAGCAACAATAGTAGCTTATAGCAACCAGCAGCAGGTGAATCGCAACCAACAGTTTGTAGGCAGCACCAGCAATAGGAGGAGAAAACTTGCCTCGATAATAGGGTAGGTAGCACCAACAGCAGGAGGAGAAAACTTGTTTCACCAGTAGGATAGGCAACACTAGTAGTAGGGGAAGAAACCTACCAAGGCTAGGCAACCTACTAAGGTAGTAGGGAAGACAACCTACTAAGGTAATAAGGGAGGTAGTATCGATAACAGGGGAAGAAACCTACTAAGGCAATAGGTGGTAGTAGAGGAAAAGAACTTGCCAAGGCAACACCAACAATAGAGGAAGAGAACTTATAGCAAAGGTAACCTACAAACATAAAGAACTTGTAAAAAAGAGACCGACAAAGTTTAATCAAAGATCAGTAGTGAGGAAGAAGAAGGTCCATTTTCTATAACAGCAACCTGTGTAGATTGAGTGATCTTTCCCAGGGAAGTTTTGACATAAACATTTTATGTTTTTCTTTAAAAAAGGTCAGAGAGCCTTAGAGTGATCGAGAGATCAATCCTTTAAGTGATTAGGAGATCAACTCTTCTAGTGATCAGGAAATCATAGCTTTGAGTGATCGAGAGATCAACTCTTCTAGTGATTGAGAAATCAAATCTTTGAGTGATTAGAAGATCAACTTGCTGATTGGGGGATTATTGTAAGTGGTTAAGGAGTAATCCTTCCACAATATAACTGTATCCCTTGATAACAAGAGTGGATTGTGTGATTTAGTAGTGATCCTATCACACCATGAACATAACTCACACATTATGGGTAAACCACATAAAAATTATTGTTTGTTCTTAAGTGCTTATGTTTGATTTGATATCCATATGACCACTTTAACATAAACAAGCAAGATAACAAATTGGATCATCTACTCTTACAAGTCACAAAGGTTAATCCAAACAGATTTGTAAAAAGCGAACATCTCACACTAATTCACCCCCTCCCCCTCTCAGTGTGAGACCTAAGAAGGTCTTCATCATTCTCCCTTTGTAGGTTCTCTCCTTTGCAAGTTTTTTCCTCTACATGTTATCTCCTTTGCAATTTCTTTCCTTTTTTCTACCACTACTGCTATCTCTCCTCTGTAGGTTCTTTCCTTCTTTTTTCCATTGCAAATTCTCTCCTTTGCAAGTTTTCTCCTCTATAAGTTCTTTCTTTCTTTTTGTTGCTGCTACTTTTTCTTTTCTATTGCTAGAAGCTCTTTATTTTTTGCTACTAGATTTCTTTGTTGGTTTTCTTTGCCCCTTATGTTCTCTACATTTTTTCTCTCTTTCTATCTTGCCTTGGCTTTCCTTTACCAGTTGCATGGGTATTTATAAGCCTTGAGTTTATGATTGCCTATAATCAATAGTTAGTATTAATTTTTTGAATTTAGGGTTAACAGTTAACATTAACTCCTTGAATTTAGGATCAACGGCCAACATTGACTTTGACTTAAGGTCATTTGAAAAGGTAGTATTACTAGGATTACATCTCTTGGCCTGTCTAAGCAACATGCTACCATTTATACCAATACCTTCTTCCTTAACCCTTGAAAGAATCAGCTGCCAACACTTTGTAAATGTAGCAAACACATCTCAAAGGCACTCATAACATCAAATTAATAAGGATAAATGTATAAAATGCTGTTGACAACAAATCCAATATTAACCATTAAAGATAGGCTTAACAAAATAAATTTAGAACAACATAACCTATTCTCATGATTCTTCCCTAACTAAACCCCTTCAGCAACTTGGCAAAGGGTAAAATAAAGACAAAAAACTCCTTGTAATTTTCTTTAAATCATGTAAGTAAAGAATAACATGGACTATAAGATCCATATTAGTCTTAAGAGTTATTTCTCTTACCTAAAACATGTTAACTCAACCATTAAGAAGAAACTATTTGGGAGTAATTCAGTAAAACCAAAAAATACTTCTAAAAGATCTTAGGGATGAGGGGGAGTTAACCTTTTAACTAATTGTTCCATATAAAGAGAGGTATACTTGATACAAAATAGGCCCTTTTAATGGCAAAAGGATAATAAATCCTAATAATCCTTTGGTCCATTTGATCCAAGTATCCTTAATAGGTTACTTGGAAAACTCTTAAAGAATTATGCCTTTTTAACTCTGCCCTATAATTGGCAACCCAACAAGGGGGAACACTTTCCCTTAAAAATCATCCTTACTTGTCATATGTCCCTTTAATCCAACCCATTAAGTTTGGTTAACCTTCTTTTTGCAGTCATTGACAATTTCTTTCGTTATGGATGTCATCTTAAAAGACTTGTCTTCCCATTCATAAGCCATTGCAAAAAAGATTAGAAAATAGAGCAAGAGAAAAAAAGATGAAAAAAGAAAAATTATAAAAGATTTTAGCGAAAAGGGAATGACTTGTATATCTTAAATAAGAAAGGTACAAGAATATGAAAGAGCACTTCCTTAATTCAACAATAAAAATTCTTAAGAAACACAATAATAAAAAGACAATTGATGGATCAAATAAATTCAGGCTTAATGAGAACTTTTTAGTTCTCACACTAAGAGGGGAGTGAATCAATGTGAGATATACACTTTTACAAATTGATTTGAATTTAACCTCTATGACTTGTTAGACCTGATGATCTAATTTTTATCTTTCTTTTTTATGTGAAAGCGACCTTACGAATAAAAAATCAATGCGCAAGCACCCAAGCACACACAACAATTTTTATGTGGTTCACCTATAATGTGTAAGTTACATCCATGGTGTGATAGGATCACTCCTAAATCACACAATCCACTCTTGTTATCATGGGATACAACCAATATTATAGAAAGATTACTCCTTAACCACTTGTGCAAGAACTACTCCTTAACCACCTACAATGATCTCTTAATGAAGAAGTTGATCTCCTAATCACTCTAAGGGTATCCCACCCTTTTTCAATAAGTTTATCAAGATTTATAATGAAACCTTTCTTAAAGAATGATCACTCAATGTGTATAGATTGCTAGTACAAAACATAGATCTTCTCCTTCCTCATTACTAGTCTTTGCTCAGGCTTTGTCAATCTCTTCTCTGCAAGTTCTCTACTCTTGCTACCAATGTTGCCTCACCTACTGCCTTAGCAAGATCACTCCTATACTGCCAATGCTACCTCTCCAACAACCTTGGTAGGTTCTCTCCTCCAGATGCTAGTGTTACCTCTTTCAGCCTTGTCAAGTTCTCTTCCCTTGTTGTAGGTATTGTCTCCCCTGCAGTCTTGGCAAGTTGCCTCCTTTGTTTTTATAAGCTACTAAACCTACTGCCAAGCACGTTTACTCCTCCACTACTACAAGCTACTGGATTTATTGTCGGACACATCTTCTCCTCTGCTGCTGTTATAAGCTACTAGTCCTACTATCAGGACATGTTTTCTCCTTTACTGCTACAAGCTACTAGACTTACTGCCAGCTATGTTTCCTCCTCTATTGTTGCAAGCTGTCAGACGTGTTGTTGGGATAGGTTTTCTCCTCTACTGTTGTTATCTACACATTCTACTACTACTATCTGCATGCATTGCTATTACTGTCTATAATGCGCTATTACTGTTATCTACACACATTGCCACTGTTTATACATACTGCTGCTATTCGTTCATACTATTACTACTATCCACACATGCTACTGTTGTCCATTCACATTGCTACTACAGTCAGTCCCTCCTAGACGTGCTGTTGGTGTCAAAACACCTCCTAAAGGTGCTATTGGTGCAGGAAGCCTCCTAGACCTACCACTGCATTACTTGCTGCTGCACATTCTAATTTTCTACTTAATGCCTAGACCTGCTACTGTACTTTCGGCAAATGGTTGCTAATTCCTAGACCTATTGCTACACTTCTTGCTGCTGGCACATTTTGATTTTCTGCTTGATTCCTGGGCGTGCTTCTACTACTAGGAAGCCTCTTGTTGTGTTGCTGGTCTACTGAAAAACCTCATAGAGTGCTGCTGGTCTACTAGAAAGCCTCTTAGATGTGTAGGGATATCTGTTGTTGCTGGGGAGTCTTCTGGACTACTGATGTAGGAATCTCCTACTACTATTTTGCGGCTTGATTCCCAGATGATGTTGCTACAACTACTAGTTTTGGTTTACTTGTATAAGGACCTCCTTCTACTGCACCACCTCTTGTCAAACCTCCTGGTTTGCTAGTGTAAGACCTCTTGTTGCTACACCACCTCCTATCAGACCTCCTGGTTTGCTAGTGCAGGGACATGCTGTTGGTGCTGATATACCCTTCTGGATGTGCTATTAGTGTAAGGACGTGTTACTGGTGCTAGTATACCCTTCTGGATGTGCTGCTGGTGCAGGGAACGCCTACTGGTGGTGCTATTGGTGCAGGAATGCCTTCTAGTTTGCAATTGTTGTAGGAACGCCTTCTGGTTTGCTATTGGTGCAAGAATGCCTTCTAGTTTGATGTTAGTGTAGGAACACCTTTTGGTTTGCTGCTGGTGCAAGGACACCTTCTAGTTTGCTGCTAGTGCAAGGACATCTACTACTGCTCCTGCAATTTGTCGGTTCGGGTTTAAGTTTGCCTGATTACCAGACCCTGCTATTGCTCCACCTTTTGTTATTACTGGTTTATGCAATACCTACTGTTGGACTCCTGCAATCTACACCTCCCCTTGTGCAGTTGCTGGTTTTTCAACACCTTATGCTAGACCTGAAATTTGCACCTCTTCTAATGCAGTTGCTAGTTTTTCAACACCTTTTGTCAGACCTACAATCTACACCTCTCCTTGTGCAATTACTAGTTTTTCTCCCTCGCTACCGGATCTACTGGTGGCTGTTGACCTTTTTGGTTTGTCTCCCTTACTACAGGACTATTGATGCCTATTAGTGGCTACTAACCTTGTTGGTTTGTCTCCTTTGCTGTCGAACCTACTGCAATTAGCCTTGTGGTGGCTGTTTGCTACAATTGGCTTTGTGATGGCCAACTATTGCAATTGGCCTTGTGATGGTCGACTGTTGCAAATGGCCTTGTGATGGCTAGCTACTACAATTGGCTTTGTGATGGCCGGCTATTGCAATTGTCTTGTCTCCCTTGCTGCTAGACTTATTACAATTAGCCTTGTGATGGCTGGCTACTACAATTGGCTTTGTGATGGCCAGCTATTGCAATTGGCCTTGTGATGTTTGGCTACTACAATTGGCCTTGTGATGGCACTGCTGCACCTCTCCTTGGTGTGGCTACTACATATATGTCCCTCTTTAGGTTGGTTGCGGCACTTTCCTTGACCGACTGCACCTCCCTTGGTGGCTGTCTCCTTTGCCTTAGCTGGACACTCTCTCCTTTGGTGGCTGCCTCTCTCTTTGTTGTTCACCTCTCCTTTTGGCTTTAGGTTTGTTGTTCACCTCTCTTTGGCCGGCTTTCTCAATTTTTTGCAGCACATACACCTCCTTGCAAGATGCATAAAAGTATTTATAGAACCTTGAAATTAGGGTTACACAATCATCAATGGTTATTGTTGATTCCCAAAGGTTACCTTACAATCAAAGGCTAGATTTGATTCTTAAAATTTAGGATCAATGATCAACATTAACTTTCTAAAATTTAGAGTCAATGGTCAACAGTTAACGAACAGCCTTGACCTTTAAAATTTAGGGTTATAGTTAACATTAACTTATCAACTTCAGGGTTAACCTGTCATCACAGTTTTGCCCAATTACCTCTATGCATCTCAATGATATTCATAATATCAAATTACTACATATAACCATGTGAGATGGTATTGATAACAAATTTAACATTAGCCATCAAAGGTGGACTCAATAAATCTTTTCAAAATTACCAATAAGATATAAAAGTCTTGGCTTCTTCAATATTCTAAAGATATGATAAAGATACTATCGTTAAGGGCCTTTAACAAGCTCATTATAGGCCTTAAAGACTTTAGTTAGTTGTCATCCCCATCTGAGGAGCTAGCCATATATACGTCTAAAGACTCAAATGGTTAGTCTTACCTATTCAAGGAGCTAACTCATTATCTGTCCCATTATCTATTAGCACCATAACTATATGTCTCACTCCTAACATCACTAAGAAAGACCTCCTTTAAGCATGAAGAAACACATGGCAACAGGAGAGATGTTTGCACCTATCACAGGCACATTTTACCACTTTACCACTTTGTTAGGACCTATCTTTATTACCACATAAGGGATTAGATTTAAAGGACATGTCATTACTATATGCCAAGAAGTTCTTGGCATGCTTTTAAAGCTATACAACCTCCTTACCAACTAACAAGAGCTCACAAAACCCTACTATAAAATATTCATAATCCCACACCTTCAAATTAAGCTTCTAGTTGTAGTATTCATCTACTTTATTCTTAACAAAATCCTTATTGACTTAGACATTGGAGTGTTAATGTTGGGTTATAACCCAAAACCCAATCATCTTTTTTTTCTTATCTTACAGTTCATATGCATCCATTGAAAACTACTATATATATATATATGTAGTCTATTGAGACTTAACAGTGCAAAGGGCTCCATTTTGACATTTTTTCACTTAGGCTTTTAATTCTAGTTATTCCACCTAAAAGTTTGGAGATGCTTGTTGTAAGCGATAGTAGTTGTTGGGAACATAAGTTATTATGGATTTGAAAGTGCCTAGCTTAGGCCATTGACACAACATACTAATTTTGAACCCTTATTTGGCATCAAGTTTAGCTTTTTGCTTACTTGCGTTATATTAAAAGAAAGCTAGATAATTTTAAATAGCAAAAAAGGCCAAAATTTAACACCCATACTTAAGATTTTTTGTATCAAACTCACTTGTTTTTTTGGAAATTAACTTATATTAGCATATTTAAGGTTACAATTAAACTACTACTAATGTCATGTTATTAAAAATAAAGATGTGGCAAAAGCTAAAATTGATCCTATATGTTAATCCACTTCCTTTTAAAATATTAAAATTGACTCTTAATGTTATCTTCATTTGTTAGGTATTGCAAATTTGTTATTAGACTTGTACACGTAAATTTCATGTAGATTATATTAAATAATTACTAATGTCAAGCTATTAAATATAGTAATTTAACATTTCATAAAATAGTTTAAGAAACTGAAATTATTTATTTCAATAAACTAAATTCCCATTTTCTACTTTCCCTCTCTCTCTCTCTCTCTCTCTCCTATTATCATTTTGTGATTAAAATTAAACGCAATGATGTCATTAATTTTTTGCTATTATAATTTAACCAAAAGATCAATACTACATACTCTTAAAATTTTAGTCCTAACATCAACTCGGACAGGCAATTGAGCTTTTAAGTCGTTGATTTAACTGATGTGTTACTATTTGAATCAACGAGTTGATGATGTTTAATTTCATGAATTTTAAATATTTTTTTATAGTTAGAAAATAAAGTTCACTTTTTATTAGTTGTTTTATAATAAATTAATTATTTTCATGTGAAATAAAAATGTATTGTGAGATATTGCAAATAAAATAATTTTTTATTGAATTGAATTTTTAATTTGATCTTCTAAAGATTCTAAAAACTGAAGGTAAAAGTTTAAAAAATGAAATTTTGATTTGGCTCAATGTGTCCACCAATTTCGCTGAAGGGTCGATCAAGTCAACTCAAGTCACAAATTGGATCTAATTTTTTAAAAAATTCGATGCCTTTGATATTTACTTTATTTGATGCTCCAACAAGTTGTCTCTATTTTTAAAGACTTTGACAAGAAAGAAATAAAATTTAAATACAAAGCAGACATTAATTTATTAAAATTATTCATTTCTTTCTTTCTTTTTATATGCCTCGTATTGATGTCACCAGCAAGAGAAAAGAAAAGAAAAAAAAAAAAAAAGAGAGAGATAAGGAGGAGAAAGTGTCATCGCATGATACGTCTGTAGGCAAGCAACTAATAAAAGGCCCTTCAGGGTATCCACCCACGCAAGACATTTACGCAAGTAAAAACAACGCACACCAGACGCAGCGATGACGAAAGAAGAACCCACGATTTTTCAGAATAAAAAAGCCCGGGACCTGGCTGGGCTTACAGGAGCATTCTGCTTTTACAAAAGGGAACGAAAGAATGAACTCGTTGGAGCTCCTGTAAGCACGAGAAAAAGCTCATCTCCGATTTCCTTTTTGGCTCTGCCTTTATTATGGTTTGCTTTAATCCCTCCCCGCGTCGATGATGATGAACAGATAGAACCACCGTTATTATCGAATCTCATCTGAAGAATTGCTGCCTTCATTTGACCAGCAACGAGCTTATTTTTAGCAGCCCATCTTTGAATTTTACCCGAAGTTGTTTTTGGAACACTTCCACGCGGTACAATCACAACCAAGCCAAGTTCGATTTGTTCCTCCAACAAAACAGCTTTTCTGACCGATTCGCATATGTACCTCAAAACCTTCTCGTCCTTATTGCTTCTTTGCATCTCTGCAACAAGTGCTATTTGTCCAGAGATCCCAAACGCTGCCAGGCAGCCTGCTCTGAGATCCTGCGGACAACTGTTTTGAGCGGCAGTTTCTATGTAATGTGGGTGTATTTCTCGACCATTTGGGAGCTTGATCACATCTGAACATCGGCCTGTCACGTAGAGATACCTATCTTCTCCTTTGATGAGTCCCCTATCCCTTGTGCGGACGAACAACCGGCTCACCGTATGGCTGAGCCTTGCTTGAAATATCTGTCGAGTCAAAGGCGGATGGCCAAGGTAACCAGAACAATTGCTTGGAGATGAGACCCATATCTCCCCTTCAATCCCATCTTCAACCGCCTCGTGAGTGTCCTCATTTACAACCACAACTTCCATGTCTTCTTCTTCTTTTTCTTCTCCAGCTTCGTGTCTTGAAGCGAGCCTTGCACTCGGCAAGAGCTTGTTGTGCGTTGGAATGTGTGGGAAACTAGCAAATGTCGTTTTGCATCTCCACGCTGTTGACACAAAGGTGCAGTTCTCGGCTAAGCCATAAGATGGAGAAATGCAAGATGGTTGCAACCCAAAAAGCTTAAACATATCAACGAATTCTTCAACTGATGCCCTGTAAATGGGCTCGTTGATCAGAATTAAATTTCTCAAACTCCATAAACTTATAGGGCTAGAACCTTTGTCAACACCACCGCGCTTGACGATAAGTGGCAACGTGAATGATGGGACTGGAGTGCAAGTGCCTTTGAACTCCGAAATCAGCTCAAGCCATAGCCTAGGCCTGGTGACAAATGCACTCGGTGATGCCAGCACACATGTTGCACCAGAGACAATTGTCAGCAACAAAAACTGAAGGCCACAATCATGGTACTGAGGCAACCAAGAGACAACGACACTGTTAGGATTAAGGTCATAGGCTTTCCTTGCCAATCTAGCGTTGTGGACAGCTGATCCTGCGGTCACAAGCACAGGTTTTGGAATCCCAGTGGCCCCCGAAGTGTACTGAATCAAGTACACTTCATCTGGCCGGCAACCGTTATATGTCAAAGAACCCGAGTTCGAATCTACCTTCTTACCTTTGATATCAGAGGTAGAAATCCACCTGAGCTTTTGCAACATCCCTGCAAGTTTATGATCACTGGAGGGTGGAGATATGTATTGTTGAAGTCTAGCAATATAACCAGGATCAGCTATGGCTGCTTTGGGCTTTGTTTGTGCGAGGACTCTAACAAAATGGTGGTAAGAATCTTCTCTAGGGAAAGACGGGTCAGGCGGGAAGATAGGTACGCTCAAAAGGCCAGCTCTCTGGCACCCAAAAATGGCCTCAACGAGCTCGAGCCCAGGGGAGCACAAAATGATCACGGTGTCACCTCTGTGCAGCGGAATAAGCAAATGACTAGAAATTGACTGCACAGACTCGTGCAGCTGAGCGTAGCTCAGGCATGAATAATTGGTGGCTAAGCCACTGGTTCCATCTTCAGCCCAAATGAAGGCAGGCTTGGACCGGAAGGATGTCAATCTAGCCCATACTGGAAGGTACAGGTCTGCCACTGGTTGATCAGGAAAAGAAGGATCATAATTTTCGTAGTTCATGTTGTTGTGTCAACTGTGTTTGCTTACCGACCCTCTGGTTCCTCCTTTTAGGCCATTTTATACTGTCACCATGGAATTCCTTAGGAGCTAGTGATTAGTGTAATTGGATTTCAGATATTCCACGGATATGCCATTAAGAAGCTTCATTGTGAATGAATAGAATGTACTTTTATGCGCGTCGGATGCCTTTTTGCTTTCTTCAATAACTTTTAGTGATCCTCGATATTGTGGGTAGCTATATATGTCGCGACAATCACTTTCTCCAGCCTTTGGGATTAAAAATTAGGATGTTTCTCAATTCACTTCTTCAATGGCCCGTAGGCATGGTATTCCAAGAACATATTCATCATAGGACTCGTCCCAATTCAGGTTCTTTGCCCAAAATGAAAATCTCGAATTCTCTATTTCAAAAATTTTCAATAGCAACAAAATTCAGAAGAGATGAGAGAGAGAAGCAAGGATAAAAAGAATCTACATAATTGCCTTTTCCCCGCTAAGAAAGGATTCGTGTTCAGCCAACAAGTGGTTAATCATGAACAATTTGAATACAAAAATTTTATGAAAAAATGCCCTCCGTTAAAGAAAAAAATAAGAGGTCATTAGGCTTAAAACAAAAATTTTATAAAGTAACACATAACTAATGATATATTAAATATTAGATTTTTATTTTGTTTACTCTAATTGAAAATTTTTTTGTATCTATTCATTTTTATGTGTAAATATAAATAAAGTAAATTTGTGAATAAAGTATAATTATAATTCAATTGCAATTTGTCTATTTAAGTATGAAAAAAAAAAGAAAAGTAGAAACAAATAATAATTGAATGGTAATCTGCACGTTGAAGGAATCAGATATAATTTAGCATCTATTAGCCATCTATGCAATGAAAATTATAAAGTGATATTCACAAAAATAGGTTGCTAAGTAAAAAGTAAAGAAGACAATATTGTTGCAGCTGAGAAGAGAATAGTTAGAAATTTATATATGATTGATGAGGACAAGACAAGTAGCTGTTTAGTTACCAAAGAAGAAGAAAATCAACTCTAATATAGGAGGCTGGGACACTTATCACAAAAGAACATGAGGAAACTAACTACTATTCATGCAATCAGAGACATTCCTGACCTTAGGAGAGAGAGAAAGAGAGTATGTTTGCTCAGTATGCTTTATAGGAAAACATATTAGGAAGCAATATAAGACCAAATAATTCATTTTTGAAGCAGTGCTTGACATTGTCCATATTGATTTGTGTGGATTGATGAGGACAAAAAAGGTTGAATGGTGAGAGGTACTTCATCTTGTTTATTGATGATTATTCTAGAAGGACTTGCATCATGCACCTCAAACACAAGTCAGAAGTTCGAAATTGCTTTAAGAGATACAAAAGATTGGCTGAAAATGAGAGTGGAAAGAAGATCAAAGTATTGAGGTCGGATGAAGACACTAAATTTACAAATGAAACTTTTGAAAATTACCTTGAGAAGCATGGTATTCACCATTAAGTGGCAGCAACAAGAACACCTCAACAGAACAAGGTGGTAGAGAGGAAAAATAAAGCTATGGTTAAAATGGCAAGAACTCTACTGTTAGAATCCAAGTTTCACACAAGATTTTGGACAGAAGCAATATTTACAGTCGTGTATCTACTAAACAGAGTATTACTAAGGCCCAATACTGATAAGACTCCATATGAGCTATGGAGTAGGAAAAAGACAACAGCCAAATATCTTAGAGTTTTTAGCAGCCTATGTTTTGTGAAGAACAATGAGCAAAACTTGAGAAAATTCAATGCTAGGTCTAATGAAGGCATCTTTGTGGGATAATCAGCAAAGACAAAAGGTTATAGATTTTTCCTACATAAGCTGGGAAAAGTGATCACGTTCAGTGATGTGAGAATAGATGAGAACTAGAAAGCAATGCAAAATGCAGAAGCTGAGGATAATGAAGAAGATGACTTCAATGTAGATGAAGAATTAGACCAACCTGAAGAAAAGGAATAAGAAGTACATTCATACTCAGAGAAGAGTGAGTTTGAAGATGAAGAAAGAGATCCTTTTACAACTGAAATTGTGCAAGAAAGAAAGCCAAAGAAAATGTGGACCAGTACTCATCAAGAAAATTAGATCATAGGTGACCCATCTGTAGGAGTTATAACAAGAAGAAGAATTATGGGAACTATTGCTTTACTCTCACAAGTTGAACCTAAATCTGTTGAAGAGGCTACACAAGATCTAACTAAATCTCTGTCCATAGAGCTGTTTGAAAAGCACAAAATGAGTCTCTCTGTGTAAATGCCTCCTCAGTCCTGAAGTTCAAGTGAGTCCTCCATCTCTACTTTACAAGTTTTCCAGATTTATAATTGGTTGACAAAGAGGGAAAGAAGCAATAGTGCAGGGGTAGCTATTAAGAAAGGGGGAGTTGTAATGTCTTTACATATTTTGATCTGTTCTTTAAATCTTTTATTCGAGTCAATATATTCAACCCTTATTTCGTCCTTTTGACTTTCAACTTCCTCAAACTTTACTTTAACTTGTTTTATATGGGCATCCAACCTTCTTATAGTTCTGCCCCTTTTGATTATCTCCTTTGAAGCTGCTTCCAACTCAGTTTTAAGATTTGGTTCTTCTTCATCAACCTCCTCTTCCTCTTTAAAGGTTGAACTACCACTTTGAACTGATGCCGTAAAGACATGCTCATCTGATGAGTCTTCATGTTTCTCCTTATTAGCTTCTTTTTTCTGACTCACATAACTCTTAAATGAGCATCTCTTCTTCCTTTGTGGGTTGGCAGTCTTCTTGCTGGACTTCTTTGATTTGAATGATGGTCTTCTCTATTTTGAATTCAGCTTATCATCACCATCCTCATCTTCATCATCAAGTTTCACTTTGCATTGAGAAGCAAAGTGTCCAGTCTGCTTACAACAATAACATCTCAAAAACAATTGTCCTTTTCCCTTCTTAGACCCCTTTTTAAACTTCCTTGTGAAGTATGCCAACACTTTACCTTCACTTTCTTCCTCATCATCATTATCATCCTTACTTGATGATTTTTCCTTGTGAAGTATGCCAACAATAAAGTGTTTCATAACTTTGAAAGCTGCCTCCTTTAATACCTTTGATGTTGAGGAGCTCTCAGTTGACTTTATTCTCATCTCATATGTAATGAAATTACACTAAAGATCATGCAGAGACATAGAATTGAGATCTCTAGTCTCTTCTATTGTTGCCACCTTAGAAGCAAACCTCTCAGGTAGAATTCTCAGAATTTTCTTCATAATAGATGAGTCCTTCTAATTCTTCCTATGACTTCTAAGGTCTTTACAACATCAATAACCCTGGTGAAGAACTCTTGGACTGTCTCATTTTTTTGCATTATGAGAGATTCATATCTCTCCTTGAAAACTTGAAGCTTGGCCTCCTTCATTCTACCATCACCTTCATAGACCTTTTGCAATCTGTCTCATATCTCATTACAAATTTGCAGTCCATAACTTGAGCATACTTAGCATCTATTAATGCTAAAATTATAACGTTTGAGGCTTTCTCATTTATCTCAAACTACCTTAATTCCTCTGGAGTTGGATCTTTACCTTCTTTTGGGGCCATTAAACCCTTCTATACTGCTTTCACCACGTTCATGCCCATGGTTGTAAATACCACCTGCATTCTCAGTCTCTACATATGGTAGTTGGTTCCATTGAAGATTGAAACCTTCTTACTGTAAGTAGTGCTGGTGTTGCTACTGATATCCATTTCTCAATATGTTAAAAAAGTTAAAACTTCTGAAACCCTTCAAACTGGTAAACCTAAGCTCTGATACCAATTAAAGTTCCTAAATTCTCCCTAGGATCTACTAATTTGTGATACTGAGAGGGTGGTAAATCAATATCACCACAATTCGCAATTCACAGGTAAGCGAATAACTTCAACCTCTTCTTAAAAGCGAACTCTTTCTCAGACTCAACTAAGGTAGATTTATTACTACCTACTAATCATAATAGTTCCTAAAGTCACCTTTCAGACACCTTGCCTAATAGACAATTCAGATATTCTTGTTTAGGTCTTCATTAGGTTATGAGTTGACTAATACTTTAGCTACATTCACAACTCAATTCAAAGCACAGAACGTAAAGAAAATTAAGGACATATAAGATGGTGGGGACTCTCCCTTACCAAGACTATCCACTATACTTCAGAATTCCAATTACAATGGATGTCTTAATCCTCTGCTCCTTTTACTATTACAATTATTAAGCAAGTACAATACAAAGAGTGTCATTTACTGTATCTACCCTTCTTCTAACTTGTCTTGCTTCTATTGAATTGAAAGGCTACTCCAGTGCCGTTTAGAAGTTCACCGCAACGCTCTCTAACCTCTCTTGAGGAAATTTGAAAATACATTGAGTTCTTTCAATACTTCGCTGAATTCCTTCTCTACGTTGTTTCACACAACTCCTTTTACCGTCTCACGGTCTCACCCATCTCTTTGCCCCATGATCTTACTATCTCATAGTTCGCCTCACGTTTCTGGTTTGTTGTTCCATGCCTCACATTTTGCCTCATGTTTTTGGTTTAATGTTTCACAGCGCATGTATGTTTTTGGTTTGCACGCTTTATTGGTTTCACTACTCATATACGTTTTTGGTTTGCGTGTCTGCTAGTCACACGTCTCACGTACGTTTCTAGTTTGCATGCCTTACTGGTCACACGCCTCATGCATGTTTCTGGTTTGCCCTTGTCCGTTTCACACCTCTGGATTTGCTTTCCCGGTGGTCTCCTCTTTCACTGTTTCTCCTCTCTTCCCTTACGGACGGTGTGTTGTCTCCTTTCCTACCAATGGTGCATTTGCCTCTCCTTTTACTATGATTCACATGGTTTCCTTCTAGTCATTTCCTGGTTTCCCTTGTTGTCCAAGGTCTCCCTTGGTTTATCATGTGTTCACTCTTGCTATCCAACCAATTTACTCTTCCTTGTTATAGGGTTTTGACTCACCAAAGTCTCACTTGTCGTTGGTGTGTTGTGACCATGCTCTCCTTATTGTTGTCCACCTTTTGTCATCGGTTGTGTTATGTTGTGTAGGGTTATGTGGACGTTCACTTTATTTGGCCATGTACCCTCCTTTAGTCGTTCACTCTTGTTTGTCGTTTGCACTTGTCTTACCGAGAGTTCACCTTTGGCTGTGTAGGGTTGTTTGGCCAAATCCCCTTTGCCGTTTAGCTTATGTTGGCCAGTTGTCTCTTAGGACAGTTTCTCTCTTGTGTTTGGACAATTTCTTCCTCTCTTTTAGTCGATTACTCTCTCTTATCTTAGCCAAATAGGGTTTTCTTCTTTGAACGGTTTTTCCTCTCTTGTCATGTACCACTTTGGCCGGTTCCTTTGTTTTGTCGTGCTGGTTTCTCTCTTCCAACCATTGGTGTTTTGCCGTTTGCTATATTTGGTCGTTCCTTTGTGTTTTGCCGTTTAGCACTTGCTTATGTTTACCAAATGCTCTTTTATGTTTATGCCATGTAGGGTTTGGTGCAGGCCAATCACTTTAGGTTTGCCGAATGTTCAATTGCCGACACCTTTGGTTAAACGGTTGCTTGTGTTTTGCCGACTATTCAATTATGTCATTCACCCTCTTGTGTTTTGTCATGTATTCAATTGTGTTGACCTTACCCTAGTTTTGTCTTCTAAGGTCTTTATATGCTCTCTTCCATGAAACCCTAATAGGGTTTACACGACGAATTTACGTTCTTGCCCTTCCATGTGGCTTTTACTTTCTTGTCTCTCCATATGACTTTACTTTCTTGTACACTAAAATCTAGTTGACAACAATTACAACCTATACAAGACTGTGAGAATAACAATATGCATATATAATTATAGACGATTATAGTAGGTATACATAGGTTGTATTCTTAGCTCATAAAAACAAGTTTTTAGAAATCTTTAAAAGATTTTGTAAGCAAGTTTGAAATTTAAAAGGTATCGTGTCACTTTAATTAAAAGTGATCATAATGATGAGTTTGAGAATAAAGGCTTTAAGAATTTTTGCAATTCTCAAGGTATCTTTCACAAATTTTTACCTCAAAAAATTCATAACAAAATGGAGCAATTGAAAGAAATAATAGAACTTTGCAAAAATAGCTAAAACCATGTTAAATAAGTATAACTTTTCTTAATATTTTTAGGTAAAAGTAGTTTATACTACTTTTTATATGTCCAATAGAGCTTTTATTCATCCAAGTCATACAAAAACTCCTTATAAGTTATAGAATAAGAAAAAATCTAAAATAAACTTTTTATAAATCTTTAGTTATAAGTGTTATATTCTAAATACCAAAGGCAACATAGGCAAGTTTGATTTTAAGGCAAATGAAGATTTCATTTAGGGATAATTTTCTAATAACAAAGCATATAAAGTATTCAACAAAAAAGTCTCTATTTGTAGAAGAGTCTATACATATGGCATTTAATAAAGCTAACCCTTTCTTTCTAAAAAGGAAGAGTTAGATGACCTTACATATATAAACAAATTTTCAAAAAGGCAAATGAATCATCATATATATATATATATATATATATATATATATTCTAATGATATTCAAATAGAGTAGAGTAAATAACTTAAAGTGAATAAATCCAACCTTTTAAAGAATAAAAATTTTGATAGTATTGTTTGATAAGTTCTAAGAGAGTGGAAGCATGCTAGAAAGACATTTCTGGCTCAAATTATTGGTAACCTTTCCAATTCTTTGAAAACACGATCTGCATATAAGAAAACTAGCCTTATAGCACTTATTTCACATATAAAACTAGTATATAGATGATACATTGATTAACCAAACTTAGGTCCAAGGAATGGAATATGAGTTCAACTAGTTTGAGAAAAATAAGATTTAGAATTTGGTATTGAGACATAGTGATCATTTTATTATAAGAACCAAATGGGTCTTTATAAACAAATTTGATAAAAATGGCCAAATTTTATGAAACAAGCCAAAGTTAGTTTCCAAATAAAACAATCAAGAAAAAGGCATTGTTTATGATGAGACCTTTACTTTAGTTGATAGGTTAAAAGCCATTAAAATGTTGCTTGCATTTGCATTGCATAAGAGTTTTAGGTTACACCAAATAGGCATGAAGAGCATGTTCCTTAATGGTTACATCATAAAAGAAGTCTATGTTGATCGACTAATTAGATTTAATAAAAGCAAAGAGTTTTTTAATCATGTTTACAAACTTTCAAAAGCTTTATATTGGTCAAAGTAAGCAACAATAGCTTGGTATGAAAGATTAAACTTTTTTTTTTTTTGACTAATAGAACCTACATTAAAGGTAGAGATACTACTCTTTTTTTTTTTGTTTTCTAAATCAAAAGTAAGAATTTGTTAATTTTTTAAATTTATGTTGATAAAATCATATTTATTATTGCCAATGAGTTATTATTGTGCAAGAAGTTTACTAGTAATATAGAAATAGAATTTGGGATGAGTATAATAGTATAATTGAATATTTTTTTCTTAAACTCCAAATCTAGTAAATAAATGATGAAATTTTCATTAACCAAGCTAAGCATATAAAGAAGCTATTGAAGAAGTTTGGTATGGATGAAACCAAACTTTGTGACACTTTAATGATTACTTCTACAAAGTTGGATAGTGATATTAATGGTAAGATTATGAATGAAAAAAAGTATAAAGGTATGATTGACAATCTTCTTTATTTTATTGCTAGTAAAACATAGTTAATATTTGTCATTTGTTTGTGTGCAATATTTCAATTCAATATAAGAGAGTCACACTTAGTTACCCTTAAAAGAGTGTTTAAGTATGTGAAAGGAACCGCAATTTTATGATTTTAATATCTTAAAAAATCGACCTTTGGCTTAATGTATTACATAAACATAGACTTTATAAGTGATAAAATTGAAAGGAAGAGTACCATGGGTGTATATTAGTTTCTTGGTTAAGTTTTAGTCTCATGGTGTAGTAGAAAGTAAGGTTCAATTGTTTTTTTTTTGCAGTTAAAATAAAGAACATGTTAATAGAAGTTTGTTGTACTTAATTACTTTGAATGAAATATATTAAAGGACTTTATATTGCATTACTCTTATGTATAATTCAAATATAATAACACAAGTGCAATTAATATAGTTAAGAACCTTATATGCCATGTTCGTACCAATCATATTAACTAGAGACACCATTTTATTGAGGATCATATGTTCAAGGGAGATATATTTTTAGAGTTTGTAAATACTAAAGATCAATTAATTGATATCTATACCAAATCCTTGAATGAGGACAAATTTATGACTATTAGAGAGAGATTGTGTATGATTAAGTTGGATTAATCTCTGTATTATGTGATTATTGTGATTACTTATGCATAATTATATATGTCTACATGTTTAGTACAAAGGGTTGTATAATGATCCATACTTTTTATACTTGAAAAATGAAAATCATTGGTTTTGTCTAAGAGGAATTAGTTGACTAGATTAAAAGCACAGGTCAATCAATGTAATAGTCAACCTATAATTTATTCTAATTAACTAATGTTGTTTCAAAAGTGCTTCTTTTTATTTTTCTTTTCCAAATTTGAAATTTTCTCTTTTTAATTTTCTTTCCTTTCTTTTTCAAATTCAAACCTTAGATCTTCAAATCTCTTCAAAATCCATTCAAATAATCCAAAAAGCATCAATCTCTTAAACCCATCAACTATAGCACTAAAATTTGCATTAACCTCAAAGAAGGAAAATCTAGAAGCTAAGAAATCAACTTCAATCCATAACAGAACTCAAAGCATTATCATCATTCCTCCTCCCTCTACCATGCCATTGTGACCTCAACATTAAAGCCAAAAGTGATTATTAAATGCACGGTCACTTATTCTGCCTTGATCTTTATTGTTGTCAATTCATCATGTTCCTCCTTTTCTCCTTTTACTAAACTTCTAAGAAGAGACTCAAACCAAGCATTAACAAAGGTGATTAAACTCGTGTTAAAGAGAAAAATTGGTGAGAAATTAAAGAGTGTTAAGCCAACACCACTTTGATCAAAGATATCCTTAATGCCTACACCTTTTTTAACAAGCTCTAAATAGTGGAATAGATATTCCACCTTTTCTCAAATAACAAGCTCTAAATTTTAAGTTCAAACTTTAACTACTTTTGTGCTGGATTGGGACAAACTTGATCGTCCTCTAGCATAAAATAATACTGAGCTAATTTTCTTTTCACATAACTTGTTAACAGGTCGCACACACACAGCACAGAGTTTAAGCTGATAGTATTGTCGGATGAACCCCACCACCCACCACCCCTCTTTTTTTTTTTTTTTTTTTTTTATTATCTTTACAACAATTTTTCTTTTTCTTGGCATGGTAAGACGAAGCTTTTCGTGGATTAGAGCACTGAAGCCTTTACATCAAGCAAATTACATGGAGCCGGGGAAGGGGGCTTTTATCCAATCCTCGGACATACTCCCATTCTTACTGCACGTGGCGTTTTGTTGATAGAAATCAAATGGCAATTATCAAAGAAAACCACACGAACAGAATACACAAGTTCTCTCAAATCACCTTCGGAGTCCGCGCGATTATTGAAAGATAATCTCTGTGGGCCTAAAAAGAAAAACAGATAAAACCCAGCGAACCCAATTACTGGCCAGCCCAAAACTTACAAGCAAAAACAACGACCCAAAGCCTTAAATGAGCATTTAAATTTCATAAATTCGAACGAGGATGCTTTCTTTTTTAACAACTACCTGGAACCCAAAAGCTATAACCCTGAATAATGAAGCATGCCGGCCTATAAACAAAAAAACAAAAAAAAAAAAAACGGAGCCCATCCGCCAGCCCCCTACCGATCAACATACAATAACAAAGGCAGTATTACTAAGCGTAAAGAACAGAACAAACTTCTACTGTCTCAAAAAGGAACAAACTTCTCAGTGATTCCCCAAGTTACAAATCAAAGGTACAGTCTTTCACATGTACAAAATTGCACCTCACATTGTGTTTGTGAAGGGACATAGTGGGGAGAAAGGGAGGAAAATAGTGGAATAACAATTATTGTTTGTAATTGGAAAAAGTTTTCGAAAAGAGAAACTAATTTTCTTTTCTTGCATGGTCCACCAAAATTCATTCTTCCTAAAATTGAAAAGTAAAGTATTAATTCCCTACCATTTCTATTAAAAAAATTATATTTTCTCTATTTATACATACAATACAATATTTTTACAATAAAATAATAAAATAAACAGTTTCTTACAGATTACCTTCTTTCCGCTCGCTCCTCAACTTTTCCCAAACAATAAATTTTTATATTTTTTTCTCTCCCGTTAACTTACCCCAAACACGAGAAAAAATAAAAAATTTTCCTCACATCCAATATTTCCCTCCCCATGTTCCTCACCCTTTACTTTCTTATCCAAACACAATGTTAGCGGCACAGGTAGTTAGCCATCCTTCCACCCTTCACTTGATACAGTTCCAAACAACTCCAACAAACACCATGGCCAAGAAAGAAAGGAAATAAGAAACAGTGGCCAACATTCACTTGTATGATTGATCATGGTCCATCCACAATCAGTAATTTCTGTACACTTAATGAAACAGTCCTCTCTTTTTCTCCCTGTTGCATCTATTTCTTTTTCATTCTTCACAATCAGATCGTCAGATCCTGATCAATCTAACCACTTTAACGTATACTGCACTTTTCCCTAGTAATTCAGCTGCAAAACCTAACGGCAATTGCATGCACTGACACTCCAGTGATATGCGAGACTGCCTTCCCCAAACCCTTTCCAGGTTAGAATGTGTCTCAATTACGATGCAATATTCAGAATGTCAAACCAAAATGCAGGCAAAATGTCAAAGCTCTTTAAATATTGTGGTAGACAACAAAATCAGTCCCTTCACAATGACAAAAGAGCTTCAAAACAAATAGTCTTCATTTAATTTTCCAAGCAAGTTACTAGACAAAGTTAATATGCGCATCTTTCAAAATCTTGCATGTCCAAACTTTTCATAAGTACTGATTACCTTTCTCAAACTGCTTCCCAGTGCCCTAGAGCTAAAATTACTGGATAGAGGAGATCATGAACAGATACATTTCTCATGGAACTTCCAAGTCATTGTCCCCAAGCACAGGCCCTGCAAAGATTGCAGATTACAGAAGCATCATTATAAAGGATGTATACACCTATTATGTACATCAAAAAATACAAAAAACAAACCCTCAATCTGATAGTCTTTCCTCACCCCCCCCCCCCACCCAAAGATCCCCACTATTGAGGGAAGGGTGGCTCCTGAGCCTAGGGGTTGGAGAACAAGAGACTAAAATAGACGGATAAGGCTAAATGAAGCCTTTTCTTAAGCACATAGGTAACAGGCCTACCCTTTTGATTACTTGCAAAAAAAGCTTACTTAAAAGAATACAGTAGGGATAAAATATCCAACAAAGATTGCAGCTTAAGCATCAGGGATGGTTAATAAGATCTCACACCGTGGGTTACAATTCAAAGTGAATAGCATGTCACTACTAATTCCTACTGTACTTCAAATAGATAAACCTGTCTAGAAGATGAAGTCTTCAATCACAAGTTGCATATTGTTTAACCACAAAAGGGCATCAAATATGTAATCCTATTCTAAACAGAACTACAAAAAGCTTAATAATTAGGCATGGATACAAGTGTATGTGGGCATTTACAACATTGGTCAAGGGTAACATCAATCATGCACAAATTTATTGGCACGATGCAGGGTTTAAAGCACTCTAAGAAGAGCTCCAATAGGTATCCAATTCAAACCAAGTCAATGGAAAAAATACACACCTCCAAATTAACCGAGAAATTATAAAGTCATTGACATGAAACAAGGTTCAAAGAGAACTAAGATTAAGATGCTGCATCTTAGATTCCATTCAGCTGTTTAAGTCAATTGTTAAACTGGAAATTCCAACTTATCACTCCTATTCAGAAACCTTAATCAATTTTTATATTAAACATTCATTATGATGTTAGACAAGCGCACGCACACACACACACACACACATGAAATTTTGTATAAAAACCTGAGCTATTTTACAGCAAACACTTCTAGCATCCACGTACAGGGCTACAGCTAAAATTCAAAACATAAAACCTTAAATGACTTTGTCCCTAACATACATTAGCAATTTGGTTCTAGTAGATTCCCATGTGCAGGGCCAATGATAAAGAGAGATAACATCTTTGCAGATAACCTACCCTTCTGAGGTTGTAAATGCTTTATGCGGTCGCACTTCCCATTGCCACAAATTATAATTGCTTCTGACTGCATGCAGAGCTAATTTTTTTCATGGGTGAGCTCAGAGCAAGACCAATTAATAGTCCATCCTCTTGTCTACAGTTACCAAATTTAAGTCTTAACCATGTGAAATTCTGATCAAGTGGCACAACTTTATGAACCTTTTACCACAAGCTGAGTTCCAACTTCACCATCTTTTATCCCTCTATAAACAAACCACTTTCCCTGTTTGTTTTCCTATACAACTACAACTCTCACCTCATTATCCAACTGGTAAACAAGGCACGTCACCATCTTTACTAAATATGTTCATTAACAAGATGTTTGCACTATCTTCTTCTTGAAGAGGCAGGATACTCATTTCTTGCTAAATGATCATTTGGAGAATAGCGTAGTTCATCATGATAAAATGCTTGGTATAATTAGAAATACACTATTCTCCAAATGATCATTTAGCAAGAAATGATCATGTCATGCTCAGTATCCCTATTCCTCTGTAACCCATTGAAGAAAACATAAACTTTACCAAAGTTTGGTGGTTGTTGTATAGAACCATATCGCATTTTAGCTTCTTTCTTAATTTTATCATATCATTTGCTAGGAAGTACTTCACATATTGAAAACCATGCATAACAACAAAGTAAAAGCAGTGGGATATGTGAACAATCACTTTTAGAAAATAAACAGTTTCAAAGCACAAACACTTACTCCTTCGAATGCAGTCTTTGAAAAATTCTGGAAGAACAAACAATTTTGTATTCTAACAGTATGACATTTCAGGGCACACTGACCACATACCTAAGCATCACCTATGAAACTTTCAAGTGTACAAAGCATACAAAAATGACTGTACCAAACCTATCATAAACTAGCAAAGTTGAAAATCAAAATTATCATTCCACACTGATAAACAATCTTGAGGGTCACTTGGGCAGGTCTACTGATGGATGAATCTTAAAGAAACCATATCCAACAAAAAAAAAAAGAAAAAAAGGGATCACTAATAACTTAAAATCAAAATTAGGTAAGCAACTTCTGCTAAAGGACAGGGAGACAGAGAATAAAAGAGGAAAGAATGGTGCATACCCAAGGTTGAGAATGCTATTAATTGGGTCGAGAAGCTGGGGCTGCTGCTGTTCATCCTGTTGTTCATGTGTCAGACTAGCACCAGTGGCCACTGCAACTGCACTGGAAGGAGAACCCTTTGCCTCGACAAATCTCCAAAGATACCAGGATGCAACCGACCTGTATGGCCTCCATTTCTCGCACAATTGATCCATCTGTGATGGCCGTGGCAACTCCTCTAAGTTATATAGCAATTGCACCCCTTTGCGCACTCCAAGATCATTAATTGGTAGAACGTCAGGTCTATGCAGCGAGAAGATCATAAACATATGCACAGACCAAGAACCAATCCCATTAACCATAGTAAGCATGGTAAACAGGGACTTGTCGTCCATATTGACAATCGCCGAATCGGACAATATCCCATTTTGATACTTTCTAGCAAGATCATGAAGATAACTGGCTTTACGGGCCGACACCCCAATTTGCCTGAGCTGTTGGGTATTTAAAGCAAGAACTGTTTCGGGAAGAACTCCGGCCTCGCCGCCACAGAGCGCGATGAAGCGCGTGTAGATCGAAGTGCCGGCCTTGAACGCAAGCTGCTGGTAAAGAATGCTTCGAGTTAGTGCAAGAAAAGGCGTGTGGAAGGTCTCGAAGGCAGGCGGGGGATGGATTTCAATTAAGGAAGAAAGAAGTGGATCTGCGCTGCGAAGATGACGAATAGCGTTCTCCAGCTCCCCTTCGTACGACAGCGATCGCGCGACGATGCGTGGAACCACGACTGCGAGGGTTCGCGATTGGGCGATCTTGGTCTTGTTGTTTTTCCCAGTAGATTTCGGCGTTTCGGCGGTTGACATATGCGAGGAGTTAGGGTTACTGTTGGTAGGGGTGGTTGTGTCAGTGCTGGCGCCCATGGTGCTGCCGGAAGGAAGCTTGCGGATTTTACGGGGACGTGAAGGGATTTTGGCAGGAGGAGCGGGGGGTTTCGGAGGAATATTGGTCAATTCAACGGCGGTGGTGAGGGTCGCCGTCGTCGTAGTGGTCGTGGTGGTGGCACAATCAGAGGAGGAGGCATGGTGAGGCTGCAACTGAAGCTGAGCTGGGACTTGCGGTTGAGATTGGGTTTGTGGTTGGTGTTGGGTTCGCTCGCCCATGTGGAATCACCAATACCGCGTCAGGGCAGACCACGCTAATATTCAAACGAAAATCGGCGGCGGCGACGGCGACGGCTGCTGGCGGTTGAAATTATAAAATAAAAAACAAAAAAAAATGAAAAAAAAAAAGGGACTGAATTAGGGCCAGCAGATTGGGGGAATCCGGTGCGTTTAGTTCAATACTTGAGTAGCGTGCTTGTGCATGTGAAGTGGAGTCTATGGGGGAAGATGGAGATAGGTTAATGAAGGAATCGGACTCCTCTTCTCCCTCTCTCTCTCGCCCTCCACCCCACCTTTTTCCCTCTGTTATTAGTTATTCTTTTTATTTTTTGGGTGGTAACGTGGGGATTTACTCGCAATCATTCCAGTCTGACGGGGGAACGGCAACCGCGGAGAATCTCGGAAGGGAAGTCAGGATGGATCCGCCTTGCCTGCTCCTCTGCTTCTGTTTGGGCCTCCAAATTTTAGGCCCATATATATATATATATATATATATATATATATATATATATATATATATATATATATATATAGATATAGATATTTGGGGGATGTCACTCCCCCCTTGCACAAATTCATTAAGCCCCCACCCGATAAAACTTCAATCCGTCCATGACCCCACCGAGCTCTCTAGCTAGCTGGTGGCTAATAGGCAATGCAATGGCTGCGGCAGCAGCACCACACAAGTTCCATACTCGATTCTTTCTTTCTTTCTTTCTTTGCTGTTTTTTTTTCTAGTAATAGTTTTAAATACTGGAAATCATATTTCATTGTGTTGCAAAAATATATATATATATATATAAAATCAATGAAGTAGTTATCAATCATAATAATGTGATAATGATGACAAAGGGGAAAAAAATAAAAAACAAAAGAACGTATCAAATACAATTAAGTGTTAACCATTTTAAGCTGAAATAGAATAGATGCTAATGCAAATGCATGTTGGGAGTGGGCCTAGTCCTATCCCTAACCCTTGCCCTCCATAAAGGGCCATCGTTGTCGTAACAGATGCAGTCACTTTTTGTCCACTTCCCTTTGGGTACAAAAAATGGGTCTGATAATGTTCATGCAGGTGGGCTTGGGACTTTTGCATGCAAAAGCGTAGGTTCCTGAGTCCTGACTTTTATTTTTTAGCATGGACTCCGTGCGAAAATTTCTTAGTAGATATAGGTTCAATTTTATACATCTTTTACTTGAATGTAACATCAGTTTATCCATAATTGATGGAGGATATTTTATAATGGTAGTTTACATAGAAAGACCACAAATTTAGAGAGAATATAAAGAAAGAATATTAAAGGATACAATTTTGGGTGAATAATTAGATATCTTCCTTCTTTATGCATGCTCCATTTTATAGAAACTTGAAAAGTTTTTTTTGATTAAGAGTCATTATGGTTGTTTTATCTTCTTCTAATATAATGATAGATAAGTAGAATTTACTTTATTAAAAGAAGCCTTTTAAGTTGACATGAAATTTACTTTCCACATAAATAGTTTTGTCTTTTTATAATGATAATCCTACAAAGGGATCTATTTTTCTTTTGAAAGATGTTTTACATTTTGTAACGATAGTCCTTCAAAGAAAATTTGCTTTTCCACCTAAATAGTTTTGTACTTTTATAATGATAGTTTTTTAGAGGGAAATTTTTTTTCGTCAAAAGACATTTCTACCATTTTTTTAACTTTATTGTAGGGAATAATGTAAAACAGTCATCTTTATTGTTTTGAAGCATGTCTATTGAATTTTTTCATCTTTAGATGTACTTAAGTTTTGGGCTTGTGTAACCTAAGCCGAAGTTCTTTCTAAAGAGGTTTTAGATGCAATATTTGCTTCATTATTGCAAAGTATTCTTCTTTAATTTGGGCTTAGGCTAGCCTTATCGTTGCATAGGACTTTTAGGCTAAGAATAATGTATTGGCTTTTGCATGAACTGGGTTTGGTTAATGGACCTTTTGGTTTTTCTCCAGCCATTTTTCTATAGCTTCCTTAGTGAGATTTTTTTGAATTTCTAACATCCCACCATTTTACTCTGAATTTTTTTTAGTACAACAAGAGTATACTTTGAAGTTTGGAATTCATAATATCAAGATAATACCTATGGTAAAAAGATTTTTATATGAAATTGGAATAAAGGAGAGAATTGTGATTTGTCCTTTATAGGTTCATAATTGGTTTTCAATATTTCATACCCTTCCCTCTTTTGTTCCCTGAGGAGTTTAGGAGTGGATTTGAAATATTGCCACCACTATTTGAACTGATTAGGTGTTTTTGAATAATCATTTTTTATGTTGAAATAAAATAGCCAAGAATGCTTATTCTTTTCATTTTGGATAAGGAAAATATTAAACTATGCTTGTTGGTAATCTTAGTAATTGAAGAATAAGCAATGGTCATACTTGGTTTTGAAATTGGTTGGGAATAGTTAAGGTTTTGTGAGAGCTTATCCCCAGTCCAATGGGCTAAGGATTTTTGGATTCGGCAAATTGAATATCTGGGTTCTATAGAGTTTTCCTCTTGAGGAAAGTGTTTGAATTTGACAGACTCAATGTATTTAAGGATAACCATATCGTATTTTTGGGGTTTTGTATTGTCAATAGGTTTATAATGACATCTAGTGGGGAAAGCATTTAATATGGTCTTTGATGGATTTTTATGGAAGAAGCCTTCTTTCATAAGTAAAACGTTTTGAAAATCACTTTTCTCAAAATATTTTGAGTGTTTTATATATGTTTGTGAAGAAATCATTTTCAAAGAAAGGTTTTCAAAATCATTTTAAGACAAGGGTTTTGAGGAAGAGCCTATCTTTTTCTTAAAAAAAAAAAAATGAGTTCTTAAGCCTTACCTTTGAGGGTTTCAACTTTTGTACAAACTTCTTGGATGACCTTGCACAGTTCTAGGTTTAGTCAAGGTTTTCTAACCATTTTTTAAGTTGTTGGGAATTTTCATCTTCTTAGACCTTATTAGCCCAAGTTTTTATAGGCTTTGCCAAGACTATATGGCTTGGGGTTATTGGTTTTCGTTTTGTGGGTTTTGAGGTAAGATAAGCCTCAGTTTTTGGAGAAGAATGGGATTTTTTTTTTTTTTTTTAAGGTTAGATTGCTTTTCCTTTGTTCTTTTGGGGCATTTTTTGGGTTTTCCTATAAGAATTCTTAGGTTAGAAAATCAGGAACTAAGTTCTTTTCTCCCTTTATGAATTCAATGTCAAAGTCAAAGACTGATAATGTTGCTTGCCATCTACCAAAGATTTGCTTAGATACTAAGTTTTAAACATATATTTGGAGGACTTTTTTTTAACCAATTTACAATCAATTCGGAGTATGAACTTCTTATTAAGTAAATCATTATGGAATTTTTAAATGCCTATGACAATTGAAAGAATTTCCTTCCCAATTGTGCAATAATTTTTTTGGGAATCATTCCAATGTCCAAAAAAGAATTTGATAATTCTTTCATTGTAATCTTCTATTTGCTTTAGAATACCACTATAGCCAATTTCAAAGGCATTAGTTTTAACAATTTTTGAAGAGAGGGGTTTGCAATTTGAAGACAAGGAACTTCTTTAACCAAAGATTTCACCTATTGAACAATAGCAAAGTAATTTTTTGTCCAAGGACTAGGATCCCTAAGCCTATCATGCAAGGGTTTTTATGAGGTTTTGAATATTTGGGATAAAATCAAGGGCATAATTTAAACTTCTAAGGATTCGTTGAAGTTGGATTTTGTTTATGATTTTATTTGAGAATTTTTTAGAGAAGGCTAAAGACCTTTTAATGGGAGTGATGATTCCTTGGGTGATATAATGTCCAAGGAAATAAATTTTTGTTTGGAATAAAGAGATCTTTGATTGGGAAACCATAAGACCATTTTTCTTTGTAATGGAAAAGAATTTGTATAAATGTTTAAAATTCTTTTCAATTGATTTTAAGAAAACCAATATGTCATTAATGTAAATGATGAAAAATTTTGAATGGGGACAAAAAATGTCATTTATGATTCTCTGGAATTTAGAAGGAGCATTTTTCAAGCTAAAGGGCATAACATTCCCTTTGTATTGTTCAAATGAAATAGTGATTGTAGTTTTATAACGGTCTTTTGGATGGATTTGAATTTTCCAAAATCATAATTTCATGTCAAATTTTGAGGAAATGCATGTTGAATATAATTTTTGCAAAAAGTATTTTTTGTTAGGTATAGGGTTCCTAATTTACTTGAAGGCCTTGTTTGAGGGTTTGCAGTTAATAACTAACTTGGGCATTCCTTGTTCAATCTTAGAATTCTTGTTGCCATAAAATGTGATACAAGACCATGGAGAACGAGACTTCAAGATTAGTCCTTTGGATTCCAAATCCCTAATTTCATTTCTACAGCATTGTTCTAATTCTATAAACATTTGAATAGGGCATGTTTTTGTGGAAATTTGGTTTTCACTAAAGTTTGGTTTATAGGGTAGGTTAATCATATGTTATTTCTTATCCTAGAAAACATTTGGTAAATCTAAATAGAGTTTAGTTTGCAAAAGATTTTTGAATTTTTTAATTCTTTTTTGAAGAAAAGGATTTTGCAATTCTTTTTCAATTTTCTTTAAAAACATTTTATTTTGGAGTTTAGAAAGTTGAAAACATTTTGAAAATATCAGATTGTGAATCTTATTCTCATAAATTGAATGAGTTTTTATAAGATTAAGATTTATTGTCTTTAGTTTTTCTAAAAATGGAAAAACAAGTTTTTGTGATTTTGTTTTAAAAGAAATGCTATCATAATTGACAGAAAAAGGGAGTTATTAAATTTATGAAATGAGTCTCTAGAATGACAATATAATGCATGTTTTCAATAAGAACAAAACTACTTTTGATTTTGAAATTTTGATTTTCAATAAATGTAGTAGTTTTGCTAGAAATTACCATTTTGGAATTATTGGTAGTAAACAATTTTTTTTCTTAAAACCTTTTTGGTACTATGCTTTATTTAATACAATTTAAATCTGCACTAGTGTTAAAAAGAGTAATAGTATCAATTTTAAAATCATCAGAAAAAATAAGAGAAATTTTTATTATATATTTCCTCAAAGTGACCTATTCAAGGGCAAACAAAAACTCTATTGGTTATTTTGGTTTGTTAGGCTTAGAGGTTTGATGGTATTTTGAGAGAAGAAATTGTATGACTTCTTCACCTCTTTTCTAGTTTTTTTTTTTTTAAGCTCTTTGAGTTCAATTTTAATGGTTTGATTTCTTTTTGAAGGTTCTGAAAGGTTGGGTTCAAGATTTTTTATTTTTGTTTTGAAAGAATTTTGGTAATATTGTAAGGAACCTTACTAAGGTTTGGGTGTTCAAGTGTTTTGAGTTAGTTTACAAGGGTTTGCAAAAGTTTTTCAATGTACTCTTTTTGCAAGGAGGGGTTAGTAATATGTTTAATAATATTAAGTAATAACTCTTGATCTTTAGTAAGTACATTTACCTGTTTTGGATCTATGTCAACTTCAAAAGAAGAAGATATTTGAAGTTTATCTATTTGTTTTGATTCTTCATTTGTGCTATTATAAGCTTAAATTTAGAGTCAATAACAAATAGGTTTTGGATTTTTTGAAGTGTTTCTTCTTCCAGGTTTAATTCTTAGATTTTTTAAAGAGGTTTTACAGTATTTTGTAGTCTGTCCTTTTCTTTCACATCTATAACAAGTGATCTCTTCCAAATTTTTGAAAGAATGTTTATATTATGATGTTTTTTGGGTTGTTTTCTTTGGTTTTAAATAAAAAAGGGATTTTCTTGGTTTTACAAATGTTTTGAAAGGTTTAAAAAAGGATTTCTTTTTGGATCTTGAAGATTTAAAAGACTTAGTAAATTCTAAATCAAATTGTTGATAGAATGTTCCTAACTCAAAAGGGATTACTTGAGTTCTCATTTCATGTATTTTTGGAGTTTCAAGTCTTGATAGATTTTGAATCCTTCCTTTTGCGTATAACTCACTAGCCATCCATAAGTCAATTTTGTTATATAGGATAGGATTTCCATAGACGTTCCTTAGAGTATTTCTTACTCTTTCCACTAAAAGAGTAAGAAGACCTACCGAGAATGTTTCTTTCCAAAAAGATTGGTTAGAATTATCTCTAAGCATAATTCTAGTAAGAAAGGTGGATTTAGAATTTTGAAATTCAAAGAGTTTTTTGCATTTGAGATTGTTGAGTAATTTAGCATTTTTGTCTTTGAGGTGTGAAGGATCTTCAATGAAATGAAAAGAAAAAGTAAGGATGAGACAAGTTATTGCATCTTTGATTATGTTACCTAATGAGTTGATGATAGGAACATTCTATTTTGTGGTTTTAAATGCATTGAAATTTTTTGTTTTTTGCTCATTAATAAGGTGAAAATCCCACCATCCTTTGAGTTGTCCTAAAAATCCTACAATAAGATATTTAGCGATGGTTTTGTTAAGAACTTTGTCTTGAATTTTTTAAGTGTTGGTAGCCACAATCATTTGTTGTAAAAGACTAAAAATGTTATATTCAGACATGCCATCAATGTTCCATTTGTAAATGGAAGAGGCATTGAACCTATATTAGGCAAAAGTGTTTGGTTTGTTTTATATATTTATGTTTGGAGTAGCTAGATATGATGTAGGTTTTAACCAAATCACTTTGTTTATTTTTCAAGATTCTAAATTTTGGGAACTGTTGTCTGATACCTGATTAAGGGCACTAACCTCATTGAGTCTTTCCTCAATGAAGATGGTTTTAGTTTTTTAAGGAGAGTTTGATGGCTTTAGCAAAGTTATCAAATTCTGGGTTTGGAGATGGTTTTGAAACTTGATATGGTTTGAAAACAAGTTGTTTAAAGGGTTTTTGGTTAGGAATTTTGGTGGTAACCTAGGCACCAATTTTTTGAATCTATTTTTTCATTCTTATATGTTGGTCAGACCTAAAAAAAGAAAATCTGAACTAACAGAATAGATGAAGAATAAATACCTTATACAACTCACTCCTCCCTCCTGGGCGCTAATACTATTAGGTCTCCAAAGGTGTGAAAATGAGCGTTTGAGAAGTTGTTTTGTTAGATAATCATCTCAAAACATTTTCTAAGATCATCATCCTATTGCAGAACTTTATAAGGAGTTAGGTCAATTAAATTTTGTTGGTAACTAACCTTGAGTTGCCTGAGTAGAGGATGTTCGGCTTTTATGACTTTGTCATTTAGAGTGATCCATTCCTTTACTTTATGTTTTTACATAACAGGGTTAGATGTTTTGGAAAATAAATATGTAATGCAGTTTTCAAATGCATACAATTTAAACTAATCAAAGAAAAGAATATTAATTTTATGCTGATGTACAAAATCATAAAATTAGTTATGTATGTCCTTGTAATTTTTTGAAAAGTTTTTGAAAAACCACATTTTCTTTGCAAAATTGTGTTATGTATAGAAACCATCATGTAAAAGTTTTCTGTCAACCTAAATCTTTTTTTTTAACACATGTAATTCATGTGTAAGATTTTTAGTGATTTTAGATACTGTTGGTAAGTTTGGTGCTGACAAGTTTTCTTAGTTTTGGTATTTTGTAGTATATCCCTTTCTTCCATATCTATAACAAGTGATATCTTGCAAATTTTTGAAAGAAGGTTTATGTTGTGGGGTTTTTGGGTTGTTCATTTTGGTTTTCTTATTAAAATATCCTCCATCAGTTCAACAATATTTCTTTCTTCACTACCAATGCCTATCCTCTCTCTCTCTCTCTCTCTCCTTCAGTTTTCTCACTCTTTTTCGTATTCTCTTGTTTTCTTCATGCATGTAATGGTCCAGAGGAGACCTAGTTGTATTAGGTATTTGTTTTTCATTTATTCTATCAGTTTAGATTTCTTAAAGTTCTAAACATTATCTTATTGTTTTCAAGTGTTCTTAAGTGGCCTTGGAGTGTATTGGGATTATAACTATATGTTAAAGATGTTATGTTCCTTGCTTTGCTCCTTGGATTACGGGAAGGAATATATCACTATTTCTGGTCTTTTGAAAAAATGAACTTAGTCTTTTGTAGAATGACTTTTTATTCATCTTTTTTTACCTTCGAAAACTCTCCTATTCTATCTTTTTTTGTCATATTGTACCTTCTATTTTAGTTTTGAAGAAACTAAGGGTGGAAAGACATATCCTTTTGGTTATTAAGATTAAAGGTATAATCTATGTTTGTTTGTTTGTTTGTGTTAGTGTTTCTTTGTTTATGTGTTTGTATCTTAATATTTTGTGTTCACTTCTTATATTATACTTTTTAATTTTCATTTTCTACCTCGATCTCTCTTCATTATTATATGTTTTTGTTGTAAAAAAAAAAAAGAAAAAAATAACAACAAGACCTTCACCTATTCTGTTATTTTCACTTATATTTAGAGATATTCTGTTGTACTTACTTTTCAAGACTATCTTTTATCTCCTTTGTTGTGTTTATTTGTATAATATTCTACATGATATTTTGTTTTCATTTTTGTATCTCGCTTAATATTCTACAATTCTCTATTATTATTATTATGTGTTTGTATAATATAATATTTGTATTTACAATGTCTATTGAAAAATTTGTAGAATTTATTTCTCATATTGATTTTTTTGATCATGTTGAAAAAAAAAATTCTTATTAATGAGTTTCATGCAATGTTTCCTTCCGAGTTAACAAATTTTTAGAAAAATATTGAAGGGGCACTTCTTAAAGTAATTCCTTGAATTAAATTAGATTATTATACTCGTATACATTTTATTTATCTATTAATCCATTTTCTTACAAATCTTGCTCCCATATCATAGTTTAAAGAACTTGCATCGATGGACATGGACCCTAACTCAAATACATAAAACATTATCACATCAAAATAGGACATCTTAGTTTACATCTGACATCTTTGTTTATTAACATATAAATTTATCTAACTTTTAATTTTGCAGATGGATAAAGCATCAATAAATCCTAATTGGACCTTTTACACAAAATTCAAAAATATTGCACTACCAATTCTACTAATGGGCCATAAACAAAAAAAATCCATCCATGGCCTCCATAGAATCTTGATCAACGTAATGAGGCACTTATTGATGTAGTCTAGAATTTATAGTCACCAAACCTAAAAAAGATTAAGGTTGTAACACCATTGCTAAAAATCTTTCTTGAAAACAACTATCGCAAGACTTATATTTTTGCAATCATTATACAACTCTTATGTGATATTTTAAAAAAAAATATTAGAAAAACTAGAAATTGCTGAGCAAACATTGTACGCCTATAGTATAAAAATAAAAAATCTCCAATACAAATTAGGTGATGCAGAAAGCAGTTGGTAATCTTTAATATTCCCACTACATAAGTCCGATAAGGGAAAAGGAATCACATTTCCACCACATAAAAGGCTAGTAAAAGACTTGGCCACTCCAAGTCTAAAATTTTTAGATTCCTTTCAAAACACCATCTTAAGGATGCTTTTCTTCAAAAAAAAATACCTTGAAAAATTCCCACAAGAAATCCAGGACATAATCTACCATTTTTAACATCAAAAGTTTGACATCAAAATCTGGGAGATCCAATAATTTCTTAAGAGCATCATGACTGATAAAATCTCAGTATCGAGAATAGCGGTCTCCATACATTGTGATGAGGACCTTTTTAGGTTTCACACTAAGAGGGTAAGGGGGTGAAATCAGTGTGAGATGCTTACTTTTTACAAATCTGTCCAGATTAACCTTTGTAACTTATTAAAGTCGATGATCCAATTTTTTTTATCCCACATCTTTATATGAAAGCGGCTATATGAATATTAATCAAATGTGAGCACCTAAAAACACATAACAATTTTTATGTGGTTCACCCATAATGTGTAAGCTATGTCCATGATGTGATAGGAACATTCCTAAATTACACAATCCACTATTGTTATTAAGGGATACAATTAATGTCATGAAAGGATCACTTCTTAACCTTAGGCAATGATTTCTTGATTAAAAATTTGATCTCTTGATCGCTCAATAGATTGATCTCTCGATCACTAAAAGAGATGATCTTCTGATCACTTTAAGGGTCTCCCACCCTTTTTCAAGAAGTGCATAAAAAGTTTAAACTAAAACTTTCTTGAGAAGGATCACTCAATGTACATAGGTTGCTATTGTAGAAAGTGGATCTTCTCCTTTCTCATTTTCGGTCTTTGCTCAAGCTTTGTTGATATCTTCTATGCATGCTGGCTCTCTACATTGGTATTGCTATCTTCCTTCGTAGGTTCTCTCTTTAGTAAGTTCTTTACGCTATAGGTTGTCTCCACTACAAGTTATCTCTACTGTAGGTTATCTTTGTTGTAGGTTATCTGCTATAGGTTCTCTCCTTTTGCCATTGGTGCTGCCTCACCCATTGCCTTAGTAGGTTCTTTTCTTCTGCTACTAGTGCTATCCCACCTATTGCCTTGGTAGGTTCTTTTCCCTTACTACTGGTGCTACCTTACCTATTGCCTTGGCAGGTTCTTTTCCCTTATTGCTGGTGCTACTTTACTTGTTGCAATTGTTGCCTCCTTTTTGTTGCAATTGCTACCTTCTCCTTACTGTAATTGCTACCTTCTCTTTGCTATAATTTCTATCTTCTCTTTATTGCAATTGCTAGTTTCTTCTTGCTATAATTATTGGTTTCTCCTTATTGCAGTTGCTAGTTTCTTTTTGCTGCAATTAATGGTTTCCTTCTTACTGCAATAACTAGTTTCCTCTTTGTTGTAATTTTTGGTTTCCTTCTTGTTGCAATTGTTATTTTTGTTGCTCCTTCTTCCTTTGGCTGTTGCTGTACCTTCTCCTTTTAGTGGCGGTTGCACCTCTTTCTTTAGGGGCTACTGCACCTCTCTTCTCTCATAGCCATTTTACGCCTCTCCTTGGTGTGGTTGATTAGTTGTTGTTGCACACCTCTTTTTGGTGTGGTTGATTGGTTATTGCTACACACCTTCTCTTTGGTGTGGCTGTTGCACAATTTTCTCTTTTTAGTGTGGTTACTGCACATTCTTCTCTCTTTAATGTGGCCGCTGCATGTTTTCTCTTTTTAGTGTGGCTGCTAGTTACTGCAACTCTCTTTTCCTTTTGATGTCACTGACGGCTACTGCAACTTCCTTTGGTTTTTCATTTAACATGTATGCCCTCTCTCTTTCGTGGTTGCCTTCTTTTCCAACTACACCTTTTCTTGGCTAGTCACTCTCATTTTGGTGGCTGCCTTTCTCTTTGCCGCTGCTCCTCTCCTTGGTTGGTCACTTTCTTTGTTTTTCTCTCTTAATTTTCTACAACACTCACACATCTTGAAAGATGCATGGTTGTATTTACAAGCTTTGAGTTTTAAGGTTGCTTAATCATCAACTGCCAGTATTGATTCCCAAAGGTTACCATATAATCAATGGTCAAATTTGATTCCTAAACTTTAGGGTTATTAGTCAATATTGACTTCCTAAAATTTAGGGTCAGTGATTAAGGGTCAACGATCAACATTAAACCTTAAAATTTAGGGTTAACAGTTAACATTAACTCATTGACTTTAGAGTTGACCTACCATTAATGGTTTTGACCAATGACCTCTCTGTATCTTAATGACATTCAAAACATCAAATCAATAAGAACAACTATGTGAGATACTGTTGACAACAAATTCAACATTAACCATCAAAGATGAACTTAATAATCTCCCCCTTTGGATTTATTGGCAAAACATTAAATCTACAAATCAACAATTAAGCATAAGCAACAGCTTTTGACATTTATAGCTCTCACTAAAACATGCATCTCCCTTTTAATTAATATATATGCTCTTTAGATTTATGCAAAATATCTCCCTCTTTGACAACAAATCCAAAGAATAATAGAACAGGGAAAAGGAGAGGGGTTAGAGGCATACCTCAACCTTTAGGGAGTGGTTGAATACATAAGTTCAGCCCTTTTTATCCAAATTGTCCCAATCTCTCATGCCATAACAAATTCTCATTTTTGGTGCTCATGTAGCATGTGTTTTTGCTTTTGGAAACTTGGAATAAACTTCCATTTGTTCTTTTTCCCTTAGTAAGAACAATACCATCACTTAATCTTTTTATTGTCTTGCTAAAAGTAACTTCATATCCATCATTACAAAGTTGGCCAACACTAATAAGATTATGTTTTATCCCTTTAACATGAAGCATTTCCTCTAATTTTTGCTTTTTTTTTTTATACCAATTTCAGCAATAGCAACACCTTTAATCTTTAAGGCACCATTATTGCCAAATATGATTGACCCTTTATCATATTTTACTACTTCCATCAACACCTTGGAGTCTCTTGTCATGTGTGAAAAGTGGATATTGTCCAAAATCCATGGCTTTTCTTTCTTGGAAGCTTTTAAGGCTATTTCCATAACTATAGCCATTTCTTTTCCTCGTCTTCTTTTTTGGCCAAACATAAGAGCATATGTAGGTGTTCTTTTTTCACTTTTAGATTGGGCAACAATGTCAAGTATTCCTCAATAGTATGTCCAACCTTTTTGCATCTTTCATAACTTTTTCCAATATATTAAATCTGTTTCTTAGTGGAATATGACTTCTTTTCACTTAATGTTGTCTCCTTTCTTAATAAAGTCTCCTCCTAGACTCTTGCCTCATATTCTTACTTATTATAGGCCTATTACTTCAGCACATATTAGCCTTGTGCCCATATTTACCACAGCTCCAACAAAATCCTTCAAATTTGGATTTTCTTCTTTTGCCAAGTTTATGTCTCCTATCTTCAACAATTGTTGTGGCAACCTTCTTTCTATCTTTGACAACTTGCATCTTTTGGATGAAAGTTTTCATCACATCTTTCTTAACCCATTTTAGCTTAGGTTAGTTTCTCTTCTCCATAATGTCATTATGCTTGTTTTTAGGTACAAACATAATTTTCTTCTTCTCTACTACCTTCTCATTCAGCTTTTCAATATAGCTAAGTTCTTTCTTCCCCATGGAATAAGGTCTTTGTTTGCGTAGACACTCATCCAATTTTTTGGTAGCATCCTCTTGATGGCATTTGTTAAAAAGGACTCTCCTCTCACCTCTATGGCCTGCATAAAGTTTTCTTCATACTTCTTCAGTTTAACTTAGCTTTGTGGAGCTTGGCTTGCAAAATCAACACTTTTTGCTCTTGTGCAGTCACTTTAGTGCCAAAATCTTCATGTATCTTGCCTTGCTCTACCTTAAGTACACTCAACTTCTTAATTCTTTTCAAGTAATCCTTCTCTTTTGCTTCAAACTCTTTTTTTTTTTTTCACTTGGAGATCAAATTCATCAATAGCAACATCTTTATATAGCTTCTTGAGATGCTTTACCCCTTTTTTCAGTTTGCTATTTTTATGCAAATAAGCTCTTAATTCATTGTTAAGTTGCTACACTAACTCTTCCTTTTCCTCTTTGGTTGATTCCTTATCACTTAAAGACTCTTGCTAAACATTTACTTAAGTAACTAGCATATTCTTTGCAAAATCATCATCAACTTCTTCTTCAAAATCTTCTTCATCCAGCTTGCTTAAAAAATTTCTTCCTTTAGATTTAAATAGTTACTTTTTCCCTTTGACACTTGAATTTCTAGCTTTATAATAGTTGGATTTCTTTGTTTTCCACCTTGGAGCCAGTATATTATCATCATCACTATCTGCCTTTCTTCTCTTTGGGTAGTCTATGATAAAGTGCCCAATTGCTCCACAACTAAAGCACTTCAAGGGTAATTTTTCCTTATACTTCCCTTTTCCTTTCCTTATATTTTTGGTGATGTATGCCATGACTTTATCTAGTTTAGTATCACCATCTTCTTCTTTAGAGCTGTTGTTAGATTCCTTTTCTTAATAAAATCTTTAATTTCTTCATTACCTTGAAAACCAACTCCTTTTCTACCTTAGGCTTCTTTTCTTTTTTCATTGAGGTTATCTCATTTCATAAGCCACTAATATGTTGTGTAAATCATCCAGGGGTAGCTTATTCAAATCTCTATCTTCTATAGAGGAAACTTTAACATTATAAGTTTCTGATAAGGTTATAAGTATTTTTCTTACTACAGTAGCATTGTTGATCTCTTCTCTATAGTCTTTAATGGAGGAAATAATTTCATTTACTCTTGTGAAGAAGGCATTTACAGATTCATCATTTTACATCTTTATGTCTTCAAATATTCTCCTTCAAATTTGTAACTTGGCTTCCTTCACAACATTGTCTCCTTCATAAATGTTCTTTAACTTGTCATAAATTTGTTTGACTATGTTGCACCTCATCACTTTGGTGAGTCTTTGTTTGATAAGGAGGCATATAAGGCATTTCTCGCCTTTCCATCACACTTTAAATTCTTCTTATTAGTAGATGTCATAACAGTACCTTCAACAACAGGGATGAAGTCACTAACAGCAGATTCAAATACATTTAGACCAAGTGATATCAGATATGGGAGCATTCTATTCTTCCATAATTGATAATTTTGTTTATAAAAAATAGGAATGCCCTTACTATTAATGCTATTTAAGCTATCAATGATATCAATTAGCAGTATATGTATATATTCATAGTAACAACAAACAATTTTAGATCAAAGCAGACAAAATGGATCAATAGAAGAAACCTGGCTCTGATACCATTTGATGAAGAACTTTTTAGGTCTTACATTGAGAGGAGGAAGTAGTGAATCAGTGTGAGATGTTCATTTTTTACAAATCTATCTAGATTAACCTCTATGACTTGTTAGAGTCGATGATCTAATTTTTTTATCCTAGATCTTTATGTGAGAGCGGTTGTATGGATATCAATCAAATGTGAGCACTGTTGAGCCCATCTTTAATAGTATCTCATATAGTTGTTCTTGTTAATTTGATGTTATAAATGTTGTTGAGATGCAAAGAGGTTTTTGGGCAAAATCATTTATGGCAGGTTAACCCTAAAGTCAATGAGTCAATATTGACCATTGACCTTAAATTTTAGGAATTAAATATGGCCATTGATTGTAGGGCAACCCTTGGGAATTAATGCTGACCGCTGATGAGTATGTAACCTTAACCTCAAGGCTCTATACATATCTCCATGTATGGGCTGCAGAAAAATTAAGAGAATGATAAGGGTTATAGAGGTGAATAATAAACCTAAAGCCAAGAAGAGGTGAATAGCAAACCTAAAGCCAAAGACAGGTTGAACGATAAAGAGAGAGGTAGCCACCAAAGAGAGGTGCAGCTAGCTAAGGGAGGTGCAACACTAAGGAGAGGAGTAGCACTAAGTAGAGGCGTAGTCGGCCAAAGAAGGTGCAGTTGCGGGAAGCCTTACCAAAGGGAAACGGAGTTGCAATAATTGGCAACCACACCAATCGAAGGAGGAGTTGTAGCAACTGGCAGCCCTACCAAAGGGAAAAGAAGAAGTTGCAACAGCCACCCAAGGAAGAAGCTGTAGCAACCATTTAAGGAAAGGGACAACAATTGGCAAACCAATTAAGGAGAGATTCAGCAATTGGCAAACTAATCAATGAAAGTAACAGCAACCGATAAACCAATCAAGGAGAGGTGGAGCAGCTGGCAAACCAATAAAGGAGAGGTGTAGTAGTTGGTAAACCAATAAAGGAGAAGGTGTAGTGGCCACAGCAAACCAAGGAAGACGTGTAATAGCTACAAACTAGTAGAGACATGTAGTAGCCACACCTAACTAGAGGAGATGTGTAACTATAAGCATAACAAGTAGCAATAGCAATAAGTGCCTGCATAATTAGTAGCAGGCAAGCAGCAACTGTAGGCACAACTAGCAACTGTAGGCACAACTAGCAAATGCAAGCACGACCAACGGCAGTCATAACCAATAGCTTATAGAACCGATAGCAGGTTGATCACAAATAGTAGCTTTCAAAATAGGCAGCAGGTGAATCATAACTAGCAACTTGTAGAATTGGCAACAAGTGAATCACAACTAGCAGTAAGCAACACCAATAATAAGAGAAGAAAACTTGCCCTAATAACAAGGTAGACAGCACCAGCAATAAGAGGAGAAAACTTGTCTCGACAGTAAAGCAAGCAGCACTAGTAGTAGGAGGAGAAAATTTGCCTCAATAATAGGCCAGACAGAACTAGCAACAGGTGAAGTAACTTGTTGAGGTAGTAGGTGAAGTAACTTGCCAAGGCAGCAACTGAGGTAGCATCAATAACAAAAGAGAGAACTTACTGAGGCAGCACTAGCAGCAAGTGGTGAGAACCTATAATGGAGATAACATATAACTGAGAGAACCTACAAAAGATAGACCTTGGAAAGCAACAAAACTTGAGCAAAGAGCGGTAGTGAGGAAGGGAAGATCCATTTTCTGCATTAGTAGCCTGTGCATATTAAGTGATCCTTCTCAAGAAAGTGTTAGTTACTAACCTTTTTATAAACTTCATGAAAAAGGGTGGGAAACCCTTAGAGTAATTGGGAGATTATTGGAAGTGGCTAAGAAGTGATCCTTCCACAACATAACTGTATCTCTTGATAATAAGAGTGGATTGTGATACGAACTCCAATTATATGTAAATAGAACCCAACACAAATGTTGGGATAGGATTGTTCTAACAAAGGTTAAGGGATTTATAGTTCTGACCTAATGATTATAAATAACCAAGAACCAAAACTATAAGATTCAGACGCCACTCCTAACAACAACAACATTGAAATAAGTTTATTGAACTAACACACTCATGTATGAAAGTTGAGAATTAGTTCTCAAAGAACAAGAAAAATAGCTCATACACTCGTGAAAATAGGTCTGCCCCCTTTAGCCACCCTTTTTGCCCTTTTTATATGCTAACTCCTAAAAACCCTAGCTAATAAGATGGGCTTATTAAGGAAATTCATCAAACCTATTAAATAATAATAAAACCCATGAAAATATCCCTTCAAGATGCTGAAATTCGTTCAACCCATTACATAACAATATAACCCATGAAAATAATCCATTTAAATGCCAAACATGGGCTCCCAAATCCAACTTCCTTCCCAAGCCCATGGTTCTTAAATTCCTCCACAAATGACACATTTGCAAGCCCTTGTGAAGCCTCCATCATCCTTAACTTGTACCTAGCAACTTCCTAATAGTAAATGTCACACAACAAGTTGTTGAGAGCTTCCTTTATTTTCTTTGACTTTGCCCTTGTCATTGGTCCCAAGGTTTTGCAAAGCATTAACTCCCTTGTTGATTTGAATTGGTACAATATGGCTTCCATGATTCTCACTCTCCTTAAAATGATTTGCCCTCAAATCAGCATCTACATCATTAAAGAGAAAAGGAGAAAGGTCAAAAACATTAAATGTTGCACTCACATACTCTCTTGGCAAGTCAAGTTTATATGCATTATTGTTGTCTCTTGCCACCACTTGAAAAGGACCATCTCCCCTTGGTTGCAACTTTGATTTCTTTTGCATAGGAAATCTCTCCTTCTGCAAATGTACCCAAACCCAATCACCAGGTTTAAAAGTGATATGCCTACAACCTTTGTTGGCTTGTGTTTCATATTGTTTTGTTTTTCTCTCAATGTTAAGCCTAGCTTTCTTATGAAGTTGCTTAACCACTTCAACCTTATTTTTCCCATCTAAATTAACCTTTTCCTATATAGGCAATGATACTAAATCCAAAGGAGATAATGGATTAAAGCCATAAACAAGCTCGAAAGGAGAATAACCTATAGCACTATGAACAACACAATTATAAGCAAACTCCACAAAAGGCAAACATTTTTGCCAGGTTCTAGACTTCTTACCAATAATAGTGCGTAAGAATGTACCAATAGTTCAATTTACTACCTTAGTTTGTCCATCGGTTTGTGGATGTCAAGTTGTAGAAAACAACAACCTTGTTCCAAGCTTACCCCACAATGTCTTCCAAAAATGGCTCAAAAATTTTGCATCATGGTCTAACACAATACTCTTCAGGACTCCATATACGCGAACAATCTCTCTAAAAAATAAGTCTGCAATGTGTGTGGCATCATCCGTTTTGGTGCAAGCAATGAAACGCGCCATCTTTGAAAACTTGTCAACTACAACAAGAATAATCTCTGCCCTTATTGGACCTAGGTAACTCAAGAATAAAATCCATACTCATGCTCTCCCTTACATTCCCCTTCTTCATCAACTCATCAGCTTGCCTCTGAAGCTCCTTTGTCTCTTCAGGATTACTTCTATATGCTGGCTTATTGGGAATGGGAGCTCCAAGAATAAGATCAATGTGATGTTCAATCCCTCTCCTTGGTGGTAAACCATCTGGGATCTCCTTAGGGAATACATCATTATAATCCTACAATAAAGATGAAATAACATTAGGCAAAGATGAATCAAGGTTAGTGTTAGAGAAATAAGAATCCTTGTAAAGGATCAAGATCATTTGTTGCCTAGTTTGGAAAGCAACCCTAACATTTGCTCCTTTTGCAAACACACTCACTTGTTTTCTTTCATTTTCACTCTTGTGAACTTGACCACTCTTGCATATAGCACCCTCAAAAGCTTTCACCTTGCTTTTCTCTCTTTCACTTTCTTTTCTCTCGACTCTCTCTTTTTTTTCGCTCCTCCTCTTTTGCTCACATTCATAAAGTCTCACTTGGTCTTCATACACCTATTTTGGAGTCAATGGAACAAGTGTTAATGGTTTTCCATCCATGGTGAAAGAATAGTAGTTCTTGTAACCATCATGCAAAGCTTTTCTGTCAAATTGCCAAGGATGACCTAATAACAAATGCCCAGCTTGCATAGGTACAACATCACAAAACAACTAGTCCTTATATCTACTAATGGACAATGGCACCACAACTTGTTTAGTCACTTTCACCACTCCACTGTCATTCAACCATTGCAAATTATATGGCCTAGGATGTTTGGTTGTAGGCAAGTTCAATTTTTCCACCAACTCTGTACTTGCTACATTAGTGCAACTAGCTCCATCGATGATCATGCAACAGAGTCTAGAACTAAACATCAAGTATGGAAAATATTTTCCTGCTGCATCTCAATGTCATCCTTCTCCGTAACCTGCACATTATGGGCTCTCCTTGCTACTAAAAGGCTTCCACCATGCTCTGGATACTCTATCCCTTCATCAACATCATTAGCATCCTCTAGTGGCCGCATTTGGTCTTCATTACTAGTATCACTGCCAGACACATAGTCACCATTCTCCTTAAGGTACATGGTTCTCTTGTTAGGACATTATGAAGCCACATGATCCCTACCCAGACATCTAAAGCATTCGATGTCTCTAGTTTTTCCTTGGGTACCCTCAAGTTTTTCTTCAAATTTGCCCCTTTCCAGGTTGTCCCCACTGGTCTTGGGTCTATATGAATTGGTTTTAAGCTTAGAATTCATTTTTTCTTCCTTTTTCCCCCAGTTCAACTTCCAAAAAGATAAACCTAAGTTTTGATTATATCTAAAAGTGCTCCTTCCTTTAAGTTGCCTCTCAATTTTCATGCCAATGTGTACCATGTATTCAATCTCTACATAGTGTTGCAGTTCTACCACATCAGCTATGCTTCTATTCAATCCTTGAAGGAACCTAGCCATAGTTGCCTCCCTATCCTCCATTACATTTGCCCTAACCATAGCAATTTCCATCTCTTTATGGTACTCTTCCACACTCTTGGAACCTTGCGTTAGGCTTTGCAAATTGTTATACAAATCCCTATCATAAGAGTTACGAACAAATCTCCTTCTCATCACAGTCTTTAAATCATTTCATGTTTCTATGGTTCTCTCATAATTTCTTCTCTTAGTGGTAACTTGCTGGTCCCACCATACTATAGCATAATTAGTGAACTCTGCCATAACTAACTTCACTTTCTTCTCCTCAGAGAAGTTATGGCACTCGTATATTAATTCTAGCCTTCGTTCCCAATTCAAATAAACATCAGGGTTAGCTTTCCCTTGGAAAAAAGGTATTTTCATTTTAATAGTACTAAGATTTTTGTCTACTCCTTCCTCCACTCTATTTCTGTTGTTCTAACCTCCATTGTACCTATCATAAACATTTTCATTGCCTCTTACTCCTCTACCATTCTTATTACCATGCCCTCCTCTAAATCCACCTTTAAAGTTTCTATTAGCATTATTATCATCATCATAATAATCATCACAATCTTCACCAAAGTCATGTTCAAATTGCTCCTTCATGACCTTACTAACTGGCCTCTTAGGATTGGCACTCGATTCCCATTCTATTTTATCCATCCTATCTTGAATTTACCAAAACATTTGGTTAATCCTATCAAACTTCTGCTTTATGGATTTCATACACAATTTAAAATTTGGAACAAGTATTTCCTCCTCTTCATGTAGGAAATTGCCTTCTTTAGCATTAGACATTAAATATGCAAGATTTGTTAGTACATAAAGAATATACCTCACAAAACTCACTACCATGCGTGTTTGCTCTCCACACAACTATAGTAGTCCTCAACACTCATGTTTAACAAAATGAATTGCAAAACTTTACGAGCTCTTTCAACAATTCCAAGCAAACTAAATTCAAAACAAACAAAACTTGAATATATCAATCCTAGACCTACCTCTTCAGAGAAGCGACATGATCAAGAAGATGGGCAATAAAGCAAACAGAATGACGAGGAATTTAATGATATGAGTAGTGCAATCGGACAACAATAAATTATCAAATATAATTGACTAAATGACTAATTGAGCAATGAAGCCATTTTTTTTTTTGGTTAACTAATGAGTATTTCTATAGAAGGAACGAATAACAGAAAGGCAACCCAAGAAATACACGATTTTTTTGTTATTTAATGGGTATTTCTATAGAACGAACAAATAACAAAAAGGCAACCCAAGGAAATACACGATTTGTTTTTGGTTAACTAATGGGTATTTTTGTAGAAGAAACAAATATCAGAAAGGAAACCCAAGAAATACACAATTTTTTTCTTTTTTTTTTGGTTAACTGATGGGTATTTCTGCAAAATAAATGATATCAGCAGCCAAACACAAGAAACACACGAATTTCTCCTTTTCTTTTGTTTTTGTTTTTTTTTTGATAATCCAACCAACAATGAAGAATACACGAAAGAGATGATAACAAAAGTATAACTAACCTGAGTTAGAGCCAAGGCTCTGATACCAAATGATACGAACTCCGATTATATGTAAACGAAACTCAACACCAATGTTGGTATAGGACCGTTCTAATAAAGGTTAAGGGATTTGTAGTTTTGACCTAATGATTATAAACAACCAAGAACTAGAACTATAAGATTCAAATGTCACTCCTAACAATAACAACATTGAAGAAGATAAGTCTATTGAACCAACATACTCAAGTATGAAAGTTTAGAATTAATTCTCAAAGAACAAGAGAAATAGCTCATACACTCATGAAAATAGGTCTGCCCCCTCCAGCCACCCTTCTTGCCCTTTTTATATGCTAACCCCTAAAAACCCTAGCTAATAAGATGAGCTTATTAAGGAAATTCGTCCAACCCATTAAATAATAATAAAAACCCATGAAAATAACCCATTAAGATGCTGAAATTCGTTCAACCTATTACATAACAATATAACCCATAAAAATAATCCATTTAAATGCCCAAACATGGGCTCCCAAATCCAACTTCCTTCCCAAGCCCATGGTTCTCAAATTCCTCCATAAATGACACATTTGCAAGCCCTTGTGAAGCCTCCATCATCCTTAACTTGTACCTAGCAACTTCCTGATAGTAAATGTCGCATAATAAGTTGTTGAGAGCTTCCTTTATTTTCTTTGACCTTGCCCTTGTCATTAGTCCTCCAAGGTTTTGCAAAGCATCAACTCCCTTGTTGATTTGAGCTGGTACAATATGGCTTCCATCAAATTGTGTGATTTAGAAGTGATCTTATTACATTATGGATGTAGCTCACACATTGTAGGTAAACTACTTAAAAATTGCTATGTGTTCTAGGGTGCTTGCATTTGATTAATATCCATATGACTGCTATTACATAAAGAAGCAAGATAAATAATTGGATCATCGACTCTAACAAGTTACAGAGGTTAATTTGGATAGATTTGCAAAAATCAAGTATCTCACACTAATTCACCCCCTTCCCTTTTCAGTGTAAGACCTATAAAGGTCCTCATTAAAAGGTATTAGAGTTGGTTTTCTTTATTGATCTAGTTTGTTTGCTTTGATTTGAAGTTATTTATTGGTACTCTGAGTCTTTACATCTATTGTTGGTTGATATCATGGATAACATGAACAATGTTAATAGTTAGGGCATTCCTACTTTTGATGGACAAAATTTTTAGTATGAAAAAATAAAATGCTCCCATATTTGATGTCACTTGGTTTGGATGTATTTGAATCTATTGTTAATGGCTTCATCTTTGTTGTTGAAGGTGCTACTATAATGCTTATTAATAAAAAGAATTTGGAGTGTGATGGAAAACCGAGAAATGACTTATATGCCTTTTTATTAGGCAAAGAATTCACCAAAGTGATAGGGTGGAACATAGCTAAGCAAATTTGAAACAAGTTAAAGAACATTTATGAAGGAGATTTGGTTGTGAAGTAGATTTGAAGACATAAAGATGTAGAATGATGAATCTGTGGATGCCTTCTTTATAAGAGTAAATGAAATTATGTGTTCCATTATAGGATATGGAGAGGGGATCAATGATGCAACTGTAGTAATAAAGATACTTAGAACCTTATTAGAAGCTTATAATGCCAAGGTTTCCTCCTTACAAGATATAGATTTGGATCGATTGCCTTTAGATGATTTGCACAGCATATTGGTGGCTTATGAAATGAGAATAGCCCCAATGAAGCAAAAAAAGAAGTTTAAGGCAAAAAAGTAGTTGACCTTTAAGATAATGAAGAAATTAAAGATTAAAGATCAAGATAAAGAATCTGATAGTAGCTTTGAAAAGGAAGATGGTGATATTGAATTGGATGAAGTCATGACATACATCACCAAAAATATGTGGAAAGGAAAAGGAAAGTACAAGGGAAAATTACCCTTGAACTACTTTAGTTGTGGAGACATAGGGCAATTTACTGTGGATTGTCCAAAGAGAATAGAAGTAAACAGTGATGATGATGATGAGCCAGCCCCAAGGTGGAGAACAAAGAAATCTAGCTATTCTAAAGTTGGAAATTCAAATGCTAAAAGGAAAAATCAACTATTTAGATCCAAAAGAAGAAATTATTTGAGCAAGCTAGATGAAAAGGATTCTAAAGAAGAAGTTGATGCTGATTTTAATGATGATGCAGCAAAGAATGTGTTGGTTACTAAAGTAGATTATGATCAAGAATCTTCAAGTGATGATGAATCAATTGAAGAGGAAGAGGAAGAGTTGGTACAGTAACTTCAGAATGAATTGAGAGCTTATTTACACAAAAATAACAAGTTGGAAAAAGAGGTAAAGCATCTTAAGAAGTTGTATAAAGATTTTGCTGTTGATGAATCTGATCTCTAGGTGAAAAAAAAAAGAGTACTTCAAGAGAATTGAGGAGCTGAGTGTAATTGTGGTGGAGCAAGGCAAGATACATAAAGATCTCAGTGCTATGGTGATTGCACAAGAGCAAGAAGTGCTAATTTTGCAAGCCAAGCTCCATAAGGTTGAGTTCAAATTGAAGAAGTATAAAGAAAGCTTTATGTAGGCCATGGAAGAGAGAGGAAGAGAGAGGAGAGTCATCTTTAGCAAATACCATCAAGGAAGATGCTACCAAAAAATTGGATAAGTGTCTAAGCAAACAAAAACCTCATTCCATGGGGAAGAAAGGACTTGGCTATATTTAAAAGTTGAATAAGAAGAAATTTGTGTTTGTGCCTGAAAGTAAGCACAATGACATTATTGAGAAAAGAAACCAACCCAATCTAAAATGGGTTAAGAGAGATGTGATGAAAACTCCCATCCAAAGGAGATAGGTTGTCAAATATGGAAAGAAGGTTGCCATAACAGTTGCTGAAGATAAGTGAGATAAGAGACATAAACTTGGTGAAAGAAAAAAAATTCAAATTTGAAGGATTTTGCTGGAGCTATGGTAAGTATGGGTACAAGGCTAATGTGTGTTAGATTAATGAGCCTATAATAAAGAGGAATGTGAGGCAAGAGTTTAGGGTGAGACTCTATCAAGAAAGGAGACAGTCTTAAGTGGGAAAAGCCATATTCCACTAAGAAATAGATTTGATTTATTAGGAGAAATTTGTGGAAGATGCGAAAAGGTTGGACATATTGTTGAGGATTGCTTAACATAAATGCTTGGTTAAAGGGTATAAAAGAGAACACCTACACATGCTTCCACATTTGGCCAAACATTGCTGCCCCGTCAAAGAGTGGAAAGGAGAACACCTACATATGCTTCTACATTCGGCAAAAGAAGAAGAAGAGGAAGAGAAATGATTATAGGTGTGGAAGTAGCCTTAAAAGCTTCTAAGAAAGAAAAACTATGGATCCTAGATAGTGATAACTCTTTACACATGACAGAAGACTCCAAGATATTGAAGAAAGTAGCAAAATATGATGAAAGGTCAGTTACATTTAGCAATAATAGTGTCTTAAAGATTAAAGGTGTCGGTGTTTCTGAAATTAGTGCAGAAAAGCTGAAATTGAAGGAAGTGCTTTACGTTGAAAGGCTAAACACAATTTTATCAGTGTTAGACAACTGTGTGATGATGGACATAAAGTTATTTTTGGCAAAAGTGGCTGTACGGTAAGAGATTAAGGGATGGTGTTGTTATTACTAAAGTAGAAAGAACATATGGAAACTTATACCAAGCTTTTAAAAGTAAAAACACATGGTACATAAATACCAAAGATGAGAATTTTTTGTGGCAAAGGAGATTAGGACATCTTAGACAAATGGGGTTAAACAAATTATCTAAAAATAAAGTTGTGGAAGATATATCCAAGCTAAGAATAGAAAGAGATGCAATTTATAGCACTTATTAAAAAAGGAAGTTGGTGAATGCTAACTACAAAAATGTGGAGACTCAAACAAAGAAGTCATTAGAGCTTATTCATACAGATATATTCACTAAACCTCTATAAAAAAAGATGTTCCAAAAGTTAAGGTTGAATTTATGTATTTAACCACTCCTTGAAGTCTAAGGTATGCCTCCAACCCCTCTCCCTTTCCCTCTTCTATTATTCTTTGGATTTGTTGTTAAATGAGGAGATATTTTGCATAAATCTAAAGAGAGTATATACTAATCAAAATGAGGAGTAGCTTAAAAAGGGGAGAAACAAAAAAAAAAAAGGAGTTAAAGGTATAGGTACATGCAAAAGGGAGATACATGTTCTAGGGAGAGTTATGTATGTTAAAGGTTGCTATTTGTGCTTAATTATTGATTATTGGATTTACTGTGTTGCTAACAAATCTAAAGGGGGAGATTGTTAAGCCCATCTTTGATGGCTAATGTTGGATTTATTGTCAATAGCATCTTACATAGTTGTTCTTGTTAATTTGATGTTATGAATGCCATTGAGATGCAGAGAGGTCGTTAGGCAAAACAACCCTTAAGTTGATGAATCATTGTTGACCATTGACCCTAAATTTTAAGGATCAAGGTTGATCGTTGACTGTTGATCATTGACCTTAAATTTTAAGAAGTTAATGTTGAATGTTGACCTTAAATTTAATGAATCAAATTTGGCCATTGATTGTAGGGCAACCCTTGGAATCAATGCTGACTGCTGATAACTGTACAACCTTAATTTCAAGGATCTATAGATACCTCTATATATCTTACAAGATCGATGTGTGGGTTGCAAAAAAATTAAGAGAATAGCAGGGGCTGCAAAGGTGAACAACAAACCTAAAGCCAAGGAGTGAATAGTAAACCTAAAGCTAAAAATAGGTTGAGCGGCAAAGAAAGAGGTAGCCACCAAAGAAAAAGCGATCGACCAAGGAAAAGGAGGCAGCCACCAAAGAGAGATGCAGCTAGCCAAGAGAGGTTTAGCACTAAGGAAAGGTGTAGTCGGTTAAGAGAGGTGTAGTACCAAGAAGAGGTGCATCAACTGGTAGCCTTACCAAAGGGAGAAGGAGTTGCAACAATTGGAAGCCACACCAACCAAAGGAGGAGTTGTAGCAACCAGTAACCCTACCAAAGGGAAAAAAAGAAGGCAACAGCCAGTCAAACCAAAGAGAGAAGAAGAAGTTGCAGTAGCCATTTAAGGAGAGGTGTAGTAGCTTACAAACCAATCAATGAGAGGTGAAACAACTGGTAAACCAATCAAGAAGAGGTGTAATAATTGGTAAACCAATCAAGGAGAGGTGCAACAGTTGGCAAACTAATAAAGCAGAAGGTGCAACAGCCACACTAAACTAAAGGAGACGTGCATCAACCACTCCAAACTAAAAGAGATGTGCAATAGCCACACTAAGCTAGAGGAGATATGCAGGAGCCACACCAAACCAAAGGAGACGTGCAGTAGCAAGCACAACCAGCAGCAATAGCAACAAGTGCAAACATAACCAACAAATGTAGGCATGACCAGCAAGTGCAAGCACGACCAATAACTTGTAGAACTGGTAGTAGGTGAATCATAACCAGCAGCTTGTAGCACAATTAGTAGTATGTAGCACAACTAGCAGCTTGCAGAACAACCAGTAGCTTGCAGCACAACTAGCATCTTGCAGCATAACCAGGAATAAGTAGCACCAACAACAAAAGGAGAAAACTTGCCCTGGCAGTAAGGCAGGCAGCACCAACAGTAGGAGGAGAAAACTTGCCCTGGCAGTAGGGTAGGCAACACCAGTAGGAGGAGGGAATTTGCCCAGTAAAAGGAGGAGAAAACTTGCCCTGACATCAGGGTAGGTAGCACCAGCAGCAAGAGGAGAAAACTTGCCCTAATAGTAGGGTAGCCAACACCAATAGTAGGAGGAGAAAACTTGCCTTGACAGTAGGGTAAGTAAAACCAGCTGCAGGTGAAGTAATTTGCCAAGGTAGTAGGTGAAGCAACTTGCCAAAGTAGTAGGTAAAGCAATCTGCCATGGCAATAGGAGAAGAAACCTGCCAAAGCTACAAGTAAGGTAGCACTGGTAGTAGAGGAAGAAACTTACCGAGACAGTAAGTGAGGTAGTATTGGCAACAAGTAGAGAGAACTTATTGAGGCAATAGGTGACGTAGCATTGGTAGCAAGTGGAGAGAACCTATAGCAGAGGTAACCTACAACTGAGAGAACCTACAGAGGAGAGAACTTGTAGAAGATAGACCCTGCAGAGAAGAGATTAGCAAAGTCTAAGTAAATACCAGTACTAAGGAAAGAGAAGATCCGCTATTTACATTAGTAACTTATGAACATTGAGTGATCATTCTTAGGAAAGTGTTAGTTACTAAATAAACTTTATGAAAAAGGGTGGGAGAACCTTGGAGTGATTGAGAGATCAAATCTTCTAGTGATTAGGAGATTAAACCTTTGAATGATTAGGAGATTAAATTTGTGATTAGGAGATCATTGTAAGTGGTTAAGGAGTGATACTTCCACAATATTAACTGTATCCCTTGATAACAAGAGTGAATTGTGTGATTTAGGAGTAATCTCATCTCACCAAAGAAATAACTGGGTGAACCACGTAAAAATTGCTATGTGTTATGCTTAATTGATATCAATACAACCGCACTCACATAAAGAAGTAAAATAAATAATTAGATCATTGACTTTAACAAGTCACAAAGGTTAATCTGGACAAATTTGAAAAAAGCGAGTATCTCACACTAATTCACACCTTCCCTCTCTCAGTATGTCTTCATATAGCAATTTTTACGTGGTTTACCCTCAATGTGTGAACTATGTCCACAGTGTGATAAGATCACTCCTTAACTATTTGTGGAAGGATCACTCTTTAACTACTTACAGTGATTTCTCAATCAAAGAGTTGATCTCTTGATTACTCAATAGATTGATCTCCCAATTGCTCCAAGGGTTTCCTACCCTTTTTCAAGAAGTTCATAAAAATTTTAGACTAAAACTTTCCTAAGAAGGATCACTCAATATCCATAGGCTACTATTGTAGAAAGTAGATTTTCTTCTTCCTTACTATCAATCTTTGCTCAAGCTTTGCTGGTCTCTTTTCTATAGATTCTCTACACTATTGCTACTGTCTCTCCTTTGTAGGTTCTTTACGTCGCAGGTTCTCTTCGCTGTAGGTTATCTCCTCTATAGGTTATCTACGCTATAGGTTATCTCCAGTGTAGGTTATCTTTGTTGTAGGCTATCTTTATTGAAGGTTCTTCGCTACAGGTTCTCTCTGTTGCAAGTCTCTCCCTTTACTACATGGTGTTGCCTCACCTACTACCTTGGTAGGCTCTCTTCTTTTGTTACTAGTGTTGCCTCACCTACTGCCTTGGTAGGTTTTCTTCCTTTGCTGTCAATGATGCCTCACTTACTGTCTTGGCAGGTACTCTTTCCCTGCTATTGGTGCTACCTTACCTATTATTTTGGCAATTTTTTTCCCTTACTATTAGTATTGCCTCACTTGTTATTGGTGTTGCCTCCTTCTGCAACAATTATTGCCTTTTTCTTGCTATAATTGCTACCTTCTCCTTGTTGCAATTACTGCTATCTTTTTGTTGTAATTGTTGCCTTCTCTTTGCTATAATTTCTACCTTCTCCTTGTTGCAATTGTTGGTTTCTCTTTGCTGCAATTGCTGATTTCCTCTTTATTGCAATTGTTGGTTTCCTCCTTGTTGTAATTGCTAGTTTCCTCCTTGATGCAATTTCAAGTTTCCTTCTTACTGTAATTGCTGGTTTTTTGCTGCTTCTTTTTCCTTTGGTTACTGCTATACCTTCTCCTTTTGGTGGTTACTACACCTTCTCCTTCAAGTGGTTATTGCACCTTCTCCTTCAAGTGCTTGTTGCACCTTCTTCTTTGGGGGTTGCTGCACCTTCACCTTTTGTTGGTTGCTGCACCTTCTCCTTCTGGTGGCTACTGCACCTTCTCCTTCTCCCTTTGGTTCGATTGTCACCATCTTTGGTGTAGTTGTTGCATGTTCTCCTCTCTTTAGTGTGGCTATCGGCTACAACAACTTCTTCTCCTTTTGGTGTGGTTATCGACTATTGTGACTTTTTCTCCCTTTGGTATGGCTACTGATTGCTGTAACTCTTTTCTCCCTTTGATGTGGTTGTTGGTTGCTGTAACTCTTTTCTCTTTTTGGTGTGGCTGTTGGTTGTTACAACTTCCTTTGGTGGCTGCCTCCTTTACTGGTTGCACCTCTCCTTGGTGCTACACCTCTTGTTGGTTGGTCACTCTCGTTTTGGTGGTTGCCTCTCTTTTTGGTGCTACTCCTCTCCTTAGCTGATCATTCTCTTTGCTATTCTCTCTCAAGTTTTTGTAGTATACACACATCTTGAAAAATGCATGGTTGTATTTATAAGCCTAAGTTTTAGGGTTTCCTAATCATCAATAGTTAGCATTAATTCCTAAAAGTTGCCCTACAATCAATGGTCAGATTTGATTACTAAAATTTAGGGTTAATGGTTAACATTGACTTCCTAAAATTTAGGATCAATGGTTAAGGGTCGACAATTAGCCTTAACCCCTAAAATTTAGGATCAACAATCAACATTGACTCATTGACTTTAGAGTTGACCTACTATAAAAAGTTTTGACCAACGACCTCTCTGTATCTTAATGGCATTCAAAACATTATCCATTAAAGATGGGCTCAACACATTGTCTTTATGATATTTTATAGATATGCATAAAGAAATGCAAGATTGGTTATGATAATCAAAATTGTTTTGCTTGTCAACTTCTTTTTAGCATTTACAAAGCACACATGCATATGGGAAGGATTAAGTCTACACAACTAACACCAACAATTTCTGTTCAAATGTTATTAGATTATGGGTTTTTATGTGAAATTCTTTTCCTTGAAATCCAACACACCAAAACGTTTGGGAGAAAATTGGTAGTTATGGTATTGAACCTAATGAGCTAAATACCAGAAACTGGAGTTCTTATCAATGTCGAATCAACTCCTCTAAAAATGGTTAAAGGCACTCTCCTTCTGGCCTAACATCATTTCTATGTTATTCATAAGGAGTGGATATTAGACGAATCTTATCATCCATGGGAAACAATGATTGCATCATTTGAACAATTTCAAATCATTAGAGTCTACATCAATAATTGGTAGTATTATTGTAATGGTTATCTAGAATACAACCTTTATGCTTAAGACAACATTGAAAGTATTTTTATGAAAATCGCTTTTTCCTATGTCCATCTACCACTTCATATGAATCACAACAAACTTAAAGAAGAAATGAAACAATCAAAGGCATTGGAAGAAGGAGCCCAAACCATGCATACCTAGAAGGATCTAATCCATAGGAAGGAGATCTTGAGCCAAAAAATAAAGGTTATTACAACTTTGAAGTGGTAATGGGAGATAAAGGCATAGACAATTTCATGGAGGAATAAACTCTATATTCCATTTATTATGAAAAAAAAAAGAAAGAAGAATAAAAAATGAAAAAGGAAAAAATGAAAAAAGAAAAAAGAAAAGGCAGAATGACTTTCCTTAAACCTAATCATCCCATATTTTAGAATAATTTAATATAAGAAAAATAAAATCAAAAACCCCTCTCAAAACCAAAACCATTAAAAAAACCCTTATAGTCCACTTCAAAACCTACGAAGGCCAAAACTTAGAATAATACAATCTAAAAAAGATTCTTTAAAAACCCTACAAATTCCTTAGCCAAATAAACTAAGGATAATCCTTTACCAAAACCCATAAGACTTGATCTTATAAAAGAGCCCAAATCCTCTTTAAAAATTAAGGTCCAACATACCCTGAAAACTCACAAAAAAATAGGCTAACCATACCTCAAAACTTAGACTGATAGTGGTCTAAGGAAATAAGACTCAATACTTTTCCAAAACCCATATAAAGTCCCAAGGCTACCTAAACTATTTTAAAAAGGGTCACATAAAACCTTAAATTAAAATCTACAAAAATGCCCAAGCCTATCCCACTCCTCAAAAGGCCCAAAAAGCCTAGCTTACTAAAAGACCAAACTCCTTTTGATGTAAAAGCAAATTCCCTCTACAAGACCATCATCACAAGAAGACAAAACTACTTAGGTGGAAAAGCAGATTTTCTCTAAAGGACTATCATTACAGAAAGACAAAATATCTTTCAGAAGAAAAGTAAATTCCCTTTAGAGGACCATTATTACAAAAAGATAAAACTACTTAGGTGGAAAGTAGATTCTCTATTAACTCAAAAGGCTTTTTTTGATAAAGTGGATTCCACTTGTCTGCCACTATGTCAAAAGAAGACAAAACAACCAATACACTATTCTTAGCCCAGAAGTCCCATGCAACGGTAAGGCTAGCCTAAGCCCAAACTAAAGAAGAATATTTTGTAATAATGAAGTAGATATTGCAGTCCAAAATATCTTCAAAAGGAACTTTAGCTTAAGTTACCCAAGCTTAAAACTCAAGCACATCTAGAGATGAAGAAGATTCAACATACATGCTTTAGGATAACAAAGATGACTACTTTGGACTATGCTCCACCAATTCAACTCTATTTTCAAATGAAGAACAAATACTTAATATGACTCAAAAACAAATACTTGATAAATTAGTAAACAAATACCTGAAAAACTTAGTTCCTAATTTTCTAACCTGAGAATTCTTGTAGGAAAACCCAAAAGTATATCCCTAACGAACAAAGGAAAAGTAATCCTAACCTAAAAAAGAAGAAGCCCATTCTTTTCAAAAAAAAAAAAAAACTGAGGCCCAGCTTACCTTAAAGCCCATAAAACGACAACCACTAACCCTAAGCCAAATAGCTTATAAAAAACCCATAAAAACTTGGGTTGACATGGTCCAAAAAGATGAAAAATCCCAACAACTTAAAAGGAGGGGAAAAAAAGGAAATCCTTTGTAGTTCAAGTAAGTCCTACTAGGGTTTTCATAGAAGGCAATATATAAACCAAGACTTATCTCTTTTTAGGGCAGCATACACATACACACACCAGAAAAAATGGACAAGGATACAGACCAAAAAAGGGAGAAATGAGACATTGCTGACACTAGAAACGTTGGGGATACAAACTAGAATTTGTAAGACCAGAAAAGGGTAACCACCATAAGATAGTGAGATTTGGAGAAGGGAAGATGTTAGAGTAGACCAAACCTAGAGAAAGAGAGGACATGAGACCTGGAGAAGGTGAGATATGAGACCAGGTGACACCAGAACACATCGGAAAACTAGAATTGGTGAGACTAGAAAAAAGGGAAATGGGTGACACTAGAACACAACAGAAGACCAGAATTGGTGAGACCGAAAATGGGTGAAACTTGTGAGACCAAAGGAGACATGAGAATAGAAACGGGTGAGACCAAAAAAGGGAGAAACGTGTGAGACTAAAGTAGACGTGAGACCAGAAACAGGTAAGGTTAGTAGGTCTGGTCTGTAGGTTTGGGGACTATTATGATTAGTAGGTAACAATAGATCTACCTTATGGTCTGTAGGTCTGGTCTGTAGGTTTGGGGACATGAGACCTGGATATTATGATTAGTAGGTTTGGGGACTATTATGATTAGTAGGTAACAATAGATCTACCTTAGTTGAATCTGATAAAGAGTTCACTTTTAAGAAGAGTTTGAAGTTCTTCACATACCTACATATTGACTGGAGTTAAAGTATTAAAGAAGTAGAATACTTTGGCTTAAATTATAAGAGTGTTTTTAAGGGGTGTGATACTGATTCACCCCCCTTCTTTGTATCACAAACTAGTAGATCTAGGGTGAAGTTGGGAACTTTAATTGGTATCAAAGCACAGGTTCACCAGTTTGAAGTTTAACAGTTTGGTGTACTAGTTTGAAGGGTTTTAGAAGTTTTAACTTGTTAGCATATTGAGAAATGGATGCCAGTACCAGCACCAACACTACTTACAACGAGAAGGTTTCAATCTTTAATGGAACCAACTACCACTTGTGGAGAGTGAGAATGCAGGTGGTATTTGTAACTGTGGGCATGAACGTAGTGAAATCGATACAATAGGGTTTTGAGCCTCCAAAAGAAGGTAGAGATCCAACCCGAGAGGAATTAAGGTAGTTTGAGGTCAATGGGAAGGCCTCAAATGTCATCATTTCAGCATTGAAAGATGCTGAATATGCTAAAGTTATAGATTGCAAATCTGCTAAAGAGATATGGGACAAATTGCAGAAGGTCTACGAAGGTGATGGCAGAATGAAGGAGGCCAAGCTTCAAGTTTTCAAGGAGAGATATGAATCCCTTATAATGCAGAAGAATGAGACAGTCCAAGAGTTCTTCACTAGGGTTATTGATGCTGTAAACGACCTTAGAAGTCATGGGAAGAACAAGAATTCTACCTGAGAGGTTTGCCTCAAAGGTGGTAGCCATAGAGGAGAGTAAAGGTCTCAATTCTATGTCACTGCATGATCTCCATTGCAATCTTATCGCATATAAGATTAGAATAAAGTCAACTGAAAGGTCCTCAACATCAAAGCTATTGAAGGAGGCAACTTTCAAAAGCTATGAGACACTTAAAGATAAGAGAAGAGGAAAATCATCCAATGAGGATGATGATGATGATAAGGAAGAAAGTGAATGTGAAGTGTTGGCTTTCTTCATAAGGAAATTCAAAAAGGGGTCTAAAAAGGGAAAAGGACAGTTGTCCTTGAAATGTTATTGTTGTGGGCAAATTGAACACTTTGCTTCTTAGTGCAAAGTGAAACTTGATAATGAAGATGAGGATGGTGATGATGAGCAGAATTCAAAATGGAGAAGACCATGATTCAAGTCAAGGAAGTCCAGCAAGAAGACTATTAACCCATAGAAGAAGAAGAGAAGCTCATTCAAGAGTTATGTGAGCCAAACAAAAGAAGCCAATGAGGAGGAAGGTGTAGACTCATTAGATGAGTATGCCTTTATGGTATCAGCTCGATGTAGTAGTTCAACCTTTGAAGAGGAAAAGGAGATTGATGAAGAAGAACCAGATCTTGAAGCTGAGTTAGAAGTACCTTCAAAGGAGACAATCAGATGGGGTAGAACCATAAGAAGGTTGGAGGCTCATATAAAACAAGTTGAAGCAAAAATTGAGGAAGCAGAAAGTCAAGGATGAAATAAGGGTTGAACATATTGACTTGAAGAGAAGATTTGAAGAACATATCAAAATATGTGAAGACCTTACTATATAACTTGGCTCAAGGACTTCAACAATTAAAGAAATGGAGATAGAGTTGCTGAGACTTCAGTAACAACTCAAAAAGAGTGAAGAGAACTTGCAAAAGTTTGAAGTGGTAGGAGAAACAAGCTTTGTAAGAGAAAAAAAAGAATGAAGAGAAAGTGTAGCAATTTGATGTTGCACTGCTTAAAGAGAACGAGACTTTGCCATAGAAGTTGAAAGAGAAGGTTGTGACTCAGGAGAAGATAATTGAAGAAGAGAAGACAATTATCAAACCAAAGCTAAGGCCAAAAATGATGTATATGGTTAAAGAGCAACAACCCATAGTTGCTACGTCTTAGAAAGAAAAGACTGTTCAGCTAGGAACAGTGAATGTTGAAAATAAAGAAGATTTGAGGAAGCAATCTAAGGTTGCAAACAAAATTGAAGAAGAGATAGTCAACCAGCCAAGGGCAATGGCTGAACAAAAGAAGGAGAAGAAGTTAGCTGAAATGAAAGCCACACAAACAAAGAAGCCAACAACCTTGCCTACACAACAAGTAATGAACAAAAGAAAATAAGCTGTGATTAGACCTAAGAAGTGGGATGAAGTTCCCAACTTCACCCTAGGATCTACTAGTCTGTGATACTAAGAGGGGGGTGAATCAGTATCATACCCCTTAAAAACATTTTGATAATTTAAGCCAAAAATGAACTTTTTTCCAAATTCAACTAAGGTACATCTATTGTTACTTACTAATCACAATAGTACCAAAAGTTACCTTTCAAACACTTTGTCTGTTAGATGAATCGATTGTTCTTGACTAGGTATTCTTTTAAGTTATGGGTTTTATGATTCTTTAGCTATGTTCATAACTCAATTCAAAACACAGAATGTAAATTCAAAGCAAGGAAATGAGTGATTTAAGTGGTTTCATCAATGTGACGTACTCCATGGTGGTAGGGATTCTTCCTCTACTAAGACAATTCACTATACTTGAGAACACCAGTGTGGTATCCCCTATGATTACAATGGATGTCTTAATCTTCTACTCCTTTCACTATTGCAAATACAAAGCAATTACAACACAAAGAGTGTCACTTACTGTATCAACCCTTCTTCTACCTTGTGTTGCCTTTGTCTGATTTGAATAGGCTGCTTCACTACCACTTGGAACATCCCCAAAACACTCTCTAACCTCTCTTGAAGAAATCTGAAATGCTTCACCAAATTTCTTCTCTAGGTTGTCTTACCCAACTCCTGGTCTCACTGTCTCATCGTTTCATGGCCTGCCTCACGCTAATGGTCTGTTGGTTCACGTTTCTCAGCCTGCCTCACGCTTCTGGTTTTGCTGGATCATGTCTCTCCCATCACACATTCTAGTCTGTCATGCCTTGTCACACCTTCCTGTTCTGGTCTCACTGGCTCCAGGTCTGATCTAGTCTCACCTGTTCTAGGTCTGATCTGGTCTCACCAGTTCCAGGTCTAGTTTGGTCACACTTGATCTCACGTTTCCTGGTCTCACCATTCTGGTTAGGTCTGGTCTCACCTGGTCTCACATTTCTAGGTCTCACCTGGTCTTGTGTTCTGGTTTGGTCTCACATTTCCAGGTTTCACCTGGTCTCACATTTTGGTCTGGTCTCACCTGTTGCACACTTCGCTGGTCTCACATCTTCTCTAGTCCAGATCTGCTCTCACGTCTCACAGTTTTTAGTCTGATCTGCTTTAACGTCTCACCTTCTCTAGGTCTCATGTCCTCTCTTTCTGGTCTGCTCTAACGTGTTTCTCTATCTTACGGTGGTTCCACCAATTCTGGTTTGCTCTTCTTGATTCTGGTCTGCTTTGTTTCACTATTTTTCAGGTGGTTTGCTCTCACATCTCCCCTTCTCTAGGCCTCACGTTTTCAGGTTTAGTCTGCTCTATCTTCTGGTGATTACTTCAACAAAGAGATAAGTCTTGGTTTATATATTCCCTTTTATGCAAACCCTAGTAGGGTTTACTGGAGCCATGACGAATTTCCTTTCTTACCCCTCTATGTGGCTTCATATTACTGTTCCATTCAAAATTCAGCATTATCCCTTGAATGCTTGAATGAGCTACTTCTGCTTGTCTAGTTGACAACAATTACAACTCATATAACGCTATGGGAACAACAATCTCCCCTGTTGTAATTATTGGCAATACTCACAAAGAACACTCCTTAAATATCTTCTTAGAGTAATAATCCAAAAGTAGATGGATTACAACACTCCCTAAATATGCACTCCCCTTTCCTTAACAGCTCTTCCTGGACTGTTGCTTCTCTTCCCCTTTGCCAACCAATTACAAATTTTAAAAACCCACAAAGTAGAGATGGAGGATCACCTAAACTTCAGGCTTGAGGAGGCATTTGCATAGATAGACTCATTCTATGCTTTTCAAATAACTCTGTGGATAGAGGTTCAGTTAGAATATCTAAGATTTGATCTTTAGTGACTTGATTTGACCTCAATACTTTGATCTTCTTTCCACTCTCATTTTCAGCTAATCTTCTATATCTCTTGAAGCATCAAATCTCATCGGCCCACACAAATTAGTATGTACAATGTCAAGCACTACTTAAGAACTGAACTCTTTGGTCTTATACTGCTTTCTAACCTGTTTTCCTTTAGAGCATGCTAACCAGACATACTCCCTCTCTCTTTTGAGGTCTAAAATGTCTATAATTGCATAAGTAGTGGTCAGTTTCCTCATGTTCATCTGTGTTAAGTGTCTCAGCCTCCTATGACAGAGTTGATTTTCTTCTTCTTTTGTAAGTAAACAGCTACTTGTCTTGTCCTCATCAATCACATATAAATTTCTAGCTGTTCTCTTCCCGGTTGCAACAGTATTGCCTTTTTTACTCTTTACTTGGCAACTTGTTTTTGTGAATATCTCTTTATGGTCTTCATTGCATAATAGGTTGACAAATGCTAGATTATATTTGAGACCTTCAATGTGTAGAACATCTTTCAACTTTCCTTTTCCAATATTCACTAACCTTTGATGATTGATGTTGAGTGAATCATCATTGGCAAACTTGACTTTGCCTTCTCTTGACTTGTTCAACTTTGATAATTTACTTTTGTCTCCTGTCATGTGTGAAGTGCATCCACTATCAAGGATCCACTGCTTATCCTTATTGTCAGCCTTTAGTGCAATTTTAACTATATTATCCACATCCTTTTTAGCTTTATATTCCTTCTTTTGAACTAGCTTAATGATAGCTTTCTCCTTTTTCTCAGTTTTGACTATACCAATTGCTTTCATTGTGCCATTGAGTGCCTTCTCTTGTTCAGGAACAAGTTTCATGCATATCTTGGCATTATGACCATCCTGCCTGCACCTTTCACATTGTTCCAAGCCTGCCAATATAGCAAACTTGTTCTTTGAAACCATTGGTTTGGGCTTCCACCAACAATCCTTGTCAGTGTGTCCCTACTTTTTACAATATATGCAAACACTCACGATATGTGTTCTCTCCTGAATTTTGTATTGTCTCCCCCTATATGCAACATCGGATCTTCTCAAGTTGGAGACGTATACTGGTCTTCTCCACTAGCATTTATTTGCCTTATGATTCCAAACTTTACAATAAAGACAGTAACCTTGAAACTGCCTCTTCTTGGGTCTAATCATGGCTTGTTTTCTTTTGTTCATTACTTGTTGTGTAGGCAAGGCTGCTAGCTTATTTGATTGTGTGGCTTTCATTTCAGCCACCTTCTTCTCCTTCTTCTATTTAGCCATTGGCCTTGGCTGGCTAACTTTCTTTTCTTTAATTTTGTTTGCAACCCTAGGTTACTTCTTCAAATCTTCTTTATTTTCAGCCTTCATTGTTTCTGGTTGATCAGTCTTTTCTTTCTAAGATGTAGCAACTATGGGCTACTGCTCTTTAACCACATACATCATTTTGGGCCCTGGCTTTGGTTTGATAACTGTCTTCTCTTCTTCAGTTATCTTCTCCTGAGTCACAACCTTCTCTTTCAACTTCTGTGGCAAAGTCTCATTCTCTTTAGGTAGTGCAGCCTCAGATTGCTACACTTTCTCTTTATTCTTCTTTCCTTTTGTATAGCTTGTTTCTCCTACCACTTCCAGCTTATGTAAGTTCTCCTTACTCTTTTTGAGTTGTTGCTAAAGTCTCAGCAACTTTATCTCTATTTTTTCAATTGTTGAAGTCCTTGAGCTAAGCTCTATAGTAAGGTCTTCAAATATTTTAATCTATTCTTCAAATATTCAGTTCAAGTCAATATGACAGCCCTTATTTCATCCTTTTGACTTTTTGGTTCCTCACTCTTTGCTTCAACTTGTTTTATATAGGCCTCCAACCTTCTTATGGTTTTACCCCCTCTGATTATCTCCTTTGAAGATGCTTCTAACTGAGCTTCAAAATCTAGTTCTTCTTGATCAATCTCCTTTTCCTCTTCAGAGGTTGAACTACCACATCGAGTTGATGCCATAAAGGCATGCTCATCTGATGAGTCTACATCTTCCTCCTCATCAGCTTCTTTTGTCTGGCTCACATAACTGTTGAATGAGCCTCTCTTTTCCTTCTGTGGGTTGGCAATCTTTATGTTGGACTTCCTTGACTTGAATGATGGTCTTCTCCATTTTGAATTCTGCTCATCATCACCATCATCATCTTCATTATCAAGTTTCACTTTGCACTGAGAAGTAAAGTGTCTAGTTTTCCCACACCGATAACATCTTAAGGACAACTATTCTTTTCCCTTCTTAGACCCCTTTTTGTGAATTAAGCCAACAGTTCTCCTTCACTTTCTTCCTCCTCCTCATCATCATCCTTATTGGATGATTCTTCCTCTTCTCTTATCTTCAAATGTCTCATAGTTTTGAAAGCTGCCTCTTTTGATAGCTTTGATGTTGAGGAGCAATCAGTTGACTTTATTCTTATCTCATATGCAATGAGATTGCACTAAAGATTATGCAAAGACATAAAATTAAGATCTCGACTCTCCTTTATCACTGCCACCTTTAAGGCAAACCTCTCAAATAGAATTCTCATAATTTTCTTCACAATAGATGAGTCCTTGTTCTTCCCATGACTTCTAAGGTCATTTATAGCATCAATAACCCTGGTGAAGAACTCTTAGATTGTCTCATTTTTCTGCATTCTGAGGGATTCATATCTCTCCTTAAAAACTTGAAACTTGGCCTTTTTCATTCTGTCATCACCTTCATAGACCTTCTGCAATCTATCCCATATCTCCTTAATAGATTTACAGTTCATAACTTTAGCATATTCAGCATTTGTCAATGCTGAAATTATGACGTTTAAGGCCTTCCCATTTATCTTAAACTACCTAGATTCCTCTGAGGTTAAATCTTTACCTTCTTTTGGGGGCACAAAACCCTCCTGTATAGATTTCACCATGTTCATACCCATGGTTGCAAATACCACTGACATTTTCACTCTCCACATATGGTAGCTAGTTCCACTGAAGATTGGAACATTCTTGTTGTAAGTAGTGCTAGTGCTTGTACTAGCATCCATTTCTCAATATGTTGAACAAGTTAAAACTTCTAAAACCCTTCATACTAGTAAACCAAACTATTAAGTTTCAAACTAGTGAACCTAGGCTCTAATACCAATTGAAGTTCCCAACTATACCCTAAGATCTACTAGTTTGTAATACTGAGAGGGGGGTGAATTAGTATCACACCCCTTAAAAAACTTTGATAATTTAAGCCAAAAATGAACTCTTTCCCAAATTCAGCAAAGGTAGATCTATTGTTATCTACTGATCATAGTAATCCCCAAAGTTACCTTTTAAACACCTTGCATATTAGACGAATTGATTGTTCTTGACTAGGTCTTCTTTTAGGTTATGGGTTTGATGATTCTTTAGCTGTGTTCACATCTCAATTCAAAACATAGAATGTAAATTCAAAGCAAGGACATGAGAGATTTATATGGTTCCATCAATGTGACATACTCCACAGTGGTAAGGATTCTTCCTCTACCAAGACAATCCACTATACTTGATAACACCAGTGTGGTATCCCCTATGATTACAATGGATGTCTTAATCTTCTACTCCTTTCACTATTGCAAATACAAAGCAATCACAATACTAAGAGTGTCACTTACTGTGTCTACCCTTCTTCTAACTTGTGTTACCTCTGTCTGATTTGAATAGGCTGCTTCACTACCACTTGGAAGATCACCAAAACACTTTCTAACCTCTCTTGAAGAAATCTAAAAAATTCTTTGAGTTCTCTCAAATGCTACACTGAATTTTTTCTCTAGGTTGTCTCATACATTGAAAGTAAAGCAGTAGCTCCTACAATTCTTCTTCTTGTTGTACCTCCTACTTATGGGTCACCTATGATCTAATCCATGTCTTCTTTGTCCTTCTCTTTTGCACAGTCTTAGTTGCAAGAGAATCTCTTTCTTCATCTTTAGACTCACTCTTCATCAGCAGTGAGACCAGGAGACGTGTGAGACAACCTAGAGAAGAAATTCAGTGAAGCATTTGAGAGAACTCAACGTATTTTTAGATTTCTTCAAGAGAGGTTAGACAGTGTTTTGGTGATCTTCCAAGTGGTAGTGAAGTAGCCTATTCAAATCAAACAGAGGAAACACAAGCTAGAAGAAGGGTAGACACAGTAAGTGACACTCTTTGTATTATGATTGCTTTGTATTTGCAATAGTGAAAGGAGCAGAAGATTAAGACATCCATTGTAATCATAAGGGATACCACAATGGTGTTCTCAAATATAATGGATTGTCTCAATAGTGGAAGAATCCCTACCACCATGGAGTACATCACATTGACGGAACCCATTACATTCTATCTTTTGAATTGAGTTGTAAACACACCTAAAGAATCATCAAACCCATAACCTAAAGAAGACCTAATCAAGAACAGTCAATTTGTCTAATAGGTAAGATTTCTGAAAGGTAACTTTGGGGATTATTGTGATTAGTAGGTAACAATAGATCTACCTTATTTGAATATGAGAAAAAATTCACTTTTGAGAAGAGTTTGAAGTTGTTCACATGCCTGCATATCGATGAGAGCTAAAGTATTAAAGAAGTAGAATATTTTGGCTTAAATTATTAGAGTTTTGTTAAGGGGTGTGATACTGATTTACCCCCTTCTCAGTATCACAAACTAGTAGATCCTAGGGTGAAGTTGGGAACTTCAGAGGGTTAGTCAAATTTGTTAATGATAGTGTCTTAAAGATTTAAGGTATTGGTACTGCTGAAATTGGTGCAGAAAAGCTGAAATCGAAGAAAGTGCTTTATGTTGAAGGGCTAAAAGACAATCTAATTAGTGTTATCTAGCTTTGCAATGATGGACATGAAGTTACTTTCAACAAGAATGGCTGCACAGTAAAGAGACTAAAAGATGTTGTTGTCCTTACTAAGGGTGAAAGAACACATGGAAACTTGTACCAAGCTTCTAGAAGCATAAACACATGCTACATAAGTACCAAAGATGAACTTATTGTGGTATAGTAGATTAGGACATCTTGGACAAAATAGGCTAAATAGGCTATCCAAAAATGAAGCTATGAGAAATGTACCCAAGCTAAGAAGAGAAAGAGATGTAATTTACAGCACTTGTCAAAAGGGGAAGATGGTGAATGGCCCACACAAAAATGTGGAGATCCAAATGAAGAAGCCATTGGAGCTCATCCATTTAGACATTTGTGGGAAAATGAGATAAAGGTCAACCAAGGGTGATAGGTACTTCATCTCCTTCATTAATGATTTTATAATAATGGCTTGCATTATATTCTTGAAATATAAATCATAGGCTCTCTATAATTTCAAGAGCTATAGAAGGTTGGCTGAAAAATAGTTGGGGAAAATTAAAAGGCTCAAGACTAACAATGAGACAAAATACACATGTGGTGAATTTATGGATTATTTGGAGAAGTATAGAGTGAAGCATGAATATGCTAGTCCCTACACACCCTAACAAAATGGAGTGGCTGAAAGGAAGAACATAAGCCTAGAGATGGCAAAAACCATGTTGGCTGATCATGATACATCACATGGCTACTGGAGAGAGGTTATCACCACTGTAACTTAGGTTTAAAATAGATGACTGATGAGACCACTACAAAGAAGACACCTTATGAGCTATGGTATGGTAAGAAGCCAATTGTAAAACACTTTAAAGTGTTTGGGAGCCCTTACTTCATTCAAGTCAAAGGTAAGTATCTCAGCAAATTTGATGAAAAGGCTTATGAAGGTATATTCTTGGGTTATGTACCAAATGGAAGAGGCTTCAAATGCTATAACAAAAGGTTGCTAAAAATGGTAGACAGCTTTGATGTTAAAATGGTTGAAAATAGTGCTGCAATGCAATCACTACATGTGGAAGTTTAAGATGCCATGTATGACAATCGAAGAGAGTCTAACAGTGATGAATCCAAGGTTATCCACCATGAGGAAGACATTGATTCTCAAGTTACAAGTGATGAAGAAGAAGAATCAAGGTGTTTCCAGACTCATAAAATAGTGAGAGTTGAAGTTAAGGGCAAAAACATTATTGGCAAGAAAAAGGACTCTATGCAGACTAGAAGAAGACTAAGGAGTGGGGAACAAACCTCATTGATTTCCAAGATTGAACCCAAGTTTGTGGAAGAAGCATTAAAGTACAAGGAATGGGTGAGTGCTTTGAATGAAGAGCTTGACCAAATTGAACAGAATAACACTTGGTGTTTAGTCCTTAGACCTAAAGGAAAAATCATCATTGGAACTAAGTGGGTGTTCAGAAATAAGTTCAATGAAAAAGTTGAGGTGGTAAGAAACAAAGCAAGACTTGTCTGCAAAGGTTACTCACAAGTAGAAGGTGTTGACTTTAAAAAGACCTTTGCTCCGATGGCCAAACTTGAAGCAATCAGAACATTCATGTCCATTATTGCTCAAAGGACCTACAAAGTCTATCAGATGGATGTGAAGTGTACATTCTTGAATGGAGAACTCGAAGAAGAGGTATTTATCAAATAGCCTGATGGTTTTATACTTGATCATGATGGCTCAAGTGTGTGCAAATTGAACAAGGCTTTATATGGCTTAAAGCAAGCTTTAAGAGCATGGTATTCAATGCTAGATACATGCCTTAAGAATATGAAGTTTAGAAAAGGGAATGTGGATAGCAACCTGTATATCAAAGAAGACAACCAGGGCCAATTAATTGTTGTGGTTTACATTGATGACATAATCTTTGCTGCAATGAGGCCCTGTGAACTACCTTTGTTGAATAGATGAAGAAGAAGCTCGAGATGTCCATGCTTGGTGAAATGAAATTCTTCTTAGGATTACAAGTATTGCAAAACGAGGCTGGAATTTTTCTCTCCCAAGAAAAGTATGCTTGTAAGCTATTGAAAAGGTTTAGGATGGAGAATTCTAAAGAAGTAAGCACTCTCATCTTAGTTGGAACAAAGTTAAGCAAGGATAAAGAAGGCAATATGGTTGATCAGAAGGAATATAGGAAGTTGATTAGAAGCTTATTGTATTTGAAAGCATCAAGGCCTAATATTGTTTTTGTTGTAACCCTTTGTGCTAGATTTCAAAGTGACCCCAAGGAGTCCTATCTTGTGGTGGCTAAGAGAATTCTTAAGTATGTGAACAACACAACTAATTATGGGCTACTTTATGATAGGAGCAGATAGCTTAATTTGTATAGATATACAGATGTAGATTGGGGGCTAAAAATTGTGATGACAAAAGGTCAATGTCTGGTGGTGCATGTTATTTAAGTAGTAGATGTGTTTCATGGCATAGTAAGAAGCAAATTCAGTAACTCTAAGTACTGCAGAGGCTGACTATGTGGTTGCGACTCAAGCTTGTGCTCAACTACTATGGATGAAACAACAGCTTAAAGGTATGAAGGTGGATGTACAGCTACCATTGCTGATTGGTTGTGACAACTAGAGTGCCATCAATTTGTCAAAGAATACTATCCAACACTCCAAATCTAAACACATTGAAATCAAGTACCACTTCATTAAAGAAAAGGTGGAGGAAAATGAAGTAAAACTAGAGTATATGTCTACCTTAAAGCAAGTTGATAATATATATTCACCAAACCTCTATCAAAAGAGATGTTCCAAAATTTAAAGTTGATCCTATGAGTTCAGCCAACCCTCGAGGGTGAGGTATTTGCTAACCCTTCTCCCATTTCCTTTACTATTATTCTTTAGATTTGTTGTCAAAGGGGGAGATTTTTTTGCATAAATCCAAAGAAAGTATGTATTGGTAAAAAGGGGGAATAGCAAGTGATGCATGTTTCAAGGGAGTAAATGACTTTGTGCAAGGGATGTTGTGCATGGTTGGATTTAATGTGTTGCCAACAAATCCAAAGGGGGAGATTATTGACCCCATTTTTTATGGCTAGTGTTGGATTTGTTGTCAACTCCATCTCATACAGTTATATGTGTTGATTTGATGTTAAGAATGCCATTGAGATGTAGTAAGGTTATTGGGAGAAACTGGTGATGACTAATTAACCTTGGCATTGAGGAGTCAATGTTAACCATTGACTATTGACCCTAGATTTTAAAAAGTCAATGTTGATCATTGACCCTAAATTTTAAGACTTAAATCTAACTGTTGATTGTAGGGCAACATGTAGGAATTAACGATGACCATTAATGATCATATAGCCCTAATCCCAAGGCTTTATAAGTACCCTTAGGTGTCTTGCAAAAAGTAGAAAAGGGGTTGTAGAAGATTGAGTGAATGGAAAAAAGAGATAAGAGGCAAACCTAGGGAAAAAGAGAGGTGAACGACAAAGTGAAGGCAGCCACCAAGCAAGTCAATTGGCCGAGGAGAGAGTAGCAACCACCAAGGAAAGAAGGCAAGGTAGCCGGCCATAGAGAGAGTAGCAGCCACCAAGGAAAGAAGGCAATGCAAACAACCAAGGAGAGGAAGAAAGAAGGCAAGGCAGCTGGCCAAGGTTAGAGCAACAGCCACCAAGGACAGGCAGCAAGGTAGTCGGTTAAGGAGAGAAAGAAAGAAGGAGCAACTGCCAGCATGAGGTGGAGCAGCAGTTAGCAGGTGGTGGAGTAGCAGCTGGTATGTGGTGGAGTTGCAACAGAAGGGTCCTACACCAATAACCAACGTGTGGGGATAGCAGCAACGGCGTGAGAAAACAGTTGCAACGCACAGGAAGAGCAGCAACGATACAAGAAAACAGCTGCAGCCCATGGGAGAGCAGTAGTGGTGTAAGAAATCTGCTGCAACGCGTGAGGAGAGCAGCTATAGTGTGAGAAAATTGCTGCAGTATACAGGAAGAGTAACAGCAGTGAGAGAAATTTGCTATAGCACATTGGGAGAGCAGCAGTGACTCAAGAAAACAACTACAACACGCAAGGAGAGTAGTAGCGGTGTGAGAAAACTGCTGTAGCACATGAGGAAAGCAACAATGTGCATGGATAACAGCAACAACACACGTGGACAATAGACACAGCATGCATGGATAGCAAGAATAGTAGGTGTGGACAGCAGCCATAGTGCATGTGAACAGCAGGTGTAGAGAGCACAGACACTAGCCACAGCGTGTGTGGACAGCAGGCAAAGAGAGCGCGAACAGCAGTCACTACATGTGCGGTCAGCAGGCCCAAAGAGTGCAAACACCAACCATAGTGCGTGTGGACAGCAAGTGCAGAGAGCGCAAACACCAACCACAAAGAGTGCACAGCATGTATGGACAGTAGGCGCAGAGCACACGGACGGTGGGCACAACTTGTGTGGACAGCGGGCACATCATTTGTGGATAGTGGGCAAAGCGTGTGTGGACAGCCACAACAGCGTGTACAAATAGCATTTACAATGCACACGAACAGCAACAGACAGATGTGGCAGTGCATATGGACAACATTAACAGCGCATACTGATAGCATTAACAGTGCACGCGAACAGCAGCAAACAAACGCAGCAATGCATATGAACAGCATTAACAGTGTGAGCAAATAGCAGCTATAGTGCATATAGACAGCATTAACAGAGTGTGCAGCTAGTAGCAGCAGCACATGCAGATAACAGCTACAGAACGTGGTCAATACAGACAGCAAGTGAGATAACACCAGCAGTGAAGGATGGAGAAGATCCATATTCTACTTTAATAGATTGTACACATTGAGAAATTGTTCTCCAGGAAAGGTTTTTCCATAAACTCTTGATAGATTTATTGAAACAGGGTGGGATACCTATGGAGTGATTGGGAGATCATTGTTAGTAATTAAGGAGTAGTCCTTCTACAAGTAGTGAAGGAGTGATCCTTTCACAACATTAGTGTATCCTTTGATGATAAGAGTGGATTGTGTGATTTAAAAGTGATCTTATCACACTGTGGACGTAGTTCACACATTGGGAGTAAACCACGTAAAAAATTGTCATGTGCTCATAAGTGCTTGCGCATTGTTTCTTATTCGTACGATCGCACTAACATAAAGGAAAAAATTAGTAATTGGATCATTAGCTCTAACAAGCCACAGAGGTTAAATTCAAATCGATTTGTAAAAAGAGGATATCTTACACTAATTCACCACCCCTCTTAGTGTGAGACCTAAACCGGTCCTCATGAGGAACTCTCCTGGACGTGCTACTACTACTAGGAAGTCTCCTAAACGTGCAAGGGTGTGGTGTTTGTGCTACTGTCCTCCTGGATGTGTAGGGATGTTGTTCCCATAGCCTTGTATGGGTTGTAATTGTTGTCAACCAGATTTAATGCAAGAATGGAATAGTAATATGAAGTCACATGGAGGGGCAAGAAAGGAAATCCATTGTAGTTCAAGTAAGCCCTACTAGGGTTTTCATAGAAGGCAATATATAAATCAAGACTTATCTCTTTTTAGGACAGCACACACACACACACTAGAAAAAGGGGACATGGATACAGGCTAGAAAAGGGAGAAACGAGACACCGGTGACACCAGAAATGTTGGGGATACAGACCAGAATCCATGAGACCAGAAAAGGGTAGCCATTGTAAGATAGTGAGACCTGGAGAAGGTGAGATGTTAGAGCAGACCAGACCTGGAAACCGTGAGATGTGAGAGCAGTTCAGGACCAGAGAAGACGTGAGACCAGCGAAGCGTGCAATGGGTGAGACCAGACTAGACTAAAACGTGAGACCAGGTGAGACCTGGAAACGTGAGACCAGGTGAGACCAGTCCTGATCATAACAGTGAAACCAGGTGAGACTTGGAAACACGAGATCAGGTGAGACCAAACCAGACCTAGAACAGGTAAGACCAGGCCAGACCTGGAATGGGTGAGACCAGATCAGACCTGGAGTAGGTGAGACCAGAACAGAAACATGCGACAGTGTGAGCAGACCAGAAATGTGCAACAGTAAGAGCAGACCAGAAATGCGGGAGACGAGAAAATGGTGAAACACCGTGAGACCATAAAAGGGTGAAACGAGTGACACCAGAATACACTAAAAAATCAGAATTGGTGAGACCAAAAAAAGATGAAATGGGTGACACCAAAACATACAAGAAGACAATAATTAGTGAGACCAAAAAAGAGTGAAACGGTGAGAAAGTGAGATGGTGAGACCATGAGATGTGTGAGACAACCTAGAGAAGAAATTCAGTGAAGCATTTGAGAGAACTCAACGAATTTTTCAGATTTCTTCAAGAGATGTTAGAGAGTGTTTTGGTGATCTTCTAAGTCATAATGAAGCAACCTATTCAAATCAAATAGAGGCAACACATGCTAGAAGAAGGGTAAACATAGTAAGTGACACTCTTTGTATTATGATTATATTTACAATAGTGAAAGGAGTAGAAGATTAAGACATCTATTGTAATCATAGGGAATAGCACACTGGTGTTCTCAAGTATAGTGGATTGTCTCGGTAAAGGAAGAATCCCTACCACCATGGAGTACGTCACATTGACGAAACCACGTAAATCTCTTGTGTCCTTGCTTTGAATTTGCATTCTGTGTTTTGAATTGAGTTGTGAACATAGCTAAAGAATCATCAAACCCATAACCTAAAAGAAGACCTAGTCAAGAACAACTGATTCATCTAATAGGCAAGGTGTCTGAAAGATAACTTTGGGGACTATTGTGATCAGTAGGTAACAATAAATCTACCTTAGTTGAATCTGGAAAAGAGTTCATTTTTAGCTTAAATTATCAGAGTTTTTTTTAAGGGGTGTGATACTAATTCACCCCCCTTTCAGTATCACAGACTAGTTGATCCTAGGGTGAAGTTGGGAACTTTAGTTGGTATCAGAGCTTAGGTTCACCAGTTTGAAGCTTAACAACTTGGTGTACTAGTTTGAAGGTTTCAAAATTTTTAACTTGTTCAGCATACTGAGAAATGGATGTAGGTACCAGTACCAACACTACTTGCAGCAAGAAGGTTCCAATCTTTAATGGAACCAACTACCATATATGGAGAACGAGAATGCAGGTGGTATTTGCAACCATGGACATAAACGTGGTGAAATCTATATAGAAGGGTTATAACCATCCAAAGGAAGGTAAAGATCCAACCCTAGAGGAATTAAGGCAGTTTGAGATCAATGGGAAGGCCACAAATGTCATCATTTCAGCATTGATACATGTTGAATATGCTAAAGTCATGGACTGTAAATCTGATAAGGAGATATTGGACAAATTACAGAAGGTCTGTGAAGGTGATGGCAAAATGAAGGAGGCCAAGCTTTAAGTTTTCAAGGAGAGATATGAATCCCTTAGAATATAGAAGAATGAAACAGTTCAAGAGTTTTTCACCAGGATTATTGATGCTGTAAATGACCTTAGAAGTCATGGGAAGAACAAGAAGGACTTATCTATTGTGAAGAAAATTCTGCCTAAAAGGTTTGCCTCAAAAGTGGTAGCCATAGAGGAGAGTCAAGATCTCAATTCTATGTCACTGCATGATCTTCAGTGCAATCTTATTGCATATAAGATAAGAATAAAGTCAATTGAAAGTCCTCAACATCAAAGCTATCAAAGAAGGCAGCTTTCAAATCTATGAGACACTTAAAGATAAAAGAAAAGGAAGAATCATCCAATGATGATGATGATAATGATAAGGAAGAAAGTGAAGGTGAAGTGTTGGCTTAATTCACAAGGAAATTCAAAAAGAGGTCTAAGAAAGGAAAAGGATAGTTGTTCTTGAGATGTTATAGTTGTGGGCAAATTGGATACTTTGCTTCTCAGTGCAAAGTGAAACTTGATGATGAAGATAAGGATGATGATGATGAGCAGAATTCAAAATGGAGAAGACCATCATTCAAGTCAAGGAAGTTCAGCAAGAAGACTATTAACCCACAAAAGAAGAAGAGAGGCTCATTCAAGAGTTATGTAAGCCAGACAAAAGATGTAGGCTCATCAAATGAGCATGCCATTATAGCATTAGCTCGATGTGGTAGTTCAACCTTTGAAGTGGAAAAGGAGATTGATGAAGAAGAACCAGATCTTGATGCTGAGTTAGAAGTAGCTTTAAAGGAGATAATCAGAAGGGGTAGAACCACAAGAAGGTTGGAAGCCCATATAAAACAAGTTGAAGCAAAGATTAAGGAAGCTGAAAGTCAAAAGGATGAAATAAGGGATAAACATATTGACTTGAAGAGAAGATTTGAAGAACATATCAAAATATGTGAAGACCTTACTATGGAGCTTGGCTCAAGGACTTCAACAATTGAAGAAATGGAGATAGAGTTGCTGAGACTTCAGCAACTCAAAATGAGTAAAGAGAACTTGTAAAAGTTTAAAGTGGTAGGAGAAACAAACTTTGTAAGAGAAAAGAAGAATGAAGAGAAAATGTAGTAATTTGACGTTGCACTACCTAAAGAGAATGAGACTTTGCCACAGAAGTTGAAAAGAAGGTTGTGACTTAGGAAAAGATAACTAAAGAAGTGAAGACAATTATCAAATCAAATCAAGGCACTGAATTCACAAATGGAACTTTTAAAGATTACCTTGAGAAGCATGGAATTCACCATCAGATGGCAGCAATAAGAACACCTCAATAGAATGGGGTGGTAGAGAGGAAAAATAAAGTTGTGGTTGAAATGGCAAGAACTCTACTGATAAAATCCAAGCTTCACACAAGATTTTGAACAGAAACAACATTTACAACTGTACACCTATTGAACAAAGTTTTACTAAGGCCCAATACTGATAAGACTCCATATGAGCTATGGAGTGAGAAGAAGACAATAGCCAAGTATCTTAGAATTTTTTGTAGCCTATGTTTTGTGAAGAAGAAGAAGCAAACTTGGGAAAATTCCATGCTAAGTCAGATGAAGGCATCTTTATGGGATACTCAGTAAAGACAAAAAGTTACAGAGTTTTTCTGCATAAACTAGGAAAAGTGGTCACTTCCAATGATGTGAGAATAGATGAAAACTGGAAAACAATGCATAATGGAGAAGTTGAGGACAATGAAGAAGATGACTTCAAGATAGATGAAGAATCAGATCAACATGAAGAAGAGGGAAAAGAAGTAAGTTCAGACTCAGAGAAGGGTGAGTCTGAAGATGAAGAAAGAGATTCTCTTACAACTAAAATTGTATAAGAAATAAAGATAAAGAAAACATGGACCAATGATCATCAAAGAAATCAGATCACAGATGACTCATCAATAGGAGTTACAACAAGAAGAAGAATTGTGGGAGCTACGGCTTTACTCTCACAAGTTGAACCTAAATCTATTGAAGAGGCTGCACAAGACAAAGCCTGAGTCAAAGCTATCAATGAGGAGCTGGATCAAATCGAGAAGAATGAAACATGAGAGTTATTTCTAAGACCCACTAACAAGAATGTTACAAGAACAAAAGAAAATTGTTAGAGAAGAATGGTTGTTTGTGTAGCATGTACTTAGGTGATATGGATGCAAAGATAATTGGGAGTTTACCAGTGAGTGTACTTTGTGATAATCAAAGTGCAATTGATCTCAACAAGAATCCAGTTCAACATTCAAGGAGCAAACATATTGACATCTGGTATCACTTTATCAACGATAAAGTGGAACAGGGCAAAATTCAGTTGGAGTATGTTGGCACTAAAGATCAAATTTTAGATATTCTAACCAAACCTCTGTCCATAGAGCTGTTTGAAAAGCATAGAATGGGTCTGTCTGTGCAAATGCCCCCTCAAGCTTAAAGCTCAAGTGAATCCTCCATCTCTACTTTGTGGGTTTTTCAGATTTGTAATTGGTTAGCAAAGTGGGAGAGAAGCAACAATGCAAGAGGAGCTATTAAGGAAGTGGGAGTGTATATTTAGGAGGAGTCAGTAATTGCTACATAATGGCTTTTGTTATGAGTGTTGCTAACAATTACAAAAGGGGAGATTGTTGTTCCTACAGCCTTGTATGGGTTGTAATTTTTGTCAACTAGATTTAATGCAAGAATGGAACAGTAATATGAAGTCACATGAAGGGGCAAGAAAGGAAATCCACTGTAGCTCAAATAAGCCCTACTAGGGTTTTCATATGAAGTCACATAGAGGGGTAAGAAAGGGAATTTACTGTAGCTCAAGTAAGCCTTACTAGGGTTTTTATAGAAGGCAATATATAAACAAAGACTCATCTCTTTTTAGGGCAGCACACACACACACCAGAAAAAGGGGATACAGATACAGACCAGAAAAGGGAAAAACGAGACACGGGTGACACCAAAAAAGTTGGGGATACAGACCAGAATCCGTGAGACCAGAAAAAGGTAGCCACCGTAAGATAATAAGACCTAGAGAAGGTGAGATGTTAGAGTAGACCAAACCTGGAGAAAGAGAGGATGTGAGACCTAGAGAAGGTGAGACATTAGAGCAAACCAGACTTGGAAACCGTAAGATGTGAGAGCAGATTAGGACTAGAGAAGACATGAGACCAGCGAAGCGTGCAACGTGTGACACCAGACTAGAACGTGAGACCAGGTGAGACCTGGAAAGGTGAGACTAGACCAGACCAAAACATGAGACCAGGTGAGACCTGGAAACGTGAGACCAAGTGAGACTAGACTTAACCAGAGCGGTGAGACCAGGTGAGACCTGGAAACATGAGATTAGGTGAGACCAGACCAAACTTGGAACGGGTAAGACCAGACAAAACCTGGAATGGGTGAGATCAGATCAGACCTAGAGTAGATGAGATTAGGTGAGACCAAAACAGAAACGTGCGAGCAGACCACAAACGTGTGACAGTGAAAAATAGACCAGAAATGCAGGAGACAAGAAAAGGGTGAAACACCATGAGACCAGGTAAGGCGTGAGACCAAGAAAGGGTGAAACAGGTGACACCAGAACACACCAAAAGACCAGAATTGGTGAGACCAGAAAATGGTGAAACATGTGACATCAGAACACACCGTAAGACCCAAAAATGGTGAGACAGTGAGACCAGTAGATGGGTGAGACCGTGAGATGGTGAGACTGGGAGTTGTGTGAGACAACCTAGAGAAGAAATTCGGTGAAGCATTTGAGAAAACTCAACGAATTTTTCAAATTTCTTCAAGAGAGGTTAGAGAGTGTTTTGGTGATCTTCCAAGTGGTAGTGAAGCAGCCTATTCAAATCAAACAAAGGCAACACAAGTTAGAAAAAGGATAGAAACAGTAAGTGACACTATTTGTATTGTGATTGCTTTTTATTGCAATAGTGAAAGGAGTAGAAGATTAAGACATCCATTGTAATCATAGGGAATACCACACTGGTGTTCCCAAGTATAGTAGATTGTCTTAGTAGAGGAAGAATCCCTACCACTGTGGAGTACATCACATTGACAGAACCACGTAAATCTCCTGTGTCCTTGCTTCAAATTTGCATTCTGTGTTTTGAATTGAGTTGTGAACATAGCTAAAGAATTATCAAACCTATAACCTAAAAAAAGACCTAGTCAAGAACAACTGATTCATCTAATAGGCAAGGTGTATAAAAGGTAACTTTAGGGATTATTGTGATCAGTAGGTAACAATAAATCTACCTTACTTGATTCTAGTAAAGAGTTCATTTTTGGCTTAAATTATCAGAGTTTTTTTTTAAGGGGTGTGATACTAATTAACCCCATCTCTCAGTATCACAAACTAGTAGATCGTAGGGTGAAGTTAGGAACTTCAAGGGACATCTGCTGCTACTAGTATACCCTTCTGGATGTGCAGAGGCATGTTGCTAGTCTTCTAGAAAGCCTCCTAGATGTGCTAGTGTGGTGGTCGATTGTTGCTGCCACCTTTGTGAGGGCTTATTGGTGCGATGGCTATCTTGGTGAGGTTTTGCTGGTGTGGGTGGCTAGCTACCTTGCTTTTTTTCTTTCCTCCTTGGCTGGCTGCACCTTGCTACTTCTCTTTGGTGGTTGCTGCACTCTCATTGGTCAGCTGCCTTGCCCTCCTTCTTTCTCTCATTTGTTGGCTACCTTGCCTTTGCCATTCACTCAATTTTTTGTAGCCCTTTATTTTCTTTTTGCAAGACACCTAAGGGTATTTATAGAGCCTTGGGATTAAGGCTACACGATCATCAATGATCATCATTAATTCCCATATGTTGCCTTGCAATTAACAGTTAGATTTGAGTTCTTAAATTTAGGGTCAATGATCATTTTTGACCTCCAAAATTTAGGGTCATGGTCAACATTGACTCCTTAACGCCAAGGTTGACTTGTCATCATCGGTTTCTCCCAATGACCTCACTACATCTCAATGACATTCATAACATCAAATCAATACATATAAACATGTGAGATGGTGTTGACAACAAATCCAACATTAGCCATCAAAGATGGGCTCAACAATCTCCCCCTTTGAATTTGTTGGCAACACATTAGATCCTACAATGCACATATAACAATTGTTGACATTCACTACTCCCCCTGCATATTATCATTCACACTTCCCCTAAAACATGCATCACTTGCTACTCCCTTTTTTTACTTCTCCCCTTTTATCTATCAAGCTACTCCCCATTTTTATAAGTATACACCTTCTTTAGATTTATGGAAAATATCTTCCCCTTTGACAACAAATCTAAAGAATAATAGAAGAGGGGAAGGGAGAAGGGTTAAAGAATACCTCACCCTCTAAGGGTTGGCTGAATACTTAAGTTCAACCTCTTTTGTCTAAGATGGCCTAATCTTCCATGCCACAACAAATTCTCATCTTTAGTGCTCATGTAGCATTTGTTTTTGCTTCTGGAAACTTGATATATGTTTTCATTTATTCTTTCACCCTTAATCAGCACGTCACCATCATTTAATCTCTTTACAGCCACTCTTGTTGAAAGTAACTTCATATCTATCATCATAAAGTTGGCTAACACTAATGAGATTGTGTTTTAGCCCTTCAACATAAAGCACTTTCTTTGATTTTAGCTTTTGTACACCAATTTCAATAGCACGAATACCTTTGATCTTTGGCACCATCATTGCCAAGTTTGACTAATCCTCAATCATATTTTGCTACTTCTTTAAACTTCTTGGAATCTCTTGTCATATGTAAAAAGCAAACACTATCTATGAGCCATGGCTTTTCTTTCTTGGAAGCTTTTAAGGCTACTTTCACAACCATAGATGTTTCTCTTCCTTTGTTTCTTCTTAGGCCAAATGTGGGAGCATATGTAGGTGTTCTCCTTTTTACTCCTTGACTCGGTAGCAATGGTTAGTATGTTCTTTTTTGCACTCCTTGATTAGGCAGCAATGGTTGGTGGGTTCTCTTTTGCATTCTTTGATCAGGCAATAATGTCAATCAATCCTCAGTAGTGTGTCTAACCTTATCACATCTTCCACAAATCTCTTCTAGCACATTAAAGCTATTTCTTAGTGGAATATGACATCTTTCCACCTAAGACTACCTCTTTTCTTGATAGAGTCTCCCCCTAGACTTTTGCCTCACACTCCTCTTCATTATAAGCCAAGTATACCAACATGCATTAGCCTTGTACCCATACTTACCACAGCTCTAGCAAAAACCTACGAACTTTGACAACTAGTGTGGTCTTCTCACGATCTTTGACAATCTATCTCCTTTGGATGGGAGTTTCTACCATATCTTTCCAAACCCATTTTAACTTGGATTGGTCTTGCTTTCCATCACATCATTATGCTTGCTTTTAAACACAAACAAATTTTTTTTTCTTTTACCTCCTCACTCAGCTTTTCAATGTAGCCAAGTCCTTTCTTTCCCATAGAATAAGGTCTTTGATTGCTTAGACACCCATCCAACTTTTTGGTAGAATCCTTTTTTATGGCATTTGCTAGTGATGACTCTCTTTTCACTTCCATGGCCCATATAAAGCTTTCTTTATGTTTCTTTACCTCAGACTCAGCCTTGTGAAGCTTGGCTTGCAAATTCAATATCTTTTACTGTTGTGCAATCACCTTAGCACTAAGGTAGGTGTATCTTGCCTTGCTCTACCTTAAGTACACTCAACTCCTTAATTCTCTTTTGCTTCAAACTCCTTTACCTTCAACTAGAGATTAGATTCAATATGAGAAGACTTTTCACATAACTTCTTAAGATGAATTAACTCTTTTTCCAACTTACTGTTATTATGCAAGTAAGTTCTCAACTCATTCTCAAGTTGCTACAACAACTCATTCTCTTACTCTTTTGTTGATTCCTCCTCACTTGAAGATTCTTGATCATCATTTACTTGAGCAACCAGCACATCCATTGCAGCCTCATCATCAGAATCATCATCACTTTCTTCTTAAAAATCTTCTTCCTTCAACGTTCTTAGGAAATTCCTTCTTTTGGATTTGAAAAACTTTTTTTTTTCCTTTAGCACTTGAATTTCCACCTTTAGAATAGCTGGATTGCTTTGTCCTCCACTTTAGGACTTGCTCATCATCATCCTTACTGTTTGCTTCTCTTCTCTTTGGGCAATCCATAACAAAGTGGCCAATTGCTCCATAACTCAAGCACTTCATGGGTAGTTTTCCCTTGTACTACCCTTTTTCTTCCCTCATATTATTAGTGATGTATGTCATGACCTCATCTAGTTCAATATCATCATCTTCTTCTTTAGAGCTGCTAATGGATTCCTTTTCTTGGTCTTTAATCCTTAACTTCTTCATTACCATGAGGCTAGTTCCTTCTCTACCTTAAACATCTTTTCTTTCTTCATTGAGGCTATTCTCATTTCATAAGCCACCAATATGTTGTGCAAGTCATCTAAGGGCAGTATATCCAGATCTCTATCTTCTATTGAAGAGGCTTGGCGTTGTAAGCTTTCAGCAAGCTTTTAAGTATTTTCCTTACTATAGTAGCATCATTGATCTCCTCTCCATAACCTCTAATAGAGCACACAATTTTGTTGACTCTTGTGAAGAACGCATCTATAATCTCATCATTCTGCATCTTTATGTCTTCAAATTTGCTCCTCCTTTGTAGCTTGGCTTCCTTTACAACCTTGTCTCTTTCATAGATATTCTTCAATTTGTTCTAGATTTGCTTGGTTGTTTTGCACCCCATCACCTTGGTGAATTCTTTATTAGAAAGGGATGCATATAAGGCATTTATCACCTTTCCATCACACTCCAAGTTCATTTTATCAACTAGTGTCATAGGATCACCTTCAACAATAGGGATAAAGCCACTGATAGTAGACACAAGCACATTAAGACCAAGGGACATTAGATATGGGAGCATTCTATTCTTTCATAACTAATAATTTTGTCCATCAAACATAGGGATACCCTTGCTGTTGACACTATTCATGATATCCATGATCTCAAGCACTATTATCTGTGTGTGCTACTAACGTTGTCCACACGTACTCCATATACACTGCTTCTATTGTTTGCACACATAGCTACTATTGTCACTTGTGCTATTACTATTGTTTGCACACACTCTGCTATCCACATGCGTTGTGGCTACTATCCACATGCACTATTCTTACTATCCAAGTTTGCTATTGCTATCTACTCGTGTTGCTACTATTATTTGCCCGTGTTGCTATTGTTTGCTTATGCCATTCTAGCTATCCTCAAGTCTTGTAGTTGTTTTCTTATACTATAGCTGTTATCCCCGTGTGTTGCAACTATTTTCTTGCACCACTGCTGCTATCCCTACATATTGCTACCATTTGCTGGTGCACCACCTACTATTGCATCTTGGTTGCTAGTGTAGGACCCTTATGCTACTACTTCACCTCCTGTCAAACTCATATACTACTTCAGCCTCATTCTGGTTTGTCTTTTTTTGCTACTTTATTGGATTGTTGGTGTAGCTGTTGCCTTAGTGATGTTTGCTAGTATGACTGCTGCCTTAATGGTGTTTGCTGGTGCAGGTACATCCTCTTGGACGTGCTGCTAGTGCAAGGAAGCCTTCTAGATGTGCTACTACTACTAGAAAGTCTCCTAGACATGCTGTTGTTGCTGCTGGGAAGTCTACTAGAAGTGTTGCTATTGTTGGGAAGCCTTTTGGATGTGCTGCTGTTGTTAAGAAGTCTACTGGACATGCTGCTAGTGTTGGAATACCCTCTTAAACGTGTAGGGACATGTTGTTGGTGCTAGTATACCCTCCTAGACCTGTAAGTACGTCTGCTGCTACTAGTATACCTTTTTGGATGTGCAGGGATGTGCTGCTAGTCTACTGGAAAGCCTCATGGATGTGTTAGTGTGGTGGCCAGTTGCTGCTATCACCTTTGTGAGGGCTTGTTGGTGCGATGGCTATCTTGGTGAGGATATGCTGGTGTGGGTGGCTAGCTACCTTGCTCTTTCTTTCCTTCTTAGCCAGCTGCACCTTACTACTTCTCTTTGGTGGTTGCTACACTCTCCTTGGCTGACTTCCTTGCCTTTGTCATTCACTCAATTTTCTACAATCCCTTATTTTCTTTTTATAAGACACCTAGGAGTATTTATATAGCCTTGGGATTAGGGCTACACATTCATCAATGGTCATCGTTAATTCCCACATGTTGCCCTACAATTAACGGCCAAATTTGAGTCCTGAAATTTAGGGTCAATGGTCAATAGTTAATGGTCAATCTTGACGTTTAAAATTTAGGGTCATGATCAACATTGACTCCTCAACGCCAAGGTTGACTTGTTATCACCAGTTTCTCCCAATGACCTCGCTACATCTCAACGACATTTATAACATCAAATCAACACATGTAATTGTGTAAGATGGTGTTGACATCAAATCCAACATTAGCTATCAAAGATGAGCTTAACAAGACAATCATGATTCTCTCCTTTATTCCAATTTCATGTAAAATTCTTTTTACCATGGATATTATACTGGTATTATGAATTCTAGACTTAAAAGGATACTCCTATTGTAATAAGAAAATTCATAGTAAAATGGTGGATGCCTTTAGAAATTCAAAAAATCTCACTAAGGAAGCTATACAAAAATAGTTGGAAAAGAACCAAAAGGTCCACCAACTAGACCCAATTCTTAGCCTAGAAGTCCTATGCAACGATAATGCTAGCCCAGACCTAAATTAAAAAAGAATAATTTGCAATAATGAAGTAGATATTACAGTCCAAAACCTCTTCAGAAGGGAACTTTGGCCTGGGTTACCCGAGCCTAAAACTCAAGCATATTTGGAGATGAAGAAGATTCAACAGAAATGTTTTAAGACAATGAAGATGATTGCTTTAGACTATTTCTTTTAATAAAGCTGAAAAAAAATGACAAAATGTCTTTTGAAAGAAAAAATGTTTTACCTATGGAAGAAGGCTTTTTCCATATAAACCCATCAAAGGCCATATTAAATGCTTTCCTCATTAGATGTCATTATAAACCTATTGGCAACACAAAACTCCAAAAATACTATATGGCCACCCTTGAATACACTGAGTTTGCCAAATTCAAACACTTCTCTCAAGAGGAAAACCTTGTCAAACCTAGATATTCAACTTGCTTCCTTAGAGTATTTATTATTCTTTCCCTTAAAAGAGTAGAAAGACCTGCCTAGAATTTTTCTTTCCACAAAGGTTGGTTAGAATCATCTCTAAGTATAATTTTGATAAGAAAGGTGGATTTATAGTTTTGGAATTCAAAGAGTTTTTTGCATTTGAGATTACTAAGTAATTTAGCATTTTTGTCTTTAAGGTGAGAAGGATAGAAATAATAAGGAAGTGACAAGTTACCACATCTTCGATCGTTTTACCTAACGACTTTAGTTTTGACCTAGTGGTATCGAAGCCTAGGAGGGAGGAGTAAGTTATATCAAGTATTTATTTTTCATTTGTTCTATCAATTTAGATTTTGTTAAGGTTTTAAACATTGTCTTATTGTTTTCGAGTGTTCTTAAGTGGCCTTAGAGTGTATTGGGATTTTAGCCATATGTTGAAGGTGTTGTGTTCCTTGCTTTACTCCTTGGACTATAGGAAGCAATATATCACTGCTTTTTTCTTTTGAAAAAATAAACCCAGTCTTTTATATAATAACTTCCTATTCATCTTCTTCTACCTCCAAAAACTCTACTATTCTATCTTCTTTTGTCATGTTGTACCTTCTATTTTAGTTTTTAAGAAACTAAGAATGGAAAGCAAATCCATTTGGTCATTAAGATCAAAGGTATAATTTATGTATGTTTGTCTGTCTACTTTAATGTCTCTTTGTCTGTGTGTCTGTCTTAATATTTTGTATTCACTTCTTATATTTTACCTTGTAATTTTCATTTTTTTACCTCGATCTCCCTTCACTTATTTTGTTATTGTGCTTGCTTTTTAAGATTATCATTTCTTTTTTGTTGTGTTTATCTATATAATATTCTACCTAATATTTTGTTTTCATCGTTTGTATCTTGTTTGCTATTCTACATTCTTTATTGTTATTGGTAAGGACCTTTTTAGGTCTCACAATAAAAAGGGGGAAGGGGTGAATCAATATGAGATGCTCACTTTTATAAATCTTTCTGGATTAACATCTGTGACTCATTAGAATTGATAATTCAATTTTTATCTTTTTTCTTTACATGAGAGCAGCTGTATAAATATCAATCAAACACAAGCACCCAAGAACACACGACAATTTTTACGTGGTTCACCCATAATGTGTGAGCTATATCCATGGTGTGACAGGATCACACCTAAATTACACAATCCACTCTTGTTATCAAGGGATACAGTCATGTTATGGAAGGATCACTCCTTAACCATTTACAATGATTTCTCAATCACTTAACAAGTTGATCTCCCGATCATTTGAAGGTTTGATCTCCTGATTACTAGAAGAGTTGATCTCCTTATCACTAGATAAGTTGATTTCCTAATCACTCAAAGAAATGATCTCCTAATTACTCCAAGTGTCTCCCACCCTTTTTTAATAAGTTTATCAAAAGGTTAGTGACTAACACTTTCTTGAGAAAGATCACTCAATGTGTACAAGTTGCTATTATAGAAAATGGATCTTCTCCTTCCTCATTCAAGTCTTTGCTTAGGCTTTGTTTGTCTCTTCTCTGTAGGTTATCTCTTCTACATGTTATCTCTGTTGTAGGTTCTTTCCCCCTACTACTAGTGCTACCTCCTTTGACCTTGGTAGGTTTTCTCCTCTGCTACTAAGGTTGCTTGTTTTGCCTTGGTAAATCCCTTTTCTTGTTGCTACTACTACCTTACCTACTGCTTTGCTAGGTTCTCTTCACCTACTGCCGATGCTGCCTCTTTTGACCTTTGTAGGTTTTCTCCTCTACTACTAGGGTTGCTTGCTTCTACCTTGGTAGATTTCTTTTTCTATTACTAGTACTACCTTACTTGCTACCTTGGTGAGTTGCCTCACCTACTGCCTTACCAAATTCTCTTCCCCTACTGTCAGTGCTGCCTCTCCTACTGCCTTGGCACATTGCTTCACCAGTTGCCTTAGCAAGTTCTCTTCCCTTATTGTAGATGTTGCCTTTCCTACTACCTTGGTAGGTTGACTTCCCTTGTCCAATGTTGCTTTTCCTATTGCCTTGGTAGGTTGCTTCACCTGCTACCAGTGCTACTTGCCCTGCTGCCAAGGTACGTTTTCTCCTATGCTACTACAAGCTACCAGAACTGTTGTTAGGACACATTTTCTTTTTTAATGCTGCAAGCTACTAAACTTGCTACCAAGGCACATTTTCTCCTTTATTGCTACAAGTTGTTGGACTTACTGTCGGGGTACATTTTCTCCTTTACTATTGCAAGCTACTAGACTTGTTGTCAAGGCACATTTTCTCCTCTATTACTACAAGTTACCAAATTTGCTGCCAAGGCATGTTTTCTCCTTTGTTGCTACAAGCCGCTAGACTTGTTGTTAAGGCACATTTATTCCTCTTACTACTGATGTTGCCTACCCTATGGCTAGGGTAAGTTTTCTCCTCTGCTACTGTTGCTTGCACTTACTACTTGCTGCTGTAAGCTACTAGTCATGTCTGCAACTTCCTGCTATTGCTTCATGCCCTTGCTTTTATTACTAGCTTCCTTTACTACTATTGCTGGTTGTGATTGCTACTATAATTGCTAGTTATGTATCACCTACTACAATTGTTGCAAGCTACTAAATGTACTACAAGCTATTAGTTGTGCTGCAAGATCCCTCTTTGGTAGGCATATCCTTCTATCCTTGGGGTGGCTACAGCACATTCTTCTCTCCTTGGGGTGGTTGTCACACATTCTTCTCTCCTTGGTGTGGTTGCTACACGTTCTTCTCTCTTTAGTGTGGCTGCTACACATCTCCTTTGGTTTGGTGTGGCTACTACAACTTCTTCCTTGATTGGTTTAGTTGACTATTGCTTTTTTCTTCTCCCTTTGGTTTGACTGGCTGCTGCCTTCTTCTTCCTATGGTGTGGTTGCTGGTTGGTGTGGTTGCCTCCTTCTTTGGTGTTGCAACTCTCATGGCCAATTGCACCTTTCCTTGGTGGTTGCCTCCTTTGCCTTGGCCAATCACTCTCTCCTTGGTGGTTACCTCTTTTTCCTTGGTCAGTCACTCTCTCTTTACATTCTCTCTCAATTTTCTACTGCACATATGCCTTTCTCTCTTTGCAACCCTTACTGTTATTCTTTCAATTTTTCTGCAGCCCACACACATCTTAAAAGATGCATGGGTGTATTTATAAAGCCTTGAGATTAAGGTTGCACACTTATTAATGATTAGCATTGATTCCCAAAGGTTACCTTATAATCAACAGTTAAATTGAATTCCTAAAATTTAAGGTCAATGGTTAACCTTAACCTCTAAAATTTAGGGTCAATAGTCAACATTGACTCATCGACTTCAAGGTTGACCCACCATTAACAATTTTTCCCAATGACCTCTCTACATCTCAATGGCATTCATAATATTAAATCAACACATACAATTACGTAAAATGTTGTTAACAACAAATCCAACATTAGCCATCAAAGATGTGCTCAACAATCTCCCCCTTTGAATTTGTTGGCAACACATTAAATCCAACATTTAACAATGTACACATAGCAACCTTTGACATTTATAGCTCCCCTTGAAACATAATCTCCCTTTTGCATGTACTTATACCTTTAACTAACCTTTTTTTCTACTTCTCCCCCTTTCAAACTACTCCCCATTTTAATCAATATATACTTTCTTTGGATTTATGCAAAATATCTCCCCCTTTGACAACAAATCCAAAGAATAATAGAAGAGGAAAAGGGAAAGGAGTTAAAGGCATATCGTAACCTCTAGGGGGTGGTTGAACACATATATTCAACCTTTACTTCTGGAACATCTCTTTTGATAGAGGTTTGGCAAATAGATCTAAATGAATGAGTTCCAATGACTTCTTTGTTTGAGTTTCCATATTTTTGTGGGTAGCATTCACCATATTCCCTTTTTGTCAAGTGCTGCAAATTGCATCTCTTGCTCTTCTCAACTTGGGTACATCTTTCACAATTTCATTTTTGGACAATTTGTTCATCCCTGCTTGTCCAAGATGTCTCAATCTTCTATGCCACAACAAATTCTCATCTTTGGTGCTCATATAGCATGTGTTTTTGCTTATAGAAACTTGGTATAAGTTTCCATTTGTTCTTTCTCCCTTAGTAAGAACAGCACCATCACTTAATCCTTTTACCATATAGCCACTCTTACCAAAAGTAACTTCATGTCCATCATTACACAGTTGGCTAACACAGATAAGATTGTGTTTTAGCCCTTCAACATAAAGCACTTCCTTCGATTTCAACTTTTCTGCACCAATATCAATAGCATCAATACCTTTAATCTTTAAGGCACCATTATTGCCAAATGTGATTAACCCTCCATATTTCACTACTACCTTCAATATCTTGGAGTTTCTTATCATATGTGAAGAGCAGCCACTATCTAGGATCTATGGCTTTTCTTTCTTAGAAGCTTTTAAGGCTACTTCTATAGCCATAGTCATTTCTCTTCCTTTTCTTCTTCTTTGGTCAAATGTAAGAGCATATATAGGTGTTCTCCTTTGCACTTTTTGACTGGGTAATAATGTTTGGTCGAATGTGGGAGCATGTGTAGGTGTTCTCGTTTGCACACTTTGACTAGGCAGCAATGTCAAGTAATCCTTAGTAATGTATCTAGCCTTTTTACATTTTCCACAAATTTCTCCTAACAAATCAAATATGTTTCTTAGTGGAATATAACTTATTTTTACCTAAGATTGTCTCTTTTCTTGATAGAGTCTCCCCCTAGATTCTTGCCTCACATTGCTCTTCATTATGAGCCTATTACTCCAACACATGTTAGCCTTATGCTTATACTTACCATAGCTCTAGCAAAATCCTTCAAATTTGGATTTCCTCTTTCACTAAGTTCATGTCTCCTATCTTCAGCAATTGTTATGGCAACCTTCTCTCCATCTTTGATAGCTTGTCTTCTATGGATGAGAGTTTTCACCATATTTTTTCTAACCCATTTTAACTTAGGTTGGTTTCTCTTCTCATAACATCATTGTGCTTGCTTTTGATATAAACACAATTTTCTTCTTCTCTACTACCTTCTTATTTGGCTTTTTGATATAGCCAAGTCCTTTCTTTCCCATGGAAAGAGGTCTTTGTTTGCTTAGACACTTATCCAATTTTTTGGTAGCATCTTGATGGAAGCCATATTGTACCAACTCAAATCAACAAGGGAGTTGATGCTTTGCAAAACCTTGGAGGACTAATGATAAGGGCAAGGTCAAAGAAAATAAAGGAAACTCTCAACAACTTGTTATGTGACATTTACTATCAGGAAGTTGCTAGGTACGAGTTAAGGATGATAGAGGCTTCACTAGGGCTTGCAAATGTGTCATTTGTGGAGGAATTTGATAACCATGGCCTTGGGAAGGAAGTTACATTTGGGAGCCCATGTTTGGGCATTTAAATGGGCTATTTTCATGGGTTATATTTTTATATAATGGTTAGACGAATTTTAGCATCTTAATGGGTTATTTTCATGAGTTTTTATTATTATAGTGGGTTGGACGAATTTCCTTAATAAGCCTATCTTATTAGCTAGGGTTTTGGGGGGTTAGCATATAAAAAGGGCAAAAAGAGTGGCTAGAGGAGGCAAACCCATTTTCATAAGTGTATGAGCTATTTTCTCTAGTTTTTTAAGAACTAATTCTAAACTTTCATACTTGAGTATGTTAGTTTAATAGACTTATCTTCTTCAATATTGTTATTATTAGGAGTGGCATCTAAATCCTATAGTTCTAGTTCTTGGTTATTTATAATCATTGGGTCAGAATTTCAAATTCCTTATCCTTTATTAAAACAATCCTATACTAATATTGGTGTTGAGTTCTTACATTAATCGGAGTTTGTATCATTTAGTATCAAAGTTTGGGCTCTAACTCAAGTTAGTTATACTTTTGTCATCATCTCTTTCATGTGTTCTTCATTATTGGTTATATAATAAAAAAAAAAGAAAAGAAAAGAAGAAATTCATGTGTTTGTTATGTTTGGCCACTATTGTCATTTATTCTATAGAAATACCCATCAATTAACCAAAAACAAATCATGTATTTCTTAGATTTCTTTTCTAATATTTGCTTCTTTTGCAGAAATACCCATTATTTAACAAAAAAAAATGACTTCATTGTTCAGTTGTTCATTTACTTAATTATATTTGATAATCGATTGTTGTCTGATTGCACTGCTTATATCATTGAATTCCTTGTCATTCTATTTGCTTTATTGCCCATCTTCTTTGATCGTGTCACTTCTCTAAAGAGGTAGGTCTAAGATTGATATATTCAAGTTTTGTTTGTTCTAAATTTTGTTTGCCTGGAACTATTGAAAGATCCTTTAGAGTCTTCCAATTCATTATGTGAAACATGAGAGTTGAGGACTACTATACTTGAGTGGAGAACAAACACGCAAGGGAGTGAGTTTTGTGAGATATATTCTTTATTTACTAACAATCTTGCATGTACAATGTCTAATGCTAAAAAAGGCAATTTCTCACATAAAGAGGAGAAAGTAATTGTTATAGACTTCAAATTGCTTATAAAATCCTTAAAGCAGAAGTTTGATAAGATTGACCAAATGTTTTGGGAAGTTCAGGACAGAATGTATAACATAGAAAGAGAATCAAGTGTGAATCCTAAGATGCTAGTTGGGAGGGTCGTGAAGGAGCAATTTGAACATGATTTTGGTGAATATGGTTATGATTATTATGATGATCATGATAATGCTAGTAAAAAACTTCAAAGGTGGATTTAGAGGAGGACGTGGTAATAGGAATGGTAAAGGAGTAAGAGGCAATGGAAATGTTTATGATAAGTATAATAGAGGTTGGGATAACAAAAATAGAGTGGAGGAAGGAGTAGACAAAAATCTTAGTAGTATTAAAATGAAAATACCTTCTTTCCCAGGGAAAGTTGACCATGATGTCAATTTAAATTGGGAATGAAGGGTAGAATTAATATATGAGTGCCATAACTTCTTTGAGGAGAAGAAAGTGAAGTTAGCTGTGGCAGAATTCACTGATTATATTGTAGTATGGTAGGAATAGCAAGTTACCATTAAAAGAAATTTTGAAAGAATCATAGAAACTTGGAATAAGTTGAAGACTGTGATAAGAAGGACATTTGTTCCCAGCTTTTATTATAGGGATTTGTATAACAAGTTAGAAAGCCTTCTTACATAAGGCCGAAGACATGGTACACATTGCCATGAAAGTTAAGAAGCAACTTAAGGGAAGGAGCATTTCTAGATATAATCAAAACTCATGTTCATCTTTTTGGAAGCCAAACTAAGGGAAGAAAGAAGAGAAGTTGACTCTTATGCTTAGAACCAATTCACATAAATCCAAGACTAGTGGGGGCAACTTTGAAAAGGGTAAATTCGAAGAAAAACTTGAGGGCACCCAAGGAAAAACTAAAGACATCAAATGCTTTAGATGTTTGGGTAGGAGTTATGTGGCTTTACAATGTCCTAATAAGAGAACTATGTACCTTAAGGAGAATGGTGACTATATGTTTAGTAGTGATGCTAATGATGAAGACCAAATGCTACCACTAGAAGATGCTAGTGATATTAATAAAGGGATAAAGTCTCCAAAGTATGGTGGAAGGCTTTTAGTAACAAGGAAAGCCCTTAATGTGTAGGTTAAGGAGGATGATATTGAGATACAATGGAAAAATATTTTCCATACTCAATGTTTAGTTTAAGATAAACTTTGTTGTTTGGTCATAAATGGAGGTAGTTGCATTAATGTAGCAAGTATAGAGTTGGTGGAAAAATTGAACTTGCTTACAACCAAACATCCTAAGCCATATAATTTGCAATGGTTAAATAACAATAGAGTGGTGAAAGTGACTAAACAAGTTGTGATTCCATTTTCCATTGGTAGATATAAGGATGAGTTGTTTTGTGATGTTGCATCTATATAGGCCGGGCATTTATTATTGGGCCATCCTTGACAATTTGATAGAAACATTTTGCATGATGGATACAAAAACTACTATTCTTTCACCATGGATGGAAAACCATTCACACTTGTTCCATTGACTCCAAAACAGATGTATGAAGACCAAGTGAGACTTTATGAAAGTGAACAAAAGAGAAGGAGCGAAAAGAAAGAAAGAGTAAAGAGAAAAGAAAGTAAAGGAGAGAAAAACAAGGTGAAATCATTTAAAAGTGCTAAGTACAAAAGTGTTTAAGTTCATAAGAGTGAAGATGAGAGAAAACAAGCGATTGTTTTTGTAAAAGGAGCAAATGTTAGGGTTGCCTTCCAAGCCAGGCAATAAATGATCTTGATCCTTTACAAGGATTTTTCTTTCTCTAACACTGACCTTTATTCATCTTTACCTAGTGCTATTTCATCTTTGTTGTAGGAAAGGGATTGACATCACATTAATCTTATTCCTGGAGCTCTCATTCCCAACAAGCCAACATATGGAAGTAATCGTAAGGAGACAAAGGATCTTTAGAGTCAAGTTGATGAATTGATGAAGAAGGGACATTTAAGGGAGAGCATGAGTCCATGTGTAGTGCTAATATTGCTTGTGCCAAAGAAAGATGGATCTTAAAGGATGTGTGTCAATTGTAGAGCTATCAGCAAAATAACGGTTAAGTATCGACATCCTATACCTAGGCTTGATGATATGCTAAATGAATTACATGGTGCTTGTTACTTTTATAAAATTGTGGTATCATCAAATTAGGATAAGGGAAGGTGATGAATGGAAAATTGCATTCAAGACCAAGCATGGTTTGTATGAATGGTTAGTTATGCCTTTTGGTTTGACTAATGCACCCAGTACTTTTATGAGATTAATGAATCATGTTTTGAGACATTTCTTAGGAAAGTTTGTTGTGGCTAATTTTGATGTCATATTAGTATACAATAGGAATTTAAAAGAGCATGTTGAACATTTGCATTATATGCTTGATGTTTTTAGGAAAGAGAATTGTATGCCAATTTAAAAAACACAATTTTTGCAAGGATCATGTCATTTTCTTAGGTTGTGCTATATCTGCTCATGGCATAATAAAGAGAAGATTAAGGCAATTCAAGAATGACCTACACCTAAGAGTGTAAGTGATATGAAGAGTTTCCATGGTTTGGCTAGCTTTTATAAGAGGTTTATTACGGATTTTAGTACCATAGCTACACCATTAATTAAGGTGATTAAAAAGAATGTGGATTTCAAGTGGAGTAAGCAACAACAAGATGCCTTTGATTTGCTTATATCTAAGTTATGTAATGCACCACTTCTTGCTTTGCCTAATTTTTCTAAGATCTTTGAAATGGAATGTGGCATATCAAGCATTGGGATTGGGGGAGTTCTCATGTAAAAGAAATGATCTATTGCATTCTTTAGTAAGAAGTTAAGTGGAGCAACATTGAGTTATCCAACTTATGATAAAGAAATGTATACACTTGTTGGGACTTTAGAAACATGACAATATTACATTTGGCCCAAGGAGTTTGTAATTCATACTAATCATAAGTCTTTAAAACACTTAAAGGGGCAAGGTAAGTTGAATAGGAGACATACAAAATGGGTTAAGTTTATTGAAACTTTTCCTTATGTAATTTAATACAAATCAAGTATGTTATTGCTAACGCATTGTCACATAGGTACACATTGATTAGCACTTTGAGTTAAGTTGTTGGGGTTTGAGCACATTATTGATTTGTATGTTAATGATGCTAACTTTAGTAACGTATATGCTGCATATGAGAAAACTACCTTTGGTAAGTTCTATAGACATGAGGGCTATTTGTTTAAAGTAAATAAGCTTTTTATTCCTCAAGGGTCTATGAGAGCATTACCTGTGAGAGAAGTTCATGGGGGTGGTTTAATGGGACATTTTGGCATTTAAAAGACTTTTGATGTTTTAAATGAACATTTCTTTTAGCCATATATGAAAGGGATGTTGAAAGAGTTTGTGCCAAGTGTATTACCTGTAGACAAGTTAAGTTTAGGGTTTTGCCCCATGGCAATTATATGCCCTTAGAAATTCCTTATAAACCTTAGACCAACATTTCTATGGATTTTATTCTTGGGTTACCTAGGTCCAAGAAGGGTCGAGATTGTATTCTTGTTGTAGTTGACAAGTTTTCAAAGATGGTGCATTTAATTGCTTGCACCAAAATGGATGATGTCACACATATTGCTAACTTATTTTTTAAAGAGATGGTTCACCTACATAAATTGCCAAAGAGTATTGTGTCAAACCATAATGCAAAATTTTTAAGCCATTTGAAGACATTGTGGGGTAAGCTTAGAACAAAGTAGTTGTTTTCTACAACTAGTCATTTACAAACCGATGGACAAACTAAGGTAGTAAATTGAACTCTTGTTACATTGTTGCATACTGTTATTGGTAAGAATTTTAGAACTTGAGAAGAATGTTTACCTTTTATGGAGATTGCCTATAATTGTTTTATTCATAGTGCTATAAGTTATTCTCCTTTTGAGCTTGTTTATGGTTTTAATCCATTAGCTCCTTTGGATTTAGTACCATTGCTTATACAGGATAGGGTTAATTTAGATGGGAAAAAAAAGGTTGAAGTGGTTAGGCAAATTTATGAGAAAGCTAGGCTTAACATTGAAAGAAAAAACAAACAATATGAAACACAAGCCAACAAAGGTCGTAGGCATATCACTTTTGAACCTAGTGATTGGGTTTGGGTACACTTGTGGAAGGATAGATTTCCTATGGAAAGGAAATCAAGGTTGCAACTAAAGGGAGAGTCCCTTTCAAGTGGTTGCAAGAGTCAATGATAATGCATATAAACTTAACTTGTCAGGTAAGTATAATGTGAGTGCAACATTTAATGTTTCTAACCTTTCTCTTTTTCTCTTTAATGATGTAGGTGTTCATTTGAGGACAAATCATTTTGTGGAGAGCAAAAATGATGGAAGTCATATTATACCAGCTCAAATTAACAAAGGAGTTAATGCTTTGCAAAACCTTAGAGGACCAATGATAAAGGTAAGGTTGAAGAAAATAAAGAAAGCTCTCAACAACTTGTTGTGTGACATTTACTATCAGGAAGTTGCTAAGTACAAGTTAAGGATGATAAAGGCTTCACCAGGGCTTGCAAATGTGTCATCTGAGGAGGAATTTAACAACCATGGCCTTAGGAAGGAAGTTGGATTTAGAGCCCATGTTTGGGCATTTAAATAGGTTATTTTTATGGGTTATATTGTTATGCAGTGGGTTGGACGAATTTTAGCATCTTAATGGGCTATTTGTATGGGGTTTTATTATTATTTAATGGGTTGGACGAATTTTCTTAATAAGCTCATCTTATTAGTTAGGGTTTTTGTGGGTTAGCATATAAAAAGGGTAAAAAGGGTGGCTGGAGGAGACAAACCCATTTTCATGAATGTATAAGTTATTTTCTTTGGTTCTTTGAGAACTAATTATGAACTTTCATACTTAAGTGTGTTGATTCAATAGACTTACCTTTTTCAATGTTGTTGTTAGGAGTGGCATTTGAATCTTATAGGTCTAATTCTTAGTTATTTATAATCATTGGATCAGAACTCCAAATCCCTTAACCTTTGTTAGAACAATCCTATACTCACATCGGTGTTGAGTTCTGTTTACATTAATTGGAGTTCGTATCACATCCTTCTTAATGGTATTTGTTGAAGACAACTCTCTCACTTCTATGGCCTACATGAAGCTTTCTTTATACTTATTGCTGAAGAATTGCTATTTGTCTTTGGAACTTAAATTTCTAACTTTAAAATAGGTGGATTGCTTTGTTCTCCACTTTGGGACCGACTCATCATCATAATCACTATTTACTTCTATTCTCTTTGAGCAATCAATGATAAAGTACCCTATATCTCTACAATTAAAGCACTTCAAGGGAAATTTTCACTTGTACTTCCCTTATCCTTTCCTCATATTTTTGATGATGTATGTCATGACTTCATCTAGTTCAGTATCATCATCTTCTTCTTTAAAGTTGTTGTCGAATTCTTCTTCTTGGTCTTTAATCTTTAATTTCTTTATTGCCTTGAAGGCCAATTCTTTCTCTGTTTTAGACTTTTTTTTCTTTCTTCATTAGGGCTATTCTCATTTCATAAGTTACCAATATGTTATGTAAATCATCCAGGAGTAGTCTATCTAAATCTTTATCTTTTATAGAGGAAACTTTGGCATTGTAAGCTTCTATTAAAGTTCTAAGTATCTTCTATACCATAGTGGCATCGTTAATCTCCTCTTAATAGCCTCTAGTGGAGTACACAATTTCATTTACTCTTGTGAAAAAGGCATCCACAGATTCATAATTCTGCATTTTTATGTCTTCAAATCTGCTCTTTCAGATTTGTAGTTTGGCTTCCTTTACAACCATGTCTCCTTCATAAATGTTTTTCAACTTGTCTTAAATTTCCTTGGTTATGTTGCACCGCATCACTTTGGTGAATTCTTTGTTTGATAAGGAGGCATATAAGGCATTTCTTGCCTTTTCATCACACTCCAAATTCTTCTTATCAATAGGCATCATAGCAGCACCTTCAGCAACAGGATAAAGCCACTAACAGTATTCAAATACACCTAAACCAAGTGACATCAGATATAGGAGTATTCTATTCTTTCATAACTAACAATTCTGTCCATCAAATGCGCTTATTGTTAATACTGTTCATGCTATCCATGATATCAACCAATGGTAAATGTAAAGACTCACAACAATAACAAATAATTTCATATTAAAGCAGAAAAATTGGATTAATAAAGAAAATCGGATCTGATACCACTTGATAAGGACTTTTTTAGGTTTTACACTAAAAGGGGGAAGGGATGAATCAGTATGAGATGCTTGCCTTTTATAAATCTTTCCAAATTAACTTATGTGACTTGTTAGAGTCAATGATCCAATTTTTATCTTTCTTCTTTACGCAAAAGCAGTCGTACAAATATCAATCAAAAGCAAACACCCAAGAACATACGGTAATTTTTACATTATTCTCCCATAATATGTGAGTTACATCCACAATGTGATAAGATCACTCCTAAATCACACAATTCACTCTTGTTATGAAAAGATACAGTTACATTGTGGAAGGATCAATCCTTAACCAGTTACAATGATCTCTCAATCACTTGACTAGTTGATTTCCCAATCACTCCAAGGTTTAATCTCCTTATCACTAGAAGCATTGATCTTTTGATTACTTTAAGGTTTGATCTCCCAATCACTTTAAGGGTCTTATATCTTTTCTCCAACAAGTTTATCAAAAGGTTAGTGACTAACACTTTCCTGAGAAGGATCATTCAATATGCACAAGCTGCTGTTGCAAAAAACAAATCTTCTCCTTCCTCACTGCTAGTCTTTGCTCAAACTTTGTTAGTCTCTTCTCTATAGGTTCCCTCCCCCTACCGCTGGTGCTACCTCCTTCGACCTTGGCAGGTTTTCTTCTTTGTTGCCTAGGCTGCTTGCTTACCGTAGCAAGTTCCTTATCTTACTATTAGTGCTACCTCACCTACTACCTTGGTAGTTTTTCTTCCCTTGCTATTAGTGTTGCCTTGGCAAATTGCTTTACCTACTACCGATGTTGCCTCTCCTACTACCTTTGCAAGTTGCTTCACCTATTGCCAGTGCTGCCTGCCTTGCTGCTAGGGCACGTTTACTCCTTTACTGTTACAAGTTGTTAAACTTGCTGTCAAGGCATGTTTTCTCCTTTGTTGTTGTAAGCTACTGGACCTATTATTAGGCCACATTTTCTCCTTTACTACTACAACCTACCAAACTTGCTATCAAGGCACATTTTCTCATTTACTACTACAAGCTATCGGACTTGCTGTCAGGGCATGTTTTCTCCTCTACTGCTACAAGTTGTCAAACTTGTTGTCAGGGCATGTTTTCTCCTTTGTTACTGCAAGTTGTCAAACTTCTACTAAGGCATGTTTTCTCCTCTGCTACTGATGCTTGCACTTGCTACCTTTTGCTAATTGTGCCCACACTTGCTGCTTACTACTACAAGCTATTGGTTGTTCCTGCACTTGCTAGTTGTGCCCACTATTGGTCATGCCTACACTTGCTAGTATTGTTGGTTGCCCTTATAGCTATTGCTGCATGCCTTTACTGCTATTGCTGGTTGTGATTATTGCTACAATTACTGGTTATGCTTCAGCTACTACAATTGTTGCAATTTATTGGATGTGCTGCAAGTTGCTAGTTATGTTACAAAATCCCTTTTTGGCAGTTATTGCACGTCCTCTCCTTAAGGTGGTTGTTGCACATTTTTCTCTCATTAGTATGGCTATTGCACATTTTTCTCTCCTTGGTGTGGCTATTACACATTCTTCTCTCCTAAGGTGGTTGCTGCACATTTTTCTATCTTTGGTGTGGCTGTTGCATGTTTTTCTCTTTGTGTGGCTGCTACAAACTTCTTCCTTGATTGGATTGGTCAATTACTGCCTTCTTCTTTCTTTGGTTTAGCTAGTTGTTGCCTTCTTCTTCCTTTAGTATGGCTACCATCTACTACAACTCCTCCTATGGTTGGTGTGGCTGCCTCTATCTTTGGTGGCTATTGTCACCTCTTGGCTGGCCATACCTCTCTTAGCCAGCCACACCTCTCTTTGGTGGCTATCTCTTTTGCCTTCGCCAATCACTCTCTCCTTAATGGCTACCTCTTTTGCCTTGGTCAATCACTCTCTCTTTACATTCTCTGTCAATTTTTTTGTAACACACATGTCATTCTTTCTTTGCAGCCCTTGCTATCGTTCTCTTAATTTTTTTTGCAACTTATACACATCTTGAAAGATACATGGGTGTATTTATAAAGCTTTAAGATTAGGGTTACACACTCATCAATGGTCAACATTGATGACCAAATGTTACCCTACAATCAGTAGGCAAATTTGATTCCTAAAATTTAGGGTCAATGGTCAGCAATGACTTCCTAAAATTTAGAATTAATAGTCAAGGGTCAACAGTTAAACTTAACTCTTAAAATTTAAGGTTAACAGTCAACATTGACTCATCAATTTCGAGGCCATTAACGGTTTTGCCGAATGACCTCTCTACATCTTAACAGTAGTCACAACATCAAATCAAAACATACAATTATGTAAGATGTTGCTAACAACAAATCTAACATTAGTTATTAAAAATGGGTTCAATAGTTATTACTAGGTATAATATTTGTGTTTATAATGTCTATTGAAAAATTTGTAAAGTCTATTTTTAATGTTGATTTTTTTGATCATGTTGAAAATCAAAATCTTATTAATAAGCTTCATATGATGTTTCCTTCCAAGCTAAAAAATTTCAAGAAAATATTAAAGGAGCACCTCTTGAAGTGTTTCCCTGGATTAAAATGGATTATTACACACGTATACATTTTGTTTATTTACTAATCAGTCTTTTAAGAAATCTTGCTCCTAGATCAAAATTTGAACAACTTATAGAAGAATACATGAACACTAGCTTAGAGACTAGTTAGTGATCCTTAATATCTCCACTACATAAGTCTGATAAAGAGAAAAGAGAGATGAGTGAAATCTAGCCAAATATTACATCTCCACCACATAAAAGGCTAGCAAAAGACTTGGTCACTCTAAGTCTAAAATTTTCAAATTCCTTTCATAATACCATTCCAAGGATGTTTTCCTTAAGAAAAATATACCTTTAAAATTTTCAATAGGAAATATAGGACATGATTTATAGTCTTCAACATCAATATTTCAATAATAAAGTTCAAGATATCCAACAATTTCTCAAAAGCATCATAATGTGTGAAATCATTGTACTAGGAATAATAGTCTCCACACATCACCTATAAAACACTTCTAGGGAATGCACCAAAGAATACGAAGTTTCATATGACCAGGACAGTTGTATTTATCAAATTTTTTTCAGCATCCACAAAGTACATATGCATGTGGGAAGGATCAAGTCTACATAGCTCACGAATGATTTCTATTCAAACACTACTAGATTATGGATTTATAGGTAAAATTCTTTTCTTTGAAATTTATCACACCAAGTTGTTTAGATGAAAGTTGGCAGTCACAACAATGAACCTATTAAGCTGAAGGTTAGAAACTAGAGTAATTGTAAATGTTGAATCAACTCCTCTAGTAATAGCTAAAGGAGTCCTCATCCAAGCTCAAGATCACTTTTATGCCAGACATGGGCAGTGGATCCTTAACGAGTCTACCAAATTTTGGGAAATAGAGGTCATATTATTAGAACAAATCAGAATCACTAAGGTTTACATCAACCATCACCAGTATTATCGGAATGGATATCCATAATACAATCTTGTTGCTTAAGACAATATTCAAAGCATCTTCGTGAGAAATGCTCACTCGTATGTTCATCTACCTTTATACACTTCACATGAGGAACTTAAAGAAAAGATTAAACAGTCAGAGACATTGGCAGAAGGATTCCTTAACCATGCAAAAAGGCAAGAACAAACTTATGGGATCCCGAACCAAAAAATGATGACTATTACAGCCTTTTGATTGTAATGGGAGATAAAGGCATATATAACATCATGGAATAAATTTTTACATCTTTATAATCTTTGTGTGTATTCAAAAGAAAAAAAAAAGAGAAAAAAGAAAAAGAAAAGCAAAGAAAAGAAGAAGAAAAAAAAAAGAAGAAGAAAAAGAAAAAAAAAAGTGGAACAGCTTTCCTTAAACCCAATTATCTCATAACTTAAACTAATTTAGTCTAAGATGGTCTGATGCCTAATCAAGGGTACTTACCTCCTTCGAGTCTTTCCCCAACGAAGATGGTTTTAGGTTTTTCAATAAGAGTTTGATGGCTTCCCACAAAATCATCAATTTTTGGGTTTGGAGATGTTTTGAAACCTGGTATGATTTGAAAACAGGTTGTTTTAAGGGGTTTTTGGTGGTAACCTAGACACTAGTTTTCTGAATCTGTTTTTCAACGAAGGCTTCAAAGTACCATAGATAATAACATAAGAGTACGAAGGAGTTCTTATACACATAAAAACTAAGGTTGAAAAAACTGAATTGAACTAGTGAGTCGGATTGATAAAATTTGTTGTTCAATGCTGGAGGTCTTAGATTGAAGAGTGACTCACGTTGATATAATTAACTTTTCCTCGCCCTAAACAAGAAGGAATGAAGTTTGAGATCTGCCTGTCTTTTGCCGCCATGTGTACGGGAAGAGGAAAAAAGATAAACTGAATTGAAGAGAAACAACACGTATTGGAGTCGTTGTGTCAAAAAAAAAAAGTTTTTTAAAAATATTTTATTAAAAAATTTTACAAAATATACAAGAAGAAAGATATGGTCTCTTCATCAAAAAAAAAAAAAAAGAAATTATTTATGTTATTTACTTATGACTGCTAAAATAAAAATAAATATATATATATGAAACTGATCAATTTGTGCGTGCATCGTCACACGGTGGACCTCTTGTTGTGCAAGAGAGCAATGTACTTGAACCAGCCCCAGAGGAGAAGCGCCATTTGAAGTCCTCTCCAATCGACGGCTCCCATCTCATATGTACGGATAATTTATTCTTAAAGAAATTATAATTCCTTTCAATCCATTGGTTAGTTAAATATCTTACAAGATACTGTTGTATGTGACAACCCGGGAATGGAAGGCGCACAAAATATACTTTAAAAGGAATTGGAGAATTTTAGTGAAATTTAAAATTGATAAAATTCATATAAATACAACTAATTTTTATATTATAATAATATTTTATATATAATAGAAATTATTTTTATAAAGTATAAAGATTTTAAATTATGTTAATTTAAATCTATCATTCTTAAACTTACTTAATCAAATTCTTAAAAATTACAGATGGGCACACAACCATTGGCTATAATTAATTAATAATTGTATACAACTAAGAAATGAGAAGTAACGGAAGACCTAAAATTTTTGATTAGGTAATATTTTAATTATATGTTTTAACAAGTTAATGATTCATACGTTATCACCAAGTCCCTTGTTTTGATATATGTATTGTCAAATTGTCCTGTATTTTTTATTTTTTGTCTCTGACCCAATACTCAAGATTTTAGGAGCGACTTGCTCTTTAGAATCACTGGTGGCTAGACAGCGGCGGACGAAGGACGACGGCACGCAGTGTCGCCTCAAAATTTAGAAGATAGCGGGTCATGATTGCTTTCCACTGCACCGAGAAGGCGACTGCATCGGAGCCTTCTTGGTCTCTTTGTTTGGTTAAAAGACTTTTCAAACTTTTTCTCTGTCCTGCCGCCACCCCAGTCCGTAAGCGTCGCATCAAACGCTTGTATGCTAATGCCTCATGCCATCTTTTTCTTTTAAAAAATAATCATTTGAGCGATGGTCTACATAGATAATAGTAGCAAAAATCCTTCTGATCATGTCATATGCTGGTGTTTTTAAAAATATTTAAAAGAAGATAAATTATATTGATAAAAGATAAATATGTATAATGAATATGATGTAATAAATAAAATAATTATAATAAAAATTAATTTATTATTTAAATAAATTAATATTATTATAAAATTATATATATATATATATATATATATGTTAATTAAAGATAAAAAAATAAATTTATTAAATTTTATTCATGAAATTAATAATTATTCTCATAAAAAAATTATAAAATTATTAAAAAATAATCTAATAAAATATTATCAATCAACTTGTATATTAATAAAAGTAACTAATAGTAAAAAATAAAATATTTAAAAATTTTAAATTTCTAACAATTTTAATTAAATGAACAATAAACATAATAAAGTGTATATAATAAAGTATTATTGTGTTTTTACGAACCTATTCCATATCTTTATTCTTGTAGATTTTATAAGAATTTCTTAATAAATTTTTTTTTTTTTTTTTTGCCACAAATAATGAAGCTATCCGTGTTGTTTGTTATTCTTCAATTCAGTTATCTTTTTTCTTTTCCGTCCACATGGCGGCAAAAGACAGGCGGATCTCAAACTTCATTCATTGTTGTTTAGGGCGAGAAAAAGTTAATTATATCCACGTGAGTCACCCTTCAATCTAAGGCCTCCAGCATTGAACAACAATAGTGCTTGAAGCAATGGACGTCTCTCTGTCATTCCCAGCTCTTGCAGCGGCCACCTCGTTCGCCTTCTTCGTTTTTCTTTACTTCCTCTTGCCGATATCAAGAAGCATCCAATCCAATTCTAGCAAGAAGACCGCACCAGAAGCCGGAGGCGCGTGGCCTGTAATTGGCCACCTTCATCTCCTAGGAGGGCCGGAACCTCCTCACATTGTTCTAGGCGACATGTCTGACAGATACGGGCCCATCTTCACTATCAAGACGGGACTGTATCGAGCTCTTGTTGTTAGCAACTGGGAGTTCGCCAAGGAATGCTTGACCACAAACGACAAAGCCTTTGCCAATCGTCCGAAAATTCTTGCCACGGAGCTTTTGAGCTATGATGATGCCATGTTCGGGTTGGCCAATTACGGGCCTTATTGGCGTCAGATGCGCAAGATCGCCACGCTCAAGCTTCTGTCGAACCCTCAGGTGGAAATTTTCAAAACCGTACGCGAATCTGAGGTTAGAACGTCGGTAAAGGAGTTATATTCATTCTGGGAAAGGAACAAAAATAGTTCAAACAAGCACGTGACCGTAGAGATGAAGAGGTGGTTTGGGGACATAACCATAAACGTGATGTTAAGGATAATTGTTGGGAAATCTGTGGGATATATGACAACAGACGAGGGAGAAGGGAGGACTGGACGATGGAAACAAGCATTGAGGGACTTTTCGAGATGACAGGGAGATTTGTGGTGGCTGACGGGCTACCGTTTTTGAGATTCTTGGATATTGGCGGACATGAGAAGGCCATGAAAAAGACTGCTAAGGAATTGGACTCCATTGTTGAGGAATGGTTAAAAGAGCACAAACATAAGAAGGCTTCTGCCTCTACGAAGGAAGAGGACTTTATGGATTTGATGTTCAATACTCTAGGCGATGCAGAGCTGGTTTCAGGTCGAGATTCGGACACAGTCAACAAAGCTACTTGCCTGGTAATTTCGTCTTCTGCTATTTGTTTCTTTATTTTGTCTGAAAGTTCCTCCATTATATGGCCATTGCAAAGACTTGGACTGAAAAAAGATTACATTGGTCGAATCTAATAAATAAAAAAACAAAATTTTTAAATAAATTGACGAGCCTACAGGAGTGGGTATAATAAAAGCGTGTCCGACCATCCAATGTTCTCATAGTCGTGATACTTAGGAAGGTGATATGGAAACAGTTCTATATCTATTTTTGTAAAAAATTTATTTTTATGATTTGAACTCACGATGATTATTTAAAAAACAAAAAGAGAAAATGATCAATTTATTGAATTTACAACAATCAAAGTTACAATTAATTTGTCATTTAATTTTTTTTGTTAAATTTTGTATTTTAATCAATATTTTAAGAATTAAATTGATTATTAATCAAAAATTTTTAAAATTTAAGGTTTAATGAGTTTAAACGGTATAATTAAAATTAAATCAGTAAAATTGATATTTTATATTAAATAAATAAAAATGTTTTTTTATAAATAAAATTTAAAATTTGAAACTTTTGGGATAGAAAATTTTTTTAAACCAAACTAATCAACCCATAAATTTTAGATCTGATTCACTAGTTTTTAGTTGAACTGACTAATTTATTAATTTTTATATTGGTTTTTATTTTTATTAAATATAAAAAAGAATTAAATCAAACTATAAACCAATTTTTAGTTTTATTAATCTGACTAATTAGTTCAATCCGGTTCTTTCAACTTTAGTTTTAGCATGAATACAAGGACTCCTTCATACTCTTATGTTATTATTTATGGTGCTTTGAAGCCTTTGTTGCTGTTGTCTTGTTCCATGGATATATTGTTGGAATAGTTGCATTGTGTAGGAATGATTTTAATAGCTTGTATATTTTTGTTTTTTTTTTTTTTGAGATTTATAATTTGTACTTGCAACTTCTTCTTAATGAATGTGACTTTGACTTATAAAAAAATGTTACTATTTATGAGAAAATGATTTTATAAACTAGTTTGCAAGTTAATTATATAAAATTCAAAGGATATTTATGTTATTCTAATAAAATATCACAAATCCTATGTTTGGAAATATATCACCTTACATGCTATTTTTGCTTTTTCCCAAATGTGGAAACCTCCTTCGCCTGTCATATGTGATGTTATATGCAATGAATTGTGAATACTAACCAAAAGCTTATTCTTGTACTTTTTGATTATTTATTTGATTTAATTTTTAATATTCACTTAAAAGGTCACACTATAAAATTTTTAAAAAAGAAATAAATTTTAAAATTTATTATTTATATTGTGATTTTTTTCCCTAATTTTTGAATAAAATCTCTATCTAGTTAAATGTGTTTTTGTATTTGATGATGGATATATATGTAGATTTGAAATATTGTGAATTATTATTATAACTAAGATAAAAGTTTTAAATTTTCAAAATCAACTAAATCAATTGTTTAAAAAAGGGACTAAGCTCTTTTTTTTTTAACACATTTTAATGACTTGTTAAAATAAATTTAAAAAAAGTTAAATGTAACATAAATCGTAATTTTATTTTATTATAACTTAAATATCGTTGTTTGAATTATAAAATTAGTCTTTTATTTAAAATATTGAATAAAATTTCATAAATTTTATAATTATTGATTGAATAAATTTGGATCCAATTAACTCAATCTATCTACACAAAGATGTAAATTGATATCTAAGGAGAAAGAACCTTTGTGTTTGACTATTACTGCATTGACTTTTTTCTTGATCAACTTACAGAATCTTATCTTAGCGGCCTCAGATTCAACATCAGTCACTTTAATTTGGGCTCTATCTTTATTGCTTAACCACCCTGATGCACTGAACAAGGTCCAAACTGAATTGGACACCTATGTTGGCAAAGACAGGCAAGTAGAGGAATCAGACATAAAGAACTTGGAATATCTCCAAGCCATCATCAAGGAAACATTACGCTTATATCCTGCTGGACCCCTTCCAGGGCCACACGCGTCCATGAAAGACTGCAACGTAGGTGGCTACTATGTTCCAGCAGGCACAAGACTTCTTATTAATATCCAAAAGATTCATCAAGACCCACGTGTGTGGTCTAATCCTAGCAAGTTTCAACCAGAAAGGTTTCTAACAACCCATAAAGATTTGGATTTTCGGGGCCAGAGTTTTGAGTATATACCATTTGGCAGTGGTAGGAGAATGTGCCCTGGAGTCTCTTTTGCTCTTCAAGTTTTGCAGCTCACTCTTGCTAAGGTCCTACAAAGTTTTCAGTTTGCAACTCCATCAGGTGAACCAGTGGATATGACTGAGAGCATTGGATTAACCAACCTAAAAAAGACGCCTTTAACAGTTCTTCTTAATCCACGCCTTCCATCTCACCTGTATGCCTAGTTAATAAAATTACAAATGAATGTCAAGTAATGAAGGATGATATGCATATATGTTTGCTCACTTTGAGGCTTGAGTCATTTGTATAATTGTAAAACTTCTCTATTTTCTTATCTTGGTAATGTCTCTAATTTGTTTTTTGTATTTTGTGTATTTCTTTTATTTAATCTATTGATTAAGAAATATATATTTGTATATATGTGTGCAAGTTGTATAATTAAAAAATATAAAAAATAATATATAGATAAGAACTTATAAATATAATATTTTATTTTAAATATTTATCAAATTTTAATTTTTTGTTTCCTTAAAAGTATGCATATATGCTCCTTTTTGTTATTTAGTCTTTGTTTTGGTACGAATTTCATTTACAAGACAATTTTTTTTAAACTCATTTTAAAGTTTTTTTATTCTTATTTTTTCTAATGATTAATATATAAATAAATTCTTAATATAGTGTATTTTCACAAAGATCAATTTTATAAAATAATCATTTAGACAATGTAAAATATTTTGTTAAAAAATATAATTTATGTAGTTAAGAATTTATCTCTAAGTCTTATTAAATAAGAAATTTTTTATTTTGGTTTTATTTTTAAAGTCTTATTAGCTATAAATACATTAGTTTGATGTCTTCACCATTAGATATATCTTTTATAAAGCCTAATCTTGAACCCTTTTAGAGAAGAAAATTCGAACTCTCAATAACTAAAATAAATAAGAACAAATCTCAATAACTAGAATAAATAAGAATAATAATAATAGGTCCTCTTATTTTAACCCTTTCACTATTTTAAATTACTATGTAAGGTTGCCATTAATTAGTATAATAACATATGTGTTGATATGCACTCTTACATCCATCATTTCTATCAATCCTCAAATTCCATATATTTTAAGATGTTAACTAAGAAACTCTATTCAATTAAGTTATACATCTTTTTCAAAGTTAATCTTAACCGTCACCCCTTTATTTTTGTCTCTTTATTTCTTTGATTGTTTTGTTGGCTAGAAGGATATTGTCAAGAATATTACACCTTTTGAGAAAAAAAAATTGTAACTCCCTCATAACCTTCCTAATCACCATTATGAGGCTTTGTAATTATTTTTCACGAGAATTTTATAAACTAAACTCATTAGTGAGATTGAGCAAAATTAACTGATTGACTCTACCTTGTTGACTTTTAGTAGCAATACTAAAAAGGTAAAAGTGATAGATTTGCATAACTTTCCATTTTCATAGAAATCATTAATCTAAGTTCATAATGTCATGCTTTACCATTTTCTAATGATGTTTGATAAAATTGTGATTAAACTTATTTAGACTTGACCTTTTATTATTATTATAATCCTTGATTGCAACTTTTTTTTTTTTACCTATTTTATCTTATTGCATAACAAGTATCTTAGATGCCCTATAACTTACTATTATGACTAAACACCCTCTATTTCCTTCTATAAGCCCTTATTATCTAATAATGATTGAGAAATTGGGATAGAGTGGGATCCTAGTCTTAGCTATTAACCCCTAAACATACCTTATAACGATTAAAAAAATAATAATGCACACCCCATTACCTCAATGATTGTAATGCCTTTAATTAGTCAATTCTAACTAAAAATCTATCTATACAACTTATAGATGAGTTTTCCTTATGATTGCCACTAGTGAATTTACCTCCTACATAAGTAAGTCCATATCTCTCTATTATACACAAACTCATTAAAATGTTGGATAGCTTGACTATAACTAATAATCCTCACTCTTTGCTTGCCTGTGAACATAGTGGTAAAATTATTCTTAACACACCATGCTCCCTAAAACTATGTTTTAAACCTTTCAATTCCCCTAAATCCCTACTATTCTACATGACTATTAGGAGCATAGAATTTCATACACATAACCAATTTTTCTAACAACATAACCACTTTAGCCAATATCATAAATTAACTCACTACCAACTTGGATTATCAATGAAAAATGGTATTACTCCAAAACATCACTAAACCCTTTCGTGCCCTAGATGAATTGACATCTTAATGTGCATGCTTAGCCTACCTTACATTTATCTCAAAACTAATTGCAATAGGTAACGTAATTTCATTTTTTGCAAAAACAACGTACCTAGTTTCACTTGATTCACCTATTTGTAAATCGCTATACATTTAGTGGACCTCCTTAACCTTTAAACTTAATTATGTAGATCAACATAAAGTTAAACATAGCCCTTACCTACTTTAATGTCAAGCAATTGGCTACAATCTTAATCCTTCCCTTCAATTAATTATAACTATTGTGACACCACCTTTTCTCTTATTATTGGTATTAGTTCTTGAAATTCCTGACTTCCCCCTAGGATCTACTAGTTTGTGATATTAAGAGGGGGGATGAATCAGTATCACCACAATTCGCAATTCGCAAGTAAGTGAACAACTTCAACCTCTTCTTAAAAGCAAACTCTTTTTCATACTCGACTAAGGTGAATCTATTGCTACCTACTAATCACAATAGTTCCCAAAGTCACCTTTTAGATACCTTGCCTAATAGACAATTTAGATGTTCTTGTTTAGGTCTTCATTAGGTTATGGATTGGCTGATACTTTAGCTGCGTTCACAACTCAATTCAAAACACAAAACGTAAAGCAAATTAAGGACACACAAGATTTACGTGGTTTCGTCAACGTGATGTACATCCAAGGTGGTAGGGACTTTCCCTTATTACGACTATCCACTATAGTTGAAAATTCTAGTTACAATGGATGTCTTAATTCTCTGCTCCTTTTACTATTGCAATTACTAAGTAAGTACAATACAAAAAGTGTCACTTACTATATCTACCCTTCTTCTAACTTGTCTTGCCTCTGTTGAATTGAAAGGCTGCTCTAATGACACTTAGAAGTTCACTACAATGCTTTTAACCTCTCTTGAAGAAATATGAAAATATGTTAAGTTCTTTCAATGCTTCGTCGAATTTCTTCTCTACGTTGTTTCACACAACTCTTGCTTTCACTGTCTCACGGTCTCACCCGTCTCCTTGTCTCATGGCTCGTCTCACGTTTCTGGTCTCATGCCAATGCACGTTCTGGTCTCACGTTGTCTACTCTTTGTTCTGTCATCTAGCTCCCTTTTCCTTTGCTGTCCACTCTTGATTTTGCTATTCACCTCTTTGTCTCCTTCCCCTGTTTGGCTATTGGGTTTCTCTCTCTTTTTTCACTCGGCTGTTCTTCGTTCCCTATTTTGCTGACCTTCTATTTTTGGCCATATCGGGTTTTTCTCTCCTTCCCTGTTTGGCCATCGGGTTTCTCTCTCCTTCCACCGGTGGTGTGTTTTGCCGTGCTCACTTGGTTGGTGGTCGAATTTTTTTTTCTTTCCTTCCTGTCGACTCCTCTGTTCTAGCCGTCAGGTTTCTCTCTCTTAATCTAGTCGGATCTCTCTCACCATCCAACCAGATCTATCTCACCGTCCAGTCGTGTTGTGCTTTCTCTCTCACCGTCCAACTCCCTTTTCTTTTGTATCGTTCTGCCGTCAACTCTTCTTTTTGACGACAGTCTCCGATTGGACCGTATATGATTTTTCTCCTTCTTCCAACGGCTGGTTTGTTTTAGCGTCCAACCCCTATTTTTCTATTCTTAAGTTTCCATTGGTTGTCTATTTTTGCCGACCATTTCTTCTCTTTTGCAAACCCCTGTTCTAGTTTACTCCAATTTGCTCAATTTGTCGACCTCTCCTCTTTCAACGACAGCTTCATTCTCTCTCTTCTGTTTTTGGTCGACCGACTCTTCTTTTTCGACGACAGCTGCTCTTCCTTTTTTTTCTCTTCCAAGTGTTTTCTCTCTCTTCATCCGATGGCTTCATTGTGCGGCTACACTATGCTCTCTTATGTTCCTTTATATACTCCTCCATAAAAACCTAATAGGGCGAATTTATTGTCTTGCCCTTCCATGTGCCTTTTACCTTCTTGCCCTTCCATGTGACTTTACTTTCTTGCACACTTAAGCCTAGTTAACAATAATTGCAACCTATACAAGGCTATGGAAACAACAATTCCAATGCTTTGAACATCTTTGGCACCATTTAGAATTCCTTTCAAATGATTTCATTATGGAGCAGAATATGCCTATTTAAGAGTTGCGCCTCCTTTGATACGATCTCTTAAGTTGAAGTTAGTTCTCTTGATGGTGATATACTAAGTTTGTGCTTATTCACCACAACCACCCTTCTTTTACCCTATTACCCCTTTCCTTTGGTACTTCTACCCATCCTTCTTATAAGGGTGATTTCCACCATAATCTCACTTGATTCTAATCTTTGGCCATCTACAAAAGCCTATCCTTATTCTCTAGCTTATATCATATCCCTCTCATTAATGACCAAACTTGCCTTCTTTTCCCTTTATTGAGCCCAGCTTTATCGTTAGTGTTGGATTTGGTGTTAACACCATCTCACACATTTATATGTGTTGATTTGATGTTATGAATGTCATTGAGATGTAGTGAGCTCTTTGGGAGAAAACAGTGATGATAGGTCGACTCTGGCGTTAAGGAGTCAATGTTGATGGTTGATCCTAAATTTTAAGGGTCAAGATTAACTGTTGATAGTTGATTATTGACCCTAAATTTTAGGAAGTCAATGTTGACCATTGACCCTAAATTTTAGGAATTAAATCCTACCATTGATTGCAAGGCAACATGTGGAAATTAATGATGATCATTGATGATCATGTAGCTTTAATCCCAAGGCTTCATAAATATCCTTAGGTGTCTTACAAAAAGACATTAATGGACTGTAGAAAATTGAGTGAACAACAAAGAGAAAGGTGAGCAGCAAACCATGGGAAAAAGGGAGGTGAACGACAAAGAGGAGGCAGCCACCAAGCAAGGGATAACTAGCTGAGGAGAGAGTAACAGCCACTAAGGAAAGAAGACAAGGCAGCCGATCAAGGAGAGGAAGAAAGAAAGCAAGGGGCAATTAGCCAAGGAGAGTGTAATAGCCACCAAGGAAAGAAGGCAAGATAGCTGACCAAAAAGAGTGTAGCAGCACGTCCAAGAGGCTTCCTTGCACAAGCAACATGTCTAGGAGGCCTCCTAACAGTAGCAGCACATCCAGGAGGCTTCCTAGTAGCAACAGTAAGTCCAGGAGACTTCCTAGCAGTAATAGCATATCCAAGAGGCTTCCCAACAATAGCAGCACATTTAGGAGACTTCCTAGTAGCAGCAACACATCCATGAGAATTCCTAGCAGCAGTAACAGGTCCATGAGAGTATACCAGCAGTAGCAGCACATCCTTGCACGTCTAAGAGGGTATACCAGCACCAACAGCACCTTAGGAGGCTTCTCAGCAACAAAAGCATACTCGGGAATCAAGCAAAAATCAGAATGTATAGCTGTAAGCTTGGGAATCAACAGCCATCTACAGAAAGTGTAGTAGTAGGTTCAGAAATCAACTAACAAACTAGCAACGGTGCGGGGAGAGCAGTAGCGGTGTGAGGAAACAGCTGCAATGCACAGGAAGAGTAGCAGCAATGCGAGAAAATTGATGTAGCATGTGAGGAAAGTAGTAATAGGCATAGCTTGGGCAAATAGTAGGTGCAGAAAGTACAAATAGTGGCACATAACACATGCATACAATAGGCATAGAAAGTGGGCACAGTGCATGCAGATAGCAAGTGTAAAGTGTGCGGACAGTAGCAATAGTGCATACAGACAACATTAACAACACATATGAACAACAGTAGATAGATGCAGTAGTGCGTATAGACAACATTAACAGTGTACACGGACAATAGCGGATAAACGCAACAGTGTATAAGGATAGACAGCATTAATAGTGCATGCAAACAATAGCAGACATATGTAGTAGTGAATATGGATATCATTAATAGCACATACAGACAGTATTAATAGTGAAGGAAGGAAAAGATCCATATTCTGCTTTAACATACTGTACGCATTGAGCGATTATTCTCCAAGTGAGGTTTTTCCATAAATTCTTGATAGATTTGTTTTAAAACAGGGTTAGATACCCTTGGAGTGATCGGGAGATCATTGTAAGTGGTTAAGGAGTAGTCTTTCCACAAGTAGTGAAGGAGTGATCCTTCCACAAGTAGTGAAAGAGTGATCCTTCCACAACATTAGTGTATCCCTTGATAGTAAGAGTGGATTGTGTGATTTAGGAGAAATCCTATCACATCGTGGACATAGCTTACACATTGTAGGTGAACTACATAAAAAATTGTCATGTGCTCTTAGGTTCTTGCACATTGTTTCTTATTCATACAGTCACATTTATATAAAGGAGAAAATTAAAAATTGGATCATCCCCCTCTTAGTGTAAAACCTAAAAAAGGATATCTCATACTAATTCACCAGCATCTTAGTGTGAGACCTAAATCAGTCCTCATCAAGTAGAATATTATATAGATAAATACAACAAAAGAGATAAAAGATAATCTTTAAAAGTATGTACAATGAAATATCTCTAAATATAACTGAAGTTAACAAAATAAGTGAAGGTTTTGTTGTTTATTTTTTTTACAACACAAACATATAATAGTGAAGAGAGATCAAGGTAAAAAATGAAAATTAAAAGGTAAAATATAAGAAGTGAACACAAAATATTAAGACATAGACACACAAATAAAGAGACACTAATGCAGACAGACAAACATACATAGATTATACCTTTGATCTCAATGACTAAAGGAATTTGGCTTTCAACCCTTAGTTTCTTAAAATCTAAAATAGAAAGTACAACATGACAAAAATGATAGAAGAGCAAAGTTTTTAGAGGTATAAGAAGATGAACAAGAAGTCATTTTGTAAAAGAATAGGTTCATTTTTTCAAAAGACTAGAAATAGTGATATATTACTTCCTATAGTCCAAGGAGCAAAGTAAGGAATATATCGCCTTCAACACATAGCTAAAATTTGAATACACACTATGGCCATATAAGAACACTTAGAAATAATAAGACAATGTTTAAAACCTTAAGAAAATCTAAACTGACAAAATAGATGAAGATCAAATACCTAATATAACTCACTCCTCGCCCCATTAGGCTTTGATACCACTGAGAGCAAGATTTCTAACAAGATGGATTAGTAAATAAACAAAATGCATACAGTTACATTTTAATCCAGGGAATCTCTTCAAGAAGTGCTCCTTCAATATTTTCTTAAAATATTTGTTGGTTCAGAAGGAAACATCATATGAAGCTCATTAATAAGATTTTAGTTTTCAACATGATCAGAAAAATCAATATTAGAAATAAACTCTACAAATTTTTCAATAGATATTATAAACACAGATATTATATGTAGTAATAATAATAAAAAATGTAGAATAGTAAGCAAGAAACAAAAGATGCAAACAAAATATTAAGTAAAATATTATATAGATAAACACAAGAAAAAAGATAAAAAGATAAACTTAAAAAGCAAACACAACAAAATATTTCTAAATATAAGTAAAGATAACAAAATAAGTGAACGCTTTTTTTTTTCTAAGACACAAATATATAATAGTAAACACAAATAAAGGTAGAAAAATGAAAATTAAAAGGTAAAATATAAAAAGTGAACATAAAATATTAAGACACATACACACAAACAAAGAGACATTAATGCATACAGACAAACATACATAATGAAGTTCTCAACTTCTCCCTAAGATCTATTAGTTTGTGATATATAGAGAGGGGTGAATTAGTATCACCATAATTCATAATTCACAGGTAAGTGAACAACTTCAACCTCTTCTTAAAAGTGAACTCTTTCTTAGACTTGACTAAGGTAGATCTATTGCTACCTACTAATCACAATAGTCCCCAAAGTCACCTTTTAGACACCTTGCCTAATAGACAATTCGGATGTTCTTGTTTAGGTCTTCGTTAGGTTATGGGCTGAATGATACTTTAGCTGTGTTCACAACTTAATTCAAAACACAAAATGTAGAGGAAATTAAGGACACATAAGATTTACGTGGTTCCATCAACGTGACGTACATCCATTGTGGTAGAGACTCTCCCTTACCAAGACTATCCACTATACTTAAGAATTCTAGTTATAATGGATGTCTTAATCCTCTGCTCCTTTCACTATTGTAATTACTAAGGAAGTATAATATAAAGAGTGTCACTTACTGTGTCTACCCTTTTTCTAACTTATCTTGCTTCTGTTGAATTGAAAGGCCGCTCGACTGCCACTTAAAAGTTCATTGCAATGCTCTCTAGCCTCTCTTGAAGAAATTTGGAAATACATTGAGTTTTTTCAATGCTTCATAGAATTCCTTCTCTACGTTGTCTCACACAGCTCTTGCTTTGACCGTCTCATGGTCTCATCCATCTCCTATTTCACGATCTCACTATCTCACAGCTTGCCTCAAGTTTCTGGTTTGTCGTTCCATATCTCATGGCCTACCTCACATTTCTGGTTTGCACACTTTACAGGTTTCTCAACTCACGTACATTTCTGGTTTGCACACCTTGCTGCTGGTCACACACCTCATGTACATTTATGGTGTCATGCCAATGCATGTTCTGGTCTCACACCGACGCACATTTTGGTCTCATGCCGTCCACTCCTATTTGATCATTCGCCTCTTTGTCGTCCACCCTTGTTAGCCGTATCAGGTTTTTCTCTTTTTTGTTGGTGGTTTGTTTTTCTTTCTCTACCCCTGTTTTGCCGTCAGCTCTTTCTTTTTTCGTCTCTAGTTTTCTCTCCTTTTCCATGTCATCCGTTTGTCTCACGTTGTCATAGATCTGTTGTTTGCTTTTTTGGTGGTGTCTCTCGCTTTGTCCATTTCTCTCTCTTGATTCTGCCGGTGGTATCCCTTTTGGTAGTATCTCCTTTCCCTATTTGGCCGTCAGGTTTTTCCTCTCCTTCGCCATCCACTCTGATTTTTCCGTACATGATTTTTCTTTCTCTTCTGGTCTTCTGTCTAACCCCCTTCATTTGTCTTGTATTTTCTCTCTTTTTCCCTTGTTTTGCTAACAGTGGTCTTCCCTTTCATCCTGATTGTGTTGTCTGTTTCTCTCTCTACCTCTTTGTCGTGTTGTCTCCTCACCGACCACTGGTGTGCCAATGGTGTGTTATCCCTTTGCCGTCCACTCTCCTATTTGGTCATGTCAAATTTTCTCTCCTTCCCTTGTTCTATCGTTGGCTCACTTGGTTGGCCAAATAGGATTTTGCCATTTCACTCTTCCGGCCTACCGTCTAGTCATCCAGCCCCTTCAGCCCTTTCCTATTTTCTTTATTTTTGCCAACCGTCTCTTCTCTTTTTCAAACCCCTGTTCTGTCATTCTCTTGCTGTCAGTGTGCTTTGGCCGTGTGTTGTGTATTTTTGTTTTCTCTATTTGGTCGTCCACCCACATTGTGTTTTGTCATGTATTCAATTGTGTTGGCTTTACCCTAGTTTTATCTTCCAAGGCCTTTATATACTCTATTCCATAAAACCCTAATAGGGCTCACTTGTAGCGAATTTACTGTATTGTCCTTACGCGATAGATTTACGTTCCTACCCTTATGCGGCAGATTTACTTTCTTGCCCTTCCATATGACTTTACTTTCTTGCACACTTAAACCTAGTTGACAACAATTACAACCCATACAAGGTTATGGGAACAACAATCTCCCCTTTTGTAATTGTTGGCAACACTCATAATAAAAGTCATTATGTAGCTATCCTTCATAATCTTCTTAGAGTAATAATCTAAAAGTATATGGATTACAACTCCCCTTAAATATGCACTCCCCTTTCCTTAACATCTCATCCTGCACTGTTGCTTCTCTCCCCTTTTGCTAACCAATTACAAATCTGAAAAACTTGCAAATTAAAGATGAAGGATTCACCTGCATTTCAGACTCGAGGAGGCATTCACACAAATAGACTCATTTTGTGCTTTTCAAATAGCTTTATAGACAAAGATTTAGTTAGATCTTGTGTAGCCTTTTCAACAGATTTAGGTTCAACTTGTGAGAATAAAGTAGTAGCTCCCACAATTCTTCTTCTTGTTGTAACTCCTGCTAATGAGTCACCTATGATATGATTTCCTTGATGAGTACTAGTCCACGTTTTCTTTGGCTTTCTTTCATGCACAGTCTTAGTGGCAAGAGGATCTCTTTCTTCATCTTCAAACTCACTCTTCTCTGAGTCTGAACTTACTTCTTGTTCCTTTTCTTCAGGTTGGCCTAATTCTTTATCTACATTAAAGTTATCTTCTTCATTATCCTCAGCTTCTTCATTTTGTATTGTTTTCCAGTTTTCATCTATTCTCACATCACTGGACGTGATCACTTTTCCCAACTTATGCAGGAAAACTCTATAACCTTTTGTCTTTGCTGAGTATCCCACAAAGATGCCTTCATCAGACCTAGTATTGAATTTTCCCAAGTTTTGCTCAGACCTAGTGTTAAATTTTCCCAAGTTTTGCTCCTTCTTCTTCACAAAACATGGGCTGCCAAAGATTTTGAGATACTTGGTTATTGTCTTCTTCCCACTCCATAGCTCATATGGAGTCTTATTAGTATTAGGCCTTAGTAAGACTTTATTCAGTAAATGTACAGCTGTAAATGTTACTTCTGTCCAAAATCTTGTGCGAAGCTTGGATTCCAGTAGTAATGTTCTTGCCATTTCAACCATAGCTTTATTTTTCCTCTCTACCACCCCATTTTGTTGAGGTGTTCTTGCCATTGCCATCTGATGGTGAATACCATGCTTCTCAAGGTAATCTTCAAAAGCTTCATTTGTAAATTCAGTGCCTTGATCTAACCTCAATACTTTGATCTTCCTTTCACTCTCATTTTCAGCCAATCTTCTATATCTCTTAAAGTAATTCAGAACTTCTGAATTGTATTTGAGGTGTATGATGCAGGTCCTTCTAGAATAATCATCAACAAACAAGATGAAGTACCTCTCACCATTCAACCCTTTTGTCCTCATTGGTCCACACAAATCAGTATGCAAAATGTCAAGCACTGCTTCAGAACTAAACTCTTTAGTCTTAGACCACTTTCTGGCATGTTTTCCTTTAAAGCATGCTGAGCAAACATACTCTCTCTCTCTCTCTCTCTCTCTCTCTCTTGAGGTAAAAAATGTCTTTGATTGCATGAGTAGTGGTCAACTTCCTCATGTTCTTCGGTGATAAGTGTCCCAGCCTCCTATGCCCGAGCTGATTTTCTTCTTTCTTTGTAAGTAGACAGCTGTTTGTCTTGTTCTCATCAATCACATACAATTTTCAGTTGTTCTCTTCCCAACTGCAATAATATTTCCTTCTTTACTCTTTACTTGACAACCTATTTTTGTGAATATCACTTTGTGGTTGTCGTTGCATAGTTGGCTGACAGATGCCAGATTATATCTGAGTCCTTCAACGTGCAGAACATCTTTTAGCTTTCCTTTTCCAATATTTATTGGTCCCTGACCACTGATGTTGAGTGAATCATCATTACCAAACTTGACTCTGCCTTCTCTTGACTTGTTTAGCTTTTACAATTTACTTTTGTCTCCTGTCATGTGTGAAGTGCATCCACTATCAAGGATCCACTGCTTATCCTTGTAGTCAGCTTTGAATGCAATTTCAGCTATATTAGCTACCTACCTTTTAGCTTTATATTCCTTCTTTTGAACTGGCTGGAAGATAGCTTTCTCCTTTTTCTTAGCTTTGATTGCACCGCTTGTTTTCACTGTCCCATTGAGTGCCTTCTCTTGCTCGAGGAGAAGTGTTATGCATCTCTTTGCATTATGGTCGTCCTGCCTGCACCTTTCACACTATTTTAAGTCTACCAATATAGCAAACTTGTTTTTTGAAGCTACTGGTTTAGGCTTCCACTAATAACTCTCTTTAGTGTGTCCTTGCCTTTTATAGTATGTGCAAGAACTCATAACAGGTGTCCTCCTCTGAGTTTTGTATTGTCTCCCCCTATATGCAGCGTTGTATCTTCTCAGGTTAGAGACGTATATTGGCCTTCTCTACTAGCAGTTACTTGCCTTATGACCCCAAACTCCATAATAAAGGCAATGACCTTGAAACTACCTTTTCTTCGGTCTAATCACAACTTGTCTTCTTTTATTCATCACTTGCTGTGTACGCAAAGTAGTTGGCTTCTTTGCTTGTGTGACTTTCATTTCAGTCACCTTCTTCTCCTTCTTCTATTTAGCCATTGCCCTTGGCTGACTGACTTTCTTTTCTTCTTGAGATGTAGCAGCTATGGGTTGCTACTCTTTAACCACATACATCATTTTTGACCTTGGCTTTGGTTTGATAAATGTCTTCTCTTCTTTAGTTATCTTCTCCTGAGTCACAACCTTCTCTTTCAACTTTTGTGTCAAAGTCTTAGTCCTTTTAGTCAGTGCAGCCTCAGATTACTGCACTTTCTGTTCATTCTTCTTTTCTTTTGCAGAACTTATTTCTCCTATCATTTCAAGTTTTTGCACATTCTCTTCACTCCTTTTCAGTTGTTGCTGAAGTCTCAGCAACTCTTTCTCTATTCCTTTAATTTTTGAAGTCCTCAAGCTAAGCTCTATTGTAAGATCTTCATATATTTTGATCTATTCTTCAAATATTCTCTTTAAGTCAATATGTTCAGCCCTTATTTTATCCTTTTGACTTTCAGCTTCCTCAGACTTTACTTCAACTTATATTATATGGGCCTCTAACCTTCTTATGGTTTTGTCCCTTTTGATTATCTCCTTTAAAGCTTCTTCCAACTCAGCTTCAAGATCTGGTTCTTCTTCATCAACCTCCTCTTCCTCTTCAGAGGTTGAACTACCACCTTGAGTTAATGCTATAAAGGCATGCTCATCTGATGATTCTTCATCTTCCTCCTTAACAGCTTATTTTATCTGACTCATATAACTTTTGAATATGCCTCTCTTCTTCTTTTGTGGGTTAGCAATCTTCCTGGTCGACTTCTTTGATTTGAATGATGGTCTTCTTTATTTTGAATTTAGCTTATCATCACCATCCTCATCTTCATCATCAAGTTTCACTTTTTACTAAAAAGCAAAGTGTCCAGTCTGCCCACAACGATAACATCTTAAGGACAACTGTCCTTTTCCTTTCTTAGACCCCTTTTTGAATTTCCTTGTGAAGTAAGCCAACACTTTACCTTCACTTTCTTCCTCATCACCATCATCATCCTCATTGGATGATTCTTCCTCTTCTTTTATCTTCAAGTGTTTCATAGCTTTGAAAGTTGCCTCCTTTGATACCTTGACATTGAGGAGCTCTTAGTTGACGTTATTCCTATCTAATATGTAATGAGATTGCACTGGAGATCATGCAAAGACATAGAATTAAGATCTCTACTCTCCTCTATGGCTGCCACCTTTGAGGCAAAATTTTCAGAATTTTCATCACAATAGATAAGTCCTTTTGTTCTTCCCATGACTTCTAAGATCGTTTATAGCATCAACAACCCTGGTGAAGAACTCTTGGATTGTCTCATTTTTCTACATTCTAAGAGATTCATATCTCTCCTTGAAAACTTAAAGCTTAGCCTCCTTCATTCTGCCATCACCTTCATAGACTTTTTGCAATCTATCCAATATCTCCTTGGCAAATTTGGAGTCCATAACTTTAGCATACTTAACATATATCAATGTTGAAATGATGACATTTGAGGCCCTCCCATTTATCTCAAACTACCTTAATTCAACTGCCTTAATTCCTCTAGGGTTGGGTCTTTACCTACTTCTAGAGCCACAAAACCCTCTTGTATGGCTTTCACCACGTTTATGCTCATGGTTGCAAATACCACTTGCATTCTTGCTCTCCACATATGGTAGTTGGTTTCATTGAAGAGTGAAACCTTCTTACTGTAAGTAGTGCTGGTGCTAGTACCAGCATCCATTTCTCAGTATGCTAAACAAGTTAAAACTTATGAAATCCTTCAAACTAGTACACCAAGTTGTTAAGTTTCAAACCGTTGAACTTATGCTCTAATACCAATTGAAGTTCCTGACTTCTCCCTAAGATTTACTAGTTTGTGATACTGAGAAGGGGGTGAATCAGTATCACCACAATTCGCAATTTGCATGTAAGTGAACAACTTCAACCTCTTCTTAAAAGCAAAATCCTTCTCATACTCAACTAAGGTAGATCTATTGCTACCTACTAATCACAATAGTCCCCAAAGTCACCTTTCAAACACCTTACCTAATAGACAATTTGGATGTTCTTGTTTAGGTCTTCGTTAGGTTATCGGTTGGTTGATACTTTAACTGCGTTCACAACTCAATTCAAAATACTGAATGTAAAGAAAATTAAGGACACATGAGATTTACATAGTTCTGTCAACATAATGTATATCCACGGTGCTAGGGACTCTCCCTTACTGAGACTATTTACTATACTTACAATGGATGTGTCAATCCTTTGCTCCTTTTACAATTGTAATTACTAAGCAAGTATAATACAAAGAGTGTCACTTACTGTGTTTACCCTTTTTCTAGCTTGTCTTGCCTCTGTTGAATTGAAAGGCTACTCCATTGGCACTTAGAAGTTCACCGCAACACTCTCTAACCTCTCTTGAAGAAATTTAGAAATACGTTAAATTCCTTCTCTAGGTTGTCTCACATAGCTCCTGCTTTCACCGTCTCACGGTCTCACTCGTCTCCTATTTCACAATCTCACTGTCTTACGACTCACCTCACATTTCTGGTTTGTCGTTCCGCATCTCATGGCCTGCCTCATGTTTTTGGTTTGCATACTTTGTTGGTTTCACGACTCACGTACTTTTTTGGCTTGCACGCCTTGCTAGTCACATGCTTCACATACGTTTCTGGTGTCATGTTAATGCACATTCTTGTCTCATGCAGATGCACATTCTAGTCTCACGCCGTCCACTCCTATCTTGCTATTCACCTCTTTGCCGTCCACCCTTTTTGGCCGTATGGGGTTTTTCTCTATTTTGCCGGTGGTCTGTTTTTCTTTGTCCACCCCTATTTTGTTGTCGACTCTTTCTTTTTTCGTCTCTAGTTTTCTTTCTTTTAGCAGGTTTTCTCTCCTTTATCATGTCGTCCATTTGTCTCACGCCATCGCAGATCTGCTATTTGCTCTTCTGGTGGTGTCTTTCTCTTCGTTCATTTCTCTCTCTCAATTCTGTTGATGGTATCCCTTTTGGTTGTATCTTCTTTCCCTATTTAGTCATCGGGTTGTTCCTTTCCTTCGCCATCCACTTTGATTTTGCTGTATATGATTTTTCTCTCTCTTCTAACCGCTTTGTCATTTTGCCCTTCCGGTCTTTCATTCGACCCCTTTTAGCCATCTTGTATTTTCTCTCTTTTTCCCCTGTTATATAGACAGTGGTCTTCCCTTTCTACCTGATTGTGTCGTTTGTTTCTCTCTACACCTCTTTGCCATGTTGTCTCCTCATCGACTGCTAGTGTGTCGGTGGTGTGCCATTCCTTTCCTATCCACTCTCCTCTTTGGTCGTGTCGAATTTTCTCTCCTTCCCCTATTCTGTCATCGACTCACTTGGTTGGCTGAATAGGATTTTGCCATTTCGCTCTTTTAGTCTGCCGTCCAGTCATCTAGCCCCTTCAGCCCTCTCCTCTTTTCTCTATTTTTGTCGATCGTCTCTTCTCTTTTGCAAACCCCTTTTTTATCATTCTCTTGCAGTCGGTATGCTCTGGCTATGTGTTGTATTTTTCTATTTTCTCTCTTTGGCTATCCACCCACTTTTGTGTTTTGCTGTATATTCAATTGTGTTGGCCTTTCCCTAGTTTTGTCTTCCAAGGCCTTTATATACTCTCTTCCATGAAACCCTAATAGGGCTTACTTGCGGCAAATTTACTATCTTACCCTTACACAGCAAATTTATGTTCTTGCCCTTACGTAGTGGATTTACTTTCTTGCACACTTAAACCTAGTTTACAATAATTACAACCCATACAAGGCTGTGGAAACAACATATAAATTAAACTGTTGATCTTAATGAGGATCCTTGACGAGTCTACCTAACTTTAGGGAACAACAGTTGTATTATTAAAACAAGTTAAAATTGCAAAGGCTTACATCAACCATCGCCAATATTACCAAAATGGATATCTAGAATATAATCTTGTTGCCTAAGACAATATTTAGAACATCTTTGTGAGAAATGCTTACTCTTATGTCCATCTACCTTTGTACACTTCATATGAGGAACTTAAAGAAAAGATTGGATAATCAAAAATATTGGTAAAAGGATCCTTTGACCATGCGGAAAGGGAAAAAATAGACCTATGGGATCCCAAACTAGAAAATGAAGACTATTGCAACTTTTTGGTTGTAATAGGAGATCAAGGCGTGGACAACATCATGGAAGAAATTTATGAAAGAAGTCTCTAGAATGACAATATGATGCATGTTTTCAACAAAAACAAAATTACTTTTGATTTTAAAATTCTGATTTTCAATAAAAGCAATAGTTTTGCTAGAAATTATCATTTTGGAATTATTGGCAATAGACAATTTTGCATTTGTTTTTCCCTGAAACCTTTTTGGTATTATGCACTATTTAATGCAATTTAAATTTGCGTTAGTGTCAAAAGGAGTAATAGTATCAATTTAAAATCATCAAAAAAAAACAAGAGAAATTTTTATCAGATATTTCCTTGAAATTACTTGCTCAAGGACAAATAAAAAATCTTCTAGGATTTTCCTATGTTTTTAATGTTTTGGGATTCCTTTGATTCTTCTTGTTTATAAAGTTTAAATGTTTCATGGTATTTTAAGAGAAGAAATTGTATGGTTTCCTTACCCTTTTTTTTTTTTGAGCTCTTTGAGTTTGATTTTAATGGTTTTGATTTCTTTTTGGAGGTTTTGAAGGGTAGGGTTTAGGATTTTTTATTTTTGTTCTGAAAGAATTTCAATAAGATTGTAAGGCACCTTACTGAGGGTGTTCAAGTGTTTTGGGTTGGTATTCAAGGGTTTTAAGAAGTTTTTCAAGATATTTTTATTGCAAGGAAAGGTCAATAATATTCTTAATAATATCAAGTAATAACTCTTGATCTTTAGTAAGCACATTTACTTATTTCGAATCTGTATCAACTTCAGAAGATGAAGATGTTTGAAGTTCATCTATTTGTTCTGATTTTTCATTTGTGCTACCTTTAAGTTCAGATTCAGAGTCAGTAATAGATAGGCTTTGGATTTTTTGAAGTGTTTCTTCTTTCAGGTTTAATTCCTGGAGTTTTTTAAAGGTTCTTGAAGTTCCCAACTTGTCCCTAAGATCTACTACTTTGTGATACTGAGAGGGGGGGTGAATCAATATCACCACAATTCATAATTCGCAAGTGAACAACTTCAATCTCTTCTTAAAAGCGAACTCTTTCTCAAACTCAACTAAGGTAAATCTATTGCTACCTACTAATCACAATAGTTTCCAAAGTCACCTTTCAGACACCTTGCCTAACAGACAATATGGATGTTCTTGTTTAGGACTTTGTTGGGTTATGGGTTGGCTGATACTTTAGTTGCATTCACAACTCAATTCAAAACACAGAATGTAAAGAAAATTAAGGACATACGAGATTTACGTGGTTTTTTCAACGTGACGTACATCCACTGTAGTAGTGACTCTCCCTTACTAAAACTATCCACTATACTTGTGAATACAGGTTACAATGGATGTCTTTAATTCTTTGCTCCTTTTACTATTGTAATTACTAAGCAAGTACAATACAAGGAGTCTCACTTACTGTGTCTACCTTTCTTCTAACTTGTCTTGCCTTTATTGAATTGAAAGACTACTCTATTGCCACTTAAAAGTTCACTGCAATGCTCTCTAACCTTTCTTGAAGAAGTCTATAAATAAGTTGAGTTTAATGCTTCGCTGAATTTCTTCTTTACGTTGTTTCACATAATTCCTACTTTCACCGTCTTACAGTCTCACCTGTCTCCTTGTCTCACGATCTCACTTTCTTACGGCTCACCTGTCCGTTTCTCTCTCTCCTACTGTCCAGTTGGATTTCTCTCTCTTCTCACCGGATTTCTCTCTCGTCCTGCCGAATTTCTCTCTCTTCACTGGATTTCTCTTTTCATTCACCCACTTGGCCGGATTCTCTCCCTTTTCTGCTGGTGGTCTACTTTTCTTCATCCTGCCGTCCAGCCTTCTTCGCCCGTTCCCGGTTTTCTCTCCCGTTGACCGGTTTCTTTGTTTTTCCAACTGTCTGTTTCTTTCTTCCAAAGTTTAGTCGTCGTATCTCTCTCACCCGTTCCCGATCTAGTCTCTTCTCGTTCTAATTCGGATCTGGTCTCCCTCACGACTCACCTTCCTCAACCACCTTTCAGCTGTCTTACGTTTAACGTTTAGCCCCCCTTTGGCCGCCTCCTTCTGTCTCAATGTATTTGCCTTTTTGCTCGATTTTCTGACCGTCGATGGCTGCATTTTCTTCTCCTTCCCATCGATAGCTGCTCAATTGTTTCGGTCGTCTACCTTTGTTCTTCGTTTAGCCTGGTCGTCAACCATCCTACTGTTCATTTGATTCGTCCGTCGGTTGCACTGTTTACTCTCTTCATCCTTGCAGGTGGTGTTCGTCCGTATAGGGTTTGGTGTTCTCTTTGGTTGGTCGGTTATCTAGGTTTTGCTGAATGCTCAATATTGTCAACTCTTCTTCTTTTTGCCATGTATTTAATTGCATTGACCTTACCCTATTTTTGTCTTTCAAGATCTTTATATATCTCTTCCATGAAATTCTAATAGGGCTTATGTGACCAATTTACGTTCTTGCCCTTCCACGTAGACTTACTTTTACCCTTCCATATGGCTTTACTTTCTTGCACACTTAAATTTGATTGATAATAATTACAACTTATACAAGGCTGTGGGAACAACAGTTCTGCAATATTTTGCAATATGTCTCTTTCTTCTAAATCTATAACAAGTGATATCTTGCAAATTTTTGAAAAAAGGTTTATGTTATGGGGTTTGTTTGGGGTTGTTTTCTTTAGTTTTGAATAAAAGGAGGATTTGCTTAGTTTTGCAGATGTTTTGAAAGGTTTAGAATGGGATTTCCTTTTGGATCTTGAAGATCTAGAAGACTTTGGAAATCCTAAAATGAATTGTTAACAAAATGTTCCTACCTTAAAACAGGATTGCTTGAATTCCCATTTTAAGTGTTTTTGAAGTTTCAAGTCTTGACAGATTTTGAATCCTTCCTTTTATGTGTAACTCACTAACTGTACATAAGTTAAATTGTTATACGGGATAGGATTTCCATAGGCATTCCTTAGAATATTTCATACTCTTTTCCTTAAATTTGAAATTAAAGCTTTATTGTTGTTGTTATCATTATATACTTATTTTTTGGGTTACACTATATGTCATGTATATCATCACATTTTAATGTGTGATTAAGACCATATAGCTTCTTTTTATTACAACATATATTAAGAAAAAGAAAAACTTCTATTGATTTTACTCTTGTAAGACAAACTAAAAACACTTCTTTTCATAATTGTTGGCTATTGTTTGGTATAATAAGCCACTTTTTTCTACTAATGATCCTTTTTTTTTATTAAGTATTTGTTTTACCATTTTTTATTGATATTTATAGAAGTATAATAATTTTACATCCAATTATATTTACCCAAAATCTTTTTAAATGGATGATTTGTTACCTTAAATAATCATATATGATGTAAAGGTCTAAAAATCCATGATGATAGATGCCAAAAGAGGATTATTAATATTGTTAATATTATTTTCCTTAAACTTATTAGTTATTATTTGTTATAGTTTTCTTATAATATACATCTTGTTATAGTTTTTTAATATTATATTTAAGAAGTTTAGAGGAAATATTCTCGTAGCTTCCCCTTATTTGTAGTTAAAAATTGATAAGCTGATGATTTAAAAACATAATAAAAAATTTAATTATAATAAAATATGTTATATAATTGAGCAAATGCATCAGTTATTTTGTGGTGGTTTAAATCCATTGCTAAAACAATATAATGTAGCACTTATAATCATTGCATAAATTTATTTTCATAATGTGTGGCAATAGTAGATTTTATACAATGATTTCTTGATAATGGCTATAAACTAACTCGATAGGTATTTAAATAAAAAAAAATTGAAATGTTTGTAACAATAGTTTTAAAACTTTGTTACTTTTACATTGCAATTTTAAGGTAGCAAAACAAAACTGATACTAATTGAATTTTTACACAATGACTTTAAATGAGTTAAGTAATAATTTCTACCCTATGTTAATTTAAATAAGGAGTTTTAATGTAGCATTATTAAATTGCTGTCTTATGTATTTAAAAGTGAGGGTTTTAAAAGGTTTTAGCAAGGGTTTGTAAGCCAAGATTTCCTAGAGTTTTTAAAAGAATACAATGGTTTTGTAAACGATGAAACTACATCATTTAATCACTTATTGATTGAAACCTAGGTCTTTTGAAACCTTAAGTCCTATCACCTTTTTATCCTCCAATACTTTAAAATGATCTCTTTGTTTCACAAAGATTTCCTAACTCCTCTTGATTTTCAACCTAGAGCCTTAAAAGGTCTCACATTCTCTACTCAGTTTCAAATCCAAACAACTTGCATTTTGACTTTATTAATCTCTAGTTATAAATTTGTACCTCTTTAATTTTTTGAAATTCATGTACAAATGTTGAATGTTTTCTCTTTAAATTTAAGAAAAATTTTAGATTTATATCTTTTATGAAACAATAGAGTGAGAGATAGCTAAAAAGCCTCCACTTCATTGAAAGAACACTAGCAAATAAACTTCATTGAAATCCTTTTACCTCCATCACCACTATTAGATTAGGTGGTTTGTGGTTCTTTCTCTTACTTTCTTTTCTCACTCTACTCTCCATTGGTTTTCTTAACTTTTTTTTTGTTATCTTGCTTACCATAATAACTAATGAGAAGAACACATGTAAATTTACAAATTTAAGTAATATTTTAAATTTAAACATAAAAATTTTATTCACATTTTAGTTATTAGTTTTCATAAAATAAAATAGTGAAAAAATAAATTAGGAATTTGATTTTGAACTGAATCGAAGACTAAAGAAAATTTAATTTCAATTTAACTCAATAGAATTTCTTTTCTTCTTTATATTTGATTCTTATGAGATGTACCTTCCAATCCATTAATAACCAAATCTTCATTATTTTAGCATTATATTGTCTTAAGAAATACTCAAGAAGGCTATATGGCATACACTTGAAGCACCTAACATGGCTAATAAATCATGTAATTAAGTCTAAAACAAGCAAAATCCAACCACTAACGCTTTGTAATTAAACATGGAAACAAATATGCCAACACCTTTTGTTAACCCTTGCTAATTGTATTAGTAGTTATAGTTATGCCAATCATTCATATCCAAACTTAATGAAATGGTGACATGGAGCCTTTTCCCTTTTTCTTCTCCAAACATAACCCTAAAAGGCTTACACCTACTTTCTTTCCATTTATGAATCAATGAAAATGATGCATATTGAACTAGCAAGTTCCCTTCTTTCTTTGTTTAGTGTAATCTGTTTTTCAAAATATGAAAACTTGTTTTTTTATAGGGTAATTTTAGATGTGGTTTATGTACATTGACTTTTATAGCATGGTTGATGGCACTAGTATGCTTATTGCTTATAACTTTTTGTTTGTTTTTTCTTTATGTTTGGTATGCATATCATTAACTCAAAATTTTTGCTCTTTACTTGTAATGAACATGATTCTAATATACTTCATTTTTTCAATTAAAGACAAGTAATGAGCACCAATAGATAAAGATGGAAAAATGTTATTGTTGAATTATTTCAGGTTGGTGACTTTGGCCTCTTAAACTCTCTCTCTTTTTTTTTCTTACTTTGTTTTTTGGATTTTCTTGTCATTAGGTGGGTATTAATGTTAAATGACCACAAAATCATATTATTCCATGAAACTAACCCTTTATATCTCTATTATTGGATTCATATATCATTGGTTTAGATTGAATATAGGTTATACATATATAATATAAAATGTTACTTTATTTTTCACAAAGAAAGTGATTTCACATCTAAGATACCTTGGAATAATATATTCTACTAGTGTATCTATACTCCAAATAATGTCTTTTAAAGATTTAAGAGATGTTAATCTATAGGTATGAAATCCTAAATTAGAAGCATGACAAGGCAAGGTTATAATCATCAAATCACTTGCTTACAAATTCATTAGCTTTCATGTTTCATTTTAGTTTATCTAAGTTGGGGTTACATTGCAATAGTTATTTAAAAATATAGGGAGAAAAAAAAAGGTGCAATAATAGAGCTATTGTCACGATTACTATTTGCTTTAAATTAATGTAGGCAGGCGTATGTCACAATTAACTGAAATTGTTTCCTTTTGTTTAAAGTTGGCTTGAAGGAAGGGAGGAGTCTAGACAATTACTTGTAAACCTATTAGTTGCAACATTATTCTGGTGAGACCACAAGAATTTTTATTACTTTCCTTTACATTTTACTTTCTTTTTTTCATTAGCATATTATTTTTACTTTGTGGGAAAGGACATTTAATAAAAAAAAAATAAAGGAGTGAATGACCAAATAGTTGATACTTTTGCTATAGTCATGGGGCAAAAGTATTTTAGACAGGTATGACCATATAGGAAAGGTGCAAACCCCACTTCCTTAAAAGGAAATAATACTGTTAAGGATGTTATGAGAGTACCTAGAAATTTTATAAGATCAATCTAACAAAATATGGAAAATGAAGTGCAAAAGAAGTTGCAACTTGAAGTGCAAAGAGATAAAAGCTAAAAAACCTACAATACATAAGAAATCTTCACTATAATTCTCTTCAGTTTACAATAACTCAATATTGGTTTAAACATCAATCCAATATGCAAGCTATGTTTTTTCCAATTTTTGGTTTATTCAATGACTCTTTTAGGGCTCCATGTTTGCATAACTAGTCAAGGAGTCATTAATCTTTAGTAGGTGCTCATAGTCCACTAAATTAGGTATGCCTAGAGATGTGTTATTTTTTTACTTAATTTGTAAATCATATCATTAATTTTAATGGGTTCACATGTTTAATATACTTATTCAATTGTTTTTTATTTGTAGAATGATGATAATGCTAGTAATAAAAATGCTTGTTAAGCATATATGTTGTGGACTAAGCCTTTTATTTGATTGGTTAACTATCTTGTAAATTGTATTAAATATGTGTATATGATCATACTATTTTTATAAATTTTATACTTTTAGACCTTTTATGTTTATTTGGATGATTGGTGAATAAACAAAATATTTATTATTTTAAAAATTGTATGATAAAAAATTCGTTAGGTAACTTGTCCTAAGAACTCTTAAATTAATTTGTTATATACACCCCAGAAACCTAGGAAACAAGTTCAGTTGATCAAATCAAAACCCTAAGAAAACAAAGTCCTAAAAACCCCAATCTTTAAATATCACAAAGTTTGATTACTTCTTTAGTAACTTAAGATAATGTATTCTTCCAAGAACACAAAAAGGCAAAGTAAATTTTGTTAAATACCTCAATCTTATTACTGTTATACACAATTATAGCCTTTATATAGGCATGTAAATATTACAATCCTATAAGAAAAAGGTATTTTTTTAACATACTTGTATAGAAAAAACCTTAATTATAAAAGACCCCTCTAATTAAGGAATACAAATCTACCTTGATTAAAAATCCTAAGAAAAACAAATCTACCTTAGTTAGGAATCCTTAAAAAAGATTACAACTAATGATAGCTGGGCATAAAAGTTAAAGTAAGAACCCTAACTAATGTATTAAGATTTAGCTGAACCTACAAGCCCAAATAAACCCAAGTTATCCTTTTTTTTACATGTAATTTGACTTTAATTTAAAATCTAGCAACCTAAAACAAAATCAAGCCCTTTAATACAACTTAGTATGAAAATTAGGCCTTTCCTTAGTTTGGTTATACAGCTTAGACTTATACCATAGGCTCCATGTTTTGTTCTTCAAGTTCCTTATCCATCATTTTATATATAAAGATAAGTGATTATCCTTAATGTAGTATTGGAAACTTTTAAAACTGCCATAAAATCTTCTAGAGCTCCCTTTTTGTCATGCAACTATATAATTAAAACCATAAACAACTTCAAAAGGTGATAAGGAAGTAATAGAATGAACATATTTTTTATAAGCAAACTTAATGTATGGCAAACACTGTTCCTATTGCCTCAAGTTCTTTCGAATGATAGCATGTAACAAAGTAGTGAGTGTCTTATTAACTATTTCAGCTTGTCCATCTATTTGAGGATATGTAAAAAATAAGAGTTCAATTCCCAATTAATTCCACGAAGTGCACCAAAAATGACTTAAGAACTTAAACATCCCTATTACTAATAATAGTTCTTGGTAATCTATGCAAACACACCACTTCCTTAAAGAATAACTTAGCAATATGTGTTGCATCATTGGTTTTAGAACAAGTAACAAAATGAGTCATTTTGCTAAACCTATCAACAATAATAAATATGTTGTCCTTACCACTTTAAGAACTTGGTAATCCTAAGGAAAAGTCTATAGAAATATTAGTCCAAATTTGGTTAAGCATAAATAAAAATGTATATAAGCCATGTGATTTAACTTTAACCTTTGCTTGCCTACTTGTTATACACTTATTACAAATAGAATACATATTATGCTTCATATTAAGTTAATAAAAATGCTCATGCAATATTTTTAGAGTCTTATGCACACCAAAGTGCCCCATTAAACCACTCGCGAGTTTTCTTAACCAATAACTCACAAATAGAACAAATAAGTACACATAATTTATCCCTCTTATACAAAAACCCTTCATACCTATAAAAATCACCAAACGCACACTTATCACATGCATTATATACTTGGCCAAAATCATAATCATTAGCATATGATAAGGACCTTTTTGTGTCTCACACTGAGAGGGGGAGGGGTGAATTAATATGAAATGCTTACTTTTTACAAATCTATCTAGATTAAACTTCTATAACCTATTAAAGTCTATGATCTAATTTTATCTTACTTCTTTATGTAAAAACAACCGTATAAATATCAAGCAAGTACAAGCACCTAAGAACACACATAAGTTTTACGTGGTTCACCCACAATGTGATAGGATTACTCTTAGATCACATGATCCACTCTTGTTATCAAAGGATACAGCTAATGTTGTGGAAGGGTCTTTCCTTAAGCACTATAGAAGGATCACTCCTTAACCACTTATAATGATTTCTCAGTCACTCCAAGGGTTTCCCACCCTTTTTTAAGAAGTTTCATAAAAAAAGTATAACATCTTCCTTGAGAAAGATCTCTCTATATGCACAAGCTATTGTTGCAAAAAACTAATCTTTTCCTTCCTCGCTGATGGTCTCTACTCAAGCTTTTTGCCATTCTTTCTTTCTTCATTGTCGATCTCTCTTTCTTCACTATCGGTTTCATAATTTCTCTTTGTTGTGCCTACTCTATCTCTATTGTGTTTCATAGCTTTCTCTTTACCTTTACTGGGTTTCTCTCTACTTGTTTTTGTAGCACTCTCTGCTGGTTCTCTCCTCTACTTTATCAATTCTCTTCTTTATAAATTCTTTCCTTTTCTTTATGTCACTGTTATTGTCTCTCCTTTCTACCACTACTACTGTCTCTTCTTCTTTTTACTATTGTTGATGTCTCTCCTTCTTTCTGCCACTACTATTGTCTCTCCTTTTTGCTGTTGTTGTCGCTGTTTCTCCTTCTTTTTACCATTGTTAATATCTCTCCTTTTTTTGCTACTACTGCTATCTCTCCTTCTTTCTGTCATTACTGCTATCTCTCCTTCTTTTTGCCACTGTTACTATCTTTCCTTCCTTTTATTGCTGCTGTTGTCTCTCCTTCTTTCAGCCACTGCTGCTATCTCCCTTTCTTTATATTGCTACTACTGTCTCTCCTCTACAGGTTCTCTCTTCTGCAAATTCTCTCTTCTATATGTTCTCTCCTTTACAGGTTTTCTCCTTTGTAGGTTCTCTTTTCTGCAAGTTTTCTCCTCTATAGGTTCACTTCTCTATAAGTTCTCTACTTTCTATAAGTTCTCTCCTCTGCAGGTTTTCTCCTCTACAAGTTCTCTCATCTGCAGGTTCTCTCTACCCTTTTTTCTTTTTTCTTTTTTGCCACTGCTTAGTATACTTTCTGTTGTTCCCTTCATTTCTTTTAGTGGCTGCTCTCTACTGTTCTCTTATTCTTTATTGGTTTTCTTTTATTGTAGTTCTCTATATCATTCTCTACTATTGCAATTCTCTATATTGTTCTATATTGTTGCACTCTTTTTGCTCACTTGTCATGGCTCTCTATTTTCTATCTCCTATTGGATGCTTTTTTTTTCTTTTTTTCAAGCTTTTGGTTGTCTTTCTTTAACTACTCTTTCTTAGCCATTTTTCTCCAACTACTATTCTCTCTACCTCTCACTTTCTCTACACTTTGTCTATCTTTTTACCATTCCCTAACCTGCTTTTGGCAACTATATGGGTATTTATAAGCCTTAAGTTTAGGATTAGTCCTACAATCAACGGTCAATATTCCAAGGGTTGCCTTATAATCAACAGTTAACATTGATTCCTTAAATTTAAGGTCAATGGTCAGCATTGAATTGTAGTACCACTGCTAAATGCAATCTTAAAGGTAGTAATAATACATGTCTTGTTAAAGAAATTTCATTCGTGCCATATGGAAGGCAATCTTACAGACAACCAGTATAACAACTAGTGCTTTCTTTATAGCCAAAACACCACTAACAATCTGAATTAACTCATTGTTTTTGGCAACGCAAGTAAGGCTGGCAACATCCTGAATTCAGCCCTGCTTTCTCACCTCATTCTCTTTATATTTCACCAATGCCATTTTCCTTAACCCTTGAATGAATCAGTTATCTTTATATCACTCACAACATCAAATCAACAAGAAAAAATATATAAGATGATATTGACAACAAATCCAACATTAGTCATCAAAGATAGGCTTAACAATCACCCCTTTTAGATTTGTTGGCAACACATTAAATTCATAATTCAACAATTAAGTAAAAGCAGCAGCTTTTGACATTCACTGCTCCCCCTAAAACATACATCTCTCTTTTGTATGAGGGTATGATACCAATTGGAAACAACCTTTAACTCCTCCTTTCTTTTGTTTCTCCCACTTAATTTCATTTTTCCCTTTGGATTTATCAAGCTACTCCCCTTTTCAATCAGTACATACTCTCTTTGGATTTGTGCAAAATATAATCTTTCCTTTTGAAAACAAATCCAATGAATAATAGAAGAGGAAAGAGGAAGGGAGGTTAGAGGCATACCTTAGCCTCTAGGGGGTGGCTAAACACATAAATTCAGCCTTAACTTCTAGAACATCTCTCTTAATAGAGGTTTGGTGAATATATATGAATGAATGAGCTCCAATGGCTTCTTTGTTTGAATCTGCACATTTTTATGGATAGCATTCACCATCATCCCTTTTTAAAAAATGCTGAAAATGGTATCTCTTTCTCTTCTTAGCTTGGATACATCTTTCACAGCTTCATTTTTGGACAATTTGTTCAACCCCTTTGGTCCAAGATGTCCCAATCTCCTATGCCATAACAAGTTCTCATCTTTGGTGCTCATGTAGGTGTTTTTGCTACTAGAAACTCGATATAAGTTTCCATTTGTCATTTCTCTCTTTGTAAGAACAACACCATCACTTAATCTTTTTACCATGCAACCATTCTTGCTAAAAGTAACTTCATGCCCATAATCACAAAGTTGGCTAACACTGATTAAATTGTGTTTTAGCCCTTCAACATAAAGTATTTCCTTTAATTTCAGCTTTTCTACACCAATTTCAGTAACACAACACCTTTGATCTTTAAGGCACCATCATTGCCAAATGTAACTAACCCTCAATCATATTTTACTACTTCTTTCAACACCTTGAAGTCTCCTGTCATATGTGAAGAGCAGCCACAATCCAGGATCCATGACTTTTCTTTCTTGTAAGTTTTTTAGGCTACTCTCACAACCATAGCCATTTCCCTTCCTCTTTTTCTTCTTCAGTCAAACATAAGAGCATATGTATGTGTTCTCCTTTGCATTCTTTGACTAGGCAATAATTTCAAACATTCCATAGTAATATGTCTAGCTTTTTCACATCTTCCACTAATTTCTTCCATTATATCAAATATGTTTCTTAATGGAATTTGGATTTTTTTTCTTTTGAGGCTATCTCGCCTTAGACTCTTGCCTCACATTCCTCTTTATTATAGGCCCATTACTCCAGTACACACTAGCCTTATGCCCATACATATTACAGCACTAGCAAAATCCTTCAAATCTGAATTTTCTTTTTTCACCAAGTTCATATCTCCTATCTTTAACACTTGTCTTGTGATAATTAGCATTATAATGATTTCTCTCATCTTTTGCCACTTGATTTTTAGGTGTGGCAACCTTCTTTCCATCTTTGACAACTTGTCTCCTTTGGATAGGAGTTTCTTCATATCTTTCCTAATCCATTTTATTTTAGGTTGGTTTCTTTTCTTTATTACATCAACTTCTTTTGATTTTATCTTTTCTTTATGTATGCTTTCAAGTACAAACACAATTTTCTTCTTCTCTTCTACCCTCTCATTTGGCTTTTTAATATAGTCAAGTTCTTTCTTTCCTATAGAATGAGGTCTTTATTTGCTTAGACACTCATCCAACTTTTTGGTAACAACCTTTTTGATAGCATTTGCTAAAGAGGACTTTCCTCTCACTTCCATAGCTTGTATAAAGCTTTCCTCATACTTCTTCAACTTAGATTCAGCTCTAAAGTCAATGAGTTAATGTTGATTGTTGATCCTAAATTTTAGGAGTTAAGGCTAACTGTTGACCCTTGACCATTGACCCTAAATTTTAAGAAGTCAATGTTGACCATTAACCCTAAATGTTAGGAATCGATGCTAATTGTTGATAATTGGGCAACCTTAAAACTCAAGACTTATAAATACATCCATGCATCTTTCAGAAGATATGTGTGCTACAGAAAAATAAGAGAGAACAGCAAAGAGAGTGACCGACCAAAAAGAGGAGCAGTGGCAAGGAGAGGTGCAGTCGGCCAAGAGAGGTGCAACCAACTAAAAGGTGACAACAATCATCAAAGAAAGAGGCAGTCACACCAATTGAAGGAGGAGTTACAGCAACTAATAGCCACACCAAAGGGAGAAGAAAGTTGCAACAACCAATAGCTACACCAAAGGGAGAAGGAGTTACAGCAGCTAATAACCACACTAAAGGGAGAAGGAATTACACCAACTGGCAACCACACCAAAGGGAGAAGGGGTTACAGCAGCTAGTAGCCAAACCACAGGGAGAATAAGGTCAACCACACCAAAAGGAGAGGTGTGCAGCAGCAACCAATCAACCACACCAAGGGAGAGGATATGTAACGGTAGAGGCAGAAGAGAGGTGTAGTTGCCACACCAAAGAAGGTGACAGCCAAACCAAAGGGAGAAGGAGAAAGTGTAATAGTCATTCGAAGGAAAAGGTGTAGCAACCACTAGAAGGAAAAGGTGTAACAGCCACTAAAGAAGAAGGTGTAACAGCCAATAGAAGGAGAAGGTGCAGTAGCTACCAAAGAAAAAGGTGTAGCAACCACTAGAAGGAGAAGGTGTAGTGGCAACCAAAGAAACCTAGGGCAAAAGGTGTAACAATAACCAAAGGAAAAAGGTGCAGCAGCAACCAAAAGGAGAAGGAGGCAGCAGCCACTAAAAAGAGAGGCAGTCATACCAAAGGAAAAGGCAGCAGCAATTACAGCAAGAAGAAGGCAGAAATTGCAGCAAGGAAAAGGCAGTAATTATAGCAAGAAGACAACAATTGCAATAAGGAAAAGACAGCAATTGTAGTAAAAAAAAAAAAAAAGGTAGAAATTGCAGTAAGAGGAAAAAAGAGGAGCAGCTGTAGAAAGAAGGAGCTTACAACAACTTGTGGCAATAGTTGAGGCAGCACCAACAGTAGAGGAAGAGAACCTACTTAGGGAAAAATAGGTAGCATAAATAGTAAAGGAGAAAACTTGCCCCTATAGCAAGTGAGGTAACACCAGCAGTAGAAGGAAAAGAACCTACCATGGCAGAAGTAGGTAGCACCAACAACAGAGGGAGAGAACCTGCCAAGGTAGAAGAAACAACATTAGCAGCAGAGGGAGAAAACAACCTACAGCAAAGAGAACCTACAGCTGAGAGAACCTGCAGAGGAGAGAACTTGTAGAAAAGAGAACTTGTAAAGGAAAAACAACAACAACAACATAAAGAACCTACAGAAAAAAGACCGATAAAGCTTGAACAAAGACCAACAATGAGGAAGGAGAAGTCCACTTTTTACAATAGTAGCAATTAAGTGATCTTTCTAAAGGAAGTTTTAGTCATAACTTTTTTATAAACTTCTTGAAAAAGAGTGGGAGACCCTTGGAATGATCAAGATCAACTCTTCTAGTGATTAGGAGATTAATCCTTTAAGTGATTGAGATATTAACTCATTAAGTAATTGGGGGATCATTGTAACTAGTTAAAAAATAATCCTTCCATAAGTGATTAAAGAGTGACCCTTCCACAAAATAGTTGTATCCCTTGATAACAAGAGTGAATTATGTGATTTATGAGTGATTCTATCACACCATGGATGTAACTCACACATTATAAGTGAACCAAGTAAAAATTCTATATGTTCTCGAGTGCTCACACTTGATTGATATCCATACGACCACTCTCACATAAAGAAGTAAGATAAAAATTGAATCATCAACTCTAACAAGTTATAGAGGTTAATCTGATTAAATTTGTAAAAAGTAAATATCTCACACTAATTCACCCCTTCCCCCTCTCATCGTGAGATCTAAGAAGGTCCTCATCACTTGAGAGATTCTTTAGTTATTTAAGTTTTTGATAAAGTAATGTGATCTTATGGATTTTTTACAATGCCTAAGTTTACTAATTCCATTGTCTTTTTCTCAACTATATTCTACCTCTTATCTTACTTAACTAAGCATTGAAGGTCTTATGGAATATATTCATTTTAAGATGATTTAGGGTCAACACATCAAGGGTGCATTCAAATACCACCTCAAGATAATCACTAATTAGGCTTTTGGTTTTTTTTTTAGCATTCTAAACAATATATGAAAGGCTTAAAATAAACTAACATCATTAGATATGCACATGCAAACAAAAATGAATATTAAGACAACAAATGAAATGAGGAAATTAGGATTATAATTACAATTGACATAATTATACATTATTAATAGATATATGATAAAGGTTGCCCATTTTATTACTTAGCTATCCTTGATTATCATAGGCATTAATAGATAAGGAATTGCAAAAAGGCAATCTCTGGTAATGTCAAAAAGCCTTAAATAAGATCAAACAATTCTTCTCTAATCCCTTAATTCTAGTGTCACCAATTCCAAATAAACCACTCATATTGTATCTCACGACTACATGGAAATGATGTATGGGTTGTGTCTTAGGACAGCATAATGAGATTAGTAATAAGGAAAGGGTGATTACTACCTCAACAAAAGATTCATAAACCATAATAATTGACATTTAAATTTAAAAAGAATTTGTTGTGCCTTAGCATGGACAACATGTTGGCTTTAATAATATATGTTATACTATACAACTTAGCTTGTTGGTAAAAAAAGACCCCTTAAAATACATACTTGAAAAACTAGCATTGTCAGGATGGATATTGGTATGTTATTTTGTCAAAATATGACATTTAATATGTTAGTTGCAAAGCAATCAAAGGTAGTGCAATAGTTGATTTTCTAGTAGATAAAGTTATCCCTAATTATCAACTTATACAGTTTGATTTCCTAAATGAAGACATTTTAGCCATCAATCAAATTCAAGATGAAAAAGAGATAGTGAATGAATGATAAGTGTGGTTTTATAAGGCATCTAATGTATTAAGGCATAGAATTAAAGCGATCCTAATTCCTTTTAAAGGTAAGCAATAGACAATTGCAACAAAACTGCAATTCAAATGTATTATTAATATAGTAAAGTATAAAGCATGTGACATAGACATATTGTATGCCTTATAGATAAAGGTTAAAAGCCTTAAGGTGTTTAGTGATTTAACATTGGTCATTTACTGATTGCTAGATAAATAGGAAACATGTGACTATAAGTTTATTCCTTTTCACCAATACATCAAGCAATTGGTAGAATGATTTAACTACATTAGCTTTAATCACATGCCTTGAGAAAACAATCAAAATTTTGATACTTTAGCAATTTTGGCATTCATGTATAAAATAAATCCTAAAGGTAATATGAAAGAGGTCTATATTAATATCCATTATGCTCTAACTCATTAAATACACATAAAAAGAAGAGGAATGACAAACCTTAGTATTATGACATAAAACACTACCTTAAACTAGAGAAATACCCTAAAGGAGCAATTAAAAATGATAAAAGAACTTTGCAAAATATGGCTATGAATTTCTTCCATAATGGAGACATCATTTATAAATGCAATTATGACTCAACCTTGTTGTAGTGCGTAAATACAACTAAGACAAAAACTATCATGAAAAAAGTATATGAGGGTTTATATGGGTTGCATGTTAGTATCCTTTCCATGGTTAGAAAGATCTTAAGAGCATGATATTACTAGTCAACTATGGAATTAAATTATTATTGGCACACCAAGAAATATCATGATTGTCAAATACATGCATATAAAATATATGTTGCACTTACTCCATTACATGTCATGACATCCCTTTGGCCATTCTCTATATGGGTGATGGATATGATTGGTCTTATTACACCTAAGGCATTTAATGAGCATCAATTCATCCTAATAGCAGTCAATTACTTCACAAAATAGGTTAAGGCAACATTTTATGTGAGCATTACCTATAAAGTGGTCATTGAATTTATCAAGAAAGACATTATATGTCATTATTACATATTAAAATGATTGACCTTAAATAATACCACTAACTTAAAGAACATAATGATGACCAACCTCTGTAACTAATTTAAAATTAAGCATCACAACTCTTTTTTATATTAGACAAAAATGAATTAGACAACTGAAGTGGCAAATAAAAATTTGTAGTGAATTATTAAAAAGTAACAATTACATACAAAGATTGGCATAAGATGTTACCATTTGTACTATATGCCTTTCGCACCATAATATGCATATCCATATAGATAACCTCATTTGCATTGGTCTATAAGACTGAGGAAGTTTTACTAGTTGAGGTTGAATTCCTTCCTTAAGAATTCTAATGGAAGTTAAATTAGAAGATGCATAATGGGTCAAAGTCAAGTATAAGAAATTGCATCTCCTTAAATAAAAATGGTTGAATGCAATTTTTCATAGTCAATTATGCCAAAGTCAAATAAGGCAAGCACATTAAAACAAAATGTGCCTAAAGTACTTCAAAGAAAGAGAATAGCCTTAAAAGGGTCTCACCAAATAAAAGTGATCCTAGAGGCAACTAAACATTAAACTATAAAGACCTATTTGTTATGAAAAAAACATTCTTCGGTAAGACACTGATTTCGACAAATATAGATGGTGAAGACATACCAAATCCCATTAATTTAGATTTAGTCAAAAAAATATTTTGTCTAAGCATTAACCAAATTTGGACTTCCATTCAAAGACAAGATAAGGTATGTAATAAACAAAATAAGGATACAAAATGAGGCATAATATTGGTTGTTAGCTAAAGACAGGAGTACAACAAATAAGATTATAAAGGATGTAAGAAATAATTAGACAAATAAGGTTTACACATGAGAGGTATTCAAATTAAGCTCATAATGAATTACTAGTTATACTATTAGCCATTATTAATTTCTACTTTGCTAGTTTAATTATCTTTTAATCTCTTTATGTCCAAATATATCAATTTTTTTTATCCAAGCCATAAAGGGTTCTTGTTCCTCATATTTGCTCATAAACTCTTTACATTATAAATAAGAATCTTGTTCTTATTCTTTTTTTTTATTATTATTATGAGCAAGGTCTTTGCATACTCCTTACTCAAATGTAATTAATATAATCATATATTATTGGTTTTGTTATTCTCACAACCTTGTATGGGTTGCAATTATTATCAACTAGGATTAAGTATGCAAGAAAGTAAAGCCACATGGAAGGGCAAGAAAGTAAATCCACCGTGTAAGGGCAATAACGTAAATTCACCACGTAAGCCCTATTAGGGTTTCATGGAAAAGAGTATATAAAGGCCTTGGAAGACAAAATTAGGGTAAGATCAACACAATTGAATACACGTCATAAACACAAAGAGTGAGTTTGGAAAACACAAGAGGGTGAATGACATAATTGAATACTCGGCAAAACATAAGCAACCGTTTAACCAAAGGAAGTCGGTAATTCAGCAAAATGGACAGAAAACCTAGACAACCAGTCGACCAAAGAGAGAAAACGTGAGGAAGGAGCCAGCCAAACAAAAAGACGTCCAAAGCAAACCACTCAGAAAACACAAGGGAGCAAACGGCAAACCACCACCTGCAAAGGAGAAGACACGGCTGGACAGCAACCAAAGGTGAACGACAAATCACAAATTAGAAGGTGTTGGACGGCAAAACACAAATGGTGACCAGCCAAAGAGAGAAAACAAGGGAGGAACGGCTGGACAGCAAGAGCTGGACGACAAAACACAAAGGGACAACCAAAGGGAGATAATCAGCTAACCAAAGGTGAATGTCCAAACCAATCTACATGGCCAAAGGTGAACGTCCAAACCAACCTACACGGCCAAACAAGGTAAACATCTAAACCAATCTACACGGCTAAACACAACCAATGGCAAAGGGGTAGATGGCCAAGCAAGGAGGAGAACAGCCAAAGCAAGGCTGGACGGTAAGGGAGAACACACTGCAAAAAGGTGTGATGGCTGGAGAAAATTGTGTGACTCATATAAGAGAGAAGACAGCACACCATCCGTAAGGGAAGAGAGGAGAAACCTTGAAAGAGGAGACCACCGAGAAAGCAAACCAAGCTGTCTGAAGGTCTGAAACGAACAAGTGCAAACCAGAAACGATGGTAAGCGTATGACTAGTAAGGTGTTCAAACCAAAAACATATATGAGACGTGAAACATCAAACCAAAAACGTACATAAGGTATGTGACCTGCAAAGGGTGCAAACCAGAAACATGCATAAGACATGTAATGCTAAACCAAAAATGTAAGGCAAGCCATGAGACGTGAAATAAGAGATGGGTGAGACAGTGAGATGGTAAAAGCAGGAGCTGTGTGAGACAACTTAAAGAAGGAATTTGGTAAAGTTTCGGAAAGAACTTAATATATTTTCATATTTCTTCAAGAGAGGTTAGAGAGCATTGCGATGAACTTTTAAACGGCAGTGGAGCACCCTTTCAATTCAACAGAGGCAAGACAAGTTAAATGAAAGGTAGACACAGTAAGTGACACTCTTTGTATTGTACTTGCTTAGTAATTACAATAATGAAAGGAGCAAAGGATTAAAACATCCATTGTAACTGGAATTTTTAAGTATAGTAGATAGTCTCAGTAAGGGAGAGTCCTTACCATCGTGGATGTATGTCACATTAACGGAACCACGTAAATCTCGTATTTCCTTAATTTGCTTTATGTTCTGTGTTTTGAATTGAATTATGAACGCAGCTAAAGTATCAACCAATGCATAACCTAACGAAAACCTAAACAAGAACATCTGAATTGTCTATTAGGCAAGATATCTGAAAGGTGACTTTGGGGACTATTGTGATTAGTAGGTAACAATAGATCTACCTTAGTCGAATCTGAGAAAGAGGTCGTTTTTAATAAGAGGTTGAAGTTGTTCACTTACCTGTGAATTGTGAATTATGGTGATATTGATTCACCTCCCTCTCAATATCACAAACTAGTGATATAAACTAGGGAGAAGTTGGGAACTTCAGGTTTAAATATGCTAATAGGAATTTGAAATAAACAAGATATAAACTATATTATTTTGTTTCAAATTTATAAAAGGCATAAGGAATTTATCATAACATTGCATAATAAGTTCTTAGAAGGAATCGATAACTAGGAAAGGATCAATAATATGAGGTTCTTAATGAAATAGAAATCATGAAGTAAATGAGTTAAAGAGCAAGTCATGTCCTAATAAAGAGATCTATAAAATTAAAATAGGCATATTAAGGCATAAACACTTAATTTTGAAAGCAATATGTTCCATTTCATTGGGATAGAGCAACCTTTATGGGAAAAAGCTTGCAAAAGGCAATGTAAGAGCAAAAGTGCATCATGGTGACCCAAATGATAGGATAACACAACCATTTTAAGCAAGTTCAAACAATATGTCAAGTTATATTTGAAATTTCAATTATAAATGACAACTAGAAACAATACTATATGAGCTTAAGAATATGTTTTGCACATATAGTTCAAGTAAGCTTTCAACCAAGAATAATCATCAAAAACCTTGCTTGTGTCAGTTTAAGCTCACCTCGAATTCCTTATAGAATAATGAAGTTATTAATTAAGTATCAACATATTCCGCAAAATTTGAATTCCTAGTGCAATAAAATATGTTCCCATAAAAAGGTCCCTTAATGGAAAGCATTGTCATTTCCTATATCATCATAAGTCCTTTAATAAGACTTCAACTCAATCGTTATTAAATAAGTCACCCTTAACATACAAGTGACAATCAGGTGTCTAAAGCTAGCCAAGCATATGTTATAAGCTCATTTTTTATTTTTTTAATTATAGTATTTGTATTATGTAGATTTTAAATATATGTAAAAAGATATTGATAAGAATTAAATAAATAATAATATATATTAAATTGTAATAGAGTAAATTGAATAGATTACATATATATTAAAATTTTAATTTTATTAAAATATTAAAAGAATTATAAATTAATTATTAAGTAAATTTTAAATTAAAATATAAATATAATATATATATATATATATAGTAATTTTTAAATTAAATAAACATCATGACAGTTAAAATTTTATTAAATTTCTTTTAATAATAATAATAATATATACTTATATATAAATTTATAATTATTCAGTTAAAGCAATTTAAAACCCAGCCATTGAAAAGGATAAAATGTTTTGGAATTCATGGTCTTTCACGGGTCGTTTGCCTTTTACCAAACCTTTACTCCTAAGTCTTAATAGTGAATATTTTGGTCGCCTGAACACTTTTTACCTTCACGGAAACGGGTGACGGCTAAGACAGAAGGCGTCGAACAACTGGATTTGACTGGTAGCAGGTGGCCAAACCCCCCCCCCCACCACCCCCCCCCCCCCACCCCGACCAACGGGTGGCGGCTAGGACAGAAATACTTTGTTATGCACGTTTTATTCGCTAATTTTTTTTTTTTTGTCCCAATGCCTTTTTAATAATCTATTATCTTCCTCGTGAGAGATAACCACAATCCAATAATAAAAGGAAAAGTTTTATTGAATAGTCATGAACAGATAAACGCAGATCCTTCTTCCATTATAAAAAGCCCCGTTTATTCTGTCCTTTTTCCACTCTTTTTTTTTTTTTCTCACGTCCTCTTTTTTCTTTATTTGAGAAGTTAAGCTACCAGCGCACATCGCAATTTGATTGGCAGCCTTTCCATAATCTTTTTTTGTGGCATTATCATAAGCATCTCGTTTTTCAAAATTGTGACATTTTGCCGGGAAAGATTCCCTTCTAATTTATTATTGTTATTATTATTATTTATGACAAGAAAAATAAAATAAAATAAATGAGAACTCATTGTATTATATTATTATAATTATTAATGATATGTTTTTAATTTTTTAATATGTAATCATAATTAATGATAAGTCCATGAATGTGAAATTAAAATTGTGCAATATATAAGTAGCGTATGTTTCATGTCACAAAAAAAAAAGAAGAAGAAGAAGAAGAAGAAGAAGAAGAAGAAGAAGAAGAAGAAGAAGAAGAAGAAGAAGAAGAAGAAGAAGAAGAAGAAGGAAAAAAGGAATAATTACACTTTGATAAAATAAATAGGTCACCATAATTAATTCATGTAATTTATTATATTTATTGAGATATATATTTTTATTTTATTTAAATAAAAAATAAAAAATCAATTATAATTATCCTCTTAAAAAATAAAATCAAAAGTAGTTTTTTTAAGACAAAAAGAGAAAAATAACTTAAATTAATGATTTTTTAATAAAAAAGATAAATTTGAAATTTTTTCTCTGTAAAATATAAAAATAAAAATTTAAGATTATCATTTTTTAAAATCTATATATATATATTAATTTTATTTCTTATTTATAAATATTGACATTATGTATATTATATATATATATATATATATAAATTATTAATATTAGTTCAATAAATTACAATTAAATTATTTTAAAATAGTAAAAAAATACTATAAATTAGTATTAATGTCAAATTTTACAAATTTTAAGGTATATTAAAAAGATTAGAATTTGAATTAAATATTTTTAAAATTAAATAAAAAAATTACTTTTACATTATAAACTGAGTAAAAACTTTCGTAATCTTTCTTCTTGTACTCTAGAACTTGTGGGTTCATCCAACGTTAAAGAAATACCGTGTGCACCTTAAAGAATCCTACGCGACTGTGCATTATCAAGTAAAAAATAAAAAATAAAAAATAAAACCCAGAAAGATAGAGAGAGAGAGACAGGTAAAAGTATCGTACGAGAAACTGTAGCTCAGCTCTCTTGGCGTCCAGTGCCCGTTTTCCTTTCAACTTTCAAGTGCCCCAATCATTTTTGAATTCTGATTTCTCTCTCGCTCGGATTGCCTTTGCCTTCTCGCTCTCTTACGCATTTCATCAAAGGTATAGGCACACGCGTGCTCGTGCGTGCAAGTTTAGGGAGCAACAAGGAAAAGGGGAAGATCTGAAAACGAGGAAGAAAGAGAGAAAATGAGCTTCAGGGAAGACAGCGATGAAGGGAGAGGAGAAATAAGGAAGCCCTTCCTTCACACAGGGAGCTGGTACCGCATGGGCTCTAGGCAGTCCAGCCTGATGGGTTCTTCCCAAGTCATTCGTGACAGCTCCATCTCTGTCGTGGCCTGCGTTTTGATCGTCGCTTTGGGTCCTATCCAATTTGGTTTCACTGTAAGCAACCAGCAGTCATCGCCACATCTTTCCTTTCATGTTCTAAGCTCCGAGCAAGAGATAGAAATAAATAGCAAAACGAGTGGAATTGCTAATCGTCATTTGCTCTATCTATTTTGTTTTTTTTTTTATGTTGAATTATTTGGCGGAATATAGATGATATGCAAATTTCATGTCCTTTCTTCATTTCCCTGTTCAGGCTGGTTATTCTTCTCCATCCCAGTCTGCCATTACTAGAGATCTTGGACTGACAGTATCAGAGGTTTGAATCTCTGCTTTTCCCCTCAAATTCAGAGACGGGCTTTGTTTTAGCTTGTTTACTGATTCTGCTTCTTGGGGTCAGTACTCGTTATTTGGTTCACTATCGAATGTGGGTGCTATGGTCGGGGCTATAGGTGCTGGCCAGATCGCTGAGTATATTGGAAGAAAAGGGGTAGGATTGTGTCTTCTCTCTTGTTTTAGCCTTTGCTACCGTGCATCACATCATTGCTAATAGAAATTGTTTGCTTGTTTTGGTTTCGAATCACGTATTTTACTTTGTTGTGTTATTTTGCAGTCTTTAATGATTGCTGCCATTCCTAACATCATCGGGTGGCTCGCTATTTCTTTTGCCAAAGTCAGTTTGTATTCCATGCCTCCAAAAGATACCAACACCTGCATGTTCAGTTGTAACTAAGTTTAGCTGTTTTATGCAGGATTCTTCTTTTCTATACATGGGAAGGTTGTTGGAAGGTTTTGGTGTGGGAATCATTTCATATACGGTAACTTTGAGGATTCATTTGGTTGTTTAAGATATATGAAATGTGTGCTAAGGAATCAGATATCCATCTTGTTTATCATTAGCAGGTGCCGATTTATATAGCAGAGATATCGCCTCAAAACTTGAGAGGTTCCTTGGGGTCAGTGAATCAGGTTGGCTCCATTTGCAGTTTATTCATGTCATAAACTAGGGATTTTTTTATTTTTTTATTTGGTTGGAAACGTTCTAATTCATTTCACTTCCAACCTACTTAACCTTCCTTTCCCTTGTCATCTAGCTTTCTATCACAATTGGAATCATGTTGGCTTACTTGTTTGGGATTTTCGTTCAATGGAGAATACTTGCAGTTTTAGGTAATCCTCAAAAGACAATCTTGAATGCATTGACATTTAGTTGAAAGGAAAATATTATGTGTATTGGCTTTCTCTGTATAAATATTATCTTCGTGGTTATAATTTTTTCCTTTCCAAAACAAAAATTTTGCTTGCTAAAAGTAGAGCTTTTGCTTAAGCTTATCTGGTGAGTGACAAGAAACTAGAGACGCCATATAAAGAAGCTTGTCTTTTCAGGAATGAACTTCCTGGAAATTATTCATGCTCTAATTTATTTCAAGATTAACTTTGAAGTTTACTGCAACTCAGTGAGGCAAATATTCTATTTGGTGCTTCTTTCTCCCTTTGGTCAGTTTTCTTGCCTTTGAAGGTTGTCTTGCATTTGACCTTTACAAATATCTTGTTCTCTTTGTCATTTAGTGCAACAATTTTCTGCCACATTCTTTGGTCGAGCACAGCTGGTGAGGCACACATACACACAGACACATGCTGGTAAAGTTTTCAATTGAGAAGCAATGGGACTTGCTCCAATAGAGAAATAAAAGGAAACCAAAATGTCCATTGCTGTCCAACCCTTTTTTGGTATTAAATACTGTTATCGTCTCACTCCTATGCCCTTTCACATTGGTTTGGGAAAAGTTTAGATGATATTCACCAACACATGGTTTGAATGCCATTAACAAATTATGACAAAGAATTATAATTTTGGATGACAAAACTTGGTTGACTTTTGCAGGAATATTACCATGCACTGTTTTGATACCTGGCCTATTTTTTATTCCAGAATCTCCTCGGTGGCTGGTAAGGTCTCAGAATTGTTATTTCCTTCATCATTAATAAGTCATTTGTGAAAATTCATTAATTGGATCTTCTGTCTCCAATTAGGCAAAGATGGGCATGATTGAAGATTTTGAGGCTTCTTTGCAAGTTCTTCGGGGATTTGATGCTGATATTTCTATTGAAGTGAATGAAATTAAGGTAACTGGAGCTGAAATCTTTATGTTAACTGCAAGTTAGTATTTTTTGGTGTTGGCATTTTCTTCCTTTCATTTAAGTTTTAAAATGAAATTCTTTTTCTTCTTTCACTTTATTAAATTGCAGTCTTAGATAATTTTACCTGCAACTTTGATTTGTGCAGAGAGCAGTGGCATCGACAAGCAGAAGAACAACAATCAGGTTTGCAGATCTGAAACGGAAAAGATATTGGTTTCCTTTGATGGTAATTTATTTCTCCTCTAATTTTGGCCTTTACATGGCTCCTCTGCCTCAATGCTTATGGAATATTCTTTTTGGTTGATCAATATCTGCAGATTGGACTGGGTTTGCTTGTCCTACAACAGCTTAGTGGGATCAATGGTGTTCTATTTTATTCCAGTAGCATCTTTGAAGCTGCTGGTAAGTTAAATCTAGTTTTTCATTGTTAACTTCTTACATCAGAAGGTTTTCTGTTTTTTTTTTTTAACTAAATAAATACTATGGTCAAATTGGTTAAGTGGATTTGTCATTTCAAAGTAAACACTTCACAAATTTTAAGGAGCAATGTCAATTTAGTATTTACAGTTATCTTACCTTTAAATTGCTTTCATGCCTGCCATTAAAACAAAAAAAAGAAAAAGAAAAACCTTTTTTATTGTATGCTAGTTTAGACAAAGCTTGCTTCCACTTATTGTCCATACTCTATTGATCCCTCGTGTTGTTGTACATTGGTTTTTTCCATGATTGGCTTTTCAATTTACTTGTGCAAAAATATAGATATGATTATCTTGGTCTTTGAACTCAAATTTTCTAATTGGTTGGCTTAATTTTAAATAGGCATCACAGACAGTAATGTTGCCACGTTTGGGCTTGGTGCTATTCAGGTACAGCTTGAAGATAATAGGAGAAATACTTTTTCTGGCTAGAATTTCAACAGAATGTAGACATGTGTCTTCAGAAAGTTTTTCTAAGTCTTCTCATTTTATCTCATATATACCATTTAGGTCATAGCCACTGCAGCTGCAACATGGTTAATAGATAGAACAGGCCGTCGGCTTCTACTTATAGTGAGTAAATGCAAATCACTTTGAATGTTCCACAACTGTGAATGTGAATGGTCCTTTTTTGTTGATTTGAATGGAAATGGGCAATTTTACTTTTTCATTTCAGGTCTCCTCTTCTGGAATGACTTTTGGCCTTCTAATTGTTGCAGTATCATTCTTTACAAAGGTGTCTATATTACAAATCTTTTTGTGTGGTTGTGCCCCAAAGATTGCCCTTCTGCTGGTTATGGAATGGGCCATTAATTTGCATCTGCCTCCATAATTTATTGTGTCCCAGGATTTTGTATCGGAAGACTCTGCTTTGTATAGCATTTTGGGGATCATCTCAGTTGTTGGAGTTGTGGTAATTGACATATATAGAGCATCTTGATGTTTTTTGTATTTTTTTTTAAAGATTTATGGCTAAATTTTGATTGTTTGTCTCGCCTCCTTTATCTTTTAGGCCTTGGTAGTTGCCTTCTCGTTGGGAATGGGACCCATCCCCTGGGTTATAATGTCCGAGGTATCAATATCTCAGTCACTTTTGAAACATTGTCCACCATTATTTCTTATATAACACCACGAAACTGCTATTAAATTATTGAAACCTTAGTGCAATAATTGGTCTTTGTATTATTATGAATATGTACACAGACTATTTTGGGATTTTGAATAACTTGGGCAATTTGTGATTAAGTTTGGATTGTTGTTATTGAACATGAGGTCCTGGCACCATATAGTCAGCTTACTTATCTTTGACAAAACACTCCATGTCAACGCAGATTTTCCCCATCAATATGAAAGGCCTTGCTGGAAGTGTTGCAACACTTGCCAATTGGTTTACCTCTTGGGTAGTTACAATGACTGCAAACTTGCTTCTAGACTGGAGCAGTGGAGGTTTGTACTCCCTACTCTCTCTCTCTCTCTCTCTCTCTCTCTCTCTCTCTCTGTCTAAATTGTTTTCCCATGGACAGCACTTGCAAATATGAATAATACATAGGAACTCTTCCAATTCAAATGGTAGCCTGAGGAGTTTAGCCAAAGGATTGAACTCATATTGCTATTGACTGTTTTATTACGTGCTTTTGATGATTATTAATTGTTGCTCCCACATCTGAACTTCCTGCTTCTTCAACAGGAACCTTTACCATTTACATGGTGGTGAGTGTCATCACGATTGCATTTGTTTCAGTTTGGGTTCCTGAGACAAAAGGCAGAGCTTTGGAAGAAATACAGAGTTCCTTCAGATGAGATGGAGTATTATTTGTTGGTTTGCTTTGATTATGTGAAATGTAATTGTTTTTATAGAGAGCAAAAGCGAAATTCTTTGCCCTCCTCCACCCAGGTGTGATACAAAAGAAAAGGTATTCTTTTCCGGCCAGCAGCGCCCTGTGTTTTTAACTCATATTGCATATGCTTTTGTCACCTTACAGTTTGCATTCGCAGGCGGCCTTGATTAATGGCCAAAATTTATTCATGCGTTTCAACCACTTGGTAATCAGTATGATGCGATCCCTAATAGTCAGATGATACGATCCTTAATAGGCGGGATTATATCCCTAATAGGTAAAATTGTTTTTTATTTCTAAATTTATTATTTTCGAATTAATAGGCGAGATTATATCCCTAATAGGTGGAATTGTCTTTTATTTCTGAATTTATTATTTTCGAATTAGTAGGCGGGATTATATCCCTAATAGTAGTCTGTCAAGTCTATATAAGTGTATTACCCGTGACTTTTGAAATCAACTCAGCAATAATATTCTCAAAGCATTTAGCTTATTGGAGGCCAATCCCTTCGAAGTGATCATTGGAGGCTGATCTCCTCGAAGCGATCAATTCTATCCCTTTTATTTCTACAAAACTTTTGTTTTCAATCCCTATTTTCCAATCTATATTCAAAATTTCTTATTCCAAAACCCTAGGTTCTTAACATTTGGTATCAAAGTGACGTTTTTAGGGATCTTATTTTTATTTCATCCAAAAAAAAAGTTTTATGCCCCTTACCCGACAGCAAAAGAAGAAAAATTTAGGTATTACCAATTTGCAATCTTACAGTATGTCTTCACACAACTCTTTTGATTCTGACGTTCGAATATCTCGAATTGAAGAATCATTATCTCTCATGCAAGAGTCTTTCACGAGGCTTGAACAGATGGTATTCTCTATTGCACAAAAGGAGTCAGGAGACACCACTTTCAGATCTACTGACAAACAAAAAGAACCTATGGAATCCTATGGAGGTACCAATCGAAATTATACCCAACCACACACAAGAGTAGAATTTTCCCACTGGGATGAGAGTGATCCTGCAGGTTGGATCTCTCGAGTTGAAAAATATTTTCACTTCCATCGTACGCCAGAACCCTCTAAAGTTGAAATTGCTTCTATTCAATTAGAAGATGATGTAATCCAATGGTATGATTGGGTTGAAACATGTGGTGGAATTCCTACATGGGTTGAATTCACTAAAGGTCTTATTGTGCGATTTGAGCCTTCAGAATATTACTATGTTGACGGAGAGCTCGCAAAAATTCGCCAAACATCCACCATCCTCGAATATCAGAGTCAATTTGAACGACTTGCCAATCGAGCTAAAGATTGGTCCGAAAGGCAATTGGTGGGAACATTCATTGAAGGGCTTACTTCTGATATCCGACGAGAAGTCAAGGCTCGCCAACCACGGACAATGATAGCAGCTATTTCCTTTGCTCGCTTGCAGGAGGAGAAGCTAAGTGCTGAAAATTGTCAATCATATGCTAATGTGACTAGCAAACCTATCGAAGGTAACACCAACTTATCTTCTCTTACCCGTCCTTCTAATACTAGACGTTTAACCCAAGAACAATTGAAAGAGCGAATGGCGAAAGGGTTGTGTTGGCACTGTGATGAGAAGTGGCATAAGGAGCACCGTTGTAAGCAAGGGAAGCTTTTAATGATTGAGCCAGTTGAGGAGATTAAAGAAATAAGGAATGATCACACGGGTCCAGATGATGATGACATCTTTGTTGAATTCATAAATGAGCCTGTAGTACATACTTTAGCTGGGTATTCGAATCAATAAACTATGAAAATTGATGGAGTCATCAAGGGACGACCAGTAATGGTACTGGTTGACTCGGGTAGTACCAATAATTTTATGGATGAGAAGATTGCCAAAAAACTTACCTTTCCAATCGAGGATTGTGACAAGTTTGCTGTGAAAGTTGCAACCAGGAAAAACTTGATATGTCAAGGAAAGTGCACAAAGGTAAAACTTACGTTACAAGGTCAAATTGTTTATGTTGATCTTTTCTTACTACCCCTAAAAGATTATGAAATTGTCCTTGGCATTGATTGGTTACGAACCTTGGGAGATATTACTTGGAATTTCTCTAAATTAAGAATGAAGTTTCTATTGAATGGACATCCAATGGAATTACACGGAAAACGTGGGGGTAAAGTTACTACTATTAGTAGTTATCAAATGGAGAAAGTCCTACAGAAGGCAGGATAAGGGTTCCCGATACAGTTGCCAGGTGCAAAGGTGGTCAAATCACATTCTATACAAGAGAAGGAGGTTACGGCACCATTGACTAAATCCTCTAGTTTATTTGCTGAGCCTGCAGGTTTATCCTCGCAAAGGACACACAACCATCATATTCTATTATTATTCGAGAATACACCTGTTAATGTTCGACTCTACCATTATCCACACTTCCAAAAAGGAGAAATTGAGAAAATTGCTAAGGAAGTGTTAGAAGCGGGCATCACCAGACCGAGTATTAACTCATATTTATCTCTTGTCCTTTTAGTTAAAAAAAAAAAAAAAGGATGGTTCTTGGAGATCAATTTCCGAAATTTATCACCAGTTGACCTTGAAGACAAGGCTATTTTGAAGGGCAGCGGAATGATGCGATCCCTAATAGTCAGATGATACGATCCTTAATAGGCAGGATTATATCCCTAATAGGTGAAATTGTCTTTTATTTCTGAATTTATTATTTCCGAATTAGTAGGCGAGATTATATCCCTAATAGGTGGAATTGTCTTTTATTTCTGAATTTATTATTTCCGAATTAGTAGGCGGGATTATATCCCTAATAGAAGTCTGTCAAGTCTATATAAGTGTATTACCCGTGACTTTTGAAATCAACTCAGCAATAATATTCTCAAAGTATTTAGCTTATTGGAGGCCGATCCCCTCGAAGTAATCATTGGAGGTTGATCTCCTCGAAGTGATCAATTCTATCCCTTTTATTTCTACAAAACTCTTGTTTTTAATCCCTATTCAAAATTCCTTATTCCAAAACCCTAGGTTCTTAACACAGTAGGGTGGAACAAATACCACCTGAAGTTCAATTTTGATAGTAATTTACCGTCTCTTTCTCAATTTCGGTTTGGGTTTAGATTCCTATGGTAGCGGTTCTTCCTATTTAAAAGAGAAACAAAGGAGAACACGTTGGTCGGTATTAGATTCAATTCGTCGTAATTAAGTTCGAGGAGTTATGTTCAGATCTGTTATTCCAAGTGTGCGCGTGTTCTCAACAGGGAAACTTTGAATGAGGAAAACAGCGACTCGTGGTCCGAATTTGTAAGAGCACTAATTAATATTGTGTTAAAAAGAAAAAGTAGTGTGAGTAAAGTTTATAAAATATAGGTGCATTTGCATGTGTCTACGTAGGTGTGTGTATATATATATATATATATAATTTATGTAATATATAACTTTATTATTTTTATTGAAAAATATATTTTTATTGTGTTTTATTTAATGAGAAAGATAAAAATTTCAATTATGAGTATTTTTTTAAAATAAATTGAAAAAAGATTTTTTATAAAAAATAAAAATAGCAATTTAATTTTTTTAAATTAATGTCAGAAAATTAGTATTTGTTTGTAAGTAAATAAAACTTAAAAAATTTAACAATTTAGGCTTGATAAAATTTTTTGCTAATAAATTTATTATAAAGTTAAACCAAATGAATGGAAAAAATTAAGAATTATGATGTATTACATTGATAACTATATAATGGCATAACAAAAGGACTTCATGAAATGGAGAGTTTATTAGGCTTTATGGATTATTTGAACCTAATGTAGCTATTATCATTCAATCAAAATTGTAAACCAATAATTTGGAATTAACTCAAATTATTTTCACAATAATTTAACAAAATATAAAATTAGTTTTAGATTTTATATTTGAAAATGGAAAAATAGAAAATCTTCTAAACTTGTTTATGCAACCCACATTTTTAATAAATCCTTAATTATTGATATAATATGAAATTAATAATGCAAGATAAAAGTGTTAAGCTAAAGAAAATGAGGGAGAGAGAGTGCATGAGAGAAAAAAAAAAAAAGTGCTTAAGAAAGAAGCATTTAGAGATAGATGTATCTTCAAAAGTTGAAACTTTGATTCTGTAAAGATTATTAAGATAGAGAAAAGTATAAATATAGAATTTATAAGTGGAGAGTCATTTCTACAAGTATAAAATCATGTCACATTTAATGCAATCATGAAGTGACAATTCAAATGTATACCTTATAAAGTTAAAATAATCCTAGACAATGATTTTTAAAATGCCATCATCGAAAACAAGACAATTACAAATTCTTTAAATGGTTTAATCTAAAAGTTAATGAAATTTATAAAGGAGTGTTTAATTTACTAAAAAATGAGGAGTTAGAGGCTAAAAAATTGTTTAAGTTTCTTAGTTTTAACTCAACCTCATATAATATAAATTTGTTGTAATTCTCTTCTATAAATCTTGTTAACGTTTTCATTACTTTCTTCTTAACCTATAACAATATATTTGTGTAACAATGAGTGTATATATCTTATTAATGTCAATTACCATATCCTTCACTAACCAATTAAGATTCCTTTTGAATTTGCTTAAGTATTTTTTAACCTACCACTTAATTGATGTTTATTTGTTCCTTATTACATGGTAACAATTGTGGGTGTTACAAAAATTTAATTGTGAAAGTCAACTCCGTCATACCCTAACTAGCAAAGATTTTCCATGGATAACTAGTTGTACATCTAGCCTTCATCATCTTTTCTCTAGATTAATGTCATTTTATTAGATAACTATTAATGATTACACATCTTTAAATGCATATTTTGAATTAGTCATCTCCTTTAAATCTTATTTTTATAGTGAACTATAATATTTTGTGATCATAAATGGGATTGTATTCTTTATACTTTTTTCTCCTTCATGTTTACTTTATTTAAATTTATATATCATTTTCTTTACTGCTACTCATTGGTGTGTCAACATCAACACTAAAATTCTTGTACTCACTTTGCCATTTACCCTTAATATTGGTTTGTCTAAGATCATTTATAAGCATGCTGATAGGCTTTGTGGACTTCTCAACATTAGCTTCCATATAAGCATCATAATTAGTAATTCTTATATTCATAAGCTCTCTCTTTTTCCTCCTTGCATTTACATATTCCTCATTATTTGTTGATGTTATTCTAAACTTAGGATTCACATCCATGTCAAAGAAAATGTTGGAGTAAGAATCCAAGTTAAGATTACTCATATTTTCTCTAATAAGCAAAAACCTTAACCCATTGGGTAAAAGCCAAAATCATATTTTGGTGTACAATTTTGGTAATTTTTTAAAGAATATTTATATATTTATGCCAATATAAACTTGTTAATTTAGAAGATAACAATTCCATCTATCCTATTATCTAAAGGGAACTTTACACTTATATTAAAGCAAGTAATAAACAAACCAATAAAACAATAATAAAAAACAAATCAATGGAACAATCCTTAGTATAATTGTAGTCAAGGTTAACGTTAGGCTTAAGGTTAATGTTAAGGTTTGGGTCTTAAAAAAAAAGAATATGGATTTGTCTTTTCTTTTTTTTTTTTTTGTTTTTTGGTCTCATTGCTTTCGTCTTTCTAAAAAGTTATTAGAAATCCTTATTTGACTAAGACTTGGAATCATTGTTTTTTTTTTTCAAATTGGAATTAAATTTATTCAAACTCTCCTTTTAGATGCCATTTTCTAATTTAACTAGTTTATTATAAAATGAGATCAAAGTGAAAGGAAAATAAAAAACAAAAATAGTTAGCATTATAATAAAAAAAAATTGGCATTTCATAAATGTCTTAATAATCTAACATATGTTTTGTAATTTAATATTAGTACTCATATACTAATGATAAACCAACTAGTTACAATTTCACACATTTAAACAAAAATTATAATTTCACATGCCTTTTGATTTATGTAATGTCTCTCTCTCTCTTTCCCCCTCCTTCCTTGTGATTACATTTAATCATATGTGCTTATTTGATCTCTTTTTAACTTATGTAATCCTTTTATTATTGCTTGTTGTAGAGATAAACATAGAAGTATGTTTTCTTTGAATTAATTTTTGGACTTGAAATGTTAAAATTCTGTAATTTTAACAAATTATCTAAATGTGTGAAATTCTTACAAATTAATGTATCTTTAAAAGTGTTATGATTTGTATAAGCTTTTAAGGAGGCAACATATATTTTTACCAATAAAAGCATTACCAATACAAACATAAGCCTTGACAATCTTACTTGTACAAATGTAAGCTATGGAGAGTTTTTGTATTGAATTGCAAGCTTCTATCAAGTAGTTTATTAATGTATTTGTCTCTCATTATTCCTTTAATTTTAGGGAAAAAAGAGCAATTACTAAAGCTATGGTAATGGCAATGTAAAGAGGAAGCTTGCCTTTGCCCAAGATTTGTTCCTCAGAGTTAAGAGAAAGTAATTTTATAGGAGTTTAGACCAATTTAAAGTGTTAGACTCTGATAAGGACCTTCTTAAGTCTCACACTGAGAGTAGAAGGGGGTGAATCAGTGTGAGATGCTTACATTTTATAAATCTATCCAAATTAACATTTGTAACTTATTAGAGTCAATAATCCAATTTTTTATCTTTTTTCTTTATATGAGAGTGATCATACAAATATTAATCAAACATGAACACCAGAAAACACATAGAGATTTTTGCGTGGTTCACTCACAATGTGTGAACTACATCCACAGTGTGATAGGATCACTCCTAAATCACACAATTTACTCTTGTTATTAAGAGATACAACTATGTTGTGGAAGGACTATTCCTTAACCATTTACAATGATCTCCCAATCACTCAAAAGATTGATCTCTCGATCACTTAAAGGATTGATCTTTTGATCACTCCAAGGGTCTCCCACTCTTTTTCAAGAAGTTTATAAAAAGGTTGTTGTTCTCATAGCCTTGTATGGGTTGTAAATATTGTCAACTAGGTTTAAGTGTATAAGAAAGTAAAGTCACATGGAAGGGCAAGAAAGTAAAAGTAAAGTCACATTGAGGGGCAAGAAAGTAAATCTGTCGCGTAAGGGCAACAACATAAATCCACTATGTAAGCTCTATTAGGGTTTCATGGAAGAGAGTATATAGACCTTGAAAGACAAAACTAAGGTAAGGATAACACAATTGAATACACGGCAAACCTAGTGCAAACGGAAACCACAAAACATTGGAAGAGTGGAGTTGGCCAAAACCTAGAGAGAGAAACCATTAAACACCACCTGAAAAAGAGAGAAATCCAGCTGGACAACAAGAGAGAGAGAGCTGGACGACACGACAAGAGAGAGAGAGAAATGGACGTCACGGCTAGACGGTGATAGAGAAAGCATGACACGAAAAGAGAAAGAAACGGGTTGACGACAAAATAGAGTGGACGATCGACGAAAAAATAGACAAAGACGACCAAAGAGGGGTGGACGAAGAGAGAGAGACTGTCGGCAGAAAAATAGAGAAAACCAAGACAACTAAAAATTAGATTTAGGGGATGAACAAAGAACAAAGGTCAAGAGAGAAAAAAAAAGGGGGACAGCAAAACGATACAAAAAAATAGGGAAAACGGCTAAAGGAGAGAAGGAACGACTAGACGGTAGAACAGGAAAAGGAGAGAAAAACTCGATATGGCCAAAATCAAGGTGGACGACAAAGAGGTAAAAGGCAAAATCAGGAGTGGATGACAAAGGAAAAAGGAGCTGGACGACAAAACAAAGAGTGGATGGTGTGAGACTAGAACATGCGACGACATGAGACCAGAAACATGAGACGAGCTGTGAGATAAGGAGACGGGTGAGACCATGAAATGGTGAAAGCAAGAGCTGTGTGAAACAATGTAGAGAAGAAATTCAGCAAAGCATTAAAAGAACTCAACGTATTTCTAGATTTCTTTAAGAGAGGTTAGAGAACATTGCGATAAACTTCTAAGCAGTAGTGGAGTAGCCTTTTAATTCAATAGAGGCAAGACAAGTTAAAAGAAGGGTAGACACAATATGTAACAATCTTTGTATTGTACTTACTTAGTAATTGTAATAGTGAAAGGAATAAAGGATTAAGACATTCATGGTAATTGGAATTCTTAAGTATAGTGGATAGTCTCGATAAGGGAGAGTCCCTACCACCGTAGATGTACATCACATTGACAAAACCACGTAAATCTTGTGTGTTCTTAATTTGCTTTACATTTTATGTTTTGAATTAAGTTGTAAACATAGCTAAAGTATCAGCCAACCTATAACCTAACAAAGACGTAAACAAGAACATCCGAATTGTCTATTAGGCAAGGTTTCTGAAAGGTGACTTTGGGAACTATTGTGAGTAGTAAGTAACAATAGATCTACCTTAGTCAAGTATGAGAAAGAGTTCACTTTTAAGAAGAGGTTAAAATTGTTCACTTACCTAAAAATTGTGAATTATGATGATACTAATTCACCCCCTCTCTCAGTATCACAAACTAATAGATTATAGGGAGAAGTTGGAAACTTCAATTGGTATTCGAGCACAAGTTCACCTGTTTGAAGTTTAATAGCTTGGTGTACTAGTTTGAAGGGATCTAGAAGTTTGACTTGTTCAGCATACTGAAATAGAAGCTGGTACCAATACTAGCACCACTTACAGTAAGAAGGTTCCAATCCTCAACGGAACCAACTACCATATGTGGAGAGTAAGAATGCAAGTGGTATTTGCAAAAGAATAAGACATTTCAAGAGTTCTTCACTAGGGTTATTGATGCTATAAACGACCTGAGAAGTCATGGGAAGAACAAGAATGACTCATTTATTGTGAAGAAAATTCTGAGAATTCTGCTTGAGAGGTTTGCCTCAAAGGTAGCATCCATAAAAGAGAGTAGAGATCTCAATTCTATGTCTCTACATGATCTCTAGTGTAATCTTATTGCATATAAGATGAGGATAAAGTCAGCTGAAAGTTTTGCAATAACAAAGGTATCAAAGAAGGCAGCTTTCAAAGCTATAAAGCATTTGAAGATAAAAGAAGAGGAAGAATCATCTAGTGAGGATGAGGATGATAATGATGAGAAAGAAAGTGAAAGTGAAGTATTGGCTTACTTCACAAGGAAATTCAAAAAGGGGTCTAACAAGGGAAAAGGACAGTTGTCCTTGAAATGTTATGATTATGGGCAGACTGGACACTTTGCTTCTCAGTGCAAAGTGAAACTTGATGATGAAGATGAGGATGGTGATGATGAGTAGAATTCAAGATGGAGAAGATCATCATTCAATTCAAAGAAGCCCAGTAAGAAGATTGCCAACCCACAGAGGAAGAAAAAAGGCTCATTCAAGGGTTATGTGAGTCAGACAAAAGAAGCTGATGAGAAGGAAGACAAAGACTCTAAAGAGGAAGAGGAAGTTGATGAAGAGGAGCCAAATCTTGAAGCTGAGCTGGCAGTAGGTTCAAAGGAGATAATCAAAAGGGGCAAAACCATAAAAAGGTTAGAGGCTCACATAAAAAAAGTTGAAGCAAAGTCTGAGGAAGCTAAAAGTCAAAAGGATGAAATAAGGGCTGAACATATTGACTTAAAGAGAAGATTTGAAGAACAGATCAAAATATATGAAGACCTTACAATAGAGCTTGGCTCAAGGACTTCAACAATTGAAGAAATGGAGATAGAGTTGCTGAGACTTTAGCAACAACTCAAAAAGAGTAAAGAGAACTTGCAAAAGTTTAAAGTGGTAAGAGAAACATGCTCTGCAAGTGAAAAGAAGAATGAGACTTTGCCACAGAAGTTGAAAGAGAAGGTTGTAACACAAGAGAAGATAACTGAAGAAGAAAAGATAATTATCAAACCAAAGCCAAGGCCAAAAATGATATATGTGGTTAAAGAGCAGTAGCCTATAGCTGCTACATTTCAGAAAGAAAAGAAAGTTAGTTGGCCAAGGGCAATAGCTGAAAATAAGAAGGAGAAGAAGGTGACTGAAATGAAAGTCACACAAGCAAAAAGTCCAGCTACTTTGTCTACACAGTAAGTGATGAAAAAAAGAAGACAAACTATGATCAGACCTAAGAAGAGGCAATTTCAAGGTCATTGCCTTTATTGTAGAGTTTGGAGATATAAAGCTAGTAACTGCTAATGGAGAAGGCCAGTATATGTCTCCAAATTGAGAAGATATGATGCTGCATACAGGGGGAGACAATACAAAACTCAAAGGAAAACACTTGTCATGAGTTCTTGCACATACTGTAAAAGGCAAGGACACCTTGATGAGGATTGTTGGTGGAAGCCCAAACCAGTAGCTTTAAAGAACAAGTTTGCTATATTGGCAGACTTGGAATAGTGTGAAAGGTACGGGTAGGAGTGCCATAATGTCAAGAGATGCATGACACTTCTCCTTAATCAAGAGAAGGCACTCAATGGAAAACAAGTGGTGCAGTTAGAGTTAAGAAAAATTAGAAAGCTATCTTCCAACCAGTTCAAAAGAGGGAACATAAAGCTAAGAGGGAGGTTGCTAATATAGCTAAAATTACACTTAAAGCTGACTACAAGGATAAGCAAAAGTCAATTTTGGTAATGATAATTCACTCAACATCAATGGTCAGGGGTCAATAAACATTGGAAGAGGAAAGCTGAAAGATGTTTTGCACGTTAAAGGACTCTGATATAATCTAGCATCTGTCAACAAACTATGCAATAAGGACCATAAGGTGATATTCACAAAATTAGGTTGTTGGGTAAAAAATAAAGAAGTCAATACTATTGCAGCTGGGAATAGAACAACTGAAAATTTGTATGTGATTGTAAAGAAAGAGATCCTCTTACAACTAAGACTGTGCAAGAAAGAAAGCCAAAGAAAACGTGGACCAGTGCTCATCAAGAAAATTAGATCATAGGTGACCCATCAGTAGGAGTTACAACAATAAGAAGAATTGTGGGAGCTATTGCTTTACTCTCATAAGTTGAACCTAAATCTGTTGAAAAGGCTACACAAGATTTAACTAAATCTCTATCCACAGAACTGTTTGAAAAGCACAGAATGAGTCTGTCTGTGCGAATGCCTCCTCAAGCCTAAAAATCAGGTGAACCTCCATCTCTGTGTTGCAAGTTTTTTAGATTTGTAATTGGTTGGCAAAGGGAGAGAGAAGCAAGAGTGCAAAGGGAGCTGTTAAGAAAAGGGGAATGCATATTTAGGGGGAGTTGAAACTACTGCATAGTAGCTTTTGTAATGAGTGTTGCCAACAATTACAAAGGGGGAGATTGTTGTTCCCATAGCCTTGTATGGGTTGTAATTGTTGTCAACTAGGTTTAAGTATGTAAGAAAGTAAAAGTAAAGCCACATGGAGGCGCAAGAAAGTAAATTTGCCGTATAAGGGCAAGAACGTAAATTTTCGACGTAAGTCCTATTAGGGTTTCATGAAAGAGAGTATAAAAACCTTAGAAGACAAAACTATGTTAAGACCAACACAATTAAATACACAACAAAACCTAGTGCAAACGGAAACCACAAAATATTGGAAAAGTGGAGTCGGCCAAAACCTAGAGAAAGAAACCGTAAAACACCACTTTGAAAAGAGAGAAATCCGGTGGTAAGAGAGAGAAATTCAGCTGGACAGCAAGAGAAAGAGAAGCAGATGACACAACAAGAGAGAGAGAAATTGATGTCATGGTTGAACGGTGAGAGAGAAAGCACAACACGACAAGAGAGAGAAACGGGCCAATATGGCTAGATGGTGAGAGAGAAAGCACAACATGGCAAGAGCGACAAACGGGTCGATGGCAAAACAAAGAAACAGGTCAACGGAAAAACAGACAAAGACGACCAAAAAAGGTTGGACGAAGAGAGAGAGATTGTCAGCAGAAAAATAGAGAAAACCAAGATGGTCAAAAATCAAATTTGGGAAACGAACCAAGAACAAAGGTCGAGATAGAGAAAAAGAGGGGGATGAAAAAATGATACGGAAAAATAAGGAAGACGACCAAAGGAGAGAAGGAATAGCTAGATGACAGAACAGGGGAAGGAGAGAAAAACCCAATACAACTAAAATCGGGGTGGACAGCAAAGAGGTGAACAGCAAAATCAGGAGTTGACGAAAAAGGAAAAGGGAGCTGGACAACAAAATGAAAAGTGGACGGCGTGAGACTAGAACGTGCGTCAGTGTGAGACCAAAATGTGCGTCAGTGTGGGACCAATACGTGTGACAGCATGAGACTAAAACGTGCGTTGGCATGAGACCAGAAATGTGAGAGAAGCTATGAGACAAGGAGATAGGTAAGACTGTGAGATGGTGAAAGCAGGAGCTGTGTGAAACAACGTAGAGAAGAAATTTGGCGAAGCATTAAAAGAACTTAACGTATTTCCAGATTTTTTCAAGAGAAGTTAGAGAGCATTGCGGTGAACTTCTAAGTGATAATAGAGCAGCCTTTCAATTCAACAGAGGTAAGACAAGTTAGAAGAAGGGTAGACACAGTAAGTAACACTCTTTGTATTGTATTTGCTTAGTAATTGCAATAGTGAAAGGAGCAAAGGATTAAGACATCCATTGTAATTGAAATTCTTAAGTGTAGTGGATAGTCTCAGTAAGGAAGAGTCTCTACCACTATAGATGTACGTCACGTTGATGGAACCACGTAAATCTCGTGTGTCCTTAATTTGCTTTACTTTCTGTGTTTTGAATTGAGTTATGAACGCAATTAAAGTATTAGCCAACTCATAACCTAACAAAGACTTAAACAAGAACATTTGAATTGTCTATTAGGCAAGGTGTCTAAAACGTAACTTTGGAGACTATTGTGAGTAGTAGGTAGCAATAAACCCACCTTAGTCGAGTTTAAGAAAGAGTTTGCCTTTAAGGAGAGGTTGAAGTTGTTCACCTACCTGCAAATTGCAATTGTGGTGATATTGATTCACCTCCCTCTCAATATATCACAAATTAGTAGATCCTATGGAGAATTCAAGAACTTCAAAGGTCATAACTAAGACTTCCTTAAGAAAGATCACTTAATATGTACAGGCTACTATTATAGAAAACTGATCTTCTGCTTCCTCACTGCTGATCTTTGTTCAAACTTTGTCAAGGTCTTTTCTCTACAGATTCTTTACACTACTATTGCTGTTTCTCTTTTATAGGTTCTATCTTCTACAAGTTCTCTCCTCTATAAGTTCTCTTAGCTACAAGTTTTCTTTGTTATAGGTTATCTCAACAGCAAGTTATCTCCATTATCGATTCTCTCTTCATGTAGTCGGTGCTGCCTTACTTACTGCCTTAGCAAGTTCTTTTCCTTCACTACCAGTGCTACTTTGCCTACTATCAATGTTACCTCCTTCTGCTACAATTGTTGCCTTCTTGCTATAGTTGTTACCTTCTCCTTGCTGTAATTATTACCTTCTTCCTACTACAATTGTCACCTTTTCTTTGCTACAATTGTTGCCTTTTCCTTATTACAATTGCTAGTTTCCTCCTTGCTCCAATTTTTGGTTTCCTTCTTGCTACAATTGCTAGTTTCCACTACTCCTTCTTCCTTTGGTTGCTACTGCACCTTCTCCTTCTAGTGGCCACTACACCTTCTTCTTTGGTGGCTACTGCACCTTCTCCTTCAAGTGGCTACTACACCTTCTTCTTTGGTGGCTGCTACACCTTTTCCTTTATTGGTTAATGCACCTTCACCTTCAAGTGGCTATTATACCTTTTTCTTTGGTAGATACTGTACCTTCTCTTTCTCCCTTTTGTTCAACTATCACCTTCTTTGGTGTGGTTGCTGCACCTCTTTTCTCGTTTTGCTACTACATACCTCTCCTTGGTGTGGTTGATTGGTTGTCATTTCATACCTTCTTCTCCCTTTGCCACTGCACACCTCTACCTAGTGTGGTTGATTGGTTACCGCCACACATTTTCTCTTTTTAGTGTGGTTGCTACATGTTCTTCTCTCTTTGGTGTGGTTGCTAACTACTATAACTTCTTCTCCCTTTAGTGTGGCTACTAACTACTACAACTCTCTTTGGTTTGTCGTTCAACATGTACACTCTCTCCTTTTAATGGTTGTCTCCTTTGCTGGTTGCACCTTCCTTTGATTTGCCATTCAACACACATGCCCTCTCTCTTTAGTGGCTGCCTCCTTTGTCGGTTACATCTCTCCTTTGATGATCACTCTCATTTTGGTGGCTACCTCTCTTGGTCGCTACTCCTCTCTTTGGCTGATCATTCTCTTTGTCATTCCCTCTCAATTTTCTATAGCATGCACACATCTTAAAAATTGCATGGATGTATTTATAGGCTTTAAGTTTTAGGATTGCCCAATCATCAACAACCAGTATTGATTCCCAAAGGTTGCCATATAATCAATTGTTAGATTTGATTCCTAAAATTTATGGTCAATGGTCAATATTGACTCTTAAAATTTAGGATCAACGATCAACATTGACTCATTGACTTTAGAGTTGACCTATCATCAACAATTTTGACCAACAACCTCTCTGCATCTCAATGACATTCATAACATCAAATTAGCAAATACAACTATGTAAGATGCTATTGACAACAAATCCAATATTAGCCATCAAAGATGGGCTCAACAAACTCAATCACCTAAACTACCAAAAATTAAACTTTAGTTTTTTGAATGGGAGAATCCGTGTTATTAGCTAACAAAATACAACAAGTGCTTTTATTATTACAATATCACAAATGAGTACCAGCTAACAATAGTGACAATACACTGAGATGTGAGGGAAAATGTATGGTTCTAGGGAAAGATCACTATTAAGCCTCATGGAATGTGGTCCTTGTTTAAGAGTGACCAACCAGCTATGCTTAAGGAATTTTATAAACTTTGGCAGATAAGGGTGGTTCCCGATTATCAAAAATAATTTAAGGAGTTAAGATCATCACTATTAACAAGTAACCCTTTATTGTCTAATGCATTCTTTATATCTAACTTCTTAAGTGGGCTTAATGATGAAAGTCATAACATTGGATGAAGCTTTCAAATTCATAACACTTCAAGAGGTTGCCATGGAGGCCTTGTGGAGGAAAAGGAAGCTAGATAAAACGAGCAACATAGTGAGTTCTCCCCCTCATATTCCATCTAAAGTGATGGCTTTAGTTCCTTAGTCTTTTTGTTAGGCTTGACAAGGCATTATTAATGGTAGCCAAATGACAAGGTCAACTTGAAAAAGAAAAAAAAACCCCAAAATTCATATAGAAAATGCGTGGTCATGCTTTCAGAATAATGATGAGCTTGATTCCTGTATAAGTTATGATATCATTTTAAAGGTGGACTAGCTGTAAGTGTTTAACCCATTAATGTAGAACTTGAAAGAACAGAGGCTTTCATTAGAGTGTAATGGACAAACAATAAAACTAACAAGTCAAGTCAATAATTCAAATCCATGTCCTATCTTAGAGAAGAAACTTTAAGGGTTGCTCAAAAAGGCCTAAGGTTGCAAGCGCATTTTTGCATTTTCTTAACAATAAGCCCAATAGATAGCATACTAGAGGAACTCTAGATTATGCTTAAATAATGTCAAAATGTTTTTGAGAAGCCACAGTAAATTACCCTACAACATGATCATGACCATAAGATTTTATTGATCAATGGAATGTAGTAAGTATATGTTAGACCATATCAATATTCCTATTATTTGTAGGTTAATTGATTTAAAATAATACTAAACTATTTGTATTACCAATATGGTTAGTTACAAAAAAAGGATAGATCCTAATGGTTTTGCATTGATTATTAACATCAAGATAGGATTACCGTTAAGAATAAGTTTCTAATTTTGATCATTGGCAACTAACTGGATAAGTTGCATGGATTGCATTATTTCTTTAAATTACAACTCCATGCCAACTACCATCCAATTCAAGTAAGAGGAGAATATGTGTAAAATAGCATTTCACCTTATCAAGGGCCTTATGAATTTTAGGTAATGTTGTTTTGGTTCATAAACACTCTAGCCACATTCCAATCTTTAATGAACCATATATTTGCTCCATTGCTATGGGAGTTTGTGTTGGTATTTTTTCCATGACATCTTATTTTATAATGTTAGCTAGCCATAGGGAGCATGCCTAACACTTGAGAGAGGTCATTTATAGTCCTGAGGCAACATCAACTATATGTTAAGCTAATGAAATGCTCATATGGCCAAATCAAGGTTAAGCACTTAGGTCATGTAATTTCTACAAAAGGGGTGTTAATTGACCTTTCAAAAACTAAAGCCATGAAGGCTTGGCCATTTCTAACTTTTGTAAAGAGTTTGCGTGAATTCCTTAGTTTGACTAAATACTACTAAAAATTCACAAATAATTATAGCATAGTGAGTAAGCCATCAATAAAATTACTTTAAAAAGACAATTTTTAATAGAATCAAGAAACTTAGTTAACATTTGAGAACTTAAAGGAGATAGTGTTAATTCCCCATTTTAGCTATGTCAAATTTTTATAAAATATTATTCATCAAAATGGACACTTGTGATATAGGTATAAAGGTAATACTAATGCAAGATGACCACCCTTTAACATATTTGGATAAACCTTTTAATACAATAAACAAAAGGCTCTCCATCTATGAGAAAAAAATTCCTAAGTGTAATCATAATAGTGATAAAGTAAAAGTATTACCTTAAGGGGCAACATTTTGTCATAAGAGCTAATTATAAAAGCATTAAATATTTACTCTAACAAAGATTGAAACCTATGTCCAATAAAATGGTATTACAAAGCTTTTAGAGTTTGACTATGTCATGATAAACAAAGGAAGATTGTTATGATCTTCTTTATTATGCCATTGTAAATAGTAGAGATAAAGAAAAGATATGATGGGGAAGAGTTAATTCTAGAACTAATCTAAGAGGCCTAGCAAAAGCATTTTACTAACTCAAAGTACAATTATTCACAAGGAATGTTGTGAGGAAAAGGTTGAATCCATATGAGGAGCAAAGGCAACATATAAGATCAATTGATTAAGGCTATATATGACCCAACAGTTAGAGGACATGATGGAGTGTGAACCTTTTACTTAAAACTCAAGTAGTATTTTTATTGGCCAAGTATGAAGAAATATGTGAAACGTTAGGTGCACTTGTAGGAGATATGCCAACATTGTTAGATAAAAAAATTCCCCTCATTTAGGCTTTGCTAGCCACTTCCCATACTTGACTAGATGAGGGATGGAATGCAATCTAGGTAATTATGGACCATTACACAAAGGTAGCTCATTTCATTGGCCTTAGTCATGCCTTTATAGCTCTTATGCTAACCAAATTATTCTTTAAGTAGGTTTTTAAATTCAATGAAATTATTACATTGATTGTCTTAGACTAAGATAAGATTCACTAGTTTCTTCTAACAAGAATTGTTTAAATTTGAATGCATAGGTTTCCATCTCATCTTAACTTACCACCTACAAACAGACGACCAAATAGAACATCTTAACCCATGTCTTAAGGGTTACCTTTGTTGTATATGCTTCAGAAGCCCTCATAAGTGGCATTGGTGATTGTGATGGGCAAAGGGGTGATACAACACCACCCACCACACAACATTGAACAATAACCCTTCCAAATTTGGCATTCTAATCCTTTTCCTTAATTAGCTAACCTACTCAATTTCAATACCAGTGTAACACATATGGTAGATTTTTTGTAAAAATGTTAGGTATTCTCAACAATGCTTAAGGCATAACTACAAAATACTTAGCAATGCATTTAATTTTTGCAAATAAGGGAAGAGTGGACAAGTACTTCAAAGTGGAAGATTGGATTTTCCTTAAGCTTTAACTATAATGTGAAGGTACTATAACAGTTCACTCCATCTTGAAACTAGTGTCCAAATTTTATTGGTCTTATTGGGTATTGGAGAGAGTTGAACCAATAGCCTACAGGCTTAGGTTTCCCCTTAATAGTGTGATTCACCTAGTCTTTCACAAGGCTCTCCTTAAAAAGTTGATTAGACTGCAAGTTACAATTCGCAATAGCTTTCACTAATTGGGGATGACAATTAGATAAAAGTGAAGTTGTTGTTAGTTATCAACCACTGAATGATCAAAAAGAAGAACATGACAATAACAAGTTCTAATGCATTGGGTCAATCTTTCTTAGAATGAGGCAATTTAGAAGGACCTATTATTTATGCAATTCCAATATTTAGATTTTGACTTCCTTAATCTTTAAGACAACAATTCCATTAAGGAGAAGGAGATTTTCAAGACCCCTTGGTGATTATAAGTCTAGACCCAGTTCAATAAGCCAGCCCAAGGAATTAAAGCAAACTATCATGGAGTTAGACTTGGATCCTGCTAATCTGTGTGGCACTTAGTCACCTTGTGAGAAAAGATGAACCAAGTAAGACTTAGAAAGTTTAAGAAATTTGGTATAGAACAAAGAGAACCAAGTAAAAGGCTTAATAAGACTAGAAAGTAGTAGGCATAAGAGAGCTTAACAATGAAGAGCTTTTTTGATTGAGTGGTGTGTTACAAATGAGAGGAGTAAAAAGGTATTTATACTTGTTCCATCTCTTCAATGTATAGTTGCAATTAATTGTTCTAAATTTCTATAGAACATTCTAGATCAAAACTATTTTAGAATAGTTTAGATATTTACAAGAAAATATTCTAGAGACTTGACACTTAAGTATACTTCTGGAATGTTCCTTACCAAGTATTTATACAGCAAATGGGCTAGGCATCTAATGGATCTAGTCTAGCAATGCTTATAAATAGTTTGTAACATCCTCTCTTACTTAATCTCATGACGTCCGTATAATACTAAATATGGTCAGCGAATTGCCAAAGTAGATCCTTTTGTTCCCAACTAACGTCATGGTCTGGTAGATTTCGACATTTGACTAAGTACTTGGTGTAGTTAGGAACTCCCTTCTTCCAAATTACTTTATTTATAAGGATGCACTCTAATTTCTTGTTGAATATGGTAATGATAGTAGTCAGTGCGCAGTTGGATTCACCATGGTTTGGATCTTCCTTATCTTCATGAAAGGTCTTTAGAAGACTCACATGGAAGATATTATGGATTTTAGTCTTGAGGTAAGTTAGACTATAAGAAATGATCCTTCATACTTTCTTACCAAACCTTTATGTACTTTGCGTAGGGATTTAAATTGGTTGGGTAGTAGCTTTACCATCACCAAATCTCCCTTTATATATTCCTTTATACATCACTTGGTATTAGCCCACTTTTTTATTTGTTTGGTAGCTTTGTTAAGGCAAGCCCTTGTTGTGTTTGCCTCTTCATACCACTCATTTGCAAATTTTTAAGTAATAGGGTTATTTCCCACGTAAAAAGTGGCAACAACACTTTGAGTTTAAGATTATTATCCCTTGATAATTTCAAAGGAACTTTTGCCTATTGCTTCACTCTTTTGGAGGTTATACGAAAATTATGCAATGTTAAGTAGCTTTTCCCAGTCTTGCTAGTGGGTACTAACATAATGCCTTAGATACTATTCTAACAAAGCATTGATGCGTTCAATTTGGCCATTACTTTAAGGATAGAAGCTAATTAAGATGTTTAGATCAATCTCCAGTAATTTGAACAACTCCTACCAAAATGTACCCATCAAGCAGGGATCTTTGTCACTTATTATACTTTTAGGTACTCCCCACAACTTTACCAAATTTTTAAAAAATAGGCGAACTACCTCATTAACTCTGTAGTCAATAAGGGTTGGAATAAAAGTGGCGTATTTACTAAACTGATCAACAATCACCATGATACTTCCAAACCCATCAAACTTAGGTAAAGCCATAATGAAATCTATTGAGATACTTTCCCAAGGTCTTTCAACAATGGGTCGTAGTTCAAGTAGACTAGCTAGATGTTGCTATTTCATCTTGTCTTATTGGCAAATAAGACAAGTCCTCACATAGGCCTCAACATTATCCTGCATTTGCAGCCAATAATAACTTTGTCAAACAAGAGAAAGGGTTCATGTCATACTTAGGTGACCATCTTATAAGGAATTATGGCACTCATTGAGAATTTCTCTTCATAGGTTTTCCCACTTAGACACAAAGGCTCAATTGCTAATCGTCATAAGAACCCTATTGTTTAGCCAAAATTGTCAAGTTCTCCCTTTACTAGCCAATTTTAGTAGATTCTTGGCCAAGTTATCTTGCAACATGCCTTCCTTGATTCGCTTAAGGAAATCGCTCTTTGAAGCACTAACAGATAGAGCAACTAGTTCTCTTTTTTGACTCAGCAATAAAATTAGCTTTGCTTAACTTATATTGTAGCTTGTAGTCAAATTCAACTAAGAAATCTTACCAATGAGCTTACTTGGGGCTGGGCTTCTTTTATGATTGGAAATAACTTGTAATGACATTATCAATCATGATCACAAACTTGCTTCGAAGCAAATAATGTCTCTATATGTGTAGGTAATGGATTATGAAAGTTATCTCCTTATCATAGATGGTGTACTACCTCCCTCTATCATTTAATTTGCAGCTTTTGTAGGCAATATAATGTCCATCATAAGTAATGGATTATTGTTTAACTTGTAGTCAAATGTGTCTATGTGAACTTTGAATGCCTTTTAGTAGTCAGGCAACACCATGATAGGTTCTTTGGAGATTACATGATTCAATTTCTCAAAGTAAGCTTTGCATTCTTTCAACCAATACCATGTGCCATTTTTCTTAAGTAGGTTAGTCAATGATGTTACTATAGCAGAATACCCCTTGATAAATTGATGATAATAGTTAACTAGTCCAAGGAATAATTAGAGTTCGGAGACCTTAGTTAAAGGGTCCCATTCTTAAATAACTTAAAACTTTGTTAGATCCATCATGAGCTTACCATCCTTGATCTTATAACCAAGGAATTCTACCTCTTACTTGGCAAAAAAGCACTTTTCCTTCTTCACATACAACTCATTTTTGTGAAGAACTTGGAAGACTTGTTTGAGGTGATCTTTATACTCCTCAGGAATATTGCTATAGACCACAATATCATCCAAGTAAACTATCAAAAACTTGACAAAAAAAAAAAAAGGATGCAATACCTTATTCATAAGTGTGCAAAGGGTAACAGGTACATTGGTGAGACCAAAAGGTATAACTAGAAACTCGAAAGCTTTATAACATGTCATAGAAGTTGTCTTTGGTTCATCACCATGTGTCATGCAAACTTGATAGTACCTAAACCTCAAGTCTAGCTTTGTAAAATACCATGTCTTTCCTAATTAATCAAAGAGATCAATTATTAAGGGTATTAGGTACTTGTTCTTGATAATGACCTTGTTTAAGGCTTGATAGTCTATGTACATCAAGGATGATCCATCCTTTTTCTTTTGAAAGAAGACTAGAGCACCATAAAAGGCTTTTGAAGACTAAATGTAGCTTAAGTCTAGCAGATCTTGAAGTTGTTTCCTTAGTCCTGCGAGCTCAGGAGGTGTTATGCAATAAGGGGCCATGGTAAGAGCTTAGCACTAGGTTTTAACTTGATATGATGATCCACATCTTGTCGAAGAGGAAGTTGTTTAGGCAATTTTGAAGGCATCACATCCTTAAACTCATCAAGGATAGTTTGGATGGTTTGCGGCAGTGAAAGAGTAGGTTTTGCTATGTCTTTTCCATTGCTTAGTTCCCTTACAATAGTAACATAACTTTCATTTGACTTAAGACCCTATTTGAATTGTAATGCATAAATCATTTATGTTCTGGACTTCTTTGTGCTTTTCAAAGGAATCACTTATATCTTATAGGTATCATGGATCACAAAGAAATTTGAAGCAAAAATGGGAAAAACTAAAGCTTTACAGAAAAAGGTAAGACTTAAAACCATTTTAAAGTCATCCATAAGAATAATGGTAGAGTCTAACTTATTGTGTCAATCACCAATTTGGACGACTACTCCTTCTGTTATGCTATAGACAGGTTTTGCCTTGAAATTGATAGCCTTAATAGTATCAACTCCCTTTACAAATTTGAGACTTAGGCATTTGGCTTCTTGTATATCCATAAAGTTGTGTATAACTCCTATGTCTAGCATTACACACACAACCTTACCCTCGATGATAGTATCAACATATAACAAGTCATTCTCCTTATTGGAGAGAAAAGTTTAGAAAGAGTACCTAAGTATTAGATAGCTCTTAAATCAACTTGAGGCTCCTCTTTGGGCCTTTCTTTATTGATTTTTGCCACAATGGTGTTCATTGCCTTGTAATTAAGACAATGCTTAACCCAATGTGGTCTATCACAAATTAAGCAAGGTTTTAAAGGTCTATTAGCATCATGCTTGCCCGAGGAACTTTTGGAATTGCCACTTGAGGATTTTTTATGTCCACCCTCCTTGTGGCTTGTATCTCCCTTCTGCCCATTTTTCTCTTCCCCACTCTTATTAGAGTTGGGCTTTTTTCCTTAGAATGGATAAAGTAGTCGATAAGTATCTTAGTAACACCAATAGTAGTATCTAGGGTCTACACATCATACCTATCTAGTTATACTCTTGCCCAATCCTTTGAGCCATCTTTGAAGTAAAAAAGGAAGTCCTTATTAGATAGATCATCAATCTCAAGTATAAGAGTAATGAATTCCTTGTTGTAGTAAAAAATAATACTCATTTGCCTTAAGCGATGCAACTTCCCTCTAGCTTTGTTATCTGCATTGTAAGGTATAAAATGTTTGTGTAATTCATCCTTGAATTGCTCCCATATTTGATCACACATAGGCCCTGCTCCCTCTTGAAATGTTTCCTTCTCCACAATAGTTAAATAGCATCCTTAAAGAAAATTTAGGCATTTCTTATCTTGGCTATCGATAACCCTCATGGCCTTAAAGTATTGCTCAAGGCTAATAAGAAAGTTCTCCACAGTAGAGGCATTGTGAGTGTTATTATACATGACAAGCTTAAGGACCTTCAACTTATACACCACAATAATGCTATTATAAGCAGTTGTACTCATCAAGAGTGAACTGCTTTAATGAAGTGACCCTATCTCTTTATAAAAGTTGTAAATCTCCCCTTCAATGAACTTTCATAAATCAGATAGCTCTTGGTTAAGGGAGTTTATTTCCCCCTTAAAGGTGTAGCTGAACTCTTCAATCATAGACTTGGCAACCCTAGTGATTTCAACATTCTTATAGATCAAATTATCAATTTGATTGTTTAGTTCACTCACTATGGGACTCACATCCATGATGCTCCTTTCCAAACCAGCAATGCAAGGCACAATAGGTTCTTTTGCTATAGGCTTGGACTTCCTACGTTTGGATGGACCACATTGCTCTTTTCACCACTTGATTTATTGCTCCTCAATGGTAGCAGTAACAGTTCCTTCCTCGTTTTCCATACTCATAGCTTAAGTGCAAACCAAGTCGTACCTAGGATTCAACCTTTGTTTTGATACCTATCACGAAGTTAAACTTGGATCATGCTAATCTATGTGGCACTTAGTCACCTTATGAATAAAGATGAACTAAGTAAACCTTAAAGAGTTTGAAAGAATTGGTATAAAGTAGAGAAAGGCAAGTAACAAGCTTAGGAAGACTAGAAAGTAGTAGGCAAAAAAAAAAAGCTTAGCAATGAAGAGAACTTCTTCAATTGAGTGGTGTATTGCAAATAAGAGGAATAAAAGGATATTTATACTTGTTCCACCTCCTCAATGTGTGGCTTAGATTTATGTGGAATATTTTAAATCAATACTATTTTAAAATAGTTTAGATATAAAGTTTCTGACTTCTCGCTAGGATCTACTAGTTTGTGTTACTGAAAGGGGGGGTGAATCAGTATCACCACAATTCACAATTCGTAGGTAAGTGAACAACTTCAACCTCTTCTTAAAAGTGAACTCTTTCTCATACTCGACTAAGGTAGATCTATTGCTACCTACTAATCACAATAGTTCCCAAAATCATCTTCCAGACACCTTGCCTAATAGACAATTCGGATGTTCTTGTTTAGGTTTTCTTTAGGTTATGGGTTGGTTAATACTTTAGCTGCGTTCATAACTCAATTCAAAACACAGAACGTAAAGCAAAGTAAGGACACATGAGATTTACGTGGTTCCATCAACATGACGTACATCCACGGTGGTAGGGACTCTCCCTTACTGAAACTATCCACTATACTTAAGAATTCCAGTTACAATAGATGTCTTAATCCTCCGCTCCTTTCACTATTGCAATTACTAAGCAAGTACAATACAAAGAGTGTCACTTACTGTGTCTACCATTCTTCTAACTTGTCTTGCCTCTGTTGAATTGAAAGGTTGCTCTACTGTCGCTTAGAAGTTCAACACAACGCTCTCTAACCTCTCTTGAAGAAATCTAAAATATGTTGAATTCTTTCCGATGCTTCGCTGAATTCCTTCTCTACATTGTCTCATACAACTCCTGCTTTCACCATCTCACGATTTCACCCATCTCCTTGCCCCACAATCTCACTGTCTCACACCTCACCTATCCGTTTTTCACCTCCTTTGGCTATATCAGATTTCTCCCTTCCCTGTCGGTACTGTTCATCGACCATCCACCTCTGTTCTAGCCGTAACGGGTTTTTCTCTCCTTCCCTGTTTGGCCATCGAGTATCTCTTTCCTTCTGCCAGTGGTGTCTTTTTTTGGTATCATGTTTTGGGCGTGTCAGTGGTGTGCCAGTTTTCTCTTTTTCTCTCCTTCTCTTGTGTTCTACCGATGTTCTCTCTCTCTTCATCCAGCCCAATCTCTCTTACCGTCCAGCCAGATCTATCTCATCATCCACTCTTTTTTGCTGTCAACTCATTTTGTCATCCACCTCTTTCAGTCATTTCTCTATTTTTTCAATTGTCTATTTCTCTCTTTACCTCTTTGTCGTGTTGTCTCCCCGCTGACCGCTAGTGTGCCGGTGGTGTGCCGTTCCTCACGAGTTTCTTTCTCTTACCATTACACGGTTTGCTATGATTTGCTCAATTTATCGACCTCTCCTCTTTTCCAACAACAGCCTTTTCAATGGCTGCTCTGTTTTGGCATCAAACCCCTGCTTGTCGTTCTCTTGCCGTCAGTGTTCTCTCTCTCTTCATTTGCTGGTCTACTCCGATTTGCTCAATTTGCTGACCTCTCCTATTTCCAATGGTCGACCTCTCCTCTTCTCCCTTTTTCTCTCTTTCGTCTGACGACTACTTTTCTCTCTCTTCTAAGTGTTTTCTCTCTCTTCATCTGACGACTAGTTCACTATACTCTCTTATGTTGGCCTTTGTATACTCCTCCATAAAAACCTAACCGGGCAAATTTACATTCTTGCCCCTTCATATGGCTTTTACCTTCTTGCCCTTCTATGTGATTTTACTTTCTTACACACTTAAACTAAGTTGACAATAATTATAACTTATATAAGGTTGTGGGAACAACAAGATATTTATAAGAGTATTTTAGAAACTTAACACTTAAGTATACTGCCAAAATGTTCCTTGTCAAGTTTTTATATAGCAAATGGGGTAGACATCCAATGAGCCTAGTCTAGCAATAATTTTGAATAGGTTGTGACAAAACACTTGTATCAATTAGTGTGGAGCTCTCTTATTTTATGGCTTTCTCCTTTTAAAAATAAAGATCCTTAAAGAGAGTAAACAAACCTATATAGCATGAGCTATTATGTGCAATTCAATTACGAATTATTAATGAAAATCTAATCCCCAGTTTCTCTCTTCTTTCTATTTCTCCACTCTCTTTCCCTTCCTTTTCCTTTTGTTCCTTCTCCTTCCTTTGTTTCATACATCATGCCCTGACATTACCTCTCGTAAGAAGTTTTTTTTTTTTCAGCTTTCTAAGAAATTTTCTTTCTCATGAATTCTCCAAATATGGGAAAATTACCTTTCTTAACACTTATCTTTCCCATGATTTTCTTTCTCATTGTTTCCTCACAAAACAATCAAGTTGTAAAAGACCCAAAAAAAATCAAAAAGATAAAAGAATGTCAGGCTTTTGATGAATGACAAACAAATCCCTGAACTCTAGTTCAAGTTTCTTGAGCGATGCAACCAATTTTGCGGGATGTTTATCCATACGGTCTTCTCAAGGACCAATTAGAAAAGGTCTCACATTCTAGAGTGCCTCCCACACAACACTGTTACATTTAAAGCCACTTCCAAATGTAATTTGCCAAACATGATTACATTGGCACATCCTTTCTTTGGACTTAATGTAAGCCAAGTCATATCACATTGAACTTGATGAAGTATTCATAAATAGGTAGAGAGTATCTTAAAGACCTTCACATGAGTTAGGGAGAGCTGTAGATTCTTCTCCAACTCATCAATCACAGCCCTCCCTGCAGCATTTATGCAAAAATGATCATATGCCAACTTCAAATCGAGGATATAAGGCTTGATGGGAGAGGAGGCAATGGAATACAAATTGTCCAAAAGACCTCTTCCACTTCTTTGAATTTATGAGAAAGTTAACTGAATAACAAATATAACAACTTAAACAATCACAGAAGAACACATCGATCTTTTACGTGGAAAACCCCTTCAAAGTAAAAACGAAAAACGATGGGATACACCAGTCCAGAAATCAACTTTACTATAATCAACAAGTAAACAACAGAGATATATAACCTCAATTACATCAATCAAATTGAACAAACTCAATTTAAACCAAAATGAGAAACCAAATGAGTTAACTAACATAAAAGATACTTTCTGTCAATAATAACTTAATAACTAGACTTCTAAACAACAATCCAACCGTTCAAAATAAAGTTTCAGATGTCCTCTACTGGCTATCCAAATTTCAGCTCAATCAAACTATAGATTAATATTCATCAACACGGTTCATCTATACTGCTACAATAAATAGAGCAAAACATTACCAAAAACAAGTGATCAAAATTTGAGATAACAAACTACCCTTGCAAAAAACCAAATCATGATCCAAATGTTTAAAATCACGATCTATGTATCCTTAATCAACTGACCAAATTATAACTTGATCAGATGACAAAAATCCTTCTGATTATAAGGTTGATCGAAATTACATACAAAATAACTTCTCAAAGTATGAACCATGAAATGTAAATTAGAATCCATACTCATAGTTCACCATATATGATATTTACCATTCAGAATAAAGAACAAGAGGATATCTATCTCTCAACAAAGGTTTAGCTAAATCGAATAAGAATTCACTATCAGATTTTGAGAAGAATTACTAGTACTCTTGTTGGATTCTCTCCCTTATTTTTCTCTTTTTGTTTTTTTCTTTTTTTTTGTTTCGGTCAGCAACCTCTCTCAATTTTCATTAAACCTAATCTTAGTAAAAATGAGGTATTTGTACCTTATAAGTCAACCAACTTTTTTTTTTATACAAAGGCTCCCTCCACATAGAAGGGATACCTAACAATTCTCCCTCTTCTGACTACATAGAGGTGTTAACCATCCTAACCAACAAACAACACAATTCAAACTTTCTTTTTGGTAATACCTTTGTTAACATACTAATAGTATTATCATCCATATAAATCTTTTCAAGTGCTACTTGTTTAGAATCAAGAGCATCACGTATCTAATGATACCTCACATCAATATGCTTTGATCTAGCATGAAAAGTCAAATTCTTACCAAGATGGATTGCACTCTAGTTGTCACAATACAACACATACTTTGATTGCTCAAAGCCAAGCTCTTTCATGAATCTTTTCATCAAGATTAACTCTTTAGTTACTTTAGTTATAACAATGAACTCTACTTCTATAGTTGATAATGCAATGCATTTTTACAACCAAGATTGCTAACTAACTGCTCTTCCTACAAGAGTAATTAAATAACCTGAAGTAGACTTTCTGAAATCAATGTAACCAATCATATCTAAATCAGTGAATCTAATAAAAGTAGACTCATCACTCTCAAAACAAAGTTTGATGTTAGTAATATCTTAATATTCATTTCACTACATTCCAGTGCTCCTTACAAGGATTTGAAAGAAATTGACTAACTATACCAACTACATATGCTATATCAGGTCTTATACATACCATTACATATATCAAACTGCTCACAGCTCATGCAAAAGGAACTCTCAGCATCTTTTCCTTCTCTTTCATTGTAAAAGGACATTGTTTAACTGATAATCTAAAGTGTATGGTAAAAGGAGTGCTAACCACTTTAGCTTTATCCATGTTAAACTTATGGAATATCTTTTCAATATACTGCTTTTGAGACAAATATAACTTTTTCTCTTTTCTGTCTCAAGTGATTGACATGCCAAGGATCTTCTTTACTAGTCTCAAATCCTTTATAGCAAAGACTTGCTCAAATCTCACTTCAACCTGTCGATTCTATTAGTATTACAACCAACAATAAGCATATCATCAACATAAAATAATAAAATGATGAAATCATCATCAATGAATCTCTATACAAAAACACAATGATCAAAAGTTGTCTTTTTGTACCCTAGTGTTCCATAACAAACTCAAACTTCTTATACCATTATCTAGGAGCTTGTTTCAAATCATACAAGCTCTTCTTCAACCTACACATATGATCCTCTTTTCCTTGAAGGTCAAAGCCTTGCAGTTACTCTATATAAATTTCTTCTTCTAAGTCATCATGGAGAAAAGTTGTTTTCACATCCATCTGCTCAATCTCCAAGTCTTGACATGCAGCCAAACTCAACACAACTCAAATGGAAGGCATTTTGACCATTGGTGAGAAGATATCATCAAAATCGACATCTTGTTTTTGACTGAATCTTTTAACAACTAATATGGCTTTATATTGTGGACATAAAGTATTTTCTTCATGCTTCACCCTATAAACCCACCAATTTTTCAAAGTTCTTTTGCCCTCAGGTAGTTTCACCAACTTATAAATGAAGTTGTCATATAAGGATCATCTCATCTGTCATAGCATCTATCCAATGCTGTTTATACTCACTTTTTATTACTTCTTCATAACACATAGGTTCTCCTCCATTAGTTAATAACGCAAACTTGTTAGAAAGGTACCGAGTAGAAGGCACTGAAACTCTGTTGGGCCTTTATGGTTAAAAAGCAGATAGAGGTGAGGTTAAATATCTTTTATAAGAGTATTAAGATTACCTACACCTTGTACATTATGATCCTATTGAACATTCTCATCATATTCTTGAATGTCATGTTCAATATCACCAGAATCATCTATAGGTGCTTGAGGAATTAGATCAATACCAACAAGGTTATCATTAGTCTGAGTAGCTGCCTTCTCAATGTCTTTAATGTCTTAATCCTTAAAGAATACATCTCTGCTTTTGACAAGTTTTTCTTAACCGGATCATATAATTGGTACTCAAAGTCATTTTTACCATAGCTAAAAAAGATACATTGTCGTGTATTTGCATTTAGTTTGTTTGTTCATCTTTAAGGATATAAACAAAAGCCTTACAATCGAAAACCCACAAACGATCATAAGAAACTTCCTTACCAAACCAAATTTTGTTCAGAACATTACCCTATAAAGGAACACTAAGAGATAGATTAACCACATGTGTTGTGTTTAAGGCTTCACCCCAAAAGGATCTAAGCAACTTTGCATCTGAAAGCAAACATCTAACTCTCTCAATCAATGTTCTATTCATCCTTTCAGCTAAACCCTTTAACTGAAGTGTCTTTGGAGGTGTCCTTTGGTGTCTAATCTCATGCACTCTACAATACTCATCAAATGAACCATTGTACTCACCACTATTATTAGTACAAACACATTTCAACCTTTTTCCTAACTGTCATTCAAACAAGATATGAAATTGTTTAAACACATCAAACACTTAATCTTTAGTCTTTAAAGCATAAACCCAAAGTTTTCTTGAATGATCATTAATAAAAGTCACAAAATAACGAGCATCACCAAGTGAGCATACCTTTAAAGGACCACACACATCAGAATGCACCAACTCAAGCAACTTTGATTTCTTAGAAGGAAGGTGACTTTTAAATGTAACTCTGTTCTATTTTCCAACCAAACAATGAGGACACTTCTTTAAAGCTACACTCCTCATGCCTGAAAGCTAGTTTTTCTTCGTCAAATAATTCATCCCTTTTTCACTTATATGGCTAAGTCGTTTATACTATAAATCAATCAAATTCTCATTTTCCACTGCATTCATAGCATTTCTAACAATAGAAGCTTGCATAAAATACAAATTGGAACATTTCTTACCTCGTACCACAACTAGGGAGCTTCTGGTAAGTTTCCACTGACTATCATTAAAGATATTGTAAAAGCCCTCATCATCAATCTTCCCTTTTAAAATCAAATTCAACCAAATATCTAGGATATGTTTGACATCCTTCAAGGTTAACTGTGCTCCACTACTAGTCTTTAAGTAAATATGACCAATACCAATGATTCCTACTAAGCCATTATTACCCATCTTCAACACCTCATAATTACCAGGTGTATATGTAAAAAGAATTTCTTACGTGAAGTAACATGAAGGGAGACACCACTATCTATTACCCAATCAGCCTCATGAGATATCAAACTAATCACATTTTCATCAAAAACAACAATAAAGTCATCAGTACCATAAGTTAATGCAATAGCAACACGATCATTATCATTATACCTCTTCTCATACTTATCACTGTCATCTTTATTTTCTCTCCTCCACTTATAATATTTCTTTTGAATATGACCTATCTTTGTGCAATAGTGACATTCTTATACTTTGATCTTAATTTACTTCAACTTTTACTTCTACTCTTTTTACCATTACCTTTTTTTTTGATTTCTCCCCCTGTTTTTAGTAACCAGAATCTCTGAATTAGACGACGATAAACCCTGGGACCTTATTCTCATCTCCTTGTTCAATACCACCTTTCACTAGTTCTAATGAAACAACACCACTGAAGGTAGAATTTGTAAGTGAAATCTAAAATGTCTCCCAAGAATCAGGTAATGTGACAAGTAACTATAGTTTGAGAATCTCATCATCAAATTTAATGTCCATATCCAACAATTAATCAATGATACCTTAAAACTCATTCAAGTAGTTTGCAACTAAATTCCCTTCTCTATATCTCAGCTACATCATTTTCTTTAGTAGAAACAACTTATTATTACTAGACTTTGAAGCATACAATAACTCAAGTTTGCTCTACAAAATCTATGCATGTGTCTCATTATATATGTGATTGTAAATATTATCATTAACAAATTATCATATAAAGCCATAAACTTATTGATGCTCAAACTCTTATTCCTCATCAATCTTTGACTTAGGTATAGTATCAACAAATACTGGCAAATGCATTTTCTTTACAAATAAGAAGTCCTTTATTTTACTCCTTCATATATAATAATTTGTGTTATTCAAACAAAACATTATATTCACATTCAACTTCATCATTCAAACAAATCAAAAACATAACCTTGCTTTGATAACACTTTAATGGGAAAGGGGACAACATAATACAAATTATCCAAAGGACCTTTTCTACTTATTTGAATCTGTGAGAAGTTGATTAAATAACAAATATAGCAACTTAAACAATCAAATAAAAACACACCGATCTTTACATGGAAAACTCCTTCCAAGTAAAGAGGAAAAATCATAAAACACACTGGTCCAGAAATTAACTTCATTATCATCAACAAGTGAATACAATAAAGATAAATAACTTCAATTACATCAATCAAATTAAAAAAAAAAAAACTTAATTTAAACCAAAATGAAAAACCAAATGAGTTAACTAACACAAAAAAACACATTCTGTTAATAATAACTCAACAACAAAACGTCTAAATAACAATCCAACTGTTTAAGATGAACTTTCAGATATCTCCTACTAGTTATCCAAATTTCAGCTCAATTAAAGTACAAATTAATATTCATCTACATTGTCGCAATAAAGAGAACAGAGCATTAACAAAAATAAGTGATTAAAATTTAAATAACAAACTGCCCTTGTAGAAAGTCAAATTATGATCTAACTATTTAAAGTCAAAATCTATGTGTTCTCAATCAACTGAATAAATATCGGACTATAATAAACCTTTTGATTATAAAGATATCGAAATTGTACGCAAAATCATTTTTCAAAATATGAACCACTAAATGTAAATTAGAATCCACATTTACAGTATACTAAATCTAATTTCCACCGTTTAAAATAAAGAACAAGAGAGTCTCTATCACTCAGTAAAGATTTAACTAAATCGAATAAAAATTTACCATTGAATTTTGAAAAAAATAACTAATACTACTATTGTATTCTCTTCCCTATTTTTCTCTTCTTTTTTTTTTTACTTTTTTTTTTTGGCAACAGCCTTTCTCAATTTTCACTAAACCTAATCTTAGTAAAAAAGAGATATTTATACTTCTTAAATCAAACTATTTTTTTTTTAATACAAGATACCCAAGGCTTTACCATATTGAACAGCTTCTTCACCGCTAGAGCTGCAAAGAACAAAAGCTGCTCCTTGATTGGAAGCACCAGAGGGCCCAATGTCATGATGTTAATCTTTAACGCCCAACCAGCAATCGCCATCGAATCTTTGGACAAGGAAACCCCAGTTTTTCCAGCATCTTCTTGCTCTTACTACACGCAACGAAATGCCTTGTCATCGGCCCCACGATGCCTTCTCACGACATGAACAAGCTTATACTTAGCTCGCCTTTTGTCGACGAAATTATTAGAGAAAGCAAAATAGCGACGCCCCCAACTTTGAAACAAGCAATTGAGTGTTGGCGGACTTATTCCCAGAATACCAATTCTGGGTAATGTTCTCGGTGCTCTCGACAACGACATACGTATTCCTATGAATTTGGCAAAAAACCCTTAGCAAGATCCACAAACAATAACCCCGACACTGCAGCCAATCCCCGCCAAGTTGTAACTCTTCATATTACCCCTCAACTTGAACTTATTTACAATCATGGCAGAGAGGGACGACATTGGATTAAACAAACTACAATTCACGACAAGAATACCACTATTCTTGGGATTTACATTGGTGCGGGCAAATAGGTTGTCCACGGTATCAAACACGGCCGAGGAAGGTGGTACATTGCTTCAGGCACGTAGGTCTTGTCACCGAGTCCCGAGCGCGCAAAAATCTTGTGCTCAAAGTCAAGGGACAACTGGTCCAAGTCTTCGATGAGCCACGAGTGCTCCATGAAGCTGCGAACGGGCGCTTGTGATGGTCGGGAGCTTAGTAGCACGAGTAGTCAACAAGGTAAACGGGTCCGGAACAAGCGACGATGACAACAGTGACACCAAAGACAAGAATGGCAGAGCAGGCGAAGATGCTGACGAGGTTGTACTGGAGGCATACCCACATTTGTCGGAGATCGTTGGGGGTCATTTGGGAGGCTTCGAGGGAGGTGACCACAATCAAAGGGGCAAAACATACAAGTCGGCAGGCTGCAAATCAAAACATAGAGTCGACAGATTTAAGGACAGAATTTGAATAAACGGATCTGAGCTTTACGTGCAGATTGGCAATTTAATACGGACAGGGTATTAAACACGCACTCGATGGTGGTCTACACTGATCTGTTTTACAGTGTAGTTTAGGCTGTTACAGACTTAAACCCCTGGATTCACATGGAGTAATGCTTCTAGGGGGTCGCCCCATTTACTTTTAGATCGAACACAGCGTCGCTAATTTGGAAGGACCGATCTTCGCCATCCTGGCCCCGAAAAAAAAAAAGAAAACAAAACGCACGTCACCCTAAAGACAGAAACTTAAGAGGATCATCCGTTCAACATGGACTAAGATAGAAAACTGAGCAAACAATTGCACCATGCATCAACTTTTGAGAACTACTGAGCTCATGCATAGATCATTGATCCGTGGAAAGGAAAATTAAGTTAGTTTCATTATATAGCAACTCTCAGACAAGCATTCCCTAACTTCCCATCGTCTACCTTTCTAGAGCCTGTGGAAGACTGGCGCAGTAATTTGACTACTAAACTATCAGGCATTATCATTTAGTCCAGTAAGACAATAGCATGGTTGACCAGTGTTTTAATGACAAATCATTAAAGCTAATAAAAGTTATCAGATGACTGATATATATATGTTGGCAGGATAGCAATAAAATTAAAGAGCATCCCTCATTAGCTTTTCAGTCAAGGCTTTGGGAAGTCCCATCACGCTATCCGTTGTTCCCACCTGCACCAAATAATACCACAATCATAGATGTTTCGATCAAGGGCAGTGAGGAAAATCTATGAAAACATGTCAGAGCACAATAATTGATAGGCTAAAGCTAAACTAGTGCCATGCATATTTTGGGTCACTGAACACCCGAAAACCTGGTAAAAATAGGCCAAAACCACCTGGACAGGAGTGCAGCCAATATCCAGGCTAATAGCTATTTGTTGTATCCAAAAGGTTGCCAGGATGAAGGATAGTAAAATCAAATGTCTAATGCAGACCAATACCTATATTTCCCACATTGACTGACCAGTGTTATCAAATGACAACCCTCCTACTTCTGTAAAATATATAACGTGTCAGTTAAAACAGAACTGAACATGCTGCACAATCAAGTTTAAGACTAGAGGAAATAGTTTCATACCAGATTTATGGTTGGGACAACATTGTATTTATTAGTTCAGCCTAATTTTCAGATTATTCTTCCCAATCAAGTATTTGCAGTGGGCACTGCTTTTATTGGTTGAAAAGGGCTCAGAATACTAACCACTTCTTTAACATAGGGCAATATCAAAGGATGTTCTATAATTAGTCCCCCAGCAGCTTTTAGCACAATGCCCTCAGCAATCTGAAAGAGATAAAATGTCATTTTCTCTCCGATTTCAGATCAAATATTGCTTTTTTTCACCCTCCATGAAGGATAAAATTTCAATTTTTCAGATGAAAAATGTGATTCTCATGGTAAAAACAACTCTTACCAGCTTCTCAATAACATCATCTGGTATTTCATGGAAAAATATCTGCAAGGCATTGCAACACAAATATCACTTCCAAATACTGTTAACTAAGTTATTTGAAATACAATAAGCCAGCACATACAGACATTATCATTATCTTTGTTTTGTATTTTTTTTTTTTTTTTTGTCAAAATGAATCATTATCATTACCATTATTTTTTATTTTTTTATTTTTTTGGCTTGGGAAGGAATGGCATGAGGAGGAAGAAAAAGGAGAGAGATCAATGCAATACAGCTAATGAATAGATGCCTTACAATAGATAAAATTAGAAAAAGAGCACAGACCGGAGGACTATGATAGAATTTGAAGAGAGAATTAGCATCAGGTAGAGAAGGACACACAAGACAGCCAGGAGAAGAGTGGGGAAAAGATAGAATTTAGAACAAAAAGGACCAAGATAACAGAAGGTCAGAACAGTGAATAGAGGATACAGAAAAATAAGACAATTTTTTATTCAATTCCCAGATACCCAATTCTCACTTATAGCATCACAAAGTGAAAGACAACTTAGACTCAACTCTTTGACTTACACATAAATTAGTTCACACACAAAAGCAAATGAAGTGATAAGGTAGCCAACAATCCAGATCACTTAACCAAATTCATAATGGTAGATATGCCCAAATCTTTTAGGAAGGGACTTGGACAGGTCATTCCAAGAAAATCGTAATGATAAAACTTTTTCTTCTTGGTTCCTCAGTAGATAGCGAGGGAGGGAGAAGGACTAGAGAGAGAGAGTGACAACGCTATGGAAGAGAATCTTCTTGGTTTCCCACAAAGCAAAATATCCGTTATTCAAATAATGGTGGACACATTCTCCTTTGGCAAGTATCAGCATCACACTGGTAATTACTCAAGCTGTCAAAATTTTCTTCCCTATTTTCATAATGATGTCTAGATTAATGGAATGCAATGCATGGTAATGAATTTTATACATTTCATTACTTTCCATTAGAGCCCACCCAGCTTATCCTGGGATTTTTTAAGAAGTTCAGTTACTAACTACAAATAAATTTGGCAAGAAAGAACGCAAGCAATACCTCCACTCTATCCCAGTCACCTTTTCTGAATCCATCTTTAAGATTTGTAACAAGAACTGATCCAACAGTTGCAGCATGGGCCCCAGAATAGTCTAGCTTCCATATAATAAATAATCAAGTCAATGAGTGTGTAAAACAACAGAAAATAAGAGCATGATAATATTAGCCACACCTTTCATGAACCGTCGGGCCTCATCTTCATTGGATGGCTTTTCCCTGACTGCACCCTCATAGATAACCACCTTCAGATTGTAAAATAACACAAATGATTACACATGTTCATGAGGAAAGATACTAAATGTTTTTATGATACAAACATGAGTACGACTTTCTCACCCAAAGCCATTTATGCACGAGGATACAAACTGCAAGTACCATTCTTTTTCAGAACATAAGCTTGTCAATCTAGAAAAATTTATCCTCAATGCATGGAAGCTATCTCATCCTAACTATATGAATCACAGATGAAGAAGGGAACGTTAAATCAAAGGGAAATACAAAAGGGAAAAGCTCCTTATAGGCCTCAAATCAACCAAGCTTCCATTTTCTTAGACATAAATTCATTTGAATTCCATCATATGCAGCCACCAAACAAGAATGTAATGTAAAACATTGTTAGGAGAGAGAATGTTCATAAATCAAAATTGAACAGTATAATTGAAAAATAATTCTAGAAAAATAGCATTACCATAATTTTCTCTAAACCTTTACAAAAAGGTGTCCAATGCTTGGTCACTTGTGATGGAAAATAATCAACCAAATCGTATACCAATATTGTGTTTGGGTTTGGGTTAGGCACTCAGACTTCAAAGAGAAAGATGTTAAAAACTGGGAGGCTAACTACACAAGCAGTAAAATTTTCCAAGAAAGGCTTATAACAATTAATCCCTAACAATCTAAGAGACAAAAATGTAAATTGAGGACCATAACTTGGCCGAAATTGATTTATACTTGATCAGAAGTAACTAATAGTGTTGGTTCAGCATCCTTTGCATAGTAACTGATTGGGAGCCTTTGCAAGATGGCATCAGCCTGACAAGTTTTCACCAGCTATCATAAGCAGTAAGCACCCAATTCAAAATTCAATCACAAAAGAAAAAGCCAAGAGAATCAAACCAAAAATAGCAAAAACAAATACAATAGCAGCAATGTATGGCACCCCCAACAAAACATCAGCATTCAGCAGCAAAAAATAAGCACAAAAAAGAGCAATTATTACAAAACAAAGCATGTAATAGCAACCTAAAAAGCAGGAAGCAAGAAGCAAGAGGCTTTAACAGAACTAAAATGTAGTAAGTATGACTGTTGAACCTCACACTCAAATGCCTAAAGATGGTTTAAAATGCATGACAACAGTTGAACAGAAAATTAGATTATTTTTAACAGAAAGCTACTCCAATGTTGCCTCATTGGCCTCATCTATAACTACATAGCACATAGCAATCTATTAAAGAACCATAATTTTAGAACTCATATCTCACAGTTAGATCCCATGAACTACAAGAGTAGTGAAATAAAAAAGAATCCTTGGGTCATAAATGGCATAAGATGAAGAAGACTTGATGTACATGATTCTCCTATGACAGAATCATTGCCAACAGTGAAAAGCAATAAAGACATACTGTGTCAGCAGCAATCACAATACTTGGTTCGGAATCCTTGTCTTGATTACTCACAGTTTGTAGTTTTGCTATGATTGCATCAGCCTGAGATAATGCAGTTCAGGATCAGTTACTGAATGCCATACTACTCCAAATACAATTCAGGTCAAAGGAACATACTAAACCATCGAAACAGGTTGAACATCCAATTCAGAGGAAGGAATAAACTAAAGGCCCTAGATTAGTACAGAAATACCATCCATGTAAGTAAAGAAATCTAAATCAGAACAGTGGCAACACACATCCATGTTTGCCTCTCTTCTATATGCATTGCAATGTTTATCTTATTGTGCCAATACATACACACACACAAGGAAAAGCACAAAAAAGAAATATGAAAGAAGATAATTACTTAGTTAGAACAAAGAATAAAAGAATTAAAGTTACGAAATCTAATTTAGTGAAATAAATAAAGCAGGACCTTAGCCTCGGCAAGAGCCATTACCAACTCTTCCGGCTTCTCCTTGCGAATGCATTTTTCATCAATATCTGCAGTCTAAGAATCATAGCCAAAATCAATTCCTACAATGCCAGCATTAAGTTTTTCTACGTTAATGTGAGTTTAAACCACACACACCCACAAACAGAGCGGGAGGGATTACCATGACAGTAAATTCATATCCCATCTCGGCTAATATTTTCTGTCTTGCCATGGATGACGATCCCAAGATTAACTGCATCGCATGCAATTAACATCAAAATATGAACACCAATGACAATTTTAAACAAAATTCTAGACTTTGAATCTCTTGGAAATCAAAATAAATTGTGTAAAATTAGGGTTTCTGATGCTTGGTATAAAGATTTCGATTTGTTTACCTTGAAAGAAGAAGTGGATGCTGATTCCATTCTTCTCTCCTTAAAGTTGGGGCAAGCACCGACTAGAGGCGGAGAGTGTAATGGCATTGCAAAAGACAAATTTAAATTTGTAAGACACTTTTTTTCTTCTTTTTTTTTTCTTTTTTAAAGTTTAAATTAATAACAAATTAATTTAATTTATTATTTCTAACATGTATTTCAAATTCTTTTATTATAACACTTTTTAATAAATATTTAAAATTTTTATAATATTAACTTAAATCTAATGTATATTTATATTTATATATAATAATTTATATGATAATTTTTTATAAATTCATAAATCATTTATTTATTTGAAAAATATATGATATTCTTATTATGATCTAACTATTCATATCAAAATATATTATTTATTTATAAAATTTTGCAAATAAATTTGTGATAATATATTGTCTAGGATTAATTGAGAATATATTTTACTTCTTTATTAACAAAAATTCAAATAATATTTTTTCATAAAAAATAAAAAAAGAAAAAGATCTTTTACTTTTTAATTCATTAAATTATTTAGGGAGATTTTTTTTCCTAAAAAAGACTAACAAAAAAATAAAATAGATTTCATTGTTGATATCAATTATAATTAAATTTATAATCAAAAATTTAATAAATAATATTACTATAATCAACTATTAACACTAATTTTAAAGGAAAATAATTCAGTCAAAAAAATTAATATCTAAAATTTAGTAATTTTATTGAAAAAAAAATCTAAGAATGATAATATAAATTAAGTATATTTGATTTTTTAGTGTAAAAAAATATATGTATGTTCAAATATAAATTTCATTAAAATATTAAAAATTTATAAATTAATTCTTAAATAATAAAAATTATAAGAGTCTACAAAAAGGTTTTAAAATTAAATAGGGGTTAATATATAATTTTGCATGCTATATCCAATCTAATCAAATTTTTAAAAATTAACAATTTAGTAATTTATGAATTCTTTTATAACAATTTTAACAGATCGTTAAATCAAATTGATGAAAAGCATTTTTAAGTTATCAATATAGTACACTAATAAAGAAGGCTGGTTGAAACGTAAAAGACAAAATGGAGATAAAAAGCCAAATTCATACTTAAATATTCTTCGAATCTAAACAATAATAACCCACATCTATTTGAAAAATAAAATTTGAGTTCTTAAAAAAATTACTGTAAAATTAATAATTGAACTAAAATAATTAATTTTTATCTTTTCACTTTTTACTTTTTCCATTAAAAAAACAAAGCAACATATTCCAAAGTCCTCGAGTGAAGTGACGCGATGCTTCTCCGACTCTCGCTCTTTTTCCTTTTCGTCTCCGGATTCTTCTTTGTCTTCTCCCCATTCCCTCGATTCTCCTTGCCTGCCTCCCCTCTGTCCTTTCTTTTCATTACAATGCATCGATGTTGTTCATTTTGCTAACGAACAAGTGACACACAAATGCACCATGCTTGGTGCTGGTTCCACCATCAATGCTGGTTTCTCCCTTAGGGTTTTACTTTTTGGTTTGTTATATTATGGTACAAATTTTATTTTCAAAATACATTTGGATTATTATCGTCTGAACTTAAAAGGAAATTTGGTCATAGATTTGACCTAATTGAGGTGACGTGGCTCCTTATTATAATTTTGTCTTTTATACACTTTAGTTGCCTTTCTCTTTTGGTGTGCCACGTTAGCAACCTACACCTATTTCGTCAATTTGGTTTAATAGATTATTAAAATTCTTATAATTTTTTTAAAATATTAAATTATTATTTTTTTCAAAGTTAAAGTACATTTGATAGAGCACGCAAAGTTGTAAATAAAATTATATATTGTTCTCGTTAAATAAATACTACTTCTTATACATTTTTTGTTAAAAAATTATTTAAAATTACTATTAATAAATTAATATACACATACATAAACTTGATCTTAGCAATCACCAAAAACTTAACTTTAGCTAGCAAATAAAGGTCATGAAAAGAATATCAAAGATACTATTATGGTAAAGAAAATATTTAAAACCTTACCAGAAGTTTTTAATATCAAAGTTTTTTTTATAAAAAATAGAAATTTGGGTTGATTGCCCCTAGATGATTTATACAGCATATTGGTGACTTATGAAATATAAACAAACCTTGAAGAAAGAAAAAAAAAACTAAGGTAAAGAAAAAGTTGATCTTCAAGGCAATAAAGAAATTAAAAATTAAAGAACAAGAATAAGAATCCAACAGCAACTATGAAGTAGAAAATAGTGATACTAGACTTGATAAAGTCATGGTATATATCACCAAAGATATGAGAAAATGAAAATGAAAGTACAAGGGAAATGATAAGAACTCATTAGGCAACCTACCTTAAGAACCTTTAAATCAATTTGTTATGTATGACCTAAAAAGTTAAGAAACAAGTTAGGTATCAAAAACCCTAAAGAACCTAAGTCTTAAAAGCCTTAAATTTAAGATGCCACAAAGGTTGATTACTCCTTTGATAAGTCAAGACAATGTATTTTTCCAAGAATACAAAAAAAAAAAAAAGAGCAAAGCTTGTTGTTGAAAAAAAAATACCTTAATCTTGGTTATTTCATTTTAATTAGTTATAGCTTTTATATAGGCATGTAAATATTACAATCCTAATAGGATAAGGTGTTTCTTAATAAACCTATATAGGAAATCTTAATTACAGGTAATCCCTTTAATTAAGGAATATAATTTTACCTTGATTAAAAATCCTAAATCTGTCTTGATTAGGAATCCTAAATTTACCTTAATTAAGAATCCTAAATTAGTCTTGATTAAGAATCCTTAAAAAGACTACCACTAATAATATAAAAGTCATAGTAAAGACTTAACTAATATATCAAGACTCAGCTAAACTTACAAACTCAAATAAACCCAAAAGGTTAAGCTTTTTTTATATGTAATTCGGCCTTAACCTCAAATCTAGCAATCCAACACAAAATCAAGCTTATTAATACAACTTGGCATGTAATTGAGTTTTTCCTCAACTTGATCATATAGCTTGGACTTATATCATAGGCTCTAAGTTTTGTTTTTCAAGTCTTAAGTCTTATCCATTATCTTGCATATAAAGATAAATGCTAATCCTTGGTGTAGTATTAAAAACTTTTAAAATAGCCTTGGAATCGTTTGAAGCACCCTCTTTGTCATGCAACTCCATGATTAAGCCTTATAAAGCCTCTTTCATTCTCTTTGTCATTGTCTTAGTCATTGGACCATCGATTCCTTCCAAAGGATCTAAGGAATGCTTGTCATTTTGCACTTAAATAACACCTTGTTTTATATCAAGAAAATTACCCTTGAAGTACTTTAATTGTGAAGGCATTGGGCATTTTACAGTGGACTACCTAAAGAGAAAAGAAGCAAATAATGATGATAATGTTGAGTCAGCCCCACAGAAGAGAACAAAGAAATTCAACTATTCTAAAGCTAGGAATTCAAGTGCCAAAGGGAAAAAGAAATTCTTCAAATCTAAAAGAAGAAATTTCTTGAGCAAGTTAAATGAAAAAATTTTAAAGAAGAAATTGATGATGATTTTGATGATGATGCTACAGAAAATGCGTTGCTTGCACAAGTAAATGATGAAAAAAATCCTTAAGTGATAAGGAATCAACTAAAGAGGAAGAAAAGAGATGGTGTAGTAACTTGAGAATGAATTGAAAGTTTGTTTGCACAAAAATAACAAGTTAGAAAAGGAGGTAAAAAATCCCAAGAAGTTGAATAAAATTTTTTATGTTGGTAAATTTGATCTTCAAGTGAAAGAAAAGGAGTTTAAAGCAAAAGAGATTGAGTACTTAAAAAGAATTAAAGAGTTGAATGTACTTGAGATAGAATAAGATAAAATACACAAAGATCTTGGCACTAAAGTGATTATACAAGAGCAAAAAGTGCTGAATTTGTAAGCCAAGGTCCACAAGGTTGAATCTGAATTGAAGAAGTACGAATAAAGCTTTATATAGGCCATGGAAGTGAGAGAATAGTTCTCTTCAACAAATACTATCAAGGATGATGCTCCTAAAAAGTTAAATGAGTATCTAAACAAACAAAGACCTTATTACATAGGGAAAAAAGTACTTAGTTATGTTGAAAAGCTAAATGAAAAGGTAAAAAAGAAGAAGAAAATTGTATTTGTTCCTAAAAGCAAACATAAAGAAAAGATATAATTAAAAGAAGTTGATGTTATGGAAAAAAGAAACCAACCCAAGCTAAAATAGGTTAGGAAAGATGTGATGAAAACTCCTATCCAAAGGAGACCGGTTGTCAAATACAGAAAAAAGGTTACCACAATAAGTGAAAAAGATAGGAAACATGAACTTATTGAAAAAAGAAAATTTAGATTTAAAGGATTTTGCTGATACTGTAATAAATATGAGCACAAGGCTAGTACTTACTAGAGTAATAAGTCTATAATAAAGAGGAATGTGAGGTGAAAGTCTAAGGGATGACTCTATTAAGAAAAGAGACAGGCTCAAGTGAAAAGAAGCCAATAAAAAAAGAGACAACCTTAAGTGAAAAAAATCTAAATTCCAATAAAAAATAGATTAATATAGTAGGAGAAATCTGTGGAAGATGTAAAATGGCTGGACATACTGCTAAGGAATGCTTGACATTACTGTGTGATCAAAGAATGTAAAGTAAAACACCTATATATGATTCTAAAAAGGAAGGAAAATGGCAATGGTTATGTAAGTAGCCTTAAAAGTTTTCAAGCAAAAAAAAGTTATGGATCCTTGATAGTGACTGCTTTTCACATATGACAGGAGATTTAAAGGTATTATAGGAATTAGAAAAATATATTAAAGGGTTAATCACATTTGGTAATGATGGTGATTTGAAGATTAAAAGTGTTAGTACTACTGAAATTGGTATAAAAAAGCTAAAATCAAAGGAAGTGCTTTATGTCAAAGGGCTAAAACACAATCTAATCAATGTTAGCCAACTTTGTAATGATAGGCATAAAGTTAATTTCAACAAAATGGGCTATATGGTTAAAAAATTAAATGATGGTGTTATCCTTATAAAGGGAAAAGAACAAATAAAAACTTATATCAAGTTTCCAGCAGCAGAAATACTTGCTACATGAATACCAAAGATAAGAATTTGTTAAAGCATAGGAAATTGGGACAACTTGGACAAAAGGGGCTAAACAAACTTTTCAAAAATGAAATTGTGAAAATATACCCAAGTTAGGAAGAGAAAAAAAATACCATTTATAGCACTTATCAAAAAGGAAAGATGATGAATGGTAGTTACAAAAATATGGAGATTCAAATAAAGAAGCCATTGGAGTTCATTCATTTAGATATCTATGGACCTATTAGATAAAAATCATCAAAGGGTGATAGGTGCTTCATTTTTTTATTGATGATTTTACAAGAATGACTTGTACAAACACTCTATCCCCTCACATCACAAGCACGAGTTGCCTGGGGAAGGGCCTGCAAATTGGCAAGGAAATGTATCAGATCTTACTCACTTTGAGTTTTCGAAATTCTGGACATTGTCCCGATGTTAGCAGCAGCAAGGCTTAATGCTTTAGCCATTCAGTATAGCACAAGAAAGGGCAATATGGGGATAGAGTGTTTGTTTGCAAACAAATGTAAAAGAATCAAAAACTTCACGAAGTTGAAATGTGAGGGGAGAGCTACATACCAGCCAGGGCCTGGTTCAGAGGATCTGCATAGCAGCAACAGGAATTATGGTTAGTGGCAGCTCCATACAAGGCAAATACAATTAGAAATTGATTTTATCCTTTCTCACCCTAACCAAAATCTTAATTGATAATCTCATGAGAACAGATGCCATAAACAAAGGATAGCACATGGTACTTTAATTTGTGCTTCTGGACTCTGAAAATGCCTGAGCAGACCAGCTGACCTGAGGTGACTTCTATGATACAACATTTGGTAAATCCTGCATAGCATACAATCTACTGCATCCAGTGTCGAGCTTTAAATCCATTTTGTATGATTCAAGTCTAAAGACACAATAACGAACTCATAAAAATGCTCAGAACATACGATTATGGATATACCAAATTCAAATCACGAGGGAACTATCCATTTAACCAAACTTTACATCGCACTCTCTTTCTGAAGGATGGTCAAGACACAACAGAAATTGCAAAACTCGCTATGGTTCAAATTTTCTACATGACATTGTGATGGTTCTCATCACATTGTCCAGATAAAGTCACTATGAGAAAGGCAGAAACCATGCCCAAAGTTCTACGTGGATGCAGTGCTCAAATGTACCGAAAGAATACTTACTGTTGCTTCCGCAAGAACATTGTCAGCACCTTGCTCGTTCGTACTAGTACACGCGTCGTTCGTAAACGACTGGATGCAGATTGGAAAACATACTAGGATATTTCGGAAGAGACAGACTATCTCCTTCTTAGTACAGGCCTCTTTGCTTTGGCATGCTTTCTCATACATGCTGTCATTACCGATACCAAAATCATAATAAAGCCGAACTCCACCTAAAAATCCTACGAAATTGTATGTCGATCGTTTTGGTTCTATTTGGGCCAGGTTCTGGAAGAGGCGGCTGAATTGTCTACGGCGCTCCCAAAGCATTGAAACTTGACCCTCTTCCCGCATAAAAACTATCCACAATCTTCCAACAAAACTCCTCTGGTTTGGAACCCCCCCTGAAGGCAATTTCTGTCCGGCCCAAAATTAATTGGACTATCATTGAGAACTGTTCCGCCTAAACCCGGACATATTGATTCCCGTGACGTGGCTATTCTTGCACTGGATTCCTCTCCGGAGAACGAGCAGTGCGTGCTGGCGGAGTTCAAGAGAACTTGCTGGGCTAGCATGCAGCGAATCAAGAACAGGGATTATAGATAGCTAAACGCAGTAAAACAACCTGTTGCTTCTTCCCTTGCCAGGGAAATGTGATAATGTGCAGAGATGACACATAGTGTGGACCCTAGTGCTGGTGGTTCGTCATTTACTTTGTTCGTTGCTTCTTCCTCTGTCTCTGATATTGTGGACCAGCGCTCTAATTCTTCTCTGTGCATTTTACGTACTTCGTCTTCCAGAAGAACCAGCCAAACAAAGAACAAAGAAAAACGAAAGCGGGAAAAAAAAGAAATAACGAGTTTAATGTCATTGTATGTTAAGTTAAAGCTTTGATTCCGCTCCCAAGTGCTGTTCTTTTGATAACACATTAAAAGGTACGCATTAATGGGACCCACGAAAGCAATAAACCAAACAATCACACTCTCCAAAATCCGTACATTTTTGTTACTTCGGCCGAAAGCCTAAGGGCATTGCCGCGTGCTTCTGGTTCTGATAGGAGAGACTACAAAGGAGGGGCAGACAGACAACATTGATAACAAAACGGCGGGTTAATGTCCCCCAACCGCCGGCCTTCTGTTTTTGTCTAATCCGTCGTTTTCAAATTCGCCGGAGAGCTTTCGATGAACTTCTGCATCTCCTCCAGTTGGGTTCATGTGGTTCGAGCCCATTTACAGGGCAGCGGCTAGACGATGAGCTTGGAGAGATGCAATAATTGAGCTCCTTTATCTCCGTTGGTAACCTTGAAACAGAATGACGGCAATCGATTATCAATTATAAATGCTTTGCTATTCTGACGTAGTCAAATTTCACGCATTTTAAATGTTTATTTATTGTAATTGTCAAATTTATATTATAATTTTAATTTAATGGTTAATTACTATGATGTCTAAAATAATTAAAAACATATCATTGAATCTGCATTAACGAAGCCCACATAATTTTTCTGTTACTATAGTATAATATAAGAAACCATCATCTTTTTCAAATTACGTGCAGGATATTTTGGTTTGTAATTGATTTATATAATATGTCAATCATAAAACTTTATTATTATTATTATTATTATTATTATTATTATTATTATTATAATTAAAATAAGTCTTAAACTACGATTCAGGCGTGGTCTTCTCACTCTGGTAAAAAATTTTCTTGTCTCATTTCTACTATACATTAGATTTGATTTAAAATCTATTCAAATGATACTAGAACTAAAGCAAAAGTAATTGGCACATCATAAAAGCTCTTGTTTTTAAGAATAATCATTGACTTTCATTATTTAATAAAATTCAAATTTTTATTTGTTAGAATTGCTTCAAGAATTTTAGTAATTCAAATTAAATAATTGGAAGAGGGACAAATTAAAAATGGTGGACGACAATCAAACAAGAATTGTAAACTAAGTTAGAGCTTTAATTTATTAGACTATTAATGTCACTTTTGAATATGAGGGAGTCACCACTGCTCACTTAGAGTATGAAAAAATTATAATGAATGGGTTAGATGATTAATACTTTTTTACCAATGTGAAGATTTTATTATTACTTCTTTGGGATATGTATTTTACTATTATTAATGACTCTTAGTCAAATTTCTATATAAAGATTAAAAAGTGATATATAGACGTAGAGAGCTTGAGAGAAATTGTGAGAGGCTTTGATGTGATTGAAATGTGTGTTCTTGGATTTGAGTAAAGTGTGTACAAGAGTTTTAAATTCAAGCTTAGTTGATAATAAAATTAAGATTTGATTATCCATCCAATCCTCTTTTTTTTTTTACTATAAAATTAAATATATCTAGTTTTTTTTTTTTTTGTCTCTTTCGGTCAAATTATTCAATTTTAGATATTAATCTTTTCATCTAAACAATTTTCCTTTAAGATAAGTGCATAAAGTTTATTATAGTAATATTATTTATTAAAATTTTGATTATAAATTTAGTTATAATTTACATGCAACAATAAAATTTACATAATTTTTTACTTAATCACTAAATTTTAATTTCATTGAATTCTTTCAATACTAATTTAAACTTAAAAAGTCATAAATTAATAATTATAGTTAACAATCAAATTAATTTTAATTTTACTTGACTATTTTTTAAAATATAAATTAAAAAATAGTTTAATTGATTGTTATTAGAAGTATAATTTGAATTTTGTTATTTTAACATTTCGTATTAAATATCTAGAACTTGCACAACCTAGGAGCCTAAACCATGTGTGTGTGAGTGTGTATGTAAATATATATTATTAAAATTAAAAAAATTGTATCTAATTAGAATTTTAATATGTATCTAATTTACTTAATTATAATCTAAAATTTATTGTAGTTTACCCAATTTATATTAATAATTATTTTTATATATTTAAAATTTGTATAACACAAAAAATATAATTAATAAAAATAAAAAAATGAATAAAATGATTGAATGTTTTTTAGAAAATAATCCTCAATTCTTCTTTTTATTTTAAAAAAATAGAATATTTCAAATTTAACTTTTTCTTAGGATATGAACAAATATATAATTTAAGTTTTTTATTTTATAAAAAAAATACTCTAAATTCGTTTTAAAAAATATGTACATATTAATAATTTAAATCTCTTTTAATTTTTTATTTAAATAAAATAAAAATAAAAAATAAAATTTTTCATAAATATAATAAAATTATATATGGCGCAAATCCAACACTAATTAAGTAATTGTGTGAGAGGAAAAACTACTACAGCTAAGTGTTACAAAGATACATTGATCTAGCCCATTCATGTATCCTTAAGGTATAAATTTAGGCCAAGACCCAAAAACCTCTAAGGACTGTCCAACTCATTTATTACAGAAGGTCTCAGAAGCCCACAATTGCCTAGAGAATTCTGAAAGGGACTATATCTAGAATAATTTATATATATACTTAAAATATTTTTTTATCTAGAATAGTAATTGCATATGCCAAGAATATTCCTTTCTAGGTCTTTTTTTTTAGTTGTATAAATAGGCTACTCATTTCATTTGTAAAGCACGCATCCTTTCTTTTAATACAAGTTCACTTGCAAAGCTCTCTCTTGTGCTCTCTCTTTCTCTCTTAAGTTCTTTCAATTCGATTCACTTGTCTCTTACTCGTCTTCCGCTGATTCTCTCAAACTCTTCAAGGCTTATTTAGCGTCTTCTCTCACAAGATCGACTAAGTGTCACACGGGTTAGCACGTCTGAAGCACATCTAAAGCCTAACTCCATGACAGGTAGTATTAGAGCAAGGTAATCCTAGTCCCTACTTTGTTCTTATTTGAATTGTGAGTTTGGCAGGTAAGGAAGGATTTGTTGAGACCACTTTCGATGAGCAACAAATGGAGCAAGAAGCTCGTGGGCGTGAGCAGCAATGTGCTCCAGCCAAACATGGCAAGTCTAAGGTTCCAGGAAAGGAAACTATGGACTCATGTGTTGGTAACTTGAAAAGTAGCGTCCTCGACATAAACTCCCTTATGGGAGATCTCAGCAATCAAGTCGACTACTTGATCCACAAAAATGCGGAGATCATGTAGGCTGCCAAAGTCATGATCGAAAAGTATAGCCGCTCATTTAGGGGAAAGATATGCTCCATGAATCAAGGTTTTTTTAACCTTCATGAGTTTGCTGAGGGAGAGATTCATGCCTTTTTTAGTGAGATAGAGTCCTTTCGCTGAAACAATTCACTTGCTAGTACGGCTGCCACTACTAGCACCACTGCAGTACACGACTTGAAGGTCTCGAAACCTACCATGTATAACGGCACACAAAAAGCCACTACCATGAAAAACTTTTTATTTGGCCTTGAGCAATACTTCGAGGCCATGGAGGTTGTCGACAATTTGGTTAGGATAAGCAACGCCCCAATCTTCCTAAGAGATGTTGTCCAACTCTAGTCGAGAAGGAAGCACTCCGAACAGGAGAAAGACTTATGTGTAATTGACACTTGGGAACAATTTAAGGCTGAAGTGCGTAAGTACTTTGTCCCTTTCAATGCAGATAGCAAAGCAAGAGGAAAGTTGTGATGTCTATGTCAAACAGGTAATATTTTTGACTACATTAAAGAATTTACTACCCTCATAATTGAAATCAAAATGTCTGATAAGGAGCTGCTCTTCTACTTTAAAGACGGCTTAAAGGATTGGACAAGAATCGAGTTAAAAAGGCATAATGTGCAGACCCTAGATGCAACCATTGTCGTTACCGAAACCTTCATCGACTACTCCGTTCACTCCAAGAGCAAGAAGCCAAACTCTAACAAAAGTGGGGGAGAGAAGATTGAGCAAAAGAAGCAGGATTCTGGTTGCAACAAGGGTAGACAACAAAGGCCTTCAAATGATCGCCCTAAGCATGAAAAGAATTCTGGAGGCAAGCACAACTCAATTATTCCTCTTAGACCCTATTTTATTTGTGATGGACCGTACTGGGTGAAGGATTGCCCCAAACACAAAGCCATGAATACTATGATGGTGACACTCGACCCAGAAAAGGTCGATGAAGAAACCTAAGCCGACATGGGATCTATCCAAAGATTGGGTAATCTTTCGAAGTGTTTCTCCCCAACAGTTGCCAAGGATAAGGGACTGTTGTACGCTGATCTTGCCATCGAGGGAAAATCAACTTGTGCGATGCTGGATATGAGGCAACACACAACTTCATAGATGCAAAAAAGGCCAAACGTTTAGGCATCAAATTAGCAAAGGGAAACAGCACCATCAAAGCAATAAACTTGGAAGCAAGGCCTATTCAAGGCAAGGCACACGAAGTTGTTGTCCAGATCGGTGAATAGACGGGTAAGTTAGACTTTACTGTCGTTCCATGGATGATTTCAAAGTGGTGTTAGGTCTTGCATTCTTTTGCAAAGCTTTGACTTTTCTTGTGTCTGCTTTACATTCTCTTATGGTTATCGACAACCATAAGATCTGCGTAATTCCCTTGAAGCGTAAAGAGAAATCTTAACCACCGATGATCTTGGCCTTGCAATTCAAGCGGGTCTCAAGTCAGGTCCTGACTATGTCACTACTATACGAAAGCTAAGCGATGGGAAAGACGTAGCAACACCAGCTCCTGCACTGCCACAACCCATTCAGGTTGTCCTTAACAAGTTCAAGGATGCCATACCTTCCGAGCTACCTAAGAAGCTTTCACCAAAGCGAGATGTGGATCACCATATTGAGTTAAAACCCGGTGCCAAACCCCCTGCCATGGCTCCTTATCGTATGGCACCTTTGAAGCTTGCTGAATTGAGGAAGCAGCTCCATGATTTGATCAATTTGGGCTACATTCGACCATCGAAAGCCCCATTCTGTGCCCCATTCCTCTTTCAGAAGAAGAAAGACGGATCGCTTTACATATGTATCGACTAACGAGCCTTAAACAAGGTCACTATCAAGAGCAAGTATCCAATCTCCTTGATAGTTGATCTCTTCGACCAACTCGGGAAGGTAAGGTACTTCACGAAACGGGATTTATGATCAGGTTACTATTAGGTTCGGATAGCACAAGGTGATAAGCCAAATACGACCTGTGTGACACGCTATGGAGCATTCGAATTCTTGGTCATGCCCTTTGGCCTCACCAACACACCAATCACCTTCTGCACACTCATGAACAAGGTACTACATCCTTTCCTGGACAAATTCGTGATAGTTTATTTGAATGACATTGTGGTATACAACAACACGCTTGAGGAGCACGTTGAGCACCTCAAACAAGTCTTCCAAGCTCTACAACAAAATGAGTTATTCGTCAAGAAGGAGAAATGTTCATTCGCCAAGCAAGAGGTGGACTTCCTTAGCCATCGAATCAAGGATGGTAGACTTTTGATGGATCCAGCGAAGGTGTAAGCCATCCAACAATGGGAGCCTCCAACTAAAGTCCTGAAATTGCGATCTTTCCTAGGGCTTGTCAACTACTATCGTCGGTTCATCAAGGGATACTCTACCATAGTTTCACCCTTGACCGACCTGTAGAAGAAGAACTACACTTGGCATTGGGTGGATGAATGCCAAGCTTCCTTTGAAAGATTAAAGCAAGCAATTTTCGAGGGACCCGTTATGGCACTACCGAACTACAAAAAGCTTTTTGAAGTCCATACTGATGCATCCGACTTCACCATAGGAGGTGTCTTGATGTAAAATAGGCATCCCATTACCTATGAGAGTCGCAAGCTGAATGATACGGAGAGATGGTATATCATCCAGGATAAAGAGATGACCGTCGTCATTCATTGCTTACGTAGTTGGAAACATTACCTCCTCGAAAGTAAGTTTGTAATCATGACCGACAATGTTGCTACGAACTACTTCTAGACCCAGAAGAAACTCAGCTCTAAGCAAGCTCGTTGGCAAAACTTCCTAGCGAAATTCAATTACATGCTGCAATATAAACTGAGTCAAGCCAATATAGTTGCTGATGCGTTAAGTCGAAAGGAAGAATTAGCAGCTCTTGCTACGAGTACTCTTATAAGCAACCTTTTTGAATGAATCAAGAAAGGTACTGGACAAAACAAACTGGCCAACAATCTGGTAAGATTGGCTAGTGAGGTGAAGACTCGTCGATTTTAGGTGAACGATGGAATCCTAACGATAATAGGGAATCGCGTCTTTGTGTCAAAGTGGGAAAACTTGCGGAAGGAAATCTTCAAGGAATGTCACAATTCGCTATGGATTGGTCACTCAAGTATGACACGAACCTTTACTCTTGTCCAACAACATTACTTTTGGCCATATATGCATACAGATGTCGATGCCTATATGTGGACTTGCTTAATTTGCCAATACGACAAGGTAAAACAACAGCCATCAGTCGGCCTACTCGAGTCACTACCCTCCCGAGAAGTCGTGGGAAAGTGTCTCAATAGATTTTATTGTAGCTTTACCAAAGTCTGAAAGATGTGGAAGCATAATGGTTATAGTTGATTGGTTCAGCAAGTATGGCACCTTCATTCTAGCCCCTGCTGATTGCATGGTGGACGAAGCTGCTCACTTGTTGTTCAAGAATGTAGTAAAGCCATGAGGTGTGCCAAAGAGCATAATTAGTAATAGTGACCCCCGCTTTACAGGTAAATTCTAGCGCGAGCTATTCAAGTTGCTGGGAATTGAGTTGAACTTCTCGACAAGCTTCCATCCTCAAACCGATGGGCAAACTGAGCGAGTTAATGCCTTACTCGAACAATACTTGAGGCACTATATTAGTGCTTACCAATGAGATTGGGCGAAGCTACTCAACACTGCCTAATTCTCGTACAACCTTCAAAGGAGCGAGGCCACAACCAAATGCTCGTTTGAGGTTGTCTTGGGACAACAACCGCTAATTCTAAGTGTTATTGCCTCTCCCTACACTGGCAATAACTCGTCTGTCTTTAAGTTTGCAAAGGAATGACACGAGGAAGTGGATATAATGAGGGTTTGCCTTGACAAAATGGCCAAGAAGATGAAACGATGGGTTGATGTTAAGCGACGCCCAAAAGACTACTCTGCGAGAGACATGGTGATGGTGAAATTGCTGCCCAACCAATTCAAATCTCTACGCAAGGTACATAAAGGCTTGGTACGGAAATATGAAAGGTCATTTCCTATCATCAAGCGTGTGAGGAAGGTTACCTATTAAGTCCAACTCCCTCCAAAACTAAAGATTCACAATATTTTCCATGTAAGTCTTCTGAAGCCTTTTTCTGGAGACGAAGAGGATCCAAATCGAAATGAGTCAAAGCCTGTACCAACGGCTATGGTCACCAAATTCAACAAGGAAATGGAATGCATCCTTGCTGATAAAGTGATCCAGAAAAGGAGAGTTCCCAACTATACCGAATACTTAGTGAAATGAAAAGTTATACCAAATCACGAGGCTAGTTGGGAATAAGAAGACCAACTTTGGCAATTTGCCGATCACATTCGGTAATTTAAGATTGAAAATGCGATGAGGACGTTACAGAATTAAATCGAGGAGGATGTTACAATGATACATTAATTCAACCCATTCATGTATCCTTAAAGTGCAAATTCGGGCCAAGACCCAAAAACCTCCAAGGGCTGTTCACCTCATTTGCTACAGAAGGTCCCAGAAACCTACAATTAACTAGAGAATTTTAAAAAGGACCATATTTAGAATAATTCGTATATATATCTAGAATATTCTTTATTTAGAATAGTTATTGCATATGATAAGAATATTTTTTTTCTAGGTCATTCTTTTGAGTTATATAAATAGGCTACTCATTTTATTTATAAAGCATGCATTCTTTTTTTTTAATATAAGTTTACTTACAAACTTCTCTTTTGTGCTCTCTCTTTCTCTTAAGTTCTTCCAATTTGATTCACTTGTCTCTTACTTGTTTTCTACTAATTCTTTCAAATTTTTCAAAACTTACTTAGCGTCTTTTATTGCAAGATTGACTAAGTGTCGCGTGAATTAACATGTCTAAAGTTTAACTCCATGACATAAGCCTTAAGAAAACAACCGTTGTGATATGGGCCTATAATGGGCATCTGTTGTAGACACAAACAGACCCACGTTAAATTAAAGAAAAAAAACAACAGAGAGAGAATTCACATCCGAACATATTCACCAGTCCAGCCCTACTGAATCCTCCAACAGATTCGATTGGGACGGGGGGGGGGGGGTGACCTTTAAGATTCAAAGCTCAATGGTGCATCTTCCTCAGCCTGGCAAATTTGATCATGAGATCACACAGCCGATCGACGTCCCAGACGTGTTCTCTCACAGGTTGGACGGTTGTGTTTCATGTGGCCGAAAAAATGTGTCCACCTAATTACAACTTAACAATGCTAGAACGAACATGGGCTTACCCACTAAAACCTTGAGTCCCTTACAGAACATGCACGGCAATCGCCAGCTCCAAAAATTTGTATCACCGTCTCTGGAAAAGTTGAATGGACCAACGAGTAGTGTCTTTTTGCTGATACCCCTACTACTAGCTTTGGATCCGTTCCAACCACCCTTCTGGAAATTAAATATTTTATTCTCCGCTGCTCTTTTCCACATATTTTAGTTCATTTTATATGCTCATAATTAATGTAATTTGGTGGAGATAAAACGAATTTTCTCCAGATTTAGCTGTACCCAAATAAGATTCTTTCAAAACAAATCGACTCTCCAGATTTAGCTCATGAATCCAGGATTACATATGCCCAGAAGTTGGGGATGACCAGCACCAACTTGTAAGAGGGACCAGGGGAATAAATTAATGAATCCATAGAGGATGGAGGACTGCTTTACAATGGAAATAAGAAGGAATGATAAGGATTCTGATTATCCATAGCTTTGTTGTCATCGCAAAGTAGTTATCACCTTTCACTGTATATATAGGGTATGCAGAGTTCCAGAAGTAGTGGTTTCAACAAACGATCACCGCACATGTCCATTCGAGGGAAAGGACCCCGTTTCTGCTTTTGATTCCAATGGACCAGGAGCTCCAAAATATTAGGCAAATTAATTATTAGGACATTGTGGCATAGTTTCATTCATTACTAGATGGACAAGCTAGGTCTTTTCATTTTATTCATTCTTTCTTTTTTTTTTTACATCAAGTATGACGAGAAGAATGAGAACGAGACTTGGTAGTAGCATTACCTTAATGGCTCTGATTCAAAACAAAACTCAAATCACCGAGTATTGAAAAACTAGATACTCGTCGTCTTGATGGGGTCCCAAATCTTCACTCCTAGATGCAAGGCTACTTTATAAGAAGGGGAACCCTTATATTTTTGCGAATTCCTTTGGTAATGTAATTTTCCTGAATACAGAGAGGTCCAGATCGGTGTCCTTCTCTCCTACTGCAATGGATTCCTCGATCTCATCCAGTACATGAAGTCTCACCGAACATCTACAGTATTGCCCATGGGGTTTTGTGTTTTTTTTTTTTTTATTGTCTCGGGAAGATTCCAAAGAAAAACTAGTATCCAAGGCTTACCCTATAGCGCCGAATTGCATCCCACAGGCCCACCAATTATGGAAAAGATAGATAGCCCTAAAGCTTTTGAAAAAGAAAGGAAAGGTATGCAGATAGATAAACGCATCTTTGCAGTGAACTGGATGATAAGGAATCTGAATTTGAAAAAGATATTCCTGAACTCAGTGCTTCTTTGCTAGTTGCCCTAAAAATTTGCCATCGTTGTTTCCGGGCAAGATTAACCACAATCTTTTGTACCCTTTAATATCCCTCACCAGTAAATCATTAATCGTTTTATCTAATGCTTTTCATAAGTTAAAGGGGCCCCAAAACTATTGCAGCCCTTTGATTCTTCACTAAAAAAAAAAAAAAAATTCTTTGAATTTTATTAATCTTTCTTTCTCTAAAATTTCCCCTTCGCCACCCCAACAATTTCTGAAACCTCATATTCTCTCGTAATTTTTTTTTTCTAAACTCACTCATCTATTTATAGTTGATCCCCAAAAAAGAATTGAGATGTACATATTTTCTCCTAAAGTTCTTTTGCTACAAATTGTTTTTTTTTTTTTTTCAATTTCATATAACCGTTCAAAAATTTCCCTTTGGACCCTCCCTTTTTTTTCTTTTCTTGAAAAAAAATAATTATTCTGCTCCATTTTTGGCCCCCCTCCCCAAAAGAATGGACCCCGGATCCGTCCCTCTACATAGGTTTAGTATTTCACCTGCCAATTCTTTTAGGACTTTACTTTGTAGGATAAGTATTGATCCCTCGAGAATAATAATGCTCCGGGTGCTAGAGTTAGCGTTTCATTGATTAACATGACATATGAATTTCAAATAATTTTATTTTATTTTTATGTGGCTTGCCCTTGTCAAATTTCATGGATAACATTTTTGTGTCAGGAATAAACAGGCTGTCAATATATTTTTGCCTTTAGGTGCCGTTTGCAAATTATTGGTAGTCTGGCAATATATTAAGTAAAAACTTTTTGGAATGCAGCTAACCACAAAATTTAGTATCAAATTATTTAAATTTTTAATTGTAAATTTATAGTTTAAGTCCTAGTCCTTAAAAAAAAAAATTCTTAGGATCTTGCTTTCTATAAGTAAATAATAAAATTTAATCACTATGTTATTATGCTTAAAAACATAAAATGCTAGTTAATGAGGATTTTAGTCATCTCTATATCTTTATTTTCGCACCATTTGATGGAAGGGGCAGTTTGGGTCGCCTTTATACATTGAATGCTCAAAAAAACCCTTCGCATAAAGGTGAAATCCACAGAGTTCCAAAAAAAAAAAAAAAAAGTGTAAAAAACCCACTCATACGCATATGAATCATTGTGCTTATAACTGGAAAGCTACTCAAGGGGGTTAAAAGCTACCTACATATATAATAGATATGTAGCCTTGTTCACTGGCATGACGTCCGTGGATGCAAACAGCTGTATTTGCTTGTACATGTACGAGATTTGGCTAAGATATATACCAACTGAGCCGACAAATCTAGCTGGCTCCCTGCATAACTATGGTCTCTCTCAACATGGTACAACTATAAACCAAGAAAATTGTTCATGAATAGCTTCTTCACGTATAATCGTAGTGGTAAAAGATTTGGGTGCTTCCGCAATTTTTACTTCTGCATTGAAATAATAATGGACACAGTGTCACATGGCACTGTAAGTAAATCTTGTACTACTGTATCAATCTGGACGAAATGCATGCCGGCCTTCTGTCTGTCTTACAATAAATAGTTTTCCTTTTGCCTTAATAACCACAGTAACCTGTCTCATTACGGGGAAGGGGACAATTGCGCAGCTGTATCATTGCTATTCTCGGAGAAATTTAGCACGCATCCTATCTTAGACAAAAAAGCCCCTTGTGAGCCAAAAGAATTCTTATTCTATCCTCACATGCTCTAACCACAATAAGTACCGTACCCACATAAAACAATGAAGTGACAATTTTACCTTTTCCATTTTCTGGGGCAAAGCTTTTCGGTATAAAGATATAATTGTTTGAGTCAATAATGATGTAATTTTTCACTAAACTTGTAATTACCACGACATGAGTACCTCGTTTTCTTCTTTTTCTTTTTTTTTTTTGTTGAAAAATGAAAAGGTTGGGCTATTAACTCACACACTTAAGCTCAAAGGTGTGTGTAAGAACAGGTGTGTACAAGAACGTAATGTCAATCATAGAATTTTTCTGCTATAACATTTGAAATGAGGAAGCTACCCCAAATTGTTCATTGAGCCACTGCATGGAGTCCGGACAAAGAAAAAAACTCAAACATAAAAACAACGGAATGGTGACTAATGCTGTGAAGGGCACCCGTTAACGTTAATTAGCTTATTCACGGACACAGTAAGCGAGAGAGAGAGAAACAATAGAAAAGACTGTATGTACTGCAGAATAGTACATCCAGGGTGAGCTATATGGCCAAAAGGATAAATTACGTTTTGGAAATTGTCAATCTGTGGTCATGAAGGTCTAACAGTGGGTGGTACTGTGGCCGCGGATATCACGTTTGAGATTTGACAACAAACACAGGCGAAAGCCAAAAGGTACTTTAAAATCACTGGCACCCTGAGACGTCCAGGGAGCCCTCTTAACGTGATTCTTTAAATAGGCCTCCCACCTCGCGCCATGTGAACATCCGAGGGAGGACAGATTCCAGTCATACATATAACCATCGAACTAATTATTGTCCCTGTAGTATACGTATGTTTTGCATTAAAAGACTGTTACATATGCGTTAAAAATCATTTCAAGATTTGGAATCATTGAGTACCAAGTATATATGTAGTTTACCTAGTCTGAAGAACATTTCATAAGAATGCACAATTGTGCAATTTATGGCTTCGAGGAAAACTTTTGTTTTTCTAATCGAAGGAAAATTTCTGTTCGAAATCAGGATATGCCATCCATGCATTTTAACTTTGTTAAGAGACTTTTTAATAACTGGTAAATGAGTATGAGTTCTTATCTACAACTTAAAGGCAAATACGTGTAGGCCAATATATGAAACTAAATGTCAACATATATTATTCTTTTACATGGGTATCTCGTGTGACATGTTTCTCTTTCCTTTGTAGATCATTCCATCAGCTAAGACATTTATCCCCGCTTAATGTTCCAATAATTTTGGTATAAATTAAGGAATACTTTCAGTCAAAAAAAAAAAAAACAAATAATCTATTTTTTATCTTATAAATTCTTTTTTATTCATTAAACGTCAATTAAGAATTAACAACTTTTAGGAAAACTAAGAATTGAATCCATCGTATAAATAAAGTCAATTTTCACATTCTACAACCATATCTTCATTCTTGCGATCCAAAATAAAGGGGAGAAACAAATCTTCTTTCTTCAAATTGTTTTGATGGCGTGCTGTGGTATTTATACTTGGTAGTGTTTGATTGCAACATGGAACCAAGCCATAGGAAATTCTCTCTTTATCCTAATATATATTTTGAAGGAGATTTTGGCCGTCTAACAACAGCGATAAAAAAGGTGTAATGAAATTTCAAAAAGGTGCAATATTGGTAATAATCATATTCAAACATATCGAATTCACTTCATGCCATAGTTATTGCATTTTTTTTGTTCATTTTTTACACATTATGTCATGTTATATATTATTATTATACTTTTTAATACCTTATTGCACATTATTCTTGTATGACTTTAATATATCTTGTTATGTTTGTCGCATATATCGACATGTTTTGGTCAAAAAAAAAAAAAACTTTTGAAATTCAAATTTTAAATTTTTATAGTGTGGGATTTTTTTTTTCTTTTTGTTTCCATTGTCAAATAGGTATAATAAAAAAAAAAAAGAAGAAAGTTGCGGCATAATATCACCGAAGGAAGATTGGAAGAAGTCATTACAAAAAGGTAATTGTTGTTTGATCTTAATTATTAATTTGAATATTTTTTTTTTTTTGAGAAGGTTCGATCAAACCAAATTATCATATTAAAAATATAATTATGATATCTTACTAACAAAAATTTGCACGTAATGCAACTGAATGACTGTTAAGTTAATTATATTTTAACTGTCGAATTTTTGGATGTTATAAAGTCTTGGAGGGAAAAAACAAAGACTTGATTACATTTTCAACCGTAGAGTTATGAACTATCCTCTCTTTTTTTTAAAAAAAAAAAAGAAAAAAGAAAAAAGAAATGCTGGCAAGGCAAACGCACAGCGCACATCTCAATGTGACTGTTATCTACGCTAATAATACTAATGTAAGTGTGTCATATTGTATACCAAGCGAACTTTCGGTGCAAATTGGCGTGGGGGGGGGGGCACTTGGGAACTTGGTTAGTTCCATTAATTCCCTCAAAATTAAAACCTTAACTACGGCAGCATGAGCCATGTAATGACACAAAGTAATGGATTCATAAACCCTGTCAAGATTCTAGTTTGAAAATCTTATATTCAAATTCCCAGAAAGAATTATCTCCACAGTACATATTGTCATGAAATAAGTATCCTATCTATCTATCTATCTATCTATATAAGAAAGAAAACCGGCCACAAGGTTTGATTAGTTGCTTAACGTAGAAAGCCTAACTCAAACCCATGAAATAATTACCTACAAAGCGAAAGGTAAAAGCCACGTAGAGGTGAAGTCCCACTGTTTTGCCGAGGAAAGCAACAGCACACGCCCACCGCCCCAACGCTCCCTCCTTCACCCCTTTGCCATAACCCTTTCTCCCCCCCCCCCCCCCCCCCCCCCCCCCCCCCCAACGCCTACTACTATATAAATGCCCAGCAGTACCAGCCAGTCTCCATGCGCTCATACACCATCTTCTAATTAATATTTCATCTTTTTCCTTTTTTCTTTTTTTTTTTGGTTGAGTATCGTGCTTGCCCTTAATTACAGCACACCCTTCATTATCTCTCTTTGAAATTGATCTGAGCCGCCATGGCCTCGAGCTCAACTTGGACTCCAAAGCAAAACAAATTGTTCGAGAATGCTTTGGCCATGTATGACAAGGACACTCCTGACCGATGGCACAATCTGGCCAGGGCCGTCGGAGGCAAAACTGTGGAGGAGGTGAAGAGGCACTACGAAATGCTGGTCGAAGACGTGAAGCAGATTGAGGCTGGCCAAGTGCCCTTGCCCAACTACAGAAAAGCTGGGGGGGCCAGCAAGTGCATGGATGAAGAACAAAGGCATGTACCACTTGGTCCACTACTAATAAATAACACTACCCCAACTGATCAATAGTACATGAATGTCAATTTCAAAATTTCGTTGTTTGTCACATGTATTCAATTTCAATTCATATGCAGAAATCTAGACAACTGGTGTTTTGATTTTTCCTGGATATGGCTAATCGCTTTATATTAATTTATGTAGGCTTAAGAATCTTCGGATCCAGTGAGGAATGACCAGGAAACCGCCAATAAAAGATCCACTGAGCTTTCAGTTGCCGTACAACATGGACGAGATAGTATCAAAGGTGGTGATAAATCTCACTCACTCACTCACTCTCACTCTCACTCTCACTCTCACTCTCACTCTCTCTCTCCCTCCCTTCCTCTGTGTTTAATTCCTCTTCAATTTGTAGCCAATATATATTTTCTCTAAATCGATGGTGACTCTAGACTCTATGCTGACGGTGTAATAGGATCTTATAAATGCAAAATGCTGCTTTTCTTTGGTGTGTACAAAATAGATTAGCAGCTACCATTATTTACATCCAACGCTACAAAGTACACTTAAGCCAACCCATTTCAAATTCTCAGTCATTGTACATACTCTCTTTATGAGACACAAAGGCCAAATTAACGGAGCCACCAAGACTGGTTGACTTGAGAAATAATTATGGCTGCGGTAGGAGAAAAAGAAATATAAAAGAAAAAAGATAATGAAAAGATAGGAGACATCCAATATTTGTACGTAATTAGGGAGAGGCAGAGGAGGGTAAAGCAACTCGTAGATACGTACGTGTCAGTTCTTCTCTGTTCGTTAAAGTTGAAAGGGAGGCATGAAGAAAAGCTAGGCCAAAAGGGTGGCCGCGACCGGCGGCCAATGTGGCAGCGAGAAGGCTACCAAAAAGAACCCATTATCAACGTTGCTCTGGCTGTGCATCATTGGCCCGTACGAACTAAAAAGTAACCCATTACCTTCGTCGTATGGAACCCAAAAAAGAGAAAAGAAAGGGGATAATCCTTATAATTAAGGAGTCGTGAAATAATGAGTTAATGATTTACGAATACATGCATAAAGAAGCGAGAGATAAGAGCAGTACAAGGTGTGCCAATCTTACTAAAAAAAAAAAAACTTTTATTAGATGACGTAATATATAAAGTGAACTTGTAGTTATTATTATTATTATTATTATTATTTAAGACAGGTTTTGTCTTCTTAAATTAATAGGTAATTAAGATCTTTAACATGACGATGAATGTGAATTATGTAAATGAAATTTAGTAATACTTATTATTTATATAAAATTCTAAATATCTCTGTATAGCATATATAAAATATGTATGACATTAAAGCAATGCATCAATTTCTTAAATGCTCATTCTAATCCCTTGGGATCCTTATTTACTAGGCCTTTTTAACAACTTATTCCATAAATAGAGGAGCTCTTCGTTATCGGCTCTGGATGGTCAGTGCACGTAGTCGTTCAATTTTTGCAATGCAATGAAGGCTGTGGCTTTGGGGAAGAGACCTTAAAGTAATGGGATGAATCCGGACGGAAACTTGTGTACCTATGTGGACACCTTTCCAAAAGTCTGCTGGAAACGGAAAACCAAGTTGTGGCCCAACTTTGCCATTTTTTATTTGTTTGTTACTAATTTTAAGGATTAAATTTTTAATAAAAATATTATTATTAAATATTAACCTTTTAATCTCAAAATTGAACATATTTATATAAGTAATATTCTAAACAATATATTTAAATTTATGAAAGTTAAAAAATTATTGATATACATAAAGAATTTGTTTTATCTTAATAAACAATTTATCTTTTTTATTTTTACTATAATCACACATTTTAAATAAAATTTTTATATATATTAGGAAGAAAGATGATCAATTATATATATATATACACACACAGACACACACATATATATATATCAATGGTATTCTTTGTTGAATCCAAAAGATATTATGATATTATTAAGCTTAATATATCTTTGTAAAGAAATTTGTTTCCTTTTATATCTTGACTATTTTTAGTCTATATATTATTTAATCTTCATCTTAATACATGTAAACTTTATTTTTAAGATTTCTATTAAGAAAGATAAATTTCACATTCATTTAGTGTATTACCAAGTCTTATTAAGTCATTATGTCAATCAAATTTAATACTTCTATAACTATAAAAATGAAATTAAACCCATATTAATTTCAATATTAAAATTTAACTCTTATAAATAAATGACATAATTATTTAGAATACCTAATCTCTTTATTCTTTAAGATCTTCTCAATATCATCCTTTATGGTTTATTTACATAAATTAGTTATGAGTTACTTTTGTGAAGGAGTATCTTTTATTTAAATGTTCTTTTATTTTGGTATTGTAGTATATAAATAAACTATTATGGATAAAAAAATATTTACTCTAATTTCTTTTATGACCACATTTTCACATTTATTACTTCCACTAATTTCACCATTCTTAATAAACCTTATATTACCAATTTTTACAATTTTCAAACTATAGTTATATATCCTTTAGACTTTTCTAAGTAACTACTAATAGTTCGTGAATCTACCTTAATTATGAATTTATCTAATTAAGGAATACAAATCTACCTTAATTAGGAATTTTAAGAAATACAAATATATCTTGATTAAAAATCTTTAAAAAAGACTATAACTAATGATAGATAGGCATAAAAGTCAAAGTGAAAATCTTAACTAATGTATCAAGACTCAGCTGAACTTATAAGCCTAAATAAACTTAAGAAATTAAGTCTTTTTTATATGTAATTTGGCCTTAACTTAAAATCCATCAATCCAAAATTAAAAAAAAAAAACCTTTAATACAACTTAGCATGCAAATCAAGCCTTTCCTTAACTTAGTCATGTAGCTTGGACTTATATCATGGACTCTGAGTTTTGTTCTTCAAGTTTTAAGTTTTGTCTATTATTTTGCATATAAAGATAAGTGATTGTCCTTTGTGTAACATTAAAAACTTTTAGAATAGCCTTGGAATCTTCTAGAGCATCCTTTTTGTCATGCAACTCCATGATTAAGCCTTGTAAAGCTTGTTTTAAACCTTATAAAGCTTGTTTTATCCTCTTTGTCCTTATTCAACTTATAGGACCACTAATTTTTTACAAAGGATCTTAGGAATACTTGCTTTGCTGCATTTGATCACCACCTTGTTCTTCATCATTCCTCCCTTCCTCAAAAGGATTTGTCCTTGAATCATAGACATGAAACAAAGATAAGTTAGTAACATTATAAGTAACATTAATATTACCATAGTTGCTTGGTAAATCTAATTTGTAAGCATTGTCATTAATCTTTTCCAAGACTTGAAAAGATTCATCTCATTGAGGTTGTAATTTGGACTTTCTTTGTGGGAAAAATTATTCCTTCCTGATATGCACCCACACTTAATTAATTGGTTCAAAGACAACCTTTGTACACCCGTTATTAACTCTTTTAATGTATTGCTCATGTAATATATCTAAATTCTTTTGCACACTAAAGTGCCTTATTAAACTCGCTATGTGAGTTTCCCAAACCAACAATTCATGAATAGAACAAATAGGCACATATAATTTATCCCTCTTAAACAGAAATCCTTCGTGCTTATAAAAATCACCAAATACACACTTGTTACATGCATTCCATACTTAGCCAAAATCATAATCATTAGCATATAAGCCTTTAAGCAATTTTGCAAAGAAGTAAGTAATGTGTACCTTCTAAACAATGTATTAATAACAATGTTTTATTTTTCTTGTTTGTAGTTGATTATATAAGGAAATATTTATATGAATTCCAGTCACTTAACATATCTTTTATTAAGCTTATTTTGGGATTTCAAGAACTTTAAACTCTCATGATTAGAGTGAATGATGAATTTTCTTAACTATGAATAATGTTGTTATATTTGAAGAGTTTGTACAATAATATAAAGTTTTTATTATAAGTAAGATAATTTAAGGTTGCCCTACTTAACTTTTCATTAAAATAAGCAATTAGTTTGGAAACTTGCATCAAAACAACCTCTATTCCTATTCTAGATACATCACATTTTACTTAAAATTTTTTATCAAAGTTAGGTAAGCATAATAAAGGTGTATTAGCAAACTTTTCTTTCAAAGTACTAAAAGCTCAACCATGCATATCATCCCACTTGGAAACAACATTCTTTTTAACAAGTTCATTTAAAGGTATAGCAATGTGAAGTTCCCGACTTCTCCCTAAGATCTATTAGTTTGTGATACTGAGAGGGGGGAGTGAATCAGTATCACCAAAATTCACAATTTATAGGTAAGTGAACAACTTTAACCTCTTATTAAAAGCAAACTTTTTCTCAAACTTGACGAAGGTAGATTTATTGCTACCTACTAATCATAATAGTCCTCAAAGTCACCTTTCGGACACCTTGTCTAACAGACAATTTGGATGTTCTTGTTTAGGTCTTCGTTAGGTTATGGGTTGACTGATACTTTATCTACGTTCACAACTCAATTCAAAACACAAAACGTAAAGCAAATTAAGGACACACGAGATTTACGGGATCCCATCAACGTGATGTATATCCACGGTGGTAGGGACTCTCCCTTATCGAGACTATCCATTATACTTGAGAATTCTAATTACAATGAATGTCTTAATCCTCTACTCCTTTCACTATTTCAATTACTAAGCAAATACAAAGAGTGTCACTTATTGTGTCTACCCTTCTTCTAGCTTGTCTTGCATTTGTTGAATTGAAAGGTTGCTCTAATGCTGCATAGAAGTTCACTGTAACGCTCTCTAACCTCTCTTGAAGAAATCTAGAAATACGTTGAGTTCTTTCCGATACTTTGTCGAATTTCTTCTCTACATTGTTCACACAACCCCTACTTTCACCGTCTCACGATCTCGTCTCCTTACCATTTCTCTCTCTTTGTCCACCTGTTTCAGCTCGAATTTGGTCTCACCCTTTCCTAATCTGGTCTCGTCTCGTCTCACCCGTTCTAGTTCGGATTTGGTCTCCCCAGTTCTTGATTTGGTCTTGTCTTACCAGTTTCTCTCTCTTGTCGTGTCATTTCCTTGTCGACCGTTGGTGTGGTTTGTCGTCACACACAGGTTTCTCTCTCTTTTCTGCCGACAGTCCCTTTTCAACTGTTCTTTCTCTTCTGTGACGTTCTGTCGTTGCTCCCCTTTTCTGATTTTGGTCATTGTCTCCTCTTTTTTGATTTTTTGCTGTCGTCTCTCTTTCTCTCTCTCGACGGGCTCTTATTCTTTGTTCAGCCCGATCGTCAACCTCTCTTATTTTCAACAGCCAACCTCTCCTCTTCTTCTTTTTTTTTTTTCTCCTTCGTCTGACGGCTACTTCATTTTCTCTCTCTTCTAAGTGTTTTCTCTCTCTTCATTTGATGACTTCATTATACGGCTACTGTTTACTTGACGGCTACACTGTTCATGACGGCTGCTTCTTTTCTATTTTACCGTCCCTTGTTCTGCCATTTGCTTGCCGTCAGTGTGCTTTGACCGTATGTTGTGTCTTTCTGTTTTCTTTATTTGGTCGTTCACACACTTTTGTGTTTTGCTGTATATTCAATTGTGTTGGCTTTTCCCTAATTTTGTCTTCCAAGGTCATTATATAATCTCTTTCATAAAACCCTACTAGGGTTTACTTACGACAAATTTACTGTCTTGCCCCCCATATATGTGGCTTTTACGTTCTTACCCCTTCATGTGGCTATTACCTTCTTACCCTTCTATGTGACTTTACTTTCTTACATACTTAAACCTAGTTGACAGCAATTACAACCTATATAAGGTTATGGGAACAACAATCTCCCCCTTTGTAATTGTTGGCAACACTCATAACAAAAGTTACTATGTAGTAGTTTCAACTCCCCCTAAATATGCACTCCCCCTTTCTTAATAGCTTCCCCTGCACTATTGCTTCTCTCTCCCTTTGCCAACCAATTACAAATCTGAAAAACTTGCAAAGTAGAGATGAAGGATTCACCTGATTTTCAGGCTTAAGGAGGCATTCATACAGACAAACTCATTTTGTACTTTTCAAACAGCTCTGTGGATAGAGAGTTAGTTAGATCTTGTGTAGCCTCTTCAACATATTTAGGTTCAACTTATGAGAGTAAAGCAGTAGTTCCTATAATTCTTCTTCTTGTTGTAATTCTTGCTTATGGGTCACTTGTGATATGATTTTCTTGATGAGCACTAGTCCACGTTTTCTTTGACTTTCTTTCTTACATAATCTTAATTGTAAGAGGATCTCTTTCTTCATCAATCACATACAAATTTCCAGTTGTTCTCTTCTCAGTTGCAAAAATATTGCCTTCTTTACTCTTTACCTAACAACCTATTTTTATGAATATTACCTTATGGTCTTCATTGTATAATTTGCTAATAAATGCTAGATTGTATTTGAGTCCTTCAACGCACAGAACATCTTTTAGCTTTCCTCTTCTAATGTTTATTGATCCCTGATCATTGATGTTGAGTGAATCATCATTGCCAAACTTAACTTTGCATTCTCTTGACTTATTTAGCTTTGACAATTTACTCTTGTCTTTTGTCATGTGTGAAGTGCATCTACTGTCAAGGATCCATTACTTATCCTTGCAATCAACCTTTAGTGCAATTTCAGTTATATTAGCCACCTCCCTTTTTGCTATATATTCCTTTTTTTGAACTGGCTGGAAGATATCTTTCTCCTTTTTCTCAGCTTTGACTGCACCGCTTGTTTTTACTGTACCATTAAGTGCCTTCTCTTACTCAGGAAGAAGTGACATGTATTTCTTGGCATTATGACCATCTTGCCAGTACCTTTCACACTGTTCCAAGTCTGTTAATATAGCAACTTGTTCTTTGAAACCATTGATTTAGGCTTCCACCAACACTCTTTGTCAATGTGTCCTTGCCTTTTATAGTATGTGCAAGAACTCATGATAGGTATTCTCCTCTGAATTTTGTATTGTCTCCCCTTGTATGCAGCATTGTATTTTCTCAAGTTGGAGACATATACTGGCCTTCTCCACCAGCAGTTACTCACCTTTTGACCCTAAACTCTACAATAAAGGCAATGACCTTGAAACTGCCTCTTCTTGGGTCTAATCACAACTTGTCTTCTTTTGTTCATCACTTGCTATGTTGGCAAAGTAGCTGGCTTCTTTGCTTGTGTGAATTTCATTTCAGCCACCTTCTTCTCCTTCTTCTGTTCAGCCGTAGCCCTCTGCTGGTTGACTTTCTTTTCTTCCTTATTGTTTGCCACCCTAGGTTGCTTCTTCAAATCTTCTTTATACTCAACTATCTTCTTCTGAGTTACAACCTTCTTTTTCAACTTTTGTGGCACATTCTTATTTTCATTAGCTAATGTAGCCTCAAATTGCTGCACTTTTTCTACATTCTTCTCTCCTTCTGTAGAACTTGTTTCTCCTATCATTTCAAGTTTCTGTAAGTTCTCTTTGTTACTTTTGAGTTGTTGTTGAAGTCTTAGCAACTCTTTCTTTATTTCTTCAATTTTTGAAGCCCTTGAGCTAAGCTCTACTATAAGGTCTTCACATATTTTGATATGTTCTTCAAATCTTCTTTTCAAGTCAATATGCTTAGCCCTTATTTCATCCTTTTGACTTTCAGCTTCCTCAGACTTTGCTTCAACTTGTTTTATATAGGCCTTTAACCTTCTTATGGTTTTGCTCCTTTTGATTATCTCCTTTGAAACTGCTTTTAACTCAACTTTAAGATTTTGTTCTTCTTTATCAACCTCCTCTTCCTCTTCAGAGGTTGAACTACTACCTTGAACTGATGCCATAAAGGTATACTCATCTGAGGAAGAGGAGTCATCTGATGAGTCTTCATCTTCCTCCTCATTAGCTTCTTTTATTTGACTCACATGACTCTTGAATGAGCCTCTCTTATTCTTTTGTAGGTTAGCAGTCTTCTTGTTGGACTTTTTTTATTTGAATGATGGTTTACTCCATTTTGAATTCAGCTCATTATCACCATCCTCATCTTTATCATCAAGTTTCACTTTGCACTGAGAAGCAAAGTGTCTAGTCTGCCCACAACGATAAAATTTCAAGGACAATTGTCTTTTTTCATTCTTATACCCCTTTTTAAACTTCCTTGTGAAGTATTCCAACACTTCACTTTCACTTTCTTCCTCCTCCTCCTCCTCATCCTCACTAGATGATTCTTCCTCTTCTTTTATCTTCAAGTGCTTCATAGCTTTGAAAGCTAAGACCCTTGATACCTTTGACGTTAAGGAGCTCTTAGTTGAATTTATTCTTATCTCATATGCAATAAGATTACACTGGAGATCATGTAGAGACATAGAATTGAGATCTCTACTCTACTCTATGGCTGCTACCTTTGAGGCAAATGTCTTAAGCAAAATTCTTAGAATTTTATTCACAATCGATGAGTCTTTCTTGTTCTTCACATGACTTCTCAGGTCATTTACAGTGTCAATAACTTTGGTGAAGAACTCTTGAACTGTCTTATTCTTTTGCATTCTGAGAGATTCATATATCTTTTTGAACACTTGAAGCTTAGCCTCTTTCATTTTGCCATCACTTTCATAGACTTTCTGCAATCTGTCCTATATCTCTTTGGTAGATTTGCAATCTATAAATTTAGCATACTCAGCATCTGTTAATGCTGAAATGATGACGTTTGAGGTCTTCCCATTTATCTTAAACTACCTTAACTCCTCTAGGGTTGGGTCTTTACTTTCTTCCGGAGTCACAAAACCCTCATGTATGCATTTCACTACGTTTATGCCCATGGTTGCAAATACAACCTGCATTCTCGCTCTCCACATATGGTAGTTGGTTTTGTTGAAGATTGGAACTTTTTTACTGTAAGTGGTGTTAGTGCTGGTACCGGCTTCCATTTCTCAATATACCAAACAAGTCAAACTTCTAGATCCCTTCAAATAGTACACCAAGCTGTTAAGTTTCAAACTGGTAAACCTATACTTTGATACCAATTGAAGTTCCCGACTTCTCTATAGGATTTACTAGTTTATGATATTGAGAGAAGGGTGAATCAGTATCACCACAATTTGCAATTCGCAGGTAAGTGAAAAACTTTAACCTCTTCTTAAAAGTGAACTCTTTCTTATAATCGATTAAGGTATATCTATTACTACTTACTAATCACAATAGTCCCCAAAGTCACCTTTTAGACACATTGCCTAATAGACAATTCAGATGTTCTTATTTAGGTATTTGTTAGGTTTTGGGTTGGCTGATACTTTAACTGCGTTTATAACTTAATTTAAAACACGGAATGTAAAGCAAATTAAGAACACACGAGATTTACGTGGTTCTGTCAACGTGACGTACATCCATAGTGGTAGGGACTCTCCCTTACCGAGACTATCCACTATAATTGAGAATTCCAGTTACAATGAATGTCTTAATCCTCTGTTCCTTTTACTATTGCAATTACTAAACAAATACAATACAAAGAGTGTCACTTACTATGTCTACCCTTCTTTTATCTTGTCTTGCCTCTGTTGAATTGAAAGACTGCTCCACTGCCACTTAGAAGTTCATAGCAATGCTCTCTAACCTCTCTTGAAGAAATTTGGAAATATGTTGAGTTCTTTTTGATGCTTTGCCAAATTTCTTCTCTACGTTGTTTCACACAACCCCTGCTTTCACCATCTCACAGTCTCACCCATCTTCTTGTCTCACGATCTCACTGTCCATTTCTCTCTCTCTCTCTCTCTCTCTCTCTCTCTCTCTTACCATTTGATTTCCCTCTTTTACCGCCGAATTTATCTCTTTTTGTCTACCCATTTCAGCTTGGATCTGGTCTCCCCAGTTCCTAATCTGGTCTCATCTTACCCGTTTCTCTCTCTTGTCGTGTCGTTTCCTCGCCGACCATCGGTGTGCTGGTGGTCTATCGTCACGCATAGGTTTCCCTCTCTTTTTTGCTGACGGTCCCTTTTACGGTTCTCTCTCTTTTGTGATGTTCTGCCGTTGCTCTCCTTTTTTGATTTTTAGCTGTCGTCTCCTCTGTTCTGATTTTTGGCCATCGTCTCTTTCTCTCTCTCTTGACGGGCTCATGTTCTTTGTTTAGCTCGGTCGTCGACCTCTCCTATTTCCGACAGCCGACCTCTCCTTTTCTCCCTTTTTTCTCTCTTTCGTCTGACAGCTACTTCATTTTCTCTCTCTTCCTGTTGACGACTTCTTTTCTCTCTTTTCCAAGGTCATTATATACTCTCTTCCATAAAACCCTAATAGGGTTTACTTGCGGCAAATTTATTGTCTTGCCCCTTCATGTAGCTTTTACGTTCTTACCCCTTCATGTGGCTTTTACTTTCTTGCACACTTAAACCTAGTTGACAATAATTACAATCCATATAAGGTTGTGGGTACAACACAATGGAACCAAAATCTTTAACAAACCTTTAATAAAAATTTGCTAAACTATGAAAACTTTTTACCTCATTTGTGTTTTTAGGTGTAAGCTAGTCCCTTATCACCTTTACGTTTTCCTTATCCACATTAATACCTTGTGAACTAATAATATATCTAAGAAACACAACATATTCTATGTAAAATGTACACTTTTTGAGATTAGCATATAATTAGTTCTTTCTTAACATACTAAATACAACATGTTTCACATGTTCATCCAAATTCTTGCTATAAAGTAAAATATCATCAAAGTAAACTATTACAAATTTCCCTATGAAATATGCAAGACATGATTCATTAACTTCATAAATGTACTAGGTGCATTAGTTAATCCAAAAGGCATTACTAACCACTCATACAATCCATATGTAGTTTTAAACACTGTTTTCCATTCATTTCCTTTTTTCATGCAAATTTGATAATAGCCATCCTTTAAATCAATTTCTAAAAGCATATATTACCCATGTAACTTATCAAGCATATCATCTAATCTAGGGATAGGATGTCTATACTTTATAATGATTTTATTGATGGTTTGATAATCTACATACATGTGCCATATTCTAATCAGCTAGACAACTTACCCTAAGAACCCTTAAATCAATTTGCTATGCACGCCTAAAAAAGCTAGGAAACAAATTGGGTTGATCAGATCAGATTCTTAAGGAAACTAAGTCCTAAAAGCCTTAATCTTAAGATGCCACAAAGGTTGATCATTCCTTTGAAAAGTCAAGACAATGTATTCTTCCAAGAATATAAGAAAGTAGAGTAAAGCTTGTTGAAAAAAAAAAAAACCTCAATCTTGTTAATTTTGTTTTACATAGTTGTAACCTTTATATAAATATGTAAATATTACAATCATATAAAGAAAAAAGGTTTTTCTTAACATAATTATATAGGAAAACCTTAATTACAGATGATCCTTATAATTTAGGAATATAATTATACCTTAATAGGGAATTCTAAATCTGCTTTGATTAAGAATCTTAAATTTACCATGATTAGGAGTCCGAAATTTGCCTTGATTAGAAATTCTTAAAAAAAAATACTACACTAATGATATAAAGTCAAAGTAAAATCCTAACTAATGTACCAAGACTCAGCTGAACTTACAAATCCACATAAACCTAAGTTAAGCCTTTTTTACATGTAATTTAGCCTTAACTTCAAATCTAGCAACTCAAAACAAAATCAGGCCCATTAATACAACTTAGCATCAATTGAGCCTTTCTATAGCTTAGTCATGTAGCTTGGACTTATATCATGGGCTCTAAATTTTGTTTTTCAAGTTATAAGCCTTGTTCATCATCTTGCATATAAAGATAAGTGATTATCCTTGGTATAGCATTAAAAACTTTTAAAATAGTCATAAAATCTTCTGAAGCAGCCTCTTTGTCATTTAATTTCATGAGTAAGTCTTGTAAAGCCTTTTTCATCCTTTTTGTCCTTATCCTAGTCATTGGACCACCAATTCTTTGTAAACGATATAAGGAATACTTGCTTTGTTGCACTTGAATAATACTTTATTCTTCATCATTCCTCTCTTCCTCGAAAGGATTTGTCCTCGAATCATATACATCAAAGAAAGATAAGTCAGTAACATTAAAAGTAGTATTAACATCACTATAATTGCTTGGTAAATCTAGCTTGTAGGCATTGTCATTTATCCTTTCCAAGATTTGAAAAGGTCTATCTTTTTAAGGTTACAATTTGGACATTCTTTGTGGGGGAAATCATTCCTTCCTCATATGCACCTATACCAAATCGCTAAGTTCAAAGACAACCTTCACACTCCCCTTATTAACTTACTTAGCATATTGTTCATTCTTCCTTTCAATGTTAGCTTGAACCTTGGCATGTAAATTTTTTACAAATTCTACCTTTTTCTTACCATTAATGTTCGTAAGCTCTTTAGTAGGCAAAGATAAAATCTCCAAAGGAGTTATAGGATTAAAACCATAAGAAAATTCAAAAGGAGACAAGGAAGTAGTTAAATGAACAGATTTGTTATAAGTAAATTCAATATGTGGCAAACATCGTTCCTATTGTTTTAAGTTCTTTTGAATGATAACATGTAACAAAGTGATAAGGATCTTTTTAGGTCTCACACTGAGAGGGGGATGGGGTGAATCAGTGTGAGATGCTCACTTTTTACAAATTTGTCTAGATTAAACCTCTGTGACTTGTTAAAGTCAATGATCCAATTTTTATCTTACTTCTTTATATGAGAATGATTCTATGAATATCAAGCAAGCATAAGCACTTGAAAACATACGAAATTTTTACGTGGTTCACCTATAATGTGTGAGCTATATTCACGATGTGATAAGATTATTTCTAGATCACACAATTGACTCTTGTCATTGAGGGATATAGTTGATGTAGTGGAAGGATACCTCCTTAACCAATGTGGAAGAATCACTCCTTAACCACTTATAATGATCTCTTGATCACCTTAAGGGCTTCTTGTTTATGGGCTGTTGTGATAAAAAACTAATTTTCTCCTTTCTTTTTGTTGTTCACTTGTTCCTCATTATTGGTCTTTGCCTTTTTTCTGTCAGTCTTTACTTAAGCTTTTTGCTATTCACTCCTTCCTTATTGCTGGTGTTTGCTTTCTCTATGTAAGTCTCTGTTTTTTCTTTGTCGGTCTCTTTTTCCTTATTACTAGTCTCTTCTTTTCTTTCTACCATTATTGTTGTCTCTCCTTTTTTTTTGTTGCTACTATTGTCTCTCCTTCTTTTTTTTTTCTAACTTTCTTTTCCTATTTCTACAATTTTTTATAGCTCTTTTTCTTTCTATTTCTATAGCTCTTCCTTCCTATTTTTGTAGTTTTTTTTTCTCTTTTACAGCTCTTTCTTTTTGTTCTACAACTTTTTCTTTCTATTTTGCAGCTCTTTCTTATTTTGTTTCTGCCATTCTCCTTTGTGTTTCTGTTGGTCACCCTTTTTACCACTCATTATCTCTCTATTTTTTTTGTGTTTGTGCTACCTATCTTTTTTTTTTCTCAACACTCTTGATAGTTGCATGGGTGTTTATATACCTTGAATTTAGGGTTGCTTACCATAAACAGTTAGCATTGATTCCTTAAATTTAAGGTTAATAGTTAGTATTGACTTCTTGAATTTAAGGTCAATAGTTAGTATTAACTTTTTGAATTTAGGATCACTGGTCAACATTGACTCATATTCAGCAAATGACTTGTAGTGCTACTACTAAATGCAATGTCAGAGGCAATAACTAGTTCTTTCTTTACAACTAAAACACCACTAGCAATTTGAAACAACTCGTTGTATTTGGCAATGCAAGTTGGGGCTGACAGTATCCTTATTTTGGCCTTGCTTTCTCTCCTTATTCTTGTCAAATTTCACCATTATCGTCTTCCTTAACCCTTAAATAAATTAACTGCCAACACTTTGTAAATGCAACAAGCATATCTTAAAGACACTTATTACATCAAATCAACAAGAACATATATATGAGATGCTGTTGATGATAAATCCAATATTAACCATTAAAGATGAGCTCAACAATCTCCCATTTTGGATTTGTTGGCAACAAATTAAATCCACAAGTCAACAATTAAGCATAAGCAGTAATGTCAGCAAAAAGAACAACTCCTTTAGAAACACATATCTATGTTTTTTTTCACCTTAATTTTTTAAGTTTTACTTTTTTTTCTTCTCCCTTTTGACAATTTCTCTCCCTTTATTTGATTTTTCCCTTTGGATTTATCAATCTACTTCCCTTTTTTATTAGTATATACTTTCTTTAGATTTATGTAAAATATCTCCCTCTTTGACAACAAATCCAAAGAATAATATAAGAGGGAAGGGAAGAGGGGTAGAAGCATACCTCAACCTCTAAGGGATGGTTGAACACATAAGTTTAGTCTTAACTTCTGGAACATCTCTCTTAATAGAGGTTTGGTAAATATTTTTATAACTTGCTCTATAGTAGGCATATACTCCAATTTTACTTAATTTATCTATACTTTTTCTTTAATGAAGTGGTATTTAATTTTAATATGTTTAGATCTAGTGTTGGATAGAATTCTTTGATAAATTGACGATACTTTGGTTGTCATAACCAATCAGTAATGGTAGTTGTACATCCATCTTTATATTTTTAAACTATTGTTTCATCTATAGCATTTGAGTACAAGCCTAAGTAACAACTATATATTTAGTCTCTGCAGTGCTTAAAGTCAATAATTTTGCTTCTTGTTGTACCATGAAACATATCTATTGCCTAAATAAAATGCACCACCTAATGTAGACCTTTTGTCATCACAGTTTCTAGCCTAATTAGCATATGTATACCCATATAAATTAAGTTGTCTATTTTTATTATAAAACAGCCCATAATATGTTGTGCCCTTAACATATCTCAAGATTATTTTAGTAGCCACAAGGTGAGGTTCCTTAGGTTTACTTTGAAATCTAGTATGAAGTGTTACAACAAAAATAAGAACATGTCTTGATGCTGTCAAATACAATAAATCTTTAATTAATTATCTATATTCTTATTGATCAACCATTTTGCTTTTTTTTTTTTTTTTATCTTTGTTTAACTTTATTCCAACAATGATAAGAGTGCTTACTTCTTTAGAATTCTCCATCCTAAATCTTTTTGATAGTTCACAAGTATATTTTTCTTGAAAAAGGAAAATTCCAACCTTGCTTTGCAAAACTTATAGTCTTAAAGAAGAATTTCATTTCACCTAGCATTAACATCTTCAATTTCTTCTTCATTTGATTGGCAAAAGTAGTGCAAAGGACCACCTTTTGTTCAATAACAAAAATGGTCCTTGCCATCTCTATAAGGCTTCTATTATTTCTTTCAGTCATTCTATTTTGTTAAGGTGTGTAGGGCATATTCATACTTTACTTCATGCTTTTTCAAATAATTTTCAAGGGAGTGGGCTCGAACACACACATGGATACATGACAAGGAGCTGGCGACTAAGATGGTTGATCCCTCTCTGATCGATGACGACTTATTGGAGGAAGTTATGGGAAATGGCCATTGTTGCCCAGTCATGTCTTCGCGTCAAACCCTCAAAACTTCCCCCAGCGAAATACGCCCCCCAAAGCGTTGGAAAACCTTTCGAAAGTTGTGAGACAAGAGGGTTGCAGTTCGGGGGAGGCCGAACACCCCTCTCCCCCCGGTGCTTAAATAGCACAACCGGAAGCATCGGGAAGACCAATTGGGACGCGACACGTGCCAGCATTCGGGTGATCGCGATTTCCAGGCCCCAACTGTTAAACACAACGTGGTTTTTTTTTGATAAGGGGCGGGTTTGATAAGCGACACGGGGCGTGGAAGGAGAGACCAAAAACAATGACGCCGGCGGCTGCTACGGTTGCTTCATTCTGCCCTCGCCCTCTATGGAGCAGTTCAAACTCAACCCTCACGTCCCTTCTCAATTCGTTCCCTCCAGACGTTAACCCAATTTCAAACAAAAATCTCTCCGCCAAACACTCCGAAAACCACCGTCATCCCCAATTCCCGATCAAGACCTCTCGTAGAGACGCCGCGGTGCTCTTATTCTTCGCTGCCCTCGTCCCTTCCGCTCCCGCCACTGCCTTCTCAATCGGCATTTGTACGTGCCAATTCTCCTTGCACGCCCGACTGACTGACTGACTGTTGAATAGTCTTTGGTATGATTGGCTCTCGAGAGAAAGGAAAGAAAAAACCCGCCCTAATTGGAATTTTTTATGGTAACGCAGCAGGACCCAAGGACTGGCTTAAAGAGCAAAAGAAGAAGTCCGCCAGATACCTCTTAGCCCCGGTTGATGCTTCCCGACAGAGCCTTCGCTCTGCCTATCTCTTACTCAGTACGTTTCGCTCGCGAACCTTTTTTCTTTCGTTTCTTTTCCTCTTGCGTTGCTTTGTTGACGTTAATTTGCTGATATTTGGCGGTTTCTGAAGCATCTGATTACACGAACAAGGAATTAGAGGATGTTAAAATGATGTTGAGATCTGCTGCCCGGGATTGCGTCCCACAACAGAGGAATTCGTTCGTCGCTTTTCAAGCCAATACTGGAGTCGAGGTTTGTCAATTTCGTCCATGTCTGCATTTGATAATGCTTGCTGATAGACAGAGCCCAAGAGATGTAATCTGGCTTAATCTTTATTCATAACCCTGCTGCCTATTTTGGGGAGTAATTAATTGAATCATAGAATGTTACCAATTTTGGTATGCTAGTAGCAGGATTGTGCATGTGTTAATTTGTTTTTTCTGGTACAATTTCCTTGATTGCCAGGTTTGCACGTTCCGATTAATAGTGAAAAATGCTTCTTCATTGCTTGATAAAAATGAACCTGCAAAACTAGAAGCTGAAGCCATGTTAGATGATCTCATAAGGTAACCACATTATTTATTTATTGCCTCTGCAATGGTTGCTGCTGTGCTGGACATACACATGTTGATTACGTTTGCTATGTTATAACACATAAGAATAGAATCTGATGTAAGGCAGTAGAAATAAATAGTATTGACATGACATAAATCATTCAATCCTATGCATCTGTTAGAGTTGAATAAATCTGATTACCCACATTAACCAAGTATACCTTGCATGCTAAACACTTGCCAAGTGCCTGTTTACTTGGACCAAGATTGTGTGAAAAGCTATAGTGACTTTTCTTTAGTTTTGAAGCTTGGCTGCAACTGTTCTGGTCTTATGTAACTGTGTAAGTGGATGGTCCTCATGTCTCGAATTGGAAAGTATATTGTAGGCTATTCTGCATATCAGTAACTTTTGGATGCTTTGGAATTAAGGAAAATTTCTGGTTATTTATGAGTAACTCTTGGGTGGATGGTGAAAGGAGAAGGAGACAACTTAGGCTGTCTTAGGAATCTTTAGTTAAGAAGGATTTAAAACAATTTGATCTCACTCAACTCTTAATTCATAATAGAACAACAATGGAATGACAAGAAAAGATTTATATAGCTGACCCCAATTAAATTTGTGATTAAGGCTTTATTGTTGTTGTTATTGTTAGAAGTAAAGTCCATTTTAAATGGTTTGAACTCATCTATTCTTGTACTGCAGATCTTTCACTTTTCTTAATAGTCTGGTATACGAAAATGATATGCAACTTGCTTCCAAGAGGTATGTCCTTAATTTGTATTCACAAGTATAAAACCATTAGCGACTTTAATATTCATTCATTTTCAGTTTTTCTAACCCATATGGTATATGACACATGTCAAGTAACATATTAGTGAATCTTTAAGGCAAACTCAGTCTCTCACTTGTTTATGCATTCTTTAAAGCCATAAAAAATTGGACAATAATGAATAACTTGCTGTTGCTTTTTGAAGTTCTGGCTTATTTACAAACTGGAGGCAAATTATGTCTGATTACCATTGCTACTCATATCTTTATTGCAATTTCTCAAAAATATTGTTTATAAGCTACTATTCAACACAAAAACTCAAAATTATTGTAGTTAATTTCAATTTAATCTGGCAATTAGCTTCCTTTGGATTAATCTAGTGAAGTGCACAAATTTTCTGGAAAGGCTCTTTTTTGCTATGTTGTCTTTTTTTTTTTTTATTTGGTGGGGCTTTTTCATGCTAGAATCCATGTAATCCAATATATGAAGATTTTGTAATCGGGAGTTCTATTACCTATACTTTGATGGTTGAACTTGTTGAACTTGTAATCCATTTTTTATACCTGTGCAACTCTTAGTTGAACTTGTTCAAGTAATGCTAATTTATAATTTCACAACCATGATGGCTAATGAACCTATACTAAATCTGTCAATCTCTTTTGTAAATAGATTCTTTATTGTTGCTGGTTTGGCTTTGCAAAATTTTGAATAGTGATATCTGTATCTGCTTTTAGTACGTGAATTTGCTTATGGCAAACCATTAAGTATTTATTCTGGTGATCTGCTGTCATACTTTTCCGATGGCCATGTTCTTTTTGTGTTCAGGCAAAAGGTAACCGATGCCCTTATGGATACTCTGTCTTCCCTTAACAAATTTGAGCAGAGCATAAAGGGCTGCCTTGAAGTTTGATCTTCAGTATAGCTTTTCAAGTAAAAAATTTTTAGGTGGTCTCCCTAGGGGTCTTGCTGTTGCTTTTGGCTTTTGGAGATGGAATTTATGGACTTGTATATGCTTGTAACTGAGAATAGATTGTTTGAACCTTTGATTAATATAAGGAGATCATTGTCCTCAATCCTGTGATTTGGTGCAAAAGGGGAAAGCATAAGGTCTTTGTTCCTTGAGCATTTGACTTGTTCCAATACAAAACAGAGGATGTGACCTTGAAAAGGAATTGACTCCTACGCAGCTTGCATTTTCTATTTGCTAGGGCAAACCTAACAAAATGTTGCATACATCTATGTTGTATTTGATTTAGACACCTTCCGGCTCATGGTTATGATCAAATTGCTCTTTTATGGATTAATTTGATTTGGTAGGCTAGCGGTCCGCACCAAATACAAGCAACAACATGGTGATCCATCATCTGGGTGGGTTTGTAGTGCCCTGGGTAAGCTGGGGAGGTTGTTGAACGGATTTAGTGGATCATCCATGAGCCCAAAATGGGCATTAGGTTGCCAATCTGTGAAAGCTTGACATAGGAAAATCCTAGAGACGGTAGTAGATGATCAGGCCCAATCATTATAGAAGTGGAAGATGGAATTGGATGGTGTAGTGGATGACCTGTTCATAAAATCTGCCAGCAGAACTGTGTGGGTATGGGCACACTCGAAAGCTATGATCTTCAATACCTGCGTGGCCTTGAGGTGGGATGAGTAGACGATACCTTCAAGAACCCAAACTGTACTTTTATCTGGCCGGAAGCCTGATGTCCAAAGCTTCTGATGTGATCCTCATAATTTGTGTTTGTTATAATTTTTTTTATTATCTAATAATTATTTTTTATTATTTTAAAATTAATAAACGAGATTATATCATAATAGGTGAAATTATTTTTTATTATTTTTGAATTAATAGGTAAGATTATATGGTTTGTTAAGTTTATATAATTGTAATATCCATGGTTTTTGGATTCAACTAAGCAATCATATTATCAAAATATTTAGTTTATTGGAGGCCGATCTCCTCGAAATGATCATTAGAGGGTGATTTTTAGAAGTGATCAGTCATATCTTTTTTATTTATGTAAAACTCTTATTTTTAATCTCCTCTACAAAACTCTTGTTTTCAATTTCTAATTTCCAATTTATGTTTCAAATTTCTTATTCCAAAACCTTATGTTCTTATTATTTGGTATCATAGCGATGTTTTTAGGGATTTTGCTTCCATTCTAGCAAAAAAAAAAAAAAAAAAAAGTGTCGATGCCCCTTACCTAATACTAAAAGAAAAATTTGGGTATCACCAATTTGCAATCTTACAGTATGTTTTCATACAACTCTTTTGATTCTAACGCTAGAATATCTTGAGTTAAAGAATCATAATCTCTTATGCAAGAGTCTTTTCAGAAGCTTGAACAGATGGTATTTTCTATTGTATAGAAGGAGTTAGGAGACAAAATTTTTGGATCTGCTAACATATAAAAAAGACATGTGGAGTCTTATGAAGGTACCAATCATGACTATATCCAATCACACAAGGGTAGAATTTCCTTGTTGGTACGAGAATGATGTTGCAGGTTGGATCTCTCAAACTGAAAAATATTTTTACTTCCATCGCATGCTAGAACTCTTTAAAGTTAAAATTGTTTATATTCAATTAGAAGGTAATGCAATCCAATGGTATGATTAGGTCGAAACATGTAGTAGAGTTTCAATATGGGTTAAATTTACTAAAGGTCTTCTTGTGCGATTTGGGCCTTCAGAATATCACAATGTTGATGGAGAGCTCATAAAAATTTGCTAGGCATCTACCATCCTCAAATATTAGAGTTGATTCGAGTAACTTACCAATTGCGTTAAAGATTGGTCTAAAAAGCAATTAGTAGGAACATTTATTGAAGGGCTTACTGTTGATATCCAATGGGAAGTTAAGGCTCGTCAATCACGAACAATGGTAACAACTATTTCCTTTGCTCACCTACAAGAGGAGAAGCTAAGTGTTGAAAATTGTCGACCATCTGCTAAAGCGGCCAGCAAACCTATCGAGGTAATACCAACTCACCCTCTTTTACTTGTTCTTCTAATACTAGACGCTTAATCTAAGAACAATTAAAAACACGGATGAAAAAAGGGTTATGTTGGCATTATGATGAGAAGTGGCACAAGGAGCACTATTATAAGCATGAGAAGCTTTTAATAATTGAGCCAATTAAGGAGACTGAAAAAATAAGTAATGACCACATTGGCCTAGATGGTGATGATACCTTTGTTAAATACGTAAATGAGTCCATAGTGCATACTTTAGTTGGGTGTTCGAATTCCCAAACTATGAAGATTGATGGATTCCTGAAGGGATGGCTAGTAATGGTACAAGTTGACTCAAGTAGTACCAATAATTTATGGATGAGAAGATCGCTAAAAGGCTTGCTTTTTCAATTGAGGATTATGACAATTTTGTTGTGAAGGTTGCAAACGGGAGAAATTTGACATGTCAATGGAAGTGCACAAAGATAAAACTCACATTATAAGGTCAGATCGTTTATGTTGATCTCTTCTTACTACCCTTAGAAGATTATGAAATTGTCTTTGGCATTAATTGGTTGTGGACCTTGGGAGATATTACTTGAAATTTCTTTAGGTTAAGAATGAAGTTTCTATTAAATGGATATCTAGTGAAATTACACAGAAGATGTGAGGGTAAAATTACCACTGTTAGTAGTTATCAAATGAAGAAGGTCCTATAGAAGGCAGGATAAGGGTTCCTAATGCAATTGATAGGTGCAGAGGTGGCCAAATCACATTTTATACAAGGGAATGAGGTTATGACACTATTGACTAAATTCTTTAATTTGTTTGCTGAGCTCGTAGGTCTACCTTACAAAGGACACATGACCATTGTATTCCATTATTATCCGAGAATACACCTATTAATATTCAACCCTACTGTTATCTACACTTTAAAAAAGGAGAAATTGAGAAAATTGTTAAGGAGATGTTGGAAGTTAGCATTATTAGACTGAGTGTTAGCCAATACTCATCTCTTGTGCTTTTAGTAAAAAATAAGGACGATTCTTAGAAGATGTGCATGGACTATCGGGCACTTAACCATATCATTGTGAAGGTTAAATATCCTATTCTCATGGTTAATGAATTATTAACGAATTGAGAAGTGCTCAATTATTTATTAAACTAGATTTAAGGTTGGAATATCACCAAATCCGGGTTTATAAGGAGGATATTCAAAAAATAACTTTTATGACACATGATGGCCATTATGAGTTCCTGGTTATGCCTTTTGGGCTTACCAATGCACCTTTAACATTTCAGAATTTAATGAATGATATCTTTCGGTCATATTTATATAAGTTTGTCTTGATATTTTTTGATGATATTTTGGTGTATAGTCCTTCCCTTAAAGTATATTTGTCACATTATGGACTGTATTCACTACCCTGCATGAGAACTTTTTATTGTTAAGAAGACAAAATGTAGCTTTGCTAGCCAAATAGTGGAGTATTTTGACTATATTGTCTCCAAAGAAGGTGTGATGATTGATCCTTCCAAAATTCAAGCGATGCTAGATTGGCCAATTCCAAAGATGATTAAGGCATTACGAGGCTTTTTGAAATTGATTGGTTATTATCGTAAGTACGTTCGTGACTATGGAAATATTAGCTAAATTAATGACTCTCTTGAAGAAGGATTCATTTAACTAGAATGACACAGCAGAGGAGGTGTTTGCTCGACTTAAGCAAGCCATGACCACCACCTCAGTTCTTGTCTTACCAGACTTTAGTAAGGTATTTATTATTTAATTTGATACTTCTAGAATTGGAATTGGTGCAATATTAATGCAGGAAGGTCGCCCTATTGCCTTTACGAGTAAGGCATTATCACCAAAATATCTCAGTATGTCTGTCTATAATAAAGAGATGTTAGCTATTGTTCACGCAGTTTGGACATAGCGTCCATATCTCATTGGGAAGCGTTTTCAAATTTGGATCGATCATAAAAGCCTGAAATATTTATTGGAGTAGCGAATCTCTTCTGTGAAATAACAAAAATGGATTTCTAAATTACTGGGCTATGATTACGAGATCATTATAAAAAGGGAAGTGAGAATTTGGTACCTGACACATTATCTCGTATTCCAAAGTAGGCTGAAGTGGTGGAACTCTCTATCCCTACCTGTACTACAATTGTGCAAATTAAAAGGGAGTGATGGGAGGATCGTGAAACTCGACAGATCATTTAAAAGTTATAGACAAGTCCTAATTTGGTTGCTCATTACACTTGAAATTTTTAAAATTTATGCTATAAAGGGAGATTGGTACTTGTTCCTCATTCTCACTACAAGGACATAATCATGCAAGAATATCATGTATCCTTGACTATTGGCCACTTAGGATTTCTTCGTACCTACAAGCATGTTGGTAGGGAGTTTTACTAGAAAGGTATGAAGAAGGAAATCAGAAGGTTTGTAGTTGAATGTGATGTATTCCAACATCACAAGAGTGAATCTGTGACATCGCTAAGACTTCTTCAACCTTTACCTATCTCATAAGAAGTTTGGACAGACATTAATTTTATTAAAGGACTCCCATTGTCCCAAGGTAAATCTATTATCGCTTGACCAAATATGCTTATTTTTGTGCAGTTAGTCACCCTTATACCGTTGCTAGTATTGCTCAAGTTTTTGTTGACAATATTGTAAGGCTTCACGATATTCCTAAATTGATTGTCAGTGACAGAGATAAGGTCTTCACTAGTAATTTTTGGAAGGAACTATTCCACTTGCAAAGGACGAAGTTGAATATGAGCACTGCTTATCACCCATAGATAGATGGATATAATGAGGTAGTCAACTAATGCTTGGAATAGGTAAAATGGCTTCCTTGAGCCGAATGGTAGTATAATACCATTTACCATTCCTCTACAAAGATATCCCAATTTCAAGTAGTTTATGGGCGAGTTCTATCTACTCTTACAAGGTATATAGTTGGATCATTTTATGTGGATCAAGTTGATAAAGATTTACAAGACAGAGATAGGTTGCTCTAACTTTTGAAAGACAACCTTATTTAGCCCAAGCTCGTATGAAGCAACATATGGATATGCATCGTACAGAGTGAGAGTTTTTAGTAGGAGATTGGCTTTATCTTAGATTCTAACCATATCGGCAGTTATCTGTCACTGTCTGCTCCTCAATGAAATTATCTCCTTGCTTCTTTGGGTCATACTAAATTTTGGAGCACATTGATCTTGTTGCCTATCGTTTTAACTTACCAATAGGATCAAAAATACATCCTATCTTTCATGTCTCTTGCTTGAAGAAAAAGGTAGGGATGGTATGGTGACACAAAGCCAACTGCCTGACATTACCTGTACAGGAAAGGTCAATCTTTAGCCACAAGCCATCTTAGACCGATGTATTGTCAAATGTAGAAATTAAGCTATTGTCTAAATCTTGGTTCAATGGACTAACCTCCCTATTGAAGATGCTACTAAGGAGTTTTATCATAGACTTTATTGTTAGTCAACCTTGAGGACAAAATTATTTTTGAAGGACCAAAGAATGATGCAATCCCTATAATTTGTACTTGTATAATTCTTCTTTATTATCTAATAATTATCTTTTATTATTTATGAATTAATAAGTAGAATTATATTCCTAATAGTAGTCTATAAAGTTTATATAATTGGAGTACTCATGACTTTTTGATTCAACAAAGTAATAATATTATCAAAGTATTTATCTTATTAGAGGCCGATCTCTATGAAGTGATCATTAAAAGCAGATCTCTTCAAATTAATCAATCTTATCATTTTTATTTTTGTAAAACTCTTATTTTTAATATTTCTACAAAACACTTATTTTCAATTCTCAATTTCTAATTCTTATTCTAAAATCCTAAGTTCTCGTCAGCTTTTAGAGGCAATCATTGTTTCTTATGGCCGTTGCTACTCTACTGAGGGGTTTGGCCTTCATTATTGGGTGTGGGTGTTCATCCATTGATTCCATTGCTGCCCATGGAAGAGTATCCTTCACCTGAAGTCAACTCCAAAGATATTGCTTTCCTTCAAGTAGCTTCGATAGTATCATCCTTTTGGGTCCATTCCTGACATGTAATGTGCCAACATTGTGCTTAGTAAGTGTTGAGATATAATGACAGATGCGACTGAGTATTGAATGCAAAATGATTATGCACATTTTATCATTCTTTACAGGTTTAAGAGAACATGCGTAAGTAGGCTAGTCAAAATATTTAATAAATGCCCATAGTCTTGGTCTTCAGCTAAATGGTCACACGTTACGTGTGATTAGAGCGTATCAAAGAATGGAGAAAGAAATTGATCACCAAGGAGAACAACCGGATTCACCACCGAAGGAACTAAGAGCAGTTTCTAGCGTCTGATCAAACCAGAGGGTTCAAACTGCAAGAATCGCACTCGAAATTTCCCGACCATTGTTGAGGTGGTCGTGCGCCTTATGTTTATCTCGAAGCTTTCTGAGGAATGTCTCTCCCGCTAGGAAGGCTGCGAGTGGGTCATCATGCATCAAATGTATCCACAGGGCTCTTCCATCTGCTATTTGGCGTGCTGATCGCCGGACAGAATCCCACCCATTTTGGATAGTTGCGTGGAGCTCTTGAACCACTTCACTGTATAATAAACCTGGGAGCTTTCACTCTGGCCATTGTTTGTCTTTCTGCAGTCCAATTTCTCGATGTAAATGCTGGTAAATTATGCAAGAAAACAACCCCCCCCCCCCCCCCCAAAAAAAAAAAAAAAGGGAAAAGAAGAATAATAATAGAAGGGTGTCAGGGAGAGTTGCGTGCAAATACGTAACCAGAAGAAGGGTCGATGAAAACAATATTAGAACGTAGAACGTGGCTAGGGAATAAAAAACGAGGACCCACGCAAATACCAACGCTGGAGAATAGAGCGCAACCGTAAATAGCGTCCCTACTTCGATTTAAAAGTCAGTCCACGAGCATCCAGCATTTCTCACGCATGGCCATTTCCTTTCTGTTGTGTCCCTTTCAAGTTCATAAATGTGATGATTGTGAATTGCTACCAACATTCTAGATTAGAGAGGCAAATTATAACCGGCTCTGCTCTCAACTTCCTAGTTGGATGATTAAAAGGAAGCTGATTATGTCCAAGTTCAACCAGGTCAATTTGCCTATATATATATCTATAGAGAGAGCGAGAGAGAGAGAGAGGGGGGGGGGGGGAGAGAGAGCCTCATGCATCCTAAATCCAATGGGATTATTCACAAAGTTGCTAAGAAGCCTACAATAGTACAAGAGTCGTTGTGGGATGTTTTTACCCCTTGCCACATGATTCAGGAAACTGTCCCTCTCCAGCCAGTCCATTTTGGTCAGTTTTTCCACCTATTCAAAATTTTATATATATATATATATATATATATATATATATCTGATTATTTTACTGTCAAATTTGAAATTTGCCATGCGATAAAAATTATTACCTTGAGCACTTGAATAAGAATTCTAGCACCCCAAACAAATATTCCAGCCTTATTGCGTTACAAATTCAATTATTTAAAATATCATGAATTTGGATAACTAGGCACCTACATTATAAATTTAATTATTCTAACATCATTATTCAAATAAAAAAGCATTTCACTAATAGACAAAACTTTTGAATAAAAATATTTCACTATCAGAAGTTTTTAGTCGTGCAAATGCTTTTAATTGTAAAGTTATTTTGATTATATCAAGGTTATAATTAAAACATTTATTATTAAAGTAGAAAATAATCTAGACGTCACTTTCATCATTAGATACCTACAATAAGTTTCCTCTGGCTTTTATTTTTGTTTTTTTTTTTTTTTTTTTTTTTTTTGGGAGATGAGCCGAGTGCCAGAGATGCTTCTATTTTACTTTTATTGGTAAGAAAAGTCTATTGTTTTACAAAAGAGGCTTTGATATAATCAATTAATAACAACTTCTTGACATGCTTAGGTAGTAAGAATAGAGGGTCACATTTGATACTTATTTAACGTACTAACGTAAAAAATTTGAAAAAAAAAAAAAAAGAGGAGCAGTTATATTTTTCCTTTTTCACTAGAATAATTCTAACTAAACAAACCCGAATTAGTATAAGTTTATCAATATATTTGATTAGAGATGTAAAGTCTTTGCTTAATGGGCTGAGAATTTAGTAGTAACAGTTTAATAAAAGCTTTGTCGTCGAATAAATATTTATTTTAAAATCAAATTTGTAGCAATTTCTTTTATTTTTTTCTTTTTCCCAAAATAAACTTGGTAACTTGACAATCGATGCGAAGAAAAACATCCTATCCTGGTCGGGTCGGATCAAAGATGAGTCGTGGATGACCTAACAAGTAACTTGACAATCGTGGATGATCAAGATAAGTCTCTGGTCGGATCAAGGCTATACTACTCGCATTTATCTTGAGCAAGCGAGAGAGAGAGAGAGAGAGAATCTGCGCAATGACGTTGATTAAAGATTGATTGGAAAACTGAGTCAAGAACTGAAGATCGGAGACTGGAGAGTAGAAATTGAAGAAGAAAATCTCTAGCGGCCAGACCACAACTGACATACCGTTTGGACATCAGTATGGTGTCAAAATGCTGGAGAGTCCAATCGACTCCGTCCGTCGGGGCTGTGTCTTCCAGCCTTTGGGTAGTGTTAGCAGCTAGGAGACCCACCATCGGGTTGCCTTTTTGTTGATCTGCACACTCTTTAGCGATGACTCGGCCAAAATGAATGAGGTCTGAAACTTTGGTGGAATCGCCCTCGAACCAGGTGAGGTGATTTCTCAAGGCCCCCGGCTTCTGACATTTTCTCTTGCTCAAAGACTACTACCACCTGTCGACTCTTGAGCTATCGATGATCTACTGCGAATGCGCCATTTCGGTGGCCTGACGTCGTGGTGGTGGTACCTCTCTTGCTCCCGTAATTTTTCTTTGCACGGAAAATTTAATTTACTTTAGAGGTTGGTAGCTTATGTTCAAAACAATATTTTATTTCATAAATTTTAATTTATACTTTTTATTTAACTTGTATTTCTATTATTTTGTACAAAATTATTTGATGTGTATAATGATTAATTAAATGTGCAAACAGTTTGAATATGATGTATATGAAGTCCTAAAAGAAGTGCAAATAAAAATAAATAGTATTTCATATTGTTTACTAATTGTTACGCACATTTTTCTCTTTTTTTCCTCCTTTTTTTTTTTTTTGTATATTTCCTTAATTTTAAAGAATATTAAATATTTTTTATAAAAAAAAAATTATTTTATTGTGGCTGCTTCTCGAGCGAGTCGATTTTTATAAGGCAGAGATAATCAGGTGGGTTCCACCAACTTGGAATAGCTTTTGCCCAGAGTGGGTCCCACATTCGTAAGTAGCGCGTTCTACAGCACGCGTACGGGTTGTCGAGCTTACTTTTTCTTTCTTCGCCAGCAATGCTCTGTTTAGATTTGTAATAGAATATCAAAAAAGAAAGAAAAAAAAAAAAAGGCTATTGGTCAAGAAAGAAAGGGATGTAAGAGGCGGATTTTAAGAAAAAAAAAAAGAATTTATTAATTATTTGGATCAATTACAAATTGATAAGAAAGAATATTAGAAGAAAGCATAATCTTTTATGTGAATATTATAAAATAAGCATGGAAATTTATATGAATAAAATGATAGTTATTCCATAATGTGGCAAAAATACTGAAATGTTTTTTTTTTTTTTTTTTCTTTCTTGGGTCATATTCAGTCTTTTTCCCTTTGTTTTTCACCCCTTTTGGACATTGTAGCGATGTGCTGCTGTTTCTTCGCCATAGAGCAGAGCTGAGCGCAAAAAACCACCGACCCCCTCGCCCCAAAGTTCCCTAATTCAATCGTCTTGTATCTCCTCAGAAATCAATAATCCATGCCACTAAATGAACACAATCTCAGACCATATATATATACACACACACACACATACACAGAGGTATGTATGTATGTCAAAAGGTAGGTAGCATAACGTTTTAAAATCTCAACAAGTTGGACAAAATTCAAGCGGATGATCAGTGAATAACTCAAGCTGATGGTCATTTATCTGGTGTTGGAAACCAGGAAAAACAATTAAAAAGGCTCCAATCTGATTCTGTATAATTTATCTTTCTTGAATCTGTTTTGTTTGTAAACAGAAAATGATTTTTGGATGCAACAACAAGACGATAAGCACAGCCAAAGCAATCCACAAATTACCAAGAGCTCTTACATTTCATCCTTCGTGTTTCATGTGAGAGAGTCATAAATCCGTAGGCCAGGAAGCTTTCATCATGGAGAAAGGGAAAAAGAAACCAGCTTGAAATTTCTGACCAGGAATTCATTAAATAATTTTATCGTCTTCTTTCCAACCCCACCTTTTTTTTTTTCTTTTGTTTTACAACTTAACCGAATGAAATACCCAGGAAACACCTAATTTAGTTACTTAGCTGCTCTTTCTCGGTTCGCTTTTTCTCCTTCTGCTTCTCCTTGGAGGCTCCTTCTCTACAGATTTTCCCTCTATTTCCTTCCTTTTGCCTCGGGTATAAGCGGATGGCCCTTCTGCTTCTACCTGTTGCTCTTCTTGTATTTTCTCTTCCTCACTGGTTTTAAGCTTCTTTGCTTCACTCCCAATAGCTTCTTCTGGTGATTGAGCATGTCCTTCTGCTGCCGGTTCTCCTTTCTTATCCTCTATTTCAGTCTTTTCGATTTCGATGATCTTGCGAGGTCTGCCTCTTTTTCGGGCAGTCTCCCGCTGCTGGATCTCTTCGCCTGTGGCTGTGGTTGAAGCTTCTGCTATTGCTACTGACAGCTCCTTAGTCTTTTGGGGTTTCTTCTTGCCCATCAATCCTTCTCTCGTTATGACGAGCTTTGTGTTGCAATTAAAACAACAAATACCCAGACTGTCTTAAAGTCTAAAGACAATAGAAAGTTAAAAATCGAATCTTGATGGAGTTCTTCGTGTTCTCGTCTTTCCCCTCGTGCCTCTTAACTTGAATCAAAAGAAACCAAGTCAAGAAGAAACTAGCCCCCCACCCTCCCTCCCTCCCTCCTTTCCCCCAACCCAGAAAGATACCCTATCCACTCCTTTCTCCTTCTTTCTCTCTCTAGGATGAAGCAGCTCTACTTTAATATCTTTGACCAATATCCTAATTCTGGAAAATAATTAGTTAACTCCCATCCATTCCTCCCTCCCTCGGTCTCTCTCTCTCTCTCTCTTCATCTCTCTACTCTGTCTCTCTTGTCGGAACCATAATTAAAAAAATGCTTAGCATCAAATAGATAACTATAGTTGTAATTAGAAATAATAACAATAATTAATTCGAGAGCTCAAAAGGCAATCATTTGCTTCTCCTTGTCCATTATCCACCTTATGTAATGCGAGTGAATGCTATTCTTCTGTTGCGGAAGAAAAGCCAAATCGGAGGTCGAAAGGCGATGATGCTACATGAAATTAGAGCGGTTACATATGGGGTCTGGCCTACTCCAGCTATGGTTAAGGTTAAACCAAGAAAATTATATATCATAGAAAAACAATAAAACTATGTTTACAAACAAATCATGGTACTATTGAAGTGCTCACAGTTAAATTTCATTCGAGATTAATTGACAAAAAAAAAGAAATTTAAAAGTCAAAAATCATACATCAATTAAAGTCGCCATCTTGTTTTTTTCAAAAACAAAAAAAAAAAAAAGCAGAGAACGTTTCTCACCAGAAAATTTATATAAATTTTATATATCATTGGTAAAAAAATTTATATCTCATTTACGTGTAAATGACATAAAATTACAGCACATAAATTTCTTTTTTTTTTTCTTTTTTCACGTTGGTAAGGTAAAGTAAGTCTAGAAATACTGTCCTATTCGAGTCAGTCTCCGTCAGTGTTTCAGTCTGACCACTCGTTGTCGCTTCGCGGATTTTGCGTCTTGGTGGGGTTCGACTTCGACGTGGTGCTGGTTTGAGCAGCTTTTGTGCTCTTAAAATCTTCCTTTCCATCTTTATTATTGGCGGAAAAAAATAAAATAATAACACCTTAACTGACACTTTACGTTAAAGTATTTTTAAAATTATGTCCGTTATCTTTTTTTCTTAAATTGATCCATTATATTTTAATTTTTTTAATTAGTATTGATTAAAATTTAAAGTTAAAGTTTTAAATTTTGAGAATAATTTTAATATTCTTGAATTAAAGCTCATGGATTGCATCATATTTTTCTTGTTAATAACTTTAACTTTTTTATTAATTTATTATTAAATGTGTCACAAGAAATTTTATATTGTCTACTTAAAATTAATTAGAATTATAACATAATTTTTTTCAAACAATTTGAAAATTTAAAGATTTTAAAAGTTGTAAAATTTTCAATAAAATAATAAAAAATTGATAAATTCAAAATATAATCTAAAAAAGAGTTTTTTAAGTACAAATATCCAAAATAAAATTTAAAGATAAAAAAGGAATATTTTGAGGAAAATTTGAAATGTTTAACAAAAGTAAAAATTAAAAAAAGTTATAAATTCAAACAAATCCATTTTTTTTAAAAATTTATGAAAATAAAAAAATAAATCTTAAAATATTTTTAAAAATCTAGGATTTAAAAATATTGAAAATTAAAAATTTCAAAAAATTAAAAAATTGAAAGTAAAAAACTCCTAAAATATTAAAATTTTAAATTAAAAAATTTTGCTAATATATCTAAATATTTAAAACAAATTTGTAATTGTTCATTTTTTTAACTTATAATTTTGTTTTCAAATTTATAAATTGTTTGGTTCTCTAAAGTCGCTATGACAAGAAGGATATAGTTATAAATATACTTGCCATTTTAAAACTTATAAAGTCACTAAATAAGGTTTTTTTTTTTAAAAAATGATTTTGGTCATTTATGTGTTATAACGGACTAAAAATAAAGACAAAATGAATATTTATCTCTAATCTTTACCCTTCTAACAATGTTATGCTTTACGATTGCAAAATTTCAACTAGCCAAAAATTAAAGCAATAATTAACCATATAGTTGAATACAAAAATTAAAGGAAAAAAAGAAGGCAATAAAAATCTTAACATGAAAGTTGGAATTCTAAATAGGGTTTTACAACAAATTTTAACATTTCTTCACAAAACTTAAAAATTATACTCAAACCAATATATTCCACATCTTTTTAGCTTCTTTCACATAGAAATTACATTAGAAAGCAATGGAAAGCTAAGATTAACCATTAAAGAGTAACCAACATTAGAATATTTTTAATTAATAAGTATAAAAATATTTTGGAATAATAGGTTTATTACATAATTAATTATAATATGACTTCATTAATAAAGATTAATTTTGCATGTTATTACACTATTAAAGACTATAATTTCAAGTTTAATTTAGATATTGATTGGTAAGTCTAACTTAAGTTACACAATTGTATATATATGACCAATTAATTTTCTTTTAAACATATATGAAAACTATATTTAAAGGTGTGTAATTATAAGAAGGATCATGAGAAAAATTGATTAATAGGTTAAGGCAAACTTTTCATTCACATCAATGGTTTCACCTTTTGGCGAATTCATGTATTTTACTTATTGTATTTTTTGTATAAAAATAATCAATTTAAATATTTAAAATTAACTTTTAATAAAGATGTTTTAAATAAATAATCTAATAAGTGGTATCAAAACTTATGTCTAGCAATTGAATATTTTCTTTGTATAAATAACTATATATATACTTGATTTATGATTTTTTAATTAAAAAATAATAATATTTAATGTTTGATTTTAAAGATTGATTTGATTGTTCTTATGTAAAATAATGAAAATTTACATGTTTAATTTATATTTATGCCAATTAATTCTCTTGTGATTTAACTAAAATATCAAATTATATGTGTTTGATTGATTCCTATAACTTTTGATCTTGGAAAATCTTAGTTAGGTTTTATGGATTTGGCTTTATCATTATATATATAAAAAAATTTCCATTTTGTTATGATTATGCCATAAGGAATTTTAAATTCCTTTCAAATATTTTTCAAGTTTTAGTTTGGGAACAATTTAATTATAAACTAATGCATGCAAATACAAGTGCACATATGAAAACAATGTGCATTGCATTGTATTTTCATGACTTTTGAACAACCTAGGTTTATATGCATGTATTTTGATATAATGCAATGGTCATCAAATTAACCAAATAAATATATATTTTATAGATAATTACCATTATAGTTTATTAGTCACCAAAGTGGCTAAATTAATATGACTAATGATATATATAAATAATCATTTACTTGTAATTTTAACAGAATAAATATGAATGAAAGGTAATTAAGTAAATTAATATTATTAATTAATATAACTATAAGATTTACTTAAAGGTAAATCATTATTTTATTATTAGTAACATTATTAAGTATATTACTATTTTTTTTGTTAAATATATTTGCTTATTCAAAGATATTAAATATATTTGATTGAAAAATAATTAATTATCTATTGAGTTTTAATATAGTATTTACTTTTAATACTGCTTTGTTGTATTTTCCAAAGGAAATTATTATACACTTTGATTGTTAATTAAATCTAATATATGATTAATTATAAGTATTTATGATTATGTAGTTGTTTTTATTCACTCATATATTTCATTTATTATAATGTTTAATAGATTAAACTTCTTTGAATGGTGTGAACAAGTTAATTTCTACTTAGGAGTTATGGGTTTTGACTTGGCGTTGCTAACAATAAAGCCTACTTTTATTACTGATTCAAGTAATAAAGTAAAGAAGTTACATCATAAAGCATAGAGATAGAGTAATATTTTGAGCCTTATATTTCTAAAGATGTATGTTGCCAATAACATTAAGACTTTCACAAACAAAAAAAGCAAGAGCATCTTTTGGTAATATTGTAGTAAGGCTTAAGACTTTAGTATTAATGATATAAGATTCTTTTCTAATAATTCATCTTAAACTTACTACCTTTTGAGTATGAACTATTTTAGATTAATTATAACACTATAAAGGATAAATAGAATATTAATGAATTGACTAGTATGTTTGTTTAGGAGAAAACAAGTTTAGAAAAAAAGAAACTACTTATATTACTCAGGCTAAAAAGAAGGAACAAACGAGTGATAAATGTTAATTCTATAAAAAGCCTAAACATTATTAGAAAGATTGATCCAAAGCGCAAGGCTTTTCAATAAGTAATGTAAATTTAACGCCTTAGTATATTTCAAATCAAATTTACTTGAAATTTCATATAATACTTGGTGGCTTGATACTAGTGTTAGTACTTATATATCCAGCATACTGTAGTGATTCATTACAATCCCAACCACAAATCCAACTAAAAATATTTTCTTTAAAGGAAATTGTATGAAGACTCTAATTAAAGACATAGGAACTTGTTGTTTGGTCTTAAGTATTGGTTAATCTTTATTTATGTATCTTTGATTGGAAGAAACCTTATTTAATTTATAAATTGAATGATTTTGGAATAAATTTCAAATTTAGATATGATAGTTTTAGTTTATATAAAAATACTAGTATGATTGGTTTAGGTATTTTTACTAATAGTTTATATAAACTAAAACATAATTATAATTTTGTCAAATCCTTTCATAGCATGTATCATAATATTTGATTTAAGTGTAGTATGATAAATGAAAATCTACTTATTTGTGGTATAAATGTTCGGGGTCACAGGTATAAAGAAAGATTAGCAAGATTATTAAATAATGAAATTCTTTCAAACTTAGACTTTATTAATCCTACAATATAGATTAATTGCATTAAGGTAAGTAAACCAAATATAACAAGAAAATGACCACAAAAAGAACCCAAATTCTTAAAATTATATATAATAATAAATGTAGACCTTTTGACACTCTAACCCCTAACAAAGAAAATTATTTCATCACCTTTATAAACTATTTTTCACTTTATGGTTATATATACTTGTTTTATAAAAAAATCTCAATCTTTAAATGTCCTCGAGGTATACACAAAAAAGGTTAAGAGGTAATTAGACAAAAAGGTGAAAATTATAAGATCTAATAAAGATAATGAATATTATGATAAATATAATAAATCAGGGTAGTATCAAGTATATTTGTACAATTCCTTATAAGTTATAACATATGTGTACAATATATTATGTTAGACACATCTCAATAAAATGGTGTGGTAGAAAAGAATAATCGAATATTAATAGATATAATTAGGAGCATGATGAGTAACTCTTTTCTACCTAAATATCTATGAATATAAGCATTAAACATTACAAATTATTTGTTAAATAAGGTTTCTGGTAAGGTAGTTCAAAGCACTCTTATTGAATTATGGATAAAAGGAAATTTAGTTTACGACACATTTATGTTTGGAGTTGTTCAGCAAAACTAAGAATTTATAATCCATATGAAAAGAAATTAGATTCTTAAATGATTAGTGATTATTTTATTAATTATCTAGGAAAGTCTACAAGATATACATTTTATTGCTTAAATCATAGTTTAAGAATTTTAAATACTAAAAATGTAAGATTTACTAAGAATGGTGAAGTTAGTGAAATTAATAAATATTAAGGGTGGACATAAGAGAAATTAGGGCAAATATTCTTTTACCTATAATAGTTCCTTTGTTTACTATTACACCAAATGTTGTTCTAAAATTAAAGAATATTTAGATATTGGAATTCCCTAAAGGAGTTAATGCATAACTAATCAATGGACCACAAATATCATTAATGAATATTAAGTATTGTAAATGATTATATAGTTTATTTAAAAGAGTCAAATTTTGATATTGGAATTTATAATAATCTAGTTTCATTTTCATAAGCCATAAAAAGTATGGTATTATTTAAATGGATTAATGTCATAAAAGATAAGTTGAAATTCATGAAAAGAAATAACATTTAGGATCCTATTAAATTGTTAGAAGTATGCAAAAGAGTTATTTGTAAATGGATTTTTAAGATTAAATGTGACCTAAGTGACAATATTAAGTGACATAAAGTTAGATTTATTGCTAAGGGTTATACTTAACATGATGACATTAATTGTATAGAGACATTTTTTTTTTTTAATCTGGAAGATAGATTCATTAAGAATAGTTATGACATTGGTGAATTTGTATGATTTGGAGTTACACCATTGGATGTAAAAATTGCATTTTTTAATGGAGATGTTAAAGAGGAAGTTTACATGGATCAATATAAAGGTTTTTCCATATAAGGTAAAAAGTAAATGGTATGTAGACTTAAAAGGTAATATATAGAATAAAACAAGTTTCTTAACATTGGTATCTTAAGTTTAATGATATCATTATATCTTTTAAGTTTAAAGAAAATATTGTTAATCAATGTATTTACCCAAAGATCAGTATAAGTAAGTTTATCTTTAGTTTTATATGTTAACGATAATTTGTTTGTTACTAATGATTTAAGTATATTGTGTGAGACTAAAGATTTTCTTCTAAAAAATTTTAAAATAAAATATATGGAAAATGCATTCTATATGATAAGAATAGAAATATTTTATGATAGATTAGAAGGATTGTTAAGATTTTCTTAAAAGAGTTATATTAAGAAAATTCTAAAAAAACAAATTAATATGATTAAGCATTTGCTTGAGCTTGTTCTTATACAAAAAGGTGACAAATTTCGTCTTATGAATTGTCCCAAAAATAATGTAGAACATAAAGAAATGAAATATATTCCATATGCCTTTAATGTTGGTAGTCTAATGTATTTACAAACCTATGCTACATTAGATATTAGTTTCAAATCGAAATGTAAGGCATATGTCAAAGTAATCAAAATGGATCATTGGAAAGTTGCAAAAAAGGTGATACAATATTTGTAAAGAACTAAAAAATGTATACATATGTACAAAACATCTAATCACTTAGAAATGATTTAATTTTTAGACTCAAACCTTACTAGATGCCTTGATAATAGAAAGTCCACTTTCAATTATTTGTTCTTGTTAGTTGAAGGAGTAATATCATGAAAAAGTACAAAGTAATTTGCCATTGCTTTATTAATTGTGGGAATAAAACTTATAGCATGCTTTAAAGCCATAATTCATGTATTATGATTGCAAAATTTTATTTCAAAACTTGAAGTTGTTGACATGATTATTAAGTTGCTGAAAATTTATTGTGATACTTTTGTAATAGTATTCTTCTCCAAAATATGATAAATACTTAAAGGGTGTTAAGTATATAAAATCAAAGTATTTTGTCAAAGAGGATGTTTAGAAACAAAAAGTGTTTATTAGGCATATTAGTATGGATCTCATGATAGCTAACCTTTTGACTAATGGTTTATAATCAAAGTCATTTAGAGAGGGTGTTCTCAAAATAGAACTTAGTTGTGATAATGATGATTTGTAATTGTATTGAGACTTTCTGTTTAATAATGAGTTTTTGACATATGTTATTTAATTTATATTATTTTATAATTATGTGTACATTACTATTTTTAACTTAATAAAAAAGGTTTTATGAGACAATATTATAGACCATTATAAAATCATATATGTTTTATGATAAGAACTTTCTTAAGTCTCACACTACGAAGGAGAGGGGGTGAATCAATGTGAGATGTTACTTTTTACAAATTTGTCCAGATTACACCTTTGTCACTTGTTAAAGTTTACGATCTATTTTTATTACTTCTTTATATGAGAATGACCCTATGAATATCAAGCAAGTACAAACATTCAAAACCACACAGAATTTTTACGTAGTTCACTAATAATGTGTGGTTACATCTATAGTGTGATAGGATCTCTCCTAGATCACATAGTCCATTTTTGCTATCAAGAGATATAGATGATGTAGTGGAAGGATCTCTCTTTAACCACTATGAAAGAATCACTCCTTAACCACTTACAATAATCTCTTGATCACCTCAAGGGTTTTTGTTGAGCTTACCTTTGATGGCTAATATTGGATTTGTTGTCAACAATATCTCTCATATTTTTCCTTATTGATTTGATGTTGTGAATACTATTGAGATACAGAAAGATCATTTGTCAAAATCGTTGATGGTAGGTCAACCCTAAATTCAATAAGTTAATGTTGACCTTGACCTTAAATTTTAGGAGTCAACGCTAACTATTGATCATAAATTTTAGGAATCAATGCTAATTGTTAATTGTAAGGAAACTTTTGGGAATCAATGTTGACTGTTGATGATAGGGCAAACCTAAACTTAAGGCTTATAAATATTCATGCAGCCGTCAAGAGAAGTAAGTTCTGCAAAAGAGAAGAGAGAGTATGGAAAAGTGAGTACTATAGAAAATAAGAGAGAGCACAACAAAGAGTGTTTTGTAGAAAACATAAAGGGCTCAGTAGAGAAGAAAAAAAAAGTGTTTTGTAGAAAACATAGAGGGCTTAGCAGAAGGAAATAATAGTAGCATTAGAAGAGAAGGAAAAGGTAACAGTAGAAGGAAACAACAGCAATACCAAAAGAGGAAAGTGTAGTGGCAGAAGGAAGTAGTAGCAGCACTAGAATAGAAAGGAGAGAGAACAACAACAACTGGAAGGAAAGACAGCAACAACAACTAGGAAGAAAGATTGTAGCAGTAGAAGTAGCTTATATAGTAACAAAAGTAAGAAGGAGGAAACCTTTAGTAGTAGAAGAGAAAGAGAAAATGTAAGGCAAAAGGAGGCAGTAGCTATAGAAAGAAGGAGGTAGCAGTTATGAAAAGAAGGAGAGACCCACAAAGCTTAAGGAGAGAAATAGGTAGCAAAGAAAGAGAAGAATCATTTTTATAATAGTAACCTGTGCACATTAAGTGATCTTTATTAGGGATGTTTTGTTATAAAATTTTTATGTACTTCTTGAAAAAAGGTGGGAAACCCTTGGAGTGATTGGAAGGTCAATCCTTCGAGTGATCCAGAGTTCAACTCTTCAAGTGATCAGGAGGTCATTTGTTGATCCCATCTTTGATGGCTAATGTTAGATCTATTTTTAACAGCATCTCACATTATTATTTATATTGATTTAATGTTTTGAATATCATTAAGATGTATAGAAGTTGTTGGGAAAAACTGATGATGACAGGTCAACCCTAAAATCAATGAGTCAATATTGACCATTGACCCTAAATTTTAGGAATTAAAGTTGACCATTGACCCTTAATCATTGACCTTAAATTTTAGGAAGTTAATGTTGACTATTGATACTAAATTTTAGGAATCAAATTTGGCTATTGATTGTACAGCAACCTTTGGGAATCAATGTTGATCATTGATGAGTGTGCCACCCTAATCTCAAGGTTCTATAAATAACCCCATGCACCTTGTAAGACAAATGTGTATGCTACAAAATTTTAAGGGAGAATGACAAACCTAAAGGCAGCCACAAGGAGAGGTGAATGACAAAGAGAGAGGTAGCCACCTAAAAGAAAGTGGCAGGCCAAGGTAAAAAAGGCAGCCACCAAAGAGAGAGCAGTCGGTTGAGGAGCATTAGTAGTTCGACAAGAGAGTTGCAACCAAGGAGAGGTGCAGTTGGCCAAAAGTGGTGTAGTACCAAGGAGAGAAAAATGTGTAGCAGCCACACTAAGGAGAGAAAGACATGTAGTGACCATACCAAACTAGAGGAGAGGGCATGTAGTAGCCATACCAAACTAGAAAAAAAGGTGTGCAGTAGCCACACTAAAGAAAGAATAAGGCAATAGCTGACTAAACTAAAGGGAGAAGGAGTTGCAACAGTTACCTAAGGAATCCTGTAATTGCAGTAAAGAAACTAGTAACCTATAGTGGGCAACACCAGCAGCACATCTTGCATAACACCAGGAGCAGGTCGTAACACTAGCAGTAGTCCACAATACCAGTAGTAGCCTACAACACTAGTAGCAGCTTGCAACACCAGCAGTAGTCTATAACATTAGTAGTAGCTCGTAACACTAGCACCAATTGTAGCACCAGTAGCAAGCAATAGTAGCAATACGAGCAAGTGCAGCAGCAAGTATAACCAGCAACAACAATTGTAGCACTAGTAGCAAGCAATAGCTGCAAGAGCAGATAGTAAACTAAGGAGAAACTAGCAGCTTGCAAGAGCAGATAGTAAACAACCAGCAGCAAACAATAGCAACAAGGGAAGATAGCAAACCAAGTAGAAACTATTAGTTAGCAAGCACGACTGACAGTAGCACAACTTACAGCAGCACATCCAGTAGATTGTAGCAGGTAGCAATAGCAATAAGTGTAGGCATAACTAGTAGCAATAGTAGCAAGTGTAGGCATAACTATCCAAGGCAGCAAGTGCAAGCACAACTAGTAGATTGCAACAGGCATAACCAGTAGTAGAGGAGAAAATGTGTCTCAGCAGCAAGTCTGCAGCTTACAATAGCAGAGGAGAAAACATGCCTCAATAGCAAGTCTGATAACTTGTAACAGTAAAGGAGAAAACCTGCACCAACAGCAGGGGAAGAAACTTGCCAAGGTAGTAGGTGAGGAAACCTGCCAAGGTAGCAGGTGAGGTAGCATTGGTAGTTGAGGTAGAAACTTGCCAAGGCAGTAGGAGAAGAGAACTTGCCAAGACCGAAGGAGGCAGCATCGACAATAGGAGGAGAGAACCTACCAAGGCAGTAAGGGAGGTAGCGCTGGCAGGAAAGGAGATATCTTATCGAGGCAGTAGGTGAGGCAATACTGATAGTAAGGGGAGAGAAGCTGCAGTGGAGATAATTGGCAGCATAGAGAACCAGTAGGGGGAGAGAACCTATAGTAGAGATAACCTGCAGCAGAGATAATGAAGTTCTCGACTTCTCCCTAGGATTTATTAAAGGGGGGGAATTAGTTTTACTACAATTCATAATTTGCAGGTAAGTGAACAACTTCAATCTCTTCTTAAAATTGAACTTTTTCTCAGACTCGACTAAGGTAGATCTATTGCTACCAACTAATTACAATAGTCCCCAAAGTCACCTTTTAGACACCTTGCCTAATAGATAATTCAGATGTTCTTGTTTAGGTCTTCATTAGGTTATGGGTTGATTGATACTTTAGCTACGTTCACAATTTAATTCAAAACACAGAACGTAAAGAAAATTAAGAACACATGAGATTTACATCTATGATGCTAGGGACTCTCTCTTACTGAGACTATCCACTATATTTGAGAATTTCAGTTACAATGAATGTCTTAATCCTCTGCTCCTTTCACTATTGTAATTACTAATCAAGTATAATAAAGAGTGATACTTATTGTGTCTAACCTTCTTCTAGCTTGTCTTGCTTCTGTTGAATTGAAAGGCTGCTTTGCTGCCACTCAGAAGTTCACTGCAACGCTCTCTAACCTCTCTTAAAGAAATCTAGAAATACATTGAGTTCTTTCAATGCTTCATCGAATTTCTTCTCTACGTTGTTTTACACAACTTCTACTTTCACCGTCTCACTGTCTCGCTTGTCTCCTTGTCTTAAGGCTTACCTCACGTTTTTGGTTTGCCGTTCCATGTCTCAAGGCCTGCTTGTTTGTTTCTCTCTCTCTTGCTGTCCAGCCGGATTTCTCTCTCTTACCAATGGATTTCTCTCTTTTATCGTCCAGCTGGATTTCACTTACTGTCCAGCCGGATCTCATTCTCACTGTCCAGCCAGATTTCCTCTATTCTACTGACAGTCTCTCTCTTTGTCCACCCCTCTTTGGCCATTCCAGATTTTCTCTCCTTTTCCCCTATTTGGCCATGTTTTCTCTCTCTTTCCCATCGACTCCTCTGTTCTGGTCGTGTCAGATTTTTTCTCCTTCCCTTGTTTTGCTGTCGGCTCACTTGGTTGGCCTGATAGGACTTTGCCATTTCGCACTTCTGGTCTGCCATCCAGTTGTCCAGCCCTTTCAACCGTCTCCTCTTTCCTTTATTTTTGCTGACCACGTTCTTCATTTAGCCCGGTCGTCTCCTCTTTCTCTCTCCCTCAACCTCTATTCTTCGTTCAGCCCGGTCATCTCCTTTTTCTCTTTCTTTTAATAGTTGTTCTTCGTTTAGCCCAGTCGTTGACCGTCTCCTCTTTCTCTCTCTCTCGATGGTTGATTTCTTTGTTGCCATTGATATCTCTTCATTCAACCCCCCAAATTTTCACTCAATTGTTTGGGTTTACCATTGCCATGTATTTTTACTTCATTGCCCCTCTATGTAGCTTCAAATTACTCTCTTGCCATGTAACTTCAAATTACTCTCTTGCCCCTTCATGTAGTTTTACTTTCTTGCCCATCCATGTAGGTTTACTTTCTTGCACACTTAAACCTAGTTGACAACAATTACAACCCATACAAGGCTGTGGGAACAATAATCTTCCCTTTTGTAATTGTTGGCAATACTCATAACAAAAGCCACTATACAACAATTTCAACTCTCCCTAAATATGCACTCCCTCTTTCTTAACAGCTCCCCCTGTATTGTTGCTTCTCTCCCCCTTTACCAACCAATTCCAAATCTGAAAAACTTGCAAAGTAGAGATAGAGGATTCACCTAAACTTCTGGCTTGAGGAGGCATTTGTACAAATAGACTCAATCTATGCTTTTCAAACAGCTCTGTGGACAGAGGTTTAGTTAGAATATTTGAAACTTGATCTTTAGTTCCAACATACTCCAACTAAATTGTACCCTGTTCCACTTGATCTTTAATGAAGTGATATCAGATGTCAATATGCTTGCTCCTCGAATGTTGAATCAGATTTTTGCTATTTGATTACAAAGTACACTCACTGGTAACTTCACTTCAATGCCCAAGTTTGCCAATTGTCTTAGCATCCATATCACTTGTGTACATACTACACAAGTAGCCATATACTCAGCCTCAGCTGTGCTTAAATCAATACTATTTGCTTTCTACTTAACCATGTAACACACTTTGAACCCAAGTAGAAGTTGCAGCCGCTAGTTAATTTTTTATCATCTATACTTCTTACCCAGTTTACATCAGTGCATGCTTGTAGTTTAACAGAATCCATGGTTGGATACCATAAACCCATTTTCAGTGTTCCTTTGAGGTACCTTAGGATTCTTTTCACTACCAACACATGAGACTCCTTAGGATTGGCTTGGAATTTGCTGGCAGCGCATACAACTTGCATAAGATCAGGCCTTGATGCTGTAAGATATAAAAGGCTCCCTATCATCTTCCTGTACTCTGTAGGGCTTGTACTCCTTCCCTCTTAATCTTTTGTTAACTTGTAGCCCACTGTCATAGGGGTATTGACAGGTTTGCTGTCCTCAATGCTAAACCTTTTCAGCATCTCTTTGGCATACTTCGTCTAAGAAATAAAGATACATTCTTCACACTGCTTTATCTGTAATCCAAGAAAGTACATTATTTCTCTAATCAATGACATCTCAAATTCCTTACTCATATTTTATGCAAAATCTTAGGCATAGCTCAGAGTGATCCCCTCTAAAGATGATGTCATCTACATATACTATAGTTATCAACTGGCCTTTCTCTGAGTTGAACACATAGAGGTTATTATCAATCATTTCTCTTCTAAAGTTCAACTTTCTCAAGTACGTATCCAGCCTACTGTACCATACTTTTGGAGCTTGCTTAAGACCATACAAGGCTTTCTTCAACTTGTATACTTGTGTCTCATCCTCACTGATTTGTACTCTATTGAGTTGTTTAATATACACTTCTTCTTTTAGGAGTCCATTCAGAAAGATAGATTTCATATCCATCTGATAGACTTTATACCTCTTGTGTGCTGCCAAAGCTAAGAACATTCTGATAGTTTCTAACCTTGTTACTGGTGCAAAAGTTTCATCAACATTTATCATTTCTATTTGAGTGTAACCTTTGCATACCAACCTAGCCTTGTTCCTCACCACCTTGCCATCTTCATTGTGTTTATTCCTAAACACCCATTTTATTCCTATGACATTTTTATTAGTGGGTCTTGAAACTAGCTCCCATGTATCATTCTTCTCAATTTGATCTAGCTCCTCATTGATAGCTTTGACCTAAGCTTTGTTTTGAATAGCCTCTTCAACAGATTTAGGTTCAACTTGTGAGACTAAAGCAGTAGCTCCCATAATTATTCTTCTTGTTGTAACTCCTGCTGATGGGTCATCTACAATCTGATTTCCTTGATGAGCACTGGTCCATGTCTTCTTTGTCTTTCTCTCTTACACAGTCTTAGTTGCAAGAGAATCTCTTTCTTTATCTTCAGACTCACTCTTCTCTGAGTTTGAATCTACTTCTTGTTCCTTTTCTTCAAGTTGGTCTAATTCTTCATCTATCTTGAAGTCATCTTCTTCATTGTCCTTAGCTTCTCCATTCTGCATTATTTTCCAATTCTTATCTATTCTCACATCACTGGATGTGATCACTTTTCCCAACTTGTATAAGAAAACTCTGTAACCTTTTGTCTTTGTTGAGTATCCCACAAAGATGCCTTCATTAGAACTAGCATCAAACTTTCCCAGGTTTTGCTCCTTGTTCTTCACAAAAAATGGGCTGCCAAAGATTTTGAGATATTTGGCTATTGTCTTCTTCCTACTTCATAGCTTATATGGAGTTTTATCAATATTGGGCCTTAGTAAGACTCTATTCAGTAGATGTATAGCTGTAAATGTTGCTTTTGTCGAAAATCTTATGTGAAGCTTGGATTTCAGCAGTAGAGTTCTGTTGTTGCTTGGATTTTAACCACATCTCTATTTTTTCTCTCTACCACCTTGTTCTATTGAGGTGTTCTTGCTGCTGCCATCTGATGGTGAATACCATGCTTATCAAGATAATCTTTGAAAGCTTTATTTGTAAATTTAGTGCCTTGATTTGACCACAATAATTTGATCTTCCTTCCACTCTCATTTTCAGCCAATCTTCTTGAAGTTCCCGACTTCTCCCTAAGATTTACTAGTTTGTGATACTGAGAGGGGGGTGAATCAGTATCACCACAATTCGCAATTCACAGGTAAATGAACAACTTCAATCTTTTCTTAAAAGCGAACTCTTTCTTAGACTAGACTAAGGCGGATCTATTGCTACCTACTAATTACAATAGTCCCCAAAGTCACCTTTCAGACACTTTGCCTAATAGACAATATGAATGTTCTTGTTTAGGTCTTTATTAGGTTATGGGTTAGCTGATACTTTAACTGCGTTCACAACTCAATTTAAAACACAGAACATAAAGTAAATTAAGGACACACGAGATTTATGTGGTTCCGTCAACGTGACGTACTTCCACGATGGTAGGGACTTTTCCTCTATTGAGACTATCCAGTATACTTGTGAATATAGGTTATAATAGATGTCTTTAATACTCTGCTCCTTTCACTATTGCAATTATTAAGCAAGTACAATACAAAGAGTGTCACTTACTGTGTCTACCCTTTTTCTAGCTTGTCTTGCCTCTGTTGAATTGAAAGGCTGCTCCACTGCCGCTTAGAAGTTCATTGCAATGTTCTCTAACCTCTCTTGAAGAAGTCTAGAAATACGTTGAGTTCAATACTTCGCTGAATTCCTTCTCTATATTGTATCACACAATTCCTACTTTCACTATCTTATAGTCTCATTCGTCTCCTTGTTTCACAATCTCACTGCCTCATGGCTCACCTATCTATTTCTCTCTCTTGCTGTCCAGCCGGATTTCTCTCTCTTCCTGCTTGATTTCTCCATCTTCACCGGATTCTCTCTCTTCGTTTGTCTTCGATTCTGCAAGTGGTTTCTCTCTCTTCATTCAGCTGGATCTCTCTTACTGTCTAGCCGGATCTATCTCACCGTCCAGTTGGATCTAATTTTGGCCATATCGACTCCTCTGTTCCAGCCGTCTCCTCTTTCTCTCTCTCGACGGTTGTTCTTTGTTGCCATCGGTATCTCTTTCTTATATGGCCATTTGGTTTCTTCTTCCGCCAGTCTGCTTTTTTTTGTCCTACTGTCCAGCCCCGTCTAGCCGTAACCGGTTTTCTCTCCCATCGACCCGTTTCTCTATTTTTTTGATCGTCTGTTTCTCTCTCTACCGTGTTGTCTCCTCGTAGATTGCTGGTGTGCCATTCCTCACGGGTTTCTCTCCTTCTGCTGGTCTACTCTAATTTGGCCATCAAGTTTCCCTTCTCCTTATCGGGTTTCTTCTCCTTCCACCATTAACTCATTTTGCTCATTTTTTTTTCTTTTTCAGTAGTCTTTCCCTCAATTGTTTCAATCGTCTGTCCTATTCTCTTTGCTGACCACTCTGTCTCCATTTTCAGCCGTCCACCTTTGTCTCCGTTTTACTCAATTTTTCGGTCATCGATAGCTGCAGTTTCTCTCTCCTTGCGTCAACGGCTATCTAATTTCCGACGACACTGTTCAATTTCTGACAATACTGTTTAATTTCCGACAATACCATTTACTACGACTATTCTTTTCTTTTGCAGGTGGTGTTCTTCTGTGTAGGGTTTTGTGTTCTCTTTGGTTGGTTGATTGTCTAGGTTTTGCTGAATGCTTAATATTGCTGATACCTTGTTCTTTGTCTTCCAAGACCATTATATACTCTACTTCATGAAACCCTAATAGGGCTTACGTGGTGAATTTACGTTCTTACCCTTATATGGCAGATTTACTTTCTTGTCCTTTTCTGTAGATTTACGTTCTCGCCCTTTCATATGGATTTACCTTCTTATCCTTCCATGTGGCTTTACTTTCTTGCACACTTAAACCTAGTTGACAACAATTATAACCCATACAAGGTTATGGGGATAACACTTTTGTATCTCTTGAAGCAATTCAGAACTTCTGACTTGTGTTTGAGATGCATGATGTAGGTCCTTCTGGAATAATCATGAACAAACAAGATGAAGTACCTTTTACCATTTAACCCTTTTGTTCTCATCAGTTCACATAAATCAATATGCATAATGTTAAGCACTACTTTAGAACGAAACTCTTTGGTCTTATACTACTTTTTGGCATGTTTTCCTTTAGAGCATGCTGAGCAAACATACTCCCTCTCTCTCCTGAGGTCAGGAATGTCTTTGATTGCATGAGTAGTGGTTAGTTTCCTCATGTTCTTCTGTGTTAAGTGTCTCAGCCTCATATGTTAGAGCTGATTTTCTTCTTCCTTTGTAAGTAGACAGTTGTTTATCTTGTTCTCATCAATTACGTACAAATTTCCAGCTGTTCTTTTCCCTACTGCACAATATTGCCTTTTTTACTCTTTACTTGGCAACCTATTTTTGTGAATATCACTTTATGGTCATCGTTGCATAGTTGGCTGACAGATGCTAGATTATATCTGAGTCCTGTAATGTGCAAAACATCTTTTACCTTTCCTTTTCCAATATTTACTGACCTCTGACCACTGATGTTGAGTGAATCATCATTGCCAAACTTGACTTTATCTCTTGATTTGTTTAACTTTGATAATTTACACTTGTCTCCTATTATGTGTGAAGTGCATCCACTGCTTATCCTTGTAGTCAACCTTTAGTGCAATTTCATTTATATTAGCCACCTCATTTTTTGCTCTATATTCCTTCTTTTGAATTGGCTGGAAGATAGCTTTCTCCTTTTTCTCAACTTTGGCTGTTCCATTGAGTGCCTTCTCTTGTTTAGGGAGAAGTGTCATACATCTCTTGGCATTATGGTTATCCTGCCTGTACTATTCACATTGTTCCAAGTCTACCAATATAACAAATTTGTTGTTTGAAGCTACTGGTTTGGACTTCCAATCCTCGTTAGTGTGTCCTTGCCTTTTACAGTATGTGAAAGAACTCATGACGGGTGTTCTCCTCTGAGATTTGTATTGTCACAACTTTCTCTTTTAACTTCTATGACACATTCTTATTTTCTTTAGCCAATGCAACCTTAGATTGTTTCATTTTCTCTACATTCTTCTCTCCTTTTGCAAAACTTGTTTCTCCTATCATTTCAAACTTTTGTAAGTTCTTTTTGTTACTTTTGAGTTGTTGCTGAAATCTTACCAACTCTTTCTCCATTTCTTTAATTTTTGATTCTTCAATTTTTGAAGCCCTTGAGCCAAGCTCTACTAAGGTCTTCACATAATTTGATCTGTTCCTCAATATTCTGTTTAAGTCAATATGCTCTACCCTTATTTCATCTTTTTAACTTTCAGCTTCCTCAGACTTTGCTTCAACTTGTTTTATATGGGCCTCCAACCTTCTTATGGTTCTACTCCTTTTGATTATCTCCTTTGAAGCTGTTTCCAACTTAGCTTCAAGATCTGGTTCTTCTTTATCAACCTCCTTTTCCTCTTAAGAGGTTGAACTACCACCTTGAAATGATGCCATAAAGGTATGCTCATTTGATGAGTCTTCATCTTCCTCCTCATCAGCTTCTTTTATCTGACTCATATAACTCTTGAATGAGCCTCTCTTCTTCTTCTATGGGTTGGTAGTCATCTTGCTAGATTTTTTGATTTGAATGATGATCTTCTCTATTTTAAATTTTGCTCATCATCACTATCCTCATCTTCATCATCAAGTTTCACTTTGCCCTGAAAAGTAAAGTGTCTAGTCTGCCCATAACGATAACATCTTAAGGACAACTGTCCTTTTCTCTTCTTAGACCCCTTCTTGAATTTCCTTGTGATGTAAGCCAACACTTCACCTCCATTTTCTTCCTCACCGCCATTATCATCCTTACTAGATGATTCTTCCTCTTCTCTTATCTTCAAGTGCTTCATAGCTTTGAAAGCTGCCTCCTTTGTACCTTCGTTGTTGCAGAGCTTTCAACTTACTTTATCCTCATCTTATATGCAATGAGATTGCATTGGAAATCATGCAGAGACATAGAATTGAGATCTTTACTCTTCTCTATGGCTACTACCTTTGAGGCAAACCTCTCAGGTAGAATTCTCAAACTTTTCTTCACAATTGATGAGTCTTTCTTGTTCTTTCCATGACTTTTCAAGTCGTTTACAACATCAATAACCTTGGTGAAGAACTTTTGAACTGTTTCATTCTTCTACATTTTGAGAGATTTATATCTCTCCTGGAACACTTGAAGCTTAGCCTCTTATATCTCCTTGGCAGATTTGTAGTCCATAACTTTAGCATACTTAGCATCTGTCAATGCTAAAATGATGACATTTGAGGCCTTCCCATTTATCTTAAACTACCTTAACTCCTCTGGGGTTAGGTCTTTACCTTCTTTCGAAGCACAAAACCCTCATGTACCATTTCACCATGTTCATGCCCATGGTTGCAAATACCACTTGCATTCTTGCTCTCCACATATGGTAATTGGTTCCATTGAAAATTGGAACCTTCTTGTTGTAAGTGGTGTTAATGCTGATACTGACTTCCATTTCTTAGTATGCTAAACAAGTCAAACTTCTAGATCCCTTTAAACTAGTACACCAAGCTATTAAGCTTCAAACTAGTGAACCTGTGTTCTGATACCAATTAAAGTTCCAGACTTTTCCCTACGATCTACTAGTTTGTGATACTGAAAGAGGGGGTAAATCAATATCACCACAATTCGCAATTCGCAGGTAAGTGAACAACTTCAACCTCTTTTTAAAAGTGAACTCTTTCTCAGACTCGACTAAGGTAGATCTATTGCTACCTACTAATCATAATAGTTTCCAAAGTTACCTTTCAAACACCTTGCCTAATAGATAATTTGGATGTTCTTGTTTAGGTCTTCATAAGGTTATGGGTTGGCTCATATTTTAACTGTGTTCATAACTCAATTCAAAACACAAAACGTAAAGCAAATTAAGGATACATGAGATTTACGTGGTTCCATCAACATGACGTACATCCACGGTGGTAGAGACTCTCTCTTACTGAGACTATCTACACTTTAGAATTCCAGTTACAATGGATGTTTTAATCCTCTGCTCCTTTCACTATTGCAATTATTAAGCAAGTACAATACAAAGAGTGTCACTTACTGTGTTTGCCCTTCTTCTAACTTGTCTTGCTTCTGTTGAATTGAAAGGCTGCTCCACTACCACTTAGAAGTTCACTATAACACTCTCTAACCTCTCTTGAAAAAATCTAGAAATACATTGAGTTCTTTCAATGCTTCACCAAATTTCTTCTCTACGTTGTTTCACACAACTCCTACTTTCACTGTCTCACTGTCTCACCCGTTTCCTTGTCTCACGGCTCACCTCACATTTCTGGTTTGCCTTTCCATGTCTCACGACCTGCTTGTTTGTTTCTCTCTCTCTCTCTTGCTATCCAGCCAGATTTCTCTATCTTATTGCTGGATTTCTCTCTCTTACTGTGCAGCCAGATTTCTTTCACCATCCAACTGGATCTCTTTCTCACCATCTAGTTGGATTTCCTCTGTTTTGCTAATGGTCTCTCTCTTCGTCCACCCCTATTTGGCCGTTCCAGATTTTCTCTTCTTTTCCCCTATTTTGTCGTGTTTTCTCTTTCCTTCCCACCATCTCCTTTGTTTTGGCCATGTCAGATTTTCTCTCCTTCCTTTGTTTTCCTTCCCTTGTTTTGGCCGTCTCCAGTCTTTCAGCCCCTTCAACTGTCTCCTCTTTTCTCTTTTTTTGCCTGACCATGTTCTTTATTCAGCCTGGCTGTCTCCTTTTTCTCTTTCCCTCAACCTTTGTTCTTCATTCAGCCCGATCGTCTCCTCCTTCTCTTTCTCTCAACAATTGTTCTTTGTTTAGCCTGGCCATCGACTGTCTCTTATTTCTCTCTTTTGACGATTGATTTCTTTGTTGCCATCAATATCTCTTTGCTCAGCCCCTTAATTTTTCACTCAGCTATTCTTTCTTTTCTTCTCTCCTTCCCACCCGATTGTGTAGGGTTTACCATTGCCATGTATTTTTACTTCCTTTCCTCTCTATGTAGCTTTAAATTACTCTTTTGCCATGTAGCTTTAAATTACTCTCTTGCCCCTTCATGTAGTTTTACTTTCTTGCCCTTCCATGTGGCTTTACTTTCTTGCACACTTAAACCTAGTTGACAACAATTACAACCCATACAATGTTGTGGGCTACACAGAAGAGATTGATAAAGCCTGAGCAAAGACTAGTAGTGAGGAAGGAGAAGATCTGCGTTCTACACTAGCAGCCTGTGCACATGGAGTGATCTTCCTCAGGAAAGTGTTAGTTACAAACCATTTGATAAACTTGTTGAAAAAGGGTGGGATACCTTTAGAGTGATTTGGAGATTAGTTCATTGAGTGATTGGGAGATCATTGTAAGTAGTTAAGGAGTGATCTTTCTATACCATAAATGTATCCTTCGATAACAAGAGTGAATTGTGTGATTTAGGAGTGATCCTATCATATTGTGGACATAGCTCATACATTGTGGGTGAACCATGTAAAAATCTCTGTGGTTTTTGGTACTTGTGTTTGATTGATATTTGTACGACTGTTCTCACATAAAGAAGAAAGATAAAACATTGGATCATCAACTTTAACAATTCAAAGAGTTTAATTTGGAAAGATTTGTAAAAAGTGAACATTTCACACTGATTCACCGCTTCCCCTTCTTAATGTGAAACCTAAGAAGGTCCTCATTAAGTGGTATCAGAATTGGTTCCTTTTGTTGATCAATTTTGCTTGCTTTGATCTAAAGTTGTTTGTTGTTGCTATGAATTTTTATCTTTATTACTGATTGATATTATGGATAGGATGAACAGTGTTAACAACAAGGACATTTCCACTTTTAATGACGAGAATTATCAGTTATGAAAGAATAGAATACTCCTATATCTGATGACACTTGGTTTAGATATTTTTAAATCTATTATTAATGACTTCGTCCCTATTACTTAAGGTGATGCTATGATGCTTATTGTTAAGAAGAATTTGGAGTGTGATGGAAAGCAAGCAACACAGCCAAGCAAAACTGGGACAAATTGAAGAACACTTATAAAGGAGATAAGGTTGTGAAGGAACCTAAGTTACAAGTCTAGAGCAGCAGATTGGAAGAAATAAAGATGTTAAATGATGAATATGTGGATACCTTTTTAACAAGAGTCAATGAAATTGTGTGCTCCATTAGAGGTTATGGAGAGGACATCAATGATGCTATTATGGTAAGGAAAATACTTAGAACCTTATTAAAAACTTACAATGCCAAAGTTTCCTCCATAGAAGATAGAGACTTGGATAGACTGCCCTTAGATGATTTGTACAACATACTGATGGTTTATGAAATGAGAATAGCCCCAATGAAGAAACAAAAGAAGTCTAAGGTGGAGAAGGAGTTGACCTTGAAAGTAATGAAGAACTTAAAGATTAAAGACCAAGAAGAAGAATCTGACAGTAGCTCTAAACAAGAAGATGGTGAAACTGAATTGGATGAAGTCACAACATACATTACCAATGATATGGGGAAAGGAAAAAGGAAGTACAAGGGAAAATTACCCTTGAAGTGCTTTAGCTGTAAAGATATAGGGCATTTTGTAGTGGATTGCCCAAAAAAAAAGAGAAGTAAGTAGTGATGATGATGATGATGATGAGCTAGTCCCATAGAGGAGAACAAAGAAATCTAGCTATTCTAAAGTTGGAAATTCAAGTGCCAAAAGGGAAAAGCAATTCTTCATATCCAAAAGAAGAAATTATTTGAGCAAGCTAAATGAAGAAGATTCTGAAGAAGAAGTTAATGATGATTCTGATAATGATGCTATAAGGAATGTGATGGTTGCTAAAGTAAATGATGTTTTAGAATCTTCAAGTGATGAGGAATTAATAGAAGAGGAAAAGGATGAGTTGGTTCAGTAACTTGAAAATAAACTGAGAGTTTGTTTCTACAAAAATAGTTAGTTGGAAAAAGAGGTAAAGCATATCAAGAAACTGTATGGAAATTCTGCTGTTAATGAATTTGATTTCCAAGTGAAAGAAAAGGAGTTTGAAAGAAAAGAGAAGGAGTACTTAAAGAGAATTAAGGATTTGATTGTACTTCAAGCATAGTAAGGCAAAATACATGAAGGTCTTAGCACTAAGGTGATTGTACAAAAGCAAGAGGTGCTGATTTTGCAAGTTAAGCTCCACAAGGTTGAGTCCAAATTGAGGAAGCATGAAGAAAGCTTTATGTAGGGTATAAAAGTGAGAGGAGAGTCATATTTAGCAAATGCCACCAAGGAAGATGCTACCAAAAAACTGGATGATTGTCTAAGCAAACAAAGACCTCATTCCATGGGGAAGAAAGGCTTTGACTATATTGAAAAGCCAAATGAGAAGGTAGTAGAGAAGAAGAAAAATATGTGTCTGCCTAAAAGCAAGCAAAATGACATTATGGAGAATAGAAACCAACCTAAGTTAAAATGGGTTAGGAAAGATGTGGTGAAGACTCTCATCCAAAGGAGATAGATTGTTAAAGATGAAAAGGAGGTTGTCATAACAGTTGGTGAAGATGGGAGGCATGAACTTAGTGAAAGAAGAAAACCTAGAATTGAATGATTTTTCTAGAGCTATGGTAAGTATGGCACAAAGCTAATGTCTGTTGGAGTAATGGACCTATAATGAAGTGAAATGTGAGACAATAGTCTAGAGAGAGACTCTATTAAGAAAGGAGATAGTTTCAGGTGAAAAGAAGTCATATTCCACTAAGAAATAGATTGATTTGCTGGGAGAAATTAGTGAAAGATGCAAAAAGGTTGGACACACTACTAAGGATTGCTTGACATTACTGCCTGGTCAAAGAGTGCAAAGGAGAACACCTACACATGCTCCCACATTCAGCCAAACATTATTGCCTTGTTAAAGAGTGGAAAAGAGAACACTTACATATGCTCCTACATTTGGCCAAAGAAGAAGAAGAGGAAGAGAAACAATTATGGTTGTGGAAGTAGCCTTAAAAACTTTCAAGAAAGAAAAACCAGGGATCCTGGACAGTAGTTGCTCTTCACGTATGACAGGAGACTCCAAGATGTTGAAGGGAGTAGTAAAATATGATAGAGGGTTAGTCATATTTTGTAATGATGGTGCCTTAAAGATTCAATGTATAAGTGTTGCTGAAATTGGTGTAGAAAAATTGAAATCAAAGAAAGTGCTTTATGTTGAAGGGCTAAAATACAATCTTATTAGTATTGGCTAGCTTTATGATTATGGAAATAAAGTTACTTTTAACAATAGAGGTTGCACAGTGAATAGATTAAGAGATGGTGTTGTTCTTACTAAGGGTGAAAGAATAAATGGAAACTTATGCCAAGTTTCTAGAAGCAAAAACATGTGCTACATAAGCATCAAAGATGAGAACTTGTTGTGACATAGAAGATTGGGACATCTTGGACAAATAGTGCTAATTTATGTGTTCAGCCACCCCTAAAAGGTTGAGGTATCCTCTAACCCCTCTTCCTTTCCCTCTTTTATTATTCTTTGGATTTATTGTTGAAAGGGAATATATTTTGTATAAATCCAAAGAGAGTATATATTGATTAAAAGAAAGATTAGCTTGATGAATAAAGGGGGAGTTAAAGATTGTTCCCAGTTAAGGGAGATGTATTTTCAAGGGGAGTTGTTACTAGTTAAGGGAGATGCATGTCTGTGAATGTTTGTAAATGTCAAAGGTTGTTATATGTGTATTGTTAAATTTAATATGTTGCCAACAAATCTAGAGGAGAAAATTGTTGAGCCCATCTTTGATGGCTAATGTTAAATCTGTTGTCAATAGCATCTCACATTGTTATTTGTATTGATTTGATGTTTCAAATATCATTGAGATGCATAGAAGTCATTGGGCAAAACTGGTGATAGTAGGTCAACCCTAAAGTCACTGAGTTAATATTGACTATTGACCCTAAATTTTAGGTGTCAAAGCTGATCATTAACCTTAAAGTTTAGGAAGTTAATGTTAACCATTGATCTTAAATTTTAGGAATTAAATATGGTTGTTGATTATAGGGTAACCTTTGGGAATCAATACTGGTTGTTGATTAGTGTGCAACCTTAATCTCAAGGTTCTATATAACTCTATGCACCTTCCAAGACAAATGTGTGTGCTGCAGAATTTTAAGAGAGAATGGCAAACCTAAAGGCAGCCACAATGAGAGGTGAACAACAAAGACAGAGGCAGCTATCCAAGAGAGAGTGACTAGCCAAGACAAAGAAGGTAGCCACCAAGGAGAGAGTAAGTTGCCAAAGAGGGTGTAGTAGTAGTCGACCAAGAGAGTTACAGTCGGCCAAGAAAGTTGTCACCAAGGAGAGGTGCAACATTAAGGAGAGAAAAATGTGTAGTAGCTACACCAAGAAGAAAAAGATGTGCAGTAGCCATGCTAAACCAAAGGAAAAGGCATGTAACAGCCATACCAAACTAGAAAAGAAGGTGTACAGTAGGCACACTAAAGAAAGAAGAAGGCAGTGGCTGGCCAAACCAAAGGGAGGAGTTGTAGTAGCTACCTAAGGAATCTTGCAATGGCAATAAAGAAACTAGTAATCTATAGTAAGCAATACCAATAGTAGCTTTAACACCAGTAGCAGCCCACAACACTAGCAGTAGTCCATAACACTAATAGCAATCCACAGTACTAGCAGTACTTGTAGCACTAGCAACAAATAATAGCAACAATACTAGCAAGTGTAATAGCAAGCATAACCAATAGCAGCAATTGTAGCATAGTAGCAAGCAAAAGCTACAAGAACAAGCAGTAAACCAAGGAGAAACTAGTAGCTAGTAGGCATGAGTGGTAGTAACACAACTTGTAATAGCACATCCAGCAGATTGTAGCAAGTAGCAATAGTAGCAAGTGTAGTACAACAAGCACAACTAGTAGCAGGCAGCAAGTGTAGGCACAACCAGTAGTAGAGGAGAAAATGTGTCCCGATAGTAAGTCTAGTAGCTTGCAGCAATAGAGGAGAAAACGTGCCCTTGTAGCAAGTTCGACAGCTTATAGCAATAGAGGAGAAAATATATCATAGCAGCAATTCTAGTAGTTGTAGCTACAAAGGAGAAAACATGCCCTGGTAGCAAGTCTGATAACTTGTAGCAGTAGGGGAGAAAATGTGCACTGGAAGCAGGGGAAGAAACTTACCAAGGCAGCAGGTGAGGAAACTTGCCAAGGTAGTAGGTAAGACAATAAAGGAAGAGAATTTGCCAAGGCCAAAGGAGGCAACATCAATAGTAGGAGGAAAGAACTTGCTAGGGCAATAGGGGAGGCAGCACTAGTAGCAAAGGAGAGATCCTACCGAGGTAATAGGAGAGGAAATACTAGTAGTAAAGGGAGAGAACTTATAGTGGAGAGAACCAGTAGGGGAAGAGAAACTACATCTGAGATAACCTACAACGAAGAGACAAGCAAAGCTTGAGCAAAAATCGATAGTAAGGAATGAAAAGATCTGCATTTTACACTAACAGTTTGTGCACATTGAGTGATCTTCCTTAGGAAAGTGTTAGTCATAAACCTTTTGATAAACTTGTTGAAAAAGGGTGGGATACCTTTGGAATGATTGAGATATTAGTTTGTTGAGCGATCAGAAGGTCATCTCATCTAGTGATTAGGAGATCAAACCTTTGAGTGATTGGGAGATCATTGTAAGTGATTAAGGAGTGATCCTTACATACCATAATTTTATTCCTTGATAACAAGAGTAGATTATGTGATTTAGGAGTGATCTTATCACACTATGGACGTAGTTCACACATTGTGGGTGAATCACGAAAAAATCTCTGTGTGTTCTCTAGTACTTGTATTTGATTGATATCTATATGGCCGCTCTTACATAAAGAAGAAAAATAAAACATTAGATCATCAACTCTAACAATTCACAAATGTTAATTTGAAAAGATTTGTAAAAAGTGAGCATCTTATACTGATTCACCCCTTTCCTTTCTCAGTGTGAGACCTAAGAAGGTCCTTATCATAATTATAAATGGTTAAGGAGTGATCCTTCTATAGTGGTTAAGAAGTAATCCTTTCATAACATCAGCTATATTCATTGATAAAAAGAGTTGATTGTGTGATTTAGGAGTGATCATATCACATTATAGACGTAGCTCACACATTGTGGGTGAACCACATAAAAATTCTGTATGTTCTCAGGTGCTCGTGCTTATTTGATATCTATATGGCTATTCTCATATAAAGAAGTAAGATAAAAAAATTAGATCATTGACTTCAATAAGTCATAAAGGTTTAATTCGGACAGATTTGTAAAATGTAAGCATTTCACACTAATTTACCCCTCCCCTTCTCAATTGAAACCCACGGAGGTCCTCATCAAGTGGTATCAAAGCAGGATTTCCTCTATTGATCCATTCTACTTTGATCTAAAAGTTTTGTTACTACTGTGAATTTTTATATCTACTGCTAGTTAATATAATATTATAAAGAGTATGAACAGTATTAACAGCAAAGGCATTTTCATTTTTTATGGACAAAATTATTAGTTATGAAAGAATAGAATGCTCTAATATTTGATGTCACTTGGTCTAAATGTGTTTGAATTTGCTATTAGTGGCTTCACCCCTATTACTGAAGGTGCTTTTATGATGCCTACTAATAATAAGAATTTGGAGTGTGATGGAAAGGCGAGAAATGCCTTATATGCCTTCTTATTAGATAAAGAATTTACCAAAGTAATGGGATGCAACATAGCCAAACAAATTTGGGACAAATTGAAGAATATTTATGAAGGAGACAAGGTTGTGAAGGAAGCCAATTTACAAATTTGGAGGAGCAGATTTGAAGACATGAAGATCCTAGATGATAAATCTGTGGATGCTTTCTTTACAAGAGTAAATGCAATTGTATGCTCCATTAGAAGTTATGGAGAGGAGATCAACAATGCTACTTTAGTAAGGAAGATACTTTAAACCTTACCGAAAGCTTTCAATGCAAATGTTTCCTCTATAGATATAGAGATTTGGATAGGCTGCCTTTGGATGATTTGCACAATATATTGGTAGCTTAAAATGAGAATAGTCCCAATAAGGAAAGAAAAAAAGTCTAAGGTAGAGAAGAAGTTAGCCTTTAAGGCAATGAAGAAGTTAAAAATTAAAGAACAAGAAGAAGAATCCAATAGTAGGTCTAAAGAAGAAGATGGTGATACTAAATTTGATAAAGTCATAATATATATCACCAAAAATATGAGGAAAGGAAAAGGGAAGTATAAGGGAAAATTACCCTTGAAGTGCTTTAGTTGTGGAACAATTGGGCAATTTGTCGTGCACTGCCTAAAGAAAAAGAAGCAGATAGTGATAATGATGATGAGCTAGATCTAAGAAGGAGAATAAAGAAATTCAGTTATTGTAAAGCTAGAAATTCAAGTGCTAAAGGGAAAAAAAAAAAAACTCTTCAAATCTAAAAGAAGAATTTTTTTAAGCAAATTGGATGAAAAAGATTCTAAAGAAAAAGCTAATGATGATTTCGATGATGATGCTATAAAAATATGTTGGTTGTATAGGTAGATGTTGAGCGAGAATCTTTGAGTGATGAGGATCAACTAAAGAGGAAGAGAAAGAGTTGATGCAGCAACTTGAGAATGAATCAAGAGCTTGTTTGCACAAGAACAGCAAGCTCGAAAAGGAGGTAAAGCATCTCAAAAAGCTGAATAAAAATTTTGTTATTGATAAATCTGATCTCTAGGTGTATAAAAAGGAGTACCTGAAGAGAATTAGGGAGTTGAATGTACTTGAGGCAAAGTAAGGCAAGATACACAAAGATCTTAGTGCTAAGGTGATTGCACAAGAGCATGAAGTACTGATTTTGCAAGCCAATCTCTATAAGACTGAGTCTAAATCAAAAAAGTATGAAGAAAACTTTATACAAGCCGTGGAAGTGAGAGGAGAGTCCTTTCAGCAAATGTTATCAAGGTAGATGTTACCAAAAAGTTAGATGAGTAACCAAGCAAACAAAGGCCTCATTCCATGGGGAAGACATGGCTTAGCTATATTGAAAAGCCAAATGAGAGGGTAGAAGAGAAGAAGAAAATTGTATTTGTATATGAAAGTAAATGCAATGACATTACGGAGAAGAGAAACCAACCCAAGATAAAATGGGTTAGGAAAGATGTGATGAAAATTTTTATCTAAAGGAGATAGGTTGTTAAAAATGGAAAAAAGGTTGCCATAACAATTGCTGAAGATAGGAGACATGAACTTAATGAAAAAATAAAATTCAGATTTAAAAGATTATTGAGTCCATCTTTGATGGCTAATGTTGGATATGTTGTCAATACCATCTCATATGGTTGTATGTGTTGATTTGAGGTTATAAATGTTGTTGCGATGCATAGAGGTCATTGGGAAAAACCGGTGATGATAGGTTAACCCTAATGTTGATGAGTCAATGTTGATCGTGACCCTAAATTTTAAAGGTCAAGATTGACTGTTGATCCTAAATGTTAGGAAGTCAATGTTGACCATTGACCCTATATTTTATGACTCCAATTAGGCCATTGATTGTAGGGTAACCTATAGGAATCAATAATGACGGATTGTGTAACCTTAATTTTAAGGTTCCATAAGTACCCTTATGCATCTTACAAGGTGGTGTGTGTGTCGTAGAATTTTTTGAGAGAACAAAACCTAGTTGTAGTAGTTAGCTAAAAGGGAGACAGAGGCAATTTGAAGCAGTCAACCACCATGCCCTCACCAAGTTGTAGCAACTGACCCTTATCAGCACCTGCAGCAACTAGCCCTCATTAAAACTTGCAACAGCCAGCCTTGAACCAACAAACCAGCAACTTGCACTAGCAAACCAGGAGGTAGCAGCCTGCACTAGCAAACCAGGAAACCAGTAGCCTTGAACCACAATCTGGTAGCCAAGGAAGACAAATTGGAAGGTGGTGCAACAACCTATGAATCTAACAACTAAGGGAGACAAACCAGAATATGGTGCAACAACCTGTGAATCCAGCATCAAGGGAAGATAAACAAGAAGGCAGCAGCTTCACTAACAAACTAACAGCCTACACTAACAAACTAAGAGGCAACAGCCTGTACTAGTAAACTAGGAGGCAGTAGTCTACACCAACAAAAGCAGGAGGCAATAGCCTACACCAGCAAATAAGAAGGCAATAGGTCTTGTAGGAGGTGGTGTAGCAATAGGAGGTCCCTACACTAACAAACCAAAACCAATTGCTATCACAATATAATTTGGGATTAAGTCGCAAACAAGTAGCAAGAGATTCCTGCATTAGTAATCCAAGAGGCTTTCCAACAGACTAACAGTACTGTAGGAGTTTCCCAGCAGACCAGCAGCACTCCAGGAGCTTTCTAACAGACCAGTAGCACTTTAGGAAGCTTTCCAACAAACTAGTAGCACCTCGAGATGCTATACCAGTAGTGGCAACATGTCTAGGAGGGACTACCAACACCAACACCATGTCCAAGAGACAATACTAGTAAGTGCAGCATGTCCAACAATCAATTCAATAGCAACAGTGCAAGCAAACACCAAGAGTAGTGTGTGCAGACAGAAGTAGCAGCGTGAGAAATCAGCAGCAACAGCCCGTGCGAACAATAATAGTAGCACGTGCAGGTAGCATGGGTAGAAAGTGAGACAATACCGACAACAAAGGAAGGAGAAGATCCATATTCTACGTTAACAATCTGTATATATTGAGTGATCATTCTCCAGGAAAGTTTTCACTACAAACTCTTGATAAACTTGTTGAAAAAGGGTGGGATACCCTTGGAGTGATCAGGAGATCAACTCCTTGCTTAGGAGATCGATGTAAGTGGTTAAGGAGTAATCCTTCCACAAGTAGTTAAGGAGTGATCCTTCCACAACATTATTATATTCCTTGATAACAAAAATAAATTATGTGATTTAGGAGTGATCCTTCCACAATACTATTGTATTCTTCGATAGCAAGAATGAATTGTGTGATTTAGGAGTGATCCTATCACAGTGCATTAATTTATACTTGTACAGTCGTGCTATCCAGCAGCACTTCAAGAGCTTTCTAGCATTCCAGCAACACTATGATTTTTTTTAGCAGACCAGTAATACATCAGGAAGCTTTCTAACAAACCAGCAATATCTCAAGAGGCTATACCAATAGTGGCAGCATGTCTAGGAGGGACTACCAGCACCAGTAGCACGTCCGGGAGACGATACCAGTAAGTGCAGCATGTCCAGTAACCAATTCAATAGTAGTAGTGTGCATGGATAGTAGTAGCGTGCTCAAACTGTAGGACTAGAGCGTGTGGACAGAAGTAGCAGCACGTGTGGATAGCAGCCATAGTGTGTATGGACAGCAATAGCAGTATGAGCGGATAGTAGCAATAGCTCGTGCAGACAACAATAGTAGCATACGTAGGCAACATCGGCAATGGGTGAGACAACACCGGCAACAAAGGAAGGAAATGATCCATATTTTGCATTAGTAATCTGTACATATTGAGTGATTGTTCTCTAGGAAATTTTTCACTACAAATTCTTGATAAACTTATTGAAAAATGGTGGGATACCCTTAGAGTGATCGGGAGATCAACTACTTGATTGGGAGATCGGTGTAAGTGGTTAAGGAGTAGTCCTTCCACACATGGTTAAGGAGTAATCCTTCTACAACACTGTTGTATACTTTGATAACAAGATTGGATTGTGTAATTTAGGAATGATCCTATCATATTGTGGACGTAGCTCACATATTATGGGTGAACCACATAAAAATTATCGTGTGTGCTTGTGCATTGATATACTTGTATGGTCGTGCTATCTAGCAACACTCTAGGAGCTTTCCAACAGTCTAGCAGTACTCCATGAGCTTTCTAATTGACTAGCAACACTTTAGGAGGCTTTCCAGCAAACCAATAGTACCTTAAGAGGCTATACTAGTAGTGGCAGTACGTCCAGGAGGGACTACCAACACTAGCAACATGTCCGGGAGATGATACTAGCAAGTACAGCACATCTAGCAACCAATTTAATAGTAACAATGTGCATGGATAGTAGCAGCATGCTCAGACAACAAGAGTAGTGCATATGGATAGAAGCAGCAACATGCACGAATAGCAACCACAACGTGTGCGGACAATAATAGCAATGTGTGTGGACAATAGCAACAACCCATACAGACAACAATAATAGCATATGCAGGCAGCATCAACAGCGGGTGAGACAACACAAGCAGCAAAGGAAGGAGAAGATCCATATTTTGCATTAGTAGTCTGTACATATTGAGTATCGTTCTCTAGGAAAGTTTTCACTACAAACTCTTGATAAACTTGTTGAAAAAAGGTGAGATATCCTTGGAGTGATTGGCAGATGAAATCCTTAATTGGGAGATTGGTGTAAGTGGTTAAGGAGTAGTCCTTTCACAAGTGGTTAAGAAGTGATCCTTCTATAACATTATTTTATCATTTAATAACAAGATTGGATTATGTTATTTAGGAGTGATCTTATCACACTGTGGATGTAGCTCACACATTGTGGGTGAACCATGTAAAAATTGTTGTGTACTTAGGTGCTTGTGCATTGATTATACTCATATGGTTGCGCTCATATAAAGGAGAAAGATAAAAAAAATTAGATCATTGACTTTAACAAGTCACTGAGGTTAAATCTGGATAGGTTTGTAAAAACGAATATCTCACATTGATTCACTCCCTTTTTAGTGTGAGACCTAAAATGTTCCTCATCAAGGATTTTGCTAGAGCTATGGTAAGTATAGGTATAAGGCTAGCGTATTGAAATGCCCATGAATGTTCTAGGGGAGCCTAGAGGCTTACTAGGACCCTAGAACATTCCACCTTATTCCATATTGTTTTAGAATTCTCTTGATTAGGAAGACTTGTATAGATCCTTGTAAAATTCTCTAGATCTTTGATTGTAGCCATTAGATTAAATAAATCCTACCCATCCATTTAGAAGGTAGAGTTATATATAAAGGGGATTAGCCCCAAGGATAAAAGGCATCCAATTCACTTGTATTCTCTCTTAAGTATAATATAGTGTTTCCTTTCTCTCATCATTCTCTCTTGTGTTTTCTATAGTGCTATACTTTCTCTTCACTATCCAAGGGGGAAGGCTAACTTAGCTTCTACGAAGGGCGTAGGGAAAGCTAAGTGCCGCATGGTTGTGAGGGAAATTCGTACGTCCATGATAATTGGTATCAGAGCCTGGTTTGTAAGGCATAATTTTGAGCACCATGGAGGAGAATGTGTTGAGGGAACACCAAGGGATGGAAAGGGGATGTGATCCATCTCCCACTCAAGATAGGAACAAGAAGAAGGAGTGTGGATGCAGCAAGACTCATTCTGCCGTCACTCTTGCCACTTTAGAAGAAAAGTCCAACATCATTAAATAGGTAATGTCTGCAATGGGTACATACATTGAACATATTGAACATAATGTTGATGCTTTAGAATCTAAAACATTGGAAGAGCTTGATAAAGTTAAAGGGGATGTCCAAAAGTGTCTTTCAAATAATGAAGGGTGTTATGGGAGTGAGCAAGCCTTCAAGGCAACGGTCATGCAGACCGTTAAAAGCTTGCAAACTCAAATGACCTCTTTAGAAACCATTCTGGAGGAGATGCGCCAAGACATAGCCATGTGTAAGAAGGTCATGGCTAGCGATGGTGGCTCAAGGGGAGCTCCTAAGGTGGAAGCTCCTAAGCCCAAGGAATTCTTGGGCAAGAGGGATGCCCAAGAGGTGGAGAATTTCCTTTGGCAAATGGTGAGATACTTAGATTGTATAAATATGATAGACAAGTGGGACAAGGTAAACACAACAACCTTTTACTTTGCAGATATAACAACTTTGTGGTGGTGAAGGTAGCATGCAGATATGCAAAAGGGCATTTGCACCATAAAGACATAGGAGGACTTCAAGAGGGAACTCAAGAGGCAGTTCTTCCTAGAGAATGTGGTGTATGAGGCACGCAAGCAACTGAGGAAACAAAGACACAAGTCCTTTATCCTCGACTATGTTAGGGATTTCACTATGTTGTTGCTGAAAATACCTAACCTAGGGGCAAAAGATGCATTATTCTATTTTGTGGATGGACTCTAAAATTGGGCCAAGTAAGAAGTGCAACGGTGAGGGGCAATGGATGTTGATGAAGCCATTACAATTGCGGAGCCTCTCATCGAATATCAAAGGAGTGAGTCTTTTAAAAATAAGAGCTCCAAGAATAACTCCAACAAAGGTGAGGGAGAAAGAGATAGAGGCCAAAGGAGTCACAACCTGCCTACTAGAAGGGACTACAAGGAGAAGAAACAATCTTTCATGCCTAGAGGAGGATGCTTCATGTGCAAGGGACCTCACCCTATGAAAGATTGTCCAAAATTGGGTTCATTGGCAGCTATGATCGATCAACAAGAGTCTCAAGTAGTCGATGGTCTAACAAAGCAGATTGGTTCTCTATAATTGCTTAACGCTGTTAAGGGCAAATAAGAGCTCCAAGCAATGAATGTTAAATTAATTAATATGAGTGGTACATGTCATTTAAAGTATGACCCAAAATAAAAGGCCTAATATGATGGTCGGTTAGGTATAACGGTAATTTGGATCATCGGGTTTAAAATCCCTCCATTCTCCCTATTAAGGAAAGACGTTACAGGAAGAAAAATATCTTCCTATTTAAGATGACCGTTATAGAAGAGGAGGATTTTCCTTAAAAGGTAACGATTACAAGAAAAGAATAATGTGTGTATATATATATATATACTATTATAGGCCATTCCTGAGAAAAGAAAGGGAAGAGTAGGAGAAAAGAGAGAAGCGTTTAGGAACGAAACGGAAGAGGATTCTCATCTCCACTGCGGGACATCAGTATAATGGACAATGATATGTTGATTTCAATTACAGTTTTTATTGCTAGTATTTGCATAAAGAAAGATCCTGTATTATAGAAATAAGAATTTCATAAAGAGAAATTCTAAAAAAGTTCTAACAATTGGTATCAGAGCAGGTTTGCGAATACTGCAATTTGTTCTCTTTTAATTGTTTATGCCGTAGTTTATTTTATTTTATTTATTTTTGCGTATAATGTAAAACAATACGATGACAGGCGCGAAAAAAATTTTTTTTTGGTATCTTTTCTCATAAACGACGAACGCCGAAACGGTCAGTGTTGAAAGGAAAAACGCTGGCCATAGAGGATGTGTGCCGACGAAACGGCCTGCATCGAAAGGAAAAGGGAAATGATCGGCCACTGGAAACTGTACAGCTACCAAACCCGAACGAATCTGGGTATGGCAGATTGGGCACAAAGGCTGTGTTTTCGTTGTCGGTGGGAGACCAGATCGGTCTGGTCTTAAAGGCGAAACGAGGAGATCACGATCCCGGGTGTCACCGTGGACCCAGATCGCGATCCCGGCAAGCGGCTGCGATTGGGCTCAGCTTCGGAGATCCGACCCGAACGGGTTGGTTCGTCCCACATTCGTCCGTCAAAGGCAACGTAACGGAGAACCAACGTACGGAGTTGGTTGTCGACAGAGACCCTTCGAACGACCGGATCGAGCGTGGGTCCGGACTGCAACGCCGGTCTGGACTCTGCGCCAGTGGTTGAACAGGGGCGACGACGGCAGAAAGGTAGGTGTTGCCGGTGGGGTCACTCGATCGGAGGTAAGGGGTCGTTCGGCGGTAAAGCGTGCTACGCGGCACCGTGGGTCGATTGGCTGGAGGCAACAATAAGGTAATGCTGCCACTGTGAGATCGGAGCATGCTGCGGGTGCCACCGAGGGTCGCTCGGATAGAGGCAGTAGAACAGTGGTGCTGCCACCATGTGTCGCTCGGTCCGAGGGGTGCTACCTGTGTCACTCATTCCGAGGCATGCTGCGGGCAACGCATGAGTCTCTGGTTAGAGGCAGCATATGAGTTGAGTTGTCTACAATATAGTGTTACTGCAGGTCCTCAATTGGTGGTGAAAAAAAAATTTCGAATAGATACCACCGTGTAAAGTGGACCGGTTACTGAAACAATACACCGACGTAGACAATGTTAACTCCCACATAAAATATAATTTAATCTTCATAATTGAAGATTATTGGATTCATGTCAACATAAGTCAAATATTAAAAGCTTGTTAGTCACCAAAGTGGCCTGACTTTGAATGAATTTGAATAGTTGATTGTGAATTTTAATTGTTCATTTTTGGACGCTAATAAAATGTTTTGAAATGAACAACTGTGGTTATTAATTATAAAGTTAGGAGATCATCCAAGGATGGATCATTGCTTGTAATTAATGACACTAAAAGGGATTAATTAATATACTGAGTAAACGTGATTGTATATCTAAAGATGACATTCATGTTAATTTTAGTATGATTAATTGATCTATTAAAGTATATGTAAATTAGCATCATTATTGATTAGAGTTATATATTTGAGGATCACCCAAATCTGAACTTAAATGCATGATTAAAGTTTGTAATGTATCTGAATCCATTAGAGTTTACTCAAAGTATTAACGTATAAATTTGGATTATGTTTGTAGCTTTCAGTAATGTGTTCGCCTTAGGCAATTCGATGATCAAATTCAATGGACTAAACTATGCAGAATGGTCTGAGCATATTCAGTTTCATTTAGGCATATTGGGCTTGGAGTTAGCAATCATTTTGGATGAAAGGCTTGCAGCCATTACAGGGACTAGTACAGAATCTGATAAGTCTTTTTATGAGGCTTGGGTACGGTCCAATAGGTTGAGTTTGAATTTGATGCGGATGACGATAGCTGAAAACATCAAGCCATTGATGCCTAAGACAAAAAATGCGAGGGAATTTCTGATGAGGATTAAGGAATACTCTCAGTCAGATATAACTGATAAATCCATCGTAGGAACCCTAATGAGTGAGTTGACGACCAAGAAATTTGATTGGTCATAGCCTATTCATGATCATGTGACCAGTATGGCTAATCTAGAAGCAAGGTTGAAAACAATGGGCATGGATGTGAGTGAATCATTTCTGGTTCAATTCATCATAAACTCACTGCCTCCTGAATTTGGCCAGTTCCAAGTGAATTATAACACTATTAAAGAGAAATGGAACTTTCAAGAAATTAAGGCCATGTTAGTTCAGGAGGAAGGGAGATTAAAGAAGATGAAGGATCACTTAATTCATCTCATTGTTCATAAGGATGCTAGTGGTAGCAGGTCTAAACCACATAAGAAAGGTAAGAAGAAGGACAAAGCCTCTATAAAAGTCACTGGAGGTCAGATCCAGAAGGATCAGAAATGCTTCTTTTGCAAAAGGATGGGTCACTTCAAGAATGATTACCCAAAAAGAAAGGCTTGGTTCAAAAAGAAAGGTACGTACTATATATCATTATATTTTGAATCAAACATAATTGAAGTGCCCAATAATACTTGGTGGTTAGATTCTGGAGCTACTATTCATGTGTCACATATCATGCAAGGATTCCTTTCAATCCAACCCATAACAGGAACTGAGAAGTTCCTCTAGATGGGAAACAGAATGAAGGCACGAATAGAAGGGATTGAGACGTACAGATTGATCTTGGACACTAAGTGTCATCTGGATCTAGAAAAGTGTCTCTATGTTCCTGAATGTGCTAGAAATTTAGTTTCTGTTGCAAGGTTGGATGAAGAAGGATTTAACCTCAAGATTGGAAATGGTGCTTTTTCATGTATAGACATTCGTACTATTATGGATCTGGTACTTTGATTGATGATTTGTACCATTTTAATCTTGATGCTATGTATGCTGATTCCATATTTCTTCTTGAGCATAGTATAGGTAACAAACGTAATGTGCATGATGAAAGTTCTGCTTTCTTATGGCATCAAAGATTGGGTCATATATCCAAAGAAAGGATATTGAGGTTGATGAAAGGTGATGTACTACCTCAATTGGATTTTACTGATTGGGATGTATGTGTTAATTGTATAAAAGGGAAACAAACAAAACATACATCAAAGAACCTATCTATGAGAAGCAATAAGCCTTTAGAATTGATACACACTGATGTTTGTGGCCCGTTTGATATCCCAACATGGGGTGGTGAGAAATATTTCATCACCTTTATAGATGACTACTCACGGTATTGTTACTTGTATCTACTGCATGAAAAGTCCCAGTCAGTAAATATCCTAGAGGTGTTTATTAATGAAGTGGAAAGGCAGTTAAATAGAAAAGTAAAAGTGATTAAGTCAGATAGGGGTGGTGAATATTATGGAAAATTCAATGAAAGTGGACAATGTCCTGTTCCATTTGCAAAACTTCTTGAAAGTCGAGGCATATGTGCACGGTATACAATGCCTGGTACACCACAACAGAATGGTGTAGAGGAAAGGCGGAATCGCACACTTATGGATATGGTTAGGAGCATGTTGAATTACAGTACTGTTCCTTTATCCTTGTGGATGCATGCATTGAGAACTGCTGCATATCTGCTGAATAGGGTTCCTAGTAAGGCTGTCCCTAAAACTCCTTACGAGTTATGGACAGAGAGAAAACCCAGTTTGAAAAACCTTTATGTTTGGAGTTGTCCAGCAGAAGTAAGGATATACAATCCACATGAAGGAAAGCTTGATGCGAGAACCATTAGTGGTTACTTCATTGGCTGTCCTGAAAAGTCCAAAGGGTATAGGTTCTACTACCCTAACCATAGTACTAGAATAGTTGAGTCTGGTAATGCTCAGTTCATTGAAAATGGCCAGTTCAGTGGGAGTGGGGAATCACGAAAGGTGGATATTAAAGAATTACAAAATGAAAGATCCATAGTGAATACTCCTACTCACGTCGGTATCCCCACACCCAGTGTTTCTACTCAAATTGTTATTCCTTATATTGCATCACAGTCGTGTGACATGCAAGGACAATAAATTGATACTCGAAACACGCAAAGTGAACACATAAAAGATGAACCAAGTGGCAATGTTCAATTTACAAATGAACAAGTGATGCCACAAGAAATGGCATTACAGAGGTCTATAAGACAGAAAAGGCCAGCAGTTTCAAATGATTATGTGGTTTACTCACTTGAGCATGAATCAAAATTGAGCATTGATAAAGATCCAGTCTCATTTAAACAAGCCATGGAATGTAATGATTCTGAAAGGTGGTTCAATGCTATGAAGGAAGAGATGAAATCGATGGATGTAAACCAAGTCTGGGAGTTAGTAGAGTTACCTGAAGGATCAAAACGAGTTGGCTGTAAGTGGGTCTTCAAGGCCAAGCGAAACTCGAACGATAACATCGAAAGGTATAAGGCCAGACTTGTTGCCAAAGGTTTCACTCAAAGGGATGGTGTTGATTATAAGGAGACTTTCTCTCCAGTTTCTAAGAAAGACTCCTTAAGAATTATTATGGCTTTGGTGGCTTATAATGATCTAGAGCTCCACCAAATGGATGTAAAGACCACTTTTTTAAATGGTGACTTGGAAGAGGAAGTGTATATGGACCAACCTGAAGGTTTCATCACCACTGGGCAAGAAAATTTGGTATGTAAATTAAAGAAATCGATATATGGACTGAAACAAACCTCCCGATAATGGTATATTAAGTTTAATAATACCATTATGTCATACGGTTTTGTAGAAAACACCGTTGATCGGTGTATCTATATGAAGGTCAGTGGGAGTAAGTTCATTATATTAGTCCTATATGTCGATGACATTCTTTTGGCTGCTAATGACATAGGTTTGTTACATAACGTAAAGAGATTTCTCTCTAAAACTTTTGAAATGAAAGATATGAATGAGGCATTTTATGTGATAGGAATAGAAATATTCCGTGATAGATCACAAAGATTGTTAGGATTGTCTCAGAAATGCTATATCAATAAAGTATTAGAGAGATTTAGAATGGAAAATTGCTCAACAGGAATAGTTCCAATTCAGAAAGGAGACAAGTTCAGTGAATTACAATGTCCAAAGAATGATTTGGAACAGAAAGTGATGGAATCAGTTCCCTATGCATCACTGGTTGGAAGCCTGATGTATGCACAAACATGTACTTGGCCAGACATCAGTTTCGCAGTTGGAATGTTAAGTCGATGTCAAAATAATCCTGGAATAGATCATTGGAAAGTCGGAAAGAAAGTACTTAGGTACTTACAAGGCACCAAAGATTACATGCTTACTTATAAAAGATCAAGTCATCTTGAAGTAGTAGGCTACTCGGATTCAGATTATGTTGGATGTGTAGACTCGAGGAAATCTACATTTGGTTACATGTTTCTCCTAGCTAGAGGAGCAGTTTCCTGGAAAAGCGGGAAGCAGTTTATCATTGCTACTTCCACTATAGAGGCTGAATTTGTAGCATGCTTTGAGGCTACTATTCATGCATTATGGTTGCAGAATTTTATCTTAAGGCTTGGTTTGGTCGACAGTATAGAAAAGCCGTTAAGAATTTACTGTGATAATTCCGTAGCAGTCTTCTTCTCTAAGAATGATAGGTATTTTAAAGGTGCAAAACATATGGATTTGAAATACCTATCTGTTAAAGAAGAAGTGAAAAACCAAAGAGTATCCATTGAGCATATTGGCACTGAATTGATGATAGCGGACCCGTTAACTAAAGGTTTGCCACCGAAAACATTTACTGGACACGTTGATCGGATGGGCATTATAGATAGGTCCTCATACGCTTGAAAGCCAATATTTAGGATGCTCATATCATTGTGACACTCGTGAATTCAATTAAAGTTATGGTTTTTCTTGTGTTTTGTTATCTCTGTTTAGATGTATACAATTATGGTTTATGAGATAACTAATAGCATATATGAGAATGATAGTTTAAAGTTTCAATGTTCCTCAGTAAAGTTATTATGAATTATGATGATTATGTGATACATGGAAGGAATCATGTCGCCCTAAGACGTGTGACCGCCATGATCCAATCATTTAATTCAATCAAGCATTATGATTTGATGATCTTTAAGAATTGTGCACACTTAATTGTTATTGATTCATCAAGTCATGAGATGGCCCAAGTGGGAGATTATTAAATTAATTAACATGAGTGACACATGTCATTTAAAGTATGACCCAAAATAAAAGGTCTAATATGATGGTCGGTTAGGTATAACGGTAATTTGGATCATCGGGTTTAAAATCTCTCCACTCTCCCTATTAAGGAAAGACGTTACAGGAAGAAAAATATCTTACTATTTAAGATGACCGTTACAAAAAAGGAGGATTTTCCTGAAAAGGTAACGGTTACAGGAAAAGAATAATGTGTATATATATATATATATATATACTATTACAGGCCTTTCTTGAGAACTCAACCATCAGAGAGAAAACGTAAAGAAAAGAAAGGGAAGAGTAGGAGAAAAGAGAGAAGCATTCAGGAACGAAACGGAAGAGGATTCTCATCTCCACTACGAGACATCAGCATAATGGACAATGGTATGTTGATTTCAATTACAGTTTTTATTGCTAGTATTCGCATAAAGAAAGATCTTGTATTATAGAAATAAGAATTTCATAAAGAGAAATTCTAGAAAATTTCTAACAATGAAAGGTAAGGGACTGATGTTTGTAGATGTACAGATAAATGGATAGCATGCCCAAGTCATGATTGACACGGGCGCTACTCACAACTTCATCACCAATGAAGAAGCTAAACGGCTTGGTCTCTCTATAACCAATGGTGGGGGTTGGCTTAAAACCATCAATGCTGGTGCCAAGCCTTTAAGTGGGGTTGCCTGAAATGTACCAATGTGTCTTGGTCCATGGAGAGGTGTAGTGGATTTCTCAGTGGCGCATATGGGTGATTTCAAGGTTGTACTCGGCATGGGCTTCCTTCGTAAGGTACAAATTGTTCCTATGCCATATTTAAACTCTGTGTGTGTGCTTAAGAAGGAGGCCCCGTGTATGGTTTCAGCCACCTCGAATGTCGGTCATAGGAAAATCCTATCTACAATGCAAGCAAAGAAAGGCCTCAAGTAAGGGGAAGTCATATACCTGGCAACGATTATGACTAGTGAACCCTTCGGCCCTCTAGAGGTAGACCTGCCCTAGAAGATTAAAGACATCCTTGAAGAAAACAAGGATGTCATGCCTCCTGAGCTGCCTAAGTAACTTCCTCCAAGGATAGAAGTTGACCACAAGAGAGAACTGGAACCAGGGTCTAAACCACCTTGTATGACCCCTTATCGCATGTCGCCTATCGAACTTGAGGAGTTAAGGAGGCAGCTAACTAGTTTACTTGATGTGGGTCAAATTCGACCATCAAAAGCTCCCTACTGCGCCCCAGTTCTATTCCAGAGCAAGCACGATGGTTCACTATGTATGTACATCGACTACAAGGCACTCAATAAGATTACAGAAAAGAATCGATACCCCATTCCTCTCATTCCTGATTTGTTTGATAGATTAGGGTGAGCCAAGTGGATTACAAAGGTGGACTTGCATTCCGGATACTATGAAGTTCGTATTGCAGAAAGGGACGAGGCAAAGACCACCTGTGTTAGCTGCTATGACTCCTTTAAGTGGTTGGTGATGCCCTTTGGACTAACACCCCTGCCACTTTCTCCACACTCATGAACCAGATTTTTCAGCCATTTTTGGACCAATTTGTAATGGTATACTTGGACAATATCCTTATCTACAGTGAGACTCTTGAAGACTATGTAGACCACCTACAAATCGTGTTCAAGCTTTTGCAGGACAATGAGCTTTACATAAAGAGGGAGAAGTGCACTTTCGTGGCACGAGAAGTGCACTTTCGTGGCACGAGAAGTACACTTCCTTGGTCATGTGGTGGGGAATGGATGAGGAGAAGGTTCGGGCCATCCAAGATTGGGAATCACCAAAGAATGTGTCTCAATTGTAATCATTCCTTGGTCTAGCCAACTATTATCGGTGATTCATTGAGGGATACTCAGCGCGAACGGCTGCCCTAACCTATTTGTTGAAGAAAAACCAGTCATGGGAATGGATAACTTAACAATAAATGACCTTTGAAGGGTTAAAGGTTACGGTAAGTAAAAAGTCTATTCTTGTTCTCCTTGAATTTACTAAGACATTTGAAGTCCACACCGATGCTTTCGACTTTGCTATAGGAGGGGTCCTAATGCAAGGACATCCTGTGGCTTATAAGAGTCGAAAATTGAATGACACCGAACGAAAGTACACGGTGCAAGAGAAGGAGATGACTACCATTATACATTGTCTTCATACTTAGCGCCATTATCTATTGGGTTCTTAATTTGCGATCAAGACAAACAATGTGGCCACTAGCTACTTCCAAACTCAAAAGAAGCTAACCCTGAAGCAAGCTAGGTGGCAAGACTACTTGGCTGAGTTTGATTATACGTTGGAATATAAACCAGGTAAAGCCAACATAATCATTGATGCCTTAAGTCACAAAGCTGAATTGGCAGCCATCTCTCGCGTAAAAGGGGATATCAAAGACCTAATCCGAGAAGGGCTTAAGCATGATCCCATGGCTAGACAACTTACCGACCTTGCTATCAAGAGGGGGACAAAAAGGTTTTGGGTAGAGGATGACCTAGTTTATACCTGATGGAGGCGACTTTATGTGCCAAAATGGGGGAATATAAGATGCCCCCTCATTAAGGAGAGCCATGACACCAAGTGGGCAGGTCACCCATGCATAAAAATTACGTGGGCATTGTTGGAGGCCACATACTATTAGCCTCAATTGAGGGATGAGGTTGAGATATATGTTTGAACATGTCTTGTATGCCACCAATTACCTAGAGGCTTATTGGAACCGTTACCCATACCTCAAAGGCCTTGGGAGACCATTACAATGGACTTCATTTCTGCATTACCTAAGTCAGAAAGGTCAGGGTCGATCCTAGTGGTCGTGGATCACTTTTCAAAGTACGGGACATTCATCCCTGCCCCAACTAATTGTACAGCTAAAGAGGAGGCACGACTATTCTTTAAGAATGTGGTAAAATATTGGGGGTTGCTACACTACATTATAATTGATCGTGATCCTCATTTCACTGGTCAACTGTGGATGAGTTGTTCAAGCTCTTGGGGACTAAGTTGCATTTCTCCATAAGTTTTCACCTTTAAATAAACGACCAAACTGAGAGGGTGAATGCTCTTTTAGAGTGTTATCTTAGGCACTTTGTAAATGCCAACCAAAAGGATTGGGGGAAACTCCTGGACGTGGCTCAATTTTCTTACAATTTACAAAAGAGTGAGGTGATCGGGAGAAGTCCCTTTGAGTTGGCGACTAGGCAACAACCTTTAACGCCCTACAGTGTGGATACAGATTCGTCAACCAGAAGCTCAGGAGCCCTAAAGATGGCCAATTCATGGAAGGAACAAGCCGACATAGCCCATTCCTACCTTGACAAGGCAGCTAAGAAGATGAAGAAATGGGTAGACAAGAGAAGATGACAAGTTGAGTTTGCTGTTGGAGACAAGGTAATGGTCAAAATCTTGCCCCAACAATTCAAAACTTTCCATTCTGTCCATAAGGGTCTAATAAGGAGGTATGAGGGACCTTATTCAGTCTTGGGAAAGGTTGGTAAGGTCTCTTAGAAATTGGATTTGCCCTAAAACTTAAAAATCCACCCTATCTTCCATGTGAGTATGCTCAAACCATTCAAGGAAACCAGGAAGACCTTAGACATGGAGTATCCATTAGAGCTCCCTCGATTGTGGTAAAGTCCTATGACAAACAGGTCGAAGAAGTGCTTGGCAAACGGGTTGTTCAAAAACATGGTATACCACCAAGCACTCAATACCTGATCAAATGGAAGGGATTGCCCAAGAGTGAAGCAACATGGGAAAGCAAAGAGGATATGTGGTAATTTCAACACCAACTTCAAGAATACAAAGACTTGACAAGGGCATCGAAGGATTAGGTGGGGGAGAGTGAAACACCCTAGAATGTTCTAGGGGAGCCTAGAGGCTTACTAGGACCCTAGAACATTCCACCTTATTTCATATTGTTTTAGAATTCTCTTGATTAGGAGGACTTGTATAGATCCTTGTAGAATTCTCTAGATCTTTGATTGTAGCCGTGAGATTAAATGAATCCTAGCCATCCATTTAAGAGGTAGAGTTATACATAAAGGGGATTAGCCTCAAGGGTAGAAGGTATCCAATTCACTTGTATTCTATCTCAAGTATAATATAATGTTTCCTTTCTCTCATCATTCTCTCTTGTGTTTTTTATAGTGCTCTACTTTCTCTTCACTATCGAAAGGGGAAGGCTGACTTAGCTTCTATGAAAGGCGTAAGGAAAGCTAAGTGCCACATGATCGTGAGGGAAATTCGTATGTCTGTGATAGTATGCTAGAGTAATAGGCCTATAATAAAGAGGAATATGAGGCAAAAGTTTAGGGGGAGACTCTATTAAGAAAGGAGATAGCCTTAAGTGAAAAGAAGTCATATTCCACTAAGAAACATATTTAATATGTTGGAAGAAATTTGTAGAAGATGTGAAAAGGCTAGACATATTGCTAAGGAATGCTTGACATTGCTGCCTTGTTAAAGAATGCAAAGGAAAACACCTACATATGCTCCTACATTCAGCCAAAGAAGAAGAGGAGGAAGGGATATGACAATGGTTGTGGAAATAGCTTTAAAAGTTTCTAAGAAAGAAAAGCAATGGATCCTGGACAATGGTTGCTCTTCACACATGATAGGAGACTTCAAGGTGTTGAAGGAAGTGGTAATATATAATGGAGGGTCAGTTACATTTGGTAATGATGGTGCTTTAAAGATTAAAGGTGTTGGTGTTATTGAAATTGGTGCAAAAAAGGTGAAATCAGAAGAAGTGCTTTATGTTGAAAGGTTAAAACACAATCTAATCAATATTAGTCAACTTTATGATGATGTGCATGAAGTTACTTTTAGCAAGAATGGATACATAGTAAAATGATTAAGTGATGATGCTGTTCTTATAAAGGGAGAAAGAACAAATAGAAACTTATACCAAGTTTCTAGCAGAAAAAACACACGCTACATGAGCTCCAAAGATGAGAATTTGTTATGGTATAAGAGGTTGGGACCTCTTAGACAAAAAAGGCTAAACAAATTATCCAAAAATAAAGTTGTGAAAGATATATCTGAGTTGTGAAGAGAAAGAAACACCATTTGTAGCACTTCTCAAAAAGGGAAAATGGTGAATGCTAAAAATATGGAGATTCAAACAAAAAAGCCATTAGAGCTTATTCATTTGGATGTCTATGGTCTTATGAGACAAAAATCATTAAATGGTGATAAGTACTTCATTTCTTTTATTGATGATTTTACAAGAATGACTTGTATTATGTTCTTAAAACATAAATCAGATGCTCTCAATAATTTCAAGAGTTATAGAAGGTTGGTTGAAAATCAGTTGGGGATAAGAATTAAAAGACTCAGGATAGATAATGAGATAGAATTCACTTGCAGTGAATTTAAAAATTATTTGAAGAAGCAAAGAGTGAAGCATGAATATATTAGTCCCTACACACCTTAACAAAATAGAGTGATTAAAAGAAAGAATAGAAACCTAGTGGATATAACAAGGACCACGTTGGCTAACCATGGTACCTTACATGGTTACTAGAGAGAGGCTATCATTACCACTACTTATATTCAAAACATATGCTTGATGAGACCATATATAAAGAAGACACCCTATAAGTTGTGGAATGGAAGGAAGTCAAGTGTAAAACATTTTAAAATATTTGAAAGCCCATATCTCATTAAAATCAAAGGCAAGAATTTTGGAAATTTTGATGAGAAGGTTGATGAAGGCATATTCTTAGGCTATGTACCAAATGGAAGAGGCTTCAAATGTTACAACAAAAGGTTACAAAAAATTGTGGACAACTTTGATGTTAAAGTGATTGAAGATGGTTCCATAATGCAATTACAACACAAGGAAGCTGAAGATGTTATGTGTGATAATGAAAAGGAATCTGAAAGTGATAAATCAAAGGTTGTTCAACATAAAAAAGACGTTGATTCTCAAATTACCAATGATGAAGAAGAATCATGGCATTCCCAAACTAATAGAAGAGTTGAAGTTAAAGTTAAGGCTAAAAACATTATTGGAAGCAAAGAGGATTCTGTGTAGACTAAGAGAAGACTAAAAGGTGGTGAACAAACCTCATTGATTTTTAAAGTTGAACCCAAGTTAGTAGAAGAAGTATTAAAGTACAAGGAATGAGTGTGTGTTATAAATGAAGAGCTTAATCAAATTTAAAGAAAAACAACAATTGGTGTTTAGTTACTAGACCTAAAGGAAAAAACATCATTAAAACCAAGAGGGTGTTTAGAAATAAGCTTAATGAAAATGGTAAGGTTGTAAGAAACAAGGCAAGACTTGTTTGCAAAGGTTACTCATAAGTAGAAGGTGTTAATTTTGAAGAGACCTTTGCTTTTGTGGCCATACTTAAAGCAATTAGAATATTCATGGCCATTGTTGCTTAAAGAAATTACAAAGTTTATCAAATGGATGTAAAGTCTACATTTTTGAATGGAGAGCTTGAAGAAAAGCTATTTATTAAATACCCTGATGGTTTTATACTTGATCATGATGGTTCAAGTGTGTGCAAATTGAAAAAGGCTTTATACAACTTAAAACAAGCTCCATGAACATGTTATTCCAAGCTAGATACATGCCTTAAAGATATGAAGTTCAGAAAATGGAATGTGGATAGCAACTTGTATATAAAGCAAGATAAACAAGGCCAATTAATTATTGTGGTTAATGTTGATGACATAATTTTTGTTGTTGAAAAAGAGGCCCTTTACATTACTTTTGCTGATTAGACGAAGAAGAAGTTTGAGATGTTTATGTTAGGTGAAATGAAATTCCTTTTAAGGTTACGAGTTGCAAAGTAAGGCTAAAAGTTTCCTCTCCCAAGAAAAACATGCCTATGAGTTGTTAAAAAGGTTTGGGATGGAGAATTCTAAAGAAGTAAGCACTCCTATCACTGTTGGAACAAAGTTAAGCAAAGATTAATAAGGCAAAATGGATGATTAGAAGGAATATAGAAAGTTGATTGGAAGTTTATTGTATTTGACAACATCAAGGCTTGATTTTGTTTTTGATGTAACACTTTATGCTAGATTTCAAAGTGAGCCCATGGAATCTCACCTTATGGTTGTTAAAATAATTCTGAGATATGTGAAAAACACAACAAATTATGGACTACTTTATGATAAAAGTGGACAACTTAATTTATATAGGTAACAGATGTTGATTGCACTAAAAATTATGATGACAAAAGGTTAATGTTAGGTGGTGCATTTTTATTTAGGCAGTAGATATGTTTCATGGTATAGTAAGAAAATTTAGTGACTTTAAGTACTGTGGAAGTTGAATATATGGCTACTACTCAGGCTTGTACTCAAATGCTATTGATGAAACAACAACTTGAAGATTTGAAGGTGGATGTGCAGCTACCATTACTGATTGGTTATGACAACTAAAGTGTCATCAATTTATCAAAGAATCATGTCTAACACTCTAAATCTAAACATATTGAAATCATGTACCACTTCATTATAAAAAAAATGGAGAAAAATAAAGTAAAGTGTTGTGGCATAAAAAAATTGGGACATATTGGACAAAAAGGGGCTGAATTAGTTGTCCAAAAATGAAGCTGTGGGGGTTGGTTGAACACATAAGGTTAGCCTTAACTTTTGGAACATCTCTTTTGATAGAGTTTTGGTGAATATATCGGCAAATTGCTTTATGGTAGGCACATGCTCCAACTTTACTTCATTTTTCTCCACTTTTTCTTTAATAAAGTGGTACTTGATTTTAATATGTTTAGTTCTTGAGTATTGGACAAGATTCTTTGACATATTGATGATACTTTGGTTGTCATAACCAATCAACAAGTAGTGACTTGTAGAATCAGCAGTAGGTGAATCAAAATTAGCAACTTGTAGAACTAGCAGTAGGGCAGGCAGTATCAGTATGGGAAGAGAACTTACCAAGGTAGCAATTGAGGTAGCACTAACAACAAAGGAAGGAGAAGATCCATGTTTTGCACAAACAACCTGTGTCTTTTCCATCACGTCAATATGCTTGCTTTGAAGTTCAAACACAATTTTCTTCTTCTTTACTACCTTTTTATTTGGCTTTTTGATATAACCAAGGCCTTTCTTCCCTATAGAATGAGGTCTTTCTTTGCTTAAACACTCATCCATTTTTTGGTAGTATCTTCCTTGATGGCATTTGCTAAAGCCAACTCTCCTCTCACTTACAAGGCCTGTATAAAGCTTTTCTTCATGCTTAAACACTCTTCTTGTTGTGCCATGAAACACATCTATTGCTTAAATAAAATGCACCACCTGACGTTAACCTGATATCATCACAATTTTTAGCCCAATCAGCCTTTGTATACACATATAATTAAGGTGTCAATTTCTATCATAAAACAACCCATAATTTGTTATGCCTTTTACATAGCTTGAAATTCTCTTAGCAGTTATAAGATGAGATTCCTTGGGCTCAATTTGAAATTTGGCATAGAGTGATAAGCCTGCTGGCTACTGCAACTCCTCTTTCGGTTAGTGTGATTACCTCCTTATTTAGTGGTTGTAATCACCTTTTGGTTGGCTACACCTCTCTTTGTTACTACACCTTTCTTGGTTGGCTGTACCTCTCGTTAGTGCTACACTCTTGGCCGACTATTGCTGCACCTTTCTTGGTGGTTGCCTCTTTTTTTGCCATTCTCTCTTTACAGCTGATTGGCCTTTTTCTTTTTTGTAGCACACATACATCTTGAAAGATGCATAGATGTGTTTATAGGCTTTAAGATTTAAGATTGCATAATCATTAAGGGTTAGCATGATTCCTAAGGATTGCTTTAAATCAAAGGCCAAATTTGATTCCTAAAATTTAGAGTTAATGGTCAACTTTGACTCATTGATCTCAAAGTTAACCTACCATCAACAGTATTGACTAATGACTTATCTACATCTTAACAACATTCAAAACATCAAATCAATAGAAACAAATGTGTAAGATGCTATTGACAATAAATACAATATTAGCCATCAAAGATGGACTCAACATAAAGCTGGAGTATATGCCTACAGCAGAGCAAGTTGCAAATATATTTACCAAACCCTTGTTAAGAGATGTTTTAGAAGTTAAGGATGACCTTATGTGTTCAACCACCTTTTAGAGGTTAAGGTATGCCTTTAACCCCTTTCCCCTTCCTTTTTCTATTATTCTTTGGATTCATTGTCAAAAGGGGAGATATTTTGCATAAATCCAAAAAGAGTATATATTGATCAAATGGGAAAGTAGCTTGATAAATCCAAAGGGGAAAATCAAATAAAGGGGGAAAAATTGTCAAGGGGGAAAAGTTAAAAAAAAAAAAAAGGAGTTAAAGGTTGTTTCCAATTGGTATCATGCTCACTTACAAAAAGGGAGATGTATATTTTAAAGGGAGTTGTGAATGTCAAAAGCTATTACTTGTGCTTAATTGCTAATTTTTGGATTTAATATGATGCTAACAAATCTAAAGGGGGAGATTGTTAAGCTCATCTTTGATAGTTAATGTTGGATTTGTTATCAACATCTTCTATATTTTTCCTTATTGATTTGATGTTGTGAATGCTATTAAGATGCAAAGAGATCGTTTATCAAAACCGTTAATGGTAGGTCAACTCTAAATTCAATGAGTCAATGTTGACCGTTGACCCTTAATTTTAGGAATCAATGCTGATTGTTGATTATAAGGCAACTTTTGGGAATTAATGCTAACTGCTAATTATAGGGCAACTCTTGTTAATTAATGTTGACCGTTAATGATAGGGTAATCCTAAACTCAAGGTTTATATATATATCTATGCAGCTATCAAGAGAAGTGAGTTCTATAAAAGAGAAGAGAGAGCATGGCAAATGAGTTCTACAGAAAATAAGAGAGAGAATGACAAAGAGTGTTTTGCAGAAAACATAAAGGGCTTAATAAAGAAGAAAAAAAAAACATGTTTTGCAAAAAACATAAAGGGCTTGATAAAAAAAGAAAAAAATGTGCTCTGTAGAAAACATAGAGAGCTCAAAAGAAGGAAGCAATAGCAGCACCAAAAAAGAAAGGAGAAAGAGTAGCGGTAACCAAAAGGAGAGATAATAGTGGCAACTAGGAGGAGAGATAGTAGCGGCAACAAGGAAGAAAGTTTACAATAGCAAAAGCAGATTGTAGTAGCAAAAGTAGCTTGTAGCAATAAAAATAACTTGCAACAATAAAAAAGAAAGAGAAAGTGCAAGGTAGAAGTAGGTAGCAATTGTAGAAAGAAGGAGGCAACAACTATAGAAAAAGGAGAGACTTACAAAACTTGAGAAGAGAAAACAACAATGAAGGAGAAGATTCTTTTTTTGCAATAGCATCTTGTGCATATTAAGTGATATTTCTTAGGGAAGTTTTGTCATAAACTTTTTAACTACTTCTTGAAAAAGGGTGGAAGACCCTTGGAGTGATCAAGAGATCAATCCTTTGAGTGATTGGGAGATTAACTCTTTAAGTGTTCAAAAGATCATTGTAAGTGGTTAAGGTGTGATCCTTCCATGACATCAGCTATATCCCTTGATAACAAAAGTGGATTATGTGATTTAGGAGTGATCCTATCACATCGTGGACGTAACTCACACATTGTGGATAAACCATATAAAAATTTTGTGTGTTCTTGGGTACTTGTGCTTGCTTGATATCCATATGGCTGTTCTCACATAAAAAAGCAAGATAAAAAAAAATTGGATCAACTTTAATAGGTCATAATAGTTTAATCTAGATAGATTTATAAAGAGTGAGCATCTCACACTGATTCACCCCCTCCCCTTCTTAGTGTGAGACCCACGAAGGTCCTCATTAGTTTCCCACCTCTTTTCAAAAAAGTACATATAGAGATTATGAAAAAACCTCCTTTGAGAAAGATCTCTTCATATGCACAAGCTGCTGTGGCAGAAAATTGATCTTCTCCTTTCTTTCTATTGCTCTTTATTTTCTTTCTGTCAAGTTTATCTACTCTTTCTTTGTCATGTTTCTCCTTTCTGTTGTTCTTACCTTTTTTTCCATTCTCATATCTCTGTTATTCTCCCCTTTCTACCATTCTTACTTTTTTATTGTTCTTTACCCTCTCTTTGTTTTGTTGTTTTCTCTCTTATCAGCTATATAGGTATTTATATGCCTTAAGTATAGGATTACCCTACCATTAACTGACAACATTGGTTCCTTAAATTTAGGATTGCCCTATCATCAATGATCAACATTGATTCCTCGAATTTAGGATTACTTTACCATCAATAGTTAGCATTGGTTCCTTTTGGAGTATAAAAGCTGTTAATAAGGTAAGCAGTAGCAGTTTCACTGGGGTATTTCAATTTATACTTCAACATCATCAACTATCACATGAGTAAAATAGAGAATAGCCAAACAAAATTCACAATAAAGAGAGATGCCATCATTTATCTGAGAGAAAGAGAAAGCTTTCATTTTTTATGGGGTATATCCTCCCTCTAATTGAGTAATTACCCTTGAACTCATACCCAATAAGTGACTTGCAATGTCATTGCTAAATGTAATGCTAGATGAAGTAACAACACATATTTGGATGATGATATTCTCTTTCCCAATGAAAGGCTACTTCAAGAAGTCAAGCTTTTGAAGTAAGACCGACCAAGACATAAGTATTGCAAAACATAGCAAGTCAACAACCATGCTGAGAGAAGGAATAATGCCGGTGGTGAGATTGAGCTTGCACACAATAGTGTTGAACAATATGCTCAAGAAAAGGCTAATCGCTAAAGCCTTGAACATTATCTGCTTTTTCCAAGGCGGCACCTCCGTTATCATGAATTCTTACTCCACTATTAGCTCCTCCTTAATGTCAACCATTACCAGGCTATTTAGTCCCACTGCTTCTCTCCTTCTTTTCATCGATTTTCCTTTTTGGGAATGAGAGTATGTCGTCTTACTTAACTCTTGAATAAATTAGTTGCCAACACTTTGTAAATGTAGCAAACACATATGAAAGACACTCATAACATCAAATTAACAAGGACAAATATATAAGATGCTGTTAACAACAAATCCAACATTAGTCATCCAAGATGGGCTCAACATTTTATGAACTATGTATGGGTAAATTGTAAGTGTTATAGTGTATAAAAGGATGTATTTTGAAAAAATAGGGTATAACTACCATAATTTACACTTGGCATTTTATTATACAATAGCATTATGATGGGATCAAAAGAGATTATTATTGTCATTTATGCAAAAATGATTAATAGATTCTAATTAGGTTAAGTAAGAGAATGTTATAATATTTTCAATTAATAAGTGCAAAATATTTTAGAATAATATTCTTATTATGAAATTAATTATAATGTGGTCTAATTAGTAAGAATCAATTTCATACATTATTGTATTATTAAGGATTATAATTTTAAGTTAAATTTGAGTATTAATGAAAATGTCTAATTTTAAATCACACTATATGTGTATGGGTATATATATAACAAGCGCTTTCTTTTTTGAATATCTACAAAAATTCCATCTAAAGCATGTGATTATAAAAAAGGTTAGGACAGAGAAATTGGTTATTAGTTTAAGGTAATCTCTTTAATCATGTAAATTCATTATCAGGGGATCAACTATTTTAGTGATTGGGAGATCATTGTAAGTGGTTAAGGAGTGATCCTTCCACAACATCAACTATATTTCTTGATAACAATAGTGGATTATGTGATTTAGGAGTAATCCTATAATGCAATTCACACATTATGGATAAGCCATATAAAAATTTTGTGTGTTCTCAGGTGCTTGTACTTGCTTGATATCCATATGATTGTTCTCACATAAAGAAGCAAGATAAGAAAAATTGGATCATCAACTTTAATAGGTCACAGAGGTTTAACCTGGATAGATTTATAAAGAGTAAGCATTTCACACTGATTCACCCCCTTCCCTATTCAGTGTGAGACTTAAAAAGGTTCTCATCAAGTGGTATCAGAGCTTGGTTCCTCTGTTAATCAATTCTATTTGCTTCGATCTAAAATAGTTTTATTGTTACTATGAATCTTTACATCTACTGTTTGTTAATATTATGGAGAGCATGAACAATGTTAATAGCAAAGGCATTCCCACTTTGGATGGACAAAATCATCAGTTATGGAAGAATAGAATGATCTTATATCTGATCTTATTTGGATTGAATGTGTTTGAATCTATTGTTAGTGGTTTCACCCCTATTGCTAAATGTGTTGCTATGACACCTACTAATAAGAAGAATGTTAAGTGTGATAAAAAGGTAAGAAATGCCTTATATGCCTCCTTATCAAACAAAGAATTCACCAAAGAGATGGGTGCAACACAACCAAACAAATGTGGAACAAATTGAAGAATATTTATAAAGAAGATAAGGTTATGAAGGAAACCAAGTTACAAATCTAGAAGAGCAGATTTGGAGACATAAAGATGTTGAATGATGAATCTATAAATGCCTGCTTTACAAGAGTAAATGAAATTATATGCTCTATTAGAGGCTATGGAGAGATTGTGGTCAAGAAGATACCTAGAACTTTATCGAAAGCTTTTAATGCTAAATTTTCGTTCATAAAAGATAGATATTTGGATAAACTACCCTTGGATGATTTATATAGCATATTAATGGCTTACAAAATAAGAATAAACTCAATGAAGAAAGAATAGAAGCCTAAAGTAGAGAAGGAATTGGCTTTCAAGGAAATGAAGAAATTAAAGATTAAAGAACAAGAAAAAGAATCTGACAACAACTTTGAAGTTGAAGATGGTGATACTAAACTTGATAAAGTCATGACATATATCACCAAAAATATGAGGAAAGGAAAAGGGAAAATTATCCTTGAAGTGCTTTAGTTGTGGAGCAATTGGGCACTTTGCCATGGAGTACTTAAAAGAAAAGAAGTAGACAATGATAATGATGATAAACTGGCTCCAAGGAGGAGAACAAAGAAATCTAGCTATTTTAAAGTTGGAAATTTAAGTGCCAAAGGGAAAAAGGAATTGTTCAAATACAAAAAAAGAAATTTCTAGAGCAAATTGGATGAAGAAGATTTTGAAAAAAAAGCTGATAATGATTCTAATAATGATGTTATACAAAATATGTTGGTTACATAGGTAGATATTGAACAAGAATCCTTAAGTGATATGGAATCAGTTGAAAAGGAAGAGAATGAGATGATGCAATAACTTGAGAATGAATTAAGAGCTTGTTTACATAAAAACAGCAAGTTAGAAAAAGAGGTAAAGCATCTCAAAAAGCTAAATAAAAATTTTGTTGTTAATAAATATAATCTCCAAGTGAAAGAAAAAAAGTTTGAAGTAAAAAAGAATGAGTACTTGAAAAGAATTGAGGAGTTGTATAATTAAGGTAGAGCAAGGCAAGATACACGAAGATCTTGGCGCTAAGGTGATTGTACAAGAGCAAAAAGTATTGATTTTTCAAGGCAAGCTCTATTAGGCTAAATCTGAATTGAAGATGTATGAAGAAAGCTTTATGCAGATTGTGGAAGTAAAAAGAGAGTCCTTTTCAACAAATGCTATTAAGAAGGATGCTACTAAAAAGTTGAATGAGTGTTTAAGCAATCAAAGACCTCATTCCATGGGGAGAAAGGACTTAGTTATTTTGAAAAGTCGAATGAGAGGGTAACATAAAAGAAGAAAATAATGTTTGTGCTTGAAAGCAAACATAATGACATTATAGTGAAGAGAAACCAACCCAAGTTAAAATGGATTAAGAAAGATGTGATGGAAACTCCTATCTAAAAAAGACAAGTTGTCAAAGATGGAAAGAAGGTTTGCCATAACAGTTGCTGAAGTTAGGAGATATTAACTTAATGAAAGAAGAAAATTTAAATTTGAAAGATTTTGCTAGAGCTGTAGTAAGTATGGGTACAAAGCTAGTGTGTGCTAGAGTAATGGGCCTATAATAAAGAGGAATGGGAGGCAAGGGTTTAAAGGGAAACTTTATTAAGAAAGAAGACAGCTTCAAGTGAAAAGAAGTTATATTTCACTAAGAAAAATTTGATATGTTGGAAGAAATCTCTAAAAGATGCAAAAAGGTTGGACATACTACTAAGGAGTGCTTGGCATTTCTCCCTGATCAAAGAGTGTAAAGAAGAACACTTACCTATGCTCTTATATTTGGCCAAAGAAGAAGAAGAGGAAGGGAAATGACCATAGTTGTAAAAGTTACCTTAAAAGCTTCCAATAAAGAAAAGCCATAAATCCTAGATAGTAACTGTTCTTCACATATGACAAGAGATTCTAAGGTGTTAAAGGAAGTAGTAAAATATGATGGAAGATTAGTCACATTTGGCAATGATGGTACCTTAAAGATCAAGGTGTTGGTGCTACTAAAATTAGTGCAGAAAAGCTGAAATCGGACATAATCTAACTAATGTTAGTCAACTTTGTGATTATAGGCATGAAGTTACTTTTAGAAAGAGTGGTTGCACAGTAAAAAGATTAAATGATGGTGTTGTTCTTATAAAGGGAGAAAGAACAAATGGAAACTTATACCAAGTTTCTAGTAGCAAAAACACATGCTCTATGAGCACTAAAGGGAGATTGAGACATCTTGGAAAAAAAGACTTAAACATATTGTCCAAAAATGAAGTAAAGCTAGAGTATGTGCCTACCGTAAAGCAAGTTACAAATATATTCACCAAACCAATGTCAAGAAAGATGTTCCAAAAGTTAAAGTTGACTTTATATATTTAGCCACCCCCTAGAGGCTAAGTATGCCTCTAACCCCTCTCCTTTTCCCTCTTCTATTGTTCTTTAGATTTGTTGACGTAAGTCCAAATAAAGTATATACCAATCAAAAGGGGGAGTAGCTTGATAAATCTAAAGGGGAAAATCAAATAAAGGGGGAGAAGCAAAAAAAAGAGAGTTAAAGGTTACTTTTAATTGGAATCATGTCCACATACCGAAAGGAAGTGTATGTTTTAAGGGGAGCTGTGAGTATCAAAAGCTATTACTTGTACTTAATTGTTGATTTTTGGATTTAATGTGTTACCAATAAATTTAAAGGGGGAGATTGTTAACCCCATCTTTGATGACTAATGTTGGATTTATTTTCAACAGCATCTCATAAATTTGTTGAGATGTGTTTGTTGCCCACAGGTGCATTTTTTATTTGTCAAGAAGCTTGAGATACAGAGAGATTGCTAGTCAAAATGATTAGTGGCAAGTTAACCTTATATTCAATAAGTCAATGTTGATCGTTGACTTTAAATGTTAGGAATCAATGCTAACCATTAATTATAAGGCAACCTTCAGGAATCAATGTTAACCATTAATGATAGGGCAACTCTAAACTCAAAGCTTATAAATATATCCATGCAACTACCATGAGAGGTGTGCTCTATAGAACATTTAAAAAAATAGCAAGAGAGAGTGTTGTAGAGACATAAGCAGGCTACAAAAATAAAAGAGAGAAATATGGTTGTTGCAAAAATAAAAGGAAGAAAATGTATGCTACTATAGACCATAAGAGAGAGCTTATAAAGGAGGAAAATATGCTATTATAGACTAGAAGAGAGAGCTTAGCAAAGGAAGAAAATATGTGCTACTACAGGCTAGAAAAGAGAGCTTAACAAAGGAAGAAAATAGGTTATACAAAACAGAAGAGAAGGCACAACAAAGGAAGAAAGAGTGAGCTACAAAATGCCAAGAGAATGTATGTTACAAAACCATAAGCGTGTTTTGCAAAACATAACAGATATAGCAATTACAACAAGGAGAAGGTAGTTGTAGCAAAAAAGAGAAGGCAGTAGCTACAACAAAGAGGAGGCAACATTAGTAGCTGAGGGGAGAACCTACCAAGGTAGAAGGAGGCAACGTCGGTAGCAGAGGAGAAAACTTGCCAAGGCAAAAAAAAAGGTACTACTGGTAGTAAAGGAAAAAACTTACTAAGGTATAAGGAGGCAGCACCGATAACAAAGGAGAAAACCTACCAAGGTAGGAGGTAAAACCTACAACGGAGATAACCTGTAGAGGAGAGAACTTATAGTGAAGATATCCTACAGTAGAGAGAACTTGCAGTTGAGATAACTTGTAGAGGAGAGAACTTGCACAAGAAAGAACCTATAAAGGAGAGACCAGCAAAGTTTAAGGAGAGAAATTGGCAATAAGGAAGGAGAAGATCCATTTTCTGCTACAGTAGCTTGTGCACATTAAGTAATCTTTCTCCAGGAAGTTTTGTCATAAACTATCTATGTACTTCTTAAAAAAGGATGGGAGACCCTTAGAGTGATCGAGAGATCAACTTTTCTAGTGACCAGCAAATCATTGTAAGTGGTTAAGGAGAGACTCTTCTACAACATCAATTGTATCCCTTAATAACAAGAGAATATTGTGTGATCTAGGAGTGATCCTATCACACCATAGAAATAGCTCACACATTGTAGGTGAAACACATAAAAATTTTGTGTGTTCTCAGGTGTTTATGCTTGCTTAATATCCATACAACCGTTTTCACATAAATAAGTAAGATAAAATTGGATCATCGACTTTAACAACTCACAAAGGTTTAATTCAGATAGATTTGTAAAAAGTAAGTATCTCACATTGATTTACTCCCTCCCCCTCTTAGTATAAGACCTAAAAAGGTCCTCATCACATAGAGGTAAGCAATATGTTAAAGGCCAACTAGCATACAAACATCTACTTTATTGATCCTATCTTTGATGGCTAATGTTGGATTTGTTGTCAACCCTATCTCACATGGTTATATATGTTGATTTGATGTTATGAATGTCATTAAGATGTAGTGAGGTCATTGGAAAATTTGGTGATGATAGGTCAATCCTGATGTTAAGGAGTCAATGTTAACTGTGACCCTAAATTTTAGGGGTTAAGATTGATCATTGACCCTTGACTATTAACCCTATATTTTAGGATGATGTTCTATTAACCCTAAATTTTATGACTTAAATATGATCGTTGATTATAGGGCAACAACCTATAGGACTCAACGACTGTTAATGATTATGTAACCCTAATCTTAAAGCTCTATAAATACCATTAATGATTGTAGCAGACAGCCAAAAGGGAGAGAGAGGCAACAAGGCAGCTAGCTAAGAAGGACAGAGAGACAGCAAGGCAGTTGGCCAAGAGGGAGAGAGAGGTAGTAAAGTAGCTGGCCATTCTCACTAGCACTTGTCATAGCCAACCCTTACCAAGTTACAGCAGCCAATCATCACTAACTTGCAGCAACCAGCCTTAATCAAAACTTGCAACACCTAGCCTTATTTAACACTTGCAGCAACCAACCCTCACTAAAACTTGCAACAACTAGCCTTAAACCAACAATCCAACAACAAAGGGAGACAAACCAAAAGGTGGTGCAGCAACTTGTGAATCCAGCATCAAGGGAAGACAAAAATGAAGGTAGCAGCTTCACCAACAAACCTACAGCCTGCATCAGCAGACAAGGAGGTAGTTGCAGCAGGAGGTGTCCTATACTAGCAAATAATGAAGCAACCTTTTGTAAATTGCAGCAGCAGGTCCAAGAACAAAATAGCCACCTATAGATTGCAGTAGCAGGTCCAAGAATGAAGCAGCCACCTATAGATTATACTAACAGGTCCAGGAACAAAGTGGCCACCTGCAGATTATAGTAACGGGTCCAAGAATGAAGCAACCACCTGCAGATTGCAGCAATAGGTTTGGTCATCAAGCAGTATACCACCAGCTATAACAACATCATTCGAGAATTAGTAGCCATATGCAGAAAGTGCAATAGTAAGTCTGGGAAGCAACCAACAATCCAGGAGGCCTTTTAGCAAACCAGTAGCACCCTAGGAGGCTTCCTAATAGCAAAAACACATCTAGGAATTAAGCAGAAAATCAGAATGTGTAATAGCAGGTCCATGAATCAACAACCACTTACAAAATTTGTAGCAACAGGTCTGGGAATTAGCTACACGTGTAGACAATAGCAGTAGCACATGTGAACAACAACAACGCATGCGGACAGCAGCTATAGTGTGTGTAGACAATAGGAGCAGTGTGTGTGAATAGCAGTAGTGGCGTGAGTGGACAATAGCACCACGCACAGATAGTAGCAGCAATGCAAATGAACAATAACAACGGGCCCGAATAGTAGCAGCAATGCATGCAGACAGCAACCAAAATGCTTGTAAATAGTAGCAGCAGTATGTGCGGACAGCAAAAACAATGTGAGCAGAGTTGCATTGCTTGCATATAGTAATTGCATCATGTGCAAGCAGCACCGGCAGTAAATGAGAACATCAGTAGCAAAGCAAGGAGAACATCTATATTCTGCACTAGTAGTTTGTATACATTGAATGATTGTTCTCTAGGAAATTTTTTGTTATAAATTCTTGATAAACTTGCTAAATAAGGGAGGGATACCTTTAGAGTGATCAGGAGATCAACTCCATGATTGGGAGATCATTGTAAATGGTTAAGGAGTGATCATTCCATAACCAAAATATATCCCTTAATAACAAGAGTAGATTGTGTGATTAAAGAGGAATCCTATCACACCGTGAACATAGTTTACACATTATGGGTAAATCATGTAAAAATTGCTATGTTTTCTTGGGTGTTCATTTTGATTAATATTCGTACGACCGGTCTCATATAAAAGAGAAAGATAAATAATTGGACCATTGGCACTAATAAGTCACAGAGGTTAAATTCGAATAGGTTTGTAAAAATGAATATTTCACACTAATTCATGCCATCTCAGTGTAAGACTTAAAAAGGTGCTCATCAAGTGGTATCAAAGCCTAGTTCCTCTGTTGATCTAATTTTTCTGCCACATATTGAAGTTGTGTATTACTGGGTAAGTTTTTATCTTTATAACTACTTGAAATCATGGATAGCATGAACAGTGTTAACAATAAAGGCATCCTTACTTTTGATGGATAGAATTATCAATTATAGAAGAATAAAATGCTCCTATAGCTAATATCCCTTGGTCTTGATGTGTTTGAGTCTAGTATTAATGGCTTCATCCCTGTTATTGAAGGTAATCCTATGACACTAGTTGATAAGAAGAATTTGAAGTGTGATGGAAAAACGAGAAATGTCTTATATGCCTTCTTGTCAGATAAAGAATTCACTAAGGTGATGGGGTGCAACACAGCCAAGCAAATCTAGGACAAACTAAAGAACATTAATAGAGGAGACAAGGTTGTGAAGGAAGTCAAGCTACAAATCTAGGGGAACAAATTCAAAGACATAAAGATGTACAATGATGAGACTGTGCATGCGTTCTTTATAAGAGTTAACAAAATTGTGTGCTTTATAAAAGGATATAGAAAGGAGATCTATGATGCCACTGTGGTAAGGAAAATACCTAGAAACTTGTCAGAAGCTTACAATGCCAAAGTATCTTCTATAAAAGATAGAGATCTGGATAAGTTGCTCTTACATGACCTACATAACATAATGGTGGCTTATGAAATGATAACAACCCTAATAAAGAAAGAAAAGATGTCTAAGGTAGAGAATGAGCTAGCCTTCAAGGCAATGAAGAAGTTAAGGATTAAAGACCAAGAAGAGGAATTTGTCAGCATTCTAGAGAAGAAGATGGTGATACTTAACTAGATATGGTCATGACATATATCACCAACAATATGAGGAAAGGAAAAGGAAAATACAAGGGAAAACTACCCTTAAAGTGCTTTAGTTGTGGAGCAATTGGGCACTTTGCTGTAGACTGCCTTAAGGAAAAAAAAAAAAGCAAATAGTGAGGATGATTATGAGTCTGTCCTAAGGAGGGGGATAAAGCAATCCAGCTACTCTAAAGCTGGAAATTTAAGTGCTAAAGGGAAAAAGAAATTCTCTATATCCAAAAGAAGGAATTTTTTAAGCAAGCTAGACAAAAAGTATTTTAAAAAAGAACTTTATGATGATTTCGATGACGAGGCTGCAAAGGATGTGCTAGTCACTCAAGTAAATGATAATCAAGACTTTTCAAGTGATTAGGAATCAATAGAAAAGGATAAGAATAAGTTGGTGTAATAACTTGAGAATGATTGAAAGCTTATTTGCGCAAAAACAACAAGTTGAAAAAAGAGATAAAACATTTCAAAAAGCTATATGAAAATTTTCCTGTTGATGAATTTAATCTCTAGGTGATAAAAAAGGAGTGTGAAGCAAAATAGGAGGAGTACTTGAAGAGGATTAAGGAGTTGATTATACTTGAGAGCAAGGCAAGATACATGAAGAAATTGGTGCTAAGGTGATTGCACAAGAGCAAGAGGTACTGATTTTTGCAAGCCAAGCTCCACAAGGTCAAATCTAAGCTAAATAAACATGAAAAAAGCTTTATGCAGGCCATAAAAGTGAAAGAGAGTTATCATCAGCAAATTCCATCAAGAAGGATGCTACTAGAAAGTTAAATGAGTGTCTAATCAATCAAAGACCTTATTCTATAGGGAAGAAAGGACTTAGCTACATCGAAAAGCTGAGTAAGAAGGTAGAAAAAAATAAGAAAATTGTGTTTGTACCCAAAAGCAAGTATAATGATGTGATGGAGAATAGAGACCAACTTAAGTTAAAATGGGTTAGGAAAGACACGGTGGAGACTCCCATTCATAGGAGACAAACTGTCAAAGATAGAGAGAAGGTTGCCACACTAGCTGCTAAAGAAAAAATTATGAACTTGGTAAAAGAAGTAAATTCATGTTCAAAGGTTTTTGCTAGAGTTGTGGCAAGTATGGGCACAAGGTTAATGTATGTTGGAATACTTGGCCTATAATAAAGGGGAGTGTGAGGCAAGAGTCTAGAGGGAGAGTTTAGCCATAAAAGAGGTTGTCTCAGGTGGAAAGAAGTCATATTCCACTGAGAAACAAATTTGATTTATTAGGAGAGATTTGTGGAAGATGTGAAAGGGTTGGACACACTGCTGAGATTAATTGACATTATTGCCCGATCAAAGAACGCATAAGAGAATGCTTACATATATGCTTATATTGGCCAACCATTGCTGCCCAGTCAAAGAGTGCAAAGGAGAACACGCCAACCATTGCTACCCAGTCAAGGAATGCAAAGGAGAACACCTACACATGGTCCCACATTTGGCCAAAGAAGAAGAAGAGAAAGAGAAAAGGCTATGGTTGTGGAAGTAGCCCTAAAAGCAGAAAAGTCATGAATCCTAAAAGTGTTTGCTTTTCACATATGATAGGAGACTCAAAGATGTTCAAGGAAGTAGTAATATATAATGGAAGATTAGTCATATTTGGCAATGATGGTGTCTTAAAGATTAAAGATATTAGTACTACTAAAATTGGTGCAAAAAAAGCTGAAATCAAAGAAATTGCTTTATGTTTAAGGGCTAAAACACAATTTCATTAGTGTTAGCCAGCTTTGTGATGATAAACATGAAGTTACTTTCAACAAGAGTGACTGCATAGTAAAGAGATTAAAAGATTGATGTTATGCTTACTGAAGGAGACAAAACAAATGGAAACTTATACCAAGTTTTCATAAACAAGAACAAATGCTACATGAGCACCAAAGATAAGAATTTGTTATAGCATACGAAATTGAAACATCTTAGACAAAAAAAGGTTGAACTTAAGTATTCAACTATCCCTTCGAGGCTAAGGTATGCCTCTAATCCTCTCTCCTTCTCTCTTTTATTGTTCTTTGGATTTATTGTTAAAGGGGGAGATATTTTACATAAATCTAAAAAGAGTATAAATTGATTAAAAGTGGGAGCAGATTAATGAATAAAGAGGGAGAACTTGTCAAAGGGGAAAAGCAAAAGGGAGGAGTTAAAGATTATTCCCAATTAAGGAAGAAGCATGTTTCATAAAGAGCTATGAATGACAATGTGTAAGGGGACTTGTAAATGTCAACAATTATTATATGTACATTATTGGATTTAATGTGTTGCCAACAAATCCAAAGGGGAGATTGTTGAGCTCATCTTTAATGGCTAATGTTAGATTTGTTGTCAACCCCATCTCATACAGTTATATGTGTTGATTTGATGTTATAAATACTGTTGAGATGGAGTTAGGTCATTGGAAAATCAGTGACAAAAAGTCAATCCTAACATTAAGGAGTTAATGTTGATCATTGATGGATCGGAGTTTGTATTAATTATGACCCTAAATTTTAGGGGTTAAGATTGATCGTTGACCTTAAATTTTAGGAAGTCAATATTGACCATTGACCTTAAATTTTAGGACTCAAATTTGGCTATTAATTATAAGACAACCTATAGGAATCAATGATAATCATTAATGATCATATAACCTTAATCTCAAGACTCTATAAATACCCTTATGTGTCTTGTAAGAAGTATGTGTGTTGCAAAATTTTTTGAGAGAACAAAACCTAATTATAGTAGCTAGCTAAGAGGGAAAAAAAGGCAGCAAGGTAGCTGGCCAAGAGGGAGAGAAAGATAGCAAGGTAGCCAACCAAAAGGGAGAGAAAGGCAACAAGGTAGTTGGCCAAGAGGAAGAGAAAGAGACAGCAAGGCAGTTAGCCAAAAAGGAGAAAAAGGTAACAAGGCAGCTGGCCACCACACCAGCAAACTTGAAGCAACTGGCATTCTTATTAACACCTACAGCAGTCGGCCCTTACTAAGTTACAACAGCTAATCCTCACCAAGTTGCAATAGTTGACCCTGATTAGCACCTACAATAGCTAGCCCTTACCAAAACTTGGTGAGGATCTTAAAGCGGCTGACCATTCTCACTAACACCTATAATAGTCGGCCCTCACCAAGTTACAATAACCAGGGCTCACCAAAACTTGTAGCAGCTAGCCTTGAACTAATAATCCAATAACTAAGGGAGACAAACCAAAAAGTGGTGTAGCAACCTATGAATTTGGCATTAAGGGAAGACAAACAAGGAGGCAATAACTTCACTAACAAAATAGCATTTTGCATCAGCAAATAAGGAGGTAGTAGCAATAGGAGATATCCTGCTCCAACAAACAATGAAGCAACCTCCTACAAATTGTAACAAATGGTCCAGGAATGAAGTAGCTACCTGTAGATTTCAATAGCAGGTCCAAGAACAAAGTAGCCACTTGCAGATTATAATAACAGGCCTGGGTATCAAGTAGCAAGCCACCAACTATAGCAGCATTATTTAGGAATTAGCAGTCACTTACAGAAAGTGTAGTAGCAAGTCATGCAACGGTAAGTTCAGGAAGCAACTAGCAAACCAACAGCACCCCAAGAGGCTTCCCAACAACAAAAGCACATCCAAGAATCAAGCAGAAAATCAAAACATATAGTAGCGGGTCCAGGAATCAACAAATACCTACAAAATTACAGCAGTAGGTCTGGGAATCAGCAGTGTATGTAGACTATAACAACAGTATGACCTAACAGCAACAGCAAGTATGGACAACAGTCACAGTGCACGCAAATAGTAGGAGTAACATGTGAGGATAGTAACATGGCACGAATGGACAATAGCAATACACACAAACAGTAGTAGCATCATGAATAAATAGCAGCAGCATATGCGAATAATGGATAGCAATCATAACGTGTGTAGACAACGACAACATTATGTACAAACAATAGTAGCAACATATGTAAATAGTAATAATAAAACATGTAGGTAGCACTGGCAGCGGGTGAAACAACACTAGCAGCAAAGGAAGGAAAAAATCCATATTCTGCACTAGCAGTTTGTACACATTGAGTGATCATTCTCCAGGAACTTTTGATAAAGTTATTGAATAAGGATGGGATATCCTTGAAATGATTGAGAGATTAACTTCTTGATCAGGAGATCATTATAAGTGGTTAAGGAGTGATCCTTCCACAACTAACCTATATCCCTTGATAATAAGAGTAGATTGTGTGATTTAGAAAGGATACTATTACACTGTGGACATAACTCACATATTGTGGGTGAACCACGTAAAAATTGCTATGTGTTCTCGGGTGCTCGTGTTTAATTAATATTCGTACGACCAATCTCATATAAAGTTGAAAGATAAATAATTGGATGGTTCTAACAAGTCACAGATGTTAAATCTAGATAGGTTTGTAAAAACAAATATCTCATATTGATTCACCCCCTCTCAACAAAAAAGGTCCTCATCATAGTTAAGTGGTAAGCATTTAATTTAAGGTATACACTTAATTGGAGTTCGATTAGAAACCATCAATTGTTGTGTAGGAAAAGTTACATTGTGTCAAGCTTAAATCCAACATTAGCACTCTAAAGCATATGTTAGTGCAAGGAAAAGGAAGAAAGAGAAACCATTAAGAAAAGAGTTCTTTTTTCTTAGGTCTATGGGATTTAAGTATTTATATGGTTTTAAGTAAGTTTTTTTTCCTTAGGTTGTTAGACCAAATATCTCTATTGTTTACAAGTGGTTTCCTTGCATGATTATAATATTATTACATAATGTGCTATTAATGTGATAGCTTAGGGAGGTAGTTACCTAGATTGATAACAATGACCTTTTTAAAGCTAGTAGGTGGTTGGGGTCCTTTACCTTAGTTTTGTTGCAAATTCTAGGCCCATTAGATTCAGTTTAGATTAATCCTTCTTACTAACTTGTCCTAAAAATTGTGCAAATTAAACAATTGGGTTTAGATTAAAGAGTTGGAAATTAATAGTGTTGGGAGCTAAAAGACACTAATTAAGAGTTGTAAGTGGGTAAATGGACAAGATCCTTTTATGCATTGAAAGCTTATAAGTTGAAATGTGCCTTTTAGAAGCTAAGAGATTTTTATAAGTTGGAAGGTGTTTACTTAAACATTAAGACTTCCTTGCAAGCTAAAAGATCATAAAATTTAAACGATACTTACTTGGTGGATAAGATATCATTCCAAGTTAAAGAGATGCATACATGAAAGCTGAAATCTCCTTACAAATTGAGAAATGACTACTTAGAGGCTAAGATCTCCTTAAAACTTGAGAGATGCTTGCTTAGAAGTTAAGAGCTCCTTATGAGGTAAAAGATGTCTACTTGAAGGCTAAGAACTTCTTATAAGCTGAAAATGCCTACTTAGAGGTTGAGAGTTTCTTACAAGTTGAGAGATTCCTACTTGGAGGTTACAAGCTCTTACAAGCTAAAATAAGCGTACTTGGAAGCTAAGAACTTAATATGAGTTAAGAGATACCTACATAAAAGTGGAGAGCTCTATACAAGTTGAGAAATGCCTATATGAACGCTAAGAGCTCCATATGAGTTAAAAGTTGCTTACATAAAGGCTGAGAGCTCTAAATGAGTTGAAAGATGCCTACATAGAGGTTAAAAACTTCCTAAAAGTTGAGAGATATGAAGGTTGAGATGTTTTTTATGGGCCAAAAGGTGTATATTTAGAGGTGGAAATATCCCCACAAACTAAAAGATGCTTACAAGCTAAGAGATCCCTAATTGAAGGTTAAGAAATTTATATAAGCTAAAAGATGCCTGCTTTAAGGCTAAGAGCTCCTTAAAAGTTGGGAGATGTCTACACCTTGATCTTAACTCTTCTTAATCCTTTCTCTATAGCTAGCTAGAAACTTGAAGTTTCTTTTCACTTTTAATTTATTAAAAGACCCTATTAGAAGGATGGAAGGAGACTATAAAATAAGTTACTACTTTAAGCTTATTATTTTAATGGTTCATTGATGGTTCCTAATGAGGACCGTTGTAAGTCTCACTCTGAGAAGGGAGGTGAATCAGTATGAGATATCCTTTTTTAACATATCAATCTGGATTTAATCTCTGTGACTTATTAGTGCCAATGATCCAATTTTTATCTTTCTCCTTTTATGTGAGCGCGACCATACGAATATAAATCAATGCACAAGTACCCAAGCACATATGACAATTTTTACGTTGTTTACCCATAATGTGTGAGCTACATCCATGGTGTGATAAGATCCCCCCTAAATCACACAATCCACTCTTGTTATCAAGGGATACAATTTGGTTGTGGAAGGATCACTCCTTAACTACTTGTGGAAAGATTACTCCTTAATCACTTATAATGATCTCTTGATCAAGAAGTTCATCTCTCAAGGACTCTAAGGTTATCTCACTCTATTTTTCAACAAATCTATCAAAATTTTATGGAAAAACCTTTCCTGGAGAACAATTGCTCAATATGTATAGCTTGCTAAAATAGAATATGAATCTTCTCCTTCCTTCACTGCCGGTGATGCTTGCACACTGCCACAGCTGTTTGCTCATGCTATTAATGTTGTCCGTACGCATATGCACTAATGCGTCTATCTAATGTTGTGTTTGTTGTTGTTTGTACATGCTGTCACTGTGGTCCACGCACTCTACGCTTGATGTCCGCACACACTGTGCCCGCTACCCATGCAATTTGTGCCTACTATCCATACGCACTGTGTGTCAACTGTTCGCACTCTATGTGCCCACTATCAACACATGTTGTGCCCTCGCTGTCCACACTCGCTGTGCGCCTATTGTCCAAGCTCTCTACACTTGCTGTATGTGCATGTTGAGCCTGCTTTCTACACGCTCTACACCTAGCTGCCAACATTGTGCTCGTTATCTGCATAAGTTATGCCTATTGTCGTGGTTTTTACGATTGTTGTCCATGTGCATTGTAGCTGCTATCCACACACGTTATTCCTACTATTTGCGTGTGCTACTCCTATTATTGGCTCGCACCACCACTACTGTCCATGAGCATTGTTGTTACTTTCTCATGCTGCTACTACTATCCTTGTGCACTGCAACTGTCTTCTCTTACTATTGCTAGTTTACTAGTTGATTCCTAGACCTATTGTTGCATTTTTTGTAGGTTTTCTAGTTAATTCTCAAACCTACTGCTGCACATTTGATTTTTTGCTTGATTACCAAACATGCTTCTGCTACTGGGAAGCCTCTTGAAGTGCTGCTAGTGTTGGTATACCTTCCTGGACGTACAAGGACGTGTTGCTGCTATTGTTATACTCTCCTGGATGCACAAGAACATGTTGCTAGTTCTGATATACCCTCTTGGACCTATAAGGATGTCTGCTACTACTGGTATACCCTTTTGGACATGTAGAGACATGATATTGGTGCTAGTATACCCTCATGGACATGTTACTATTGTTGGGAAGTCTCCTGGACGTGTTGCTACTGTTGGTAAGTCACTTAAATGTGTTGCAGCTACTGGGAAGCCTCCTAGATGTGCTGCTGGTGTAGGGAGGCCTCTTGGATGTGTTGTTGCTCTCTTCTAGGCCAGCTGCTTTGCCTTGTTTCCTTGGTGGTTGCTACACTCTCCTTGGTCGGCTGCCCCTTACTTTCTTTCTTCCTCTTTTTGGCCGACTACATTGCTTTCTTTCCATGGTTGACTACATTGCCTTCTTTCCTTGGTGGCTACTACACTCTCCTTAGCCAATTGCCTTGCCTTCTTGCTTCCTTTCCTTGGTCGATTACACCTTGCTTGGTGGCTACCTCCTTTTTGCTATTCACCTCTATTTTTCCCTAGGTTTGTCGCTCACCTCTCTCTTTTGTCAACTCTCACAATTTTCTACAACACACACCCTTCTTACAAGACATATAAGGGTATTTATAGAGCCTTGACATTAAGGCTACATGATCATCAATGATCATCGTTAATTCCCACATGTTGCCCTACAATTAATGACCGGATTTGATTCCTAAAATTTAGGGTCAATGGTTAACATTGACTTCTTAAAATGTAGGGTCAGCAGTCAATAGTTAACAGTTAATCTTAACCCCTAAAATTTAGGATCACAATCAATGTTGACTCCTTAGCACCAGGGTTGACCTATCATCACCGAATTTAATTATGGAGGGACTTATTTTGGAAGATTTTAATGGGGTTCTAATTTCAATTTCAATTTTCTAAAATTGTTTTTCTACTCTAGAAAGCTAAATTACTAAAGTATGTAAATAAGTATTTGTAAAATTATTTTCATATACAATCATTTTGGAAAGTTTTTGAAATCATCATCTTTTTGGAGAATTTTGTACGAAGACAAATCAATTGTTACCTATTAATGTTTAAGATTCATTTGTCTTAAAGGACAATGTTTTGTCTCAATTATTTCATCATTAGTAGTAATCTAGTTTTTGGATTTGTTTGTCAAAATAATAAGACTTACAATTTTTTTCAAAAGGATATAAAATATTATTTTGCAAAACATGTATTTCAAACTAATCAAAAAATAAAATATTTGCCTTTTATTGAAGAATAAAATCATACAATTAAGTTTGTATTTAACCCTCGAGTTTGTAAAATGTTTTTGAAAATTTTTTTTTTTTCAATTGTGCATTTTGTATAGAATCATGTTGTATGCTGTTATTACAATTGGTCTAGATAAAAATAAAGATGATTGTCTTAACATTTTCCGTCTCATCCAACCAAAAAAAAAAGTAAAGTAGTTTCCAATTTCATAAAATAATAAAACAACTTTTAATGTAAATTGATGCTTGTAATTGTAAACTTTGCAAAACAATAAAACAACTTTCAATGTAGACAAATGCTCGTGACTACTAACCCTGAAAAATAACAAAACAACTTTTTGTGAACTTTAATAAACTTGAAGTTCGAACTCTAAAACCGCTTTAGTTTATAAATAAAAACTTTATTCTTTGGAGAAGGCATTAATCCAATTTACAACACTTTATAGTGTACCTTTATATTAATAAAATTGTGTTATGTTTTAATTATTGTGATTTTTGCCTTATTGTTACATCCTTGCATATGTTTTTATGCTTTGCCTTCTCTTTATAGTATTAGAGCCTCTTTACTTTCTTAATTCTTATATAATTATTGTTCATATTTACTATTTAATAATAATGTTTTTGAAACCTTTTGCCTTTAATTGTTTGGATTTATCATATTTATGTATTAAAGGAACTCTATATCTATCAGCAACCTCTTGAACTATAGGAACCAATATCATTTGACCTATAGATATGCATCCCATTCTATACAAAATAACTTCTGTTCCTCTTCCCAATCTAACCCTTCTAGAATTCATAATAAAGAAATAACCTTAAAAGACTTTATCAAAAGGATTGATTACTGGGAAATCCCCAAGGTACAAAAAGATCAAATTTACAAATATTCAAAATTAAATCTTTTAAAACTAATTTTACTATTAAAACAAAGAAGAAAGTATCCAAATTTCAAAACCTTTTAAGACTATACGACTTATTTTTTCAAAATCTTTATAACAACATAAAGTGAAACATTACAAATACATCAATATAAGACTTGTTCAAACGGGAATCAAGCCTCTTATAAAAGAAAGGTTAAATACATCCATATTTGCAGTCCTTAAACATGCATGATTTACAAATTTTCAAAATTAATTACTTAGCACTATTAAGTCTAATTTGTATAGTGGACTTATTTCTTTTGTATATTATCTAAACTTTACAATGTCCCTACATGATAAAAATATTTTATAAAATTTGGTTTTACAAATCAAGACTTATAATTACAAAATGTTGGAAGGATTTATTCCTGTAGCCTTAATTTTCAAAATTTACTACAAACTCATGATTTTTTCATTTGCATCAAAATACCAATTTCAATCCAAAATAGGAGAAACTCTCCTACTTTAAATTGAAATTAAAAAAAATCATATTTAATTATTTTAAAAGTAATTCAGTGGAAAGATGCTGCCCTTTTAGAAGAATAGACCTTAAAAGGAGTGATACCTCAATAACTTGAACCATAAATTGGACTAAATATAGAAATTTTCAAAATTAATCAACATTTAGATGGAAAATTTGTTCTTACTTTCAACAACCCAATCACTTCTTAATTTTTAAAAATAGCCTTTACATCATCTATTATTGACTTGAAACTTTCTATTTAAATTCCTTATATCATCAATATATCTTACAAAGAATGAAATTCATCTTTACCACTTAGATATTCTACATTTGACCTTCTTACTTTATCTTTACAAAGTGAAACTATTATAAAAATATCCCATATCTAATTTATACAAATCAATCACCAACATCCTTTTCCATCATTAAAAACATTCCACATGAACTCTATGTTTTGGAAAGGATTTTTAGATTGATAAAAAATATTTGTATAATGATTTCTATACAAAACATAACATTGATTTAAAAACATTTTACAAACTTGAGTTTAAATACAAACTCAATTTTATGATTTTATTTTCAACAAAGAGCATATATTTTGTTCTTTGAGTGATTTAAAATATATGTTTTATAAAATAATATTTTATATCCTTTCACAAAATTGTAAGCCTTATAGTTTTAAGAAACAAATTTAAAGAATGTATTACTGTTGATAATGAAATAATTAAGGTAAAACATCCTCTTTTGAAACAATTAAAGTTTAAACATCAATAAGTTACAATTGATTTGTCTCCACACAAAATTCCTTAAGAAAATGATGATTTCAAAAACTTTCCAAAATGATCATACCTCGAAATAATTTTACAAATGTTTGTTTGCATACTTTAAGAACTCAACATTCTAAAGTAGAAAAACAAATTTAGAAAACTAACGTTAAAATTACAACCTTATCAAAATCTTCCAAGATAAATTCCTTTATAATTAAAAATTTTATTTTAAAACCTTTTCAAAACCTTACAAATTGAAATAATGAATTCACTTAGACCCTAAAAGCTCAACTTCTTAATACTGAGCCTGTAACATTCAAAACCACATATACTTTGGACTAAAATTCCTAGGAAATCACCTCTCTGACTATATTTATCATAATCTCTTTTTTATAAAAAAATTATTAGTTTTTCTAATAAATCAATAAGTTTTCATAAAGTTAAGAATTTTACCACATTAATTTGTTTTGACATCTAGAATTAAAGAAAAAAAAAGGTGAGAATTTCTCTCACTTACTTTAATACTTAGATGTATATAAATATATACACACACCATTTGTCCTTAATTAGTTTCTCTAATTGAACCCATCCAAAAATTTTCTTATATTTAAATCATGTGTAACTTAAGTTTTTTTTTTTTTTTTAAGGAAAAAGTTAGTTCACCTAGTTAAGGAGAGAGATTTTAATTATAAATAAAATTTAGAAATTGAATCTCAAATTTGGCACTAAATTTTAAAGTTAATAGTTACTAAATTAAATTTAATAATTTGTGTAACTTAAGTTGAATTATAATAAGTCAGTATAAATCATAATTTCCATGCATTGAAAATAAAAGCTTGAAATTTATTGAAATTGAACCAATTAACTTGAAAAAATCTCAATTTCCATAAGTTTTTTCATTTAGTCATTTACTTACTATTAATTATGTCTTTCATAATCGAAGAAGAAATCGGTATAATTAAGAACTAAGATTGTATTAAAAATTTAAATTTTGTTTAAGAGAATTTTTTTGTCATAAAAAATTCCTACCTCAATTAGATAAAAATAAAAAAATAAAATACTAAAAATAAAGTCAGACTAGATGCATGGAAACATATTATTGCATCATAATGACTAACGTTGCGCTTGTGTTTTTGACAGATTTTCCTAGCAACTAATATTATGAACAGACCTCGTTTTTAGACCCACCGAAGTGAGGAAGGCAACGGGTTGGATTGCCAAATGGGTGGTTTGTCGCTGTTCGGGGATTTTATTTGACTCTTCTTTTGCGCCTACGCCCACTCCTCCCGCTTCTTGAGAGACTATGGCTGGCTGCCTATGGGCGCTCCTGCTTTTGCCATTTTGATACTTCGCCTCCCCTGGCGCAGTCTTTGTATGTAAAATGACGGATTGTATGCTAACGTTGTCACAAAGATCAAAGAAAAATATTATTTTATTAAACGAAATGGGAGCGACTTGATGCCCCCACCTTGAGTCCCCCCAAACTCCAGAAGAAGAAGAAGAAGAAGAAGAAAGGGAACGAGGGTAGTCTAGGTCATTTTATTAAAAAAAAAAAAAATTAATCAGGTGAATTCCAAAAATAAAAATTTATGTAAATACAATTAATTTTTATATTTTATAAAAATATTTTATATTATATGTTAAATATTAATTAATATAAGATAATAGATACATAATATTAAAATTTATTATTTTAAAACTTATTTAATTTTTTCAAAAGAAGAAAAAAAATTATAAGAGGCTTGAATCTTGTTCACATGGTCTTTGTGAATCGTACTCCAATGGTACGAAATTCACATACTAACCAAAATTGGACTAATAATTGTGAATTTTTGGGATGACCAGTCTCAAAATAGTTGGGCCTGGAAAGGGAGCATTTCAGACTCGATGGTCCCATGCACATGCACCCACACACAAGGGCAACCATAGCTCAATCGCACTCTTTTAGCCCACGCTGTGGTTTAAGATAAAAAAAAAAAAAAACAAGTACAACACAACGACCATGCTCAGTCCCAGAGGATGGTTCCAATACTGTCTCTTTTATCTTTTTGATATGTGTATATATAGAGCTACATAATTTCTTTCTTCAAATTCTTAAAAGAAAAAGAAAAAGAAAAAGAGTGGGCACAACAAATTTGTCATTCGTAAACGAGTTCACCAATTTTTATTATTTTTTCTTACGGAAAAGAAAGGTCGAGGTCAGGCCATGCCCACCAAATATTTAATTTAAAGGTCTAAATTTGTAAACAATGTGATTCGTAGAAATCTTATTCATTTGGAGTTTTGTTTGAGATATTTTAATAATTAAACATTTAAATTTAAAATTTTTATATTCTGAATTGATAATAACAAAATTTTGAAAATAAAAAAATAAATATTCGCTGTATAATTCCCTGTTCGGAGGAGGAGGAGGGTGACATGACATGTTCTTATTAGATGGTTAAGTTCAAATATTCTAAGCCACAACTAATTGCGTAATGGAAATGCAGAGGATTCAATTGAACCCTACAGCTACCACCACGACCACCACCACTACCCCCAGATGGCCGAAAGCGACGTTGGAAGTCGGCTGGCTGGTTCCTTTCTCCAACAAAGCTGGCCTTTGTTAACAGTTTAAAAGAATTTTTTTCTTTTTTTATCTTTTAAATGAATAATGAATTGTGGTTGTAAAAGGTTTCTTGTGCAAGTGGAATGGCCCTCTTAACACACGCTTAGAGCCTCAGACACACAGAGGGAGGCAGGGGAGAGGATTTGAACGGTTGCGTGCCGTCTCGGTTAGTTGCCGGCGATTTGTTTGGCATGCCATAGACTGGCCTATATATATATCTGTATTTCTGTGGTTTTCTTCTTGTGTCTTCTATTTTTCGAGGGTGTTAAGCAGAGAAGACTGTTGGAACTCGGAAGAGTTTGTAAAATCCTTAAATCCGACGTCTCTCTTTTACCTGAGATATTTCAACTGAGCTGTGTGAAGAAGCTACGGAATTAAACTAGTATTGGTTTGTGAGTTGGCCGTAGATGCTTTGTTTTTTTTGGTAGGTTCCTCCGTTTCCAAAACTACACTATCCATTTCCCTGTTTTCATCCTGCTTTTTTCTTTTTCTTTTTGTTTTTTTTTGGAGGGTATAGCCTGAGGCTAATTATGCATAAAAATTGTTTCTTGTTTTTACCCTCTGAATCTCTATATTTTGCTTCTCAGTCCAAACAGTTTTTTTTTTTTTTGGTTGGTCTTTTCTAGTGTTTGTTGTTTCTAGTGATATCCTCCAATGGATGGAGTCTGTTTTCTTCGATTTTGCCTTTCATTTTTGCACATGCTCATGAAATAGATATTACAGCGTGTGCGTGCGTTTCACTTGTGTAAGTGTGTTATAGATTAACAGTTGGATTGCTCATTATGATTTTTTCTTCCCTCTTCTCCTTATTTCAAGGCTTTCGGTTTCCTAAATATTAGGTCTGCATGCAAACGACTATCAATCCAAGCATCACTCCTATATCTTAAAATCTCTTCTGACTCTCTCTCTCTCTCTCTCTCTCTCTCTCTCTCTCGCTTACTCTTTGTGTTTATAAATATTACCAAATCTTCTATTTGATTCCGAAATCAGGTCTATTCTGGATATCTGAGGTCAACAGCATGATGGTTCTCTGGATTTTATCAATCCAATCCAAATTGAGAGGTTTCGGTGAGGATTAAGCTCCTGGATCATCATGGAGGGTTCTTATGAAGCATCATGTAACGGTGAAGCTGCAGATTCAAATCTTCAGATTGTAAGATGCTCTCCATTTAAGCTCTGCATGGCCAAATTGTCATCGCCTTGGTTTGATTTGAGAGTCTTTTATGTTAGGATCAGTAATTTCCGTGTTGATGAATCGACCCCAGAATTTCTCACTCTCAATCATATTCCTCTAAGCCCTGATACCCTTTTGGAAGTTAATGGCAATAGAAGTAGCATGTATTCTGAAGGTGTCTTCTCACTTCTTAGAAGGGACAGGATGGATAAAAAATCTGAGGAAGCCACATTTGTAGGCACAGACAGTATCAGAATAACGGGGGGTGTGAAATTTGAGGTCTTTGATAAAGATGCTCTCATTCTGTCCGGAGTCATGGACATTTCCTGCAGTAATGGTATTACTGGGGAATCAAAGGGCAACTTGAAGCAGTGGAGCATGAGTTGTGAATCAGAGATCAATGCCGGTACTGGATTCTTGAAAGGAAAGCAATCTTCCAATCCTGAATCAGTATTACCGACCATTGAAGTTTATGTTACAGGCTGCTTCTCAAGCACACCCATTATATTAACCAAGACTTTGCAGCCTACCTATCACAAGAAGCATAATAGAAAGGGTAAATTGGATGCAATTCCAGAGAATGAGACCACTGAATCTCTTAACAACATGTCATCTGTAGATTATCTGCAGGTAATGCATTCAAAGATTTCTGGTATTATCTTTATTAATATATGACATTCAGATATTGTATCGGGTAGGGCTTTTGTGCTGCCTTTTTAATTTAATGTGCCATGAGGCATACTCCTTGCACTTAGGGTATTAGTTAGTCGTTATCAATTGACCAGCATAATTTTAGTTTCGAGTTTGGTTTTTCTGTGATGAAAAATCTTATAAGAATTCGAAGTTGGTATAACAATACAACTTAGATGTAACAAACACTCATATGGTTGTAACAAATTAATCATGATTAGGGATAAAACTCTCTCTCTCTCTCTACATATAGGAGTTAAAGAGCACACTTTAAAATTATATAATTCTAAGTCATGGGGCTTGAAGGTACCATAGGATGAACTCGTGTTGAAGCTGTGATATGCTTCCTGTCTTGAAACATGTTTCTCGCATACAATGTCCCATACAAGGACCCATACTTGGTGGACCTCAAAACTTAGACTCTGAAAACAGAATGTTATCCTAGAATTTGACATGGGTATGGGCAGGGCACAGATTTTGAGTGATGTGATAGAACTTAATTGCCCCTTTTCACGTTGCAATATCCTTCCTCTGGCAGCTCAGACTTGCACAGGAATCTACACTAAACCCTAAACCCTGCCACAGCGTAAGCTATAACTGGATGTTCTATTACTTACACCTGCATCATCTTTACTTTCTTATATTGCAGTGCCGGTTGTGATGTAGGTTCACAAACAACTGGTTTGAGTTCTACAAGCTAGTTGGGATGGAATCATCTTAGTTATGTTTTGACTTGAAACAATTCAAATTTTTAATGGTGTTTATTAATTTTCTAGTTGAAACACGGCAAAGTGTGCTCATACCTATATAAAAAAGTATCAGCTGCACTGATCTTTCCTAGAACAGGCACTGATCTTTTAATAATAATTTTAATCACAGCAACTGATAGGGTTTAGCCCCATCATAATATGTCGTGTCATTGTCTATTTAGCTAATAACTTGCAAGTGATTACTCTCTTTCATCATTGTCTCTTTAGATGCCGCTGCAGTTATCATGGTCATTCTTCTTGATATCTTTGGAGTGTGATGAGTCATTTTACATCCTGATGCTGACATATTAAAGGGACATGCCGCATCAATTGGCATGTTTTATGAAGGATCCAATAATTACCATATTTTAATCTCCTTTTCCCCTTTTCCGTCTTTTGTTTTTTTTTTGGCTCCTATTGGGCTGAGGGTGGGTAGGTAGGTGTCCGGGTGGTGTATCATCGGTACCTACTGTTCCTAACTCATGTGTCATGATTAATAGATAAAGATTTCAAGGTTTTTCTCTGTGAAGTCAACCTAGCTTGTTCTCCAAGCCATGATTGCAAAAATTTGGTTTCCTTCATTTGCAAGACTTTTATTTTTATCCTAGGTAACTCTTTCTTTACCTCAATAGTTGCCTTTTCTTATTCTAAATGGCAGATAGGAGAATACCGAAGTTACAAACTGGACAATGAAGAAGATTACAGTAACGCGTACCGGAGGAAGACAGAATATTTAGAAGGGGAGGATGGCGAACTGTCATTGTTTAATGCAGGAGTGAGGGTTGGTGTTGGGATTGGGCTTGGCATTTGTCTTGGAATTGGCATAGGAGTTGGACTGCTAGTTCGCACTTATCAAGCAACCACTCGAAACATCAGAAGACACCTGGTGTGATTGCTTTTACCTGAACTGCTATACACATCAGTTCATCAAAATCCGGATGTGGTTAAATTTCTTATGTTTACAAGAAGGGTTATTGGACTGCAATATTTTGGCTTTACTGGTTCTGCGTAGCTATCAATCATTACCCTTTTTTTTGGTGTGTGTGTTCCCCTCCGAATTTCTAAGAGTGATATTTTGTTTGTTTCGAAGGGTTCGACAGAAAATGACTTCTGCAAATCCGAAACGGATGATAGTCTTTCAGATTGACGATTGATCTCAAAGTTACACTTGTATGATCGTAGATTTGTATTCCTTGTAAATAGAATCTTGTTTTATCAAGGCTGAGAAGGCATGTGTGTTTATTTTCAGTGAAACTAAGATTTTATCGTCCTAATTACTCTCCTGTTTCTTTCTTCACTCTTACCCTTTGAGATATTCCAGATGGAAACTAGATTCGATTTTACTTGTAAGAAGATTTGGTTGTATCCCATGGTTAGAAAGGATAATATGCTAATGCCAAAGATATATTTCCCTGGCTAAATGAGTTAAACATTTTGGACATATAGCATCTTGCACTTACTCCTTTACTAGTTTGTAAGTGCTCGGCGATGACCCAATTTTTTCATTTACCTACTACATGAGAATTTTAATATTTAACTTAGATGAAATTAATTAATGTGTTTATCGCACCCTTCATTTTATAATTGAAAATAACAATTTGAATGATATAATTATAGTTAAAATTTGAAAAGAGATGCAATCAATCCACTTGGTATGGATTAATTAAATGAGTGTTAAATTATCAACCTTTACACTGAAAAAAAAAATTCTAATAATTAAATTCAAAGTAGTTAACCAAATGTAGCATGACAAAAAATGAATAAATTGTTGGATCTTATGTCCTTTTCAAAACTATTAGGGACAACATCTTAAGCCTCCCTACCATATCTTATATAATTCCCCCATAATCAAGAAGTCACCTAGAAATATAATTCCGTTCAAGTTCAAGAGTGTATTTGTATTGGTAAAGCGTATAGAACATGCAAGACTTATCGCTATTGAAAACCCAGGTAATTTTGTGGTTGTTATTCACATGATCCGGAACAGGAATATTTTCTTACGTACTTGTTTCCACTAGTCCCAAACATTTTTCCTCGCAGCCCTCATTGGGTTCCCATTCCTTGAAGAAAGCTCCTGGAATTGGATCGCCGGGACTCACTTGTGAAATAAGCGACTGTTACTCATGTTTTGTCCAACTAGACCATATGCTGATTATTTTAATTTTGATGTGTCAACATAAATTGTTCATGTGTCGTGTATGATTATTTAATTTAATGAGTTGGAAAATTCTCTTATATAGCTATTTTTGATTGTCGTGTGTTGTAAAGTCACTTGAATATCTTTATGACAAGAAGATTATGTGGTATCGTATGGCAAGACAAGACATGGAGCTTGTGGTCCATATACAAGTCCAGATGGTTTGGTACATTTGAATTGTTCCCATTTATATGGTAAGCAACAAAAACATGCTGGTGTTCTTGATATGGAATATCGGATATATATATAGTTTTAGCTCTTGAGTTGAAATTATACATATGTTTTCATTATCCTACTAATAGTTTAGTGAGCGTGTGCAGCTATATATTCAAATGCGGAAATATTTTTTGAATGAAAAATAAGTAGAAAAAAATTCTTCAAAATTTGCTGGTTTTACAAGTTTCAAAGCTCCGTGTGGAAATTATCTTGACAAGGAACTATTTTTACTTGGGAAGAAAACTAATAGTGCAATGTTGATGAATATAGCCTAAGCAATGATGAGGAGTCTTTGTAATTATTTATTAATACTCACTCCTTTTGAGTTCAAATCCTAATGACCATAATTCTTTTTCCATATGAATTATTCAATAGTCACATCTATAATGTTCATATAACCCATAACCATAAACTAACTTCCTTGGTTAAGTAGTTACTCCACCCTTGAATGTAAAATTTGGATAAAATTTTTCTTGCATTGAAAAATAGACAAAATAAGGAGTCTACTTGTAAATTTGTGTTCTTAATTTCAAAGTATGGTCTTCTACAAAGTCGCTACAAATGACATAATGTGCACTAAATTTCTCTACCAACTTGCATGCTCTTTATAGAAATTCCATAACAATTTTTCTAGAGCTCTAAAAATTTTAAATTTAACTTCATTTGAAATAAGATTTCCATTCCTTCAAAATCATAGAAGCTTTAGGCCTAAATACTTTCCCAAATGATCCAAATTTGTACCTAAACTTAGCCAAAGTTGCACCACTCTTCAATAGCTTTACTCCCACTTGATCATAATATCTTGATATCCTTAACTTTTCATTTAAGAGGACTTGACTATATCACATTAAAAATTATTGGAATAAGTTGTTTATATGTTATAATTATTGGCTTACGCTATCTATGTGTTGTAATTATTAGGTTGATTTCTTATAGGAAACTAATTAGTTGACCAATCTTGTGTATTAAATATAAAAATATTTAGTTTATTAGGATTGTTTCCTACTTTTATGATGTAATTGTGTCCACATATTACCTCTATTTTGAAGATGACAAAATAGAATCCAAAACCATTCATAGGCACTATTATTTGACATGGTACCAAAGCCATTTCAATTCTTAAAGAATTACACAACATGAATTAAATTTTGTATTCCAAAGCATATACTTAAAATCACCATCATAATCTTTTTTTCTCCATTTGAAACATAATGGCCAATATCAATCTTATTGTCCCAACTATACCAAACACCTTAACACCACTAATTATTATCAACTAAGACAATTCAATATTCCTTACTAGTGTCATGTTAGATGAGAACAATTACCCATTATGGTCTCAACTTATAATGAAACATATTAATGCTCACAGCAAAGCTGGATATCTCACTAAAGAAACAAAAAAGTCAGCACCTAAAGATCCCAATTTGAAAACATGGATTACCAAAAATCATAAAGTAAAAATTTTGGCTTACTAACTCAATGAGTCCACCATTGATGCTACAAATTATTCATCTTTCTACAGCTAAGGAAATATGAGAGGTTATGTTCAAAACCTTTTATGATGAATTAGACAAAAACTATCACTTTGAATTGAATAAAAAATCATTTTTTACCACACAAAACGGTAGAACATCATCAACATAATATAATGAACTTGTTGTTACCTTCGAGGAAATTGGTCATAAGACCACCTCTTAGGAAGGAACAATTGAAAGGGTGGTCTAATGACATTTTGTAATGGTTAGGCTTTGAGTTTATATTTTTTTTAATGGACTTAATTTTGAATTTGATCACATTACTAGAGAAATCTTACAAAAGGACCCAAAACCTAATTTAGAGAGCACATATGCATATGTAAGGAGAGAATATTAACTAAGATAGAAAATGGGAGGCTCTTGCCCAATCTTTAAGAATTTGGCTATGTTAGTTAACTAAACATGGCAAGGACAATCATCTGGCTCAATTAAGATTTGAATAGTCAATCAACTAAAAAGTCTAACAACCTTGTATGTAGTCATTATGGTGAATTAAGCCATTTGAAACAATAATGATATGAAATCATTGGCTATCTTAAGTGATGGGAATTCTTAAAAAAACCAAAAAAAAAAAAAGATTATAGGGAAAACCATGGTGACAAAGGAAGCCCAATCAAATGTGGAGGATACATTATAACCTATAGCAAATGTTGCTTACCTACATTGTGGTCTAGCAAATGTATTTTCTGCAACTTCTAAAAATAGTACTTGGATTATTAATACAGGTGCATCTAATCATATGACTAAAGACTATAGTCAATTACAATCTATTTGTTTATCTTCCTAATCTTTATATCTATAACTAATGGTATTATCACTCTTATTATTAAAGAAGGATCTGTCATCTTATCTAGTACTCTCACATTAGATATTGTTTCTAGTTGTTCCATCCCTTAAATATAACCCTTTGTCTATTAGCCAAATTATCTCCACTTTTTCTTACATCATAACTTTATAGTCCTATTTTTGGTATTTTTCAAGACATTCTAACTCATAAGATTCTTTGTTATGGTGTTAAATAAGGCAAACTTTATTACTTAGAATTAACAAAGGATGAATGAAAAAATTCAAACATGCATATTATACTAGTAGTGAAGAAAAAGCTTAAATAGTTACATGGTTATGGCATTGAAACTTGAGACATATTTCTTTTGAATATTTTAAAAATCAAAACCATATCTTTTTTTTTTCTTAATTTTGGATGATTCAAATTTTCATTATGATATTTATGAGTAGGCAAAAAGCCATTGTATTTCTTATTAACCAAATTTGAATAAAAGTTTAAAACCTTTTGTGGTTATAAACTTTGATGTTTGGAGTCTTGCAAAAATTTTGTTCTACTTCTAAAACTCATTACTTTGTTACATTTATTTATAAATGTGTTATAACAGTTTAAGTGTCTCTACTTTACAAAAACAATGATGTTCATGTAGCATTGCAGGAATTCCATAGTATAATAGGCACACAACATTAGAAGCAATTTCATGTATAGCAATTTAATATGTGATAAAGTTCATAACTACATCCTTTTGAAAGATTCTAAGCCAATATGGCATTTGACATCAAACTTCCTGCAACTCTCCTTTGTAATAAAATGACTTGATAAAAAGGAAGAATAAAACAAGTAATGGAAATGGTTTATGCCCCCCTTTTTAGCATTAACATGCATTAGTTTTATTATAAAAAAAGCTTTGAAATATACTATTTGCCTAATCAATTAGATACCTTCCTTAGTGATAAACTTTTAAACCCCTTAACAAAAGATGCAAACTTGACTTTCAATTCCTCATCTCCCAAATCTTAAACGAAGAGTTTTTGGTTGTATAATATATAAAATTCTCAACTTTTCCCTATGATCTACTAGTTTGTAATACTGAAATAGGATGAATCAGTATCACCACAATTTGCAATTCACAGGTAAGTGAACAACTTCAACTTCTTCTTAAAAGTGAACTCTTTCTCAGACTCGACTAAGGTAGGTCTATTGTTACCTATTAATCATAATAGTCCCCAAAATCACCTTTCAGACACCTTGCCTAATAAACAATTTAGATGTTCTTGTTTAGGTCTTTGTTAGGTTATGGGTTGATTGATACTTTAACTGCGTTCACAAGTCAATTCAAAACATATAATGTAAAACAAATTAAGGACACACAAGATTTATGTGGTTTCGTCAACATGACGTACATTCACGGTGGTAGGGACTCTCCCTTACCAAGACTATCTACTATACTTAAGAATTTCAGTTATAATGGATGTCTTAATCCTTTGCTCCTTTCACTATTGCAATTACTAAGTGAGTACAATACAAAGAGTGTCACTTATTGTGTCTACCTTTCTTCTAACTTGTCTTGCCCCTATTGAATTGAAAGGCTGCTTCACTACTATTTAGAAGTTCATCGCAACGCTATCTAATCTTTCTTGAATAAATTTGGAAATACATTGAGTTCTTTTTGATACTTCACCGAATTTCTTCTCTACGTTGTCTCACACAACTCCTGCTTTCACCGTCTCACAGTCTTACCCGTCTCCTTGCCCTACGATCTCACAGTCTCACAACTCGCCTCATGTTTCTGATTTGTCGTTCCACGTTTCACGGCCTACCTTACATTTCTGGTTTGGTGTTTCACGTCTCACGCACGTTTCTGGTTTGTACCCTTTACTGGTCATAAGCCTCACGCACAGTTCTGGTTTGGCGTTTCACGTACGTTTCTAGTTTGCACGCCTTGCTGGTCATACGCCTTACCACAGTTTCTAGTTTGCACTTGTTCATTTCACACCTCTGGACAGCTTGGTTTGCTCTCCCAGTGGTCTCCTCTTTCATGGTTTCTCCTCTCTTCCCTTACAAATGGTGTGCTGTCTTCTCTCTTACGTGAGACATGGTTTTCTCCAGCCATCACATGATTTCCCTTGCTGTCTAAGGTATCCTTTGGTGTTATCTCCTTTTGTCATATGTTGTCTCCTTACCGTGCTGTCTACTAGTCGTCCACCTTGCTTTGGCTGTCCACTCTTGGTTGGTCATTCTCCTCTTTACTGTCCACACCTATTTGGTCGTTCACCTCTTTGCTTGGTCGTGTAGGTTGGTTGGACGTCCTTTCTCTTTTAGCCAGTGGTGGTCTTGCCGTCCAGCACTTGCTGTCCAGCCGTTCCTTCCTTCCTTGTTTTTCTCTTTTTGGCCAGTCACACACTAGGTTTTCCTCTATTTGGATGGTTTTCCTCTTTGGCTTTAGATGGTTGCTCTAGGTTTTGGCCGACTCCTCTTGGTTTGCTTTGTCACTTTGGCCAACCAGCACCTGTTTTCTGTAGTGTATACTCTTTTGGCCGATCACACTAGGTTTTCTGTTCACCTTTGGTTGTTGTCCCGCTGTGTCTTCTCCTTATTGTCGTTCACCTTGTCTTGGCCATTCTCCTCCTTGCTTAGCCATCCACTCCTTTGTCGTTTGTTGTGCTTTGTCGTGTAAGGTTGTATGGACGCTAACCTTGTTTGGCCGGTTGTCTCCTTGCTTGGATAGTCTCTTCTTTGTGTTTGGCCGATTGTTTCCTTGCTTGGACGTCTCTTCTTTGTGTTTGGCCGATTGTTTCCTTGCTTGGACATCTCTTCTTTGTGTTTGGCCGATTGTCTCCTTGCTTAGATGTCTCTTCTCTTTGGTTGGTCGATTGCTCCCTTTTCTTGTTTGTCAAATGGTTTTGCGTTAGGTTTTGCCGTTTTTGCTCAATTGCCGACCACCCGCTTTGTTGTCTTCCAATGTCCTTTATATACTCTTCTATGAAACCCTAATAGGGCTTACGTGGCGAATTTACATTCTTGCACTTACGCAGCGGATTTACTTTCTTGTCTTTACTTTTACTTTATTGCCCTTTCATGTGACTTTACTTTCTTGCACACTTAAACCTAATTGACAATAATTACAACTCATACAAGGCTATGGGAATAACAATATATGTTTGCATTCCCATGACTTTGTGAAATAAACTTAATCCATATACAAAGCAATGTATCTTTATTGGTTATTCAAACTTTTAAAATGGATATTAGTACTATAATCATCAAATTTAGAAATTACATGTGACTTTAGATATCTTTTTTTTTAATTAAAACATTATTATTTTATAGGAGTCTTTATAATTTCTCTTTACAGGAAGAATTCTAGTTCTAGTGAAGAGAATATGTTATAATAAGGTAGCAAAAAAGATGAATTTTTAAAGTTAGAAAAGGTGAATGAAAGGTTTGGGTGAAGTGGTTAACAAAATTTGGATAGTATTCCTAAAATTAAGAATGAGGTATTAGTTGATTCCAAAATAAATCATAACTATTGATAGCTACAAGGTTTCCCATGTTAACACTCTTAACTAAAGAATTAATCCATAATGTTCATCCTTAGGTACTCTTGAGTCTTATATCTAATGAGTCTCATGAAACAAATGTTTCTTTCAACACAAATCTTCCTCCTAAAAATTTGACTCCAAAGTATTGACAAATATGGAATAAAGGTGTCCCAAAAAAAAAACAATATAAACCTAATCTTAAAGTTAATGTTAAATATATAATTAGTAAATATGTTTCCACTCATAAAATGTCTAAATTGTTTGCACTTACTATTAATCAATTGTCCAATGTATCTATTCCCAGTAATGTACAAAATGCATTGATAAATCTAAAATGGATAAGGATGATAAGAGATGGAAGCTTTACAAAAGAGTTCTACATGAAAACTTGTTTGATTACCTAAAGGAAAAAAGATGATCAAACATAGATAGGTTTTCACCATGAAACGTAGAGTATATGAAAGCATTGGTATATATAAAGCAAAGTTAGTTGTAAAAAGGGTATATATAAAAATGAAGTGGATTACCAAAAGACTTTTGCACTAGCAGCTACATTTAAAACAATCTGCATTCTCATATCTATATTAACAAAATAAAAGTGGCCTCTATAATAATTTAATGTTAAGAACACTTTTCTTAATAAATATTTAAAGGAGGAAGTTTGTATATAGCTGCCACTAAGAGTTGAACATTGATCTTTGTGGAGAAATAAAGTTTATAAAACATAAAGAATCATATGGTCTAGGTAATAACTTTAATCATGAATATTGATCATATGGTCATGACATGAGATGAACCATGTGAAATAAAGTTGTTAAAAGAATATTTGACTATTGTGTTTAAAGTGAAGGAACTAGGACAACTAAATATTTCTTATGAATTGAAATAATAAGATCAAAATGAGGAAATTTTCTTTTAAAACATAAATATATGCTGGATCTTTTGATTAAAATGAGAATGCTTACTTGCAAAGACCCATAGAAATGAATCATAAGCTTTGCCTTTTTCCAAATCAAGTTCTAACATATATAGTTTGCTATTAATGGTTAATTGGAAGATTAATTTATTTGTTACACATAATGTCAAATATAGCCTATTCTATAAGCAACATAAATTGATTCATGTATGCATCAAGTGTAGAGCATATAAGTGTAGTATACTAAATCTTAAGATACTTGAAAGGTACTTCATGTGAAGATTAATTATTCTTATAAAATGATATCTTTAACATTAAAGGATACACGAACACTAATTGGGCAAGGAATTGAACGAACAAAAGGTTTATATTTAGTTATTTATTTTTGTAGAGGGTAATCTTGTTACTTAGAAAGGCAAAAAGTAAAAGGTTGTGGCATGATCAAGTGTAGAAGTAATTCTAAGGTATAGCTTATAGTGTATATGAATTGATATGAATTATAAGTATTTTAAAAGATTTGGGGATTGAATATATTAACCTATGAATCATTATTGTGATAATAAGGTTATGATGGAAGTCATATTGTACCAAGTCAAATCAATAAGGGAGTTAATACTTTGCAAAACCTTGGAAGATCAATGACAAGGGCAAGGTCAAAGAAAATAAAAAGGAAGCTCTCAACAACTTATTATGCGACATTTACTATCAAAAAGTTGCTAAGTATGAGTTAAGGATGATGGAGGTTTCACTAGGGTTAACAAATGTGTCATCTATGGAAGAATTTGAGAATCATGACCTTGGGAAGGAAGTTGGATTTGGGAGCCTATGTTTGAGCATTTAAATGGATTATTTTCATGTGATATATTGTTATATAGTGGGTTAAACGAATTTCAACATCTTAATGGATTATTTTCATAGGTTTTATTATTATTTAGTGGTTTGGATGAATTTCCTTAATAAACCCATCTTATTAGCTAGGGTTTTGGGGTTTAGCATATAAAAAGGGCAAAAAGAGTGGTTGGAGGAGGTAGACCCATTTTCATGAGTGTATGAGTTATTTTTCTAATTCTTTGAGAACTAATTTTAAAATATCATACTTAAGTGTGTCGGTTCAATAGACTTATCTTCTTCAACGTTGTTATTATTAGAAGTGGCGTCTGAATCTTATAGTTCTAGTTCTTAGTAGTTTATAATTTTTAGGTCAAAACTCCAAATCCCTTAACCTTTGTTAAAACAATCTTATACCAACATTGATGTTAAGTTTCGTATACATATAATCAGAGTTCGTATAAAGTTACCATTGAGATTACACAAAATCCTATGTAATACGGTCATACTAAACATGTTAAAGCAATTGTCACTTCATCAAGAAGTAAGATCAAAAGATAAAATAGTTTTCATTTGTCAAGTCAAAAAGTTAGTTGATATACTTACAAAAGTAATATTTAGAAAGGTATTATACAATACAGTCTACAAGTTAAAAATGTTAGATATCAATGCTCTACTTTGAGGAGGATTGTAGGAATGAGGCATAAGTTATCCATATGTTGTAATTTCTAGGTTGATTTTTATAAGAATCTAATTAATTGACTAATCTTGTGTATTTAATATAAGAATGTTTGATTTACTTAAAATAAGACTGTTTCTTACTTTTATAATGTAATTGTGTCCATATATCAACTATAGCTTAAAAAAGACAACAGAATTCAAAATTCCAAAACAATCACCATGATTAATTGAAACTTATTTCCTTTTATTTTAATTTAATAAATTTAAAATTTTTGAAGGATTATGAACTCTTTTCATATAATTATAAATTGAATCTAATTCTTGCATTAAACAACACATTAATAGTGCTTTTCAACTATGTATAAATCAATAATTGATTCCTCTCCATCTAAATGTTACATCTTTTGGAAGTCAACTTATTGTACTTATCTTAAGATGTTTGACGAGGCTAGACATTGGTTTGACAATAACTAAAATGTGACAAATTGAAAGAGGATGAATAACATTAACAAAAGCAAGCAATAAGTAGGCTAGCAAGTTCAACCCCTTTTAATTAATCAATGAGTTTGTGATGCAGAGTTAGATCAATGGCTTCTTGATGAAAATTGTTAGGTTTTCAATGACAATAACCCAATTGGCATTTGAGAGCAATGGCTTAAACTTTAAATTTTTTCACATCTACCACATTTTAAATAATTTTTGGGCATACGTAGGTCAAAAAACAAACATATTGGTATCTAATAGTGTCAAAGACATTCCTTGGTGCCAAAATAATAACTTCTAATTACACATTGTCACAGACTTAGTCTTCTTACTAATGAACTATGTGTCACTAGCAAACTTAATAAACAAGGATGCTAATTAGCCTTCTCCTAAGAGTTAAAATGTTGCTAACAGAAAATAGTAAAGATGCAAATAAAGTACATAAATTATATGAAGAATTTAGAGTATACTCTATAATTTCAAGAATGCTAATATAGATATTGTGTGGTTAATAAATACAAGTGAGGTCTTTAAGGCTATTTAAGTTATCCACCTCCCTATTAGATAGCTAGGATTTATTTGAGCCAATAGTCCTTAATGTTGTTATAGGGTATTTTATATAATTCTCTACATTATAAGAAAGTATTTAAAATATTTACAAATTTATATAGACTTCCACCTAATTCTAAACTTGTGAAAAGAACTCTTAAGAAATCATAATTGAACCTCTTTGTATTCTAAAAATTGTGCAAACCATGATATTTTCTCCCACTCAATCTATTGACACTTTTATTTTATCCTTCTTATATGTCTCAATCTTATCTACATGATTTCATAATGTAAGCTTCCCAACTTGCGTCGTTATCCAGCAATCCCTTCTGTTGAACAAAATATTCTCTATAGCTTGGATGAGTGCCTTGTTTTTGGAATAACACGATGTGTTAATATTTTCTTAACATCATGAAGCATAGTGGCAATGATCGTAGGTGCTCTTTTTGACTTGCCATATACTTGGCTTTTCCTTATCATTATGATATGGCTTTAGCAAGTTCACATGGAACACTAGATGCATCTATAAATGTAAAGGCAAATTCAATCGGTATGTTAGCTTACCAATTCTTTTCTCTGCTAAAAGTAGACCTTCATAACACCTTATTAGCCCTTTGTGCACCTTAGTAAACCTTCAACTTTGATGGGTAAGGAGTTTCACCATCACTAAATCTCCTTTATTAAAACTTTATGTTCCTTTTCTTGGTATTGGTCTATTTTTTCATTTACTTGACAGCCCCTTGCTAAGTATATTTGTGCCATATTAGCCTTCTTATACTAACTTATAGCAAACTTAAATACAACAGGACTATATCCTTTATAACTTATTGCCACTATGTGTGGAGTCATTAGGTTTTGTCCAATAGCAATTTTGAATGGACTAGCACTAGTCAACTCATTTTTTTCTAAATTATATAAGAATTGGGCAATGTCAAACAACTTAGTCCAATTGCTTTGGTTGACACTCATATAATATATCAAATATAACTCTAACAATACATTCACCCTTTCAATTTAGGGATGAAAACTTGTGGAGAAGTTGAATTTAGATCTCATTAACTTGAACAACTTCATCCAAAATATCCTAATTAGTTAAGTGTCTTTATTACTAACAATTGCCTTTGGTATGCCCTAGTATTTCACCAAATGTTTGAAAAATAAGCACTACATATTTAGCTGTAAACTTCAAGGGTACGACAACAAACACACCACATTTGCTAAATTGGTTCACAACTACCATGATATTGGTACATCCTTCAAACTTTGGTTAGCATATGATGAAATTCATCAAAACACTCTCCCAAGAATTCTTTGAAATGAGTAAGGGCTCTAGTGATTCAAATGGCTAATGTTGTTCTACCTTATCTTATTAACATATAAGATAAGTCTTTATATAGAATTCAAAATTATCTTGCATTTCAAACCAATAATATGTTCGCTTTACAAGTACTTGGATGTCCTACCTATTTTAAGTCATAGCACTCCTTGATAATAATCTTCCTTCATTCTTGTCATTTTGACACATAAATTCTATTGCTTTTAGTAATGAATATTTATCCTTAAGCCAAAATTGGTATGTCTTCTCATTACTTACGAATTCCTTTAAACTCTTAGCTTGTAGTTAATGCTCAAGTCCCTCCTTAATCTATTCTACCACGAAAAACTTGAACTTATGATGACAAATAATTCACCCTTTCTACTTAATGCATTGACTACCAAATTAGTTTTACATAACTTATACTCTATCACAAAGTCAAATTTCACCACACAAATTTAGACCCCAACAAGTAATGTTTCCAAGTTCACAAACAATATACTATTACGATCATCTCCTTCTTTTGAACTATATAATAATGCTTAATATTGTTTAGCTTATAGCTTTCATAAGTAATAAGATGCCCTTTTTGCATTAAGACACCATTAAATGGCTTATACTTTGGACTTATCCAATTGCAAATTGTCTCCACCAATAATATGCCTTAAGAACATTATTTCTTATTGAGTAAAGGTATATTTCTCCCTCTTCATATACAATTTATTTTCCTTTAATACCTGAAAAACCTATCATAAATGCTTAATAAGCTCCTTTAGCGCGATAATATCATTTAAGTACAATACAACATATTTATCCTAAAATGGTCGAAAGACTTGATTTATAAGAGTGTAGAATATCAAAAGGGCATTACTAAGTTTAAAGGGCATTACTAAAAATTTAATGGAATCATACCTTATAACATAAGTAATCTTTGGTTAATCTTTCTTTATAATCCTTACTTGATGATATCCATATCTCAAATGTAGTTTAGTGAACCACCTTATTTCACTCAATTGATCAAATAAGTCAATTATCAATAGAATGTAATACTTATTTTTCATGGTTATTTTGTTGAACACCTTATAATTGATGCACAAATGGAATAACTCATCGTGCTTTTTTTGAAAAAGTACATATGCACCATATAAAGCCTTTAACAATTGAATGTTGCCTATATCTAATAACTCCTTAAGTTGCCTCCTCAATTCCTCCAACTTGGGAAATGCCATTCAATAATGCACCACAGCAAGTGGTCTTACACTAAGGACCAACTTTATCTTATAATCCACCTCACATTTATGTAAAAGCATTTTAGGTAATTCAGCATCTTTAAACTCTTCAAAGACATAAAATACTTCTTTGGACAAGTGATATGGACCATTTTAGGTCTCACACTAAGAAGGATGTAAATTAATGTGAAATATTCACTTTTTACAAATTGATCCGAATTTAATTTTTATGACTTGTTAAGCCGATAATCCAATTTTTTATTTTTTTTCCTTTATGTAAGAGCGACTGTATGAATATTAATCAATGTGCAAATACCCAAGAACACACGACAATTTTTACGTGATTCACCTATAATGTGTAAGTTATATCTACGATATGATATGATCACTCCCAAATCATATAATACACTCTTATTATCAAGGGATATAGTTTGGTTATAAAAGATCATTCCTTAACCACGTGTGGAAGAATAACTTCTTAACCATTTATAACGATCCTTAATCACTAAGTTGATCTTTCAATCACTTCAAAGGTATCCTACCCTTTTTCAACAAATTTATCAAGAGTTTATAGTGAAACCTTTCTTATAGAACAATCACACAATGTGTACAAACTGTTAGTGCAGAATATGAATCTTTTCCTTCTTCACTACCAATCTTTACTTAAGCTTTGCCAATCTTTTCTCTATAGGTTATGTCTACTCTTGCTACCAATGTTGCCTTATCTACTACCTCAACAATATCTCTATTGTGCTACCTCCCATATTACTTTAGCAAGTTATCTCCTCTTACTACCAATGTTATCTCTTTCGGCCTTGGCAAGTTCTCTTCTCTTGCTACCGGTGCTACCTCCCCTACAGTCTTGATAGGTTTCCTTACCTACTGCCTTAACAAGTTGCCTCCTTTACTACTACAAGCTACTAGACTTATTGTCATGTACAACTCTACTGTTGTAAGCTACCAAACATACTATCAAGACACATTTTCTCCTCTTATTGTTGTTATCTGCATGCACTGTTATTGCTACTTGCAACACACGTCCTACTTTTGTTGTCCACACGTACACAAGCTACTATCATTGTCTTCATGTTCTACTATTGCTATTCACACGCATTACTGCTGTTGTCCTCATACTCTACTATTGCTATCTGTATGTGCACAGGCTAGTATCCTCGCTTGCACATTCTTCTATTGCTATTTGTATATGCTACCATCACTGATTTGGCTGCTATGCGCACTACACTCATTTATTTGGCTACTGGACGTGTTGTACTTGCTAGTATAGTCTCTCGAATGTGCTAGTGATGGTTGTCCCTCTTGGATGTATTGCTAGTGTAAGGACATACTACTGGTATTAGTATACCTTCCTTGATGTATTGCTAATGTAGAGACATGCTGTTAGTGTTAGTGTATCCTTCTAAATATGCTACTAGTGTAGGGATGCCTCTTAGATGTGCTGCTGGTGCAAGAAACTCCTGCTAGTATGACTAATGCACACCTACTAGTTTATTAGTACAGGGGCCTCCTGCTAATACTGCTAATGTTGGGCTACTAGTTTACTAATTCAGGGATTACCTTATACTGCACCACCTTCTGTTGGACCTGCAATTTGCACCTCTTCTTACGCAATTACTAGTTCTTCAACACCTTTTGCCAAACTTGCTAGTACTTGTTAGTTCTGGTATAGGCTCCACTTGGTATTGGTTTTAGTATAGGCTTCCCTTGTTGGTTCTGATTTGTTACTGGTTTTAGTATAGGACCTCTTGGTTTATCTCCCTTGCTACAAGACCTGTTGATGGCTATTGACCTTATTGGTTTGTCTCCCTTACTATCGAACCTATTACAATTAACTTTATGATGGCTAGCTACTACAATTGACTTTATGATGGCAGACTACTGCAATTGACCTTGAGATGGTCGACTACTACACTACTCCTTGGTGTGGCTATTACATGTCCATCCCTTCTTGAGTTAGCTGCTGCACACCTTCTTCTTTCTTTAATGTGGCTGTTACAAGTCCTCTTCTTTAGTTTAATGTGGTAGCTGCACATCTCCTTTGCTAATTTGGTGCAGTTATCAATTGCTACACATAGTTCTCCCTTTTATTAGGTTACCTCCTTTTTCCTCCTTTAATATGGTTGCTAATTGCTACAACTTCTCCTTTAGTTGATATAGCTATCTCTTTTTTTTTTTTAATGCTTGCTATCACCTCCTCTTTGACCGATTACTGCTATAACTCGTTTAGTCGATTGCTACACTTTCCTTAACCAGTTATACCTCTTTTAGTAGTTGCCTCCTTTTTTTTTTGGCTAAACACTCTTTGATAGTTGCCTCTCTCTTTGCCATTCACCTATCCTTTTGGCTTTAGGAATAAACCTTAGTTCCAAATTCACAACCTTAAATCATCCTTGCTCCTAATTATACCTAATATCCAACCACTTTGCTTCCTCTTTTAAAAAGAAATTAAGTTCCAATATCTACTAGTTCTTTTACCACTTAACTACCTACCTTTACTTTTACATATAATCATACTTTCTTCTTAATCTTGGATACTTTAACCTTGACTTTGATAAGATTAAAAATTTGTAAAAATCTCATCCTTATCTCTTCACATTATTGTTATTGCTCCTCATTTTCTTCTAATAAGGCAAAAAACTTAGTACAATCTCTTAACCTATTTAGTTTATCACAAAAATAGCATTTAAGAGTTAATTTATCACCAATTTGACATTCTTCCCTTCTTTATGCCTCTTGAATTTGTGAAAATGTTTTTTTTAAATGATTATCTTCCTCAATCTTTCCTTTATCATCCTTATCCTTAAGACTTGGGTTTGTAAGGTTTTTTAAATTTTATTAATGACTCTGATGGCAAAATCTTAGGCATCATGCCTTTAAATCTATATATTTACCCAATTTTACTTAAGGTAATTAGATATTTCCAAGAGAATTCCTTTACATACTTTCATATACTTTCGTAAACCCAATTTTATTGGAAATGCATTAACTTCATTTTCACCCCTTCCTCAACATTCTTTAGATAAAATTGTCCCTTGAATTTTTTCTTAAACTCACCCTATATACTAATAATATAAATAAACCTCTTGATATCATTATACCTTCTTATCTATCATACTATCACAATATTTACAAGATATAAGGTGACACTCCACCTTTCTTGACATCTTTTACAACACCAATTGTCTTAAAGTATTATTCCAAGTTTTATAAAAATTTATTAACTTTCTTCGTATTCCTCAACCTATTATATGTCTTAAACTTTAAAATATAACTTTAAAGGAATAGCAACTATTGTAAACAAAACAATACTTTTCCTTGTGAGTAACTAACTATTTGCAAAAGATTTAACTCATCCTTAATCTCCAACATGGAAACTTTTTTAAGTTCTTCCTTCAACAAAATAACCATATGTTAGAAAGTCCCTTTCAAAATCTTCACTTGATCTAAACACATTGTCAAGACTTAGTTAAAATACCTTGCTTCTCCTTAAAAAGTTCTTCATTCTCCTTCTCAAGCTACTACTTTGAACTCTCCACCTTTGTAAGATATCATTTGATCTTTGACCTTAATCTCGCTTTCTTTGATTACTTCTTGCACTCCTTGATCACATAAATAATCATACTGTATGAACCAAACATCTTTATTAGGCAAAGTACTGACTTTAATATTACTCATCACGAACTTTGTCTTCCTAACAATGAACCATGCAACATTAGAAACATGCTAAACAAGAATGCTAATTAGCCTTCCCCTAAAAATTAGAATGTTGATAATGGAACATAGTAAAAATGCATATGAAATAGACAATTAATATAAAGAACTTAAAGTATATTTTATAACTTCAAAAATATCAATATAAATATTACTTAATTAATGAATACAAGTAAAATTCATAAAATTATTTATAATCACCTCTTTATTCAATAACTATGATTTATTTGATCCAATCATTTTTATTTTATTGTATAATATTTTATATAATTCTTTATATTACAAAAAATCATCTAAAATATCAACAATTTTTTTAAAACCTATACTTAATTTTAAACTTGTAAAAAGAACTATAGACAAGTTTGAAATTAAACTTTTTTATATGCCACAAATTGTGTAAAACATGACAACATGCTTTAGTAAAGATAAGTAATAGATCCAATACTTTTATAACTAATAATTTATATGATAACTCCAATTATTTATATTACAAATTTTATTCAAATTAAACAATCTATTCTAATTTTCTTACTAAATAATTAAATATTTAATATTTAATATTCATAATTTCATATTAAAATAATATATAAATAATAGAATTTTATCAAACTAAATTTAATTAATGATTGTAATTCTAATTAATCCATAATATGAAAATTAACTCTACAAACTATACTACATATTTGAAAGAGCCTATTAATTATTTTTTTCTAAATATAAACATACACATCAAGTAAGTTACAAACTAAATTAGTTACCTTTAAACTTTTTTACAAAAAATTATGTAAGATATATTATTCTTAAGACGTTTAAAAAAATTATAAATTAGAATGCATGTTATAAAAGTTAATTAATTAAAAAAAACCATTATGTTCAACTAAATATTGTACTTACTAAAAATCCAGGACAAAAACTTGAAAACAGAAACCTCGAGCACAGAATAAAAGGAGACGCATCATGTTTGGGATGGGTTTTTCCAAGCTTTTGATTATTCTGTAAATTTTCCCCCTTTCTTTTGTAGCCTAAGACCCTCTTATTTCTTTTTGTTGTTCCGGCGTCGGGGCGGCCCGGGGGGAGGGGGGTGGGAAGGGGTGGTATGGTGAGGGGGTCTACACTGCTTGAGGAATTTCAATGCGTACCCACACCCATTATTGGTACGTACAACTTAACTCAGCAGCTACAACAGCAATTGCCATGCAAATCGAGCTCACAGAATGGGCAGCCTTTGTGAATAATATTTTCAAGCGAGCTTAGCATACGTTCAACCAAAAACATTCGCTCACCCTAAGACCGCTACGATACTTTAATTAGTTCTTCGAACTTAGGTCACGGCAAACACTGTTGGCTTTGGCTGTGACAACAATCCCTTGATTTACAAAGCCTACAGAATAACTGGGACTCGTATCTAGCAATGCCCATGCCACTTTCGGTCCTTTGTCTTGCCATCAGGCCCATTACATAGCTAACATACCAGACTTCTCACAGGAGACACTAGGCAAAGACAGATTAACGTAAATCCATATCAGCATCAAAAACCAAATCATGCAGTTCAAAGCTCTGGAGCAAGGAAAAGAAAACATAATGGCTTTCACTACAAGCCGGCAGTCAGAATTCCACTACCCAAGGTGTAGTATGAGAACCCGATAACACAGGTACATCTGCTAACATGGTTGCGTGCTCACCAGTAGCACAATACCCCCGACAACACTGTCACAATGGGCACCAACAAGCAAAACCCAGCTAGAAGATAGTGTCTTCACAAACCAGGTAAACCCATAACTATCACTTGATCCCATCAATTAACTTCGTAGCAGAAGTGAACAACTTCTATTCATCCAGGCTTTCATTAATCCACTCTTCAAACTACTCAACGATAAAAAGTAAATGCTACATGTACATAGGGGCATTATGGTTATGGCACAACGATAAAAAGTAAATGCTACATGTACATAGGGGCATTATGGTTATGGCAGCATGCTCAGCTACTGCAAATCATGGCCAAAGCCACTGGCTACACAATATAGTAATTCATTCATCCCTTAAATTCACATTTTCAAAAATAGACTAATCAGAAGTAAACATGTCAATAATAAAACAACAGGAGAAAAAAATTCGCACCATGAAGATTATTATTGTTATCCAGCATTTATCAAGATTATGATAAAAAGCAGTGGCATCTAAGGGTTGGAAGAAGCTAACACACACTGCTTCAGAGAAATAAAGAGACCATCATTTCTGTAGTTAAACCATATCCACTCACGTTGCTTACCTCAACCATTCTCAGCATGTAGCTTATAAGTAAATTACGGGATCTCCTTTAAAATTGAACAAATTAGTATCACTAGAAAAGCGCTTCAGCATCATCAAAATAATACTCCAATTAGCAAGGAGAACATTGATAGTTCAAGTGGTAGCAAGATGGACGTGAAATAATTAAGAGAACATCGAATCATAATCCTCTTACGATCTGAGTTTAACAAGGAAATGTCAATTCTATGCATAAACCGATGATTATCACTTTCCAACCGCAAGTGACAATGATTAAACATGACAAACTGCAAAATGTATATTGACCAGCAGATATATATTGTAACATAACAAATTTGGCCAAAAACGCCTGACAGGAATATGAAAATAATCCATCGGTGTACGTGCGTGATGTTCTCTCTTCGTCAATTTAAATCCTTTAGTAAATAACAAGTAATGAGTCACTAGACATGCAAATTAAGATAGGATACTAATTGGTAATTATCAAATTGCACCTCTTTGGCCAATCTCACAAGACCAATTCTGTGTCCAGCATGAAGATGTGTTTGGCCTGGTTGCAAGTGATGCATAATTTGATTGCTGAAAGATAAAGGCAAAAGGAGGAAAAAATTAAAAAAAAAAAAAAAAAAAAAGGCAAGACACTACACACGGAGGAGGGAGAGCCGGGCAAAAAATAAATATTAATAAATATCCCGTGCCATCTCCCCCCTCAAACCCCTCAAAAAGAATATGTTATTAAATTATATGACCTGCCATGCAAGCGCACCTGTCATGGCAAAGGTCAGGTGACAAAACAGCATTAATTTCACCAATTGTCTCCTCACCGGCTTCATCCTTCTCTCCAACCACCATGCCACCATACCCTCGATACAAACACACAAAATACACTACAGACGCTCGAGAACTACTACACAGATCACAATAGCATACAAAACTATCATCGTACCAATTCAACAACCTGAATTACTCAAAGATGCCTGCATAGCGACAATGCTCATCAAATTATAAGGAGCCTACATAGCGACAAAAGTAACATTGCTATCACCAACGATCATCAGATTATAAGGCACGATTCTTCAAAAGATCATCAACAGCTACCTCGCCCAACGAACGAACAAAACTCATCTCTCCATCTGCATATACATCAATCATTCCATAAGTCATCAAGAAAAAGCCAAAATAACAAAAACGAATGACCTTCAAGAGAACCAATTCCACGTACATTAGCCTGGATCTTCACATATCAGAGTCCATAGATTTGGATCCGAGATGAGTAGAGAGATCAGTCCAAGACAAACCACACTCAAAAACACCAGCTCATCTGAACAAGCACAAAAGACAAACAAAGCACGCATAAAATCTCAGATCTCAGGATGCGACCATTAACCTTCTTAGATCATCCAAATAAATGGGAAAAAAAAAACCATAGAATTCTTGCACAAGTTCCACTATCAGAACACCTATTCTCCAAGATCAAAGCTATAACAGGGTGACCCCTAAAGCCAAGGAAAAACACCTATAGAAGACTGACTACGAACGAATCTCGTCACGGTAAAGCAATCACAGCTAAAAACCTTCTACAAGATCAAAGCAAAGACATAACATCCATGCAATAAGCGATATAAATCTATGTACGAAAGAAACAGATCAAACACAAAAACATAGCAACCGCATACCTTAACAGACCAGGCTGATCGAGCAAACCACGATCCACGATTTCCCTATACAATCCAATGTACTTCAAAACCTCTACGATTCACGATGTAAAAGAAGGCTCAACCCAACGACTCATTTACAATGCAGAAAACGGGTAAAGTCATGAACTAAATGGAAGAGGCACTTGCGAGCGAACAAACGAGATACAAAAGGGCCATGAGACGCAATTCCTATAAATAGAGAAAACGGGAGCGATCCAACGGCCAGATTGTTTGACTCGGTATACTAATCTACGGTGGAACTGAAGCGGTACAACATAAAAGGCGGTTATCTTTTACTCCCAATACACGTTATCAATGGCAAGAATAGATGAGAAGGTTCTGGATCTGTTCTTGAATTAATCAGATTGTTTTATGCCACGTGTTTGTTCATAAGCTGCCGCCGCATTTGTATTTTGACATTCTAGCTGTGAAAAGATCTCGTTGGGGATGATTAAGTTTAAAGCTTTTTTGCAATTTTTGCTACAGCATCTAAATTAATAGTGTATAAAATATTAAATAATATTTTTATTAAAAATTTAATTATTTTTTAATTTAATTAATAAAAAAATATTTTTATCTATTATTATATTATTAATAATTAGAATAATAAATTTAATTAGAATATTAATATATATATATATTAAACTATATATATACAATCATTTTTCTCTTATCATAATATATAAAATATTTTATTTAAAAATACATGATTACAGTAAAAATAAGAAACAAAAATAAAATTACTTATTAGACTAAGACGAAGATGAATTTCTTAAACTTATTAATATTTTTATTTTTGTAAATTCAATTATATTATTTAAAGTATTATTTATATAAATATATTCAAATATAAGATAAAAAAATTAATACTTATTATGATAAAATATTTTGAACAATAATTTCTATTAAAAATTGAATTATTATATGGTCTAATTAATAAAAAATAATTTTTTACATTATTACACTATTAATAATTATAATATCAATTTTAATTTGAATATTGATAAATTTGTTTAATTTAACTTATATAATTATGTGTGTATATATAATTGTTTCTCTTTCTTCTTCACGCATATATAATTCTATTTAAATATATGTAATTACAAGAAAAGTAATAAGAGGAAAACTAGTTATTTGACTAAAGTGAGCTTTTTAGAAGCATCAATAATTTAATTTTTATAAATTCATATATATTGTTTAATATATTGTTTTTATAAATATATTTAATTTTAAAATGTAAAAAATTAATTTATAATGACAAAATATTTCAAACAATATTCTATCAAAGTTTTGATTATTATATGATCTAATTAATGAAAAATAATTTCTTATATTATTGTACTATTAATGATTATAATATAAAGTTTAATTTAAATATTGATAAAAGTGTCTAATTTAAATTATATATAATCAATTTTTTTTCTTTCTACCATACATGAAATTTTATCTAAATGCATATAATTATAATAAAATGTAGGAAAGAAAAATAATTTATATTATTTAAGATATTATTTAAATAAATATATTCAATTTTAAAATATAAAAAATTAATGTTTATGATGAAAATTTTATAAAGAAATTTATCTAATAATATCACAGTATATAGCTTTAAAATCTAAATATTTATGTATATGATTAAAGTTGTACATATCTAATTTATGATTACTAATAATAAAAATGTTGTTTGAAGTCATTAACTATACAAAAATATTATTTTAATTTCTTTATAAAGAATCATCAACTAGAATGGGGAGGAATGATACCCTTACTTGGAATGGTGTCCTTAAAAATTAAATAAAAAATGAGCAATAAAAGTATAATTACGAACAAAAAATTATATAATTTTATAAAAGGGTAATAATACTTAATAAATGTAGCCTAAATAATTTTCATAAACAACTAATTATCTATTATCATAAGTTAAAACAATCTTAGGTTGTTAGTATGTATATAGAATTTATACAAACACCTCATCGAGCCACAAATTAATCTTACATGGCTTAATAAAACTTAAGTATTATATATCATTGACTTTAAGGAATTATCAATTCCTTAATTAACATAAATGATGGCCTTTATTTATAATTATCTAAAATCATAAATATTTGAATATGCCTAATGTTTTAATTATTAAGAAAAAAAAAGAAAAAGGATTATGCTTAATGTTTAACCATAACTTATAAACACAAAGTGTCTTATTTCACCACACATAACAAAAGATCAATATAGTTTTTATTTAAGAAATTGTAATTCCTCATTACATTATTTAATGTTTAGTTATAAGCTTAGATCAAGTACATATAAATTTCATACATTAACAAAATATAAAGTGACATGCACATAATAACTCATAAACCTTAATATTGTAATATTTGTTAACAAGAAATTATTTTAATATGCATGTATTATAGTTATAATTTGTTAATTACCAAAGTGACCAAATATTATCATCCATATTATGGTTATAATTCGATTATCATCCACATATTATGGTTATAATTCGATTATCATCACTTCTGTTGTTCTCACAGCTTTGTATGAGTTGTAATTGTTGTCAACTAAGTTTAAGTGTACAAGAAAGTAAAGCCACATAGAAGGGTAAAAAGGTAAATCCACATGGAAGGGCAAGAACATAAATTGGTCACGTAAGCCCTATTAACGTTTTATGAAAAATATATATAAAGACCTTGGAAGATAAAAATAGGGTAAAACCAACATAATTGCATATACAGCAAAAAGAAGAAAGTCGGCAATATTGAGCATTCAACAAAACCTAGACAATTGACCAACCAAAGAGAACACTAAACCCTACATGGAAGAACACCACCAGCAAGGACGAAGAGAGTGAACAGTGCAGTCGACAGATAAATCAAGTGAATAGTAACCTCGTAAACAATACCGTTGTGAACAGTTGCATCGAGAGAGAAAGAAGGAGACACCGAAAGTTGGGGCTGAACGAAGAATAGCGAATAGAGGACGATCAAATCAGAGTCGTCATTCGGGGAAAGGAGAGAGAAAACACAGTCATCGATGGCCGAAAAGTCGAACAAACCGGCAGACAGAGAGAGAAACGCCTGAAAGAGAAAAACGCTAGAACAAAGGGTCAAAAGGAAGTGCAGCTGAAACGAACGGCGAAACTATATAGCAAAATTGTGAGGGAGACCAAATCTGAACTAGAACGGGTGAGACGAGACCAGATCGGTAAAGGGTAAGAGAGATCCAGCGGTTAGACGTTGGAAGAGAGAGAAACAAATGGTCGAAAAAACAGAACCAGTCGACGGGAGAGAAAACCGGGAACGGGTGAAGAAGGCTGAATGGTAGGACGAAGAAAAGTAGGCCACCGACAGAAAAAGGAGGAAATCTGGCCAAGTGGGTGAACGGAAAAGTGAAATCCAGTGAAGAGAGAGAAATCCAACAGTAGGAAAGAGAAATTCGGTTGGACAGTAAGAGAGAGAAACGGATAGGAGAGCTGTAAGACAAGGAGACGAGTGAGACCGTAAGACGGTGAAAGTAGGAATTGTGTGATATAACGTAGGAATTCAGCGAAGCATTGAACTCAACGTATTTCCAGAATTCTTCAAAAGAGGTTAGAGAGTGTTTCGATGAACTTCTAAGCAGCAATGGAGTAGCCTTTCAATTCAACAGAGGCAAGACAAGTTAAAAGAAGGGTAGACATAGTAAGTGACACTCTTTGTATTGTACTTACTTAGTAATTGCATCATTGAAAGGAGCAGAGAGTTAAAGACATCCATTGTAACCTATATTCACAAGTATAGTAGATATTCTCGGTAGAGGGAGAGTCCCTACCACCGTGGATGTACGTCACGTTGACAGAACCATGTAAATCTTGTGTGTCCTTAATTTACTTTACGTTCTGTGCTTTGAATTGAGTTATGAACGCAGCTAAAGTATCAGCCAACCTATAACCTAACAAAGACCTAAACAAGAACATCCGTATTGTCTATTAGGCAAGGTGTCTGAAAGGTGACTTTGGGGACTATTGTGATTAGTAGGTAGCAATAGATCTACCTTAGTTGAGTAAGAGAAAGAGTTTGCTTTTAAGAAGAGGTTAAAGTTGTTCACTTACCTGCAAATTATAAATTGTGGTGATACTAATTCACATCCCTTCTCAGTATTACAAACTAGTAGATCCTAGGGAGAAGTCAGGAACTTCAATTGGTATCAGAGCACAGGTTCACCAATTTGAAACTTAACAGCTTGGTGTACCAGTTTGAAGGGATCTAGAAATTTAACTTGTTTAGCATATTGAGAAATTTAATCTGGTACCAACATTAGCACCACTTACAGCAAAATGGTTCTAATCTTCAACGGAACCAACTACCATATGTGGAGAGCAAGAATGCAAGTGGTATTTGCAACCATGGGCATAAACGTGGTGAAATGCATACAAGAGGGTTTTGTGGCTCCAAAAGAAAGTAAAGACCCAACCCCAGAGTAGTTAAGGCAGTTTGAGATAAATGGGAAGGCCTTAAACATCATCATTTCAGCATTAACAGATGCTGAGTATGCTAAAGTGATAGACTGCAAATCTGGTAAGGAGATATAGGACAAATTGCAAAAAATCTATGAAGGTGATGGCAGAATGAAGGAGGTTAAGCTTCAAGTGTTCAAGGAGAGATATAAATCTCTTAGAATGCAAAAGAATGAGATAGTCCAAAAGTTCTTCACTAAGGTTATTAATGCTATAAATGACCTGAGAAGTCATGTAAAGAACAAAAAGGACTCATTTGTTGTGAAGAAGATTCTGAGAATTCTGCCTAAAAGGTTTGCCTCAAAGGTAGCAGTCATAGAGAAGAGTAGAGATCTTAATTCTATGTCTCTGCATGATCTCCAGTTCAATCTCATTGCATATGAGATGAGGATAAAGTCAGTTGAAAGCTCTGCAACAATGAAGGTATCAAAAGAAGTAGCTTTCAAAGCTATGAAGCACTTGAAAATAAAAGAAGAGGAAGAATCATCCAATAAGGATGATGATGATGAGGAAGAAAGTGAAGGTGAAGTATTAGAATACTTTACTGGGAAGTTTAAAAAGGGGTCTAAAAATAGAAAAGGACAGTTGTCCTTAAGATGCTATCGATATGGGAAGACTGGACATTTTACTTCTAAGTGCAAAGTGAAGTTTGATGATAAAGATGAAGATGATGATGATGAGTCAAATTCAAGATGGAGAAGGTCATTATTCAAATCAAAGATGTCCTATAAAAGGACTGCTAACCCACAGAAGAAGAGAGAGACTCATTTAAGAGTTATGTGAGTCAGATAAAAGAAGTTGATGAGGAGGAAGATGAAGAATCATCAGATGAGCATGCCTTTACAACATCAACTAAAGGTTATAGTTCAACCTCTGAAGAAGAAGAAGAGGTTGATGAAGAAGAGCCATATCTTGAAGCTGAGTTGGAAGTATCTTCAAAGGAGATAATCAAAAGGGGCAAAACCATAAGAAAGTTAGAGGCCCATATAAGACAAGTTGAAACAAAGTCTGAGAAAGCTGAAAGTCAAAAGGATGAAATAAGGGCTGAACATATTGACTTAAAGAGAAGATTTGAAGAATAGATCAAAATATGTGAAGATCTTATAGTAGAACTTGGCTCAAGGACTTTAACAATTAAAGAAATGGAGATTGAGTTGCTTAGACTTTAGCACCAACTCAAAAGGAGTGAAGAGAACATGCAGAAGCTTGAAATGATAGGAGAAACAAGTTCTATAAAAGGAAAGAAGAATGAAGAGAAAGTGCAGCAATTTGAGGCTGCATTGGCTAAAGGTAATAGGAATGTGTCACAGAAGTTGAAAGATAAGGTTGTGACTTAGGTGAAGATAACTGAAGAAGAGAAGACAGTTATCAAACCAAAGCCAAGGCTAAATGATGTATGTGGTTAAAGAACAGCAGCCCATAGTTGCTATGTCTCAGAAAGAAAAGAAAGTCAATCAGTAAAGGGTTATAACTGAATAGAAGAAGGAGAAGAATGTGACTGAAATGAAAGTCACACAAGCAAAAAAGCCAGCTATGTTGCCTACACAGCAAGTGATGAACAGAAGAAGACAAGCTGTGATCAAACCCAAGAAAAGGCCGTTTCAAGGTTATTACCTTTATTATGGAGTTTGGGGTCATAAAGCAATTAACTACTGATGGAGAAGGCCAATATATGTCTCCAACTTGAAAAGCCACGATGTTGCATACAGGGGGAGAAAATACAGAATCCAGAAGAGAACATCTATCGTGAGTTCTTGCAAATACTATAACACACTGACAAGGATTATTGGTGGAAGCCCAAACTAATGGTTTTAAAGAATAAGTTTGCTATATTGGCAGACTTGAAACAGTATGAAAGATGCGGGCAGGATGACCATAATGCCGAGAGATGCATGACGCTTCTCCTTAAGCAAGAGAAGGCACTCAATGGCACAATAAAGACAAACGGTGCAGTCAAAGCTATGAAAAAGAAGAAAGCTATCTTTCAGCTAGTTCAAAAGAAGGAATATAAAGCTAAAAGGGAGATGGTTAATATAGTTGAAATTGCACTCAAAGCTAACTACAAGGATAAGCAGTAGATCCTTGACAATGGATGCACTTCACACATTACAGGAGATATGAGTAAATTGTCAAAGTTAAAAAAGTTGAGAGAAGGCAGAGTCAAGTTTGGTAATGATGATTCACTCAACATCAGTGGTCAGGGGTCAGGGGTCAGTAAACATTGGAAGAGGAAAGCTGAAAGATGTTCTACACGTTGAAGGACTCAGATATAATCTAGCATCTGTCAGCAAACTATGCAATGAAGACTATAAGGTAATATTCACAAAAACAGGTTGTCAGGTAAAGAGTAAAGAAGGCAATATTGTTACAACTGGGAAGAGAACAGCTAGAAATTTGTATGTGATTAATGAAGAAAGAGATCCTCTTGCAACTAAGACTGTGCAAGAAAGAAAGGCAAAGAAAACATGGACCAATGCTCATCAAGAAAATCAGATCATAGGTGACCCATTAGCAGGAGTTACAACAAGAAGAAGAATTATGGGAGCTACTACTTTACTCTCACAAGTTAAACATAAATCTGTTGAAGAGGTTACACAAGATCTAACTAAAGTTCTGTCCACAGAGTTGTTTAAAAAGCACAGAATGAGCCTGTCTGTGCGAATGCCTCCTCAAGCCTAAAAATCAGGTGAATCCTCCATCTCTACTTTGTGAGTTTTTCAGATTTGTAATTGGTTGGCAAAGGGGGAGAGAAGTAACAGTGCAGGGGGAGCTGTTAAGAAAGGGGGAATGCATATTTAGCGAGAGTTAAAACCACTACATAGTAACTTTTGTTATAAGTGTTGACAACAATTACAAAAAGGGAGACTGTTGTTCCCACAGTCTTGTATGGGTTGTAATTGTTGTCAACTAAGTTTAAGTGTGCAAGAAAGTAAAGCCACATGGAAGGGTAAGAAGGTCAATCCACATAGAAGGGCAAGAACATAGATTGGCCACATAAGTCCTATTAGGGTTTTATGAAAGAGATATATAAATATCTTGGAAAACAAAAATAGGGTAAGGCTAATACAATTGCATACACGGAAAAAAGAAGGGAGTCGACAATATTGAGTATTCAGCAAAACCTAGATAACTAACCAACCAAAGAGAACACCAAACCCTACACGGAAGAACACCACCGACAAGGACGAAGAGAGTGAACAGTGCAATCGAAGGATAAATCGAGTGAACAGTAACATCGTAAACAGTACCATCGTGATGGCTGGAAAATCAAGCAAATCGGCGGACGAAGAGAGAGAAATGCCCAAAAGAGAAAAACGCTAGAAAAGGAGGTCAAAAGGGAGTGCAGCTGAAATGAACGACGAAGCTGTGCAGCAAAACCGTGAGGGAGACTAGATCCGAACTAGAATGAGTGAGATGAGACCAGATTGATAACGGGTGAGAGAGATCCGGCAGCTAGACATTGGAAGAGAGAGAAACAGACGGTCAGAAAACAGAGAAACGTGTCGACAGGAGTGAAAACTGAGAACGGGCGAAGAAGATTGGACGGCAGGACGAAGAAAAGTAGACCATCAATAGAAAAGGGAGGAAATCTGGCCAAGTGGGTGAATGGAAAAGTGAAATCCAGTGAAGAGAGAGAAATTCGGTGAAAGAGAGAGAAATCTGACGGTATAAGAGAGAAATCCGACTGGATAGTAAGAGAGAGAGAAACGGACAAGCGAGCCATGAGACAGTAAGATCGTGAGACAAGGAAATGGGTGAGACCGTAAGACAGTGAAAGCAGGAATTGTGTGATACGACGTAGGAATTCAGCGAAGCATTGAACTCAATGTTTTTCCAGACTTCTTCAAGAGAGGTTAAAAAGCATTGCGGTGAACTTCTAAGCGGCAGTGGAGCAGCCATTCAATTCAACAGAGGCAAGACAAGCTAGAAGAAGGGTAAACACAGTAAGTGACATTCTTTGTACTATACTTACTTAGTAATTGCAATATTGAAAGGAGTAGAGAGTTAAAGACATCCATTGTAACCTGTATTCACAAGTAGTGGATAGTTTCAGTAGAGGGAGAGTCCCTACCACCGTGGATGTACATCACATTGACGGAACCACGTAAATCTCATGTGTCCTTAATTTGCTTTACGTTCTGTGCTTTGAATTGAGTTGTGAACGCAGATAAAGTATTAGCCAACCCATAACCTAAAGAAGACTTAACAAGAACATCCATATTATCTATTAGGCAAAGTGTCTGAAAGGTGACTTTGAAGACTATTGTGATTAATAGGTATCAATAGATCTACCTTAGTCGAGTCTGAGAAAGAGTTTACTTTTAAGAAGAGGTTGAAGTTGTTTACTTACCTGCAAATTGTGAATTATGGTAATACTGATTCATCCCCCTCTTAGTATTACAAACTAGTAGATCCTAGGAAGAAGTCGGGAACTTCAATTCCTCACTTCAAGCTTAATGGAATGAATAATCTATTGAAAAAAAATTAATTGTGTTATTTATAATTTATAAGGACTTTTTAATCCCTTTAAGTCATTAAAATGATATTTTTGATATAAAATAAAATTTTATTTTGTGTTTTGTAATTTCTTATAATTTAGTATGTGTTTTGTAATATAACCTTTATTTAGTATGTCAAATGTAAATTTTTTCATAAAATTATAAACAATTAAGAGAAATAAAGCAACTTAAAAGTTCAAAAAAAGGTAAGCAACACCTTCTAAGTGAACAAACAATTTGAATATTCCTATAATGCAAAAAAACCTACGATATCTTTATTAAATTGGATCTTTTCTTTGGTCCATTACATTAGATCTATATTAAAATTTAAAATATGATATAAACCCTCTTAATTTGATGTAGGCCATAACCAATAGTTGTTGATCCAAAACTTTTAAGTTTATTTCAATAAGACTCTACTCTAAGGTTCTTGGTTGAAACCTTATGTTCAATGTAAACATATCTTTTATTTTAATTATAGAAATTTTAATAAATGCCTTAAGAAGAGTTACAAAAAATATCACACTAACAATATAGCTTTTTTAACAAGATAACATAATTGAAAAATGGAATTAAAAATGCCATTTATTCAAAAAAACAATTATCAAAATATATAAGATAAACATATTAAACACAATGTAATTTTATATTATATGAGATAATATTTTGTATTATATAAATAACATTTAGTAACATATAAAATTTCATATAAGAGTTTACTTTATTTTTATATAACTTTATCATGTGATACCAAATGTTATCACATGTACTATATGTTAGATAATTATATGAAAACTTGAAATTTATTTGGTTGATAAAATATCACATAATAATTAAAAAACACACAAAATAATATAGGCATCATATCTTTGTATTATAACATACATTTAATTATATCTAAATAGTAAAATTATATTAAATAGGACTAAATTAATATGACTTCTACTATAATTCTAATTAATTCATAATTTAAAAATTAACTATTAATCTAAATTAACTCAAACATCTCCCTTTAATTCTCATTTGGTGATACCTTTAATCCTAACATCTCTTTTAACTTGATAAATGATTTATACATCAATAAATTATTCTTTTCAAACTTGTATTTTGACTTTTTCTTAGTTTTAAAAACTCACTTCATATTAATGATTTTTTTGATATAGTGAAATATTAATAACTCTTATATATTATTTTTCTCAATTATCTTGATTTAATCATGCATGGTATTCATCCATTTTATATTTTAAATCATCTTATTAAATGACAAAGATTCATAATTTGCAAACATAATAAAATGCATCAAATGATCATCATCATCATTAGTAACATAATAAAAAAATATCTTAAAATTTTACAATTTAATAAATTATTGGCAATTTCTCCTTACTCTTCCATTCATTTGGAGAGCTTGTGGAATAAGACTCTAAACAAGAATTGATTAAACCTCTTTATTTACTTTAGAGACTATAATTTGAGTTTTCTCTTATCCAAAAATATCAATTAGATGTCTTTCAAAGTTATTTTACTCCTTAACACCTCACTTTAGCAAATGTCACATCATTACTCATAAGCACTTTCTTTGTTACAAAATTCAACAACTTATATCCTCTCCTTAAGTAGTCAAAAGAGATTGTCTTCACTCTTTAATCTATTAGTTTTGTCCTTATCTTTACTAAAATGTAATCATAAGCAATAAAACCAAACAGTTTAAGTTTCCTCACACTAGACTTAAAACTACTTCATACTTCTTCAAAATTGACATTTTCAATACTTGTTATTAAATATTTATTCAACAAATAAATAGAATAAAAATAATTTTAACCTAAAATGAATTAGGTACTCCTGTGGCCTTTAACAAATAACTTACCATATTTATAATATTTGTTTTCTTTTTAATAACTTTATTATGTTAAAGAATATAGGAAATTATGAATTTATATTTTATTCCTTATACTTTATAATCCTACTTGAATTTTTTAGAAATACACATACCACCTCTATTAATTCATAAATTTTTAATATAGTATGCACTTAATCTTTGAACATAAGTTTTAAAGTTTTTAAAATAATCAAACACCTCAAAGTTCCTTTACACGAAATAAATTTATGTTGTCCTTATAAAATCATCAATAAAGATAACAAAATACTATTACTATTAAATGAAATACTTATTAGGCCACAAATAGTTAAGTGGATTAATTGGAGTGGTTATCTTGCACACCAATTTCTTGTCATAAAGGGTTGTTTGTTTTGTTTTGCATGAATACAATTTTTACGAATTTGATTAGGATGATTATATATATATATATATAACCTTTATTGTATGGTACATGTGATTAGTATACTTTATATCAAAGAACCATGTATTGTAATTTAACATTTTAGCAACTATAATAACCATTATAAGGATTTAATCTCTACCATTTATATCTCTTCTTTTATGTATAATAAACTATCTTATTATTCTCCTTAAACTTGTACTTACTAATATAATAGTCACACTTGTAATAGGAATAATACTTAACATTAGATTTGTTATACCTTTCTTTCCAATTCCTCTTTTTCAGTCATCAATCTCAATCTTTATATGTCTAATCTAATCTCTTTTGATCATTATATTAATTATTGTAATAACATCTTTGATATTGATTATTAAAATTGTTACATTTACATTCTTGTACTTTATTATGAAATGAACTTTATTTCTACTTTAATTAATCACTTTATCATTCTCAGTAAGCACATCACTTTAGAATGCTTTACTAATTCTCATTATGTTGTTCATGAGTTTGCTATATGGTCATTAGTACATCAAATGATTTTAAAACAAATCATATACTTTTTTTATAACAACTATGATATGAACGCAAATGTTCACAAAATCTTTTCAACTTTCACCTAATTATTCAAATTCTTATATAAACTAAAACAGCATTTAAAGTTTTTACTTACAAAATCTCAAACTAACATCATAAAATTAGGAGTTTTACCTTTTTAACTTAACTTTGTTCACAATTGAAATTATATTATCAAGATATTTCATTCTTATTTTATCAAAATTACTCTTATAAATTTTTCAAAAATATGATCATTCAACTTTAAATGGATGAAATAAAATACCTTCTTACCCTTTTTTATCATTTTTTTGTGAGTAATTTTTTGTACTTTTGTAAAATTTATTTAAATTTTGTAAGTCAATTCTCTATAATACTTAACAATATGTTACAATCAAGTAATACATACCATCAATTGCAATATTTTTCATCTAAAACAAGAATTAAAACTAAAATCATACTATTCATATTAAAATTTATAACATTTCAAATCAACATCCAACTTTTTTTTCAATTTGGCCACCTAATATTTTTTTTTTTCTCGATCTAGCTCTTTTTATTTTTGTTCTTTTTCTCCTCTCTATATTCACTGCCAACTTTCCTTTGGTATGCAGCAGCAACTATCGACAGTAAAAGTCAATGCTGAAGATGGAAGAAAGAGTGGGTGTAATAAGACTAATAATTGGCGTGACAACATCCAAAACATGACCAACTAAAGGAAGACAAACAACATTGATAAAGGCAAGTAGTGAAAGGCTGGCAAGTTTCAACCTTTTTATAGTAATTAATCAATTAGTCGATGGTACAGAGTTGTCAAATAATGATCTCTAAACGGAAATCGTCTAGTTTTGCGCTGTAAAAACCCGATTAGCATTGGGTAATGGCTGCTTGAGCTTTGGATTTCTTCAAATCTTCCACTTTTCAAGCAATTTTGAAGCATATGAAAGCTAGAAACAAGTTTATCGACGTCTAGCAGTGCGGGAGACAATCTCTAATTACGAAATGACATCTAGCAGCAACACATATTGGTTAACAGCGGCGTGCCAAGAAGTGGATCTAGTGATTTTTTTTTTATAAGATCTAGCAACTCATATGTGGACACTAATGACTCGTGACAACTTTGACAAAACTTATACACTGTATTTATTTGAATTAAAATATTTACCCAGTATTAATATTAATAATTATTAAAAAAAACTTTAATTTTATTAATTTAATAAAATATCACTTGAGAAGTATAATTCACACACAGAGACAAACACACAGCCGTACAAAGACACACAAACATATGTATATACATACACACCAAAAACAAAATAAAAATTAATTAATAAAATAAAAATAAATTGATCAAAAAAATTTATTATGTTACTTTAACATGTTCTTCAAACAAACACTGTAATTATCACATATCATACAACTTATAATGCATCATTACACAATAATATTACATATCAATCCAAATACATGAAGATTATAAAATCTACGAGATTTTTAAACAAGCTCATTCTCATATAAAAACCCTATTTCTTTTGAGTAGAGATTAACCAATGGCTCACATCGATTATATAAATGTTTACATTTAAACTTCGGAAGATCAAAATAATTCCTCATAAATATGCACGACTATTATTCTTAAAGTTAATGACAAAGCCCTCTGAAAGACTAAAATATTTAATAAAATTACATAACCATTTGTTTTACAACTAAATTTTCTAACCAATAAAATTTATTCATTATATACAGCACTTTCTAAAAACCTAGGGATTTTAATAAAGAGAGCTCCATGAATTCCCCAGCAGTACCCGAACCCGAAACACGAACATTGTGTACGACGAATCACAATCTTAAAAATAATTGGCAACCCCTATTCCCCACACAACCCAACCCCCACCCCCGCGGCGAAGAACACCCACGCCATACCAATGCGGGACACCTTAGATTGATTGATTCGCATAAGGTACGCACAAGTGTCATCCAATAAAAAGGATCCAAGTGGATTCGAACCACCATCCTCACAAGCTTAAAGCTTGAGCGCTCCTACCACATCGAGCTGATGGACCCACACCCTAAACAGTCACACTTTTCCCATATGTAAAATGAAAATACCCGAGTGCTAGGACAAATGAATGAAAAAGAACCGTCATGTTGGGCTGGGCTTTTTGCTCTTTTGACTTAGTTCTATAACTTTTTTCCTGTTTTTCCTGCATATACCTTTTTTTTTTTTTGGCGGGGGGCGGGGGGAAGGGTATGGTCTAGAATACTCGTGGCATTTCACCGTGTTTGTCCTCCTGAGAAACAACAATTGCAGTCTGTCACGCACCATTACTTCCCAAAATAAAATAACCAGTTAAAATATATATTAAGTTCATTTATATAGCTCAATTTTTTTTTTTCTCGACAATGTGACCAACTTGTTGAAACATTCAAATATCCCCGTTTATATAACTCAAAATCCCTTTATCTCCGCCAAAAAACTTGAGCTCAAAGAACAGAATCTTTGTTAATAAAATTTTCGAGTAAAAGGGAACTTAGCATAATCCAGTGCGGTACCTTAATTTGTTCCCCAAATTTAGGTCATGGCAGACACAGTTAGCTGCGACAACAATCACAATCTCTTGTTTTACAAGCCTACTCAAAGCTAGAAATGCCTCTGCCACTTTCGGCCCTTTGTCTTGCCATCTGGCCCATCGCAGAGCCAACAGGTACACCTTGGGAAGGGAAAAAAATATTAACGTAAATGCATCAGCATCAAAAACCAACTCATGCAGCTCTAAACTCTGGGGAAAAGACAAAGTAAAAAACAAAACGGCTTTCACTACAGTCAAGCAATCAGAAATCCACTAACAAAGCTGTAATATGAGAACAGAAAAAAAACAGGAAAACAAAAAGGACACCAGATAAAAGACCCACAGATGACGGTATGAGGTATCTAAGCATTAATGGAAAAGTGTTGGCATATATGAAATGATAAAATGTGAAAAAACTATCCATTACTCAAGAATCAGTGAGCCACGTATGGATCAAAGGAAAAAGAGCCTCGCTGCTCTTAGATAAACTATGAGAATGGGATCTGAATTGCTGCACGCCAAATATGGGAGAAAATGGATCGCAGCTTCCAGAACTTGAGGTTAGATGCAAAATCCCCAGACCTATGGTTTCCCATGCCTATGGAATCAGCTCTTCAAGAACCAGATCCAAACACCTTCGGAATGAGAGGCTAAATTCCATTCTAAAAAGTATTCTCCATACTCAACCAAAATTGAATGGTTCCTTGTTCCTGAAAATAAGCCTTCCTGGTGTCAGAGAAGGCAAAACCAAGCAGGTCACAACAAATCTGCAGGGCAGAATAGCAATAAACATTGGTAAAACAAAGAGGTACTCCAAAAACAATAAGAACAAAAAGAAATTATCACAATTCATGACATAAAACATAAAGCATGGTTGCAGGCTCACCAGCTAAACATTGATAGACTGCCAACTGCAACATTATACCGGGAAGAAAGTAAGCAGAACCCAGCTAGAAAATAGTATCTTCACAAACCAGGGTCATCACTTGATCCCGCCAAATGATTTAGGTGGCAAAGGCATACAACTTCTATCCATCCAAGTTTCTTTTAATCCACTCTTCAAACAACTTAACAATAAACAGTACATGCTACATGAATACAAGGACATTTGGGTCATGGCAGTATGATCTGCTACTGCCAATCCTAGCTACACCCACTCGCTAGACAATATAGTAATTTCTTCATCCCTTTGAGACCATTTTTTCAAAGATGGTCTAGCAAAAGTAAATATGTAAATGGTATTACTTCAGGACAAAAGATTAAATAAATAGAAAAAAATATGTTGTTAATCGAGAATATGGATAAAATGCAGTGTCATCTGAGCATTGGGAAGATGCGAATGCTGCTTTGAAGAAATAAAGACCATAATTTCTGTAGTGAAACTATATCTGCTCAAGTTGCTTAACATGTTGTTTATGAGTAAATTATGAGAACTCCTTTAGAATTGAACAAATTGGCATCACTAGACTAGCGATTCAGCATCAACAAAATAATACTCCAATTAGCAAGTTGAATGAGCAACTACTGAGTGGAGAGTTTAAGTAGAAGCAAGATGTAATTGAAATAATTATGAACACATCTCTAATCATAATTTGCTTACAGGCTGAGTTTAAAAAGGAAATGCCAATTCTATGCATGAACTGGTGTTATCATAATTTGGTGATTACCAAATTGTACCCCTTTGGTCAACTTGATAAGAACCACTATGAGTCCAGTATGGCAATGAGATGTTTGGCTTGGGTTGCAAGTGATGCATGATTTGGTTGCGGACAGATAAAGGCAAAGAAGAAAACAAAAGGAAAAGGCAAGACACTACACAAGGAAGGGAGAGCCGGGCAAAATATAAGTATGAATAAATATCCCGTGCCATCTCCCCTCCTACCCCACCCCCCCAAAAAAAAATATTTTATTAAATTATTTGACCTGCCATGCAAGCGCACCTGTCATGGCAAAGGTCAGGTGACAAACAGCTACAGTAGAACATTAATTTAACCAAGCGTCTCCTCACCAGCTTAATCTTCTCTCCAAAGACACAAAATACACTACCTCTGACGCTAAAGAGCTACACAGAACATAATAACATACAAAACCATTATCATACCAATTCAACAACCTGAATTACCACCACGAAACCTTCTTCTGCATAATGATCTTCAGACATGTACACACACGTGACATTGCCATCACCAAAGCTCATCAAATTATAAGGGACCCAGACGGCAGCACGTGTGACATTGCCATCACCAACGATCATCAGATTATAAGGCACGAATCTTCAAAAGATCATCGACCGCTACCTTGCTCACGAACAAACAAGACTCATCTCTCCATCTGCATATAGATCAATATTCCATAAGACACCAAAAAACCAAAATAATAAAATCAAATGGCCTGCTAAAAAACCAATTCCGCATACCTAACCTGGATCCTCACATATCAGAGCCCATGGATCTGGATCCGAGACGAATAGAGAGGTCGGTCCGAGATAAACCATACTAAAAACACCAACTCCTCTGAACAATCACAAAAGACAAACAAAGCACGCATAAATTCTCCGATCTCAGGATGTGACCATAAACCTTCTTAGATCATCCAAATAAATTATAAAAAAAAAGCCATAGAATATAGGCATAAAAGTTCCACCATCAGAACACCTATTCTCCAATATCAAAGCTACAACAGCATAGATCCGTCAAGCACCAAAAAAGAAAAAAAAAAACTACGTAAGACTATAACTACAAATGAATGTCGACACGTCGAAGGAAAAAAATCTTCTAAACGATCAAAGCCAAAGACATAATATCTATGCAATTAACCATATAGAACTACGAACAAAAGAAACAGATCAAACACAAAAACATAGCAACCGCATACATTTCCATAACAGGCTGATCACTCAAACGACGATCCAGGATTTCCCGATCCAACCAACTGTTCTCTAAAACCTCTACCATTCGCGATCTCAAAGAAGGCTTAACCCCACGACACGTTCAGGATGCACGAAAAGGGCCAGAGGTAATGAACAAACGAGAGACGCAGCCGCCCCAAGGCGTAATCTAATAAATAAAGAAAATAGAGCGATCCAACGGCCCGATTGTTTGTGTCGGTATACTAATCTACGGTAGAGCTCAAGCGGTGCAAAATAAAGGCGGTTATCTTTTACCCTTAACACACGTTATCATTGGCTAATAATAGGCGAGAAGGTTCTGGATTTGTTCTGGCATTGAATTGACCAGATTGTTTTATGCCCCGCGTTTGTTTGTATGTTGTCACCGCATTTGTATTTAGACATTTTAGGTATGAAAATGTCCACTTGATTGGATGCTCCTCTAAATTTAAAATTTTTATTTAATTTTTGTTAGAATGTCTAAATTAATTGTGATAAGATATTTTGAATAATATTTTTATTAAAATTTTAATTAATAAAAAATAATTTTATATTATTATACTATTAATTATTATAATATCATATTTAATTTGAATATTAATAAATATGTTTAATTTAAATTATATAATTGTATGTGTGTATAATGTTATTTATATAAATATATTTAATTTTAAGATAAGAAAGATTAACGTTTATGATAATAAAATATTTTAAATAACATTTCTATTAATATCATGGGTAAGAAATTTGAAAAATAAATGAAAGCAAAAATCAATTTAATAAAAAAAAGGGCTTACTTATACTTTTTAGATTGATAAGAGAAAACAAAAGGTGACAAGTGTCACTTTTATAAAAAAAAAAAGTTGGATATTATTAGAAAAAATATTTAAAACATATAATTTAATTTGAAATATGAATTAAATATCTTAATATATTTTAAATTAAATTTAATTGATATTTCTCATAATAATTAGTGGCTTAATTATTGTGCTACTAATCTTGTGTCTAATAGAAAATGCAAATTAAATTTTAAAAATAGAAACAAGACCTATAACTATTGCAAGAAAAAAAAAGATGCATTAAAGCTTAATGTTATAAGTTGCAAAATAAGAATAAAAAAGTTATTACTAATTAGAAGGAAAAAACAATACAAAAGCTTTGGTACACCTAATTGTATAAAAGATACTTCCTATAATGGGGAATTTCTAACTATTGTTTATAATTGCTCCAAACTTTATAAGGATTGGATTCTTAATTCAAATTGCATATTTCATACATATCCTAATTGGAATTGGTTTTTAACATATGAGATAATGTGTAAAGGTGTTGTGTTGCTAGGAAATAATAAACTTTATAAGATGGTTAGTATTGGAATGAATAAAATTAAGATGTTTGATGGTGTTATTGGGAAACTCAAAAATGTGAGACATATTTCAAATCTAAAGGATATCTTATCTTTTTAAGTACTCTTAATTCAAATGAGTATAAGTACACTAATGAAAATGGAGTCTTAAAGATTAGCAAAGGTATTTTTATTTTGATGAAAGGACAAAAAATCTGCCAAGTTATATGTTTTGTAGGGTATAATTATATATGATATGATAGTCATTATTCCTTCTTTCTTAAATGGAGATGCTACTATATTATGGCATATGTGTCTAAGATATATGAGTAAAAATGGGATAGTTGAACTAAGAAAAAGTTGTCATCTTAATGGATATAGTATTAATGTATTGGAATTCTATGATTATTGCATTTTTTAGGAAGCAAAAGAAAGTTAAGTTTAATAAAGACATTCATAATATAAAAGGAACACTTAATTATTTATATTTCAATCTCTAGGGCAAATTTAAGGTGCCTTATAAGGCTAGTTATAAATATATGCTTATTGTTATTAATGACTTCGCCATAAAAGTTTTGGTATTCTTATTGAAGAAAAAATACATGTTTGTTACATTCAAGTAATGGAAAACTATAATTAAAAGATAGATATAGAAGTAAATAAGGCATCTCTACACTGATAATAGCTTAGAGTTTTGTTCTAATAAGTTTAATAGTGTTTACAAGAAATAAGGAATTTGAAGACATTTAATAGTTTCTAATACTCCATAACAAAATAATGTTATAGAGTGAATGGACAAAACTTTGATTGAGAAAGTATATTATATGTTTTCCAATTCTAATTTACCTAAGTCTTTTTTGAACCAAGGTTGTTATTATATTGTATTTTCTTATAAATCGCTCTCCTTTAATTATTATTAACAAAAAGACTCTAGAAAAGGTATAGATTAATACTTATGTAAACCATTCTAATTTAAAAATCTTTGGATGTCCTACAAATGCTTATATTGACAATGGAAAGTTAAAACTTAAATTTATAAAGTGTATCTTTCTTGGTTATAAGCTTAGTGTTAAAAGATATAAATTATGGTATCTAGAAATTAGTAAAATCATAGTTAGTATGAATGTAATTTTTAATGAAACTATTAGGTTAACTAACTTGTCTTGTAGAGATTATTCTAATACAAGTTGGTAAAAATCAAATATACAAGTAGAGCTTAAGATTAGTTCAAAATTTGTACTAGATTTTACACTTTAGTCTAACTTAGAAATTACTTTACTTTTGTATGTAAAGGAGATATTGCTCTTATAACACTAACACCACTATAGTATTATTATATTGCTAAAGATAAATCCAAAAGAGAAATTAAGCCATCATAGAGGTATAATGAGGCTAACTTAGTTGCTTATACTTTGAATGTAGGTAAAGGTATTGATTCTAATAAAAAAAACTACTACATACTCAAAGGTAGTTAGTTATAAGAACTTTGGCAAATGGATGATTACCACGTAAGAAGAGAGGGTATCCCTTCATAAGAATGACAAATAGGATTTAGTATGATTAACTAAGGGTAAGTAAACTATCATTATAAATGAGTGTTGGAAAAATAAAAAAAAGAAAATATACTAAGAGTTAAAGAAACTAGGTGTAAGGTAAGGTTAGTCGTAAAGGGTTACAATCAGTTTCTAGGTGTAGATTTCACAGATGTGTTTTCTTTAATTGTAAAGCATAGTTCAATATGAACCTTGCTTAGTATTATGACTATATATGATTTTAAGCTTGAATAACTAGATGTAAAGATGATATTTTTACATAAAAAAAACTTAAGGAGGACATCTATATATGGTAACTAGAGAATTTTGTAATTTAAGGAAAAAAGGACTATGTGTGCTTATTGAAAAAAAAAAAACTCTTTATGACCTAAAATGGTCAACCAAGCAATGGTATATGAGGTTTAACTTATTTACGACCACATAGTTTTAAAAGATGTAATTATGATAGTTGTATCTACTTCAAAATATATGATGATATATCATTTGTGTATCTATTTTTATATGTTGATAACAACCAAAGATAGAGAAGAAAAAAAAATTCAAAGCTTAACTTAGTAAAGAGTTTGAGAAGAAAAACTTAAGGATAGCTAGGAAGATACTTAAGGGAGATTTTAAAAGAAAGAAAAACAAGTTTAATATATAGAATGCCAAGTTTAATTGTACCTAAGCAAGAAAAAGTACTTTAAAAAGTTTTTTACAAGTTCAATACATAGAATGCTAAATCTATTAATATTCCATTAGCTGCACATTTTAGACTTCCATTTACTTTATCTTTACAATAAAATGATGAGATTGATTATATGCTATGAGTATCATACTTTAGTGTAATAGAATCTTTTATGTATGCTATGGATTTTACATATCTAAATTTATGATATATTGTTAGTGAAGTCAATAAGTACATAACAAATTTCAATAAGGAGCATTAAAAGTAGTTTAATGGATTTTCAAATATTTGTATAACATTATTGATATTTGTTTGTAGCTTAGGACAACTAAAGATTATATTATTAGATGTATTGATTTTGATTTTCTTAGAGACCTTGATAAGATAAAATCACTTACCATGTATATTTTTTTTTTCGTTAATGGTTGTGCTATTAGTTGAAAAGCAACTTTATATTCTACAATTGCATTGTCTATTATTAAGACTGACTATTACTGAAGTTTCCTACCTCACTTTAGGATTTATTAGTCTATAATACTGAGAGAGGGAGTGAATCAGTATTACACCCCTTCTTTTTAGTTGATAGGTGAACAACTTCAATCTCTTCTCAGAAATGAACTCTTTCTCAGATTCAACTAAGTTAGATTTATTGTTACCTATTAGTCACAATAGTCCTTAAAGTTACTGAAGTTCCTGACTTCTCCCTAAGATCTATTAGTTTGTGATATTGAGAGGGGAGGGGTGAATCAGTATCACCACAATTTGCAATTTGCAATTCGCAGGTAAGTGAACAATTTCAACTTCTTCTTAATAGTGAACTTTTTCTCTAACTTGATTAAGGTGGATCTATTACTACTTACTAATCACAATAGTTTCCAAAATTACCTTCCAGACACCTTGCCTAATAGACAATTCAGATATTCTGGTTTAGGTCTTTGTTAGGTTATGGGTTAGCTAATACTTTAACTGCGTTCACAACTCAATTCAAATCACAGAACGTAAAGCAAATTAAGGACACACGAGATTTACATAATTTCATCAACGTGATGTACATCCACGGTGGTAGGGACTCTCCTTTACCGAGACTATCCATTATATTTGAGAATTTTAGTTACAATAGATGTCTTAATCTTTTGCTCCTTTCATTATTGCAATTACTAAGCAAGTACAATACAAAGAGTGTCACTTATTATGTCTACCCTTCTTCTAACTTGTCTGTTGAATTGAAAGGTTGCTCCATTATCGCTTAGAAGTTCACCGTAACACTCTCTAACCTCTCTTGAAGAAATCTGGAAATACGTTGAGTTCTTTAATGCTTTACCAAATTCCATTTTTACGTTATTTCACACAGCTCCTGCTTTCACCGTCTCACTGTCTACCCCGTCTCCTTGTCTCACAGTTTGCCGTTACCTATCCATTTCACACCTCCTTCGGCCATATCAAATTTTCTCCCTTTACTGTCAGTCACTATTCATCAACTGTCCACCCCTGTTCTAGCTGTAACGGGTTTTTCTCTTCTTCCCTGTTTGGTTGTCGGGTTTCTCTCTCCTTTTGCTAGTAGTGTGTTTTGCTGTGCTCATTTGGTTGGTCGTCTCTAGCTCTCCCTCTTTTCCCTTGTTCTGTTGACGGTGGTCTTGGTTGGTCGAATAAGATTTTGCCGTTTTGCTCTTCCGATCTACTGTTTAGTCGTTCAGCCCATTTCAGTCATTTCTCTATTTTTGCCAACCATCTGTTTTGACTGTTGGGTTTCTCTTTCTTCTGCTGATGGTATGCTCCAATTTGCACAATTTTTGTTTTCTCTCCTTCCCATAGGACAATTACTCCTCTTCTCTCTCTTTCTCTCTTTTGTCTGACGATTGCTCCTTTTCTCCCTTTTTCTCTCCTTCATCCAACGAATTCGTTTTCTCTCTCTTCTGTTTTTTTTGGTCGACCACTGTTCTTCATTTTGCCCCCCTTTTTTGGTTGTCTTCTCTTTCTCTCTCGACTGACGACTACTTCTACTGTGCTCTTTTATGTTCCTTTATATACTCTTTCATAAAAATCTAATAGGGCAAATTTACTGTCTTGGCCTTCCATGTGACTTTTACCTTCTTTCCCCTCAATATGGCTTTTATCTTCTTGCCCTTCTACGTGGCTTTACTTTCTTGCACACTTAAACCTAGTTGATAATAATTACAACCTATATAAGGTTATGTGAATAATAATCTCTCCCTTTGTAATTGTTGGTAACACTCATAACAAAAGCTATTATGCACTAGTTTCAACTCCCTCTAAATATGCACTCCCCCTTTCTTAACAACTCCTCTTCAACAGATTTGGGTCCAACTTGTAAGAGTAAAGCAGTAGTTCTTATAATCCTTCTTCTTGTTGTAACTCTTGCTGATGGGTTACTTATGATCTGATTTTCTTGATGAGCACTAGTCCATATTTTCTTTGGCATTCTTTCTGCACAGCCTTAGTTGCAAGAAGATCTCTTTCTTCATCAATCACATACAAATTTCTAGCTGTTTTCTTCCCAGCTACAACAGTATTACCTTTTTTACTCTTTACTTAGTAACTTGTTTTTGTGAATATTACCTTATGATCTTCATTACATAATTTGCTAATAGATGTTAGATTATATCTGAGTCCTTCAATGTGCGGAACATCTTTTAATTTTCTTCTTCCAATGTTTACTGACCCTTGACCACTGATGTTGAGTGAATCATCGTTACCAAACTTGACTCTGCCTTCTTTTGACTTGTTTAACTTTGATAATTTACTCTTGTCTCCCGTTATGTGTGAAGTGTATCCACTGTTAAGGATCCACTGCTTATCCTTGTAATTAACTTTAAGTCCAATTTTAGATATATTAGTCACCTCCCTTTTACCTTTATATTCCTTCTTTTGAACTAGCTAGAATATAGCTTTTTCCTTTTTCTCAGCTTTAACTACACCACTTGTTTTCACTGTGCCATTGAGTGTCTTCTCTTGCTTAGGGAGAAGTGTCATGCATCTCTTGGCATTATGGTCATCTTACCTACACCTTTCACACTGTTCCAAGTCTACTAATACAGCAAACTTGGTCTTTGAAACCATTCATTTGGGCTTCCACCAACCCTTCTTGTTAGTGTGTCCTTACTTTTTACCGTATGTGCAAGAACTCACGATAGGTGTTCTCCTCTGAATTTTGTATTGTCTCCCCCTATATGTAGCATCATATCTTCTTGTGTTGGAGATATATACTGGCCTTCTCCACCAGTAGTTACTCGCCTTATGACCCCAAACTCCACAATAAAGGCAATAACCTTGAAACTACCTCTTCTTGGTTCTGATCATAGCTTATCTTCTTCTTTTCATCATTTGCTGTGTAGGCAACGTAGCTGGCTTCTTTGCTTGTGTGACTTTCATTTCAGCTACCTTTTTCTCCTTCTTCTGCAGAACTTGTTTCTCCTATCATTTCAAGCTTGCAAGTTCTCTTTGCTACTTTTAAGTTGTTGCTGAAGTTTCAACAACTCTTTCTCCATTTCTTCAATTTTTGAAGCCCTTGAGCTAAGTTCTACTGTAAGGTCTTCACATATTTTAACATGTTCTTCAAATCTTCTCTTCAAGTCAATATGTTCAGCCCTTATTTCATCCTTTTGACTTTCAGCTTCCTCAGCCTTTGCTTCAACTTCTTTTATATGGGCCTTCAACCCTCTTATGGTTCTGCCCCTTTTGATTATCTCCTTTGAAGTTGCTTCCAGCTCAGCTTCAAGATCTGGCTTTTCTTCATCAACCTCCTCTTCCTCTTCAGAGGTTGAACTACCACTTTGAGCTGATGCTAAAAAGGCATGCTCATCTAATGATTCTTCATCTTCCTCCTCATTAGCTTCTTTTATCTAACTCACATAACTCTTCAATGAGCCTTTCTTCTTCTTCTATGGGTTGGCAGTCTTCTTACCGAACTTCTTTAATTTAAGTGATGATCTTCTCTATCTTGAATTCTACTCATCATCACCATCCTTATCTTCATCATCAAGTTTCATTTTGCACTAAGAAGTAAAGTGTCCAATTTGCCTATAATGATAACATCTCAAGGACAACTGTCCTCCTTTTTTTAAACCCCTTTTTGAACTTCCTTGTAAAGTATTCCAACACTTTACCTTCACTTTCTTCCTCATTGTCATCCTCACTAGATGATTCTTCCTTTTCTTTTATCTTCAAGTGCTTCATAGCTTTAAAAGCTACCTCCTTTGATACCTTTGACATTGAGGATGAGCTCTCAATTGACTTTATTCTCATCTCATATGCAATAAGATTGCACTGGAGATCATATAGAGACATAGAATTAAGATCTCTACTCTCCTTTATGGCTGTCACCTTTGAGGCAAACCTCTCAAGTAAAATTCTTAGAATTTTTTTCTCAATCGCTTCTTATTCTTCCCGTGACTTCTCAGGTTGTTTACAGCTTTAATAACCCTGGTGAAGAACTCTTAAACTATCTCATTCTTCTACATTATGAGAGATTCATATCTCTTTTTGGACACTTGAAGCTTGGCCTCCTTTATTTTACCATCACTTTTATAGACTTTCTACAATCTGTTCTATATCTCCTTAGTAGGTTTGCAATCCATAACTTTAGCATACTCAACATCTGTTAATGTTGAAATGATGACGTTTGAGGCTTTCCTATTTATCTTAAACTACCTTAACTCCTCTGGGATTGGGTCTTTCCTTTCTTTCGGAGCCACAAAACCCTCATGTACACATTTCACCATATTCATGCCCATGGTTGCAAATACCACTTGTATTCTTGCTCTCTATATATGGTAGTTGGTTCCATTAAAAATTGGAACCTTCTTGTTGTAAGTGGTGCTAATGTTAGTACCGACTTCCATTTCTCAGTATGTTGAACAAGTCAAACTTTTAGATCCCTTCAAACTAATACACCAAGTTGTTAAGTTTCAAACTGGTGAACTTGTACTCTGATACCAATTAAAGTTCCCAACTTCTCCCTAAGATCTACTAGTTTGTGATACTGAGAGGGGGGTGAATTAGTATCACCACAATTCGCAATTCGTAGGTAAGTGAACAATTTCAACCTCTTCTCAAAAGTGAACTCTTTCTTAGATTCGACTAAGGTGGATCTATTACTACCTACTAATCACAATAGTCCCCAAAGTCACTTTTCAGACACCTTGCCTAATAGACAATTCAGATGTTCTTGTTTAGGTCTATGTTAGGTTATGGGTTGGCTGATACTTTAGTTGCATTCACAACTCAATTCAAATTATAGAACATAAAGTAAATTAAGGACACACGAGATTTACATGGTTCCGTTAACGTGATGTATATCCACGGTAGTAGGGACTCTCCCTTACTAAGACTATCAACTATACTTGAGAATTTCAGTTACAATGGATGTCTTAATCCTTTGTTCCTTTCACTATTGCAATTACTAAGCAAGTACAATACAAAGAGTGTTACTTACTGTGTCTACCCTTCTTCTAGCTTGTGTTGCCTCTATGTGATTTGAATAGGCTGCTTCACTGCCATTTGGAAGATCACCAAAACTTTCTTTATCCTTTCTCGAAAAAAATCTAAAACATGTTGAGTTCTCTCAAATGCTACACTGAATTTCTTCTCTAGGTTGTTTCACCCAACTCTTGGTTTCACAGTCTCATGGCTTGCACTTACATTTTAGGTCTGCTGTTTCATGTCTTACGGCCTGCCTAATGCTTCTAGTCTGCCGTTTCACGTCTCTTGGCCTGCACCATGCTCCTAGTTTGCTCTTACCATTTTTGGTCTGGTATGTCACTCTTCATCACACAATCTGGTTTGTCATGCCCCGTTGCACATTCTGGTATGTCACTCTCCGTCGCACGGTCTGGTCTGTCACGCCCCGTCACATGTTCTGGTTTATCACACCCCATCACACATTCTGGCTTTGTCATGCCTCGTCACACATTCTGGCTTTGTTGGTCTTAGTCTACTCTCACCATCTCATGGATACCAAGTCTGGTCTTTTAGCCTATGTTTCCAGATCTATTGTCTTTTCTGATTTCTTTTCTTACGGTGGTGCATTTTTGGTTTTCTCTCACGGTGGTGTCACGGATCTGATTTCTTCTCTTACAGGTGGTGCGTTTCTGGTTTGCTCTCCTGTGGTGTCACAGATCTAATTTCTTGTCTTGCAGGTGGTGCATTTCTAACTTGCTCTCTTAGTGGTCTATTTCTCTCTTACAGTTTCTCTTTTATGGTGGTCAATTTTTGTACCCCTTTTTCTAGTGTATATGTGTACTAGTTTGCTCTTTCAGTTTATATACTCCCTTCTATGCAAACCCTAGTAGGGTTTGCAACAAATTTCCTTTATTGCCCCTCCATGTGGCTTCATATTACTGTTCCATACAAAATTTAGCATTATCCTCCTTCTTAATTTATTTTTCTTGCTCTTTTCTTTCTACTAAAAACTCATCCCTTGAATGCTTGAACGAGCCACTTCTGCTTGCACACTTAAATTTGGTTGATAACAATTACAACCCATACAAGGCTGTAGGAACAACAATCTCTCCCTTTGTAATTATTGGCAACACTCACAACAAAAACCATTATGCAGTAGTCCTTCATAATCTTTTTAAAGTAATAATCTAGAAGCAGATGGATTACAACTCCCTCTAAATATGTACTCCCCCTTCCTTAACAGCTCCCTCTGCACTATTGCTTCTCTCCCCCTTTGCCAACTAATTACAAATTTGAAAAACTTGCAATGTAGAGATGGAGGATTCACCTAAACTTTAGGCTTGATAAGGCATTTACACAGACAGAGTCATTTTGTGCTTTTCAAACAGCTTTGTGGACAGAAGTTTAATTAGAATATCAGAGATTTGATCTTTAGTACTAACATACTCCAACTAAATTGTGCCCTTTTCCATTTAATCCTTAATAAAGTGATATCAGATGTCAATATGCATGCTCCTTGAATGTTGAATTGGATTCTTGCTGAGATCAATTGCACTTTGATTATCACAAAGTATACTCACTAGTAACTTCACTTCAACACCCAAATTGGCCAATTGTCTTTACTGTGCCTAAACAGCCATATACTTAGCCTCTACTGTGCTCAAAGTAACACTGTTTTACTTTCTACTCAGCCATACAACACACTTTGAACCTAAGTAGAAGCTATAGCCACTGGTTGATTTTTTGTCATCTATACTTCCTGCCCAGTCTACATTAGTGTATGCTCATAGTTTTACAGAATCCATGGCAAGATACCACAAACCCATTTCTAGTATTCCATTTAGGTATCTTAGGATTCTTTTCACTGCCAGCACATGAGATTCCTTAGGATCAGTTTAGAATCTACTAGCAATGCATATAGCTTGCATGAGATCAAGCCTTGATGTTGTATGGTATAAAAGGCTCTTTATCGTCTTTAAAGTTCCCAATTTCACCCTAGGATTTACTAGTCTGTGATACTGAGAGGGGGCTAAATCAGTATCACACCCCTTAAAAAACTCTGATAATTTAAGTCAAAGTATTTTACTTTGCCCTTGGTTAGGTAACTTTCTTTTCTTTTTTAGATATAGCATCTATGGGCTGCTGCTCTTTAACCACATACATTATTTTTGGCCCTAGCTTTGGTTTCATAACTATATTCTTTTCTTTAGTTATCTTCTCTTGAGTCACAGCCTTCTCTTTCAACTTCTGTGGCAAAGTCTCATTCTCATTAGGCAGTGTAGCCTCAGATTACTGCACTTCCTCTTCATTTTTCTTTTCTCTTACATAGTTTGTTTCTCCTACCACTTCAAACGTTTGCAAGTTCTCCTCACTTTTTTTGAGTTGTTGCTGAAGTCTTAGCAACTTTATCTCTATTTCTTCAATTGTTGAAGTCCTTAAGCCAAACTCTTTAGTAAGGTCTTCACATATTTTGTTCTGTTCCTCAAATCTTCTCTTCGAGTCAATATGTTCAACCATCATTTCATCCTTTTGACTTTCTGCTTCCTCAATCTTTACTTTAACTTGTTTTATATGGGCCTTCAACCTTCTTATGTTTCTGCCCCTTTTGATTATCTCCTTTGAAGCTACTTTTAACTTAGCTGATTCACTCCCCTCTCAGTATTACAAACTAGTAAATCCTAGAGTGAAGTAGGGAACTTCAATTGGCATCAGAGTCAGGTTCACCAGTTTGAAACTTAACAACTTGGTGTACTAGTTTGAAGGGTTTCAAAAGTTTTAACTTGTTTAGCATACTGAGAAAAGGATGCCAGTACCAGCACCAGTACTACTTACAGCAAGAAGGTTTCAATCTTCAACGGAACCAACTACCATATGTGAAGAGCGAGAATGCAGATGGTATTTGTAACCATAGGCATGAACATGGTGAAATCTGTACAAAAGGGTTTTGAGCCTCCAAAAGAAGGTAAAGATCTAACCCTAATGGAAGTAAGGCAGTTTGAGATCAATAGGAAGGCCTCAAATGTCATCATTTTAGCATTGACAAATGTTGAATATGCTAAAGTTATAGACTACAAATCTACTAAGGAGATATGTGACAGATTATAGAAGGTTTATGAAGGTAATGACAGAATAAAGGAGGCCAACCTTCAAGTTTTCAAGGAGAGATATGAATCCCTCATAATGCAGAAGAATGAGACAGTCCAAGAGTTCTTCACTAGGGTTATTGATGTTGTAAACGACCTTAGAAGTTATGGAAAGAACAAAAAGAACTCATTTATTATGAAGAAGATTCTGAGAATTTTGCTTAAGAGGTTTGCCTCAAAGGTGACAGCCATAGAGGAGAATAGAGATCTCAATTCTATATCACTACATGATCTTCAGTGCAATCTCATTGTATATGAGATGAGAATAAAGTCAAATGAAAGCTCCTCAACATCAAAGCTACCAAAGGAGGTAGCTTTCAAAGCTATGAGACACTTGAAGATAAAAGAAAAGGAAGAATCATTCAGTGAGGATGATGATGGTAATGAGGAAGAAAGTGAAGGTAAAGTATTGACTTACTTTACAAGGAAGATCAAAAAGGGGTCTAAGAAGGGAAAATGATAGTTGTCTTTGAGATGTTATCGGTGTGGGTAGACTGAACACTTTACTTCTCAGTGCAAAGTGAAACTTGATGATGAAGATGAGGATGGTAATGATGAGTAGAATTCAAAATGTAGAAGACCATCATTCAAGTCAAGGAAGTCCAGCAAGAAGATTGCCAACCCACAGAAAAAGAAGAGAGACTCATTCAAGAGTTATGCGAACCAGACAAAAGAAGCCGATGTGAAGGAAGATATAGATTCATTAGATGAGCATGCCTTTATGGCATAAACTCAATGTGGTAGTTCAACTTCTGAAGAGGAAGAGGAGATTGATGAAGAAGAACCAGAAACGTGGTATAGGCCAAGAGATATGAAACAGCAGACCAAAAGCGTGAGGCAGGCTGTGAGATGTGAAATGACAGACCTGAAGCGTGAGTACAGGCTGTGAGATGGTGAGACAGTGAGACTAGGAGTTGGGTGAGACAACTCAGAGAAGAAATTTGGTGTAACATTTAAGAGAACTCAATGTATTTCAAATTTCTTCAAGAGATGTTAGAAAGAGTTTTGGTGATTTTCCAAGTGGTAGTGAAGTAGCCTATTCAAATCACATAGAGGCAACACAAGTTAGAAAAAGGGTAGACACAGTAAGTGACACTTTTTGTATTATGATTGCTTTGTATTTGTAATAGTAAAAGGACTAGAAGATTAAGACATCCATTGTAATACCACACTGGTGTTCTTAAGTATAGTGGATTGTCTTGGTAGAGGAAGAATCCCTACCACTGTGGAGTACATCACATTGACGGAACCCCGTAAATCTCTTATGTCCTTACTTAGAATTTACATCCTGTGTTTTGAATTGTGTTGTGAACATAACTAAAGAATCATCAAACTCATAACTTGAAAGGAGACTGAATCAAGAACAACCAATCTGTTTAATAGGCAAGGTGTTTGAAAGGTAACTTTGGGGACTATTGTGACTAGTAGGTAACAATAGATTTACCTTAGTTAAATCTGACAAAGAGTTCATTTCTGATAAACAGTTCATTTTTGAAAAGAGATTGAAATTGTTCACTTATCAACTAAAAAGAAGGGGTATAATACTGATTCACCTCCCCTCTCAGTATTACAGACTAGTAGATCCTAAGATGAAGTAGGAAACTTCAATTACCAAGGTTTTTAAGAAAGTTGTTTGGTTAAAAGTGTTATTTAATAAACTTAGTAGAAACCTATATATTACCACCATTTATTGTGATAGTTAAAATATTATTTTATTAAATGTTATATGTTTCATAAGGGGACAAAGCACACTCATGTGCAATATTATTTTATGTAAGATGTTATTAGTTGTGGTGATATTATTGTAAGTAAAGTTAGTACTTATGGTAATTCTACTAATATATTGACCAAGTCACTTCCAATTGTCAAATTCATACACAATTTGAACATGATTGGTGTTTTTTATTGAGTTATGTTCTTTAAGATTTTTGTGGAAGACATGGATAATACCTCTAATAATCCTACTAATAAGTTTGATCACTTTTAATTGTCAAATTTAGGCATAATTTGGACTTAATGCTTTTTATTAAGTTGTTTTCTTTAGGGCTTTTATAGAAGATATGGAGAGTTTTTTGTTATATAATTAGAGTTTGTTTCTTGCATTGGAATCTATATCAAAGTGGAGATTATTAGAGTTTAATAACTTAAATTTTGTTTAGTTTGGTCACTTTAAAAAATGATGATTAGTAGGTATGATAAGTGGTCCTAAAAAAAGGAAATTAGTTATCTCTAATAAGCATATATTACATAATTAACCAAGTTATACTAAACAAAAAGATGAAAAATTATATATGTTGTCCCCTTGAGTAGAGAATAATACACTAAATAAGTTGTTTAAAAAGTAAAAAAAAAACTATTCAAAAATAATATTCTTCATTAATATGAAAAACTATTATTAATAGCTTTCTTAATGACATATCTTGAAAATTTTCTTAATTTTTACTTAGTACTTCTTAGCTACACACTTATTATGTCTTTAGTATAAGCATCTGCATGCTTAAATACTTGTAAAGTATTGTTCTTAATTTGGTTGAGTGTGAAAACTATAGTTGTAAATTGAGTGAATAACATTTAAATTATGTAACAAAAAAGCTAGTTAATAAACAATAAAGGAATATAGTCTTATGCCTCATATTGGAATGTAAATTTCTTATTATTGTTGCATGATGAAATCCAAATCCTTATCTAACTTATCTTTTTTCTTTTGAACTTATTATACGTTAGAGATGACGGATTAGCCTCTAGAGAGGTATTAGTTCTCCTTACACTCCCTTTAGTCCTTGAAGGAGGTTAGCTTAATTGGGATGGTGGAGTTAAACTATTTGCTTAGGAAATGGTCTCTTTTTGTGATCTTTCTTGTTACCTAGCCTATAATAATACAATAAAGAAATAATAATTGTTTTTCATGAATCACCTTGTAAAAAAAGTAATAAAAAAACTTCCATTTATTGATTACACTTGTTATGTATTTCTAATATATGTCTTATTCATTAATACTTGTTAACTTACATTAGTATAAATTTTACCATGTATTTCACTTGTTTATACTTATTGGCTTATATTAGTATCCTTTTTTAGTCTCTTCTTTTTCCTTAGCTACATCTACAAATAAAAATGAAAGAAAAACATTATAAAATATCTTATTTTATTGTTTAACGTGGACAAGTATTCTTTATTAATGGCTTTAAGCATTACATGTTTGCCACTAATATATTGTATCTCACATTTGAGTTTCGTGATCCTACAATGATAAATTATCAAATTAATCATCATTTTGTCATATTAAATATTAACTTTTGTTTTTAATTTAGTGTTAATTACCCATATTAAAATGTAAAATTACAAAATGTATGAATGTAATATTGTTTTATAGATTATTTAATTAATATAATTTAAAGATAAGATTAAGATATTTAATAGTTTTATATCAATAAATTTAAGAATCCTTCTTTTATTATTAAATTAACAAAAAAGAAAAATCCTTGATTTGATAATTCCTAATTTTGATAACAAAGCTCCAAATATGTCTAATAAATTATTTTTTATTTAATTATTAAAATAATAACAAAAGCCTTAATTTGACAAACTCCAATTTCACTATCAAACTTCATAATTACTTTATTAAATTAACAAAGAAAGCCCTAATCTAACAAATTGTTATTTTAGTTTGAAATCTTACAATATATATAATACAAATGTCATGTATGATTATTAGATTAACAAAACAAAAATTTAATTTGACAAACCTTAATTTTATTTTTACAACCTTGGAAACTTTAGTAAATAATAGTTTAACCAAAGATTATGATATGATTAAATAAATGGAACAATGTCTTCTTTGACTTTTACGTTTTATGTAATATGAGCATTAAAAACAATACCTAAGGAGAATAAATGAAACAATGTCTTTTTCGACTTTTGTTTCTTGTAGACCATCATTTTCTTCAGGATGGGTATCAAAACTTAAGGACTTCATCCTTTTTTGATTCAAAACTTTTCTCTTTGTCTTTCTTTTTTACTTTTAAGCAACTAATTAGCTATAGCTTTTTAGTTGCCATCACTTCTACCTCTTTTTCTAACATTTTTTTAATTTTTTTAAAGTATTGATCCAATGTCTCCCTCTCTTAATTTTGATTTTTCTTTTTATTGATCAATTAAATTAAAACAACTCATATTATCAAATTACTTTCTTTAAGTTTAAATAAATTAGTGATTTAGGCATAAACTTCTTTTAGACCATGTTATTAAGTCAAATAGATTCTGTTAATGGAATATGATAGCTTCTAAGATTTGTTACAAATAAATTTTATGGAAGGTAAATTATTGCTTTTTAAAATTAGTGCTAAATTTATAAAATGATACAAAATTGATGACTTTTTTTTGTATATTAAACTTATTTTATTTATGTACATAAATTTTATTTTTATGAAATTTATTTAAATTTTTAATATAAAAACATTAATTATTTAAAAAAATGACTTACCAATTCAACAATAAGATTAGTAATAGATTGATAATATAATAAATTAGACTTTTTTTTTTTATCAAAGTTAAGTTTAATTTTAAAAATTATGCTTTAACAAAAAGGGTAGGTTTGTTGTACAAAGTTGTTTAGTTGCCTTTTATACAAGTAGTACTATGCTTGTCCCTTTCTCATAACTCTTTTGGATAACATGATGCCAATATGCTTAGAGTTTTATTATAGAGACACAAAAAATGGACATAGGATTATACATAAATTTATTATAACTGTTAGTTACAATTGAATTATCTTTTTATGCATAATAATCAATTAAAACTTACCGTTGTGATAGACTTATGTCTACATTTGCATTCATTTACTATTTTTATAGCTTTTTTTGACATGCTTAATGTCTAACCATTGCATCTATAATTAGGAAGATCACTTGTGCTCTAAAGGAAAGTGCATTCTTTGCATGATTTCTCTTAACATAAAATATTATGAATTAATTCATTTCCTAAAACATGTAGATGCAAATTTTATAAATACTTTTTTTTTTCATATTTTAACCTTTTTTTATTTATTGCCCAATTATCTTTATATAGTTCATATCATATTCAAAACAAGTTCTCACAAGCCATTATGGATTATAACAACTTAAAAGTTGATTAACATATAAAATTCTTATATAAAATAATTTGATGATCTTAAATCTAATTATCACTGATATGATCATCACATAAGCACTTTTATAAATAAAAAATAATAATATTTCATTTGAGAATTATTATAGTGAGTTAATTCAATAAATTTACTTTTCTAATAAATATTCACATATTTGTTCAAGTATTCTTATATTTTAAGTTATAAAATCAATTGCATTTTTTATTAAAAAAACTAACGTAATACTAGTTTTATGGATCAATTAATGTCTAATCCTAATAGCCAATAGACTAACAATATTTAAAAATAATACTTTAATATAATAGGTATATTATAAATATAATCATATATTCTAATTATAATTACATTTATAAAGTATATTTATATTTAAAATTTACCGATAATGATATTATATATGAAAATAATATTAAAGATAAAAAAATATCTTTAATAATAAAATTATATACATTAAATATTTAATATGTGTATAAATAATAACTAATTCGTCAACCATTATGACATTCACTATTAATATAATATATGTAAGTTCTGATTTCTGAGTTATTTACAAATTAAAAGCAAATTTCTTCTGTTTTGACGAATGGAATGCCATTTCTGCCTCCAAATTTTCTGCCGTACTCTCCTTGATGGAGGCTGTAGAACTTCTTTATCACCATGCTTTCTTACGGAGAGACCACGTGATACCTTAAAATTTTTTAATTAAAATATAGCATCCAACACACATAAAAATGGGATTTTAAAATTAAGATATGTTTCGCGAATTTAGTGTTCACTTAAATTCTGTTCAGGTTGCTCGGCGCTTCTGAGTTGAATAAATTCCCCCGCGAGTGGGCGCCATCGGAAAGTTCCTTGAGATTCTCTCTGGTTTTGCTTTACCCGGTTCACCAGCAGTTTTGCATAGCAAAATATTTCCTTCAAAAAAAAAAAAAAAAAAAAAACAAACGGAGCTGGAAAATCGAAAGCTAACGCCTCATTCCGTGACCCGCATCGTATGCGAAGATGCGTCTGCCATGTCATGTCGTGTCGACGAAGCTAACGCAACATTTGGCCGTGCCCTGACACGTGTTCTCATTTCCTTGAAACCTCTTTTTTTTTAAATAGAACGAACGAATTTTCCGTGACGCCGCCGTAGACTGTGCTCCATCCATTGATCAATTCCCTACTTCTATAATCATCCTTCTTTGTTTTTTGTTTTATTTTTTTGATTCTTCTTTCTCTCCATTAGCTTCTAATCTATCTCAGGTGCGTGAGGATCCTCTAACCCTCGTTCTCACTTTACTTTGTTCGTTTCATCTTAAATTTACATTTTATTTTTTTTATTTATTTCTTTGTTCACTTGTTGGCGACCTGTAATCTGTTCTTCCTTTGCTTTTAATTCCTTTTTCCTCATGATTATTCGCTTTGCCTATAGAATTACTGCTGTATAAGCTTTGAATGGATTAGCTTTATTTGAAAATTTTCACTCCTCGGTTTTAATAGTCCCCACTTAGAATGTTTGGGATAATGGGGTTTGATCAATATGTACGGTTGTCCCTTAGCTCGTTTCGATGGCTTCATCAACCCTAATCTGTGAGACTCAGCCATGGAAGGACTTGAAGGTGAAAAAAGAGCTCTCTACTTTATTATTATATAATAACATAGTCTTGAACTGTTAACGTAATTACTGTTGTGATTTTGATCCGTAATTTATGCAGGCGCACGTCGAGGACATTAAAAAGACCCATTTGCGTGATCTGTTGAAAGATACAGAGCGATGCAAGTCAATGATGGCGTTAGTGAATTTATTTATTATTATTAAGATTATTTGACTTCTTTAGGAATTCTTTCCGGCTGTTTTCTCCCACAACTTGTTTCCTTTTGTGCTTTTTTTGTTGGTCCTGAACTTGTTTCTCATGTTTGCATGTTTGCCACAGTGAGTTTGATGGCATTATGTTGGACTATTCACGGCAATGTGCTACTCTTGAGACAGTGGATAAACTGTATAACTTGGCAGAGGTGAAGTAGGATGGATTATTCATAACTTTGGTTGTAAAGGGCATTGAATTGATAATAATACTTCTCTTATTGGTTGTCTCTTTAAACTTGGTGCAGGCAGCACATCTGAAGGAAAAGATCAACTGTATGTTTAATGGAGAGCATGTAAGTCAGAATTTGGTCTCTCATCCTAAATTCCCAGTTCATATCTCAACCTATGTGAAATTTGTGTATACAAGCTTTTTCCTCCAAAGTCTAATTGGTGCCTGTTAAAAGTTCTCCATTTTTCTATGACTGGGATTTGACTAATAATTCCTTTATTAGGTTGTCTATATTGTAAGGTATCAGATCTATTAACTTGTGTTGACAAGATTGTTGCTTCCTTTTACTAATGACTTGAATATAGTTATGCAGTTGTGTTTGTGAACACAGTCCAAACCATCTTTGCTTGTAACTTCAGTTGCTTCATGTTTGGCTGTTTCAGATAAATACCACTGAAAACAGGGCCGTGCTGCATGTAGCTCTGCGTGCTCCAAGGGATGCAGTTATACAATGTGATGGGATGAATGTCATGCCAGATGTTTGGAATGTTCTTGACAAGATCAAGCATTTCTCAGAGAGGGTCCGCAATGGCTCTTGGGTAGTCTTCAGTGTCCTTCTTGATTTGAGTTTGCATGTGTAAGCTTAGATTTCTCTATTAATGGCTAAACTGTGGCAGGTGGGAGCCACTGGAAAGGTACTGACTGATGTGATATCCGTTGGTATTGGTGGAAGCTTCTTAGGTCCTCTTTTTGTGCACAGTGCTCTTCAAACAGGTTTTCTCAAAACTTAAATGAAGCTGTGACTTTGTTGAAGTTTTGATTTTGTTTTGTGACAAAAGTTTGCCAATGGATTGATGGCAACTTGCAGAACCAGAGGCTAGCAAATATGCAAAAGGAAGACAATTGCACTTGTAAGCAGTAGGATTACTTATAACTTGAAGTTTTCAACTTTGAATCATGGAAAATATTGAATATTGTGCTTGCTGTATAAAGGTCTAGGTTAATTTCAGCAGTTCATTTTTATCCATGTCATTCCGTTTTTTTGGGGTTTGTGTGTGTACTTTTTTTTCCCCGGGGGGTGGGGGGACTGGGGTGGAAGGGAATCAACTTGCAGTAAAATTCTGAACTCATTGTTTTAGGCATACATGCCTAAGAGATGTCATCTCAACAATGTACTGTTTGGGTCTATCTTCAGATAAAGTTACCATACACTTCATATTGCAAAGATTACCTAATAAGTGATACCAATGTGGGCTTAGGTTGTCTTTCTCTTTTTGGTTGAGAGAAGGAGATTAATAACCATGAAAATTTAGAAAAATCATGCCCTAGGGGCCTTTCCACATTTGTTAGTGTCTGAACTAATGAATCAAGTATTAGCTATATGATGTGCTTTATCCATTCAAAAGAGTATTGAATTTAGTGCTTTCTTTTTGGTCATAAGATATTACATTTATTACTTGCCTATGTTTTGTCTTCTCTATCTGCATATTGTTCTTTGTCATCCTAATTTTTGTGTACTATTTGTCCTCAGTCTAGCAAATGTTGACCCAGTTGATGTAGCTAAAAGTATAGCAGGCTTTAACCCTGAAACTACCCTTGGTAAACAAGACTTCTCACTTATTCAAGTTGTCAATGTGATTATGGCTTATTCTCCTTTTATGGCTACTAATTGTTACTCTGGATTTTCTTGTGACAAAATGCAGTTATTGTGGTATCAAAAACTTTCACCACAGCTGAAACAATGTTGAATGCTCGAACACTGAGGACATGGATCTCGCAAGAGCTTGGGTCAGTGAAAAATTAGATCTTGGAATCCCAAAATGTTTGCTGAAGAGTTTTTAAGGATTTGGGTTTAATATGAGAATATAAGGAAAATTACAACATTAATGATACATTTGAATGCTCTGTGCATTTATGCAGTTCAAAATAATACAGCTCAAAATTTCTCTCTCTCTCTCCCCATTATGACAATTGAGTTAATTGTTTCAGACCTTCTGCAGTGGCAAAGCATATGGTGGCTGTTAGCACTAACCTTATGGTAATAGCTATGTTGTTTCACTTGCTCTGCTAATGCAACAGAACATGTTAAATTGAAATTTTTGTACCATTTTCACAAAATCCGAATTACTATCAGATTTATTTTCCCTGTTCCCTTCATGGCTTTCATCAAAACTGTATTCTTCTGCTTGCTTTAGTTGGTCTAAACTTCTTCATCAGCCAAAGTAAAGTCTACATCCATGTTCTAGAACATCAATTGCTGGTACCTTGCATAAATTTTATGGAAATTATCTCTCTAGCTGTATATAGTTATTTTACAGGTCACTTTTTGGTAATGAAGTCCATCTTTGAAGAATTGGTAGCTGGGATAGACTTTAACAAGTTAATATTTTGTTTTGTTGGATTCTTACTCTTCTCAATGCAGCTTGTAGAAAAGTTTGGCATTGATCCAAATAATGCTTTTGCATTCTGGGACTGGGTTGGTGGCAGATATAGTGGTAAGTTTCTTCCCTTCTCTGACAGGGGATTCCAGTGAATTAGATAATTGATCCTTACTAAATGATTCATTGCAGTTTGCAGTGCTGTTGGGGTGTTGCCTTTGTCCCTCCAATATGGCTTTTCAGTGGTTGAAAAGTATGGTAACTTCTGTTTTTATCAAACACAATGCAAATGCTTCTGAAATGCATTATTTTGTTTTCATTTCCCTTCAGTAGTTACAAAAGTAAAAAGCTGGAAGGTTAAAAGAGTTTGCTTCTTTGTAGCTGAATCTAGAATCTATTGGTTCTCCTTCAACACTTCCTTTTTTCAGAATTTTTGGGATCCATTTGGAGGCTTACTGAGCCTAAGCTATGCAATGGAATAGTCCTTCTCTCTTCCCCTGATCCCTCCCCAAACCATTTGGACTTGAAAAATCCAACTTGCTAAATTCAAGATCTTAACAAAGGGAGTGTCATCTGTTTTCTTATAAAATGCAGTGCTCTATGTTTTGGCTGCTTTTATTCCTACACATTTAGTTATATTTCTAACACGTCGTTTAGTCATTTTCATGAAGATTTTGTCATTTCTTTATCACATGGTTAATAAGGTTAGTCAATTGTTGCTTGAAGGTTCTTGAAAGGTGCATCAAGTGTTGATCAGCATTTCTATTCTGCACCATTTGACAAGAACATACCTGTAAGTGCCCAAAAAAAATTATTTTATATTTTTGATTGCCTGCTTCTCTTGCAGTTCCCTTTAACTTTGCTTGGGCACTGGGGAAAACTGATGGTACAGAGGATGCAATTGGGTTGTGTATAAGCTCTGCACATTTGCAACCTGCTGTTGTTCTTCAAGTTTTTATTCATTAAGTGGTGGTGGCAGCATTGAAGTCAAGTGTCCTAGATGTACATCATAAGATTCTTGATTATTTGTTGATAAGATTTTTGTCTCTCAGGTGCTTCTAGGTTTGTTGAGTGTATGGAATGTTACATTCCTAGGATATCCTGCAAGGGTGAGTATTCTTCAACGGACTATATTGATTTTCATTTATTTTCTTTTTTCAAATTTCATGTGTTTTTGGGCTGTTGGCTAATTCCATTTGTTATTTTTTCCAGGCCATCTTGCCTTACTCCCAAGCTCTGGAGAAATTTGCCCCTCACATTCAGCAGGTACATCTACCAGAGTGTCCAGCTTTTCTTTCTCCTCAAACAATTGGACATATATTTATTTTCAGGGAGTACTGATACCATCTTAGTGCTCCTTCACTTTAGGTTAGCATGGAAAGTAATGGCAAAGGGGTGTCTATTGATGGTGTGCCGCTTCCACTTGAGACTGGTGAAATTGATTTTGGTGAACCAGGAACAAATGGTCAGCATAGCTTTTATCAACTAATTCACCAGGTGATTTGAATGCTTATAAGAAGTAGAATCAGTTCAATTAATGCAGCTTGGATATTTTTAATCTGGATTTCCTCTTTATATTTAAATTGCTTCCTTCACTATGATTATGTGATATTCTTTTTAGGTTAAAATAACTCTATCCATAATGTGACGGAGTCTCACATCAGAAAGGAGAAGGGGATCATTGGACCTTATAAACGTGGGCGCTGCACACTCCAAAAGGTTAGCCTTTTGGGGAGAGGGTAATGGCCCCGTGACAAGTGGTATCAAAGTCGGCCCGTCCCGAATCCGATGTCCGTTGCTGAGCGCTCTAGGCCCGAAAGTAGGGGGAGTAGGCAGGGGGCCCCGGTCCACGACAAGGACGTCGATGGATTCGGTGGGGGGAATGTGATGGAGTCCCACATCGGAAAGGAGAAGGGGATCCTTGGGCCTTATAAATGTAGTCGCTGCACACCCCAAAAGGTTAACCTTTTGGGGAGAGGGTAATGGCCCCGTGACAATAAGCATGTAGAAGGAAATTAAACTTCTTTTGTTGTAGGTCTTTAATTTTCATTCTTAGTGACTCTTACTGCCATTAGTTCAGTTATCACTAGGCTGATGTGAGTTTTAGAGGAATAAATGTAGGATGTGAATTCAGATGAAATTTGCCTTATTATAAGAATCAAAAACTTTTTGGCTCATAGACGCAAACATTGTATTTGAACATATGTTCTTCAAGTTGAGGGTAATAGCATGGATACAAAAGGAAAGAAGTTTTTTCCCTTTTGCGTGCTGTGTGGGGGGTGTGGGAAAAGGGAGTTTATTCAACTTATTATAGTCTAAATTCTAGGAACTATGATCATCTATTGTTTAAGGTTAGGATACATTCCTCTGATGTCAGGAAACTTTTCATCTTGTGTTAGCCAGAACAATACTGTTATGATTGCTCAGGGACAGTGGGTCCTGTATTCCTCCTGAAAATATATTAGATAAACCATGCAGCTTGACAATATATTAGATTTCTCTTTGGTGGCTTCATAATATCCTCATTATGCATTAGCCATTTAATAAATTTTTTTGCTGGTATTGTACAAATAGCTGGCATATTAGGGTTAATCTTCTTCTTGTCTCTTGCCGTTGAACATTAATCATCTTGGCAAAGCACTATTCTACTATCTCACATGCATGCAGTGCAGAACTGTGGGGATTTAAGAGAATTTCTAGAACTGATTGGTTGATCTTACCTAGATGGAAGCCAAACTTCTTTCCCATGGGTCTTAGCCTTTGGATAATTGAACCGTAAAAGAATTTGGAATTCCATGGTGATTTGAGTTGGTTATTAGTACTTCCCTGTGGTTACCTTTGATTATTGGTCATTGGCCGCCTCCTTGGAGTGTAAAGTTGAATATGACAGTGCTTATTTGTATTCAATCTGATGTAGGTAGTGTTTTGCATGGTTCAGCTAATGATGTGTTTGTTTTGCCTTCAATGTCTTAAGTGGTTCATCTGAAAGGCATGGAATTTGGGTATATCATCTTTGTTGATCAGATGTATGGCATCTCTGCATTCAAATTTTGTGGTGTACTTTTCTCTAACTTGGGCTCTTTTGCTCCATCTTTGGCCAATAATAATGAGAGCACTAATAACAGCAACACCACTAATATTTATAACAGTAATATGTTCCAACACAAAAAATAATAGGAGTAATGGTATTTATAATAATAGCTGCATGGCATCAGATGACATGTCAATATGAGAAACACAGTTAAGAGACTGAAAATTTAGGGACATGGACAATCCCTGAGGAGATTGTTTGTAGTCTGCAGATATATTAGCAGAGCTGTCTGTGTGTAGTGCTAAAATTGATAATTTCTTTGCTTATGATATATGTGTATTCTGAATGATTTGTCATCTGTGAATTTACACTAAGTCCAATTAGCATGGAATTTAAAGCTGAATATCAAAGTTTATGTGTTCTAGTTGAACTATAAACTATATTCTTCCAATCTAAGATTCTTGATAATATGTGGCAGCTATATTCTTCAGCTAATCTTCTTATAATCCTCAGGGTCGTGTGGTTCCATGTGATTTTATTGGTGTTGCAAAGAGTCAACAGCCTGTATACCTGGAAGGTATTGTCAAGATTAAGAATAGGATAGTCTCTTGCTTTTTTTTCTCTCTTACTTTTTTCTGTGTTCTTTTTTAACTTGTTTTAATTTGATTGACAGGAGAGGTTGTGAGTAACCATGATGAACTCATGTCCAACTTTTTTGCCCAGCCAGATGCCCTTGCATATGGGAAGGTAGTTTTTTTGGTCTCCCCTGTGGATGTTCTCTAGGTTGAATCCTTTAATTAAAGAGATGCATTTTGTGCATTCCAAATTCATATGACAGTTGTATACAATCTTGCATTCACAATTCACCATATTAGAGTTCTCTTTTGGTAATAGCTCATTGAATATCATCATGGTTCATCTGATTTGAGGATGAAAAGATTGGAAAAAAAAAAACAGAGAAAAAAAATAGAACTGGGTGCTAGTGTCTGCATAATTAATTCATCATGAAGAAACAACCTATCAAGATAACTGATTAATTGTTGCTGTTCTTTAGACACCAGAGCAGTTGCAAAGGGAGAATGTTCCTCCACATCTTGTTCCTCACAAGGTGAATGTCTACATCTTCTTGATTACAAAATTGCTTTGACGCAATACACTATTTTTAACCATCAAATTATATTTGGCAGACATTCCCTGGCAATAGGCCTTCTCTCAGCCTATTGCTCACATCATTGGATGTGTACAAGATTGGACAGGTAAATGATCACTTGCTCTTTGATGAGGCATTTGGTTCATGCCTGATATTTTGCAAGTACTTCAAAAGTTTAGTTTTTCTGGTACTCTGGATATTTTATTTGCAGTTGTTACTTTATCCAATAATATGTGAAAGTCACATGGATTGCAATGAATGGGTTTCTTCTAAAATGCAGTGGGGTTTAGTGAATGACTGCTGATAAGTGGGAGTCTTTTGTTCCATGTTCAACAATACATGTTAATTCAGTTTGACCTTTTCACAGTGCACTTCATGCATGCATGCACGCCTTTTAGTACTGCTCTATGAGTCTATGGTCTAGATGGCCTAATCCATGAAAAATCTGTCTATCTTTAGTTGTTGGCAATCTATGAACACAGAGTTGCTGTGCAAGGCTTTGTATGGGGCATCAATTCTTTTGACCAGTGGGGAGTTGAGTTAGGAAAGGTACGAATTGCTATCAAAGAATGGTTTTGTTCTCTGACCTTGCAAGTTGCAAGCATGCTGTTCCAGCAATGCTAACTTCTGCTTTGTGTTTTGCCTTTTCCTTTCTAGCTTTTTTCAGTTTTCATGTGCATGACCACGTATTTCTTTTCCTTTAGTCTCTGGCTACTCAAGTCAGAAAGCAACTTCATGCATCTCGTACAAAGGGAGAACCACTAGAGGGCTTTAATTTCAGCACAACAACAATGTTGACAAGATACCTGGAGGTATGCCAAAGTACCATTTCACCTGAAGATAAAAAAGTCGTGCGAAAAGTTTTTTGTTTTAGCCATGCTGGTTTCATTTGAACCCTTATAACTTGAATTTGGGAGGGGTTGGTTGAGCAACCTATATGGGACCATAAAGCAGAGAGGAAATCATCAATGCTTTGGCCGTGATTTTATTGTGACTGAAGTTGAACTGGTTCACTTGCAGGAAACTTCTGATGTCTCAGCTAATCCTCAGACTCTCATACCTCGGATTTAACTGGAATTTATGGACAGTTTTGCCCTATATGTGATGACCATATTATGGAACCATTCGCCGACTTGTTGCATTTTCTGACCTGAACACACATTAACTTTAACCCAGTGATGATTGAGATATATAACTGCTCAAAATCCTTTTATTTTTTTTTTCATTTTTTTCAATTATTGTTTTGGGTAGACATACTATGTCATGTAGACGTACGGTAAATTAACAAAAAAAGGTTAAAATTTATATGAGGAACTAATTTGAAAAGAAATATATATTGTGAATATAATTTAAAAAAGCATCTCAACATAAAGAATCGCTTATTCGCCAATTTAGAATGTTAAGCTAGTGAGGTGACCCAGTCTGTTAAAGTTATGTGAACTGTATACCAAAAACAAAAGGTAAGTTGAGAAACAAGATTTAGTTTTGCTCTTTATTGCACGATGCAGCAGTCCTCCATCCATGGACTGAAATCCATTAAACTGGCCAGGTAGCAGAGAGAAGTAACAATTTTTTACCAACATCAAGGTTATATGGGACCAAGTTGTTTGCCCTCTTTTGCTTAGCTTACGTGTAGAAGGCCTGTGAATTTTGAAGGGTAAAGTAGACTTTATATTTTTGTAAGTCAATGGCTCGACAAAGGAATTATGAGCTCTACTCATGATTGAGCCTTTCTTTAATTTTTCTAAACTATGCACTCTTGTGCGTCTCCTCCCCCAGTACAACCAACCACCTTCTCCTCCATTCTTCTTCCATGTCGTGGGTGTTTCTGTGCTTGAATTGGTATACGTTGCTATCCCCTACCTTGGTATTGATAATTATAGTGGTTAATTTAAAGACAATCACCTTATAGAGATGCCAAATAACTATTCAAACTTGCGCTACACAGAGAGAGATCCTATCCCTTGGTTCGAACATAGAGCCTTTACAAATATCTTCTATTTTGTGCAATGTGCTTGGAGAATTTTCAGATAGGAGAGCCAAGCAAAAGTTTTCCAGTTTGCAATCATGTATTCCATATAGGCTGTCTCGACCCTTAGCTTGTGAGAAGGCCAACGCGTCCAAATTGTTGTTCCCCCTTATTCATAAATAATCACAAACAAATTGGACATTGTCTGATTGCCTGCCTGAGAAAGTTAAGTCATGCTTGTAGTGTTGAATCTTAAATGCTCATCTTACTTGATCAATTTGCTTATCCTACATGATTTAGTTTCCACATTTAGATTCTCCAAGTCTTCTTTGGACCAGATTGATGGCTAGGACTCCGACTTTAAGATAACCTAATCACTTGTGAGCTATTGTAGCAGGAAAAAAGGAAATAAAGTTGCAGAATGCAACAAGGGTGAGTTTTTTAAGAATAAATTCGGTGCCTTTTATTCCTTGAACTATTGGAATATAAGTATAAACCGAATTACAATGGAAAATAAAAGAATGTGTGACACGATTACCAATGTACCAACAACAAAGGATTTAGAAAACAAATGACTAATTTCTAGGATCTTCCTATCAACATTATGTGATTACCTTAGACCAAATTAAACCTAATCTAAACACCTTAGGACACATCAACCATGATCCCCTTCCCCTTAAAAAAGATCCTTGTCCTCGAGGACGTGAAAATTTGGAAATTCTTAGCACAAAACTTCGTAGCTGATTTAGGAAGTTTCTAAAACATCCATCCCCTTCCATTTTACTAGTAACGCTTACCTTTTTCAGTTCTCGCGAACATCAAAGATAGTTGTAATAGCTTAGCTTGCTCAATTGGTTCCTCCATAAGTTTAAGCAACTTTATTGAGACCCTAACAACATTCCTAATTCTTTTTTTTTTTAGCAATGAAACATGAAATATGGGATATACTCCACTAGAAACAGGTAACCCTAGCCTATACACCACCTTACCAATCTACTTAATTACCTTAAAAGGGCAATAAAACTGAGCAACTAGCTTTTAAAATTTTTGTTGAAACCATAGTTTAATACTGAGTTTGGAGTTTGATATACACTAACTCTCTTACCTCAAATTGCTGGTCCATGTGCTTCATATGATTATGAGCATGCGTAAGCCAATTTCGAAGCTCCTTTAGAACAATATCTCATTATATCAATGCATCTTCCATAACTTACACTTTTATCATCCTATGCACATAAGATAGGGGAGTTTGAGGTGGTTGCCCAGGCACTGAAGGGTCTTAATAGTGCCACCATTTTGCTGTCTTGTGTGGTTGTTGCATACCTAATCAACCTTTCCTTATAAAATTAAAAGCTAGTTATAGTAGTTAGATAGCCAAATGAGGAGCTGAACTAAGCTGATTTTTCTAGAATCTTTTGCATTAGTAACTTATCAATTAGTTCTAATCTATGTGTTTAAAATTTGTATTTAAACTTAAATTTGAATTTAAATTTCAAATTTCAAATTTGCTATTTATATATTATAAAAATTGATCAATAAAAAGTCAAAGTAGTTACCTCACTTTTGTCATGTTTTTTTCTTTAGGCTTTCTTCCTTGTGATTACCATCCTTGTTATCTATTTAATTACTTATAAATTTTGAGTTTTAGTGCAACTGAAATTCAGTAGACACCAAAACTATCAATAGTTTATGTAATTAAAACCAACACTAGTATCAGAGCTTAAAGATCCTTGTGTTATTTGATTTCTATGAAAAGGAGAGATTAAACACCTCAAATACTTAGTGACAAAAGGCAGTATTAAAGAGCTAATCTTGATAGACTCTATATGGCTTCATTTGGTTTTTCTCCACCTTTATTTACAAAGCTTACTAGTGACAATTACACTTAATAGACAATCATGATATAGGCTTATTTAAGAGCTTTTAGCCTTTGGAAAGTTACAAAAAAAAAAAGAGTTTAAACCTTCCCTTTTGCTAGTAAATCCTACTATAGCTCAATTGAAGTATCATAGTGAGGAAGTTTCTAAGTAATATAAAGCTTTGACTTATATCCATAAAATTGTCATAGAATATCTTCAATAGGATAATGGCTTGTGACATAACAAAAGAAGCATAGGATAGACTAAAATAGGAGTATGGTGGCAACTCTAAAACTAGAACCATGAAACTCTATAATCTCAAGAAAGAATTTGAGTTTTTGAGAATGAAGGACATAGAAATGATGAAAGATTATAGTGACAAGTTGTTAAGGGTTGTTAACTAAATCAAAGTTGGGAGAGGATTTTCTAGACAAAAACCTAGTCTAAAAGGTGTTTGTGAGCATTTCAAGGAGGTTTGAATCTAAAATCTTATCTCTTAAAAACTCCAAAGATCTCAATGTCATTTCCTTGGATGAACTAATTAGTGTACTTCAAGGTTAAGAGCAAAGAAGACTTATAGGCAAAAGGACACAATTGAGGGGGCTTTTTAAGCTTCTTGCAAACAAAATGGTCAAACTAACAAGAAAAATGGTTGTAAGCAAGCTATCAAGGAGACTGGTCAAACTAAGGATTCTTGCAAATGATAATACTCACCTTATGAGTATTGAAAAAAAAAAAAACAATCATTTGCCTAAATTTTATTAGAGAAGATAAAATATTATTTGTAAGCATTGCAACAGAAAAAAAGGCATTTTGAAAAGATTTGCAGAAACAAAAACAAAATACCTCAACAATCTAGTCAAGAGGCTTAAGTTGCTAATAAGGAGCAATTGATAGAAGACCACTTTTGTAGTAACATTAAATGTCGAAAAGAAAGCTGCAAGAGTTTAACTAGTAGACAGTGGTTGCACCAACCATATATTTCCAACACTTGTAGTTTTCTAAACTCTTGATTAGAATTACAAATTTTGAGTAATGATTGGCAATGGGAAGTATCTTGATGTGTAAGGCAAAAGCATTGCTATTGTGCAAATTTATATAGGTATCATAAACATTATTAATGTGTTTTTTATGTCTGATATCAATCAAAACTACTCAATGTTAGACAACTTTTAGATAAAGTTTTTCACTAATGTTTAGAGACAGAACTTGCCTCATCTGTGATGATGCAAGTACTCACCGAGTCAGCATGCTAATGAATGGAGAAAGCTTCCATTTAGACACAAAGAAACTATCACACCTTTCCTTACCTATCACGATAGATAATTCATCTTTATGGCATAGAAGGCTTGGTCATTTTAACTATACTGCACTTTAAAAGTTACAATAAAAGAAGTTGGTGTATAATCTGTCCAATATAACTTAAGTTGATCCAAGTCATGTATGCAAAACTTGCCAATTAAGAAAATAAACCAAACTTCCCTTCCTTTTCAACTAGATTCTCAAGAACCAAAGAGAAATTAGAACTCATCCACTTATATCTCTATAGGCCTATAAAAACCAACCCTTTTAATGACAGCATATAATATATTATTTTTATTAATGACTTTTTCAAGTAATGTTGGATTTTCTTCCTCAAACAAAAGTTAAAAGTAATTGTTGTATTTCAAAACTTTAAGACATGGATTGAAAAGCAATTAGGTCATTTGATTAAAGTCATTAGAATATACAATAACGTTGAATTTGTCTCTATTTCCTTTAAAACACATTGCATTAATACTAGCATACAACAGTAATCAACAGCCCCTTATTCACCTTAACAAAATAGGGGTTTATGAAAGGAAAAATATAATTATAAAGAAGATGGCTAGATGCTTGTTGGCGAAAAAGGACTTACCTAAAATATCTTGGGCTGAAGTTACAGTAACTTCAGTCTATCTTTTGAATAAACTACCTACTAAGTCTTTGCCAAACTTGACTCCCTTCAAAACTTGGTTTAACAGTAAGCATTTTTTGAGCCACCTTAAGGTATTTGGTTGCATTTACTGTACATATATGCCTAAAACAAAAGAACCAAACTTGATTACAAAGCCTTTCTTGCAATATTCATAGGTTACACAATTACCTCTGCAAACTATAAAATCTATTATATGAATTCTAGTAAAATTTCCATTAGTGGGGATCTTAAATTCCATAAAATTAAAAAATAGAATGGGGATGTCTTTGAGGTTCAAATTGAAGAATATTAGCCATTCCATCGCTTGCAATTTTAGGAGCAAGATTCTTAAACCTCAAAAGGTGAAGATATTAATCATTTACTTATATGGGGAACTAGAAACATTACAAACATATATGAAAAATACAACGCTACAATTCTTAAACGTACATCATATCAAGCAGCATTTAAAGTAGTAGAATAGAGAAGAGCAATGTAGGAGGAGATAGATTCCATTTGCAAAATTAATACTTAGCAACTAATTTCAAAACTAGAGGATAAGAAGTTTGAAGTTCCTGACTTTTCCCTAAGATCTACTAGTTTATGATACTGAGAAGGGAGTGAATCAATATCACCATAATTCGTAATTCGTAGGTAAATAAATAACTTCAACCTTTTTTAAAAGTGAACTATTTCTCAGACTCGACTAAGGTAGATCTATTACTACCTACTAATCACAATAGTCCCCAAAGTCACCTTTCATACATCTTGCCTAATAGACAATTTAGATGTTCTTGTTTAGATCTTCGTTAGGTTATGAATTGGCTGATACTTTAGCTACGTTTATAACTTTATTCAAAATGCAGAACATAAAGCAAATTAAGGACACACGAGATTTACATGTGAAGTTCCCGACTTCACCCTAAGATCTATTAGTTTGTGATACTAAGAAAGAGGGTGAATCAGTATCACCACAATTCGCAATTCATAGGTAAGTGAACAACTTCAACCTCTTTTTAATAGTGAACTCTTTCTCAAACTTGACTAAGGTAGATCTATTGCTATCTACTGATTACAATTGTCCCCAAAGTCACCTTTCAAACACATTATCTAATAGACAATTAAGATGTTCTTATTTAGGTCTTCGTTAGGTTATGGGTTGGCTGATACTTTAGCTGCGTTTACAACTCAATTCAAAACAAAGAACGTAAAGCAAATTAAGGACACAAGAGATTTACGTGGTTCCATCAACGTGACGAACATTCACGGTGGTAGGGACTCTCCCTTACCAAAACTATCCACTATACTTGAGAATTTCAGTTACAATGGATGTCATAATTCTCTATTCCTTTCAATATTGCAATTACTAAGCAAGTACAATACAAAGAGTGTCACTTACCATGTCTACCCTTCTTCTATCTTGTCTTGTCTTTGTCGAATTGAAAGGCTGCTCCACTGCTGCTTAGAAGTTCACCACAATGTTTTCTAACCTTTTTTTGAAGAAATTTGGAAATACGTTGAGTTCTTTCAATGCTTCACAAAATTTCTTCTATTTATTATCTCATACAATTCCTACTTTCACCGTCTCACGATCTCACTTGTCTCTTTGTCTCACAATCTCATTATTCATTTCTCTCTCTCTCTCTTACCGTCAAATTTCTCTCTCTTCATCCACCCATTTCAGTTGGGATCTAGTCTCACTAGTTCCTGATTTGGTCTCGTCTCACCCGTTCCAGCTTAGATCTGCTCTTTAGTTCCCGATCTAGTCTCATCTTACCCATTTCTCTCTCTTACTGTGTCGTTTCCTCGTTGACTATTAGTGTGTTGGTGGTTTGTCATCACACACGGGTTTCTCTCTCTTTGCTACTAATGATCCCTTTTAGACGGTTCTCTCTCTTTAGTAACGTTCTGCCATTGCTCCTTTTTTCTGATTTTTGGTTGTGGTCTCTCTTTCTTTTTCTCGACGGGCTCTTGTTCTCCATTCAGCCCGACCATTGACCTCTCCTATTTTCGACTGTCGACTTCTCTTCTTCTCCCTTTTCTTCTCTCCTTTGTTCGACAGCTACTTCGTTTTCTCTCTCTTCCCGTCAACAGCTTCTTTTCTCTATCTTCCAAATGTTTTCTCTCTTTTCGTCTGATGGCTTCACTGTGTAGATACTGTTCACTCAACAACTGCACTATTCACAACAGCTGCTTCTTTTCTATTTTCCCGTCCCCTGTTCTGCTGTTCACTTGTCTTTGTGCTTTGGTTGTATATTGTGTTTTTCTATTTTCTCTATTTGGTCATCCACATACTTTTGTGTTTTGCCGTGTATTCAATTGTATTGTCCCTTGCCCTAATTTTGTCTTCCAAGGTCTTTATATATTATCTTTCAAGAAACCTTAATAAGGCTTACTTATGTTGAATTTACTATCTTGCCCTTTATGTAGCTTTTATGTTCTTGCTCCTTTATGTGACTTTTACCTTCTTGTCCTTTTATATGACTTTACTTTCTTATACACTTAAACCTATTTGACAACAATTACAACCCATACAAGGTTGTGGGAACAACAATGTGGTTCCGTCAACGCGACATACATCCACCGTGGTAGGACTCTCCCTTACCGAGACTATCCACTATACTTAAAAATTTCAGTTATAATGGATGTCTTAATCCTCTGCTCTTTTCACTATTGCAATTACTACAATACAAAGAGTGTCACTTACTATATCTACCATTCTTTTAGCTTGTCTTGTCTCTGTTGAATTGAAAGGCTGCTCCACTATCGCTTAGAAGTTCACCGCAATGCTCTCTAATCTCTCTTGAAGAAATTTGGAAATACGTTGAGTTCTTTTGGATGCTTCGTCGAATTTCTTCTCTACGTTGTCTTACAGTTTCACTTGTCTCCACGTCTCACAGCTCACCTTATGTTTCTGGTTTGCCATTCCACGTCTCATACCCTGCCTCACGTTTCTAGTTTGGTGTTACATGTCTCACGCACGTTTCTAGTTTGCACCCTTTGCTGGTCACACGTCTCACACACAGTTTTGGTTTGACGTTTCATGTCCTACATACATTTCTGGTTTGCACACCTTGTTGGTCACACGCCTTACCACCATTTCTTCTTGTGAGAGTAAAGCAGTAGCTCCCACAATTCTTCTTCTTGTTATAACTCCTGCTGATGGGTCATGTATGATCTGATTTTCTTGATAAGCACTAGTCCATATTTTCTTTGGCTTTCTTTCTTGCACAGTCTTAGTTGCAAGAGGATCTCTTTCTTCATCAATCACATACAAATTTCCAGTTATTCTCTTCCAGGCTGTAATAGTTTTGCCTTTTTTACTCTTTACTTGGCAACCCATTTTTGTGAATATTACCTTATTGTCTTCATTGCATAGTTTGCTGACAGATGTTAGATTATATTTGAGTCCTTCAACGTGCAGAACATCTTTTAGCTTTCCTCTTTCAATGTTTACTGACCCTTAACCATTGATGTTGAGTGAATCATCATTGCTAAACCTTCTTTTGACTTGTTTAACTTTGACAATTACTCTTGTCTCCCGTCATGTGTGAAGTGCATCAATTGTCAAGAATCCACTGCTTATCCTTGTAGTCAGCTTTGATTGTAATTTCAGCTATATTAGCCACCTCTTTTTTAACTTTATATTTCTTCTTTTGAACTAGCTGAAAGATAGCTTTCTCTTTTTTCTCAGCTTTGACTGTAGCGCTCATTTTTACTATGCCATTGAGTGCCTTCTCTTACTCAGGGAGAAGTTTCATGTATCTCTTGGCATTATGGTCATCCTACCCATACCTTTCACACTATTCTAAGTCTGTCAATATAGCAAACTTGTTCTCTGAAACCACTAGTTTGGGCTTCCACCAACACCCTTTGTCAGTGTATCCTTGCTTTTTACAATATATGCAAAAACTCACGATAAGTGTTCTCCTCTAAATTTTATATTGTCTCCCCCTGTATGCAGCATCATATCTTCTTAAGTTAAAGACATATACTGGCCTTCTCCACTAGCAGTTACTCGCCTTATAACCCCAAACTCCATAATAAAGGCAATGACCTTAAAAATGCCTTTTCTTGGGTCTGATCACAACTTGTCTTCTTCTGTTCATCACTTGCTGTGTAGGCAAAGTAGCTAGCTTCTTTGTTTGTGTGACTTTCATTTTAGTCACCTTCTTCTGTTCAGTTGTAACTCTCTACTAGCTGACTTTCTTTTCTTTCTAAGACAGTAGCAGCTATGGGTTATTGCTTTTTAACCATATACATCATTTTTGGAGCTGACTTTGGTTTGATAACTATCTTTTCTTCTTCAGTTATCTTCACCTAAGTTATAGCCTTCTTTTTCAACTTCTGTGGCAAGATCTCATTCTTTTTTTCTCTTTCAGAGCTTGTTTCTCCTACCACTTCAAACTTTTGCAAGTTTTCCTCACTCTTTCTGAGTTGTTGCTAAAGTTTCAATAACTCTATCTCCATTTTTTCAATTGTTGAAGTTCTTGAGCCAAGTTCTATTGTAAGGTCTTCACATATTTTGATATGTTCTTCAAATCTTCTCTTCAAGTCAATATGTTCAACCCTTATTTTATCCTTTTGACTTTTAGCTTCCTCAAACTTTACTTCAACTTGTTTTATGTAAACCTCCAACCTTTTTATAGTTCTGCCCCTTCTGATTACCTCTTTTGAGGCTGCTTCCAACTCAGCTTCAAAATCTGACTCTTCTTCATCAACCTCATCTTGCTCTTTAGAGGTTGAGCTACCACCTTGAGCTGATGCCATAAAGGCATGCTCATCTGATGAGTCTTCATCTCCTCTTCATCAGTTTCTTTTATCTGACTCACATAACTCTTGAATGAGCTTCTCTTATTCTTTTGTGGGTTAGCAGTCTTCTTGCTGGACTTCTTTGATTTGAATGATGGTCTTCTACATTTTGAATTCAACTCATCATTACCATCCTTATCTTTATCATCAAGTTTCACTTTGCACTGAAAAGTAAAATGTCCAGTCTACCCATAATAATAACATCTCCAGGACAACTGTCCTTTTCCCTTCTTAGACTCTTTTTTGAACTTCCTTATGAAGTATGCCAACACTTCACCTTCACTTTCTCCCTCATCATCATCATCATTATCCTCACTAGATGATTCTTCCTCTTCTTTTATCTTCAAGTGTTTTATGGCTTTGAAAGATACCTCCTTTGACACCTTTATTGTTGTAGAGCTTTCAGCTAACTTTATCCTCATCTCATATGCAATAAGATTGCATTGGAGATTATGTAGAGACATAGAATTGAAATCTATACTTTTCTCTATAGTTGTTACCTTTAAGGAAAACCTCTCAAGCAGAATTCTCAAAATTTTCTTCACAATTAATGAATCCTTCTTGTTCTTCCCATGACTTTTCAGGTCGTTTACAGCATCAATAACCTTGGTGAAGAACTCTTGAACTGTCTCATTCTTTTACATTCTGAAAGATTCATATCTCTCTTTAAACACTTGAAACTTAGCCTCCTTCATTTTGTCATCACCTTCATAGACTTTCTGTAATATGTCCTATATCTCCTTGGCAAATTTGCAGTCCATAACTTTAGCATATTCAGCATCTATCAATGCTGAAATGATGACATTTGATGCCTTCCCATTTATCTTAAACTACCTTAATTCCTTTGGGGTTGGGTTTTTACCTTCTTTTGGAGCCACAAAACCCTTCTATATGCATTTCACCATATTCATGCCCATGGTTGCAAATACCACTTCCATTCTTGCTCTCCACATATGATAGTTGGTTCCATTGAAGATTGGAACCTTCTTATTGTAAGTGGTGCTGGTACCAGCATCCATTTCTTAGTATGCTAAACAAGTTAAAACTTCTGAAACCCTTTAAACCAGTACACCAAGCTGTTAAGCTTCAAATTGGTGAACCAATGCTCTGATACCAATTGAAGTTCCTGAATTTTCCTTAGGTTCTATTAATTTGTGATATTGAGAGGGCGGTGAATCAGTATCACCATAATTCACAATTCATAGGTAAGTGAACAACTTCAGCCTCTTCTTAAAAGCGAACTCTTTCTCAGACTTGACTAAGGTAGATCTATTGCTACCTACTAAACACAATAGTCCCCAAAGTCACCTTTCAAATACCTTGCCTAATAGACAATTCAAATGTTCTTGTTTAGGTCTTCGTTAGGTTATGGATTGGCTGATACTTTAACTGCATTCATAACTCAATTTAAAACACAAAACGTAAAGAAAATTAAGGACACATGAGATTTATATGGTTCCGTTAACATGACGTACATCCACGGTGGTAGGGAATTTCTTTTATCAAGACTATCCACTATACTTAAGAATTCCAGTTACAATGAATGTCTTAATCCTTTGCTTCTTTTACTATTACAATTACTAAGCAAGTACAATACAAAAAGTGTCACTTACTGTGTCTACCCTTCTTCTAGCTTGTCTTGCCTTTGTTGAATTGAAAGGCTACTTCACTGTCGTTTAGAAGTTCACCGCAACGCTCTCTAACCTCTCTTGAAGAAATCTGGAAATACGTTGAGTTCTTTCCAATGCTTCTCTGAATTTCTTCTCTACGTTGTTTCATACAACTCCTGCTTTCACCATCTTGTGGTCTCACCCGTTTCCAATTCTCACGGCTTGCCTCACATTTCTGGTTTGCCGTTCCACGTCTAATGGCATGCCTCGCATTTCTTGTTTAACATTACATGTCTTATTCAAATTTTTGGTTTGCACTCTTTGCTGGTCACACGCCTCACACACGGTTCTAATTTGGTATTTCATGTTCCACGTACATTTCTTGTTTGCACGCCTTGCTGGTCACACGCCTCACACACGGTTCTAATTTGGCATTTCATGTTCCACGTACATTTCTGGTTTGCACGCCTTGCTGGTCACACACCTTACCACATTTTTGGTTTGCACTTGTCCGTTTCACACCACCGGACAGCTTGGTTTGCTCTCCCGATGGTCTCCTTTTTCACGATTTCTCCTCTCTTCCCTTATGGACGGTGTGCTGTCTTCTCTCTTACCAATGGTGTGTTTGCCTTTCCTCTTACCGTGAGTCACACGATTTCCTTCTTGCTATTGCCTGGTTTCCCTTGCTATCCAAGGTCTCCCTTGGTTTGTCGTGTGTTCACTTTTGCTATCCAGCCGATTTACTTGTCCTTATTGTAGGGTTTTGACTCACCAAGGTCTCACTTGCTGTTGGTGTGTTATGACCGTGCTCTCCTTATTGTCGTTCATCTTGCCTTGGCCGTTCTCCTCCTTGCCTTGCCGTCTACCCCTTTGTTGTTGGTTATGCTTTGCTGTGTAAGGTTGTATGGACACTCACCTTGTTTGGCCATGTATGTTGGTTGATTGAATTCTCTTTTTGCCAAATACCCTAGCTTGACGTGTAGCTTGTGTTTGGCCAGTTGTCTCCTTGCTTGGACAGTTCCTCCTTTGTGTTTGGCCAATTGTCTCCTTGCTTGGACATCTCTTCTCTTTGGATGGTTTTCCTTCCTTTGAACAACGTTCCTCTTTGGCTTTGGACTATTGCTCAAGGTTTTGGCCAACTCCTCTTGCTTTGCTTTGTCTCTTTGGCCGACCAGCACCTGTTTTCTATTGTGTATACTCTTTTGGCTGATCACACTATGTTTTCCATTCACCTTTGGTTGTTGTCCAGCTGTGTCTTCTCTCTTTGGTGTAGGGTTTTGCTTTCTCTTTGGTTGGCCGATTGCTCTCTCTTCTTGTTTGCCGAATTGTTTTGCTTTAGGCTTAGTTATTTTTGCTCAATTGCCGACCTCCCCATTTGTTCTCTTCCAATGGCTTTTATATACTCCTCCATGAAACCCTAATAGGACTTACATAGTGAATTTATGTTCTTGCCTTTATGCGGCATATTTACTTTCTTGCCCTTTCATATGACTTTAGTTTTACTTTCTTATCCTTCTATATGGCTTTACTTTCTTATACACTTAAACTTAGTTGACAACAATTACAACCCATACAAGGTTATGGGAACAACAAAGTTAATAGTAGTAAAATAGATCTACAAAATTAAGCTAAATGCTAATGATTTTATCAATAAATTTAAAGCCAGACTTATAGCAAGAGGCTTCATATAGCAACTTAGTATAGATTACACTAAAACCTATGCACCTATTGTTAGGTTAGACACCATCAAACTTGTGTTTGCAATAACAACAACTAAATGATGGTTTGTGCATCAACATATCAAATTTCTTAAATGGCGTGTTTTAGAAGGAGATTGATGTTGATCAACCTAAATTAGCTATTATATATCATAATAATACTAATTATTTATTATTCATTCAAATTTTGTTTAAAATTATTACACTTTATGAGTTATTAAACTATTACTAATATAAATTAGTCTTCTCCTTCTTAATAGTAAACATTACTGTTAATAATTTATGACTTATTGTTGGAATAATAAAAAAATTAAGTTTTTTTATTAACTTATTATATAAAGTGCACACAAATGGAAAAATTTATCATATCTTGGAAAGATAATCATTATAACTTACTGCACTATGATAATTTGTTAATAAGGGTAAAAAATATTCTTAAAAAAAGTGTTGGCATGTTTTAAACACAATATTTTTTTAATTTATTTATTTTTATTGCAACATTATATTATTTTATTATTTGTTTTCTAATGATCTTAATGATAATTTCCTTTATTTATATAATATCTTTGTACAATAATTTGACACTTATGTTTCAAATATAAACATAATACTACAAAAACAATAAAAAGGCAAGGGATTTGATGAACTATAGAGTTGAATTAATGGTTTTTAGTGTCTTAATTTGGCTAGTCTTAATATAAATATTATTCTAAGACCAATTTTTAAATTGTTTTTTGCATTTTTTATTTGCTTATGGTTTACTGATTTCCTTACCAAACTTTGATTTTACAAGTACCATTTATGCCTTCAATGCGGTATTATAATTCTAAATGATAAAATAAAGGATATGAAAATATAGGAAACTACTAGCATATTACATTACCTATTTTATGATTTTATCTACTTTCTTAACTTTATCTTGATGTCTTTGTTCCTTTAAGTGTTTAAGGAAAACATGAAAATATATTAAGTCATGACATAAAGCATTTTAATTGGATAAAAGAACAATTAAAGGTGTTAATTATATGATGACAAAGTATTGTCGGACTTGATGAGTTCATAGAGGTGAAAATTTTGAAAATGAGTTAAATGTTACATAAAAAAGAAAACAAAAGGAGATAGAGGAGGAATAGATGATTTTAATGCATAATGAAAGTTATCTTGGCAAAACCATAATGTTTACTTTACATAGAGTACATGGAAATGCAATACCATAATTTTATCACTTAAATTTTAAGTTTAGCATAAAGGTTAATTTTTTAGGTTATGATAATTCTAAGTATACTATCAATAAGAAAATTCAATCATTCTTACTTAGGTGATTCATTATCTAGAAAGCTTACTTTTTAATGCCAATTTAAAATAAGTCATGTTTATTATCATATGGTTATATTTTGAGTATTGTTATTTATTTAATAAGGGAAAAAAAGGCCTCAATATTGGAGAGATGTTTTTTAGCATGTATAATCACTTAACCTTCTTGAACCTAGGAGGTTGTTTTGTTTTGGGCCCATTAATGTGATGCTAGTGTTAATCTATTGAGGAATTATGAGTGATGTGACCATAACAGTATTTTTATGTATGTTTATAGTATTAGTTAGACAATTATGGACTAAGTTAATAAAATAAAATTGGGAGGCCTATGTTATCTTCATCTATTTGACTTTAAAGACAAAATAAAAGTGGACCTTTTTATTTGTTAAACATAAGTTGATTGCATCCTTTATCAAGATCTGAAGAGGGAAATTGAGTCAATTAAGTTATTGTGGCAATGTTATAGCTAATTACATTTGTCAACTCCTTTATATGTTTTGTCATTAGATATTCTATCAATCATAGTTACCCTTTTATGATCTTTATTATCACTTTCTTTCATTATAATCAATTAGAGCTTTCATCCATATATAAGTATAATTTTATTTCACATTCTAACCAAAATTTTTCAAAACTTTAGGAACATAATGTGGTATATTATGTGTGTATATATGTATAACTACAAAAGATATGCAACATTATATCATTGTGCATTATTGTCTTTTAAAGTATTTAGGATGGTAATATATTATGATTGGAGTAAAATGCTTTATAAGCATTAATGCATGCACTTTGATGAGTTTCTTCAGATCAAGTTGTTAAGCAAATATTGTAAATTTTGCTCCTATAAGTATAGTTGTTGCATTTATGCTTAGTTTTTGATTGTTTTATGATTAAATTATGTGTGTTTTTAGAGTTAAAGAGCCCCTGCAATAAAATTGGGTTTAATAATTAATATGTTATTAGATGAAAATAACATAAATGGTATGGTATTGTTAACAATTCTATAAAAATTCATATAAATTTTTTTTTGGGTTATTGTTTTTATTTTAGGTTGGTAAGATAAAACAACTTGCTTTCTTTTAGCTTAAGTTTATTGTTTTATTACATTTGTTTACATCTTTTAATTTTATTATTTTATATTTTTTTCTCATAAAAAATTGATATCATCCATGGAAAAAAAATTACCTTTGTTTATCATCAACATTTTTTTGCGTATGGAAATTATAAATGATACTAGAAACACTACTTCTTTTCTTTTATGTTAAATGTTATAAATATTGGAGTTTTTATCTATTTCTATTTAGTAATTGAAAAAAAATAATATCCTAAAATTGGATTCCTTAAAATAATGAAAGTTTATGTTTATTATAATAAGGCATGAATAAAAAATGTTACAAAAAGCTTTTGCACAACTCATATTCATAATACATTTATAGTATGCCAAATTAGGCATTTAGAGAAATGAATATGTATATTCATTTTAAGGAATTTTCATAAGGATTCTTGAGGTAGATTACCTTACACGCATAAAAGAAGGTAAAATTTTGTACTTATCTTCAAGTCGAGGCAACTTATACTTAAGTATTTGGATTAAACATCTTTATTTGGCCTTATGTTAATTTTACATCAAATCTTATATTTAATTATATTGAAATATTTAAAAGATAATATTAAATATATTATATTTTATAATGAAGTTTTTGTTATGTTATATAAGTATAATGATGTTAATAAACTTGATCATAGATTTAATAAAATAAAATTCATCAATAAACTAGGTTTTACCCTTCTGGGTAGAATAAAGACTTGGAAGTATACCAAGTAAATAATCATTACTTGATTTATTGTATAATTTAAGTTTATAACATTAAAGATAGCAAACATGAAGGCAATGTGGCTAATAAATTTTTTATAGTTGTTCTATTATAGAAAAAACTAACATTATAAATATTGATATATTATAATAACTAAATATTTATTATCCATTTTAAGAGTAAATTACATAATGGAAAGAATAGATATATTTGCCTTATTAATTAGTAAAGCAAATTGCTAAGTGATGAATTGAGATCACTTGATTCCATATAGTTAGAAATGAATTGAAATGATACTTTGACTATGATATATTATATTTTTGTTGTTTAACTCAATAAAATTAACTTTTTAAAATAATAAGTGATTATTGTAAATTAGTATATTTTCAAAAGTTAATTACAATATTTTAAAACTATATTCACTAGCGTTTTATATCTATTGAATTAATTGTTATATAATCATTGAATTAATTATTATATATATTATAATAATGCTAATTGTTTATTATCATTAGAATTTATATTTAACATTATTACACTTTATAAATTATCAAATCATGATTAATAAAAGTTAATCTTTTTCTTTTGAGTAGTAAACATTAATCTAAACAATTTATGACCTACTATTAGATTAATTAGAAAATTAAATTATTTTTATTACCTTATTATATAAAGTGTACACTTGTAAAAAGATCTGTTGTATCATAAGATGATAGTTACTATGACTTATTGTATTGTAACAATTTATTTATAAAAATAAAAATTATCCTTAATAATAGTACTTAATATATTTTAGGCATAATATTCCTTTTATTAATTCATTTTTATTGAAATATTATATTATATTATTTTTTATTTTTTAATAATTTTATGAGTGTTTAAAGTAAATTTTGGAATTACTTGATAAGTTGTTGCGTAAGGGTATGCATAAATGCTATTGCAGGTATGAATGAAATTAAGAATTCTAATAGTATCATTATCAAGACTTTGTATTAATTTTTTTTTTCAAAAAATTATTCCTATACCTTTACCTTGTTTTGAATTTTTCATATGATTATAGTTTAATTTGTTTAGAATTTTACAAATAATATCTTTAATTAAGTAAAATGAAAAGTGTATAAATTTATTTCCTTTGTTAATTTTGAAAACAAAAACAAATATTAATTTGTTTAGTAATTTATGTTTAATTTGCTACGATCATACTTAATGGTAATGAATATACAAAAGAATAAAAAATGTTAAAATTTGAGTAGTACCATTGAGTGTGGGAAGATATACCCTTTGTGTCTTTGTAATTAAGAAATTTTTTCGACATAACAACTGTAGCAAAAAAAAGAGATCAACTTCATAGCTTTAAAACAAAATAAAGAAACTAAATAATAGAAAGCAATTGACTAGAAATTGATTTTAAGGCCATTGGTTATAAATTTCATTACGAATTATAAGCAATTATTATTGCAAGCTAAAAAGAGAAGCCCTAAAAAAAGAGAAAAACATTTTGTATAAAATTCCTCTTAATGAAACAAAAAAGTCTTCATCCATAGCCAAGCAAAGTTATGAGAATAAAATCTTTTTATAGAAGCTTTTGATGTATTTTTAAAAAAGGATTTATAAATATCATTATATATAGAGTAATTTAAGATATAATAATATTATTGTTATATTTATTTGTTATACTTAACTTCATTGATAATAATTTTTTGTATTATTAGAATAAAAATATAAAATATATGCATAAAAATATTTTGATTTGTTTTGGTATGTTAATTATAACTTTTCAAAATTAAAAATTATAACAAGACTGAAAAATTAATTTCATCAATTTATTTAATTAATTAATTATATATCGAACTAAATTAATCAAAATTTTATATATACATATATTTTTTTTAACGCACCGCATCTTCTAGCGCTGCAGCATTCCAAAGTTGAGATTGGAATGGGTTGCACACGCGGCACGGGTAGGCACCCCACACTCCCACTCCGCCTCCTTTACCAATTCCAAGTTAAAACCAACCGACGAGGGAAACTCAGACGCTGAGCTTTGGCATCCCCACCGACTACCACGTCGTGCGTGAGTTACAGGGGAAAGAGTCCAATCCATCCAAAAATTGCGCCCGAAAGAAAAATGAGTACGTAAAGGTCGGCAGCGCGTGAAGATAATGCGGCGGGTTGAACCTAGGACCTTGTCTAGCAGTAAATTTGGGAGGTCTGTCTCGTTAGGTCAGACAGCGGTTCGAGCTAAACTGAGCCGCTAAATGACACAGTAGCGGCTAACATACGCACCATCCATTCTCGTTTCCCCCTCACTGGGCCTTTGCTTTGCTGAAGCAACCAAGAGCAACACAAAAAAGCCTGCTATCTCCTGCTCCAGCGCTCTCCTTTTTTTGACATTATTCTCTAACCGATCATTCAGTCATGGCCGGCGGCTCAAGCTCCGATTCTTGCCACGGCCTCTCCGTCGTGCCTCCTCACCGAATCTCCAAAGGTTAATTAAAAAGCCTTCTCTCAAATTTTGTTTCGAAACATCTATCTCCTCTCTTCTCCAATTCTTCGCTTCCTTAGGGTTTTTGGTGCTAGACCCCAACTTGGATTCGGCCTTGCCCCTACGCTTTTCTGCAGTCACGTTACAATACCTAGCGGTCCTGTGGTATTGTTTTCCCAATTGTGCTTTTTTTTATTTTTTTTGTCGTTCCTTCTTTAATCTAAAGCCAGGCCTTTTACATTTAATTGTTTAAATTTGAGTTTTTTTTATGAAAAATTTTTATAATAAAAATTCCAGAGAAAAGTAATAATCTGATAGTTATTGTGGCTTTCGTCTTATTTAGCTCTATCGTTTTTCTAAAATTGGAAGGACACTATATTCTTTTCCACTTATTTATCTGTACCAAAGAAACTGCGGTGTTTGCTATTAGGGGGCTTCAGTTTTTGTTCACAGGAATCCATTAACCAGGCGGTAGGGTCTGGTATTGACTTAATCTATTTCAATTACTGATTTATATGTATAGTCTCCTGGGAGCTGGTAATCCCTATTTGTCTCTACATTTCCATGGCCATGAAACATCACATTTTCACATATATTCACAACTAGCTTGAAGCCACAGTTGGCCGGTTACACACATACTTCTCATTCATTATGTTAAGTTGCAGTTCAATGGCTGGGCTATGGCTCTGTATAGGCTGGGAAGGATTGTAATCCGAAAATGAAAGAAGAGAGGACTTTGATTAGAGTTTTGGCTGCTGACATGTCAGATGGATACTAATTAAATTTGTTGTACTGCACATGTTCATCTTCCTTCTATCACCTTGGTTGCTTTGGGCAGTTTTCTTTTTTCTTTTTTCTCTAAGTTAGCTATGTTATTAAATTGTTTCTTCAGAACTTAGAGAACACCAAAGAAGAAAAAGAAAAAGTCTCTATATAAATCCATAATTTGTTTGCATGTTGTTTAATGTGAAAAGGTCTATTTTTTGTCAGTCACAGAATCAGTGCATGTTGTAATACACAATTTCTGTGGTTGGATCACATATTCAAAGATTTTTAATTGAAGGAACAAATAAATCAATGGAAGTCTACCTATTTATGCTTGTCTGTGTTCTGCAGATGTTCCTGGATCTGACAATCCTATTCCCCTCTCACCACAATGGCTTCTGTCAAAGCCAGGTGAGAGTAAGCCTGGAGCAGTGAGTGGGGTATGTAATCTTTGCCTTCTGATTTTCTGATGATCTTATTTCTCTTCACTGCAAAAATTTCTCAGTAATGCAAAGCAACACTCAAATCCAGTCATTGGATTTATGAACCTCTTGTTACCGGCATGCATCAAGTCTTGTTTGTTCAATTTGATGACATTTTTGAGTAATGCAAATCGATTTCATTCGCCCCTCACCAATCCCATTTTGTCTGTGTGCATGTGGTTATTCTTCTTCTTACCATCAATGTGAGTCCATGTTTCTTGTTTTGATTGATTACATTATCAGTTAATGAAATTGATGTCATTTACCTCCCTCCTCTTGTTTGTGTGCTTGTGGTTATCTTCTTCTTCTTCTTCTTTTGGCTGGGAATTTGTACACAGGAAAACCATCTTGGTCCATACTCAACTTATGCAAATCAGTCAGATGGCACAAAATCTTCTGGAAATGGTGAGGAGGTGCAAGAAAACCTGAAAAAGAAGGATGTTTTCCGTCCCTCCTTGGTTGACGTAGTAGCTAGTCGCTGTGATCGTTGGCGTGATGAAGAAAGAGACACCAATTCCTCCATGCGCAAAGATTGCTGGAGGGATACCAATAAAGAGCATGGTGATAACCAGCGAATGGATCGTTGGTCAGAGAATTCATCTGCTAGGCATTATGAGGCACGTCGTGGCCCATCTGAGCGCCGAAATGATTTAGGCAACAGGGAGACTAATTATGATCAGCGGCGTGAGAGCAAATGGAACACACGCTGGGGCCCTGATGATAGGGAGACAGAATCTTCACGTGAGAATCGAATGGAATTTGGCAGAGATGGTGACATTCCTTTTGAGAAGGTGGTTGGCCACCATCCTATTCATGGAAAAGATGAAGAGGATGGTGATCACAGTAAACCATGGAGATCCAAACCATTGCAAGGTAGAGGAAGAGGAGAGACTTTTCAGCACCAAACTTTAATGCCAAACAAACAGGTTCCTACATTTTCCTATGGACGGGGACGTGTGGAGAATAATCCAACCTTGTCTGTTGGTCGTGGAAGGGTTAATTGTGGTGGAAAGCCTCAATCTTTAAGATCCATATCAGATAGGGGTGAAAGTGTCCCTTTTCGATATAGTAGGACAAAATTGCTTGATGTTTACAGGATGATTGACATGAAATCATGCCATGAACCACTTGGTGGATTTGTACAAGTGCCTTCCCTTACAGTGGAAGAACCCCTGGATCCACTTGCTCTCTGTGCTCCTAATTCTGGGGAGGAAATGGTAATTTGGATACATATATTAACATAAAAATGCCAATACTTGGAGCTGATTCAACTTTTTTGTTGCTTGAGTAGGCTGTCTTAGAAGGAATTGATAAAGGGGAAATAGCGAGTAGCAGTACGCAACAGATATCTAAAGATGGATCTCTAGGACAGAACACACTGGACTTAACACATTCAAGACGAGCCAAACTTGGTATTGAACATGTCAAAGTTTCCATTTATTCTATATTAATGCATATTATAGGCAGGGGGGTTATTTCTTCGTGTTTGTTGACATGTCTGAGCAGGGAGTAGAGATGATATTCCTTTTGATTATAACAAAGAAATGGTTGACAATTCAAAGTGGGGTGATGGAGATCACACTGTGGTATCTTTGTATGAAAGAGGGACACAAAATTACGGGTCCAACTTGAAGTTGGAAGCTTTGCAGGATCAAAAGGCATGTGCTGAGAACCAGTTCAAAGCAGAAGGTACATGACATATAACCTATGGATAGAAACCTGATTTTGCATGTGTTTTTGTTAGGTGACACAGTCATTGAAACTATTGGACAGGTGAATTAATAATGTTTTATAGATGATTGTGTCTCTAATTACAAAATTTTTAGTAGAATATCTCTGTTTTTTTTTCCTGCTATGATTTGCATCCCTGGCCTGCATACCCCCAACATGTCTCCACCTTATGTAGGAGTTTGGTCATTTGATTTTATAATACAATTATATGATTATTGCTTTTTATCTGCAGCTCTTAGGGAAGATACTGTTGCTTTCAAAAGGGTTGATGAGGCTCCTGCCATTGGGGGATCAGCCATGCAGGCAACTAAATTAGTGCACCCTGGCACTTCATGGCGAGTGCCATCTCTTGAAGAACAGGGAGTTGATTGGAGAGAGATACCGAGTGATGCTAGGTCAAAAACTGCCAATATGGGCTGGACTGCACCCCAGAAGGATCTGGATAAACAGTGGGAAACTCCTTTGGTCAAAACACCATCCTTGAAGGGTGAAGGAAAATGGCAAACTAGTGAGGATCACATAATCAAAAGGCAACTATCAAAAATTGTGGAGAAAGAACAGGAAGCTAAGACATTTGTGCAGACCTCTCCAGAAAGCCTTGTTCTTTACTACAAAGATCCTCAGGGTGAAGTTCAAGGTCCCTTTTCTGGCAGTGATATTATTGGGTGGTTTGAAGCTGGATATTTTGGCATCGACTTGCAGGTTCGCCTTGCAAGTGCATCAAATGATTCACCCTTCGCTTTACTTGGCGATGTTATGCCTCACTTACGAGCTAAGGCTAGACCACCACCTGGCTTTGGTGCGCCAAAGCAGAGTGAATTCCCTGATAGATCTAGCAGGCCAAGCCTTGGTATCTTAGGCAATGTGCACTCAGGTTTCAGTGAACTTGATGTGACGAGAAATGAACCAAGGTATAAGCCTGGCTCAACAACAGAGGCTGAAAATAGATTCTTGGAGTCACTAATGTCTGGAGATTTGAGCAACTCATCCCAAGGTTGGTCATAAATTTTGGGATGGTACTTTTATAATCTATGCACATAATTGTCGCCTATTTTTTTTTTTACTATTTTGTATGATATTGTAGCAGTTACATTAACATATATGGACTTGCTGAAATTATAGGTTTGGTTGAATTTGTTGGTAATAGTACTGGCAGTCTGGCCCCATCAGGAGTTGATGGTGGAAATGATCTTCTTTTGGCAAAGAGAATGGTACTTGAACAGCAAAGGTCACTACATGCTCCTTATCAGTATTGGCCTGGCAGAGATGCTGTACCCATTGCTTCAAAGGCAGAGATTCTTTCAGACTCCCCGATCCCACATTCCAAAGTGCTTTCCTTGTTGACTGACAATCATCATCAACCTCATTCTCAAAGTGCTGATTTGATGTCCATCCTTCAGGGTTTATCTGACAGATCTGCCTCTGGAATGAATAGTGGTGTTACTAGTTGGTCACATTTCCCAGTTCAAGGTAGCTTGGATCCACTAAAGGATAAGATGGACTTGCATCAAGCTCACAATTTTCCTTCTCAGGTTCACTTTGGGCAACAACAGAGGCTGCAGCCACAGAATCCACCACCCTCTTTAACAAATCTACTTGGTCAAGCTATAGATAATCCATCTGGCATTTTGACACCTGAAAAGTTGCTTGTCCCAGGTTTATCTCATGATCCACAATTATTGGATATTCTGCAACAGGAGTACTTATTGCAGCTACGTTCTCAGGCTTCTGTTACAACGCAGCAGCTGTCAGCGATATTGTTACTTAAGCAACAGCAGAAGCAGGAGGAGCATCAACAGTTGTTGCAGCAACAACAGTTGCTTTCACAGGCTTTGTTAGAACATCATTCTCACCAGAGAGTTGGGAAGCTGTCTTATGGGCATGTACAGGCTGCTACAGCTGCAGGAAATGCATCTGTGAATCCTTCCCAGCTTCAATCATCAAAAGAATTTTTTCAGACCGTTTCACAGTTGCCCATTTCAAGTGTCCATGATGAACGAAATACTAGCTTCATGAATTTTCCTTCACAGGTTGCCCAGGATGTCAATGAGAATATTGGTTCCAGGGAATCTTTCTATCTTCCTCATGATTTGTACAATGTTGATTCCAAAGGTCATCCTGATATCTGCAATGTTGAGTCCAATGCTTCATCTCTCCATCTTCCACATGAAATGTTTGGGAGCACTGGTCATCCAAAAGGTTGGGGTACACTTCCTGAACAAACTGAGGACATCCATTACAAGGAATCTGTGCCCGAATCATCCATGGTGGAAAGCTCACCCTTCCAGGGGGTGAAAAATAGAACTGTGGAGGAGCTTTCTCTTGCATGTGACAATGAACCTCTTCTTGTTGCTGATTACCATGCTCCTGTTTCACTAGGGCAGACATCAGATGACAATTTGAGAAGTGAAGAAGTTTCTGCTGTTGCAGTATCTGAGGCAGCTGCTCACTCTGTACACCTAAAGTCTTGTGCAAACACTGTTGGGGCACCTTCAGGAAGTTGGAACAAGGAAATTTCAAACCCTGAGCATGCCATTGTTCTGGAAGCAGAACTAGATAAATCTCATGCTGAGCAGCAGATTGAAAGAGAAAGGTCAAATGATGAGCCACCTGTGGTGTCGGAAGTGAAAAATGAAGTTCGTGAGACAAGGAAAACTGCTGACAAGAAATCTAGGAGGCAAAAGTCAGCTAAGTCAATCTTTTCATCTGACCAGTCAAAGGGACTGTCAAAGGCATCCACTTTGCAGCAATCAAAGCAATCAGAAAAAGAAAGCTCAAATGTTGGTGCCAACTTAGAAACATATGTTCTAGCAGAATCTATGACTTGTGTTGAAATTGCTGATTTCCCAGGAGTTAAAAGCATATTGGCTCCAAGCATTCCGGGAAATGATGTTGAAACTGTGGAAGTTAATGGTGATTTGAAGATGGTTGGGTCTGCCTCACAACAAAACATGCAGTTACAGCAAGGTCAGAGAGCTTGGAAACCTGCTCCTGGTTTCAAAGCAAAATCTTTGCTGGAAATTCAGCTGGAGGAAGAGAGGAAGACACAGGAGGAAGTGGCAGTTTCTGAGATCATTGCATCTGTTGGCTCCATGAGCTTGTCATCACCTTGGGCTGGGGTTGTGGCCAGTTCAGAACTGAAAATATCTAGAGAAAACCAGAGAGATACAACTGAACTAAATGTGAGCAAACCAGAAATTTCACCAAATTCAAAGAGTAAGAAAAGCCAGTTACACGACCTCTTAGCAGAAGAAGTTCTGGCAAAGTCTGACAATAAAGAGATGGAGGTGCCTGGCAGTTTATCTAGCATGCTAATTCAACAATTTACAAACACAAATGTGGATTCTATGGATGATGGCAACTTCATTGAGGCTAAAGATACAAAGAAGAGTCGCAAAAGGTCTGCAAAAGCAAAGGGTGCTGGTTCTAAGGTCACAGCAGTGTCCACAAGTACTACTGATGTGCTTATTAGTTCAAGTCCCAGTGAAAGAGGAAAAAACTCTCGTCATCTTCAACAGTATAAGGAGGTATTACCTGCAATTCCTTCAGGCCCTTCTTTGGGAGATTTTGTTACTTGGAAAGGGGAGTCAGCAAACAATTCTCCTTCACAAGCATGGTCCACTGAGTCCAGGAAATTTCCTAAACCAACATCATTAAGGGACATACAGAAGGAACAGGAAAAGAAGGCTGCTTCAGTCCACCCTCAAAACCAAATATCGGCTTCTCAAAAGGTCCCATTGAATCAAGCCATACAAGGAAGTGGTCCTTCTCGGATGCTCTCTGCTTCTTCTCTAGCACAGGCAACATCTCCCATCCAGATAAATTCCCAGGCTACTTCTCAATCAAATATAAAGTAGATGATGATCTATTTTGGGGTCCAATTGATCAATTCAAGCAAGAGACTAAGCAGTATGATATTTACATTTGTTTGTGTTGCCCAAATTTTGTTGTGCATTGCTTCTTCCTTTTTTTTTTTTTTCAAATTTAATCATCTTCTGTTGCTTGCTTCTTCAAGTTGTTAAACATTATTTGTTTAGCAGTTGTCATTAGCATTTTGTAGGCATTATAATGGATGTTTTCTGTCATTTTTCTTGAGGTGCTGTCTTTATTCTGCTACTTACTGATGTGATTATCTTCATTTACAGTCAACAAATAGAGACATAGAGAATTAATTTCTTCAAGTTTTCTTGTCAACAGGTCAGAATTCACTCTTCCTGCAAGTCAGGGCAGTTGGGGAATAAAAAGTGCTCCCCTGAAAGCAGCTTCCAATGGATCATTAGGCAGACAGAAGTCTATGGGTGGCAGGCCTGCTGATCATTCTCTATCTTCCTCTTCTGCTTCTGCCCTGCCATCTAAGGGGAAGAGTGATTCAATTAACAAACATTCAGGTAAGGAGTTGTCATTTTGGTCATATTCTCTTGTAAATATATCTGTCGATCCTTCATGTTTGTATTCTTTTGCAGAGGCCATGGACTTTCAATATTGGTGCAAGAGTGAGTGCATTAGACTTATTGGGACAGAAGGTATCATTTGCTTCACTCTGTTGTCTTTTATTTCCTGGGATTTTGATTCTACAAAATGTGAAAGTAATTGGAAACAAGGATATACTTAACATATTAAATGCTTGTCACTTTAAAAACAGGTGTGTTACAAGTTTGCATATGAATAATGTCGTACAAGTTTGTTTTTATCTGGCAGAAAGGCTCTAAATATATGTGCCATGAAATTTGATTGGTCGTTTCCTATTTGTCTGGCTGTGGCCTAGTTTCAGAATATGCAAATCCAGTTTTAAGTGTGCTATATTATGGCTTCTTTGCTTTGAACATTAATGCTCAAGTTTTATCTTATTCAATTATATGCTTTCTGCATTATAGATACAAGTTTCTTGGAATTCTGCTTGAAGCAATCCACGTCAGAGGCTGAGATGCTTCTGGTGGAGAACCTTGGATTGTTTGATCCCAATCATGAGTTCATCGACAAGTTCCTAAACTACAAAGAGTTGTTGCCAGCGGATGTACTTGAAATTGCCTTTCAGAGTCGGAATGATCAGAAGGCCACACAAATTGGTGCCAGAGACATGAATTTCGACAATGCAGGCAATGATGACTTGGATCATAATGTGGCAGGCAGGATGGATGGGTCCTCAAAGGGGGGAGGCAAGAAGAGGGCAAAGAAAGGGAAAAAAATTAACCCTAATGTTTTGGGTTTTAATGTTGTCAGTAACCGTATCATGATGGGTGAGATACAGGCAGTGGAGGACTAGAGAAGTATTGAGAGGCTCTTGTAAATACATTTAGCTGAACTGTTTGTAAATATTTTATTCTTAGGACTTTTGTTAGTTTCCTTCGTGGGAAAGCAACAGCTGTTGCAGCAGCAGCAGCACTAATTTTTCTGCGCAAACAATTTTGTGGAGTCATTCCGGCGGTAGTCATCACTAATTCTTACAGGGGTATATTAAAATTGGCTTTTATCTTTATTCACTGTTTTCGTGGGAAAAACCTCGATAAAAGCTGAGGCAACGGTGTCTGTATTTCTATAGTGTCGGAGTCTTATGTATTGGGATGCAATGCTTTTGGCTTTGCAAGTTCTTAATCTAAGGACAGAGGCAAAATTTGGGCCAACTGAGAGGAGATTGTGGATTCTAGTGTCTGGTCTATTCTTTGTACGCGCTAATGCATGTACTTATATTTTATGGTCAGTTTTACGTTTTGAGATTTCAAAAGGAAGATGTTCCTGCGAGCTATTTTTCTGTTGCTTGTGTTCTGCTCATGGGTGTATATCCTTGCGGAAAGCCATTTCGATAACCGTTATTGTGTGGTACATTTCCATCTACTGTTTGAGGGCACCGCCGTGAATTGGTGTCAAAAATTGGATCAAGCAGTAGTACTTCACAGACGACGATACCATAACCATAATCGTAATTTCTGAAAGGCATCTCTCCCGTTGGGTTCTCAAAGAGCTATATCCTTGCTTTATGCTGCACAATTGGCAACGAAGATTGGAATTTAGAAACATCGACCTATTGATACACCAAGGAGGTCCCAAAGAAAACTCATTCTGAATTATGTTTAACAGCTTATTTAAATTGTGTCAAGTGTGTTTGTGATTTATTTAAATTGTTTATTTCAAATAATCCGGCTATATTCTCACAATTAGCCATTAGATTTGCTTTTTTTTTTTTTTCAGTGATGTAGTTATCTTGTTTTTTTTTTTTTTTTTTTTTTGTATTTAAGTCTCGGTGAATAAGTAAGATAGTCCAAGGGAAAAAGGTTAAAATATGGCAAGATCATAATTGAGATGAGGACTAGGAATGTCCGGAAAATTCATCCTTTTCTGTCGGTATGAAAGATGGTGCGAACTCCAGTCATTGTCATCATGTTGCCACGATCTTTAAGCGGTGCGAGAGAGGGAAGGTGGGGAATATTCAAGAAAGTTAATGTAACTGGAGTGTATCTGATGGCTTTGTTCGTGTCTTCTTGCTGCCTGTGATCCGTTAAACCAACTCCATTGCAGGGTACTGTGAATGCCTAACACAGAAAGTGCAAAGTTCCAAATAAACGGAGAGTACTCTATTGGCTTCATACATATTAGAGTAAGGTGATACTACAGATCCTCCATTCCATGAACTACGAGATGGGCCATTATCAGAAACATCGACATGGAGTTAGGCGTCAACATCAACATTGGCCTGAGGAGCATTTTGGAGCATATAAACAAATGTTCCTGTGCAAATTTGAAGGTAACAGAGTTACTTCTTGTGTAAGAAAAGGCAACAGCACTTAGGGTTAAAAGCTGTTGTCTTGTGGCAATTTCAAATGGACTCTTACTTGTTGTTTCACTCCTTTGGAAGTTGTAGGAGAATTGGACAACATCAAGTAACTTTACCCAATTTTGTTGGTGGACACTAACATAGTGCTGTAGGTATTGTTCTAACAAAGCGTTGATGCGTTCAGTTTGACCATTACTTTGGAGATAAAAGCTAGTTAAAAAATTTAAATCAGTCCCCAAAATTTAAACAACTTGCGCTAGAATTTACCTGTGAAGCGGGGATCTCTATTGTTTATTATGCTTTTAAGTACTCCCTACAACTTCACCACATTTTTAAAGAATAGGCAAGCCGTTTCATCAACTTTGCAATCAACGGGGGCTGGAATGAAAGTGGCGTATTTACTGAATCAATCAACAATCACCATGATGCTTACAAACCCATTGGACTTGGGTAAGGCTACGATGAAGTCCATTGAGACACTTTCCCAAGGTCTTTCGACAATTGGTAGTGGTTCAAGTAGACCGGCGGGACGTTGTTGTTTTACCTTGTTTTATTGGCAAACAAGACAGGTCCTCACATAGGCCTCAACATCATCTTGCATTTGTGGCCAATAATAACTTTGTTGGATAAGGGTAAGGGTTCGTGTCATACCTGGGTGACTAGTCCATAGAGAATCGTGACACTCCCTGAGAACATTCCTTCGTAAGTTTTCCCATTTAAGTACAAAGACTCGTTGGTCAACCGTCATGAGAATTCCATCGTTTAGCCAGAACCGTCGAGTCTTCCCTTCACTTTCCAATCTTAGCGAATTCTTGGCCAAATTGTCTTGTGACGTCCTCTCTTTAATTCGTTCAAGGAAATCACTTTTTGGTGTGCTGGAAGTTAATGATGCTAGTTCCGTCTTTCGACTTAACACATTAGCAACAACATTAGTTTTACCTGACTTATATTGGAGCTTATAATCAAATTTAGCCAAAAAATCTTGTCAATGAGCTTGCTTAGGGCTCAACTTCTTTTGCGATTGTAAGTAACTTGTAGCGACATTGTCAGTCATGATCACAAACTGACTTCCAAGCAAATAATGCCTTCATATGCGTAGGCAGTGGATGGTGGCAATCATCTCCTTATCTTGTATGGTGTATCGCCTCTCCGTATCGCTCAACTTACGGCTTTCGTAGGTAATGGGATGCCTATCCTGCATCAATACTCCCTTAATGGCAGTGTCAAATGCGTTTGTGTGAACTTCGAAAGCCTTCTCGTAATTGGGTAGCGCCATGACGGGTTCCTTAGAGACTGTGTGCTTTAATCTCTCAAAGGAAAATTGACATTCCTTCAATCAATGCTATATGACGTTCTTTTTGAGTAGTTCCGTCAATGATGCAGTTATGGTAGAATATCCCTTAATAAACCGCCGATAGTAATTAATCAGTCCCAAGAACGATCGCAATTCAGGGACTTTCGTTGGAAGCTCCCACTCCTAAATGATATGGATCTTTGTTTGATCTATTATAAGCTTGCCTTCCTTGATCTTATGACCAAGGAAATCCATCTCTTACTTTACAAAAGAGCACTTCTCCTTCTCCTTCTTGATGTAGAACTCATTTTTGTATAGAACTTGAAAGAATTATTTCAAGTAATTTTTGTGCTCCTCAAAGGTATTGTTGTAGATTACTATGTTATTCAAATAAACTACCACAAATTTATCAAAGAAAGGATGAAATATCTTATTCATTAGCGTGCAGAAGGTAGCAGAGGCATTGGTGAAACCAAAGGGCATAACTAGGAACTCGAAAGCTCTGTAACGCATTACGCACGTAGTTTTCGACTCATCACCAGGTGCTATACGAACTTGATAGTACCTCGACCTTAAGTCCAGTTTCGTAAAGCACCTTACTTTCCCTAATTGATCAAAAAGATCGGCTATTAGTAGAATTAGGTACTTGTTTTGATGGTTACCTTGTTTAAGGCTCGATAGTCTATGCACATTCGTAGTGATTCATCATTCTTCTTCTGGAAGAGGACTGAAGTACTGAAAGGGACTTTTGATGACTGAATGTAGCCTAAGTCAAGCAAATTTTTAAGTTGCTTCCTCAATTTCACAAGTTCGAGAGGTGCCATGAAATTGTGTGTGGCTCCTATGTCTAGCATAACGCCCACAACTTTGTTTTTAATGGACATATCAACGTACAATAAGCCTTTATCCTTAGGGACTGTGGGAGAGAAAAGCTTGGAATGAGTCGAGTAGTTGATTAACGTTTCAACTGTAGCATTGGCATCATCTAGAGTTTGTACATTACGCCAATCTAATTCTACTCTTACCCAATCCTTCAAGCCAAATGGAAGAGGAAGTCTTTATTTAACAAATTATCAATTTCAAGTATAAGAGTAGTAAATTCCTTAATGTATTAAAAAATGTTATCTGTTTGCTCGAGACGACGCAACTTCCCTCTAACTTCGCTATCTACATTGTGAGGAACGAAGTATTTGCGCAACTCAACCTTGAATTACTCCCATGTATTGATCACGCACAGACCTTTTTCCCGTTCAGAATGCTTCCTTTTCCACCATAGTTGAGTAACATCCTGGAAGAAAATTGAAGCATTGCTTATCTTAGCAAAGTCATCAATAACTCCCATAGCTTCAAAATATTGTTCAAGACCGAATTGAAAGTTCTTGCGAATGCCATTGTATATGGTAGGTTTGAAAACTTTTAGACCATGCTCAACCGTAGTGCTGCTTGTGCCAACAGTACTCATCGAAAGTGGATTACTTCGACAAAAAGAACCCATCTCCCTACAAAGATCGTGAATTTCTCCTTCAACGAATTTTCGTAAATTAGACAATTCTTGACTAAGGGAGCAATTCTCCCTTAAAAGCATAGTTGAATTCCTAATTGTAGTGCTGCTTGTACTCATTGAAAGTAGACTACTTCGACGAAGAAAACCTATCTCCCTACAAAGATCGTGAATTTCTCCTTCAACAAATTTTCATAATTAGACAATTTTTGGCTAAGGGAGCTCAGTTCTCTAAATAGTAAAGTAGTACCTCAAAACCTTAGCATATTGTATTCCGGTGTTGATTTATTTTAAAAAAATAGCCTAACATTGCTCTTTTTATTAGCTTCTGTTCAAGGCATCCATCAGAAACCAGCAACTTTCATAAAACTTAAACAAACACTAGAACCTCGTACTTTTCAGGATGGTACAGCAATGGCAACTTCCACGCACAAACCAAACATCCCCTTCATTTTAGTATGTAGAAGGAAATGATAAATAAATGTTAGTAACATTTTTGTTTCTTTAATGGGATATAGAAAGCAGTTACAAAAATAAACACAAAGTAATTTTTTGGAAAACAACTACCACGGAATGACAAGAACAACCACTTTTAACTACTAGAAACTCAATCAAGAGCCCAAACCATTTGAGATTACTGAAACCAACAGTAAACTAAAGCCACATTCACGAGGAGCTGGAGCAAACTTTGGAAGAAAAGGAAATGCGGCAAATTTATTGTGAAGTTAAAAAATAATTATAAAAAATAGTATAGAATAACACTTAAAATAATTATCATTATTATTTTCACATAATTTTTTTTGATAGGACAATCAATAAAGTCCTCAAATGAATGTTACATAATCAATAGGACAACACATACATAAATCTGCTTTTTATATGATTGGAGATATAAAATACCTTTATTTTTTAAGTTACAAGACAACTATTTTTCTTGGACGTGCAAAATATGAGTCAACCAATCACCATAAATCTGCTTTCTTCTACCATGAATGCAAACATAGGTAGCACCTCAGAATACGATTCAGGAGTTATAGATTATGAATTGTGGGTCCATCATTTATAACATAATATAATTGTCTGGTTTTGAGGTACTACTTTACTATTTAGAGTGATGATAAGTAGCATCACCATAAGCTATATCCAATACAATTACAATAATTAGAACATGAAGGATTATCTAAACAGCACTTGCATAATCTCTCTCAAGCTCCAGCACAAAAACCCAGCTGCAGCAACAGAAACAAATTGTTATCTAATTTTGGAAAATGTTTAACTCCGGATGTTGCATGTGCAAAACCTGAGGGCAATGCTTCCTTTGCAAAACCTGTATGACTACTTCATGCACATGTGACCAATCTAAGAGTTGCAATAAAATAACAAGATGAACATAATGCAGTTTCCTAAGAAGCCTGGCAAACTACTTCATTGGTCATTCACATGGATCCCAAACATCCAGACCAAGTAAATCAAACCAGTTAGTACTAAATCCATCAAGCTGACCACATGCAAAATGCCACAACTTAAATGACCTAACCTTAGATAATATCAAATGTAAGAAGGCAGGCAAATGCACAGAGTACACATGCACAGAAATTTGGTGGTAAAACAACAATCAACACAAACCCCATAAAACTTCTGCATTCTTACAGTTTAGCAATTTTGTTGATTAGGTAGAGACTTGTTTTTTAATAAACAAAAAAAATTCTTTGGTAGGCTCAGAAGGTGCATATCATATCATTTGAATATGCATAAATCATATGTCCAGACATAATTAAGCAACTTCATCATTGCTAGCAGGTCAGAGACAAAAAGAAACATTAAAAGCACAAGTTATCTTTGAAATTCAAGAGAATAATCTTGTCAAAAGTCCAACAAGGAAACACCAATAAATTATTGCTTTTTTTGGTCAGGTAAACTTTTGCTCATTCCAGGATCAATATATTGCAGAATTTAATCATGCAATCAAATTAAACAGACAATTAAAAATAACAGGATTAAAACAAATAAAGTAATTGGAGTATACCTCAGAGAGGTTCCACAAGAGGGAATTGCAGACAATCAACATGGCATCAGTTTCTGACCGCCCGTCTGCTTTTTCTCATCATTGACAGTAATTTGAAGTTCTAGATTTTGGACACATCCATAAACACACCCTTCATTCATTAAGAGAAACCAGATAAAAATTACATACAGTATTCTTGTATTCTTAATTGTTCCAGCAGATACTGCACACTCTTTCCTATATCTGCAACGATTAAAATTCGGAAAGCCAAGTCTAAAATTTGTAAAGTATTGTATCCGGACAGACCACAGGGGATGCAATTATGAAGCAAGGAAAAGGCATCAGATAACAAATGGACATATGGTCCACATGTATTTCAGCGTGTAGGATAAGAACATTTTCTCATTATTTGCTTTCACCGAAAAAGAGGTTATTACAAGTTATGAAACTCAAAAATAAATCTAAAACAAAGGAAAAGAAAAAGAAAAAGCCAGATCAACATAAGCTTTAAACCACAATTCACACAAACATCCATGACACATCAAAGGCAAACAGCAACTAAAAGTATAAAATGACCCAGAACAGAACAGGGGAAGCGGCATCAGATAATAAGCGGAGTTTATAAGGTCAACACTGTAAGTTCAGTGTGTAGGATAAGAACATAAATCATCACTTGCCACTTTCAAAAAGCTAAACAAAAGCATCGAATCCAAATCCAAGTAATGTAATTTCATCTGGGTTTACGTGCATGGATTGTTTTGGATAATAACTAGACTGTATTATGCAGATATATATATATATATATATATATATATATATATATATATAAAGCATAGAGTATTGAAGAAATCGAGAATATCGGTAAGTCCATTTGACTCCAAAGCAACAAGAAACAAATGCGATGGGCTGGTAAACCAACCGATTCGGCTCTCTGCACCCGTTTTATCTCCTCAAGCATCGAAATTGGGCATTTCGGGAGTGGGTAAACAGATGCAAACATAAATCACTCTGCAAATATATTCTTACTCAGACAGATGTAAATCCATAAATTGGGAAATAATATTTGCAACATGAGAGAACGATTGCGGTGTGAGAAAAGAGAAAAAAAACAAAAACTAATAATAAGAACAGCAGCGACGGCTAGGCGCAGGAAGATAAAGAATAGCATACAATGGTTGATCGTGGTGGAGTATTAAATAGGGGGTCTGCATGAACTAGGGTTGTGCCACGCGACGCCCCCAGCTCTTCGGCGGCCTCCGTTTTAGACTTGGCAGACTAGGCCCATTTGTGTTCCTTAAATGGACCATAACAAAAGTCCAAACTCTGGTTCTAATGCCCCATTTCCATTTGGGGACCTTTATTTTTTTAAATATATATATATTATTTTCAAATAATTTTCTCAAGAACCCGCTAAAAGAATATGGGACATTTAAGACTAAACCCTTTCATTTTTTTGGTGATACATACATCCAACCTAAAAGAAACCCAACTAATAAGTTGGGATTTTTGTTTTAAGTGATTCTTCAATGGAGGAGAGCAGATGGTATTTTCTTTTTCTTCTTTCTATCCTATTAGGGGACAATAAAAATGTAAGTGTATGTATGTATCTTTTGGGAGGCATTGTCCCTTAAAATTTTTAAGTAATTTTTTATTTTTTTTGATGGCTTAAATAATTCATATTTTACCTAAAAATATTTTAAATGAGCTTTATTTCTTTAAAATTTTTTTTGATCCATGTTTGATTTTTATCACTTAATAATTGCGTTTCTTATTATTCACTTTTATATTTCTATCTCATTTTCAAAGCTTGTCAAGGAAGAGGAAAAAATGGGAGAAAGCAAAATAAAGTCTTGCTCTCTGTTTTTTTTTTAAAAATAGTTTTTGCTTTTTTTCTAATTGACTTTGATTAATATTTGAATTTGAAACTTTTAATATTAAAAAGAACTTTGGTAATAATAAACTATAACTTATTTGATTTATATTTTATAATTAAGGGAGGGAAGAAAAATTTTAAATTTTTTCCTTTAAACAATTCAATTTAATTCATTCTTTCTAATTTTTAGAGTAAAGTTATTAATTCTTTTACTTGATTTATGAAATAAAATAACAAATCTAATGATACTTATTTTTTGTTATTTACATTATCAATTTTAATATAAAAATTAGTATTGTAATATATATTATTTTTTTCCTCAAACTTTTCACTTTATTAAAACAAAAAGAAAAATTTAATTTTTCTCCTTTACATTACTCCTACCTAAATATGTATAAGATTTATCATTTTTTTACCTTGTTATTCAATTGTAAAACACATAGCCTTACTTATTTTAAGACTTATTTGGTTACACTATCATATTTTTAATGTTGATTTTTGCTGTTTTATGTTCTAATTTTATTACTTGTTACATTTTGATAGGAGAAAAAAATTAATTTCATCTATCACGTTTAAACATTTTTGTAATTATATCATTTCATTTTTTTAAAAAATTTACTTAATAGATTAATTCATTAGTTAAATTTAATTTACTCCATTAGAGAGTTTTTGTAATTATACTCTTTTTTTAAAAAAAATCTACCAAACATATTAATTCATTAATTAAATTCCATTTGTATTAAACATATTCTGTTAAGTGTAGGCATATGATAACAACTTATGTGTCACATGATAAATGTATTTTCCTCTTACTGTTATGTTATTAAAATTATTAATGTGACTTAAGTTTTAATTTTTTTTCAAAAGAAATTTAAAAAATAATAAGGTAAATTTTTTTTAAATATTATATAAAAGGAAGAAAAAATAATATTTAAAAATATTTTTATTTTTTATTTTTAAAAAAATTAATATATCATATAAGCAAATTTAATTATGTGGTAATAAGAAGGAGATGCATTTACCACATAATATATGAGTGGCTGCTATGTAGTTGCATTTAACAAAATAAGTTTAATGTATACTAAATTTAATTAATGAATTAATATGTTAAGTAGATTTAAAAAAAATAAAGTGGACATAATAATTAAAAATCTCCAATATAATAGATTGATTTTAACTAACAAGTTAATGTACTAGATGTATTTAAAAGAAAATGTAGTAAGTATAATTATAAAAACTTTGTAACATAGTGGATGAAATTAGTTTTTTTTTTCCTATTTTAATATTGATTGTTATCTATTTTTGATTTTTTGTCCACCTTTGATTTTTGTTAATAACAATTATTGTTTATTTTGAATAAGTTTTTTTTAAATCTCTATTAATATATTAATATGTTAATAATGAAAGATGAGATATGTCAATTGTATATTGATTCGAAATAGTAATGAAAATATGACATGTTTGTAAAAAAGAAGTTTATAACTTTTACAACGAATACATATAATAATAAAGTTAATATTATAATTAAATCAATATATCAGTTATTGTATCATTGTCATAGAACTCATGCAATTTCATTTCAAACATGACTTATTTGAAATAGTTAGTTTCAGCTAATATTAATTGGCTCATGTAACTTTTAAATATGACTTTTACCATTAAAGTTCTTGTTAGCAAATTCTATTAGAAAGTCATCTAATTATTTTTGCATCCTAATAAAATTATAAAGTACATAACAAGTAGGAATAATATATTTATGCTTTGTTTCTTTAAGCTATTTAATTCATTCCTTCTAATTTTTAGACTTAAGTTATTGATTCTTTTACTTGATTTATAAAATAAAATAACAAATTTATTGATATTTACTTTTGATATTAACATTTACCAATTTTAATATAAAAAATTGGTATTGCAATATATATATATTCCTTTCACTTTTCACTTTATTAAAATAAGAAAGATTTAATTTTATTTCCTTACCTTACTCATTCTTAAATATGTAATAAATAAAATTTTTTTACTCTTTTTACCTCGTTATTCAATTATAAAACATAGTCTTACTTATTTTAAAGCCTATTTGGTTATGTTGCCAAAATTTTACCATTAATTTCTAGTATTTAATGTTCTAATTTTATTGTTTGTTGTATTTTAATATTATTTTTTGTTTATTTTTTATTTTTTTTAATAAAAATAATTTTTATTTAAAAAATTTATTAAAAAATCATTATTAATATGCCAATTTGTTAACAATGAAAGTTGAGACGTAATGATTACATAATGACTTAAAATAGTAATTAAAATATCACACATGTATTAAAAATGTTGATAACTTTTGCAACAAGTACATATAATAATAAAGTTGATATTATAATTAATATCAATATATCAATTATTATACTATTATTATAAAACTTATGCAATTTCATTTTAAATACAACTCATTTGAAATAGTTAGCTTTATTAATATTAATTGTCTTATGGGACTCTAGAGAATAACTTTCACCGTGTCTCTTCCTTATCCTTATCAGTCATTACTCTTTATACAACTAAGAACTTTTCTTTAATTGGGTACACATCAATTTTTTATTCATTAATATAATCATTATATATAAGGTCTTTTAGAGTGTTCTTATTGTTTATAAGCTCAGGTAAAGTTACTTTTCGTTATGGGTAAATATAAGATTGATATCTTCTCTTACTATGCATGAAATATTCAACTGGTGAACTATTATTAGCCTTAAAAGAATCCTTCATATTTCTTTTGTCAGTATAGGTAACATTTTTAATACTAATCTTATTCTTTGGGTAATTCCTTAACTATTTTTTAAAATTTTTTTACTATTTCAAAAGCTTTTATGGCCACCACAATTAAACATGTTGTAAATATATTTCTTAGCTTTATAGAATAAAATTCACTTTTTAACCAATTTTCAAGCATTTTAGTGATTAAACAAACAGATAACTCCCATCTCATCTTTAATAGATTGATTTAACTAGTAAAATGGTGAGAAGCCAATTATTAATTAGTTTTGTTCAAACCAACTTTGATAGATAATTTGTTGAAAGCTACATTAAATTCCTTAATGAACATATTTTATTGCTTTCTTGTATAACTCCATTGCATAATTGGTAGGCAAAAATTTCATTTTCATATGTTCCCATATATTGATATCTAGTTTATGTTGTTCTTTAACCCTCTTCCACCGTTGGAGTGCAAGTCCTTACATCTTAAGCTTGATAAACAATACTTTATAGTTTTGTATTATTAGTTTCAACTTAAAATAATTATCCAACATGTGTCTTTCCATGAAAATTAACAACTTTTACCTTGATTCCACCACTATTCAAATTAAGAACATTGATCAACCTTGGTTTAAGGCCACCTCTTGTCACATGATTAATAGCTTTAGCATCATGAAATAGGTTTTCAAAGTCTTTTAGACCTATTTTGTTCATAAAACCATATTCTAATGTATCTTAGACATTGTATTCACCTTCAATGATCTTTATTTAGGCTCCCATAGATTCATGTTGTTTCAAAGTTTAATTAGCCCATGAAAGATCTTTAATTATACACCTTAACTTAGCCAAGTTAGTTTGTTGAATCACAACTCCATTACAATGACCTCTACCCCTTATTTAACTATTGAGAGAAAATGAAATTCTAATAGAATGGTCATATTTATTGACTTTTGATACCAAGTTTGGTGTAGGGAAACTGAAATAAGAGCTAAATTTAAGAAAATAATTGAAGTTGGAATAAGAAAATTAAAGTTTTTATTTAGAGAAAATTGCCATTGTGAACAAATATTGATGTTTTGATAAAATGGCAAATTTGTCCAATAACTAAACCTATTTATAGTAGAGTTACAATAAGATTAAATCTTAACTCTAGATGAAATAAAATCCTATATAATTTTAGCTATCCATCTATTAAAATAAACATATGCAAACTAAAATAAAACAAAATATTAAAATAACAAAGACACTTTTACGTCATGTGTGATAATTTTTAGTACTTTGACAATTATTATCTCTTAGATTATTTTTCTTACTTCATTAAGATATAGAGGAGTAATCACAACTTTGGTGAGCAAGCAAAGTGTTTTTAATATCTTTTTTAAATGTTTAGAAATTGTTGTAATAAAATCTCAAAACCAATCACTAACGAGGCATAGTTGCTAATTATAATATATAACAGTGCAAAACATTATCACTTGTTCATGAACAAAAAGAAACTTGCAATTAGCCAATAATTTTTGTGGTTTCAATTCTTCACACAAATTAATGAATGAATGAAGAGAAAATTATAACTTCACAAAATGATATCAAGATTAAGGCTTTGATATCATAATAGGAATGACCTAGGAAAAGAGAAATCACAAAAGTGAGAAAACTACATTACTTAATTGTACAACGATACTTATAGAAAAGCCTTATTTGTAGGATTGTACACAATTAAATAAGTGAACAACCTATAAGATTTAATAAGATTATTGTAATTAGAAGAGATTATTATGATAACAATATGTATGAAAAGAAATCAAAATAATAAATCTTTAAATTACAATAATGTCTTTAACATATAATCTCATTTGTTGAGTGGCCTAAAGTTGTAATTTTGAAAGGGAAACAAGCCTTATCTTTAATCCATTCAATATTTGAAGTAATATTATGTTTGATAGTTAAAACTAAAATTTTTTATTCTAGTTCATAAGGATTACACAATTAAAGTGTGGGATGTTAAGAATTTTTTATGCATTCACACTTTAAAAGGGCATAACAATATGGTAACATCTTGTTGTTCCCATAGCCTTGTATGGGTTGTAATTGTTGTTAACCAGATTTAAGTGTGCAAGCAGAAGTGGCTCATATCTCAAGAATTACAGGATAAGACTAACATGTCAAATAACCTTGTAAAGTGATCTCCTTGGAGTGAACTTGTAGAGGGAGTTTAGCATTGCTTAAGTCTCTTAGTATGGTAGTGTTGTATACGGATAAGAAGTTAAATCTGCAAGTTCGTAAGCCTGTCTTGAGACTAAGTCCAGGAGTGATTTCGGAGGAGAAAAATAATTCTGGGGTTACGGATAGATAGGGAGTTCAGAAGAAGGGAAGGTTACGGAATTTTAACTTAGCATTTTTGAAAGATGGGCAGTTATGGGGGCAGTTTTTTTTTTGTACATTTTTAACTATTCATGGACAATCCTAGCCGTTCATTCAAGCATTCAAAAGATGAGATTTCAAAAGAAAGAAAAGAGTAATATGAAGAAGGAGGATAATGCTGAATCTTGAATGGAACAGTAATATGAAGCCACATGAAGGGACAAGAAAGGAATTTTGTCGCAGCTACAGTAAACCCTACTAGGGTTTCTATAAAGAAATATAAACCAAGACTTATCTCTTTTAGATAGGGTGTGTGAGATAACCTAGTGAAGACATTCTGTGAAGCATAGAGAGAACTCAATGAATTTCTAGATTTCTTTAAGAGAGGTTAAAGAGTGTTTTTGGTGATCTTCTAAGTGGCAGTGAAGCAGCCTATTCAAATCAAACAAAGGCAAGACAAGATAGAAGAAGGGCAGACACGGTAGGTGACACTTTTTGTATTATGATTGCTTTGTATTTGTAATAGTGAAAGGAGCAAAAGATTAGGACATCCATTGTAATCATAGGGGATATCACACTGGTATTCTCAAGTATAACAGATTGTCTCGGTAAAGGAAGAATCCCTACCATTGTGGAGTATGTTATATGGGAAGAACTGCGTAAATCTCTTGTGTCTTTGCTTTGAATTTACATTTTGTGTTTGAATTAAGTTGTGAACAAAGCTAAAGAATTATCAAACCCATAACCTAAAAGAAGACTTAATCATGAACAACCAATCCATTTAAAAGGCAAGGTGTCTGAAAGGTAACTTTGGGGACTCTTGTGATTAGTAGGTAACAATAGATCTACCTTAGTTAAATATGAGAAAGAGTTCATTTATGAGAAGAGTTTGAAGTTGTTCACCTACTGATTAAAAGGGGTGATACTGATTCACCCCCCTCTTAGTATCATAGACTAGTAGATCCTAGGGTGAAGTTGGGAACTTCAATTTGTATTAGAGCACAGGTTTACTAGTTTGAAGTTTAACAACTTGGTGTACTAGTTTGAAGGATTTTAGAAGTCTTAACTTGTTTAGCATACTAAGAAATGGATGCTAGTACCAGCACTTATACTATTTATAACAAGAAGGTTCTAATCTTCAATGAAACCAACTACTATATGTGAAGAACAAGAATACAGGTGGTATTTGCAACCATGGGCATGGATGTGGTGAAATTTGTATAGGAGGGTTTTGTGCCTCCAAAAGAAGGTAAAGATCTAACCCTAGAGGAATTAAGGCAGTTTGAGATCAATGGGAAGACCTCAAATATGATCATTTTAGCATTGACAGATGCTGAATATGCTAAAGTTATGGACTGCAAACCTACTAAGGAGATATGGGACAGATTGCAGAAGGTCTATGAAGGTGATGACATAATGAAGGAGGCCAAGTTTCAAGTTTTCAAGGAGAGATATGAATCTCATAGAATACAGAAAAATAAGATAGTTCAACAGTTCTTCACTAGGGTTATTGATGCTGTAAACAACCTTAGAAGTCATGGGAAGAACAAGGACTCATCTATTATGAAGAAAATTCTATCTGAGAGGTTTGTTTCAAAGGTGACAGCTATAGAAGAGAGTAGAGATCTCAATTCTATGTCACTGCATGATCTCCAGTGCAATTTCATTGCATATGACATGAGAATAAAGTCAAATGAAAGCTCCTAAACATCAAAGCCATCAAAGGAGGCAACTTTTAAAGCTATGAGACACTTGAAGATAAGAGAAGAGGAAGAATCATCTAGTGGGGATGACGATGATGATAAGGAAGAAAGTGAAGGTGAAGTGTTGGCTTACTTCATGAGGAAATTCAAAAAGTGGTCTAAGAATGGAAAAGGATAGTTGTTCTTGAGATGTTATCATTATGGGCATATTGGACATTTTGCTTCTTAGTGCAAAGAAAAACTTGATGATGAAGATGAGGATAGTGATAATGAATAGAAATCAAAATGGAGAAGACCATCACCCAAATCAAAGAAGTACAACAAGAAGACTACCAACCTATAGAAGAAGAAGAGAGGCTCATTCAAGAGTTATGTGAGTCAGACAAAAGAAGCTGATGAGGAGGAAGATGTAGACTCATCAGATAAGCATGCTTACATGGCATCAACTTAATGTGATAGTTTAACCTCTGAAGAGGAATAGGAGGTTGATGAAGAAGAACCAGATCTTAAAGCTGAGTTAGAAGCAACTTCAAAGATAATCAGAAGGGGTAGAACCATAAGAAGGTTGGAGGCCTATATAAAATAAGCGGAAACAAAGATTGAGGAAGTAGAAAGTCAAAATGATGAAATAAGGGCTGACCATATTGACTTGAAGAGAAGATTTGAAGAACAGATCAAAATATGTAAAGACCTTACAATGGAGCTTACCTTAAGGACTTCAAAAATTGAAGAAATGGAGATTGCGTTGCTGAAACTCTAGCAACAACTCAAAAAGAGTGAAGAGAACTTGCAAAAGCTTGAAGTGGTAAGAGAAACAAGCTTTGCAAGAAAAAAGAAGAATGAAGAGAAAGTGCAACAATCTAAGGCTGCACTGCCTAAAGAGTGAGAATTTGCCATAACAGTTGAAAGAGAAGGCTGTGACTTAAGAGAAGATAATTGAAGAGGAGAAGATAGTTATCAAACCTGGTTAAAGAGCAGTAGCCCATAATTGCTAAGTCTTAGAAAGAAAAGATTGATTAGCCAGGAACAGTGAAGGCTAAAATAAAGAAGATTTGAAGAAGCAACCTATGGTTGCAAACAAAAATGAAGAAAAGAAAGTCAGCCAGCCAAGGACTATGGCTGAACAAAAGAAGGAGAAGAAGGTGGTTGAAATGAAAGCCACACAAGTAAAGAAGCCAACAACCTTCCCTACACAGCAAGTAATGAACAAAAGAAAACAAGCTGTGGTTATACCCAAAAAGAGGTAATTTCAAGGTCACTGCTTTTATTATAAAGCTTGGGGTCATAAGGCAAGTAAATGCTGGTGGAGAAGGCCAGTATATGTCTCCAAATTGAAAAGATCCGATGCTGCATATAGGGGGAGACAATACAAAATTTAGAGGAGAACACCTGTCGTGAGTTCTTGCACATACTGTAAAAAGCAGGGACACACTGACACAGATTGTTGGTGGAAGCCCAAACAAGTGGTTTCAAAGAACAAATTTGCTATATTGGCAGACTTGGAACAGTGTGAAAGGTGTGGGCCGGATGATCATAATGCCAAGAGATGTATGACACTTCTCTCTGAGTAAGAGAAGGCACTTAATGGCATAGTAAAAATAATTGGTACATTTAAAGCTGAGAAAAGGAGAAAGCTATCTTTAAGCTAATTTAAAAGAAGGAATATAAAGTTAAAAAGGAAGTGGCTAATATAGCTGAAATTGCACTAAAGGCTGACTACAAGGATAAGTAGTGATCCTTGATAGTGGATGCACTTCACACATGACAAGAGACAAGAGTAAATTATCAAAGTTGAACAAGTCAAGAGAAGTTAGAGTCAAGTTTGGCAATGATGATTCACTCAACATTAGTGGTCAGGGGTCAGTAAATATTGGAAAAGGAAAGCTAAAAGATGTTTTGCATGTTGAAAGACTCAAATATAATCTAGCATCTGTCAGCCAACTATGCAATGAAGACCATTAAGTGATATTTATAAAAACAGGTTGCCAAGTAAAGAGTAAATAAGGTAATACTATTACAGCCAGGAAGAGAATAGCTAGAAATTTATATGTGATTGATGAGGACAAGGCAAACAGTTGTTTACTTACAAAAGACGAAGAAAATCAACTCTGGCATGAGAGGCTGAGACATTTAACATAGAAGAACATGAGGAAGCTGACCACTACTCATACAATCAAAGACATTCCAAACCTAAAGAGAGAGAAAGAGAGAGAGAGTATGTCTGCTTAACATGCTCTAAAGGAAAACATGCTAGAAAGCAGTATAAGACCAAAGAGTTCAGTTTTGAAGTAATGCTTGACATTGTATATACTAATTTGTGTGGGCCGATGAGAACAAAAAGGTTGAATGGTGAGAGGTACTTCATCTTGTTTGTTGTGATTATTGCAGAAGGACCTACGTCATGCACCCTAAACATAAGTCAGAAGTTTTGAAATGCTTTAAGAGACACAGAAGATTGACTAAAAATGAGAGTGGAAAAAAGATCAAAGTATTGAGGTCAGATCAAGGCACTAAATTCACAAATGAAGCTTTTAAAGATTACCTTGAGAAGTATGGAATTCACCATCAAATGGCAGTAGCAAGAACACCTCAATAAAACGGGATGATAGAGAGGAAAAATAAAGCTGTGGTTGAAGTGGCAAGAACTCTATTGCTAGAATCCAAGTTTCACACAAGATTTTGGATAGAAGTAACATTTATAGCTGTACACCTACTAAATAGAGTTTTACTGTGGCCCAATACTGATAAGACTCCATATGAGCTATATAGTGGGAAGAAGACAACAGCTAATTATCTCAAAATCTTTGGTAGCCCATGTTTTGTGAATAATAAGAAGCAAAGCTTGGGGAAATTCCATGCTAAGTTAGATGAAGGCATCTTTATAGGATACTCAACAAGGTCAAAAGGTTACAGAGTTTTCCTGCATAAACTGGGAAAAGTGGTCACTTCTAGTGATGTGAGAATAGATAAAAACTGGAAAATAATGCAAAATGGAGAAGTTAAGGACAATGAATAAGAAGACTTCAAGATAGATGAAGAATCAAACAAGCATGAAGAAAAGGGGAAAGAAATAAGTTTAGAATCAGAGAAAAGTGGGTCTGAAGATAAAGAAAGAGATCCTCTTGCAACTAAGACTGTGCAAGAGAGAAAGACAAAGAAAACTTGGACCAATGCTCATCAAGGAAATTAGATCATAAGTGACCCATCAGTAGGAGTTACAAAAAGAAGAAGAATTATGGGAGCCACTACTTTTCTCTTACAAGTTGAACCTAAATCTGTTGAAGAGGCTGTACAAGACAAAGCCTAGGTCAAAGTTATTAATAAGGAGCTAGATCAAATCGAGAAGAATGATACATGGGAGCTAGTTCCAAGACCCATTTACAAGAATGTCCTAGGAACAAAATGGGTGTTTAGAAATAAACACAATGAAGATGGCAAAGTGGTGAGGAACAAAGCTAGGCTGGTTTGCAAAGGCTACACTCAGATAGAAGGAGTAGATATTGATGAAACCTTTGCACCAATAGCAAGGCTGGAAACTATTAGAATGTTTTTAGCTTTGGTAGCACATAAGAGGTATAAAGTTTATTAGATGGATGTGAAATCAGCCTTTTTGAATGGGCTCCTAAAAGAAAAAGTGTATATTGAACAACCCGATGGAGTACAAATCAGTGAGGATGAGACACACGTGTACAAACTGAAGAAAGCCTTGTATGACCTGAAACAAGCCCCAAGAGCATGGTATAACAGGCTGGATGCGTATTTGAAAAGGTTGAACTTCAGAAGAGGGACAGTTGATAATAACCTATATACATTTAACTCAAAGAAAGGCCAACTAATAACCATAATATATGTAGATGACATCATCTTTGGAAGGGATCACTCTGAGCTATGCCAAAAATTTACACAGAAGATGAGTGAGGAATTTGAGATGTCATTGATTGGAGAAATGACTTACTTTCTTGGATTACAGATAAAATAGTGTGAAGAAGGTATTTTTATTTCTCAAGCAAAATATGCCAAAGAGATGCTGAAAAGTTTGACATAGAGGATAGTAGACCTGTTAGTTCCCCTATGTCAGTGGACTGTAAGTTAACAAAAGATTAGTAAGGAAGGAGTACAAGCTCTACAGAATATAAGAAGATGATAGGGAGCCTTTTATACCTTACAGCATCAAGGCCTGATCTCATGCAAGATGTGTGCATTACCAGTAGATTCCAAGTTAATCCTAAAGAAACTCATGTGTCGGTAGTGAAAAGAATCCTAAGATACCTCAAAGGGACACTGGAAATGGGTTTGTGGTATCTTTCCATGGATTCTATAAAACTACAAGCATACACTGATACAGATTGAGCAAGAAGTACAGATGACAGAAAATCAACTAGTCACTACAGCTTCTACTTGGGTTCAAAGTGTTGCTTTGAGGACAACTGAGACTAAGTATATGACTGCTTGTGCAACATGTACTAAGGTGATATGGATGCAAAGACAATTGGTAGATTTAGGTGTTGAAGTGAAGTTATTAGTAAGCGTACTTTGTGATAATCAAAGTGCAATTGATCTCAGCAAGAATCCAGTTCAACATTCAAGGAGCAAGCATATTGACATCTGGTATCACTTTATCAAGGATCAAGTGGAATAGGGCACAATTTAGTTGAAGTATGTTAGCATTAAAGATCAAATCTCAAATATTCTAACTAAACCTCTATCCACAGAGCTATTTGAAAAGCATAGAATGAGTTTATTTATGCAAATACCTCCTCAAGCTTGACGTTCAGGTGAATCCTCCATCGTTACTTTATGGGTTTTTCAAAATTTTAATTGGTTAGCATAGGGGGAGAGATGCAACAGTGTAAGGGGAGCTGTTAAGAAAGAGGGAGTGCATATTTAGAGGGAGTTGTAATCCATATGCTTCTGGATTATTACTCTAAGAAGATTATGAAGGATTGTTGCATAATGGCTTTTGTTGTGAGTATTGCCAACAATTACAAAGGGGGAGATTATTGTTCTTACAGCCTTGTATGGGTTATAATTGTTGCCAACCAAATTTATGTGTGTAAGCATAAGTGGCTCATATCTTAGGAATAACAGGATAAGACTAGCATGTCAAATAACCTCGTAAAGTGATCTCCTTAGAGTGAACTTGTAGAGGGAGTTTAGCATTGCTTAAGTCTTAGTGTGATAGTGTGACAGAGTTGTATACGGATAATAAATTCATAAGAAGTTAAATTTGCAAGTCCGTAAGCCTGTCCTGAGACTAAGTCCAAGAGTGATTTCGGAGGAACAGAATAATTCTGGGGTTACGGATAGATAGGGAGTTTGGAAGAAGGGAAGGTTACAGAATTTTAACTTAGCATTTTCGGAAGATGGGTAGTTACAGAGGCAGTTTTTTTTTTGTAAATTTTTTACTGTTTCATGGATAATCCTAACTGTTCATTCTAGCATTCAAAGGATGAGATTTTAGTAGAAAGAAAAGAGCAAGAAAAATAAATTAAGAAGGAGGATAATGTTGAATGTTGAATAGATTAGTAATATGAAACTACATGGAGGGGCAAGAAAGGAAGTTTGCTGCAGTTATAGTAAACCCTACTAGGGTTTCCATGGAGGGCAGTATATAAACCAAGACTTATCTTTTGTAGAGGAGTGTGAGACAACCAAGTGAAGAAATTCTGTGAAGCATAGAGAGAACTCAATGAATTTTCAAATTTCTTCAAGAGAGGTTAAAGAGTGTTTTTGGTAATCTTCCAAGCGGTAGTGAAGCAGCCTATTCAAATCAAATAGAGGCGAGACAAGCTAGAAGAAGGGTAGACACGGTAAGTGACACTTTTTGTATTATGATTGCTTTGTATTTGTAATAGTGAAAGGAGTAGAAGATTAAGGCATCCACTGTAATCATAAGGGATACCACACTGGTATTCTCAAGTATAGTGGATTGTCTCGGTAGAGGAAGAATTTCTACCACCATGGAGTATGTCACATTGGCAGAACCACGTAAATCTCTTATATCCTTGCTTTGAATTTACATTAAGTGTTTGAATTGAGTTGTGAACAAAGTTAAAGAATCATCCAACCCATAACTTAAAAGAAGATTAATCAAGAACAACTAATCCGTTTAATAGGCAAGGTGTCTAAAAGGTAACTTTGGAAACTATTATGATTAGTTAGTAATAATATATCTATTTTAGTTGAATTTGAGAAAGCGTTCATTTCTGAGAAGAATTTGAAGTTGTTCACCCACCAATTAAAGGGGGTGATACTGATTCACCCCCCTCTTAGTATCACAGACTAGTAAATCCTAGGGTGAAGTTAAAAACTTCAATTATGAAGTAAATAAATATAACTATAATATGAAAAAAAAATTATAAAAGTGATGAAATACAATTCTTTATTAAAGGATAGAGTGTTGAGATGTCCGTAGACATTAGTATATATAATTTCAAGAAGTTAGGTGCTTGTAGTTGTTTTTTTTTTTTTATGTTATACTTGTTTTGCTTATACTGAATGTAATCCATGCACATTCATAGATTAACAAAATTTAGGTTCGAAAAATTTTAATATTAACCAATCTCACTAATTTTTGGTTGATATATAATCCTAACATTTATGTCAAAAATAAACAAAAATTTTATTTATCATATTACACTTAATTTCAATATTATAATGCATGTTAAGTAAGGATTCTTATTAACTTTATCATATTGTAGTTGACATAAGATATTAATAAGAATAAATTAAAAAAATATTGTTATTCTTATACCAATTGAAATAATTAGATCTTAATGAAATGATTCTTATGAATTTTATCATATTTTAGTGGATATAAAACATTAATAAGAATACATTAAGAAAAATGTTTATGTTTTTATATTAATTGAGACAATCATATTATAATGAATTATTGTATCATTATGGATAGAAGAATAGTGATATTAGAATAAAGCCATCAAGTATTATATGGAACTTTAATTAAATTTGATGCAAAACATACTACTATACTTAAGTTTTCTATCTTTTTAAACCAAATCTTATGTGATGGAAGCCATATTGTACCAGCTCAAATCAATAAAGGAGTTGATGTTTTACAAAATCTTGGAGGACCAATGACAAAGGCAAGGTCAAAGAAAATAAAGGAAGCTCTCAACAACTTGTTGTACGACATTTACTATCAGGAAGTTGCAAGGTACAAGTTAAGGATGATGGAGGCTTCACCAGGACTTGCAAATGTGTCATCTATGGAGGAATTTGAGAACTAGGGGCTTGGGAAGGAAGTTGGATTTGGGAGCCCATGTTTGGGCATTTAAATGGATTATTTTCATGGGTTATATTGTTATGTAGTGGGTTGAACAAATTTCAGCATCTTAATGGGTTATTTTCATGGGTTTTTATTATTATTTAATGGGTTGGACGAATTTCCTTAATAAGCCCATCTTATTAGCTAGGGTTTTTAGGGGTTAGCATATAAAAAGGGCAAGAAGGATAGTTGGAGGAGGTATACCTATGTTCATGAGTGTATGAGCTATTTCTCTTGTTCCTTGAGAACTAATTCTAAACTTTCATACTTTAGTGTGTTGGTTCGATAGACTTATCTTCTTCAACGTTGTTGCTGTTAGGTGTAACTTCTGAATCTCATAGTTCTGGTTCTTGGTTGTTTATAATCATTGGGTCAGAACTCCAAATCCCTTAACCTTTATTAGAATGATCCTATACCAACATTGGTGTTGGGTTCCATTTACATATAATCAGAGTTCATATCATTTGGTATCAGAGCCTTGGCTCTAACTCAGGTTAGTTCTTTTTTCATAATCTCTTTTATGTGTTCTTCATTGTTGGTTATATAACAAAAAAAAAATCGTATATTTCTTGGGTTTCTTTTATGATATTTGTTTCTTCTATAGAAATACCCATTAGTTATCCAAAAATAACAAAAATCGTGTATTTTTTGGGTTGCCTTTTTGCTATTTGTTCCTTTTATAGAAATACCCATTAGTTAACAAAAAAAATAAAAATAAATCTTGTATTTCTTAGGTTGCCTTTCTGTTATTCATTCCTTCTATAGAAATACTTGTTGTTCCCACAACCTTGTATAGGTTGTAATTGTTGTCAACTAAGTTTAAGTGTGCAAGAAAGTAAAGCCACATGGAAGGGTAAGAAGGTAAATCCACATGGAAGGGCAAGAATGTAAATCCTCATGGAAGGGCAAGAAAGTAAATTCACTGTGTAAGCCCTATTAGAGTTTCATGGAGTAGAGTATATAATGGTCTTGGAAGACAAAGAACAAGGTGTCGGTAATATTGAGTATTCAGCAAAACTTAGACAACCGACTAACCAAAGAGAACACCAAACCTTACACAGAAGAACACCATTGGTAAGGATGAAGAGAGTAAACAGTGCATCTGACGGATAATCGAGTGAACAGTGCAGTCGTTGTGAAAAGTAGCCAACGGATGAAGAGAGCAAAAAAAAAGAAAGAGGAGACAGTTGATGGCCGGACTAAACGAAAAACAGCCGTTGTTAGAGATATGAGAGAAAATCGGCACATCGACACACCCAAACACGCCTAGAGAAGAATGAACGGTTGGACGACAGGAAAAGGGAGAAAATGGTGAATGACTGAAGAGCCACCACTAGCTGAAGGAGAAAACTAGCATGGCAAAACCAGCGATGGCAAAACGCCATAGAAGAGAGAGAGAACCGTCAAAAAGGGATCGTCGGCAAAAAAGAGAGAGAAACCTGTGCGTGACATAGACCACCAGCACACCACCGATCAGTGAGGGAACAACATGGCTAGAGAGAGAAATGATTAAGACGAGACCAGATAGGGACAGAGAAATAAATGGTCAGAAAAATAGAAAGACGGGTTGATAGGAGAGAAAACCGGGTACTGCTAGACGGGGCTGGATGGCAGGACAAAGAAAAGCAGACCACCGGCAGAAAAGGGAGGAAATTCGAACAAATGGGTGAACGTAAAAGAGACATCCTGCAGTAAGAGAGAGAAATCTGGTGGTAAGAGAGAGAAATTCGCCGAGAAGAGGGAGAAATTCGGCTGGACAGCAAGAGAGAGAGAAACGGATAGGCGAGCCATGAGATAAGGAGACGGGCCAGACCATAAGACGGTAAAAGTAGGAATTGTGTGATACAATGTAGAGAAGGAATTTAGTGAAGCATTGAACTCAACGTATTTCTAGACTTCTTCAAGAGAGGTTAGAGAGCATTGCAGTGAACTTCTAAGCGGCAGTGGAGCAGCCTTTCAATTCAATAGAATCAATACAAGCTAGAAGAAGGACATAGTAAGTGACACTCTTTGTATTGTACTTGCTTAGTAATTGCAATAGTAAAAGGAGCAGAGAATTAAAGACATCTATTGTAACCTGTATTTACAAGTATAGTGGATAGTCTTGATAAAGGAGAGTCCCTACCATCGTGGATGTACGTCATGTTGACGGAACCACATAAATCTTGTGTGTCCTTAATTTGCTTTACATTCTATTTTTTGAATTGAGTTGTGAATGCAACTAAAGTATCAGCCAACCTATAACCTAATGAAGACCTAAACAAGAACATTCATATTGTCTATTAGGTAAGGTGTCTGAAAGGTGACTTTCGGGACTATTATGATTAATAGGTAGCAATAGATCCACCTTCGACGAGTCTGAGAAAGAGTTCACTTTTAAGAAGAGGTTGAAGTTGTTCACTTACCTGTGAATTGCGAATTGTGATGATACTGATTCACTCCCCCTTTCTATTATTTGTTCTTTTTATATAAATACCCATTAGTTAACCAAAAAACAGCTTCATTGCTCAATTGGTCATTTACTCAGTTATATTCGATAATTGATTGTTGTCCAATTGCATTGCTTATATCATTGCATTCCTTGTCATTCTATTTGCTTTATTGCCCATCTTCTTGATCGTGTCACTTTTATGACGAGGTAGGTCTAGGATTGATATATTCAAGTTTTGTTTGTTCTGAATTTAGTTTGCTTGGAACTATTGAAAGAGCTCTTAAAGTTTTGCAATTCATTGTGTAAAACACGAGAGTTGAGGACTACTATAGTTGAGTGGAGAGTAAACACGCAAGGGAGTGAGTTTTGTGAGGTATATTCTTTACTTACTAACAATCTTGCATATTTAATGTCTAATGCTAGAGAAGGAAGTTTCTTACATGAATAGGAGGAAGTAGTTGTTTCAGATTTCAAATTGTTTATGAAATCCTTAGAGCGGAAGTTTGATAGGATTGACCAAATATTTTGGAAAGTTAAGATAGGATGGATAAAATAGAAAGGGAATTGAGTGTTAGTCCTAAGAGGCAACTGGTAGGGTCATTAAGGAGCAATTTGAACATGACTTTGGTGAAGATGGTGATGATTATTATGATGACGATGATAATGCTAGTAGAAACTTTAGAGGTGGATTTAGAGTAGGATGTGGTAATAGGAATGGTAGAGGAGTAAGAGGCAATGGAAATATTTATGATAGGTATAATGGAGGTTGGGACAACAAAAATAGAATGGAGGAAGGAGTAGACAAAAAGCTTAGTAGTATTAAAATGAAAATACCTTCTTTCTAAGGGAAAGTTGACCCTGATGTTCATTTGGATTGGGAACGAAGGGTAGAATTAATATATGAGTGCCATAACTTCTCTTAGGAGAAGAAAGTAAAGTTAGCTGTGGCAGAGTTCATTGATTATGCTGTAATATGGTGGGACCAGCAAGTTACCATTAGGAGAAGAAATTTTGAGAGAACTATAGAAACATAGAATGAGTTGAAGATTGTGATGAGAAAGAGATTTGTTTCCAGTTCTTATTATAGGGATTTGTATAACAAGTTACAAAGCCTTACGTAAGGTTCCAAGAGTGTGGAAGAGTACCATAAGGAGATGGAAATTGCTATGGTTAGGGCAAATGTAATGGAGGATAGGGAGGCAACCATGGCTAGGTTCCTCTAAGGATTGAATAGAAGCATAGTTGATATGGTAGAACTACAACATTATTTACAGCTTAAAGACATGGTACACATTGCCGTGAAAGTTGAGAAGCAACTTAAGGGAAGGAGCACTTCTAGATATAATTAGAACTTAGGTTCATCTTTTTGGAAGTCGAACTAGGGGAAGAAGGAAAAGAAGATGCCCCAAGACTAGTGGGGGCAGCCTAGAAAGGGGTAAATTTGAAGAAAAACTTGAGGGAACCTAAGGAAAAACTAGAGACATCAAATGCTTTAGATGTCTAGGTAAGGGTCATGTGGTTTCACATTGTCCTAATAAGAGAACCTTGTACCTTAAGGAGAATAGTGACTATGTGTCTAGCAGTGATGCTAGTGATGAAGACCAAATGCTGCCACTAGAGGATGCTAATCATGTTGATGAAGGGATAGAGTATCTAGAGCATGGTGGAAGGCTTTTAGTAGCAAGGAGAGCCCTCAGTGTGTAGGTTAAGAAGGAGGATGATGCTGAGATGCAGTGGGAAAATATTTTCTATACTCAATGTTTAGTTCAAGATAGACTCTATTGCATGATCATCGATAGAGGTAGTTGCATTAATGTAGCAAGTACAGAGTTGGTGGAAAAATTAAACTTGCCTATAACCAAACATCCTAGGCCATATAATTTGCAATGGTTGAATGACATTGGAGTGGTGAAAGTGACTAAACAAGTTGTGGTTCCCTTTTATATTAGTAGATATAAGGACGAGTTGTTTGTGATGTTGTACCTATGTAGGTTGGGCATTTGTTATTGGGTCGTCCTTGGCAATTTGATAGAAAAGCTTTGCATGATGGTTACAAGAACCACTATTCTTTCACCATAGATGGAAAATCATTCACACTTGTTCCATTGGCTCCAAAATAGGTGTATGAAGACCAAGTGAGACTTTATGAAAGTGAGCAAAAGAGGAGGAGCGAAAAAAAAAAAAAAGAGAAAGTCAAGAGAAAAGAAATTAAAGGAGAGAAAAACAAGGTGAAAGCATTTGAGAGTGCTAAGTACAAGAGTGGTTAGGTTCACTAGAGTGAAGATGAAAGAAAACAAATGAGTGTGTTTGCAAAAGGAGCAGTTGTTAGGGTTACCTTCCAAGTTAGACAACAAATGATCTTGATCCTTTACAAGGATTCTTATTTCTTTAACACTAACCTTGATTCATCTCTGCCTAGTGCTATTTCATCTTTGTTGTAGGATTATAATGATGTATTCCTTGAGGAGATCCCAGATGGTTTGCCACCAAGGAGAGGGATTAAACATCACATTGATCTTATTCCTATAGATCTTATTCTTAATAAGCCAGTGTATAGAAGTAATCCTAAGGAGACAAAGGAGCTTCAGAGGCAAGTTAATGAGCTGATGAAGAAGGGGCATGTAAGGGAGAGCATAAGTCCATGTGTAGTGCCAGTGTTGCTTGTGACAAAGAAAGATGGATCTTGGAGGTGTGTCGATTGTAGAGCTATCAACAAAATAACAGTTAAGTATTAACATCCTATACCCAGGCTTGATGATATACTAGATGAATTACATGGTGCTTGTTACTTCTTTAAAATTGACCTTAAGAGTGGGTATCATCAAATTAGGATGAGGGAAGGAGATGAATGGAAAACTGTATTCATGACGAAGCATGGTTTGTATGAATGGTTAGTTATGCCCTTTGGTTTGACTAATACACCTAGTACTTTTATGAGATTAATGAATCATGTTTTGAGACCTTTTTTAGGAAAGTTTATTGTGGCTTATTTTGATGACTTATTAGTATACAGCAGGAATTTAGAAGAGCATGTTGAATATTTGCATTGTGTGATTGATGTTTTGAAGAAAGAGAAATTGTATGCCAATTTGAACAAATGTGATTTTTGCAAGGATCATGTTATTTTCTTGGGTTATGTTGTGTTTGCTCATGGCATAGAGGTTGATAAAGAGAAGATTAAGGCAATTTAAGAATGGCTTACACCTAAGAGTGTGAGTGATGTAAGGAGTTTCCATGGTTTCACTAGCTTTTATAGGAGGTTCATTAAGGATTTTAGTACTATAGCTGACCATTGATTGAGGTGATTAAAAAGAGTGTGGATTTCAAGTAGAGTAAGGAACAACAAGATGCATTTGATTTTCTTAAGTCTAAGTTATGTAATGCACCACTTCTTGCTTTGCCTGATTTTTCTAAGATCTTTGAAATTGAATGTGATGCATCAGTGATTGGGATTGGGGGAGTTCTCATGCAAGAGAAACAACCTCTTGCATTATTTAGTGAGAAGTTGAGTGGGACAACATTGAATTATCCAACTTATGATAAAGAATGTATGCACTTGTTAGGACTTTAGAAATGTGGCAGCATTACCTTTGGCCAAGGAGTTTGTAATTCATACTGATCATGAGTCTTTAAAATACTTAAAGGGGCAAGGTAAGCTGAATAGGAGACATGCACAATGGGTTGAGTTTATTGAAACTTTTCCTTATGTAATTCAATATAAATCAAGTAAGGAAAATGTTGTTGCTAATGCATTGTCACGTAGTTATACATTGATTAGCACATTGAGCATTAAGTTGCTGGGGTTTGAGCACATTATTAATTTGTATGCTAATGATGCTGACTTTAGTAACATATATGCTGCATGTGAGAAAGCTGTCTTTAGTAAGTTCTATAGACATAAGGGGTATTTGTTTAGTGTAAATAAGCTTTGTATTCCTCAAGGGTCTATGAAAGCATTACTTGTGAGAGAAGCTTATGAGGGTGGTTTAATGGGACACTTTGGCATTCAAAAAACTTTTGATGTTTTAAATGAATATTTCTTTTGGCCACATATGAAAAGGGATGTTGAAAGAGTCTGTGCCAAGTGTATTACCTGTAGACAAGCTAAGTTTAGGATTTTGCCTTATGGTAAGTATATACCTTTAGAAATCCCTTGTAAACCTTGGACCAACATTTCTATGGATTTTACTCTTGGGTTACCTAGGTCTAAGAAGGGCTGAGATTGTATTCTTGTTGTAGTTGACAAGTTTTCAAAGATGACGCATTTCATTGCTTGCATCAAAATGGATGATACCACACACATTACAGACTTATTTTTTAGAGAGATTGTTTGCGTACATAGAGTGCTGAAGAGTATTGTGTCAACCCGTGATGCAAAATTTTTGAGCCATTTTTGGAAGACATTGTGGAGTAAGCTTGGAACAAAGTTGTTGTTTTCTATAACTTGCCATCCAAAAATTGATGGACAGACTGAGGTAGTAAATCAAATTCTTGGTACATTGTTATGCGCTGTTATTGGTAAGAACTCTAGAACCTGGGAAGAATGTTTGCCTTTTGTGGAGTTTGCCTATAATCATGTTTTTCATTGTGTTACAGGTTATTCTCCTTTCGAGCCTGTTTATGGTTTTAATCCATTATCTCCTTTGGATTTAGTACCATTGCCTATACAGGAGAGGGTTAATTTAGATGGGAAAAAGAAGGCTGAAGTGGTTAAGCAACTTTATGAGAAAGCTAGGCTTAACATTGAGAGAAAAACCAAGTAATATGAAACATAAGCCAACAAAGGTTGTAGGCATATCACTTTTGAACTTGGTGATTGGGTTAGGTACATTTGCGAAAGAAGAGATTTCCTATGCAAAGGAAATCAAAGTTGCAACCAAGGGAAGATGGTCTTTTTCAAGTGGTGGCAAGAATCAAGGATAATGCATATAAACTTGACATGCCAGGTGAGTATAATATGAGTGCAACATTTAATGTTTCTGACCTTTCTCCTTTTCTCTTTAATGATGCAGGTGCTGATTTGAGGACAAATCATTTTAAGAAGAGTTGGAATAATGGAAGCCATATTATACCATCTCAAATCAACAAGGGAGTTGATGCTTTACAAAACCTTGGAGGACCAATGTTAAGGGTAAGGTCAAAGAAAATAAAGGAAGTTCTCAACAACTTGTTGTGCGACATTTACTATCAGGAAGTTGCTAGGTATCAGTTAAGGATGATAGGGGCTTCACCAGGGCTTGCAAATGTGTCATCTGTGGAGGAATTTGAGAACCAGGGGCTTGGGAAGGAAGTTGGATTTAGGGGCCTATGTTTGGGCATTTAAATGGATTATTTTCATGGGTTATATTGTTATGTAGAGGGTTGAACGAATTTCAGCATGTTAATGGGTTATTTTCATGGGTTTTTATTATTATTTAATAGGTTGGACGAATTTCCTTAATAAGCCTATCTTATTAGCTAGGGTTTTTGGGGGTTAGCATATAAAAAGGGCAAGAAGGGTGGCTAGAGGAGGCAAACCTATTTTTATGAGTGTATAAGCTATTTCTCTTGTTCCTTGAGAACTAATTTTGAACTTTCATACTTAAGTGTGTTGGTTTGATAGACTTATTTCTTTAACATTCTTGTTGTTAGGAGTGATGTCTGAATCTTATAGTTTTAGTTTTTGGTTATTTATAATCATTGGGTTAGAACTCCAAATCCCTTAATCTTTATTAGAATGATCCTATACCAACATTGGTGTTGGTCTCGTTTACATATAATCGGAATTCATATCATTATGTTTCAAATAATTTTTTTTGATAAAGTCCAACATTTTTTATAAAAGTAACATATATCACCTTTTTGTTCCTTTCTTTTAACTTAAATAACATAAGTAAACTTTTTCCTTTTTTTTGTCAAATTAGTTGATTTTCATTTTCATTTCTTCTCTAACTCTTCTGCTTATAAGATTGATAAAGTGACTTAAATAATTTTTTCTTTTTCATTTCCTTTTAAATAAGCATATTGACCAATTTATTAATTTTTCACCTTTTCTTGTTATAGTATTGCAATGAATTTGAAATGACCAATATTTAAGAGTTAGTGAGTTTAAAATAAACTACACCAAAAGGAGTCATCTATGATTAATCCTAAGGTCTTAACTTTTGTTGTAAAATTAGTTATCTCAATAATGTGCTCTTACATAGTTTATGATCCAATAAACATTATGGTTATGAGTTCTCTTATAAGAGCACTAGTGAATAACTTATATGTTAGATAAAAATGTTTTTTAACAAATTGTAAATATCCTTTTACACTTTTTATTTGTAAAATAGTTTTCTTAATGTTATTGTTAACAATCACTTTATAAACATAAGACTTATTATTTTGTTCTTACATTTATAATGTAACTTTTATTTCTTACTACTTAAATCTATAATAGCAGTAGACTTACTCATTAATATTACAAGTCAACATTTATAACATATAAGTAAACATTGACTTGTTCATGCCATTTTGAGAAGTTCATTAAAATTATACGTAGGTTGTTAAAATGGAATGTATACATTGCAATCGTAGGATTTTAATAAAATTTAATGTTAATATTGTACAATTAAACATCCTATTAAAGTTAATGATATTATTTATGATAATATATTGTAGGATTTTTTAAAGGAAAATTACAATATGCTCTAATCATATAGAGCAAGATACATACATTTTAATTATATAAATTCTTACTCTAGATTAAAATCATGTCATTTTGAAACAACAATTGAAACATATAAGTTTATTACAATGGTTGCATAACTGTAAATGTTCATAATTAATCATAAGTTGGATAAAATAATTAGAGCATAATATAGTTTTCTTTTGGAAAATTCTACAATATATTATTATAAGTGATGTCATTAACTTAATAGGTAATTAAATATTTTTCAATTGAATATATTTAATATCTTTAAATATATATATATATATATATATAATCAAAATATTAATTTACCTTTGGTTAAACCTAAAGTTCTAATAATTAATAATATCAATTTATTCAAACATTTTTCATTTATAAGTATTTCATTAAAATCATGGATAAATGATTTATTTATGCATGTCATTACACATTGATTCAAACATTTTAGTTTGATCACTTTAATGACTAACAAATTATAATCTTAATACATAAATATGAAATGCAACTTAATATTTAGTAACACAAATATTACAACATTTGGGTCTATATGTTTATCATTAACACAAATAATTTTTATTCATTTAAATTAAAATTATAATTATGTAGCATATTGCATATAAGATATTGTACTTTTTTTTCCTTTATGCAAAATGTAATTGAATTTTAAACAATGAAATAAAGAATTGTCGATTCCTTAAATATAAATAGCTATGATTCATTATATGACATCTTAATTAACATGATGGGATTGACCTAATGGTTATAAATAATTCCTTGCTTATAAGAAACATGAGTTCTATTCTTACAACACCTTATTTACAATGGGTCTACAACCTTTCTTTTAAAATCAATAATGGAATTAACAATATTTGAGCCTGTCCACGGTAGTAAGCCTTGTTTCCTTATTATTTTATTATTTAACAATTATCATACAAATTATTTGTTTCTTATTTATAATGAAAAACCAAGCATCACCCTTTATTATATATAAGGTTAAACATAAACATTTTTTTTTAATTTTCATATAAGAGTCTAATAACCTATCATAGATTAACATAAATGCTATTATTTTTATAGAATTAAAGAATAATCATTAATTAGATATATACATTCTTTATCATGCACAATAAATAATTAATTTCAAAATACTTATTTTGATACCACTTGTTAGATTTTTTAATAAATCTATCATTATAAATGTTAATTTTTTGAATTTTGAAATTGATATAGTTAAGTAAATAATACTGTAAATAACATATTTGAATTTACACAAATAGAAACCATTTTTTTGGTCTAGAGAGTTTATCTCAACCTAATAACTGATTTCTTTTTCTAACATTTATTATAATTACATGTTTTTAGATAGAGCTTTCATATGTGTTAAGAAGAGAAAGTATTAGTTACACACATACATGATTGCATAACTTAAATTAAATATATCCAATAATGTTTGAATCAAACTTAAGATTATGATTGTGTTCTTAATAGTGTAATAATATATAGAATTATTTCACATTAATTAAGTCACATTATGATTAAGTTATTAATAAAAATATTATTTGAGAATATTGTAACATGAATAATTAGAAAATTCTATTATTTCTAATACGTTTCTAATTTCTAGGTTGGTACGTAACCTTCCTTTATCCTTCAAATGATAACATTTTAAAGGTTAAAATTTGATTTTAAAATGTTCATTTTTTGTAGCATTAATGTTTCAAATGCATTTTTTTGGTATAAACACTTCTATCATTAAAGACCCATTTCAAATTTAGTTTATAAACTACTTAAGTTGCATATATAATATGCTTTGATTCAAAATCAATTTTCTCTCTACAATTTTGCATTATGCCAAAAAGAAATTTTTTGTAACTTTCTTTTTTGACATTTTAAACAAATATTAATAAAACTAAGAAATTCACTTTTTAAAATATTGAAAGTAAAATTTGAACTAAATGTTATTGCATGTCTATTTAAATCATTTATAATAACATTTATATTAATGTTACTAATGTGTCAATTGGTAATTTTGAAACGTACATATGATGTTTGTAACAAACATCAATAATAGCGAGGAATTGAACTTTTAAAACTTTATAGAGTAAATGTTATTTTATATTTGTTTTAATTAAGCATTATTTTATATTTGTTTAAGTCATTTAAAACAACATTTAGATAAATGTTACTAATGTGTCAATTAATTTTAGTTGGTATTATATAATATTTTTTCAATGATTCACATTTACCAAAATTGTTGTTAAATTAAAATATTATTTATGTACTATTAACTTATTACTAATGCAAAAATTTAAAAAGAAATAATAATAAAAAGTAGCACATATCATATGTTTCATTAATGTTGAACTATTTATTTAATTTACATTAAAAGAACTATTGGTTATTTTATATCAATACAATTTTATTAGATAACATGGAAACAATGAAATTATATATACAATAATAATTATAATTAAAGTCATAATAGCAATTATTACTATTAATATTATTATTATTCTTGATGATAAAAGATAGAAAAATTGATAAAAAATCTAATTATTGATAATTGTCTTACAATTTATTTAATTATAAAATAAATATTCTTCATAAGTTTAGAAGATAACTAGTTTTAGAAAAACAAAGTGACATCTATAATGTTCTTACAATTCATTATATTGGGGATAAAAGATTATTTATAAATACATATATTGAAGGAAGCTAACCTAAGAAAATTTATTAGCAATTAATTTTGTTAATTTATTAATTTTTTCATCTAATACTTTGTTATCCTTTTCAAGTAGTTTGTAATACTCTTTAAGTTGTATGCTTTCTTCCATAGTGCCAATGTTTGCTTTCTTAAATATTATTAGAGTGACTCCATATCTCATCCCACAAACTTGTCCATTCATTTTTTTTTTTTTTATCTAAGTACCTTAGATAACGTATCCCATTCTAAAATAGCAAAATCTTTTATAACTTGAGAACCTTTACCATTAGCTTGTACAACAGACTAAATTCCCTTAAGTCTTACCTATATATGTAATATGCACAATAAAATGAATAATATTTTGATTTAATATTTAAATTTGTCACTATTTTAAATAAATAATTGTCAAAAGGAACATAAATTACAAGAATTGTTACTACCTCATAAGTTACTAATTTTTCATTTTTATATTTATAGAAGTCCATATAAATCTTGGTTTTGCTTGGATATTAGCTAGTTTTCTTGTATTGCTATAAGTGAAACAAAGAGAAGTTACTAACTTATAATTGTAATTTTTTACATTAAATAATTACACAAGATATATGACAAATAAATTTGAAAGATACTATGTAAGTAAAACATATCAAGGCTATTATTTCTTTTTTGATTGAATTTACTCGTGGAACAGATCAAAATCAACACAAATATTTATGTTAACAAGGTTCCATGGCTATTATTTCATCTTTAAAATATTGTTATGCCTAGTTTGTTGTACTTTTAATTTTGTTGATGTGATAACTAATAATTATTGAAGTTCCCCACTTCTCCATAGGATCTACTAGTTTGTGATACTGAGAGAGGAGTTGAATTAGTATCACTACAATTCACAATTCGCAGGTAAGTGAACAACTTCAACCTCTTCTTAAAAGCAAACTCTTTTTCAGACTCGACTAAGGTAAATCTATTGCTATCTACTAATCGCAATAGTCCCCAAAGTCACCTTTCAGACACCTTGCCTAATAGACAATTTGGATGTTTTTGTTTAGGTCTTCGTTAGGTTATGGGTTGGCTAATACTTTAGCTGCATTCATAACTCAATTCAAAATATAGAACGTAAAGCAAATTAAGGATACACGAGATTTATGTGGTTCCATCAACGTGACGACGTACATCCACGGTAGTAGGACTCTCCCTTACTGAGACTATCCACTATACTTAAGAATTCTAGTTACAATAGATGTCTAAATCCTCTGCTCCTTTCAATATTGCAATTACTAAGCAAGTATAATACAAAGAGTATCACTTACTATGTCTACTCTTCTTCTATCTTATCTTGCCTCTATTGAATTGAAAGGCTACTCCACTGCAGCTTAAAAGTTCACCACAACGCTTTTTAACCTTTCTTGAAAAAATCTGGAAATACGTTGAGTTCTTTCAATGCTTTGCTGAATTCTTTCTCTATGTTATTTCACACAAATTCTGCTTTCATTGTCTCACTGTCTCACGGCTTGCCTCACATACGTTTCTGGTTTACCCTTATCCATTTTACACCTCCTTTGGCTGTATTAGATTTCCTTCTTTTTCTGCCAGTCACTGTTTATCGGTCGTCCACCCTATGTTCTGTTCGTATTGAGTTTTTTTCTTTTGTTCGATTTGCCAACTAGTTGTCCAGCCTCTTCAGTTGTCTCCTTTTTCTCTATTTTTGTTGACCATTTTCGTTCAACCCCTCTTCGGTCATCTCCTCTTTGGCTGTCTCTTTGTTTTTCTCTCTTTAATACTTACGGTATTGTTCGCCGTGTATTCACTCTTTCCCTGGTGGTCTATTTTTGGCCTTGTTAGGTTTTTCCTTTCCTTCTCCGTCATCTGATTTGGCTATATGTGTCTTTGTCGTCCACCCACCTTTGGCTGTCTCTATCTGTTTTTCCATCGATCGTTCACTCTGTTTTACCGTTGACCCATTTCTCTCTCTTATCATGTTATGGTTTCTCTCTCACCACCAGCCGTGTCGATCCATTTGCCTCACGCCATCGCAGATTTGTTGTCTGCTCTTTCAGTGGTGTCTCACTCTTCTTCCCTCTCTCTCTCTCTCTCTCTCTCTTTATTTTGTCAACCTTTCCTCTTTTCTGATGATAGATTTTTCAATGGTTACTCAATTTTGGCATCAAACCCCTATTATATCGTTCTCTTGCTGTCAGTTTTCTCTCTCTTTTCGTCCGCTGGTCCACTCCGATTTGCTCAATTTACTGACCTCTCTTATTTCCGATGGTTGACCTTTCCTCTTCTTCCCTTTTCTTTTCTTCATCTGACGGCTACTTCATTTTCTCTCTTATGTTCCTTTATATACTCCTCCATAAAAACCTAATAGGGTGAATTTACTGTATTTCCCTTCTATGTGGCTTTTACCTTCTTGCCCTTCCACGTGACTTTACTTTCTTGTACACTTAAATCTAGTTGACAACAATTACAACCTATACAAGGCTATGGGAACAACAATCTCTTCATTTGTAATTGTTGGCAATACTCATAATAAAAGCTATTATGCAGCAGTTTCAACTTCCCCTAAATATGCACTCCCCATTTCTTAATAGCTCCCCTTGCACTGTTGCTTCTCTCCCCCTTTGCCAACCAATTGAAAATTTGAAAAACTCGTAAAGTAGAGATGGAAGATTCACCTAATTTTTAGGCTTGAGGAGGCATTCGCACAGACAAACTCATTCTATACTTTTGAAACAGCTTTGCGGACAGAGATTTAGTTAGATCTTGTGTAGCCTCTTCAATAGATTTAGGTCCAACTTGTGAGAGTAAAGTAGTAGCTCCCATAATTCTTCTTCATGTTGTAACTCTTACTAATGGGTTGCCTATGATATGATTTTCTTAATGAGCATTGGTCCACGTTTTTTTTGGCTTTCTATCTTGCATAGTCTTAATTGCAAGAGGATCTCTTTCTTTATCAATCACATACAAATTTCCAGCTATTCTCTTCTAGGCTATAACAGTATTGCCTTTTTTACTCTTAACCTGGCAACCTGTTATTGTGAATATTACCTTATGGTCTTCATTACATAGTTTGCTGACAGATGTTAGATTATATCTGAGTCCTTCGACATGCAGAACATCTTTTAGCTTTCCTTTTCCAATGTTTACTGACCCCTGACCATTGCTATTGAGTGAATCATTATTGCCAAACTTAACTTTTCCTTCTCTTGACTTGTTTAGTTTTGACAATTTACTCTTATCTCCTATCATGTGTGAAATGCATCCACTGTCAAGGATCCATCCATTGTCAAGGATCCAATGCTTATCCTTGTAGTAAGCTTTGAGTACAATTTCAGCTATATTAGCCACCTTCCTTTTAGCTTTATATTCCTTCTTTTGAATTGGCTGAAAGATAGCTTTCTCCTTTTTCTCAACTTTGACTGCACCACTCGTTTTCACTATGCCATTAAGTGGCTTCTCTTATTCAGGGAGAAGTGTCATGTATCTTTTGGCATTATGGCCATCTTGCCTATACCTTTCACACTGTTCCAATTCTGCCAATATAGCAAACTCGTTCTTTTAAACCATTGGTTTGGGCTTCCACCAACACTCCTTGTCAGTGTGTCCTTACTTTTTACAGTATATGCAAGAACTCACGATAGGTGTTCTCCTCTGAATTTTGTATTGTCTCCCCTTGTATACGGCGATGTATCTTTTCAAGTTGGAGACATATACTAACCTTCTCTACTAGCAGTTATTCACCTTATGACCATAAACTTCACAATAAAGGCAATCACCTTGAAACTGCCTCTTCTTGGGTTTGATCATAGCTTGTCTTCTTTTACTCATCACTTACTGTGTAGGCAAAGTAGTTGGCTTCTTTGCTTGTGTGACTTTCATTTTAGTCACCTTCTTCTCCTTTTTCTATTCAGTCATAGCCCTCTGCTGGCTGACTTTCTTTTCTTTTTTAGAGGTAGTAGCTATGAGCTACTGCTCTTTAAACACATACATCATTTTTGGCCCTAGCTTTGGTTTGATAACTATCTTCTCTTCTTCAGTTATCTTCACCTGAGTCACAGCCTTCTCTTTCAACTTCTGTGGTAAAGTCTCATTCTTCTTTTCTTTTGCAGAGCTTGTTTCTTCAACCATTTTAAACTTTTGCACGTTCTCCTTACTCTTTTTGAGTTGTTGCTGAAGTCTCAGCAACTCTATCTCCAATTCTTTAATTGTTGAAGTCCTTAAGCCAAGCTCTATTGTAAGGTCTTCACTTATTTTGATCTGTTCTTTAAATCTTCTCTTCAATTCAATATGTTCAGCCCTTATTTCATCCTTTTGACTTTCAGCTTCCTTAGACTTTGCTTCAACTTGTTTTACATGAGCCTCCAACCTTTTTATGGTTCTGCCCTTTCTGATTATCTCCTTTGAAACTGCTTCCAACTCAGCTTTAAGATCTGGTTCTTCTTCATCATCCTCTTATTCCTCTTCAGAGGTTGAACTACCACCTTGAGCTGATGCCATAAAGGCATGCTCATATAATGATTCTTCATCTTCCTTCTCATCAACATCTTTTTTTTTACTCATATAACTCTTGAATGAGCCTCTCTTCTTCCTTTGTGGGTTGGCAATCTTCTTACTGAACTTCTTTGATTTGAATGATGATCTTCTCCATCTTGAATTATGCTTATCATCACCATCCTCATCTTCATCATCAACTTTCAATTTGCATTGAGAAGCAAAGTGTCCAGTCTACCCATAATGATAACATCTCAACAACAACTGTCCTTTTCCCTTTTTAGACCTCTTTTTGAATTCCTTGTGAAGTAAGCCAATACTTCACCTTCACTTTCTTCCTCCTTCTTATCATCATCATCCTCACTAGATGATTCTTCCTCTTCTTTTATCTTTAAGTGCTTTATAGCTTTGAAAGTTGTCTCCCTTGATACCTTCATTGTTGCAGAGCTATCAGCTGACTTTATTCTCATATCATATGCAATGAGATTGCATTGGAGATCATGTAGCAGAGACATGAAATTGAGATCTCTACTCTCCTCTATGGCTGCCACCTTTGAGGTAAACCTCTGATGCATAATTCTCAAAATTTTCTTCACAATCAATGAGTCCTTATTGTTCTTCCCATGACTTCTCAGGTCGTTTACAGCATCAATAACCCTGGTGAAGAACTCTTGAACTGTCTCATTCTTCTGCATTATAAGAGATTCATATCTCTTCTTGAACATTTGAAACTTAGCCTCCTTCATTCTGTCATCACCTTTATAGACTTTCTGTAATCTGTCATATATCTTATTATTAGATTTGCAGTCCATAACTTTAGCATACTCGATATCTGTCAATTCTGAAATGATGACGTTCGAGGCCTTCCTAGTTATCTCAAGCAGCCTTAATTCCTCTGGGGTTGGGTCTTTACCTTTTTTCAGAGCCACAAAACCCTCCTGTACATATTTTGCCACGTTTATGCCCATGATTGCAAATACCACTTGCATTCTTGCTCTTCACATATGGTAGTTGGTTTCGTTGAAGATTGAAACATTCTTGTTATAAGTGGTGCTAGTGTTAGTACCAGCTTCCATTTCTCAGTATGCTGAACAAGTCAAACTTCTAGATCCCTTCAAACTAGTAAACCAAGTTGTTAAGCTTCAAATTGGTGAACCTATGCTCTGATACCAATTGAAGTTCCTGACTTCTCCCTAAGATCTACTAGTTTGTGATACTGAGAGGGGGGTGAATTAGTATCACCACAATTCACAATTTGCAAGTAAGTGAACAACTTCAACCTCTTCTTAAAAGTAAACACTTTCTGAAACTCGACTAAGGTAGATCTATTACTACCTTCTAATCACAATAGCCCCCAAAGTCACCTTTCAGATACCTTACCTAATAGACAATTCAGATGTTCTTGTTTAGGTCTTCGTTAGGTTATGGGTTGGTTGATACTTTAACTGCATTCATAACTTAATTCAAAACATAGAACGTAAAGCAAATTATGGAAACATGAGATTTACGTGCTTCCGTTAATGTGATGTATATCCATGGTGGTAGGGACTCTCCCTTACCGAGACTATCCACTATACTTAAGAATTCTAGTTACAATGGATATCTTAATCCTTTACTCCTTTCAATATTGCAATTACCAAGCAAGTACAATACAAAAGAGTGTCACGTACTATGTCTACCCTTCTTCTAACTTGTCTTGCCTCTATTGAATTGAAAGGCTGCTCTACTACCATTTAGAAGTTCACCGCAACTCTCTCTAACTTCTTTTGAAGAAATCTAAAAATATGTTGAGTTCTTTCAATGCTTTGCCAAATTTCTTCTTTATATTGTTTCACACAACTTCTGCTTTCACTGTCTCACAGTCTCACCCGTCTCCTATTTCACGATCTCACTGTCTCACGACTTGCCTCACGTATATTTTTTGTTTGCCCTTGTCCATTTCACACCTCTTTTGGTTATATTAGATTTCCTCCCTTTTCTGTCGGTCAATGTTCATCGACCTTCCACCCTATGTTCTGGCCGTATCGAGTTTTTCTCTTTTTTCCAGTTTGCCATCCAGTTGTCCAGCCCCTTCAGCCGTCTCCTCTTTTCTTTATTTTTGCTGACCATTTTTCATTCAGCCCCCTTTTAGTCGTTTCCTCTTCAGCTGTCTCTCTGTTTCTCTCTCTTTACTGCCGAGGGTATTTTTGGCCGTGTTTTCTCTCCTTCTTTGGTGGTTTATTTTTGGCCTTATCGGGTTTTTCCTCTCCTTTTCTGTCACTCTGATTTGGCCATATATGTCTTTGCCATCCACCCACCTTCGACCATCTCTATTTATTTTTCTGTCAATCATCCACTCTGTTTTGTCGTCAACCCATTTCTATGTTTTGTCGTTGACCCATTTCCCTCTCTTACTGTGTCATGGTTTCTCTCTTACCGTCCAGCCATGTCGACCCATTTGTCTCACATTGTCGCAGATCTGCTATCTGCTCATCCTATGGTGTCTCACTCTTTGTCCGTCTCTCTCTCTCTCTCGATTTTGTCAACCTTTCCTCATTTTTTACGATGGCTTTTTCAATAGCTGCTTTGTTTTGGAATCAAACCCTTGTTCTGCCGTTCTCTTACCGTTGGTGTTCTCTCTCTCTTCATTCGCCGGTTTTCTCTGATTTGCTCAATTTGCCAACCTCTCCTATTTTCGATGGTTGACCTCTCCTCTTCTCCCTTTTTCTCTCCTTCGTTCAACGATTACTTCGTTTTCTCTCTTATGTTCCTTTATATACTCCTCCATAAAAACCTAATAGGGTGAATTTATTGTCTTGCCCTTCCATGTGACTTTTACCTTCTTGCCCTTCCACATAGCTCTACTTTCTTGCATACTTGAACCTAGTTAACAATAATTACAACCTATACAAGGCTATGGGAACAACAATTATGGACATATCCAAGTCAATGGTGTATAAAGGAGGGAAAAGCAAAAGCAATTAATAATAGAGTGAATATAATTCTCATTAATAAATTTTCTAAGCACCATTTAAAATGAAATCAATTAAATAATAATGTGTTGAATAAATTTAATATGCTTGCCATATGATAAGAAACTTTTTTAGGTGCTACTTATGTTAAGATTAGTTGCTATATGTAAAATAATTGCTTAATAATTCATATGCTCCATTTTACAGCTTATAGTTATGGATTGTGCTTGCTAAAAAGTTATAGATGCCTTATAAATTTAAAGTGAAATGATTGTTATCCTTTTTGTAATGAGCTCTATGTTTATGTTAATTCATTAATTTTATAGCATGGTGCATTTTATTTAGTTAAATTTAAATATGAGAACTTACCTTAGCCATAATAAGTGTACTTTGTTTATAATCACATAAATAACAACCCATGTGTGTAATATGTAGGCTAGCCAAGTAAAACAAAGAGTTGTGATGTATGTCTCAATGAGTAGGTGAGTGGGAGATAAGTAAATGTAAGAAAAGTAATATGTGTGTTGTAAAGAAATAGAACTAAGTTATTTATAACAAAAGAGAGACAATAATATTGTACCATTAATGTGAGTGAATAAAGGTGCTAAAGAGATGTGTATGCTATGAAAAAATAAAACCAAGTTATATGTAGCAAGTGAGAGAGAGAAAAATATTGTGCAACTAATGTGAGTGAATGGAGGTGTTAGCTAAAAGATTTAAAAACAAATTGTTATAGGTTTTAATAGGATTAAGAGATTAAACATATATATAAAAGTATATTATGTATATGTATGTTTAAGTATGACAATAAAATTATGCTTGTTTTCCTTAGTCATACAGTAATTTTTTTCATTTTATTCAATAACTTATAAATTTTCAATGTAAAGTTCATGACTATATATTTTCAATATAATCAAATTCTCAATAATATAATTAAAGGTATGACAATAAATAAAATAATAAATAGTAAAATTTTAAAAAGAAAGACTAAGTGCATGATGTATTGCACTTGGAAATAACTTATGCATATAGTATTATTCTAAGAAAAATGTTATTGTTACATCACTTTTTCCTATATTTAATCTTTTATTTATGAATCAAAATTTCTTTAATCATCATGTTTAAGTGGTATTAACTTTGGATTTCTTGCAATAGTACCACAAAATTTGGTAAGCTTACCATTATTTACATACCAATTATAAATATTGAATTTTTTAAGCAACTCTTCCACTTAGATGTAACTTTGAAGTTCTCGACTTCTCCCTAGGATCTACTAGTTTGTGATACTGAGAAGGGAGTGAATTAGTATCACCACAATTCGCAATTCGCAGGTAAGTGAACAACTTCAACCTCTTCTTGAAAGTGAACTCTTTTTCAGACTCGACTAAGGTAGATCTTTTGTTACCTACTAATCATAATAGTCCCTAAAGTCACCTTTCAGACACCTTGCCTAATAGATAATTCGGATGTCCTTGTTTAGGTCTTCGTTAGGTTATGGGTTGGCTAATGCTTTAGTTGCATTCACAACTCAATTCAAAACACAGAACATAAAGCAAATTAAGGACACAAGAGATTTATGTGGTTCCATCAACGTGACGTACATCTACGGTGGAAGGGACTCTCTTTTACCGAGACTATCCACTATACTTGAGAATTCCAATTACAATAGATGTCTTAATTCTTTGCTCCTTTTACTATTATAATTACTAAGCAAGTACAATACAAAAAGTGTCACTTAATGTGTCTACCCTTCTCCTAACTTGTCTTGCCTTTGTTGAATTGAAGAGCTGCTTCACTGCCGCTTAAAAGTTCATCGTAACACTCTCTAACCTCTCTTGACAAAATCTAGAAATACGTTGAGTTCTTTCCGATGCTTCACCAAATTCCTTCTTTAGGTTGTCTCACACAGCTCCTACTTTCATTGTCTTACGATCTCATGCTGATGCACGTTCTGGTGTCACACCGACACACATTTTGGTCTCACGCTAACCCACGTTCTGCTATCTGCTTTTCTTCAGCCGCATGTCATTTTCTCTCTTTAAACTGGTCACTCTATTTGGCCATTTCCCTCTTTGCCATCCACCTCGATTTTGGTCGTATTGGGTTTTTCTCTCCTTCCCCTATTTGGACGTCGAGTTTCTCTCTCCTTCAGGTAGTGTGTTTTGCCATGCTCACTTGGTTGGTCAAATAGGGTTTTGCCGTTCACACCCTTTTCCATGTAGGTTGTTTGGCCATGTCTCCTTTTCTTTGCCGACCCCCTATTTTTGGCTGTCTTCCGTTTTCTCTCTTTCTACCATCCAGCCGTCTTTGATTTTGGCCGTGTTTTTTTTTTTCTCTTCTTCCCATCGACTCCAATTTGGTCATGGTTTCTTTTTCTCACCTTTCTGTCGACTCCTTTGTTCTAGCTGTATACCTCTTTTCTCTCTCTTTCAATAGCTGTCTCAATTTTTCTCTCTTTCTCTCGTGTTCTGCCGACGACCTCTCTCTCATTATCCAACCGGATCTCTCTCACCATTTAGCCAAATCTATCTCATCATTTACGGTGATGGCTCTTTGTGTGGTGGTTACTCCTTTCCATCCAACACTCCTTCTTCCAACAGCTGTGTTTTTTTTTTCTCTTGTGTTTTGCCTAACTTATCTTTTATTTGTTGTTTACTTGTGGTGAATTTACTGTCTTGCCCTTCCACGTGACTTTTACCTTCTTGCTCTTCCATATGGTTTTACTTTATTGTACACTTAAACCTAGTTGACAACAATTATAACTTATACAAGGCTATGAGAACAACAAAGTTCCATATATCTAGAAGTATAGTTGAGCCTTGTTTCTTACGTATTATAAAACATGTAGTAGAAAACAAGAATTATATAAAAATAAAATTTTAAGATAATAAATAAAAATAAGAAATTTAATTGTAAAATATATTAATAATAATTATGTTGGGTATTTGCTTTGTTATTGAGATTTGTTTGTCTAGTTTGAGTTGCTATAGAAAGATGAACAAGAACAAAAATATACATTTAAAATTATAATTGTAATAAATATATGAAATTTAAATTAGAATAAGAAAAAAATGCATTGTTAAAGATTGAAAAGTTGTTAAAGACATCCAAAAGATTATGTATCCATTGGTGTTTTGGCTAAATAAATTGATGTATAGTGGACTTTTCTTAAATAAAAAGCAATAACTTTCTTTAGCTGACTTTTAACAAAACTTTTAGCAAATAATAAATAGTTATAGGGTGGATGATCCCTTACATGTTTTGTCATAATTTTGATTTAAAATCAACACAATACGTAACAACATAGAATTATTACTCTTAAATATAAAATAAATTAAAGTATATACATTTGATGTTTGTTTCATCATTAACGCCTATTTGAGTATTTTGAGTTGGGATATTTGAGATGAAATAGAATGCTTATTAGTTGCTCAAGAGACATCATGAAGCTAAATATTTTATTAATCAGACCCAAATAATGAACCTAAAATATCAAATCTGTTCAATATAATCCTTTTTCTTTAGACCTTGTAAGGTAGTGAGTGCCATTTTTCTTTGTTTTTTTTTTTTTTTGTATTTGTTTCAAGATCTATACTAGATCATTGTATAAAGTGAAATATGATAATCTATATATTGATACAATGAAAATAAAAAGTAAAAAAATCTTTTTATTCATCTTTAGTGGGTTGTTATAATTTCATATCATGTTACCACTTAGCCATTATTTAAATAATGTTTAAGGAAAAGGTCAAAGAAAATAAAGAAAAACTTGGGGGCAAAGACTTAATGGTAAAGATATGCCAGCAAATAAGGATTTGTTTTTTTTCTCTCTTTCTCTTGTAAATATTTTACCAAATTTACTAAAAAGAGAAAATATCAAAGTAACTTAAACTCTACCATTAATAAAAAAAAAGGAATTATATCTTATTTAGGCTCAATTTTGGTTTAGCCAAAATTTGGAATAGATTTACTTAAAATTTTGAAGTGTCTATCTAATTAACAAATGAATATTCTTTGTACTTTAAAATTAATGTATGTGTACAATTAAATTATGACATACAAATGAGTGGATGAGGAAGCAAAAAGTGTACAATCATAATCTAAGGGTTGGAGCGAGTGATCAAGGTCACACCTTTATTAGGTTTGCTATGTTTTACTGGTATTCAACTTATCCATATCTTTTAAAAGCATAAATTACAAGCATGCGAGTGATAATGATGATAACCTTATAGTAGTTCATGGTAATCTTGCTAGAATCAAATGCTAAGATTGGTTATACTTATGCTATAATTCGTTTACCTTGTTATAATGATATAGCTGACCATTCCCTCTAATAACAAACATTATATTCTACTTGAATAGCTCTTGATCCATAATGCTTGCAACTTTAGTACTTAAAGGGTTTTGGCAATCTTCCCATTGAAATTCCTAAAAGCAAGCTATTAGTAAATTAGGTTAAGTAAGAATTAAAGTGATTACCCAACATTTGTTTTATTAACATAATAACATCTAATTTCATTTATAAGTTTGATTATGAAAAGAATAGGAAATAATCAAGTTGATTAGGAAAGTTTAATGTGGTTTATAATAATAATAAGATCTTATATCCATAGATCAAGTGGTCATAAACAAATCATTATTTAACCTTCCTAATTAAAAAAAATGTATCTAGTGCTTGAGACTTTAACATTTTAAAGTTTATTGAAGTGTTAAGTTATGGTAAGAGTTATATTCCTATCATAAATTTACTTGTGGATGTATCTAATATCATATAATATATCCTAAGCTAAAATTGATAGAAACAAAACAAGAATAAGCCATTAAAGGGACAAGTAAGCTACGTTTATATTCTAGAACTAGGCGATTAGTAAATCAACATGGCTTTATGTATAAGAATATTCATGCTTACATTTATGTTAATAATACATCCATAAGTTCCCAACTTTGATATGGTCTAAATATAAAGAAAGGGGTTGATAGTACATGATAAAAAATTCTTGCTTTTGATAAAACAAGAATTATTTGATTGATAATAAAGATTGAGATTACATGACACCTTAATAACATTAGATCAAGAGGTGTTATCACACATTGCATTCCATTTTAGAACCTCTTATAAATGGACCCATTTTCACTAATGACCTTAATGGATGTATCAGACATTTTAGTCAAAGAAGTTTTTTTTTTTTTTTTCTTGAAGGCAAAATAGCCACAGAGTTCTCCTCTATTCCTATTCCATCGCCATCCTTTATTTTTAGGCTTTTAGTTTGGTTGGTGCCATGATGTTGACTTTGATCTTGTTTAGTTTCTTTTATCTAATAAAGTGAACCCATATAAGTACCATTGCTATTAACATATGAGACCAAGTTAAAAGGAAATTCCACTTTAACTTAAGAGCTAGATTGCTCTTGGAATTCCTAGAAGCGAACAATTTTCCATTAGAATTATTGATTACTTTGTGGAAGATAGTTATATGGGCATAACCTAGAATTGGAACTATGGACAAAAGGACCTAGATATAATAGAATAAAGGCATATGGCACAAGAGAACATGATGCAAATAAAGGCTTTCTCAAGTTGTAGTATCCTTCCTATTTGTTAACTATTGATGACAATAATATATATGCAATGAATTGGTTTAGATGATGCTACTTAACTTCCTTGGTATTCTTAAACCTGTCAAAGAAAAAAAAGTCTTTCTTTATATTTTCATCATACTTCTTGGGAGGTTGTAATGGTTTGATTAAATAAACATATGACTCGTTGGAAATTTCATATTAAATTTTTATTATGATTTGCCCTCAACATTCAACAAATATATTTTATTAAATAGATAAAAATTTTCTTCACTTTTCTAAAGTCACCATAAGCTAATCACATAGAATATATTGTTTTCTTTATAAATTTCTTGTGCCAACTAGGGAAAGAAAATGTTTCTTAAGGCCTTATTAGAGTCAAAAGACAATATTAGTGGTCATTTGGCTAAAAGTTGATCCTATCATATATGCATAAAAAAAAAGTGTAGTAAGAATTATTAAACATATAAAAATTTGTAACTTAAAGACTACAATTACATTTTTTGTAATCTGTCAAAAAACTGCATCCTTTTACTTTTTCTTGCTTTTTCTTTTTTAATTTTTCAACCTTTTTTAGTTAAATGTATAAAGCTAAGGTAAAATGTTATTGATCTTTGGTTTATTAGTCTTTCAAAGAGATGGAAGCTAATTTTTTCCATTTCCCTTTCCTTTTTTTTGATCAATTGTTATTTTCCTTTTTATTTATTATTAATGATCCTTTCTAGTCTGTGCTAATATGGGCCTTCGTGATATTTATTATCATTATTACTTAATTAATTGGAATCAAATTTTGATAAAACAATAAAAATATTAAACATTTATTTCTTTTGGACCAAAATATGTTATAGTGGGATTTCTCTTCATTCTTGGCAACCATAATTGCTTTACTTCTTTGCCTTAGGTACAACTGACTTTTTTTTTTCAATTTCTAGTATATCTATACAAACAAATAATTTTGTTACAATAAACCATTAATTGCCTTTCACTACCCTATGATTCATCTCTCATTATGTTAAAGACATAATTGGTAGAGATAATTTATAAAAGCAACATCTATAAGTTTTAAAAGCCCAAAAAAAAAAAAGACCTTTTCTTTTTTATTCCTTTATTTATTTTTCCCAACCAATGGACTTTTCATTAGAACAAATAATCAATTATCTACTTAGGATATGTGAAACAACTTTTTTTTTTTATCTATATCATCCACACATTAAAAAAAAAAATTGGTAAGCCTTTTTTATTTTTATTGGATATTTATTTGTTATTACTTATTGATTTATTATCGTATTTGTTTTACTTTGTTTCTTGGAAAATCCTTGATATCAATTATTAACCATACTTTCAAGATATAAATTTTTATGCCACTTTACCTAAACATATGACTATATGCTAATTTAACATTAGTTTTTGCTATGATTTGCCCATGAAAATAAACAAATCTATTATGTTGAATAGATAAAATGTTTCTTGTTCTAAAGTCACGCATTTTCTGAGATCCCTTATGAGCTAATTATATAGAATATATTCTTTGCTTAATGAATTTCTTATGCCAATTATGGACCAAAATTTTTTGTTTTACTTTATTAAAGTCACTCAATTAGATTTCTTGCCATGAATTAACTTGTATATAAGTTCTTAGTATAAAAATATTATATTTATACACCTCACATAGTGATGTTATATGATTTATGAGATAGTTAGGAACACTTCACTATTATGTAAACAACCTAATATGCATTTAGTAAACTATATAAAGGGTGATTAATTGGTAAAACAATATATTAAACTGAGAAAATTGACCATTAGTTAAATTTTAAGTTGTATACTTTACCTTTTTACTTATCTATTTTCTTATAGTTTAAGGTCCATTTATTTTATGCTCATAGGTCATATTAACTTTTGTCATTCTTTTCTTTTGCATTTTTTTTTTTATGTAGGATGTTCTTTAGCTTTATGAAGATGCTTACAATCATGAGGACTTTTGAAGCAATTAAACTTAGTAAAGAAAGATGTTGAGCATAAAAATCTACAAATAATTATATATTAAAAAAATTTTAATCTCCAAGTACACAAAAGCAAAAATTTATATTTTATTATGTAAATTTCATTAAAACATAGATTTTTAAAGTTAATTTTCATGCCTTAATAATGAATGACGACTAACATTGTTTTTCATAAAAATAATTATATAATTGTTTTGGTAGATAAAACTTAGATGCATAAACTTTATAGATTAATTGAAAGGTTTTTATGTGGATTTGAAACATTTTTAGACCTCTCTAAAAATGCTTCTAAAGATGGAAAGCTTTTATATTTATGTATAAAATGTGTTAATATGTTTCATTATATATGTGATATTGTTATTGGTCATGTTCTAAAATGTGGGTTCTCCCTAAGTTATACTAATTAGATATTTCATAAGAAGCCTAAGCTTTTAGTGTTTGAAGAAGCTAGTTATTCTAAAATTAATCATGGTTAACCTATTGTAAGAGGATAACTTAATATACAAGTGTATTTTAAAGATATAGTTGCAAGCCATTTTAATACGAGAGCAAGGGGTTTTAATGGGGAGAACCAAGAAATTGATGTTTGCAAGGATAATGAAAATGTCCATTGCAATGGTGAAGGATAGAATAAAGAGTCTTCAAAATTTTACAGGCCTTTATAAGTGATTAATGAAGAGCTTTTCAAAGGGTGCTAGAAATATAATAGGTTAACATTCATCCTTGATCTATTCCATAAGGTTACTTAAAATATTGAGAGAAATATTGTTAGAGGAAAGAAGTTACCTAAAGCAAATTTTATGGTCACATAATTGATGGATTAGGATTTTGTTATAAAAAAGATTGACATTTGCCCTAATTTTTGCATGCTATTTTGGGAAGAACATAAAAAAGACAATGTTTGTTCAATTTATGTTGCCTCCAAAAGGGAGAAAAAGTAAATAGCTTTTGAAAAGCTAAAGAAGATAATTAAAAAAATCAACAAAACATTTGTGTTGGTTAACCTTGAAGCCTTGACTTTAGAGATTATTTTTATGTTCCAAATCAACATCCTTAATGTGATAACACCTTAATGAACATAAAAATGATAGGTATTTAAGGCATCTTGGTAATGGTTAAGTATGGAAAGAGTTTGATATACTACATATGGAATTCTTAAAAGAACCTCAAAATGTTTGACTTGCTTTGGCTAGTGACAAGTTTAATCCATTTAGAAATATGATTGTTTAACACAAAACTTTGCCCGTTATCATTATAATATATAATTTGTCTCCTTGGCTATGCATAAAATAACCTTTTTAATTTTGGCTTTATTTATAAGTCTTTTAGTGAAAAAATTAATGTAATGATGTAGCCTTTAATGGGTTAAAGACATATGATGCACATTTGAAAAGAAACTTCCAACTACATGTTACATTGATGTGGAAAATTAATAATTTTCTTCCTTATAGCTTGTTGTCAAGTTGGAATACTAAGGGTGAATTTACATGTATGTCATTTGGTTTTAATACATGGTTAAAATGGTTATATCATGGTGGAAAGTACTATTTCAAAGGTCATCATTGATTTTTGGAACTTGGTTATCCTTTGAGGAATGGTAAATTCAATTTTAATGGTAAAGAAGAATATAGAAAAAGGTCAAAGATATGAAGTAGAAGTGATATTTTAGATCTATTAAAAGGTTTAATAGTTTTGAAAAATGAAGATGGTAAGAAAATTAATTTGAGTGATGCAATGAAAAAAAATAGAAAATAAAAGAAGTATATTTTTTACTTTACCTTACTAGGAATTTAATTTGATGAGGCATAACCTTGATATTATGTATATTGAGAAGAATGTGTGTAATAATATTTTATTGTTGGACATAAATGGAAAAACAAAAGATAATTTGAAAGCTCATTATGATTTTTAAGTAATAGGTATAAAAAATGACCTTCACCTAAAAGAATTTTCTAATGAAAAGTTATTGCCTCTTACTTGTAATACAATGTCTTTGGAAAAGGAAGAAAAAAATGCTTTAAGTATTAAAAGAAGTAAAAGTTCCAAATAGTTACTCATTAAACTTTTTTAGATGTGTTAAAGTCAAATAGTGCAAAATCTTTGGGCTTAAAAGTCATGATTGTCATATTTTGATGGAAGACATACTTTCAATAATAGTGAGGGATTCTTTACCAAGTAATATTATTCAAACTATAGTTAATCTGAGTTTATATTTTTGAGAAATATGTGCAAAGGTTTTAAAAATGAGTTGTTTGAAAGAATTACATATACTAATAATTAAAACTCCTCATATGGAAATGATTTTTCCTCCATTATTTTATTATAATGGTGTATTTAGTTGTTCATTTGACTATAAGGTCAAAATTAGTAGGTCCTATCTAGTATTGATAAATTTTTCTTATTAAAAGGTATATTTTTAAATTATGATTTTCTTCATTTTGATCTTTTTGTCTTCTTAATTTTATTAAATATATTAAATAATATATGTTTAATTTAATGTAGGTTTCTATTGACATTGAAATCTTATGTGAACAATTGAGTATATCTAAAGGATTTAATTATGGAAGGATATATTACAAATAAGTTTATAACATATTAATTTAAATATTTTTAAGGTGTTGAGACCAAATTTAATCATATACCGAGGAATAATGATGATTTTTTTCTTATTGTACCATAAAATACTTTATTACCTTTGATTTCAGGTCATTTGTTTAGTAATAAATATGATGTTTCTTTTAATGAACAAGCATCGATTTAGGCACATAAATATATCTTGTATAATTATGATCCAGTCATCACATTTATTGAGTAGGTCTCATACAAAATTGCTTCTTTTTGTCTTTTTTTTTATATATATAAATGAAGAAACATTGCTTATTTGTTACATTAGAAATAAACTTAAAACATTTATAAGAAGGAACTTTAGGTTTCTTTTTTATATGTATATATTAATATATGTCTTTTATAATTTCAATAGAGAGCATCACAAAGCAATTAAGAGACAGTATTATAATTATAATTGATGACCCCTTAATTTGAGATAGAAAAAATTCATCATTCAATATTTATTGAATGGTATTAGGATAAGGTGAATTACATTTTGTTTTTCTCTTTAAGGTCGATGGCATTCACCTTTCTTAAATTCAATTTTGTTTAAAAGTTTTATCCTTTGATCATGTAATGTTATTCATTAAATCTATGATATAACATATATCTTAATTATAATTATTTTACTAATGCTAGTTTTTTATGTTCTTATTAGGTTGGATGGTTAACACAATTAAATAGTCTAAAAATTACTAAACATATCAAATAGTTAGTTCTATGTCATGGACCATTACCTTCTCCCCAAAAGGCCAACTTGTTGGGGTGTGCAGTGCCCACGCTTATATAACCCAAGATCCCCCTCTTCCTTAACAATGTGGGAGTTGGGTAGTGTGCACCCATGACATTCTCCCACACCAAATTCATCGATGACCTCGTCGATGTTCTTGGACATGCACCAAGGTGAGTTTTCAGCATTCCACACCAAGTCAAGGGTCCCATGATAGACAGGGGTAGGCTTTGATACCACTTGTCATGGGGTCATTACCTTCTCCTCAAAAGGCTAACCTAGTGAGGTGCGCAGTGCCAGCGTGGCATCCCTTTCTTCCTCAATAATGTAGGAGTTGGGTAGTGTGTACCCGTGAGATCTAGGTCTAAATAAACTTGGGAAGAGGTTTAAAGGATATATCATTAGAGGAGTTAAATTCCATACAAAAGATGTAGAGAATAGAAGAAAGAAATAGAATAACAATGTTGTTGTATTAACAAAAAGATCACCCTTAGTAAAAGATGTTACTTATTATAGTGTTATAAAGGACATGATTGAATTAAATTATTTTGACAAATTTAAAGTTATGTTATTTAAATGTAATTTGGTTGATGTAAAGAGGGGAAGAAGAATTGAGAGAGATATTTGGATTCACTTTAGTGAACTTGACAAGATGTGCTAACCATCTTATTACTTCATGAAAAGGTCATTTCACATTGACTACTTTGGATATTTTCAAACTTCATTAGTTTATGATTTCATGGTTATAAAGATTGACATGAGATGGTCATTTTTTAATTTCATTTTACTTGTTTTCTTTTTTATTCATTATTAGTAATACTTTATGGTCTCATGTTTCTAATGTTTTGTATGATCATGTGAAAAGGTTGCAATTTTCATATGCTGAGTTATATGTAGTCATTTTCTTTTAATTACCTTAGTGATACCTCTTATTTAGATTTTAATTGATTGCTTTAAGGGACTATGAATTCTCTTTGATAGGAATGATGGAAAACTAAGTTGTGTTCAAAACACACATATAATTTATAAAAAGAGAACATTATTAGCATATCTTAAATTTACAATAACACAAGTTTTAAGTAATTTTGATGATGTTAAAAAAAGTAAATTTCTATTCTCTATATAATTGTATAAATTTATCATTAATAATGATATTTGATGTTATATTAGTTTTTTAAATTATCATTTTAAAATTTATTCAATTAAAAAAATTAGTTGCTGTTATAGTATAATAATAAAAAATGTCAAAAAAGATTTAATTGTGACATTTTGAAAATGTTTTAAAAATTTATAAAGTTTTCTATTACCATTTTTAATCAATGTGTAAACAATAATCACAATAATTAAAATGACGTTGCTAAAATGTTATAGTAATTATTTTTATGATGTATATAAATGACAAAGTATATTTGTAATCAACATTAATTATGGTTTATAATGATAATTATATATACTTACAATGATAATTATAAGTGTTATAAGAGATCTTGTTATAATGACAATTTTCAAAACGTCATTATAATTACCACCATAATGTTTTTTTAAGAAATATCACATAAGTACTTATTGACATCGAAAGGAGTAACATTTAGTTGACACTTGTGAAAAATGTTATTATAGATTAATAGTGATGTTTTTTTTTTCTATTTTAACATATGTCAAATGTCACAATAAACTTATTTTGTTGTAGTGTTAGGAGAAGCAAAACAAAGAAGACCAAATTAGTTTCATTTACCTACAATCTGCACTAAAGTAGAACAAGTCAAGTTCATAGTTCAAACATCAAGAAGAGCTATTGGAAATTGATGCTTGACACTAGACCCATAAGTAATGTTGTTCATTATCAAGAAATCAAACTTTCTTCCAAAGATTAAAAAGTTAGTTAAACTTTTGATTACTTTAAAGTGGTAGAGATTAGAGAATTAAATTTATAAGCAATACAAGCTATTTTGTTGTGATTGAAAGCTTATTGTATTAGTATTTGTTGAAATTGTTTAGGAGATATTGGAGTGGTCTAGATAAAGGTTGATGTATTATAGCTTAGATGTTTGTTATTTTGCTGCAGTGTATGCCAGTTGTAGTTTAAGCGTTTATTGTTTGTTACAGTGAATGTAAATCGCAATCTAAGTGTCTATAATGAAGTAAACCAAAAGGGAATGAAAGGAGATAAAGAAGAAGATAAAGATTAAAAAGCAAGGCAAGTTGGAAAAAAAGGTTTGTAAATTCTAGGTGCCTCATTTTGTATTTTTGTATATTAGTTGTATTATATCATTAAACTAACAAATTTAAAATTTGAATTTAGATGTAATGTTATATGATTATATTGGTTTAAATTCAAAATATTTTGAATTTAACTTAAATACATCATTACATATTAAGATCATTCATGGAAAAACTTATTAGAGAAACCATTGTACCAATATGCTCCAACTGTTATAATTGTCAACTACTAAGTATCATTGGCTTTAGTGGAAAAGGTAGTTGGATAAGCTTTTGAGGTATGGTTGTAATAATAAAGTAAGACCACTATAATCTTCATTCCTCCTTGGTGTTATTACCTTACATTCCTATCTTCGATCTTAATTTAGTAAACCTATTATTCTATAACTCTTCAATCAAAATGTCTGCAAGCTGATTCTTTAAAGGGTAGTATTTCAATTTTATTTCTTAATTGTTTTGCTTTTTTCTCACAAAATGAAGTTTTATGTTAAAATGTTTGGTTTCCATTCATGATAGGATTCCTTGAGATCGCAGTAGCAATCTAGTTGTCATAGTAAAGGGTGGAGGCCTCCTTTTGTTTTAATTTCAAGTCTACCATAATCTTTTTAATACATAAGGCTTGATTCACAGCTGAGGTAGTAACTATGTACTTTGCCTTAGCTGTGGATTGAATTACAATGGATTGCTTTTTTGAGCTTTAAGAGTAAAGATATGCCTAGAAGTACTTTTCATGTCTTTATTAGATCCAACCCAATCACTATTAGTGTCACCTTCTAGTTTAATATTTCCAACACTTTTAAACATAATTCTAAAGTTGATTATGCTTTTAATGTATCTCAAAACCATCTTTATAGTTTTGTGATGAAGTTTATAAAGAGTTTACATAAACCTTGATAGCATGCTTACAACAAATATGATATTAGGTTTTAAAGATGAGAGATATAGCAAGCATCCAATGAGACTTATGAATTTCTTTACATCAATTTATGGAGAACCATCTTACTTCTGAAGTTAACACCTAATGTAAATGGTGTAGGTGCCTTTTTATATTTCTTCATATGAAATTTCTACAAAACATGCTTTGCATATTTTGCATGAGTGACAAAGATGCCTTCTTGAGATTGATAGATTTGTAAGCTTAGAAAGTATTTCATCTTACCTAAATTTGCCATGTCGAATTGCTTCTTTATGTCAACCTTAACTAAATGAATAAGTATACTATTGTTTCTAATGATCATAAGATTGTCCATATAGAGTAAGATATATAGTATATATGTTCCTTCAATTTTCATATACAAGGTAGCTTTTGACATGCATTTGGTGAAGCCCAGTTATAGCATATAAGAAAGCATCCTGCTGTACTAGGCTGAGCTTGCTTTAGCCCATACAAAGCCTTTTTAAGAAAATACACCTTGTCTTCTTCTCTACAAAGAATGAAACCAAATTGTTGCTCAGGACAATTTCTTCTTACAACTCACAATTTAGGAAGGCTGATTTCATATCCATTTGATGTTCCATTCAATAGTTGTAAGCTACCACTGTTACAAGAAGCTTAATAGTACTAGCCTTGCAATAAGAGCAAAGGTTTGCAATAAGAGCAAAGGTTTCTAAGAAATCAATTCCAACTTGCTAATAGAAACTTTTGGTAACTAATCTAGCCTTGAGTTTGTGCAGGCTTTCATTTATATTCATTTTCACTTTATAGATCTATTTAACTCCAATTATTTTTCTATTTTGGGCTTTAGGACCAAAATCTAAAGCTTGTTCCTTTTTAAGGTTTAAAAATCCTCTTGTATTGTAGCTTTCTAGCTAGGATGCTTTGTAACTTCATCATAGCTTGTTGATTTAAGAAAGGCTTTATTGCATCTTTCATAAATATCAATGAGAGATCAAGTACTTTAACAAGATGATTATCAATATGATTTTTATTAGAGGAGTTAGACTTAAATGTGCAGAATGTATAGGCTGACTATAACCTAAAATTAAGTTTTTATTTGGCTTAAAGGCTGCCTTCTCCTAATTCTATCTTAAGGCCTTATCAAACCTTAAGTTTTTACTTGTAGAGACTTTGTTGGTATTAGGGTATATATTCTAAAAATATGTGTTATATTTATATAACCAATAAATATAAACATTTGCCTTAGGATCAAGTTTGGCCTTTTTGCTTATGGCACATAAGTATAGCATAAATTTTCAAATACTTTTAGATGTAGTAAGGAAGGTTTGGTGCCAAACCATTACTTATAGGGTGTAAAATTTGAAAGAGTTTCTATGGACAACCTATTTTGCATATACATCAAAGAAACCACTACCTCTGATTAGAAAAATTTAGGGAAGCCTTTTTTAGTTATCAAACATCTAGTCATGTCAACAATGAACTTATTCTTCCTTTCACTCACCCCAATAAAATAGGGTAAGTAGGGTGCTATGAACTATTATTGAATTTTAGCATACCTATAAATTTGTTTAAATGACTTAAATGTGTATTTTAAACCATTATTAAACCTAATAGTGTTGATATAATTTCCTAATTGCTTTGTAGTCCATGCCTTATAGTGATAGAAAATACTTGAAACTTTGGACTTATGTTTGAAAAAGAAAATCTAACTAAATTTAGTTAAATCATTTATAAAGATGATGTACAACTTGTTACCTTTTAAGAATTCATAATCCATTGGTCAACAAAGGTCACTATAGATCAGTTACAATTTTTCCTTTACCTTACATGGTGTTATAGATAAGAATGGCAACCTAGCTTGTTTGCCAAGTTGACAAATCTAGCACACAGATTTGAATTCTACCACTTGAGGTACACCCTGCACCAATCTTTTTCTTTGTATCCTTTTGAGACTAGCAAAGTTAAAATGTCATAGTCTCTTATGCCAAATTTAGCATTCTATATTTTTGTGGCTATTACAAGACGTTTTACCTTACTTGTTTTTAATTTGAAAGTGTTGCCATGCATAGGTACTTTAGTTAAAAAAAGGCATTATTAGCATTTAAAATGAGACATATATTGTCTTTAAAGACTAAGGTATATCCTTTCTCTAATAATTGCCTTACAATTAGAAGGTTATAATTCACACTAAGCACATAACATTGGGTGTGAATTTGATACTTGTATTAGTGTGAATGGAAGCAAAGCCTTCTACACAAATTAATTTATCGTTGTCAATTTTCACTTTGGTTATAAAGGATTTGTTGATATTCTTAAACAATTATAAATTTGGTGGCATGTGGTTTATGTAACCACTATTAACAAACCATGTGCTGCTTATGCTTCCATTGGAGTTGGCTATGTCAATAAACAATTACTCCTCTATTATTTTTTCTTCATAAGCTACTTATGTCTATTATGACTTTTGTAGTTATTGTTACTATTTCCCTTTGTGCTAACAAATCCTTTCTACATGCCTTTTTTATTATAAATCTTGCATACAAGATCAAGCCTTTTCCAACAATTTTTAAAGAGATGGTTTGTTTTCTCACATTTTTCATATAAATGATATTATTTTTTACCTTTAGACTTAGTATGTTCCTTTGACTTCTTTTCCCACTTCCCTTGTTGCCTCTTCCTTACCTAAGTCCTTATTTGTTGCTTCATGGCAAAGCCAACTTTTATGCCTTCATCTGGCTTTAAAAGTCTTCTTTGTTCTTGAACTTTAAGAGAGTTGAGCAATTTTGACAAACTTATGGAATTATGGTCTTTAGAGTCTTACAAGCAAGAGATTTTTACATCAAATTTCTTTAGAATGCTCACTAAGTCTTTTTTGGAAAATAATCCTATTTGAGAAAGCCTTTCCTAATACTCTAATCTAACTGACTATCTTTAGAAGCTTGTTAGCATATTCCTTCATGGTTTCTATCTCTTTCATCTTTAGAAGTTTAAATGCTTTTCTAAGTTTAAGTAGTATATTTATAGTCTTTTCACTACTATAAAACTCTTCCTTAAGCTTTTTCCAAGCATCCTTGGCTATTTCATAAGTCATGATTCTATTAGAAATAATCTCTGACACAACTGAATGGATGTAGGTAAGTGCTTTACATTGCTTTTCTATTTGTTTATTGTGTTATTTGATTTGTGCCAAAGAGGGATTGGTAGGCAAAAGAGGTAGCTATATGCCTTTTTTAGTAACTTTCCATAAATTAAATGATCTGAAGTAAGCTTTCATTATTACTGTCCACTAGCGATAGTTTTCTCGAATGAACTTGAAAGGTAGAAGTGGTGAGAAGCTAGGGGAAGCCATTTGTAAAAATGTGACTTGGTTTGTTGGTGAGTTTTTTTTTTTTTTTGTGAGAATTCTTACTTTTAACACAAGCACTAATTTATTTCTTCTTTCCTTCCTTTTTGAATGGTTATGACAAGTTCTTTAGATTCAACATGCTATAATATCAAATGTTGGAATTGTTTAGGAGATGTTGGAGTGGTTTGAAATAAAGGATAATATGTTGTAGCTTAGATGTTTGTTAGTTTGTTGCACTGTATACTACTTGTAATTTAAATGTTTATTATTTGTTGTAGTGAATGCAAGTTGCAACTTAAGTGTCTATAATGAAGTAAACCAAAAGGAAATGGAAGGAGATAAAAAAGAAGACAAAGATTAGAAAGTAAAACAAACTGGACAGAAAGGATTGTAAATTCCATATGCCACCTTTTGCATTCTAATATATTGATTGTATTACATTATTAGATTTACAAATTCAAAATTCAAAATTTAAATTTAAATCTAATATTTCATAATTATATTAGTTTTAAATTAAAATATTTTAAATTTAAATTAAATATATCATTACATATTAAAAATATACATGAAAAAACTTGTTAGAGAAGCCACTGTATCCATTTACTCTAAGTGCCATAACTATCAACCACCAACTATCATTGGTTTTAGCAAAAAAAAGTAGTTGGATAGCGTTTTGAGGTGTGGTTAAAATAATAAGGTAGAAGCATCATAATCTTTAGTATTTGTAGTAACTAGATATGTTTAGGTTTTATTTTCTTGTAAATTTTCTATTTTAGTATGCTTGAAAAGGTTGGAAACTAAACTTAAAAAGTTATATTTTCTGTGTAATCATTCGATGTTTGCAAGTTTTTTTTTTTTATATATAGAAGAAAGCATTGTTTATGAAAGAATGTGTGCAAGTTGTTTTGCTCCACAACTTCTCTTAGATTTCGTCCCTCTTTCTTTATGTTTGTGTTTCAAAATTGTGCCTCTTGACACCAAGAGTGATTTCTGTCTCTTTTCATTTTTATTTCTTCGGGAAGAACATATATGTACACGGAATTTGCTTTAAGTTCCAATTTTTCCACTGAAAAAGAAAAAGGGGAAGAAACAAAAAGGAATAATATAAAGCATTGGTCATTGCTCTACACCTTCCTGCTCTCTCTTGAGGTCAGCAGGAGGCAGAAAGCAATCCATGGACAACCCACATATATTGAAATCAACTTCTTCAATCCTCCATGTTTCCTCAATCTTCCGCTTGTTTTTATGTGACTCCCCATATCTGTATAGTGTTGCAATGGTCTTTCCATGATGTGCTATGTTGATGCCTTCAATATATCTATAATCTTCAATAACCGACTCTATAGTTGTCTCCCAAAAAACACTATCATTGCCTTTAATTGGCTTCATCTTCACTACCTTTGTATCCTCAAATTTGACGAGCAGTCCAGTTCTCTGGCTGAAGTAGCCCCATATTGAATGGCTGAGGATTTCGGTGTTGGGTGAACCTTGTGATTTGAGGATATCTGGATCGGTATCTAGCTTGAGTACAAAACAGTCCTCATTATTGACGGTCTTGTCTCCAATGCATTCTGCTTCTAAGAATAAGTTAGCCGTGCACCTGGGGTCCAATCCCTGTTGAAATCGCACACAAATAAAAAAAAAAAAAAAAAAAAAACTCTATTAGATAGGGCAAGCTTTGGACATACCTTGCAGTGGAGCGTGACAAAATTTTTATATTGAATTCCGTGGTTGTTGGTAGAACTATCAATTGGTATCCATGTGATACATATCACAACTTGGACTCCATACATAAAATATTAATGCTCATTAAAAATGACATTGCACAAATGGCGTTTAGCGACAAGTTGTTTTGTATTCTGCGGCTTTCTTTGTTTTTACTTCTTTTCCTATTGTCATAAAAAATAAAAAGAAAATGCAACTTTGGGCTATTCATTTAAACCGATGTCAAGTAAATGATGTGTGAATATCTACAAATTATAGGGTCGATAAGGTTATCACGTTCGCTAATTTCCGCTAATTACTCCATTGATGTAGTACGAAAAACTAACAAAACAACCCCACCAATAATTACAAGTAATCATTTTCTATCTGAATACCATATTTGTTTCTCAGAATGGTTTCATGTCAAGTGCATCGTACACATCACATATTACCAGGTCAAAGGCGGCAGCAGCGGAAGGAGGTTACCTGGAAGAACCGCCGCAAGGGCCGTGGAGGGCCTCTATTGGCATGGCCAGGTTGAGAAGAGGACTGGTTCCATGCAACATTGCCGTCACTGCCTGCACTAACCTTAAAACCGGAAACGACGAGTTCAAGGTACCATAAATCCGGGTTCTTTTGCCATAGCACAAACCCACCAACCTCAGACTTGCCACTTGTTCGCATGCTGTCATCACCCTGCGTCATTTCTGAACCAGCCATCTTCACCTGCCCCACTGCGTACATGCTCTGTACCGAATTCAGGGCTACTGGTCCTCCAGTCGCCGCCACATATTGTTGCACTATGTATTTCGCAATAGAAGCTTCCTGTTAATATTGTAAGAAAGATGTTTACATTTAAAATTGTGTTAAATTCTTAAGCTTTCCAGTCTTCAGCATTTATTCACTCCCACTATTCTGACAGAATGTTTACGTAATTCATTTTATTTTCTGTTTGAATCACAACAAATGGCCGTAAACCAATTTACATGATGAAATTTGCATGGGGTCTACATTTCCTTTTGGTTACTTTCTTGCTTTATCAAAATATCATTCCGCACTCCCATTTTCATGGAACCCACAAGAGAATTGAGATTGACTTTTCCAGGATATTAAATTGTATTAAAATATTTCTAATATTACAAAACTCCTGCATTTGGAATAGGTAAGAAAATGGAATTAGACTCATACATACAATGGAGCAATTCTGAATGGGGCGAGTGAGAGGCTGGTCCGGCCGGGTTTGGAAAGGAATAAGAGGAGAGCCAACGAGCTTTAGCAACGCCATGAATTCGTTGTTCGATTTAGCTTGGAGACGCGATTGCCAGGATGATTTCTCAGCAGCTTGAGCCCTCATCAACGCGCGCATGTTGTGCCAGCGAGCTGCTGCATTGCTGCCCATGCTGGCGAACATCTCCTCAGGTATAGGCACTTCTAGGACCGTCTCTAACCCGTCTTCCTTATCATAATTCGGACACAGCTCCTCATACTTATATCTCGAGACATACGAAATTGATATATCGATCCTTGACAGCGTCCAAGAAAAAGAAAAAAAAAAGGAAAAAAATGGAAACAGAGAGAAAGATATCAATAAAATAAATTAACTGGAAAAGACGGGACGGAGAGGAAAGCAATTAACTCCCTCTCTTTCCCTCTAAATTGGGTGGTGGTGGATGGGATTGCCAGATTTTGATTTGGCGAGGAAACGTGGAATAGTAGTGATTGACAAAAGGAGAGTCTTGGTTTTGTCTGGGGTGCTCCTTGCGTTGCGCGTAGGTGTCGTGCGTCCACGATTTTAGCGGCTTAGTTCTGTTTAATTACGGAACTCCCTTTGGGAAGCCATTATCAACTACACACAATGGAGTCAAAGGTCGTTTTTGAATTTTTCATTGATTGATTTTCAACCAATTGTAGCATTATTTAGCAGTGCAAAGGGGGCGACCTGAGGTCTGCATTGACACATTGGCATAGGAACGGCCAATGTTCAGTAAAAGGAGTGGCATATGACTGCAATAAGCCAGGTATAATTGACATGCAGGTTGACTATGGGGAGAACAAAATCTACACGAAAGAAAGAGTTTCAACAAATTTGAACAGCGCCCCCCGTCCCCCAACCAAAAAAAAAAAAAAAAAAAAAAAATTCCAACAACAAGAAAAATGAAAGAGCGCAACATCCTAGCTAGCTGGCCCTATGAATCAGGGTAGACCAAACATGTTAATGCAGATTCTTTTTCTTGGAACATAAATAAAGTTAATTCTCATCAATTATAGGTTCATATACATACAATTAATACATAGTAAATGCACTTTTATATTTATTATTGCATAGAAAAATAATAATGTCTAACATATAAAATTTATTTATGAAATTTACTAACTTGTCTACTTTGACTACGTTAGTAATGCATCCAATTTTACTGTAAAAAAATTGTCATCATTGAAAGCATTAAATCTTTTTCTTTTTTTTTTAAAAAAAAAGGGATAAAAATTTTAAGGATTAAGTCTCATTGACGGAATAGCTTCAGCTTTTACTCCTTTTCTTGCCCGAACGCGGCAAATTAGCTCGGAGTACCCGCAGCCCATCATGCACGGTTGTTGTCAATAAGGTGCCTTGGGCTTCAAGCTAGTACGTATGACATGTGGAAGGTCGCTGCGAATGGTCCACATGTGGCTAATAGACCATAGTGAATAAGCAAGTTGATAAGTTAGAGTGAGTGAGATAAGAATGACATGTAGTTCGTGCAAATCAATGCCAAGGCTGCGAAAACATCCTAATGTGTTGTAAAATTAGTCATCATAATAATGTGCACTTGCATATTTTGTGATCTAGTAAATTTTGTAGTTGTAAGTTTTGTCATAAGAGTATTTAGCGAGTAACTTATCCGTAAAAAAGAATCATTTTTCCATAAATTATAAATATTCTTTTGTAATTTCTATTTGTAAAATAGTTTTTTAAATCTTATTAACATTCATATTTATAAACATAAAACTCACTAATGGCACAAATCAACATTTATAATATATAAGTAAAAATTGACTAGTTTATATCATTTTCAGAAGTTCAATTCTTGAATGAAATAACAATTGAAATATACAAGTAAATTATAATATTGTGTAATCATGAATATTTATAATTAATTATAAAGCAAATTTAATTATAAAACCATTAGAATGCATAGTAGTTCTCCTTTGAAAAATCTTAAAATACACTATAATAAGTAGTACAATCAACTTTAATATGTAAATTAAATATTTTTAACCAAATATATTTGATATCTTTAAAAGAATAGGTATATTAATTAAAATATTAATTTACATTAATCATGTTACTAATTAAGAAATAATAATTTATCTTTGAATAAATTCCAAAGCTTTTTTATCAATAATGTCAATTTATTTAATTAATTTTCATTTATAAGTATTTCATTAAAATTATAGATAAATAACTTATGTACACATATTGTTAAATATACTAGTTTGATCACTTCGATGACTAATGAACTATAATAATAATGTACACATGTTAATTCAAACATTTTAATTTGATCACTTTAGTGACAATTAAACTATAATCATAATATATGCATGATGTTAAATATAATAATTTGGGCACTTTGGTAACTAACAATCTATATTTTAATACATATATATTAAAATACAACTTAATATTGATTAATAACAAATGTCACAACATTTACATTCATAAGCTAGTACTAATACATACAGTTTATTTGTTTGAACTAAAATTATAATAATGTAGCATGACACATATAAAGTGCTACATTTTTCTAACATAAAATGTTGCTAAACTTTAAATATTGAAATAAAAAAATTACAAATTCTTTAAGTATAAATAGTCATCATTAATTATATAACTTCCAACTTAGCATAATAAGATTGACTTAACAATCCATTCCTTACAAGAAAAATAAGTTCTATTCTTATAAAACCTAATTTAACATGATTATACAACCTATAACCTTTAAAAACCATAATGAAATTGATAATATTTAAACTTGCCACTGAAATCCTATAAAGTTCCCAACTTCACTTTAGGATCTACTAGTTTATGATACTAAGACGGAGGGTGAATCAGTATCACCACAATTCGCAATTCGCAGGTAAGTGAACAATTTCAACCTTTTCTTAAAAGCAAACTCTTTCTCAGACTCGACTAAGGTAAATCTATTGTTATCTATTGATTACAATAGTCCCCAAAGTCACCTTTCAGACACCTTGCCTAATAGACAATTCGAATGTTCTTGTTTAGGTCTTCGTTAGGTTAAGGGTTGGCTAATACTTTAGTTGTATTCAATACTTAATTCAAATCACAGAATGTAAAGCAAATTAAGGACACACAAGATTTACGTGGTTTCTTCAATGTGACATACATCCACGGTGGTAAAGACTCTCCCTTACCGAGACTATCCACTATACTTAAGAATTCCAGTTACAATGAATGTCTTAATTCTCTGTTCCTTTCACTATTGCAATTACTAGGCAAGTACAATACAAATAGTGTCACTTACTGTGTTTACCTTCCTTCTAACTTGTCTTGCCTTTGTTGAATTGAAAGGGTGCCACTTAGAAGTTCACCGCAATGTTCTCTAACCTCTCTTGAAGAAAGCTAGAAATACGTTGAGTTCTTTCTGATGCTTCACCGAATTCCTTCTCTATATTGTTTCACATAACTCTTGCTTTTACCATCTCATGGTCTCACTCGTCTCCTTATCTCATGGCTCGCCTCACCTGTTTGTTTCTCTTTCTCTTACTGTACAGCCAAATTTCTCTCTCTTATCGTCCAGTCGTTCACTCTTCTTTGGTCATTCACCTCTATTCTGTCGTCCAACTGTCTCTGATTTTGGTCGTGTTTTCTTTTTCTTGCCGTCCCGTCGACTCCAATTTGGCTGCTCTTGGGTTTCCACTAGTTGTCTATTTTTGCTGTTCTGCTCACTTTTTTGGCTGTGTCCCCTTTCTCTCTCTCTCTCTCTCTCTCTCACTCTCTCAACAGTTGTTCTCCGTTCATCCTGGCTGTCTCCCCTTTCTCTCTCTCTCTCTCTCTCTCGACGGTTGTTCTTTGTTTAACTCGGCTGTCTCCTCTTTCTCTCTCCCTCGACCTTTGTTCTTCGTTTAACCCAACCGTCTCCCCTTTCTCTCTTTACCTCTTTGCCGTGTTGTCTCCTTGCCAACCACTGGTGTGCCGGTGGTGTGTCGTTCCTCGCGGGTTTCTCCCTCTTGTCATCATATGGTTTACTCCGATTTGCTCAATTTGCCAACCTCTCCTTTTTGCTGACGATGATTACTGTTCACTCAACGACTATTGTTCACTCGACAGATCCACTAATCAGCTACAATGTTAGGCAATTATATTGGCCTTTATATACTCTCTATAAAACCCTAATAAGGCAAATTTACTATTTTGCCCTTCCATGTGGATTTTATGTTTTCACCCTTCCATATGACTTTTACCTTCTTGTCATTTTATGTGGTTTTACTTTCTTGTAAACTTAAACCTAGTTGACAACAATTACAACTCATATAAGGCTGTGGGAACAACAATCTCCCCTTTTGTAATTGTTAGCAACACTTATAACAAAAGCCACTATGCAGCAATTTCAACTCCTCCTAAATATGCACTCCTCCTTTTTAACAGCTCCTCCTGCACTGTTACTACTCTCCCCCTTTACCAACCAATTACAAATTTGAAAAACTCACAAAGTAGAGATAGAAGATTCACCTGATTTTTAGGCTTGAGGATGCATTTGCATAGACAGACTCATTTTGTACTTTTCAAATAGTTCTATGGACAATGATTTAGTTAGATCTTGCATAGCCTCTTCAATAAAGTTAGGTTCAACTTGTGAGAGTAAAATAGTAGCTCCCATAATTCTTCTTCTTATTGTAAATCCTGCTGATGAGTTACCTATGATTTGATTTTTTTTATGAGTACTGGTCCACATTTTCTTTGGCTTTCTTTCTTGCACAGTCTTAGTTGCAAGAGGATCTCTTTCTTTATCAATCACATACAAATTTCTAACTATTCTCTTCCTATCTGTAACAGTATTGCCTTTTTTACTCTTTACCTGGCAACCTATTTTTATGAATATTACTTTATGGTCTTTATTGCATAGTTTGCTGACAGATACTAGATTGTATCTGAGTCCTTCAATGCGCAAAACATCTTTCAGCTTTTCTCTTCCAATGTTTACTAACCCTTGACCATTGATGTTGAGTGAATCATCATTGCCAAACTTAACTCTGCCTTTTCTTGACTTGTTTAGCTTTGACAATTTACTTTTGTCTCCCATCATGTGTGAAGTGCATCCACTGCTTATTCTTGCAATCAGCCTTTAGTGCAATTTCACCTATATTAGCCACCTCCCTTTTTGCTCTATATTCCTTCTTTTGAATTGGATGAAAGATAACTTTCTCCTTTTTCTTAGTTTTGATTGCATCGTTTGTTTTACCATACCATTGAATGCCTTTTCTTGCTTAGGGAGAAGTTTCATGCATCTTTTGGTATTATGCCCATCCTGCCTGCACCTTTCACGTTGAAACCATTGGTTTGAGCTTTTACCAACACTCTTTATCAATGTGTCCTTGCCTTTAATAGTATGTGCAAGAATTCACGATATGTATTCTCTTTTGAATTTTGTATTGTCTCCCCCTATGTGCAACATCGTATCTTCTTAAGTTGGAGACATATACTGACTGTCTCCACCAGCAATTACTCGCCTTATGACCCCAAACTCCACAATAAAGGCAATGACCTTGAAACTGCCCCTTCTTGGGTCTAATCACAACTTGTCTTCTTCTGTTCATCACTTGCTGTGTAGGCAAAGTAGCTGGCTTCTTTGCTTGTGTGACTTTCATTTTAGCCACATTCTTCTCCTTCTTTTATTCAGCCGTAGCCCTCTGCTGGCTAACTTTCTTTTCTTCCTTCTTGTTTGCCACCCTAGGTTGCCTCTTCAGATCTTGTTTTTACTTAATTATCTTCTTTTGAGTCACAACCCTCTCTTTCAACTTCTGTGGCACATTCTTATTTTCTTTAGCCAATGAAGCCTCAGATTGCTGTACTTTCTCTACATTTTTCTCTCCTTCTACAGAACTTGTTTTTCCTATCATTTCAAGCTTCTGCAAGTTCTCTTTACTACTTTTGAGTTGTTGTTAAAGTCTCAGTAACTCTTTCTCCATTTCTTCAATTTTTGAAGCCCTTAAGCCAAGCTCTACTATAAGGTCTTCACATATTTTGATCTGTTCCTCAAATCTTCTCTTCAAGTCAATATGCTCAGCCCTTATTTCATCCTTTTGACTTTTAGCTTCCTCAGACTTTGCTTCAACTTGTTTTATATGGGCCTTATATGGGCCTCCAACCTTATTATGGTTCTGCCCCTTCTAATTATCTCATTTGAAGCCGCTTCTAACTCAGCTTCAAGATCTGGTTCTTCTTCATCAACCTTCTCTTCCTCTTCAGAAGTTGAACTACCACCTTGAGCTGATGCCATAAAGGCATACTCATCAAATGAGTCTTCATCTTCCTCCTCATCAGCTTTTTTATTTGACTCACATAACTCTTGAATGAGCCTTTCTTTTTCTTTTGTGGGTTAATAGTCTTCTTGCTGGACTTCTTTGATTTAAATGATGGTCTTCTCCATTTTTAATTCAGCTCATCATCACCATCCTTATTTTCATCATCAAGTTTCACTTTGCATTGAGAAGCAAAGTGTCCAGTCTACCCACAATGATAACATCTCAAGGACAACTGTCCTTTTCCCTTCTTAGACCCCTTTTTAAACTTCCCTGTGAAGTATTCCAACAATTTACCTTCACTTTCTTTCTCCTCCTCATCACCATCCTCATTGGATGATTCTTCCTCTTCTTTTATCTTTAAGTGCTTCATAACTTTGAAATCTACCTCCTTTGATACCTTTGATGTTAAGGAGCTCTCAATTTACTTTATTCTCATCTTATATGCAATGAGATTGCATTTAAGATCATGCAGAGACATAAAATTGAGATCTCTACTCTTTTCTATGGCTGTCACCTTTGAGGTAAACTTCTTAGGTAGAATTCTTAAAATTTTCTTCATAATAGATGAGTCCTTCTTGTACTTCCCATGAATTTTAAGGTCGTTTATAGTATCAATAACCCTAGTAAAGAACTCTTGGATTGTTTAATTTTTTTGTATTCTGAGACATTCATATCTCTCCTTGAACACTTTATTCTGTCATTACCTTTATAGACCTTCTGCAATCTGTCCCATATCTCCTTAGTAGATTTCCAGTCTATAACTTTAGCATACTCAGCATCTGTCAATGCTAAAATGATGACATTTGAGACCTTCCCATTTATTTCAAACTACCTTAACTCCTCTAGGGTTGGGTATTTACTTTCTTCCGGAGCCATAAAACCCTCTTGTATAGATTTCAACACGTTCATGCCTATGGTTGCAAATACCACTTGCATTTTCGCTCTCCACATATGGTAGTTGGTTCCGTTGCAGATTGGAACCTTCTTGATGTAAGTGGTGTTAGTGGTGGTTCCAGCTTCCATTTCTTAGTATACTAAACAAGTTAAATTTCTATATCCCTTCAAACTAGTACACCAAACTGTTAAACTTTAAATTAGTGAACCTGTGCTTTGATACCAATTGAAGTTCCCAACTTCACCTTAGTATCTACTAGTTTGTGATACCGAAAAAAGGGGTGAATCAATATCACCACAATTCACAATTTGCAGGTAAGTGAACAACTTCAACCTCTTCTTAAAAGCGAACTCTTTCTTATACTCGATTAAGGTAGATCTATTGCTACTTACTGATCACAATAGTTTCCAAAGTCACCTTTCAGACACCTTACCTAATAAACAATTCGGATATTCTTGTTTAAGTCTTCGTTAAGTTATGGGTTGGTTGATACTTTAACTGTATTCACAACTCAATTCAAATCACAAAACGTAAAATAAATTAAGGACACATGAGATTTATGTGGTTCCGTCAACGTGATATATATCTACGGTGGTAAGGACTCTCCCTTACCAAGACTATCTATTATACTTGAGAATTCCAGTTACAATGGATGTCTTAATCCTCTACTCCTTTCACTATTGCAATTACTAAGTAAGTACACTACAAAATTGTCACTTACTATGTCTACCCTTCTTTTATCTTGTCTTACCTCTGTTGAATTGAAAGGTTGCTCCACTGCCACTTAGACTATCCCTTTTTCTAAAGTGTCACTTACGATCTCACTCATCTCCTTGTCTCATGGCTCACCTCACTTGTCTGTTTCTCTCTCTCTTACTGTCCAGTTGTTCACTCTTTTTCAGCCGTTCACCTATGTTCTGCCATCCAGCCATTTCTGATTTTGGTCGTGTTTCTTTTTCTTGCCTTTCCGTCGACTACGATTTGGCCGTTCTTAGGTTTTCGCCAGTTGTCTATTTTTGCCGTTTTGCTCACTTTTTCGATCATCTCCCCTTTCTCTCTCTCTCAATGGTTGTCCTTCGTTCAACCCAGCCATCTCCTATTTCTTTCTCTCTCGATGGTTGTTCTTTGTTCAGCTCGGTCGTCTCCTCTTTATCTCTCCTTCGACCTTTGTTCTTCGTTCAACCCGGCCATCTCCCCTTTCTCTCTTTACCTTTCTGCCGTGTTGTCTCCTTGCCGACCGCTAGTGTATCGGTGGTGTGCCGTTCCTCACGAGTTTCTCTTTCTTTTCATCACACAGTTTGCTTCGATTTACTCAATTTGTTGATCTCACCTCTTTTCCAACGATGACTACTGTTCACTTGATGACTCTACTATGTGGCTACAGTATTAGGTAATTATATTGGCCTTTATATACTCTCCATAAAACCCTAATAGGACAAATTTACTATTTTACCATTTCATGTAAATTTTACGTTTTTGCCCTCCATGTGACTTTTACCATCTTTCACTTCCACATGACTTTAATTTCTTGTACACTTAAACCTAATTGATAACAATTACAACTCATACAAGACTGTGAGAACAAGATCCTAAGTCATGTTGTGTTAGCCCATCGCAATGAACCTTGTTTTCCTTTTTTTTTCTTTTATTTAAAAATTATCTTATAGGTTGTATAATTTTTATAACCAATCAAAAAGTAAACATCATTCTTCACGTTAATACAATTCATAATTCATTTAGTCTATTTGTTTAACTATAAAACTATATTGTATGTGAGACTAAACATAATTTTTTTTTTATATAAACATCATAAAAACCAAATGATCATAAATGGGAAACCAATAATTTCCAATTTCCATTGCCACAAAGTTAAATAAAGAGTCTATAATTTCTTAAACTCATAATTGCATAAGGTCTTTTTTTTTATTAAATAATCAATAATAAAGTGTCCATTATTTATCCTACATAAAAAAATATTTAAGTTTCAAAATTACAAGTTTTGATACCACTTGTTAAATTTTTTAATAAATATTAATTTTTTGAATCTTAAAATTAAGTATATATTCATATAAATAATAAATTTCAATTTGTAAAAACTAAAATTATTGATGTGACTGGAAAGTTTACCTTAATCTATTAATTAATTTCTATCTTGTTACCCTTACTATAATTACAAATTTTCAAATAAAATTTTTGTATTTATCAAGAAACAAAAAAATCAGTTTTATATATAACCAATGTCCATTAATTCTCAAAAAAAAAAAAACTTGAGATTGTAATTATTAATAAAATAGTAATATATAAGATTAATTTTATTAATTAAATTACTTTATAATTAAAATTTTAATAAAAATATTATTTATAAATATTTAAACATTATTATTTAAAAAAATTTAACACTCAATGGGATCTCATGCATGGATCTAGGGATTCCCACATGACTTTGTCGTTTTGCTCGTCTCAATATCTCATATTGGAGCGAAAATGACATAAAATGAGTTTTGATAAAGATTCATGAATAAAATATTTAGACACTTAAATACATAAAAAAAAAATGATATATATAATGAAATTGATGTGTAGGTTGCACAATTCGATTTTATTTGAATAATTTTTTATAGATATACGGTGAAAATGCTAAACTAGGAGTATTAAAATGCTTGAGGGAGGGAGTGCTAAGAACCAGACTGGCTGGTCATCTAGCGGTTTCCGGCGGAATGGGTCAATGAAAGAGCAGGCTCTGAGGCTGCTAGCGACCAGTTGAATACTTACATAAAAATAAGTAGAAAATTCATGGTTTGCCATCATTGCTCTGTAGATGGAAAGGTATGGCCAAGTCCCTGGTCACCATATCGGTACTTTCTGTATAAATAACTGCAACTGGGAGGTCAAATTAACGACGGACGATCCCAGAGAATTATTAAGGTCATGATAACTATACTGTCTAGGACCAAGAATTTTGATTCCAATTCACCACCATTTTGGCTCGGGGTTTTGAGCATCGCATTGTTGGGTTCTTTCGCACATTTCTTCTAGTTTCGGTCAGTGACAGAAAAATGAGCCGCATATATAAACAGACGTGATAAACCTCGAGGATGCAATACTTTTCGAAACATGACGTATGCTGAGACGAGGCTCTCTTTCAAGATTTATAAGTGATTGAACCGCCTGGCCAATGACATTTGGGTGACACCATACATATACAGTCCAGGAATTTTACGCAACTTTCATGTTTTCAACCACACGCATCAATCATCATCTAACATTTCAATTTGATTTGGTCATTCGAATCAAGCAGACACGCGTCCTTGCCAATTATTTATTTGCGCGATACAGCCTGCGTGGGTCCGGCATCTCCAAGGCCGGCCTTTTCCATTTGTTGCTTGTGTTATATATTACAGCAAATTAATGGTTAGCCATTTGCAAAAGTTAATCAGCATTCCCAAACACCAAATAGCGCAAGACACAGCATGAAGCCCAAGCGTCCAAAGCTCCAGCTACCTCGCCTCCTAACGTCTCTTCAACTCTGTCGATCTAGAAAACTTCAGACTTCGGTAATAAACCCATCCAGCCAACCTGCCGGGGCCCGCCGTCTTCTTGCAGGCCTGAAGAAGAACTTGACGTCAGTCAATACCTCCCGGCCCCGCCCCCATCAACCCCACATCAGCTGTCTCGTTTCATGCGCCAGCAATCTGATTTCAGCATCGACAAGTCGCTGGAACTTACAAGAAAAGATGAAGCGAACTTGTCGCTCAATTACGGCGATATTTCACCTGTTATACTAACTCCAAACAACAATTTCATAAAAAGAGAGAGTAAAATGCACGGAAGGGGGAGTTATATATCGACTAATAGTGGCAGTTTTAGCGAGGAAACAGAACAAGTTGAAGAAAATGTTGAAGAAGAGCCAGGAGCCTTGCTCTTTTCTTCTAAAAGCTTCTCCTACGATTCATCCCACGAGTTCACTCATTCTGTTGAGAGCACAACGGAGAATTCAGATTATAAGGAATCCAACCCAAAAGACAAAAAAGCAATTAATGTTAAGGCAATCTTTAAAATTAAGCGACAGTTTTCGAGCAACTGGAATAACAGTAATGGCGGATCACCAAGGACGCCAAAAACAAAGAATTTGTTATCTCCGGCGAAGATTCTTTCTCCGGGGACAGCGTGGTCATCCATATGTGACGGCAAGATGAGGGAGAGTGTCCCGGTGGTGAAGAAATCGCAGAACCCTTATGAAGACTTCAAGAGGTCCATGTTGGAAATGATACTAGAGAAACAGATGTTTGAGGACAAGGATCTAGAGAAACTTTTGCTGTGTTTTCTGTCTTTGAATGCTAGGGAATATCATGGGGTCATTGTGGAGGCGTTCTCAGGGATATGGAAGATTTCCAGGATTCTCCCGTAAAGAAACCAGCTCCTTTAACTTTAAGAGACTTTAAAGCTTGGAGTTGGTGATTATCTTGACAGAGTTTGAGGATAATAAAAGAGATGGAGGACAAGAAAGAGTTGATAAGATGTTTGTGTACTTTTTAACGTTTTAAAATTCTTCCATTTTATATGGTAAGAGGTTTATTTTTCTTTTCTTTTTGGTACCACTATGTTTCTAAGATTATTGCAGCTAGGTGTGGAGTGGAGCTTCGCTTTGCAAAATCAGGCTTCTTTTAACATTCAACTCCCCACATGTTCAACCAATTTGTAGAAGCATGACACCTGGAATTTAAATGCCATAAAAATTACTTTTATTTGACAAACAATAGGTAAATCTTTCGCCCTGAACTCTATCAGCAAAGAAGCATTAGTTCCTGTTTTGGACTTGCGCCCAAATCCGGGAGTGATAAAGGTGAAGCGTGCCATGATTTTACGAAGAGGGTTGCAGTCCCTTGCCATGATAGACAGGCATTCCTAGTACTGTCTTCAATCCTTGTCGCTTTCTGAATTGCAATTTTGACCAGCATATTAATATTATGCTTATCCAATTCAAATATGTGTGACTGATTATGTGACATAAAAACCATTCAGAAATATGAATATCTATTTACAAATGATACAAGGAAACACGATTTGCGATCAGTTAGTACATAACTTATACCTATATCACTCAGATTTCTAAGGCACCGAAAGCAGAAGCATATGGAGTAGTGCTAGGAATAATGTTAGAAAGAAGGATTTGACACTAAATGATGAGAATTTGATGTGTCACTGTAAGTTAGTTTATGCTTCTTTGCCTAGTTATGGAAGTGTATTATCTTCAAATTGGGAATTGCAAATTATTTTGGGTTGGATAGGACTTCCCGTTATAGGCTAACCCATTCTATTAAAAAAAAGTTGGAAAGAGTTAAGACTCTCTCTCTACTATAGATACATGCTATAAAAAATGTGTTGATAAATATGATGTTTGAAAATTTAAAAATAAAATAGTTTAATGCTTTTAAAAAGTTAAAAAACTAATAGAAGAAAAAAAAAACATTTCTCACACTCTAAAATGGGAGAAAATAAAAAAAATCTGCATTAATTCTCATTGGTAAGAAATTCATGGGCTAGCAATAAGGTGATACTTAATATAATGATATCACCTTAATTGCGAGAAAAGATTGATTTACTAGTGATAAGTTTACTAATAATATTTAAAGGTCTATAAGTATAATTATGATTTAAACTTTTTTATTCTAATATTGGTAACAAAGTCATTGTAAATTAATCTTAACATGAAAATAACAAAAAAATTTGTTGTTTAATATATATATATGCATGCAATTTTTATGCATATTTGGGCTAATATGTTTAGAAATTTGTTTTTCTCACATGTGTTATTATATTTTTATGATATTTTGCATGTGATGATATACTAATTGTGCAACATGCTCTTAAAATTTCTTACTATACATTATTTTTTTAGAATTAATATAGAAAATGACAATTTCATGCACAAAATTTATATGTATAAAAAGTACTCATTGTGGTTTTTGTAATCATCTATTATTTGTCAATTTTGTATGTGCTAATTGAGAAAATTTGAATTTCTAAGTTATAAATTGAATCTGACATTGAGAAAAATATAAAATATTTCTCCAAATGATTTTTAGCCTCATGAGTTTGAATGTTTTTTCAAACACACACTTTCATATGTTTTTCTCAAAAATCAACCACATTAATGAATAAAGAAAGTTAAACTATGGTATATGTCAAAATTTCACATACACCAAAGGTTTGGATAATTGTGAGTTTATTGTACTTTCTAATTAGGTAAGTGAAATAAGGTGTCTATTTGGTTAATTTGAAGTAGGAAGACCACCATTACATATAATCACCATTAAAAGGATGCCATGTGGCAAATTTACCAAAGTAAAAAAAGGTCTTGACTTTATATTTTACTGACCAATTAGAAAATGCTACATCTCTTGTACTAATCAATTAGAATCTACAATTTAATATTTTTTTATTATTCTAAAAATAAATTATTTTTTAAAAAAATTATAATAATCAATAAAATATCAAAAAATATGAAATTTGTACCAAAAGATTTTTAATTTTGTGTTTTACAAGATTAGTTATTATATTTCAAAATTAGTAGATTATAAAAGTGATTTTTTTAATATTAGTATTTTTTAGTATCCTTTTATTTTTATTTAAGGAATAAATGCGACTTATATGCTGTGAACTCCAACTAAAAGGATCATTAAAATGCACCTTAGAAGAATGCATTTTGAACTCCTTGAACAGTTAAGAAATCTTTATAGCCAACAATTTTTTTATTTTTTTTTTGCACTTTTAAAGAATGCAAAATGGAAAATGATAAAGGAGCTTATGGAATATATCAAACATATAAGATTCTTAATTGATTATTTGGAAACCTTAGTGACTAAAAGGCTAAAAAAAGAGGTAACAACTAATATTATGCTTAAGTTGTTGATGGAATTTTAGAGGATTGAAGTATATTGTGAGTTGGAAAACACTAAGTGCATTATTAAGTGGTATGATGACTTAGAAGATGCCTTAAAGAAAGCATAGAAGTGTCATATTAAGTATGCTACAAGGCTTTATTGTGTTGTTAATGAGTTCTAATCTTTGAGCTTTGGCAAAATAAAGATTGGTTCATGGCTTTTGAGAGCTAGGCTTAGGGTTATCCAAGATACTGAATAAGATGAGATTTCATAAGCTAGCAATTCTCTACTTTAAGCATATTACCTCTTTTAAACCATATGTAAATAAATAAATAAAAGGTTTAAGTCTTAGTTATAATAGATGATATTATTGTAGTGTAATTTCATGTTTGATGTTATAAATATTTTTTTATATGTTTGATGTCATGTATGTAAAACTTTATTATAAATGTTTATTAGGTTGCTATATATAGTCAATTATGACCTTTAATACTTAACACATATACTTTGCATACATGACAAACTAACTAAAGAGTGAAAGTAGTTAGCTTGGTAAGATTCACCTAAAAATTTAAATTTTGTATAAATTAAAATAAATTAAAATAATTTATTATTAGTATAAAAGAAGATGATTGGGATCATTATGAACTTAAAATTCTTGAGCTAATTTTGAGTCATTATTAACCTATTTCAATATTGGTGTAAAATGAATAATTAAAGTGCTAGTACTAATCATTGATAAATGTTTCAAGGGTTATTATTAACTATGATTACAAAGAATATTATTAATGACCTTAACAAAGAGAATAAGTTAAATAGTGAAAACTATGACATCTGACATCATAAGGTTTGGTATATCGTCAAAGAGCATGAAGTGCTAGAAGTTATCCACCATGTCATGGTGGATCCTGGGGAGGGTTCCTTAACTTAACAAAGGCAAGACCTAGAGGCCTTTAAGGTTTGGAAAAGAAAGAATACTATGCTTGTGTAGCTTTGCTTAAAAATATGAAAGACGATCTTATACGTGAGTTTGAGGGGCATAAAATTCCTTAAGTAATATAGTTGGCTTTGAAAAACAAGTTTAGAGGTACTTCAACCACTAAGTTGAAAGAGCTAATAGTCAATTTTGACATTTATATGAAGTAGTCATATCATAATATGAGGTAACACTTGAGGGTTATGTCTAATAGTATCAAAGAGCTTAAGGTAGTTGGTCATATTTTCATGTATAAGCAACAAGTCTAGGTTGTCATTTATTCCATTCCTTTAAATTAGGAGTGATAAGGACCTTTTTAGGTCTTACATTGAGTGGGGGAAAGATGAATCAGTGTGAGATTTTTTTTTTTTTTTTACAAATCTATCCAAATTAAATTTCTGTAACTTGTCAAAATGTATGATCCAAATTTATCTTGCTTCTTTATGTAAAAACAACTGTATAGATATCAAGCAAGCACAAAGACTTGAGAACATAAAAATTTTTTACGTGATTTACCCACAATATGTGAGCTATATCCACAATGTGATAGGATCTGTCCTAGATCACATAATCTAATATTGCAATCAAGAGATATAGTTGATATAATGGAAGGATTTCTCCTTAACCACTATGGAATGATCACTCCTTAACCACCTATATAAAAGGATTATCATAAAAACTCCTTTGAGAAAGATCTTTCCACGTGCACAAGCTACTATTATAGAAAACTGATCTTCTCCTTTTGCACTGTCAATCTTTGCTCAAGCTCTATTGGTCTCTTCACTACAGGTTTTATAGCTTTCTTTTTGTTGTGCTCCTTGCTTTCTCTCTGTCATGTTTATAACTTTTTCTTTGCCTTTGCTAGTTTTAACTCTCTACCTCTACTAGGTTTCCTTTTGCCTCTATTAGGTTTCTATTTTCCTTTGTCGGGTTTCTCTTTTGCCTTTACTAGGTTTTTTTCTCCCTTTATCAAATTTCTCTCCTACCTCTGCTAGTTTTATCTCTTACCTTTACAGGGTTTCTCTCTTGCCTTTGCTCTTGCTTATATCGAGCTTCTCTTCTCGTCAGGTTTTCAACTTTTTGTCAATTCTCCCTCTTTTTTACCTCATTGGTCTCTCCTTCCTTTTTGTTATAGTTTCTCTTTTCTTTTTGTCACTACCTTTTTCTTCCTTTTCTACCACTGCCTTTTTCTTTCTTTTCTGTCTCTGCCTCTTTCTTCCTTTTTTGTTGCTACCTTTCATTGTTCTTTTTATCGTTCTCATAGCTTTTTTACTACCATTCACTCTTTTACTCTTTACCTTTACTGGTTTTCTTTTGCGCTTTTTTGGTCATTTTTCTTCTGCTTTTTCGTGGCAGTTTTTCTCTGGCTCTCCTGGCTGTTTTTCTTCTACTCTTTCTTGGCTGTTTTTCTCCTACTCCCTTTTGGTTGTTCTTTGTAGCTCTCTTTTGGTCATTTTTTGTATCTCTCTCTTTCATTTTTTGCAACTCTCTTTTGTGTTTCTGCCATTCACCCTATCTTTCCTTGGATGCACTTTCTTTTTTATTGCTAGAGGCCTTTTCTTTTTTGTTGCTGAAGGTTTTTTTTTTGTTTTGTAGTTGGATGCTCTTTCTATTTTTACTCATAATTCTTTTGGTAGTTACATGAGTGTTTATATGCCTTGAGTTTAGGGTTACCCTATCGTCAACGGTCAGCAATGATTCTTTGAATTTAAGGTTGCCTTACCTGATGAGAACCATAGAGATGATGGGTGGAAGACTACAATGGATGCAAGAGGTCCATTGCACATTCTAAAAGGTCTAATAACACGAGCTAGCCAAAAAGATTAAAGAAGCATTGAATGGGCTGATTCAAGACATTCAAGCCAACCAACCTTCAAATGATGTGAATTCAAGTTTAACAAAGAGCCTAGGCATAATTAATAATTAGAATACTTAATAGGTTAGATTAAGTAATAGCATTCCCTCCTAAATAGGAGTTTATTGTCTATGTTGGAATTTTTCCATATTTAGGAATTCCTCCAAAATAACGATATGTCCTAAGTAAGAATTTTTGTCTCTTTAAGATTGCTATCTTAGTCTATAAATAGGCACCCCTTGTGAGTTCTAGAAAATCAGACAACTTTGAGTGAAATAGAAAACAAGGGTTTTTTTTTTTTCTCTTGGTTCTTTTAAGGACTAAAGAACTTATCAAAAGGTACTTCTTCTTATGACATTCCAATCAACTTATCACTTCCAATTCCTTTCTTTTTTGGAGTGTGATGTCTATATCCTTCTTAAATAGCCTAGGTTCATGTTCCTTCAAAGGGTGGGTCTAGGGTTTGTGATATTAAATTTTGGTTTAGCTTTCTTAGTAGTTCTTTGATTCCTTGTGTGTGTTGGCTCCCTAAGCCACGTCTTTTTGGGGTTTTCCACATCAGTTGGTATCAGAGCCTAGTTCTAAATCAGGTTGAATCCACTCACTCTTCAATTTTCTACCTTGTAATTTATTTATTTCTATTTAGTTTCTCTATTATGTGCATTACCATTCAAAAGCACAAATCTGTTTGTTTGCAATCCTTCTCTCTTTGCTTGTTTGTTTAAGCTCATAAACTTGCTAATTTCAATTCTGATTGTTGTATTTAAGTATTTTACTATTGTTTTTATGTTGAAAAAAAAAAGAAAAATAAAGAAAAAAGAATAAAAGAAAGAAAACACTAAATTCAAGTTATTGATAAGGTTAACAGTCTGGTCATATTGGCCATAATAATAATAAAGTTTTCTTGCTTAACTCCAACTCACGTGTGTCACTTAAAAAATGGTGTCACACTCCCTCTTATTTACATTCTTTATGACGTTTTCTTTATATGAACTTTCACTCTTACCTTTTACCACTCGGATATTCCCTTTCAGCTCTATAAAGAACTAAATGACATAAATCAAAGGTATTGATTTTGAACAGAATAAGATAAATGGTGTAGAATTAAACAAATTGGACAACAAGGAATCAAAAACGAAAAAGGATGTCAAGACAAACAGATTTAATGAACTAAACTCACAAAATCAGGATAGGGATAGTATAACCTAGAGGACAAACTTGGGTAACAAAATAGGAAAATAGATGGTAAAATTAGAGTTGAGCAAGAAAACTTTATTATTATTGTGGCCAATATGACCAGACTATTAACCTTATCAATAACTTGAATTTGACATTTTCTTTCTTTTTTTTCTTTTTCTTTTTTTTTCAACACAAAAATAATAGTAGAATACTTAAGAAAATAGATGGTATAGTTAGAGTTAAGCAAGAAAACTTTATTATTATTATGGCCAATATGACCAGACTGTTAACCTTATCAATAACTTGAATTTGGTGTTTTCTTTCTTTTTCTTTTTTTTGTCTTTTTTTTTTTCAACACAAAAACAACAGTAAAATACTTAGATACAACAATTAGAATTGAAATTAGCACATTTATGAGCTTAAACAAACAAGCAAAGAGAGAAGGATTGCAAACAAACAGATTTGTGCATTTGAATGGTAATGCACATAATAGACAAATTAAATAAAAATAAATAAATCATAAGAAAATTGATGAGTGAGTGGATTTAACCTGATTTAGAAATAGGCTCGGATACCAACTGATGCGGAAAGCCCTAAAAAGACATGGCTTAGGGACTCGACGCACACTAGGAATCAAAGAACAATAAGAAAGCTAAACCAGAGTTTAATATCACAAACCCTAGACCCACCCTTTGAAGGAATATGAACCTAGGGTATTTAAGAAGGATATGGACATTAAACTCCCAAAAAGAAAGGAATTGGAAGTGATAAGTTGATTGGAATGCCATAAGAAGAAGTACCTCTTGATAAGTTCTTTAGTCCTTAAAAGAACTGAGAGAAAAAAATCTATGCTTTTTATTTCACTTAAAGTTGTATAATATTCCAGAGCTTACAAGGGGTGCCTATTTATAGGCTAAGATAGCAATCCTAAAAAGGCACAAATTCCTACTTAGGACAAATTCTTATTTTGGAGGAATTCCTAAATATGGATAAATTCCAACATAGACAATAAACTCCTATTTAGGAGGGAATGCTATTACTTAGCCTAATCTATTAAGTATTCTAATTATATTAATTAGGCCTAGACTCTTTGTCAAACTTGCATCACACCATTTGAATCTTGGTTGGCTTGAATGTCCTAAATCAGCCCATTTAGTACTTCTTTAATCTTTTTGGCTTTAGCTCGTGTTATTGGGCCTTTTGGAATGTGCAATGGATCTTTTACATCCATTAAAGCTCTAGCTCATCATATTAGACCTTTTGGAATGTACAATGGACCTCTTGCATCCATTGAAGCCTTCTACCCATCATCTCTATGGTTCTCATCACTACCATTATCAATCAACATCAATTCATTGAATTTAGGGTCAGTGGTCAACATTGACTAATGATCTCTCTGTGTCTCAAGATCCTTTTCCTTGTTTATAATGCTTTTGAGAATATCCTTAATGGATATAAATTGCATCTGCGGGTAGGCCACAACCTAGATTGCCATGTCATCAACTAATTCCTTGAACTTTTCATTCTTGCTAACAAAATCAGTCCCACAATTGACCTTTATCAGCACTCCAATGCAAGATTTATGTATATAGGAACCAAGAGACCTGGCACTTTAATGACAAAATCAGTCCCACATTTGACCTTTAGTTACAAGTCGACTAGATTTCTTGTTGGCAGTCAAAAAACCCTTCTTTTTGAGATATTCGTATGCCTTCTCAAGATTCCCACTAGTTTCTAACAAAGCTTTTTTGCAATCCATCATTCCAACTCCTGTTTCTTCCTATAGTTGTTAAATAAATGCAGTAGTAATTGTTACTGTTTGTGGCTTATGAACAATTTTCTTAGCTTTTGCCTTAACAGGTTGCTTATTGGCTAGTGCTACCAACACTTTGTAAATGCAGCAAACACATCTTAAAGACACTTATAACATTAAATTAACAATGACACATATGAGATGTTATTGATAACAAATTCAACATTAGCCATTAAAGATGGACTTAAAAATCTCCCCTTTTGGATTTGTTGGCAATATGTTAAATCTATAAGTCCTTGCTTAAGCACAAGCAGTAGTGTTAACAAAAATAAATAGGTCCACTTTTGACATTCACAACTCCCTTTGAACTAGACGTCTCTTTTTTTACATTTGGCCATAATATCAATTGGAAATAACCTCAACTTTTTAACTTCCCCTTTTTTCTGCTTCTCCGCCTTGACAATTATTGTCAACAAAAGGAATAGCTCTAGTTTTCACATTCATAGCTCCCCTTGAAGTATACATCTCTCTTTTTACATATGGGCATGATACCAATTAAAAGCGGCCTTAATTTTTTAATTCCCCTTTTTTTTGCTTCTCCCCTTGATAATTTCTCTCCCTTTATTTAATTTTCCCCTTTAGATTTTTCAAGCTACTCCCCCATTTGATCAGTATTTACTACTTTTGAATTTATGTAAAATATCTCCCTCCTTGATAATAAATCCAAAGAATAATAGAAGAGGGAAGAGGATGGGAGGTTAAAGGCATACCTCAGCGTTTAAGGGGTGGCTGAACATATAAATTTAGCTTCAACTTCTGGAACATTTCTCTTGGCAAAGGTTTGGTGAATATATCTAAATAAATGAGCTCTAATAGAATTTTTGTTTAAATCTTCACATTTTTTATGGACAGCAGCATTCACCATCTTCCCTTTTTGACAAGTGTTGCAAATGGTATTTCTTTCACTTTTTAGCTTAAGGGTACATCTTTCATAACTTCATTTTTAGACAATTTGTTCAACTTTTTTTGTCCAAGGTATCCCAATCTCTTATGCCACAACAAATTCTCATCTTTAGTACTTATATAACATGTGTTTTTGTTATAGGAAACTTGATATAAGTTCTGATTTATTCTGTCTCCCTTTGTAAGAATAACATTATCACTTAATCTTTTTACCATGCAACCACTCTCGCTGAAAGTAACTTCATGCCCATTATCACAAAGTTGGCTACCACAGATTAGATTATGTTTAGCCTTTTAATATAAAGCACTTCCTCTGATCTTATCTTTTTTGCACTAATTTCAGTAGCACAAACACCTTCGATCTTTAGATCACCATTTTTCTATTTCCTTTAACACCTTGGAGTCTTTTGTCATATGTGAAAAGTAGTCACTATCAAGGATCTATGACTTTTGTTTCTTGGAAGTTTTTAAGGCAACTTCTACAACCATTGCTATTTCCCTTCCTCTTCTTTTTCTTTGGCCAAACATAAGAGCATATGTAAGTGTTCTCCTTTACATTCTTTTACCAGACAGTAATGTTAAGTATTGCTCAACAATATGTCCAACCTTATCACATCTTTCACAAATTTCTTCCAACATATCAAATCTATTTATTAGTGGAATATGACTTCTTTTCACTTGAAGTTGTCTCATTTCTTAATAAAGTCTCCCCTCATACTCTTGCCTCACATTCCTCTTTATTATAGGCCCATTATTCTAGCACACACTAACCTTATGCCTATACTTACTTCAGTACCAACAAAATCCTTCAAATTTGAATGTTCTTCTATCAACAAATTTGTCTCCTATCTTTAGCACCTATTTGGTGATAATCAACATTAGGATTATTTCTTACACCATTAGTTACCTGATTTTTAGGTATGGTGTTATTCCCACAACCTTATATGGGTTGTAATTGTTGTCAACTAGATTTAAGTGTGCAAGCAAAAGTGGCTCATATCTCAGGAATTATAGGATAAGACTAGTACGTCAAATAATCTTGTAAAGTGATCTTCTTGGAGTGAACTTGTAGAGGGAGTTTAGCATTGCTTAAGTCTTAGTGTGACATAGCATTGCTTGAGAAAAATAAATTAAGAAGGAGGATAAACTAAGACTTATCTCTTTTGAGGAGCCATCATAAGATAGAGCAGACTAGACCTAAAAACGTGAGACTTGAAGAAGGGGAGACATGAGAGCAAACCACCTAGAAACGTGAGAGTAGATCAAGAGCAGACTTGGAAACGTGAGAGTAGATCAAAGCCACCCGAAAAATAAGGAGAGAAGACCAAAAACATTCGACAGTGTGAGCAAACTGGAAACATGCGACAGTGTGAGTAGACTAGGAATGTTCAACGGTCAAAGTAGACCAAAACGTGTGACAGTGAAAGCAAACCAAAAACATGCGATGGTGAGAGCAAACCAGAAATGTGTGATGGTGAAAAACACAACAGAACGGTGAGACCAGATCAGAATTGGTGAGACCCAAAAAGAGGGAAATATGTGACACCAGAACACACCGGAAGACTAGAAACGGGTGAGACCAAAAAAAGGTGAAACATGTGAGACCAACGTAGCAGGAAATGGGTGAGACCAGACCAGACCTGGAACTGGTGAGATCAAACTAGAATTAGTGAGACTAGAAAAGAGGGAAACAGGTGTCACCAAAACACACCAAAAGACCAAAACGGGTAAGACTAAAAAAGGGTGAAATGCGTGAGACCAACGTAGCTTGAAACGGGTGAGACTAGACCAGACCTGGAATGGGTGAGGCCAGACTAGACCTGAAGCAAGTGAAACGTAAGACCAGTGAAACGTCAAACTAGGTGAGACATGAGATCTAGTGTGACCAGAACCAGAGAAGATGTGAGACTTGCAGAGGGTGAGACGTGAGAACAAACTAGGTGAGACCAGACCAGAACAGTGAAACAGTAAGACTAAAAGACGAGTGAGACAGTAAGATGATAAGACCAGGAGTTGGGTGAGATAACCTAGAGAAGAAATTTGATGAAGCATTTGAGAGAACTCAATGTATTTTCAGATTTCTTTAAGAGAGATTAGAAGGTGTTTTGGTGATCTTCCAAGCAGTAGTGAAGCAGCCTATTCAAATCAAATAGAGGTAACACAAGTTAGAAGAAGGGTAGACACAGTAAATGACACTCTTTTTATTGTGATTACTTTGTATTTGCAATAGTGAAAGGAGTAGAAGATTAAGACATCCATTATAATCATAGGGGATACTATACTGGTGTTCTCAAGTATAGTGGATTGTCTCGATAGAGGAAGAATCCCTACCACCATGGAGTACGTTACATTAATAGAACCACATAAATCTCCCATGTTCATGCTTTGAATTTACATTCTATGTTTTAAATTGAGTTATGAACACAACTAAAGAATCATCAAACCTATAACCTAAAAGAAGACCTAGTTAAGAACAAATGATTTGGCTAATAGGCAAGGTGTTTAAAAGGTAATTTTGGGGACTATTGTGATTAGTAAGTAACAATAGATATACCTTAGTTGAATTTGGGAAAGAGTTCATTTTTGGCTTAAATTATCAGAGTTTTTTTTAAGGGGTATGATACTGATTCACCCCCTCTCTCAGTATCACAGATTAGTAGATCCTAGGGTGAAGTTAGAAACTTTATGTGGCAACCTTCTTTATATTTTTGACAACCTATCTCCTTTGGATAAGATTTTTCTTTACATCTTTCTTAACTCATTTTTTCTTGGGTTGGTTTCTTTTCACCATAACATCATTATGTTTACTTTCAAGTACAAACAAAATTTTCTTCTTTTTTACCCTCTCATTTGTCTTTTTAATAAAACCAAGTCTTTTCTTTTCTATGGAATGAGATCTTTGTTTACTTTAACATTCATCCAACTTTTTGGTAGCATCCTTTTTAATATCCTTTCACTTCTACGGCCTATATAAAGCTCTCTTAATACTTCAATTTAGATTCAGCCTTGTGGATTGGCTTGTAAATTCAACACTTCTTGCTCTTATATAATCACCTTAGCGTTAAGATCTTTATGTATTTTGCCTTACTCTGCCTTAAGTACATTAAGCTCTTTAGTTCTTTTTAAGTACTCATTCTCTTTTGCTTTAAACTCCTTTTCTTTCACTTAGAGATCAAATTTATCAACATCAAAATTTTTATTCAGCTTCTTGATCTTCTTTACCTCTTTTTCTAGCTTTCTATTTTTGTGCAAACAAACTCTCAATTCATTCTAAAGTTGCTGCACCACTCTTTCTCTTCCTCTTCAACTAATTTCGTATCACTTGAGGATTTTTCTTTTCATCATTTACCTATGTAACCAATATATTTTTTACAGCATTATCATCTAAATCATCATCAATTTCTTTTTTAAAATTTTCTTCACCCAACTTGCGCAAAAAATTTCTTTTTTTGAATTTGAAGAATTTTTTTTCCCTTTGACACTTGAATTCCCAGTTTTAGAATAGTTGGATTTCTTTGTTCTTTTCCTTGGGGTAGGTATATCATCATTATCACTGTTTGCTATTTATTTCTTTGGGTAGCCCACTGCAAAGTGCTTAATGTCTCCACAACTAAAACACTTTAAGGGTAAATTTTCCTTTATACTTTCCTTTTCCTTTGCTCATATTTTTAGTGATATATATCATGACTTTATCAAATTTGGTATCACCAACTTCTACTTTAGAGCTATCAGTGGTTCTTTTTTCTCTTTTTTATTTTTAATTTCTTTATAGCCTTAAATGTTAACTCTTTCTCTGCTTTATGCTTTTTTTTCTTTCTTTATTAGGGCTATTCTCATTTCATAAGCCACCAATATGCTATGTAAATCATTTAAGGGCAGCTTATCCAAATCTCTATCTTTTATAGAGGTAACTTTAACATTAAAATTTTTTCATAAGGTTCTAAACATCTTCTTTACCACAGTAGCATTGTTGATCTCCTTTCCATAGTCTTTAATGGAGCATACAATTTCATTTTCTTTTGTAAAGAAAGCATCCACATATTCATCATTCAACATCATTATATCTTCAAATTTGCTCTTTCAGATTTGTAACTTGGCTTCCTTCACAACTTTGTCTCCTTTATAAATATTCTTTAATTTGTCCCAAATTTGTTTTACTGTGTTGTACCCCATCACTTTTGTGAATTCTTTGTTTGATAAGGCGGCATATATGACATTTTTGACCTTTTCATCATACTCTAAATTTTTCTTATTAGTAAGTGTCATAGCAGCACCTTCAACAGCAAGAGTGAAGTCACTAACAATAGATTCAAATACATCCAGACCAAGTGACAGTAGATATAGGAGTATTCTATTCTTCCATAATTGATAATTTTGTCCATAAAACATAGGAATACCTTTGCTATTAACATTATTTATGCTTTCCATGATATTAACCAATAGTCGATGTAACAATTCTCAACAGCAACAAAAAACATTTCAGATCAAAGTAGGCAAAATGAATCAATAAAGGAACCACACTTTGATACCAATTGATAAGGACCTTCTTAGGTATCACACTAATATATGGAAAGGGTGAATTAGTGTAAGATTCTTACTTTTTACAAATCTGTCCAAATTAAACCTCTGTGACCTATTAAAGTCTATGATCCATTTTTATCTTACTTTTTTATGTGAAAATGGCTGTATGGATATCAAACAAGCACAAGCACCTAAGAACATACAGAATTTTTACGTGATTCACCCACAATGTGTGAGCTATATCCAGGATATTATAGGATCTCTTTTAAATCACACGATCCACTCTTGCAATCAAGGGATACAGTTAATGTAATGAAAGGATCTCTCTTTAACCACTATAGAAGGATCACTTCTTAATCACTTACAATGATCTCCTAATCACCCCAAGGGTTTCCTATCTTTTTTCAAAGAAGTTCATAAAATGATTATAAAAAAAACTCCTTTAAGAAAGTTCTCTCCATATGCAAAGGCTACTGTTGTAGAAAATTGATCTTCTCCTTCCCTACTGCTAGTCTCTACTTAAGCTCTACCAGTCTCTCCTTCTTTACTGTCAGTTTCATAACTTTCTCTCTGTCATATTCTTTACTCCCTCTCTACCATGTTTCAAAACTTTCTCTGTGCCTTTACTGGTCTCAACTCTTTATAAGTTCTAAACTCTCAACTACTTACACTTTCTGTTGGTATTGAACTCTCAGACTCTGTCGATCTCAACTCTCTGCCTCTATTAGGTTTCTCTCTACCTCTACCAAGTTTCTTTCCTACCTTTACTGGGTTTGTCTCTTACCTCCATAGGGTCTCTTCTGCCTTTATCAGTTTTCTCTCCTACCTCTATTAGGTTTCTCTCCTTTGTAGGTTCTCAAATCTCTATTGGTTCTCTCTTTTTTCTACCTTTACTAGTCTCTCTTTCCTTTCTATTGTAGTCACTTTTTTCTTTCTACTACTACCACTTTCTTCCTTTTCTATTGCTGTCTCTTTGTTTCTCTTCTACAGTTGCCTTTTTCTTCCTTTTATATCGCTATCTCTTTTTTTCTTTTCTACTACTACCACTTTCTTCCTTTTCTGCTACTGCCTCTCATTGGTCTTTCTACCATTCTCATATCTCTCTCATTGTCATTCATTCTTTAGCTTTCTACCTCTACTCATTTTCTTTTGCACTTTCTCTATCATTCATAGCTCTTTCATTGTCATTCACTCTTCTGCTCTCTACCTTTGCTAGTTTTCTTTTGCACTCTCTCAGCTGTTTGTCTTTTGCTCTCTCTTAATCATTCCCTACAGGTTTCTTTTTTGTTTTTTGTAGCTTTCTTTTATGTTCTGTCGCTCACCCTATCTTCCATTAGATGTTATTGCTTTTTTACTGCTATAGGCTTTTTTTGTTCTGCTGTTGGATACTCTTTATATTTTTGCTCACAATTCTTTTGATAGCTATATGGATGTTTATATGCCTTGAGTTTAGAGTTGTCCTATTATCAACAGTCAGCATTGATTCTTTGAATTTAGGGTTGCCTTACCATCAACAATCAACATTAATTCCTTAAATTTAGGGTCAATTATCAGCATTGACTCATTGAATTTAGGGTCAATGATTAACATTGACTAATAATCTCTTTGCATCTTGAGCTCCTTTTCTTTATTCACAATGATTTTGAGAATATCCTTGATGGATACAATTGCACTTGTGAGTAAGCCATAACCTATATTAGCAAATCATTAACTAGTTCCTTGAGCATTTCACTCTTGCCAATAAAAGCAATCTCACAATTGACCTCTATTAGCACTCTAATGCAAAATTTATGTATATAGGAACCAATCCTTCCTTCAGTTGTAAGTTGGCTAGATTTATTGTTGGCAATCGAAAGACCTTTCTTTTTGAGATACTCCTGTGCCTTTTCGAGACTTTTACCAGTTTTTGACAGAGCTTTCTTTGCAATCCATCATTCTAGCTTTTGTTTCTTCCTACAGTTGTTTAATATGTGCAACAGTGATGATTACTGTTGGTTTCTTCTAAGAAATTTCCTTGGCTTTTACCTTAATAGGTTACTTATTGGCTAGTGTTGCCAACACTTTGTAAATGTAGCAAACACATCTCAAAGTCACTCATAACATCAAATCAATAAGGACACATATATAAGATGCTGTTGATAACAAATCTAACATTAGCCATGAAAGATGGGCTCAATAGTGAGCACATGAAAATTAATATGATGCATAATGAGACTACTAATTCCTTTAAAGACATCTCATGCCATTTGATTTTAGAAGAGGAGCACATTATGGCTATTAAGTCTTTATATTAAGTAAATATGGCTAAAGTTGAGACTAATTTAAAGGCTATTTTTGATTTGTAATGTAAGTGGCATTATAAGAATTATAATAAAGGAATAGGGAATGAATAACCACGAAAGAAGAATAACAATGACCATCACAAAAGTTGTAGTGGCAAGAAAAGGGATTAAGACTAAAATGACATGTTATAATTATGCTAAACTAGGTCATTTTACTTATGAATACACGAAGCTAGAGAAGGTATCCTTTACTCTCACTTCTCATTATTTAGCTAATATTGCCAACTCAATATTGCTTATTGAATCCAATCCTCTGTGGATTATAAACTTAAAGGTTATAAACCATATAGCTAAAGATTAAGAAGTGTATGTGGAATTCTATTGAATTGAAGTTGGTTTAAGATAGGTGCATATTAGGAACAATGTGAGGGTAAAGGTTAAGGGGATTGACACTTACAAATTAAAAATGTGAGATGGTCAAACCTTACTACTTCATGATGTTCTTTATGCATTTGGAATTTGATGGAATCTTATATCTGTTCCTATTCTTTTATGTTTAGGCTATAAACTTATTTTCAAAGGTTGTGTTGTAAATATTTATGATGACATTTCTTATGTTAGTTATGGACATTTGTTAGATGGTTTGTCTGTGTTGGATATTAACTATGGTGTATTTAATATCTATAATGGTTATTTTTTAATTATTGCATCAACCAATAATAATATTGTAAGTGCAAATATCTGATATGTTAGACTAGGTCATTTAGGCAAGAGAGAATGAAAAGATTAGCAAAAGAAGGCCTTTTAGACTCACTCACTAAAATTGAATTACCTCAATGTCCACACTATCTAATAGGAAAAACAACTAAAGAAACCATTTAGCAAGGTTATAAAAGCCAAATTTCCATTGCAATTGTCCATTCTAACATAAGTGGTCCATTAAGTGTAAGGACAAGGCATGGTGCCTTATATTTCATTACTTTTATTAATGATTATTTACATTATGGTCATATTTCTTTGATCTCCCATAAATCTAAAGCATTAGAATGCTTTAGAAAATACTTAAGTATGGTAAAGAATCAATTGGATAAAAAGATTAAATTCTTAAGAATTTAATGATGATACAAATATCTCTCTAAATAATTTAAGAAATTATGAAATGAAAAGGGTATAATTAGGCAACTAACTATTCTTGGGACTCTGCAAAAAATGGTGTTGTAAAACAAGAAACAAAGCCCTATTAAAGATGGTTAGGTCCATGATGGCACAAGCAAATTTCCAAATATATCATTAAGGTAATGCTTTATTGATAGTTATGTATATACTTAACCATGTACCCTTTAAATCTATCACTTCTACCCTATATGAATTATGATTGGGATGAAAGCTTAAACTGAGTAATTTATAACCATGAGGATTAGCCTTTTATGCTCATGATCCATCTCATAAATATGGAAAATTAGGCCCAAAAGGGAAAAAATGCATATTTATAAGATACTATAAATACTCTAAAGGATATATATTTACTGGTAAACAAATGAATGAAAGCATTTCAAAATTGGAATCATATAATGTCACATTCTTAAAGAATGAATTTCCTAATAAAGGTAAAATTGATAAGGATCTTTACCTTTATAAGGATCTTTCCTAGTAATCCATATAGCTATAATGCACCAAACGCATTAACACAAAAGGTTGAGGAAATGCTTTAAGCAATCAATTCAAGTTGGAGCATCATGTTAACATTTGTAAGAACCTATATTGTGCAAAAGCATCTTATATTGTCATTTTAAGATTGAAAAGAAAGCTTTTATGATTGTCCTTTCTGATGAGGAAAAGCCTAAAACAATAACTAAGGCTCTCTCATGTCTTGCAAAGGAACAATAGAGAAAGGCGATGGAAAAAGAAATGGAATCCATGAAATCTAACAAAGTTTGAGACTTGGTAGATTTGCCTTAAGGGTATAAAACTATTGGGAACAAATGGGTTCCTAAAATTAAGCATAAAGCAAATGGTTCCATAAAAAGAAATAAGGCTTACTTAATGATGAAAGGTTATACTCAACAAAAGAGTATAGACTATGAGGAAACCTTCTCACTTATAGTATGGTTTACCTTTATTCACCTAATTTTAGTTATAATAAAAAATATAGATTTAAAATTACATTAGATAGATGTCAAAACTACTTTTATCAATAGAGAGTTAGATAAAGAAATCTATATAGAACAATTGGTAGGTTTCATTGTTCAAGGCCAAGTGAATAATGTGTGTAAATTCTAAAGATGAATTTATAACCTTAAACAATAATCTAGATAGTGGTATTTAAAATTCCATCGTGCAATAATTTCAATGACTTCTCAATGATTAATGACGGATATTGCATGTATGCCAAGAGACTTGAAAATAAATTTGTAATTCTATTTCTATATGTTGTTGACATTCTACTAACTATAAATGATAATGAGTTTGTCATTACCATTAAGGAATAGTTGTCCTCTAATTTTGAAATTAAGGACATAGGTAAAGTGATTTACATATGAGTATAGATCTATAGGGATTGTTTTAAAAGACTCCTAATTTTATCATAAGAGTCTTATATTCATAAAATCATTAAGTGATTCGGAATAGATAGTCGTAAATCCATTGACACTCAAATTGCTAAAGGAGGTTAGAGCCTTAAAATATGTCCTAAAACATGATAACAAAATGAAGAAATGAAGAATGTGTTGTATTTTAATGCAGTGGGTAGTCTAGTGTATACTATGATGTGTACATAGCTTGACATCTATTATGTTGTGAAATTGGTGAATTGACACCAATCAAATCAAGGATAAGCATATTGATAAATTGTGAAGAGAATATTTTGGTATCTTAAGGACACTTTAGATTATATGTTGTGTTATCAAGAAAATGATTTTTAACTAATTGGTTATTTAAATGCCAATTAGAAAGGAGATATATATGAATGTAAATCTACATTAGGATATATGTTCTCGTTAAATGACTGTGTCATATCATAAAGTAGTAAGAAGTGAACTTATATTGCCTTGTTAATGATGGAGGTAGAATTTGTAACTTGCTTAGCTATAGTGTAAGAAGTTATTTGCCTTAAGAGATTTTTTAAATGTTTGGTAGTATATGGCGATTAACAAAAAGTGGTTATATTATATTATGATAGTCAAATAGTTATTACATATGCAAAAGATCCCAAGTATCATTATAAAGCTAAACATATTAATACCAAATACAGGTTTATAAGAGATATTGTATCATAAAAGGATGTGATTTTGTACTATATTTGTAGAAAAAAAAATAGTATAAAGCTTTTATAAAGCATAAAATTGATAAAAGAAAAAAATCATTTCTCATACGCTGAAATAGGAGAAAAAAAAAACAATCTCTATTAATTCTCATTAATAATAAGTTTTTTTTTGTTATGAATAAGGTAATACCCAAAATGGTGATATCACCTTAATTGTGAGAAAAGATTGATTCCTTAATGAACAATTGCTAATAATATTTAGAGGTTTACAGCAACAATTATAATTCTAACCCTTTTGATTTTAATGAGAACTTATTAATATGCACATCATAGAAATTGTAGTATTAGGCTTGCATGTTAATGTTAGCATACCTCATCTATAGTCTATTTAGAGGGTGTAGCTGGATAGACCTTTGAGTATAATGTTTTTTCAACTACATCCATAGACTTCAACTTATTTGCAAGTTTTGTTGCAATAAATTGAATATCATACATTTGCTGTTATGTGAATGAAATGGCACTTTCTAAATGACTTTAGGCAAAGCTACATTCAATTGTAAAAACAAGGCAAATAACGAGAAAAATAAGCAACTTGTGAAGTCTTATTTGGTGTTGAAACTATTTGTGTCAACTTTTCAATTTTTCAATAGCTTACTTAGGGCTGATAGGGGCTACACCTCTCTTGATCTAATTAGCTACTTTCAATTGAATGCCTTTAGATAGTTTCATATATGAGAGTTTCATGCTGTACTCTAGAAACACCCAAAACTCAACATGGTTGATTGTAATGAAGTAAAGAATTGTACTAACTCATTTCAATATAGAGATAATTCTCTTATGCATAAAAAATATATAATTGGATCAATAGCACCCAAGTATCCAAGTGACAAATTAAAAGCAATTCATAATGGATGCAAGAGAATCCAAGAGATAGATTTCTTAAGTGCATTGGGGGTTTGAGTCTAACTAGAATTTGCAAGAGAAATAGCCAAATTTCATTAAATCTCATTGTGAAAATTCCTCAAATAATTTTCACCTAATAAATGCCAAAAGCTGGATTTTGTTTTAATGGCTTTGTTTTTTTTTTTTTCAGATAAAAAGAAAGGTTGCAATGTTTATAATCAAAAGAGTTATAAACAGTATAAAATTTCTCTTGTATAACCATTGATGAATTATCTTTTATGATTATTTACAAAAATTATCATTATTAAAAATCATAATAAAGGCATGAGTAGTGTGCTTAACACTCTAAATAATATATCTCCAATGTTAACTAGACACTTTTGTAATGTTTCTACATATTAAACTTTCATAACTCTTAGGTTAAAAGAGTCATTTTTAGGTTAAGAGAGTTTTTTTTTATTATTTTCTTAAAATTTAATATCCTATACTCTCTATTTTAAAGTGTGATAACAAACTATATTTTTATTTTTCACTTACAATATTTTACATCTTTAGACTAGTTAAATTAAACAAAAAGTAGAAAAAAATGTACCTATTATATTTTCTCTCTATGTATAAATTAAAATTTGAAACATTTACATCATATATCATCATCTATTTAATTTTTGATAATAAGTTGCACACTTTATTTTATACATATAATAAATTACACCTTGACATTTGATTTAGATAACAATTAAAATTATTTGCAAAATATTCATAAAAGAATATTTTAAATAATTGTGAAAATATCATTTTGAATGTTATAAACAACCTAAAATGTCATTACATTTTCATAATCATAGTTATACATAACAAACTTTAAAGTTTCATTTATGAAATTTAAATCTCTCTTTAATGGTTCATGATCAAACATCTTATGTCTTTGTCACAACCTGGCCCTAAGAGAGATAAGGGTGTTTGAACCGATGTAAAAGGAAATGCTTAATGTAAGGCCTTGTTATTAAATGGTATGTAATTAGCAGTTAATAATTGCTACCATGTCACCATGCTAAATTACAAATGATTAAAATAAACCATCCTTGCATGGTACTTTGCCTTATTTGCCCTCATCAATCATTTAGGCCATGTGATGCTTAAATCAATTTGACACCTTGTCATCTTCAATTAATCATAGAATATTGGAATAGCCATTAATTATTTAAAATGTAATTGGAATACCTTAATCACTAATTTGGAGGATTATAATGCTCCCTAAATGAGTAGGAACTTGATCTATATCATTAGGCTTCTTTGAGGTTCTATAGTATAGTTACACCTAATGGATGTTGAAACCATCCCAAACACTCTTCACGATTGACGATAGTATGACTTTAAAATTAACCTTACTCTTATGCTTCTTCCTAATTTAATATTTTATGTACTTATTTTTCTTTAAGTACATGTAGATTTTAAAGTTTTTTTTTTTCATAGGAACACACTAGAATTTTAGAAATTCTAATGTGATAAAAAAAAGGAAATTAAAGATTAAGGCAACTCAAGGGATGGTTTTTTACAAAAGTCATATACTTTGATTGTGTTGTTAAAGTTGTGAGATAATTTTAATAAAAATTTCTTCAAAACTTCTTTGAGATGTTTAATACTTTTTACAATGATCCTTTGTATAAAAAATGATTTGGATGAATTGGGATGATTTTAAGAAAGATTTGTTGCTTCAAGAAAATCTTTAAGATGATTGGATACTTTTAATGGAAATCATTTTCTTCAAAAATTCTAGAAAAGTGTGGGATATTTTTTTACAAATATCTCATACTTTAACGGAAAAGGGAAAGGATTGGAATACTTTTTAAAGTAATCCCTTACATTAAAGAATTTTGATAAGAATCAAATGATTTTAACAATGATCCTTCACACAGAAAAATTTGGAATCTTGAGAATTTTATGATTTCTTTTATGACTTTTTAGCTTCATGATAATGTGAACGAAGTTGCAAACACATTTAGAAGTGTGAAAATTTTATTTAAAAAAATATTAGCAACTGTTGAGATTGTATAAATTAATTATTTTAAATTTGTAAATTTTGAGTTAGGAAAGACATGAAAATTTATTTATGAATATATACACTTTTAATTTATGAATCCTACACACCTTTTCTTTTGTTTTTGTAATTTTTAAATTTTTTAGATTTTGAAAGATGCAAAACATTATTACCATAGATATGGAAATTTGACATTTTAAATTTTTTAAATTTTTAATTATTAAAATTTTTTAAATTATTATTACTAATAAGATTACCTAATATTATAGAAAAAGGAAAAAGAAGGCCTATCCCAATAGTGAATAATGGTCCATGGAAGCCATTTCATAACGTATATCTATCATCTAAAATAAAGATTAATTTACTAAGCCAAAGGAAAGCCTAACCTACATTGTATAAGCCTCCCATTTGTGATGGTGTGAACCTAAGAAACAACCAAAAACCATCCTAAAACTATTATTGACCCAATCTTTTAATCCAAACCAGGGCCCATTCCTTAGTTAGCGAAATGAAACTATTCATGACATCTTCATATTGATTTTAGTTCCACATTTCAACATTAGTTGCCACCCCTTGACCCTTTTGGCCTTGCTCTTTGATTTTTCCATTTTCCTTAAGATTCTAGTCTAGTTGTTCAAAATTTTAATTAGGATTGTATACTTGCTTGCCCATAATAGTCTTATTCCAGTTAGGATTTAGCTTCTTACCATTTCTACCCATTTTCTCCTTACTTTTGGTTCTTTCCTTTTAAGAATTCTGGAATGGTTTGAAGAGTTTGGTTACAAGTGGGTCTTTCACTTTTTAACTTTGAATTGTGGTTTTGAAAGGTGGTTTAGGAGAATGGGTTAGGTAACTCTAGTTTTTTAAACTTTATGGGTTTCTTTGTTAAAGTTTGTGGTTTTGACTATATGGGGACTAATAGTTAAGCTATTAATTATTGAAGATGATGATGGAATGAGAGATCTTTTTAAACCAAAGTGCATGAATGGTTGTTTATTTGGTTCTTATGTTGTCTTTTTGTGATGATTTTAGTAATCTTTGATTTCAAAAGGAAGATTTTGGTTTAATTTGCATTTAATTTTTTTTTTTTGGTATTCATACAAAAGTAAAAAAAAAAGTATTAAAATTGGTGTATGATCTATTTCTTGTGTTCATAAGGGGGATTTTGTGTTTATGGTAGAAAAAGGGTATTTTATCTACTAGAGAAGAGAATTTAATAGTGGTTTATGTTTAATTTGACTTGAAAAGGGAATGTTGGACTTATGTAGGAAGCATAGTCATCATGCTTAGGTTTAGTTTATTTTGGATTTGAATTTGGACTACAATTTAAATTTGAAACTTCCTTATTTGGGTTTGAAGAATTAGGTGTGTGGCCTAATAAAAGGTCTCAAGTAATTGCATTTAATTGAGTTAGATATCAAATTTAAACCTTAAGAGGTTAGATTAAGCCAAATAGGTAGAGTTAATTAGACTTAGGTCAAATTGACTAGGTTTAATTCCATTGGACCTAAGTTGATTAATTTGACTAAGTCAACTTATTTGAATTGGTCAAATTTGATTGAATTAACTCACCATTTATATATATTACTTTTTATAAGCCTTTATTTTTGTTTCTTTCTCTTTTTTAACTAGCTATCTTTTTTTTATTACTTATTTTATTTTTATCATTTTTATATGCCCCGTCAATATATTTTCTTTTAAATAAAGTTGGAAAAAAATAATAGGAGAGAACCATTAAGTCCAATGGACTCATAAGGATGTTCTAGGTGTTGAAATCTACTAATGAAGACAAAAATTTTAGTTTATTTTAGTTTTGTTTTTTCAAATTTTTACATATATACATATAAGTAAGCATAATAATAGAATTTACTACTTCAAAATTAATGTAGTGCTTAAAAAATTGATATTGACCAACTTTTGTTTATGCTTTTCTTTCTAATTTGCTTTGTTATAGTACACTAATGGGTTTAAACTTATATTGCAACAACTTGAAATGAATTAAACTAAAGTACATAAGTTTGTGATGAGGACCTCTCATTTTAGATAAGTGTCTTTTTTTAACTTGATCTACTATTTTTAATGCCTTTTCATATGATTTAGACCTTTAATGATGGAATGCTCCAATAAATTTATGTTTATCTTAACTTTGAGTGTAATTTGTTGAAAATAAAAGTTTAGTCCCTGTACTACTATAAATGACTCTTAGATTGTAATTATATATCATCCTTAAATGAGCTCTCCATAATTATTGTTAATGGTTAATTTTTTTTCTTTTTTTAATGCTTTATTTTGTTATTAAATGGGGTCAATTACATCTATATCCCACATAAAGAACACTTATAGGGATGTCATAACATGTAATAGGGTAAGTGTTATATCTACTTTATCTACATGTATTTGACATCATAGCATTTTTGGTTATGCCAAAAACAATTTGATTCCATGGTTGACTAATAATACCTTGCTTTCAAGATCTTTTTAACATAAAAATGCCACCAACATTTGACTAGCATAAGCTTTCATGTGTTTTCCCACTTTTCTAATAGTTAGTAGATAATCAACGTAAAGTCACCATATAACTAACAACTTTTAACTTTCATCTCTAAAGTGTAAAGTAAGTTTATGACACACACTTTATATTATGCCATGTTACTGGTGTATTTAAATTGTAACTTTGCTATGACTTAATATTCCCTGTGTTTGGAAGAAATTAGGACTATTCCAATTCCATTTCCTAATGCATTTGATGCCCTATTGAACCATATTTGTCATTTATCTATTATTTATTTTTCTTATTGCTTTTAATCTATGGTTAGGATGTCTTCATTAGGGAAGTCAAATTACACTGGCCCATAATTAAGAATAACTTCTTTGCTAGAAAATAAGCTATTGCATTACCTTTGGTAGCTTTGCATTGATATATTAAATGTCATATCTTGACAAAAAAAAAAAAAAAAAACGTCAATGGGTAATTCATCCTAATAATGTTGATTTTTTAAAGTACTTAAGGGGCTCTCTTTTTACATAATATGTCTAATTGTTTGGTATAACATATAAGATTCTCTTTATATCAAAAAATATTAAATCTTATGATCTATGAATGTCTTATTGAGATGGCAGATTATTTTTTCTTTTCCTCCAATTTCATCATGTTGTCCTAAAATGCAACCTATGCATTGTTTCTAAATTATGAAACACAATATAAGCATTTTATGCAAAAAAAAAAAAAAAAAAAAAATGGCACTCAAACTAATGGTTAAAAAAAAATAATACTTGATCTTGTTAAAAAAATTTTGGCATTCATCATTCCATTAACTCATATTTCTTTTCTACAGCATACCAATATATACTACTATTAGTTGGAAATTAACCTAACAATATTGAAGTTCCCAATTTCATCTTAGGATCTACTAGTCTGTGATACTGAGGGGGGTGAATCAGTATCACACCCCTTAAAAACACACTCTGATAATTTAAGCCAAAGTATTCTACTTATTTAATAATTTAGCTCTCGTCAATACACAAATATGTGAACAACTTCAAACTCTTCTTAAAAGTGAACTTTTTCTCAGATTCGACTAAGGTAGATCTATTGTTACCTATTAATCACAATAGTCCCTAAAGTCACCTTTCAGGCACCTTGGCTATTTGACTGATCAAATGTTCTTGATTAGGTCTTCTTTAGGTTATGGGTTCAATGATACCTTAGCTGTGTTCACAACTCAATTCAAAACACAGAATGTAAATAAAAGTAAGGACATAAGAGATTTATATGGTTCTGTCAATGTGACATATGTCCATAATGGTAGAGACTCTTCCTCTACCGAGACAATCCACTATACTTGAGAATATTGATGTTCACAATGTAGTTACAATGGATGTCTTAATCCTCTGTTCCTTTCACTATTACAAATACCAAGCAAGTACAATACAAAGAGTGTCACTTAGTGTGTCTACCCTTCTTCTAGCTTGTCTTGCCTTTGTTGAATTGAATAGGCTACTTCACTGCTGCTTAGAAGTCCACCACAACACTCTCTAACCTCTCTTGAAGAAATCTGGAAATACGTTGAGTTCTTTCCAATGCTTTACCAAATTCCTTCTCTAGGTCATTTCACACAACTCTTGCTTTCACCATCTCACAGCTTCATGGCTAGCACTCATGCTTTTGGTCTACCATTTCACGTCCTATTCTTATGTCGTTGCACATTCTGGTCTCATGCTGATGCATGTTCTGGTCTCATGCTAACACACGTTCTAGTCTCACACAGACGTATGTTCTGGTCTCATGTTTCATATCTGCACTCGCTTTACTGTTCTCTAACCTCACGGATACTAGATCTACTCTTTTGGTGATCTGTTTTTCCACATTTGCTCTCCCAGTGGTTTGTCTCTCTCTCACGGTGATGGCTCTTTGTTTTGGTGGTGGCTCTTCATTTTCTCTCTCATCATCTGCTCTTCATTTTGCCGTCCAGCCAGATTTCCTCTATTTTGCCATCCACCCTTTCTAGCCGTATCAGTTTTTCTCTTTTCTGCTAATGTTCTGTTTTTTGTACTCACTTGGTTGGCCAAATCGAGTTCTCTCTCTTTCTTGTCGTCACACAGTTCTCTCCTTGTCGTGTCGTTCGTTTGTCTTCTCTTTCAGGTGGTCTGTCCTTTCTTCATCCTGCCATCTACCCTTGTTTGACCGTCACACTTATCTTCGGTCATCTCTTGTTTTTCCTTTTCCACCGGTGGTTTCTATTTTTCCTATCCACCTTTCTTCGGTTGTTGTTGGTTTTCTCTATTTTTTTGCCAATGGTCTCCGATTTGGCCGTATATGATTTTTCTCCTTCTTCCAACAGCTAGTGTGTCAGTGGTGTGCCATTCCTTCTCTCATTTGGCCATCTTCCCTATTTTTTCATATCATATTTTCTCCCTTTATTCTACCGATAGTCTCTCTCTCTTCATCCATCCCCCTTTAGCCATCTCTAGTTTTCTCTATTTTTCTGCCGATTGTCTCTCTCTTTCTTCATCCACCCTCTTCAGTTGATCCCAAGTTTTCTCTCCTTTTTTTTTGTCCTCTCTTCTATGGCGTCTCAATCTTTCTCTTTTTTTCTTGTGTAGGGTTTTCTCTCTTGCAAAGTTGTGGTTTTACTTCCTTGCCCTCCATGTAACTTTAAATTACTCTTTTACCCCTTTATGTGGCTTTACTTTCTTGCCCTTCCCTGTCAAATTACTTACACACTTAAATCTAGTTGACAACAATTACAACTCATACAAGGTTGTGGGAACAACAATCTCTCCCTTTGTAATTATCGGCAACACTCATAACAAAAGTCATTATGCAACAATTACAACTCCACCTAAATATGCACTCCCCCTTTCTTAGCAGCTCCCCTTGCACTGTTACTTCTCTCCCCTTTTGCCAACCAATTACAAAAAAAACTTGCAAAGTAGAGATTGAGGATTCACCTGAACTTTATGCTTAAGGAGGCATTTGCATAACTCATTTTGTGTTTTTCAAACAACTCTATAGATAAATGTTTAGTTAGAATATTTGAAATTTGATCTAGCTCCTCATTGATAACTTTGACCCAAGCTTTGTCTTGTGTAGCCTGTTTAACAGATTTAGGTTCAACTTGTAAGAGTAAAGTAGTAGCTCCCATAATTCTTCTTCTTATTGTAACTCCTACTGATGGGTCACTTATAATTTGATTTCTTTGATGAGCACTGGTACACATTTTCTTTGTCCTTCTTTCTTGCACAAAAATAGTTGCAAGAGAATCTCTTTCTTTATCTTTAGACTCACTCTTCTCCGAGTTTGAACTTACTTCTTCTTCCTTTTCTTCAGTTTGGTCTGATTCTTCATCTATCTTAAAGTTATCTTCTTCATTGTCCTTAGCTTCTCCATTATGCATTGTTTTCTAATTCTCATTTATTCTCACATCACTGGACATGATAACTTTTCCCAGCTTATGTAGAAAAACTTTGTAACATTTTGTCTTTGCTAAGTATCCCACAAAGATGTCTTTATTAGGCCTAGCATTGAATTTTCCCAAGTTTTCCTCCTTGTTCTTCACAAAATATGGGCTACTAAAGATTCTGAGATACTTGGCTATTGTCTTCTTCTTACTCTATAGCTCATATGGAGTCTTATCAGTATTAGGCCTTAGTAAGACTCTATTCAGTAGATGTACAGCTATAAATGTTGCTTCTGTTCAAAATCTTATGTGAAGCTTGGATTCCAGTAGTAAAGTTCTTGCCATTTCAACCATAACTCTATTTTTCTTCTTTACCACCCCATTCTGTTGAGGTGTTCTTATTGCTACCATTTGATGGTGAATACCATACTTCTCAAGGTAATCTTCAAAAGCTTCATTTGTAAATTTAGTGCCTTGATCTGACCTCAATACTTTGATCTTTCTTTCACTCTTATTTTCAGCCAATCTTTTGTATCTCTTGAAGCAATTTAGAACTTCTGACTTGTGTTTGAGGTGCATGATGCATGTCCTTCTGGAATAATCATCAACAAACAAAATAAAGTAGCTTTTACCATTCAACCCTTTTGTCCTCATCAGTCCACACAAGTTAGTATGTACAATGTCAAGTACTGCTTCAAAACTGAACTCTTTGGTCTTATACTTCTTTTTGGCATGTTTTCCTTTAGAGCATGTTGAGCAAACATACTCTCTCTCTCTCTCTCTTGAGGTTAGGAATGTCTTTGATTGCATGAGTAGTGGTTAGCTTCCTCGTGTTTTTTTGTGATAAGTGTCCTAGCCTCCTATGCCAAAGTTGATTTTCTTTTTCTTTGGTGAGTAAACAGCTACTTGTCTTGTCCTCATCAATCATATATAAATTTCTACAACAATATTGCCTTCTTTACTCTTTACTTGGCAACCTATTTTTGTAAATATCACTTTATGGTCTTTATTACATAGTTGGCTGATAGATGCTAGATTATATCTGAGTCCTTTAACATGCAGAACATCTTTCAGCTTCCCTTTTCCAATATTTACTAACCCTTGACCACTGATGTTGAGTGAATCATCATTACCAAACTTGACTTTGCCTTCTCTTGACTTGTTTAACTTTGATAATTTACTCTTATCTCCTGTCATATGTAAAGTGCATCCACTATTAAGGATCCACTGCTTATCCTTGTAGTCATCCTTTAGTGTAATTTTAGCTATATTTGCTATCTCCCTTTTTGCTTTATATTCTTTCTTTTGAACTAGCTTAAAGATAACTTTCTCCTTTTTCATAACTTTGACTGCACCAGTTGTTTATTGTGTCATCAAGTGCCTTCTCTTACTCAGGAAGAAGTGTCATGCATCTCTTGGCATTATGGCCATCTTGTGCGCACCTTTCACACTGCTCCAAGTCTGCCAATACAGCAAACTTGTTCTTTGAAACCACTAGTTTGGACTTCCACCAACACTCCTTGTTAGTGTGTCTTTGCTTTTATAGTATGTGCAAGAACTCACGATAGGTGTTCTTATCTGAATTTTGTATTGTCTCCCCCTATATATAGCATCGGATCTTCTTAAGTTAGAGACGTATACTAGCCTTCTCCACTAGCATTTACTTGCCTTATGACCTCAAACTCCACAATAAAGACAGTAACCTTGAAACTGCCTCTTCTTGGGTCTAATCATAGCTTGTTTTCTTCTGTTCATTACTTGCCGTGTAGGCAACGTAGCTGGCTTCTTTGCTTGTATGGCTTTCATTTCAGCCACCTTCTTCTCCTTCTTCTATTCAGCCATTGCCCTTGGTTGGCTGACTTTCTTTTCTTTCTAAGATGTAGTAGCTATGGGTTGCTGCTCTTTAACCATATACATCATTTTTGACCTTGGCTTTGCTTTGATAACTGTCTTCTCTTCTTCAGCTATCTTCTCCTGAGTCATAGCCTTCTCTTTCAACTTCTGTGGCAAAGTCTCATTCTTCTTTTCTCTTATAGAGTTTGTTTTTCCTACCACTTCAAACATCTGTAAGTTCTCCTCACTCTTTTTGAGTTGTTGTTGAAGTTTCAGTAACTCTATCTCCATTTTTTCAATTGTTAAAGTCCTTGAGCCAAGCACTATTGTAAGGTCTTCACATATTTTGATTTGTTCTTCAAATCTTCTCTTCAAGTCAATATATTCAACCTTTATTTCATGCTTTTAACTTTTAACTTCCTTAAACTTTGCTTCAACTTGTTTTATGTAAGTCTCTAACCTTTTTATGGTTTTGTAACTTCGAATTATCTCCTTTGAAGCTACTTCTAACTCAGCTTCAAGATCTGGTTCTTCTTTATCATCCTTCTCTTCCTCTTCAGAGGTTGAACTACCACCTTGAGTTGATGCCTTAAAGGCCTGCTTATATAATGATTCTTCATCTTCCTCCTTATTAGCTTATTTTATCTAAATCATATAACTCTTGAATGAGCCTCTCTTCTTCTTTTGTGGGTTGGTAGTCTTTTTACTGGACTTCTTTGATTTGAATAATGGTCTTCTCCATTTTGAATTTGGCTCATCATCACCAACCTTATCTTTATCATCAAGTTTCACTTTGCACTAAGAAGCAAAGTGTCCAGTTTGCCCACAACAATAACATGTCAAGGACAACTGTCTTTTTCCTTTCTTAGAACCCTTTTTGAACTTCCTTGTAAAGTATGCCAATACTTCGCCTTCACTTTCTTCCTCATCACCATCATCATCCTTACTGGATGATTCTTCCTCTTCTTTTATCTTTAAGTGTTTCATAGCTTTAAAAGTTGTCTCTTTTGATACCTTTGATGTTGAGGAGCTCTTAATTGACTTTATTCTTATCTCATATGCAATGAGATTGCATTGGAGATCATATAGAGACATAGAATTGAGATCTCTACTCTCCTTTATGATGGCCACCATTGAGGCAAACCTCTCAAGTAGAATTTTCTTTATAATAGATGAGTCCTTCTTGTTCTTCCCATGACTTCTAAGATTGTTTACAGCATCAACAACCCTAGTAAAGAACTCTTGGACTGTCTCATTTTTCTACATTATGAGAGATTCATATCTCTCCTTGAACACTTGAAGCTTGGCCTCCTTCATTCGGCCATCACCTTCATAGACTTTCTACAGTCTGTCCCATATCTCTTTAACAGATTTGCAGTCTATAACTTTAGCATACTTAGCATTTGTCAATGCTGAAATGATGATGTTTAAGGCCTTCCTATTTATTTCAAACTACCTTAATTCCTCTAGGGTTGGATCTTTACCTTTTTCTGAGGCCATAAACCCTCCTATATGATTTTTACCACGTTCATGCCAATGGTTGCAAATACCACCTGCATTTTCAATCTCCACATATGATAGTTGGTTCCACTAAAGATTGGAACCTTCTTGCGGTAAATAGTGCTGGTGCTGGTACCGACATCTATTTCTCAGTATGTTGAACAAGTTAAAACATCTGAAACCCTTCAAACTAGTACACCAAGCTATTAAGTTTCAAACTGGTAAACCAGGCTTTGATACCAATTAAAGTTCCCAACTTCACCCTCGGATCTACTAGTTTGTGATATTGAGAGGGGAGGTGAATCAGTATCATACCCCTTAAAAACACACTCTAATAATTTAAGCCAAAGTATTCTGTTTATTTAATACTCTAGCTCTTGTCAATACGCAGGTATGTGAACAACTTCAAACTTTTCTCAAAAGTGAACTCTTTCTCATATTCGACTAAGGTAGATTTATTGTTACCTATTAATCATAATAGTCCCCAAAATCACCTTTGAGACACCTTACCTATTAAACAGATCAGATGTTCTTTATTAGGTCTTCTTTAGGTTATGGGTTCGATGATACCTTAGTTGCGTTCACAATTCAATTCAAAACACAGAATGTAAATCAAAGTAAGGATATAAGAGATTTATGTGGTTCCGTCAATGTGACACACGTCCACGGTGGTAGGACTCTTCCTCTACTGAGATAATCCACTATACTTGAGAATACCAGTGTGTACTCCCAATGTTCACAATGTCATTACAATGGATGTCTCAATCCTCTATTCCTTTTACTATTGCAAATACCAAACAAGTACAATACAAATAGTGTCACTTAGTGTGTCTACCTTTTTCTAGCTTGTCTTGCCTCTATTGAATTGAATAGGCTGCTTCACTATTGCTTAGAAGTCCACCACAACACTCTCTAATCTCTCTTAAAGAAATATGGAAATATGTTGAGTCCTTTCTAATGCTTCACTAATTCTTTCTCCAGGTTATTTCACACAACTCTTGCTTTCACCATCTCACGGCTTCACAGCTTGCACTCATGCTTTTGGTTTGCCATTTCACGTTCTGGTCTCACACCATCGCACGTTTTGGTCTCATGTTTTAGATCTGCACTCACTTCGCTGTTCTCTAGCCTCACAGATACCAAATCTTCTCTTCCGGTGATTTGCTTTTCCACATTAGCTTTCCTGGTGGCCTGTCTCTCTCTTATAATGGTGGCTTTCTCTCTCATGGTGGTGGCTCTTCGTTTTGGAGGTGGCTCTTTGTTTTTCTCTCACCGTCCACTCTTCATTCTATTGTCCAGCTGGATTTCCTCTGTTCTGCCATCCACCCTTTCTAGCCACATGAGTTTTTCTCTTTTCTGCCGGTGTTTTGTTTTCCGTACTCATTTGGTTGGCCAAATCAGGTTGTCTCTCTCTCTTGTCGTTCGTTTGTCTCACACCCGTCGCAGATCTGCTATCTTCTCTTCCGGGTGGTCTGTCTTTTCTTCGTCTTGCCGTCCAACCCCTGTTCTGCTGTCAAACTTATCTTCGGTCGTATCTTGTTTTTCCTTTTCCACAAGTGGTTTCTATTTTTCCCATCCACCCTTTTTTGGTCATTGCTGGTTTTCTCTATTTTTCTGCCGATGGTCTCCAATTTAGCCATATGATTTTTCTCCTTCTTCCAACGGGTGGTGTGTCAGTGGTGTGTCGTTCCTTCTCTCCTTTAGCCATCTTCCTTATTTTTTCGTATTGTTTTTTCTCCCTTTGTTCTACTGATAATCTCTCTCTCTTCGTCCACCCCCCTTTGGTCGTCTCTGGTTTTCTCTATTTTTCTGCATCTCTCTCTCTTTATCCACCCTCTTCGGCCATTCCCAGGTTTTCTCTCCTTTTTTTTTGTCCTCTCTTCTGTGGCCATCTCAATCTTCTCTCTTTGTTTCGTGTAAGGTTTTCTCTCTCGCAAAGTTATGGTTTTACTTCCTTTCCCCTCCATGTAACTTCAAATTACTCTCTTGCCCCTCCATGTGGCTTTACTTTCTTGCCCCTCCATGTCAAATTACTTGCACACTTAAATCCAGTTGACAACAATTACAACCCATACAAAACTGTGGGAACAACAAATATAATAGATTTTTCTTAAGAATCCCTATACCTTCCTTAGTGTAAAATGTGTAGACATTTCTTAAACAATTTTAATTATATCAAAATCAATTTCATTAACCATTTGCTTATAATGAAACCTAGCAACTTGCCTCAAGTTACCCCAAAAGTGCATTTGGTTAGATTAACCTTGAGTTGAAACTTTTTTAATTGGTTAAACAACCTTTTAAGGATCACCAAGTGATTTTTACCTATATAAGACTTAGTGAACATATCATTAACATAAGACTTGATCCTTCTATGCATTAAATTATGGAACATAGTAACTATTGCTTATTGATATGTGACACTTGCATTTTTTAGGCCAAATGACATGACCTTATAATAAAAGGTGTCCCACATTATGATAAATGTTGTTTTCTTTATCACTTTAAGTGTCATCTTGATTTGGTTATAACTTGAGAACTTATTTATAAATGAAAACATTAAAAGACTTACAGAGTTGTCTATAAGATAGTTAATATATGATAAAATAATGTTTAGGGTATACTCTATTTAAATTTCCATAGTTTATGCACGTATGTACTTTACCTTCATTTTTTGGTATAGAATGTTACTTACCTATTATGAGTAATTTACTACTTGAAAGAATCCTATGTCTATTTGCTTTTTAACTTATTTAATTTTTACCAAGACTTCAAGTATTATTATCTAAACTTTTGTCATATGAGTATGCATTCTAGTCTCAATGATAGTTTATGCATTACTACATCAATGTTCAGTCTTAACATATCTCGTTATGACCAAGTAGATACATTGATGTATTCTTTAATCAACATAATTATGCTTTACCTATTATTTGAAGGAAGTCTTACATTGATTTTGATTCTCATGGATTTTTTGTATTGTTGAAATTGATTAGCTTAACTATCTTTTTTTTTTTTTTTTGCTTGATTTCATGGAATCTTTTCATCTTCAAAGTCATTTGGAGTTAACATATCAAGGGTACATTTAAATTTTGTCTTAAGACAAACTAGACTATTAGTCTCATTTTTATACATCTTGAATGATAAATAAGACGTTCAAAATGAACAAACATTGTTAGATTGACATATGCCAAAAAGAGTGAATACTAAGCTAATAAAGGAAATAAAAGAATTAAAATTATAAGTATAATTGACATAAGTAAATGCTATTAGCTACATATGACAAAAAATTGCTCATTTTATTACATAGTTACCCTTGAATGTCATAGTAAATATCTAAGGGAACTAGATTGCATTATTTTGCAAATACTTAGGTGATTAAGGAATTTTCCAAACCTACTAATTACTATTAAAAGCACTAAAATCACAAGACTAAACAATAAAACTAGAGGCAAATCTTCCTCTTCTTTAGAGATCATGTGGACTGTTAGTGTGTTAAGTTCAATAATGACTTTGGCTGACTCATCTCCTTCATCATCAATTTGGTTGATAAATCATACACTCTTGAATTTATGAGCCAATGGAATCAAAAGTTTACATACCTTATGATTTGAGTATCTTTTGGTAGCATCTTTTTTGCTAAATTCATATATAATTCTAGAATATTCTTGCTACCTAATAGGTTATATAAAGGTTGTGATACCTTCAAAGTATTTGTTAACCCTTTTATTTTAGTGATAGTCTGATAATTTAAAAAAAAACTCTGATAATTTAAGCCAAAGTATTATACTTATTTAATACTTTAGCTTTCATCAATGCACAGGTATGTGAACAACTTCAAACTCTTCTCAAAAGTAAACTCTTTCTCAAATTTGACTAAGGTAGATCTATTGTTACCTACTAATTACAATAGTCCCCAAAGTCACCTTTCAGACACCTTATCTATTAGATAGATCGGATGTTCTTGATTAGATCTTCTTTAGGTTATGAATTCGATGATACTTTAGCTGCGTTCACAACTCAATTCAAAACATAGAATGTAAATCAAAATAAGGACACAAGAGATTTACGTGGTTTCATCAATGTGACGTACATCCATGATGGTAAGGACTCTTCCTCTACTGAGACAATCCACTATACTTAAGAATACCAATGTGGTACCCCCGATGTTCACAATGTAGTTACAATGGATGTCTTAATCGTTTGTTCTTTTCACTATTGCAAATACAAAGCAAGTACAATACAAAAAGTGTCACTTATTGTGTCTACCCTTCTTCTAGCTTGTCTTGCCTCTGTTGAATTGAATAGGCTGATTCACTGCCGCTTAGAAGTCCACCACAACACTCTCTAACCTCTCTTGAAGAAATCTAGAAATACGTTGAGTTCTTTCCAATGCTTCATCGAATTCCTTCTTTAGGTTGTTTTACACAACTCCTACTTTCACCGTCTCATGGCTTCACAACTTGTACTCAGGCTTCTGGTTTGCTGTTTCACGTCTTCTGCCCCACAAATCTAATCAGTCACACCATTGCATGTTTTGGTCTCACACCGTCACATATTCTTGCTTCACGCCGACGCACGTTATAGTCTCACATTTCAGGTCTGCACCCACTTCACTGTTCTCAAGCCTCACAAATACCAGGTCTACTTTCCTTATCCATTTCATGGTTTTGTTGGTCTCCCATTTCTTGTTTTTGCCTTCACCTCACGTTTCTGGTTTTCTTCTCTTCCAGGGGTGGTGCATTTCTGGTTTTACCATTGATGTGTTGTCTTCTCTCCTGATGGTGTATCATCTCTTATGGTTTCCTTTTACCGTGCATTCCATTCCTGTGCCATGTTGTCGTCTTTTCTCTTACTAGTGGTTGTACGTTTCTCACGAGTTTCTCTCTCTTGTCGTCACACAATTTTCTCCTTGTCGTGTCATCTGTTTCTCTCCTGATGGTTGTACATCTCTTATAGGTTTTCTCTCTTATCATCCAACTGGGTTTTCTCTCTCACTATCCAACCAGGTCTCCTTTCTTTTGTAGGTGGTGTTTTACCGTGCTCACTCGATTATACCATCTATCCCCTTTTCTTCCAAGGGTTTGGGTTTATATACTCCCTTCCATGAAAATCCTAGTAGGGCTTACTGTGGCTGATTTACTTTCTTGCCCCTCATGTAACTTTAAATTGCTTACACATTTAAATCTAGTTGACAACAATTACTACTCATACAAGGCTATGGGAACAACACTTAACATAAAGTATTCTTGGAGATTTGTAAACAAATAAATGAAATTTTATTTGAACTTTGATCAACTTGTCGCCTAAAGTGAGCTTCACCTTTTGATATAAGGTAAAAGGAATGACACCAATTGCATGGATCTAAGAGTGAACTAATAAGCAACTATAAGCAATCTTAATATCCATGACTTGGAAAGGTATATTAAAAGTACAAAATCCCATTTATATGGCAAGCTTAACAATCCTTATGACCTTTTGTCTTATCTTATCAAATGCTCAAACAATCATATAATTTGGTGCCATAATAGTAATGTCAATTAGTAACTCAACACAAGTACCTTTAGACATGACATTTAAAGACAAACCATTGTCAATAAGGACATAAGACATGTTGTAGCCATTTTTCATGATTAAGATGTGTAATTCCATATTATGATTTTTCCCCCTCAATCATAATTTTGTCATATAAAAATGAAATTTAGTTGCCATCTTGGTATTATCAACAATGTGATTAAAGATTCCTAAAGAAATATTAGGTAAAACATATACCTAATTAAAAATATGTTATAATGATCAATAATAGGGCTTGAAATTCATTCATAGAGAGAGAATTAAGATCTTAGTTAGGCTTTGTCTAGGTTGCTTGACTACATTATACTTGCTTTACTTAATATATTTAAGGACCTATCCATCATCTTTATTATTGATGGTTTCTTTGGGATCTAAACTTTACTTAGTTCTGCTCCTTTGGTGCTTTAAGGAGAGACCTCTTTAATGTTCTCAAAGATCATAATGCCTTTTTGCTTCTTTTACTTACGTTTCTCCATATATTCTAAAGTATAACATTTTCCACTTCAAGTAATGTCCCTAATTTCCCAAAAATTGCTATAAGTGTTGATTCTAGTGCCAATATATGATTATAAGAATTTGTTTAGCAACTACAGTCTCATTAGATTACTTTACCACTTTAATAATAATAATGAATTGTTTAATGAGTAGGAGGAATCTAAGCAATTGATTCAAATATTTTTGATGGTACTAGATTTCTTTGGTGTTGAGAGGGTGAACACTTTTGGACTAATACTCTTGATTTCTATCATGAAAATATTAAGAAAACCTTAGAATTTGACCATTAATAGTCAACATCTAAGTACTCTTTAATCTGATTCATTACCTTATGATAAGGGAAATGAGTAACACTAGCATCATGCTTCTTCTTTACAATAGAAAAGTTAATCCAACTTATATCCCTCAAATTTTAAACTTTATGCTTAAAGGTGTAGTAATTATTAATGGAATATCTAATTTGTCCACCATGATACTTGCTTACTTGCACATTGGTATCATATTAGTTATGATATGGCAATTTTAATTGCTCCTTTTTAATAATAGTGACTAATTTATTTTAAATAAACCAAGATAACAACTTTAAAGGTGGCACCGATATAGGGTTAATTCTTTTTCTCTCTTGTTTTCTTAGATTAACATGATTGCTTAAGGGTTTCAATGTATGGACATTTAACTTAAGTAGTCATGGTTAAGCATTGGTATGATTATTAAATATTTAACAACCTCTATAGATTACCAAATGAATTGTAAAAAGGACATAGTCCTAATTAATTATCATGTTTTATCATCTAAACTTCACCTTCTTTCTCTATTCTTATGCCAATCTTCATAGATACTATAAGATCGATAGAGGGATCAATAATCTTTCCTTTTAAAATGCCATTATCAATTCTTTCACCTATAATTACTAGATCTGCAAAGCTTCCTAATATGCTTCCTACCATCCTCTCATAGTGGTGGACTTTCTAGATATTAAGGAAAGAGTAAATCAACTCTTTTTCCAATAGTAGAGGTTAAACTTGGACAGACATATTGTGCTAGCATTGTGTATATTACTTGAAGGTTTTCTATGATTTCTCTATAGCTTAAAAATTTAATCAAATAGGCTCTAGCTTTGAAATGCACTTAAAACTAGCTTTAAAAGCAATTGCCTAATCTTTTTAAGTTTAATATTTTTCCTTTCTTTTTTGTTGTATTAAAGGAAGCCACACGTGTCAAAGTGTCTAGAAAATAATCCACCAAAAGTTTCTTATCATAAGCATACATTGTCAATTTTTGAATGTACATGTTAAGTGATTTGTGAATGATACTCTCCCATTATATTTTTTGAAATCAAACATCTTAAACTTGGGAGGAAGAACTACGTCTTAGACTAGGCATAGGTTTGCTGCCCTCAACAAACCCTTAATACCTTCTTATTTTACAACTTAGATTTCCTTCTATAGGATGTTAATTATATGCTTCATAAAATTTTCATCAAGTCTTAAAGTTTAAGCTTTCACCTTAAATGTAATCTCGATATAACCTATGGTAATGTTTGTCATAGGGAATGTTGGAGTTATAATTAAAACATGAAACTTTGCACTTATTGCAACCTAATGTGACAAGAGATTTGGCATATAATGTGGGGCTCCACACTTCCTTACGTTTTTTTCGGAAAGTGATGTGTTAAGGTTAGAGGGCATTAGAACATTTGTTGATTTATTTTAAAGTAACCACCAAGCATTTTAAGTGTGATTAAAACACCATGGTGACTTAGTTTGCCTTATTAGGATTTGTAAAGGTTTGGAAGTACTGTTATAACTAACAAAAGTTAAGATTGACTCAAACACTTGTAATGAATAATGGAATTGCAACTTTCACATTAACTATATATGTATGATTTTTCTTACTTTAATACTTTATTTACTTAGCTTTCTTTAAGATATATAATTACAAAACTTCTATCATGAGTATTTACTATACTTTTAGAAATGACAATGTAATTAAAAAGAGGTTAAATTTATAAAAATTTATTAAATACTCATATTGAAAGTTCATTGCTAAAGGTAATTGAAGTTCCTAACTTCTCCTTAGGATCTACTAGTTTGTGATACTGAGAGGAGGAATGAATCAGTATTACTATAAGTCGTAATTCGCTGGTAAGTGAACAACTTCAACCTTTTCTTAAAAGCAAACTCTTCCTTAGACTTGACTAAGGTAGATCTATTGGTACCTACTAATCACAATAGTCCCCAAAGTTACCTTTCAGACACCTTACCCAATAGACAATTCAGATATTCTTGTTAAGGTCTTCGTTAGGTTATAGGTTAGCTAATACTTTAGCTACATTCACAACTCAATTCAAAACACAAAATGTAAAGCAAAGTAAGGACACATGAGATTTACATGTTTCCGTCAACGTGACATACATCTACAGTGGTAAGGACTCTCCCTTACCGAGACTATCCACTATACTTAAGAATTTCAGTTACAATGGATGTCTTAATCCTCTACTCCTTTCACTATTGCAATTGCTAAGCAAGTACAATACAAAGAGTGTCACTTATTATGTCTACCCTTCTTCTAGCTTTTCTTGTCTCCGTTGAATTGAAAGGTTGCTCTACTACCACTTAGAAGTTCACTGCAGTGCTTTCTAACTTCTCTTGAAGAAATCTAGAAATATTTTGAGTTCTTTCTGAAGTTTCGTCGAATTCCTTCTCTAGGTTGTCTCACACAGCTCCTGCTTTCACTATCACATGGTCTCACCCATCTCCTATTCCACGTTTTACGGCCTGCCTCACATTTTTGGTTTGGCGTTACACATCTCACGCATGTTTCTAGTTTGCACCCTTTATTAGTGTGTTGTCTCCTCTGTCACATTTTACTTCACTCCTCTGTCATGTTTTGCTGCACTCTGTACTCCTTCTGTTTCTGGTTTTTGCCCTCACCTCACATTTCTAGTTTTCTTCTCTTCCAAGAGTGTTGTGTTTCTGGTTTTTCCCTTACCTCACGTTTCTAGTTTTCTTCTCTTCCAGGGGTGGTGTGTTTCTGGTTTTGCCCTCTTTACTAGTTTCACACTTCACGCACTTGTCTGCTTTTGGTTTCTTCTCTCACGGGTTTCTCTCTTGTTGTCACACGGTTTTCTCCTTACCATATTGTCCATTTCTCTCACACTGTCCAGCTGACTCTCCTTTCTTTTGCTATCTCATTTCTCTTTAATGTTAGCTCTTTCGGTTCTAGTTTTCACGTTGTCTCCCTCTTCTGGTCTGTATTTGGTCCTCTTTTCTTTTGTGTGTGTGTGTTTCCTGCTCTTCTGATGGAGTCTCTCTCTCTCTCTCCCTGTGGTGTATGTCTGGTCTGATCTGCTCTTCTGGTGGTGGGTTTCTCTCTCTTATGGTGGTAGGGGCCTCCTTTTTTGGTTTGTATCTATTTAGCTCTCCTGGTGACTGCTTTCTCATGGTTTTTTCTAGTTTGTGCATTTAGCTCTCCTGTGTTGTCTCCTTGCTGTCCAGCTTCACTCTTCTTTTTGCCATGTACCACTTTGGACAATTCCTCTATTTTGCTGTGTTAGTGTTCTGCCATGCTGGTTTTACCGCGCTAGTTTTCTCTCTTCTAGTTGTTGGTGTTTTGCCATTTTCTGTATTTTGTCGATCCTTTGTGTTTTGTCGTCCAGCACTTGTATTGTTTATCGAATGCTCTCTTATGTTGGCCTTTTGTGTTTTATTGTGTATTCAATTGTGTTGGCCTTACTCTAGTTTTGTCTTCCAATAGCCTTTATATACTCCTCCATGAAACCCTAATAAGGCTTACTTGCAGAGAATTTACTGTCTTGCCTTCTATATAGCTTTTACGTTCTTAACCCTCCATATGGCTTTTACCTTCTTGCCTTTCCATATGGCTTTACTTTTTTGCACACTTAAACCTAGTTGATAACAATTGCAACCTATACAAGGCTATGGGAACATCAATCTCGCCCTTTGTAATTATTGGCAACATTTATAACAAAAGTCACTATGCAACAGTCTTAACTCCCCCTAAATATGCACTCCCCCTTTCTTAACAGCTTCCCTTGCACTGTTGCTTCTCTTCCCTTTGCCAACCAATTAGAAATTTGAAAAACTCGTAAAGTAAAGATGGAGGATTCACCTGAACTTCAGGCTTAAGGAGACATTCACATAAACAGACTCATTCTGTACTTTTCAAACAACTCTGTGGACATAGATTTAGTTAGATCTTGTGTAGTTTCTTCAATAGATTTAGGTTGAACTTGTGAGAGTAAAGTAATAGCTCCCACAATTCTTCTTCTTGTTGTAACTCCTACTGATGAGTCACCTATGATTTGATATTCTTGATGAGTACTAGTCCACATTTTCTTTGGCTTTCTTTCTTCCACAGTCTTAGTTGTAAGAGGATCTCTTTCTTCATCTGCAAATTCACTCTTCTTTGAGTCTAAACTTACTTCTAGTTCCTTTTCTTTAGGTTGGTCTGATTATTCATCTACATTGAAGTCATCTTCTTCATTGTCCCCAGCTTCTCTATTTTGCATTATTTTCCAGTTCTCATCTATTCTTACATCACTAGATGTGATCATTTTTCCTAACTTATGTAGGAAAACTTTGTAACCCTTTGTCTTTGCTAAGTATCCCACAAAGATGCTTTCATCAGACCTAGCATTTAATTTTCCCAAGTTTTTCTCCTTGTTCTTCACAAAACATGGGCTTCCAAAGACTTTGAGATACTTGGCTATTGTCTTCTTCCCATTCCATAATTCATATGGAGTCTTATCAATATTAGGCCTTAGTAATACTGTGTTTAATAGATGCACGGCTGTAAATGTTGCTTCTATCCAAAATCTTGTGTGAAGCTTGGATTCCAGCAGTAGAGTTCTTGCCATTTTGACCACAACTCCATTTTTCCTCTCTATCATCCCATTCTGTTGAGGTGTTCTTGCTGCTACCAATTGGTGATGAATTTCATACTTCTCAAGACAATCTTCAAAAGCTTTATTTGTAAATTTAATATCTTGATCTGACCTCAATACTTTGATCTTTCTTCCATTTTCATTTTCAGCCAATCTTTTATATCTCTTGAAGCAATTCAAAACTTCTGACTTGTGTTTGAGGTACATGATGCAAGTCCTTCTCGAATAATCATCAACAAACAAGATGAAGTACCTCTCACAATTCAACCTTTTTGTTTTCATCAGCCCACACAAATCAGTATGCATAATGTCAAGCACTACTTCAGAACTGAACTCTTTTGTATTATACTGCTTTTTGACATATTTTCCTTTAGAGCATGCTAAGTAAACATACTCTCTCTCTCTCTCTCTCTCTCTCTCTCCTGAGGTCGGGAATGTCTCTGATTGCTTAAGTAATGGTCAGCTTCCTCATGTAATTCTATGATAAGTGTCCTAGCCTCCTATGCCAGAGCTGATTTTCTTCTTCCTTTGTAAGTAAACAGCTGTTTGTCTTGTCCTCATCAATCAAGTACAAATTTCTAGTTGTTCTCTTCTCGGCTACAACAGTATTGCCTTCTTTACTCTTTACTTGGCAACTTATTTTTGTAAATATCACTTTGTGGTTGTTGTTGTATAATTGGCTGACAGATACTAGATTATATCTGAGTCTTTCAACATGCAAAACATCTTTTAGCTTTCCTTTTCCAATATTTACTAACCCCTGACCATTGATGTTGAGTGAATCATCATTTCCAAACTTAACTCTGCCTTCTTTTGACTTGTTTAACTTTGATAATTTACTCTTATCTCCTGTCATGTGTGAAGTGCATCCACTATCAAGGATCCACTGCTTATCCTTGTAGTTATTCTTTAGTGCAATTTCAGCTATATTAGCCACTTCCCTTTTTGCTTTATATTCCTTTTTTTGAACTAGCTGGAAGATAGCTTTCTCCTCTTTTTCAACTTTGACTGCACCACTTGTTTTCATTATGCCATTGAGTGTCTTCTCTTGCTCAACGAGAAGTGTCATACAACTCTTGGAATTATGGCCATCCTACCACCTTTCACACTGTTTCAAGTCTGCCAATATAGCAAACTTGTTCTTTGAAGCTACTAGTTTGGGCTTCCACCAATAATCCTTGTCAGTGTGTCCTTGCCTTTTACAGTATATGCAAGAATTCACGACAGGTGTTCTTCTCTAAGTTTTGTATTGTCTCCCCCTATATGCAGCATCGTATCTTCTCAAGTTGGAGACATATACTGGCCTTCTCCACTAGCAGTTACTCACCTTATAACCCCAAACTCCATAATAAAGACAATGACTTTAAAACTACCTCTTCTTGGGTCTAATCACAGCTTGTCTTATTTTGTTCATCACTTGCTATGTAGGCAAAGTAGTTAGCTTCTTTACTTGTGTGACTTTCATTTCAGTCACCTTTTTCTCCTTCTTTTGTTTAGTAGTAGCCCTTTGCTGGCTGACTTTCTTTTCTTCCTTCTTGTTTGCCACCCTAGGTTACTTCTTCAAATCTTCTTTATTCTCATCTATCTTCTTCTAAGTCACAACCTTCTCTTTCAACTTCTGTGGCACATTCTTATTTCTTTAGCTAATACAGCCTCAGATTGTTACACTTCTCTATATTCTTCTCTCCTTTTGCAGAACTTGTTTTCCTATCATTTCAAGTTTCTGCAAGTTCTTTTAACTATTTTTAAGTTGTTGCTGAAGTCTCAACAACTATTTGTCCATTTCTTTAATTTTTGAAGCTCTTAAGCCAAGCTCTATTGTAAGGTCTTCACATATTTTAATTTGTTCCTCAAATCTTCTCTTTAAGTCAACATGCACAGCCCTTATTTCATCCTTTTAACTTTCAGCTTTCTCAAACTTTGCTTCAACTTGTTTTATATGGTCCTCCAACCTTCTTATGGTTCTATCGCTTCTGATTATCTCCTTTGAAGCTACTTCTAGCTCAGCTTCAAGATCTAGCTCTTCTTTATCAATCTCCTTTTCCTCTTCAGAGGTTGAGCTACCACCTTGTGTTGATGCCATAAAGACATGCTCATCTAATGAGTCTTCATCTTCCTCCTCATCAGCTTCTTTTTTCTGACTCACATAACTCTTGAATGAGCCTCTCTTCTTCCTCTATAGGTTGGCAATTTTCTTACTGGACTTCTTTGATTTAAATAATGATCTTCTCCATCTTGAATTCTGCTCATCATCACCATCCTCATCTTCATCATCAAGTGTCACTTTGCATTGAGAAATAAAGTGTCTAATCTACCCACAACGATAACATCTCAAGGATAACTGTCCTTTTCCCTTCTTAGACCCCTTTTCCCTTCAAGCTCCTTTTAAAAGTGAAATCTTTCTTAGACTTAACTAAGGTAGATCTATTGCTACTTACTAATCATAATAGTCCTCAAAGTCACCTTTCAGACACCTTGCCTAATAGATAATTCGGATGTTCTTGTTTAGGTCTTCGTTAGGTTATGAGTTAGTTGATACATTAGCTACGTTCACAACTCAATTTAAAACACAGAACATAAAATAAAATAAGGACACACAAGATTTACGTGGTGCTATCAACATGACATATATCCACGGTGGTAGAGACTATCCACTATACTTAAGAATTCCAGTTATAATGGATGTTTTAATTCTCTGCTCCTTTCACTATTGCAATTACTAAACAAGTACAATACAAAGAGTGCCATTTACTGTATCTACCCTTTTTGTAGCTTGTCTTGCCTCTGTTGAATTGAAAGGCTGCTCTACTACCGCTTAGAAGTTCACAACAATGCTTTCTAACCTCTCTTGAAGAAATCTGGAAATACGTTGAGTTCTTTTCGAAGCTTCGCCGAATTCCTTCTCTAGGTTGTCTCACACAACTCCTGCTTTCACCATCTCACGGTCTCACCTATCTCCTATTCTATGTCTCATGGCCTATCTTACATTTCTGGTTTGGCATTACACATCTCATGCACCTTTCTGATTTGCACCCTGTTGGTTACACACCTCATGCACACTTCTGGTTTGGTGTTTCACGTCTCACATACATTTCGGGTTTGCACCCTGCTGGTCACACACCTCATGCACACTTTTGGTTTGGTGTTTCACATCTTACGTACATTTCTGGTTTGCATGCCTTGCTAGTCACAAGCCTTACCACCGTTTCTGGTTTGCACTTGTTCGTTCACACCTCCAGGCAGCTTGTTTTGCTCTCCTAGTGGTCTCCTCTTTCACGGTCTCCTCTCTTCCCTTACAGACGGTGTGCTGTCTCCTTCGTTACATTTTGCTGCACTCCTCCGTCATGTTTTGCTGCACTTTGCACTCCTCCCATTTTTGGTTTTTGTCCTCACCTCACATTTCTGGTTTTCTTCTCTTCTAGGAGTGATGCATTTCTAGTTTTGCCTTCACCTCACATTTCTGGTTTTCTTCTCTTCTAGGTGTGGTGCGTTTTTGGTTTTTCCCTCACCTAACGTTTCTGGTTTTCTTCTCTTCCAAGGGTGGTGCATTTCTAGTTTTTCCCTTTTTGCTAGTTTCACACTTCACGCACTCATTCGCTTCTAGTTTCTTCTCTAATGGGTTTCTCTCTCTTGTCATCACACAATTTTCTCCTTATCATGTTGTCTGTTTCTCTCTCACTGTCCAGCCGAGTCTCCTTACTTTTGCTCTCTCATTTCTCTTCAATGTTGGCTCTCCTAGTTCTAATTTTCATGTTGTCTCCCTCTTTTGGTCTATATCTATGTACTCTTTGTGTGTGTGTGTGTCTTTTTGCCCTTTCGATAAAGTCTCTCTCTCTCCCAGTGGTGTATGTCTGCCCTGCTCTGCTCTTTCGGTGGCGGGTTTCTCTCTCTTACAGTGGTGGGTGCCTCCTTTTCTAGTTTGTATCCATTTAGCTCTCCCCGTGACTGCTTTCTCACGATTTTTTCTGGTTTACGCATTTAGCTCTCCCTTGTTGTCTCCTTGCTGTCCAGCCATGTATTCACTCTTCTTTTTGCCATGTACCACTTTGGTTGGTTCCACTATTTTGGTGTGTTAGTGTTCTACCATGCTAGTTTTGTTGTGCTCGTTTTCTCTTTTCCAGCCGTTGGTGTTTTGCCATTTGCTGTATTTTGCTATTCCTTTGTGTTTTGTCGTCTAGCACTTACTTGTGTTTGCCAAATGCTCTCTTTGTGTTTTGCTGTGTATTCAATTGTGTTGGTCTTACCCTAGTTTTGTCTTCCAATGGCTTTTATATACTCCTCCATGAAACCTTAATAGGGCTTACTTGTAGTGAATTTACTGTCTTGCCCTTTTATGTGACTTTTATATTTTTGCCCCTCCATATGGCTTTTACCTTTTTGCCCTTTCATGTGGCTTTACTTTCTTTCATACTTAAAACCTAATTGACAACAATTACAACTCATAAAAGGCTGTGGGAACAACAGTAATTTTGTAAAAGTTTAGAATACTTTTTACAATGATCACTTATACTAAATAATATTGGAAATAATGACTTAAAATTTTAATAAATTATTTAATTTTTATCACTATCATTATAACTATTCCTATCATAATGATTATCATGATTTGAAAGTAATAAATTATTTTTTAATTAAAAAAATGTCAACACTAAATTAGCTAAAACCAATCAAAACTGGTTAAGGCTCATCAAAATGGGTCAAAATTATTCAAGGTAATATTAACCAATCAACAAAAGTCAATACCAGTCAAGTCAGTCAATAAAAGCCTATGAACGAATCAAGTTGGTTAATAAGAGTTAAAGGTAGTGAAAGTCATTTGAGCTAGTCAAACATCAAACTTGATTTAACTAGCTAAAAGAAAAAGAAACGAGAAAAGAGAAAAGGCTCAATAGCTTTGGTCTCTTTGTTTTTTTTTTTTCTCCTTTTTTTTCCTTTTAGATTCCAAAGAAATCTTAAAGAGCCTCCTCTCTCTCTCTCTCTCTCTCTGTCCTAACCCTATTGGTAGTGAGATTTTCCAACATCAAATCACTGTGTGACACATATGAATGAATAGATTGGTTAAAAAGGAGTTGATAAGTGAGAGTCTAAAACAGGAACAACCATTAAAATTATCATTTGCACTAGAAAGAGGCAAAAAGGCAATCCAGGACTTCTGTTTTATTTATACATTTAAAGAGTTTAAAGAAGTAAAGCTCATATAAACCCTTTGTTAACATAACAAGGCACTTAATGAACATTGAGTTTTGTAAGAGAGAACCAGAAAGGGAAAGCTGAGTACTAAATTTACATAGCCAGTATCCATAAGATTGTTTGGGCAGATTTTTGGGTTTGATTCTAGGCTTTCGATGAATCAATCTCTCCCTCTCTTTTTTTATGTTTTGTTTTGAATTTTACAAAGTTTGGTTTTTATTATTTTATTATTTTTATTTTTTATACATGTTTTTTTTATTTTTATTTTTATTCTTTAGATGTCAAAATTTATGTTTTATTTAACATTAAGTTTCTAAATGAGAATTTAGAGCTCCTTTGTGTCTGATTTAATCTTTGCCTTTAGGCTTTTGGACTAGGTTTGATCTAAAATAAAATCATGTCCTAAATAGGTCAATGTTTTTGGATCTAAGTTGATACAAATCTAAAGGTATTGAGTTAGATTGATCCAATTTGATTGAGTTAACTTGGATCTAATTGGATTTGATCGAGTTAACTTGCCACTTATATATATTTATGTATGTATATGTTTATGTTGTTTCTATATTTATTTGGATTTATTTTTATATAAATATTTTTTTCTTTTTATGACTAACTTTATTATCTAATTTATACATTTTTTAAATTTTAACTATACATATATATATATATCTAATAGTAAACACTATTAAACTACATTGATTTAAAATTAACTTAATGCTTATAATGTAACACTAACCTATTTCTTTCTATCTTTCTTTACTATTTTTTAAGGTTATGGTGCACCAACAAGTTTGAGTTTGATCATCATGGAGTGACAACCAATGTTTTAGCAAAATGAGTGATTCGCTACCCTCTAATTTTTAGTTGCTTTTCTCTTTGAATTTGCTATGACAACTGCTTACTAACTCATTTATGAGTTCTCAACAATCTATAAATGTGTTTAAATCTCTTTGTTTTCTTTTTTAAGTTATGTAGGTCAATGAATCTCAAAAATATTTTTTTCTCTATTTATTAGTGCCCTTTCATAAATCTTTTTTCTTTTTGTTATTGTTTTCTCTCTGGTCTCTCTCTAGTTTATCTCTCTTTAGTCCCTTTCATTAAGAAAGCAACCTTTTTTATAAGCCTTCCTGATGTTTAGAAACTACCATATGATTGATTAGTTAGACATATATTCTTTCATCATTGCTTTCTAGCTATTGACTACTTGAAAAAATGGAATGATTACTTCTGGTTAGAAATAGTTTGGATAAATATTTGATTTAGTTTACTTTTATTCTAACTTATTATTAGCATTGAGCATGGGTTTAAAAGACTTATAAACCAAGTATAACCTTTTAAAGGATAGATGATAAGGACCTTTTTAGGTGTCACACTAAGAAGAGGAAGGGATAAATTAGTGTGAGTGCTTACTTTTTACAAATTTATCTAGATTAAACTTCTGTAACCTGTTAAAGTTAATGATCCAATTTTATCTTACTTCGTTATGTAAGAACAGTCGTATGAATATCAAGTAAGCACAAATACCTTAAAATAAATAAAATGTTTTACGTGGTTCACCCATAATATATGAGTTATATCTACAGTGTGATAGGATCACTCCTAAATTATACAATCAACTCTTATTATTAAGGGATATAATTGATGTTGTAGAGGGATCACTCCTTCACCACTTATAATGATCTTTTGATCACTTGAAAGGTTAATCTCCCAATTACTCCAAGGGTCTCTCACCCTTTTTCAAGTACATAAAAAGTTTATGACAAAAACTTTCCTAAAAAAAATCACTCAATGTGCATAGGCTACTATTACAAATAAAAGAATTTTCTCCTTTTCACTATCGGTTTCTCTCCCTAAGCTTTGTTGATGTCTCTTCTACAAGTTCTCTCTTTTTCTTACTGTCATTGTTACCTCCTTCTTTCTGCCATTGCTGCCTCTTTTTTTCTACAACTACTACCTCCTTTTTTCTATCGTTGCTGCTATCTCTCCTTCTTTTTGCCACTACTACCTCTTTCTGTCATATACTCTCTCTTTCTCTTCTGCTATTAGAGGCTTTTTCTTTTAGGCTTTCTCTTTCTTATTGCCATTGTTGCTTTTTCTACCTTACAATCTCGCCTTCTCTTCTACTACTAGAGGCTTTCTCCTTCTTGTTGACACTGCTGCAGCCTATTGAGTTTCTCCTTATTACCATGCCCTCACCTTTTCTTTTTGATAGTTGTTCTCTACAATTCTCTCCTTTTCCTTTTGGTACTTACTCTCTATTGTTCTCTTCTTTTCCTTTTAGTGACTACTCTTTGCAATTGTAATCTATTTCTTTATTATGTTTATACAACTCACTCTTTCTTCCTTTACTGTACCCTTTCTTATTTTTTTACAGCACACTCTCTTAGTGTTCTATAACACTCATGTTTTCTTCCTCTACCAAACCCTTTCTTATGTTTTGCAAAACACATATTTTCTTCCTCTACTGAGCCCTTTCTTATATTTTACAAAACACACATTTTTTGTTTTTTGACAACTATATGGACATATATATGCCTTGAGTTTAGGGTTGCTTTATAATCAATAATCAACATTGATTCCTAAGAGTTACCCTACAATCAATGGTTAGCATTGATTCCTAAAATTTAGGTCAATTAAAATTTAGAGTTAATAGTTAACATTGACTCATTGAATTTAAGGTTGACCTACCATTAACAGTTTTGACAAACAATCTCTTTGCATCTCAAGCTCCTTTTCCTTATTCACAATACTTTTAGGAATATCCTTGATGGATATAAATTTCACATATGGGCAAGCCACAACCTACATTGTCATATCCTAAGCAATTTCCTTGGCTTCTGCCTAAACAAATTGCTCATTGGCTAATTACCAACACTTTATAAATGCAGCAAACACATCTCAAAGGCATTCATAACATCAAATCAATAAGAACGAATCTATGAGATGTTGTTGACAACAAATCCAATATTAATCATCAAAGATGGGCTTAACAATAGACTTAAAGGCTCATAGGAATGGTGGACTATTGGTATAGGATAAGACCTAAAAAGAAGAGAAAAATGCATCACTAATGTGGGTTGGTCCATTGTGTTATTAGATGACTTATATTAGGTGTAAAACCCACTTAATAATGTAAATGGACTTTTGCTAATATTGTTATTTATTTTTTAAATGAATGAATAAAATAAGGGTCCAAGCTCAAAAGCATTCTAAACACTAAACTTGGCCTTAAACTAAACATAATAGGAATATAATAATTATCCCTTTTTATGAGTTACTTTAGAATAAAGGAAGAAGTAAAGACTTTTTTGGATCCTTATTTTGTCTACCTTTCAAGTGCTTATGTAGTAATGCCTCTAATTTAGGTTGTATTCATCTTTAAAGAAATCAAGTTCTTTAGAATCAACATCCTTTTTGCCATGATAATAAATAAGTTAGTGGCAAAGGAATTAGACGTAAGACAGAGGAAGGGTCATATACACTAATTGGACATATTTATCCCAATGATAACTTGTAATCTCAAAAAGAGCTAGAAGGAGTATCTTAATAGCAAACCCATTTTGTGCATAAAGAATAGTCTTGATGTCACACTAGTTTGCTAAAAAGCTACATGGGTTGATCAAAGGATTCATAGGAAAATTACAAATTCAATAGATATAAGGATATATGCATATCTTGGTGTCTTCATCTTAAATTCATAGATTTAAATAAAGATGGTAAAGATAAAAGAAGAAGGGAGGATCTTACGTGTAATTGAGAATTACTCTCCACTTTTATAAAGGACTAAAAAGGTTAAACCATGTGTATAAATAAGAATGGTTCAATGGATTTTTCTTTTAATGCCTCGTGTAAGCATTGGCTTAGGGTCGATGGATCATCATAACTATGGTGTACTTTTTAGCTAAGTAAATGAATAAGCATAAGGCTTCATTTGAAGAATTTCAAAAATTCATGATAAGAATGTGTAAGCAATTCATGAATGGATAAAAAGGATGTCAACCCACATACTTTAATGAGCAATTGCTAATCCTATAATGTCTTAGCAAAATGAGTTGCAACTTATTAATCCTGAAAGTTTTATACCTTAAAAAAGCCTCTCAAATAATAATTTGGGTAATGTCTATTAACAATAAGTTAAAGACATTATGAAATGAAAAATCAATAACTTAAGAGTCATGAACCATGGGTTGGAAAAACTCCTCCAAAGCTTCTTTGTGGAGGACTTAAGGCCTTTTTATTTTTTTTTTGGGTTACAAATTAAGATTCAGAGCTTGTAACTGTTTAAGCGTAAGATAACCTCTCCTATCATCATTTTTCACTTTAAAATTTTTTGAACCTTGAACATGGATTGGTGAGGTATGTTTCAATCAAATGCCATTTATAGCAATCTTACAACCCATCATTTTGAAAAAGAGAATCATTATCTATGATCACAACAGAGAACATTTCTTCATAGATATGATTTGCCATTACAACTACTTTCAAGAAGCCTCAAGCAAGTACCTCATCAAACATAAGTTGATTATAAGTAGTTGAACAACTATTACCCTCTAAGTTGTGCACTAAATCAATCAATTGTAAAGTTTAATATATATGCTTTAGTAATTGTTTCTTTCATTCTAAGAATATGCAAAACAAAGAGAAAATAAGGTTAGTATAGTAATTATGCTATAATTATACAATGTTATGCTATGCAAAGGCATTGTTTTCTTGGTTGAACATTCGTTAATGTTTTCATTAGATCATATACTATACATAAGAAGAAGCATAGGGTTACAACCATCACTTATATCAAAAACTAAAAACCACCATTATACACATTTTGTGTTTCAAGCCACCTAATTACAAAAAGGATGGTATTAAAAAGGCTTACATAGTAGAATTTTGAAAGAAATGACCAATGAAGTCATATTGATGATATGCTTCATTAAGAAAAAGCACAAGATGCTCTTTATAAGGATGCAAAGAAAAAATCTCTATTTTTAGTTCTCTTGCCTCAAATGCTATAAGACAAGCTTTCTTTATTATTTACTAAATTCAATAAATTGTATCTTTAATTAAAGCTTCCTCATTATATTGAACTTAACTAATTGCTAGATTTAGGCATCATGTTCATCCATTTAATCTTAAAGATTTTGATTTTCAATTATAAGCTTATTTACACATAACAATGCTGAGTTGTAATTTTGATTTACAATAAATAGTTTGATATTTTTGGCCTTAAACTCATTTAACCATCCTTGAAGTTAGAGAATTGTTTGTTAAAGAATCTTTACTTGCTTTTAGGAAAGAAACAAGGCTTCTTACATAATTTTTCACTATAGTCCTCATTTCCTTTATCCTCTTGTTTATCCCTTTTAATTAAGAAGCTATGTCATTGTTTGACTTTTCAAATTGCTTAAGCTCTTTGGTAAGATGTTCTATCACTGAAAAATGATCATTACTCCCTTATTGACTTTATAACTCATAATAGGCTTGCTTAACCCTTGATAATTCATCATAGAGTTTTAGGTTTTCTAAGATGTCATTGTTATTTTCTTATAGTGGTGCACTTTGATCTAGTTCATATTCTATCTTTTTCTTCCACTTGGAAGAATGGGTTGGTGTTATTTTGGAGATGTAAACCTTAAGGTGTCAAGCTTCACACCATCATTCATAACAAAGGGTACAAGTACAAACCTCAAGCTTATTTAACATTGTGTAGATATTACTCCATGCTTGGATTACTTTTGAAGTTAATTCCAACTATTCAAATCATGATAATCAAATTAAATTGTCTCCATACCATACATGATACAAATAAGCCTTATAGTATGCATTTGCACTACAACCAAAGTGGGGGCATAACTAACAACCCCATTTAAACTTATCAACAAAACCTAAAGGTACTCCCCACATTTATACAATATAAGAGTTCATCAAACCCATCTAGCTAACCATTATAATTCTTCCTTATCTTAATAGATAACTTCCTATAATAAGATTTCATTCAAGTTTTGCCAACTTATGCAAAACTTAATAAGAGCATTATTAGGCCTTCAAAACCAATAAGAGAACTTGTCCTTTAGGCATATATATAACATAGCTTAGCTCCCCTTTAATTGGCCTTCTTCTCTAATCTTGCAATAGTTTAAAGATAAGATCATCTTTGCCACTATTATAGGTATGAGGTTGACTCTTTAAAAACTTTTACAAAAAAGCTTAATAACATGTTCATGAACATGACCAATAATCTTGAAAAATAAAACAAGTGCATAAATAAGCAAAGCTAAACATGACATTTATTTATCAACATCTATCTTATGGTTCATTTTATCAATCAGGAATTAGGTAGGAACACACTTTTCATCAAATTGGCCTTTGCATTTAACTTAGTCACAGATCTCATCTCCTTTGATCTTTGTCAAAATTGATAATTTCTTTAGATAGCTTGTTTCTTCCCTATAGGTGTAAATATTTACATCTAATGAAATGAACAAATTTAACATCATTTTACTTCCTTTAACAAAGGACCATGTTTATCAAAGGAAACACAAAACATTAGAGCAAAGGATCCCAAAATTTAATAACTATTTGCAAAATAATTGGTTGAACAACTACATCTAAAAGACACTTAAGATCTCTATAAAAAAATTTGAAACTTCTGTTTCATAGCAATGGGACATACTAGAAGGTGATAAGATAGAGATTAAGTAGCTTAAGACTAAAATACCCAAATCTTAAAGGTAAACCATATGTGAACAATCTTTAATTTGCCTTTGGATATTTTTTTTTTATCTCCTTATGATTACAAATAACATCTTCTCTTCAATTATCATGATTCCAATTGCTTCTTTCTTTCTTTCTTTCTTTCTTTCTTTTTGAATATAAAAGCCAATATGGTTATGAAGCAGATGATGCATGAAATGTATGTAATTAAATGTCATGTCAAAGTTGAGGAAAAAGGAAACATATTAGAATAAGGGATTCAAAATTAATAAAAGTATTATATACTTTGGAACTCTTGCTTTATAGAAATAAACTAGCTAAGCAAGAATTAAGTGAAAAGAGAGAGATTAGGTAGCTTAAGACTAAAACATCCAAATCGTAAAGGTAAACCTAATCTTTAGTTTGCCTTTAAATATTCTCTGATCTTTTCATGACTATAGAGAACATCTTTTTCAATTATCATGATTCTAAATGTTTCTTTCTTTTTTCTTTTTCTTTTTTTAAACATAGAAGCCAAGAAGGTCATGAAGCAAATAATACCTGAAATGTATGTAATTAAATGTCATATCAAAGTAAGGGAAAAAGGAAACATATTAGAATAAAGGATACAAATTTTATAAAATCATTAAAAGTGAAAATAAGGGTGTAAAACACAATGCATTTTATTTATGCAAAGTTTGGGTAAGAATCATCCTTATGTTTGTTGTCTTAGAGGATGGACTTATAAGGAAAAAAAAAACCCTACTAATAAGGAAGCATGGTTCAATATCTATAGTTAGAATAAAAGGTCTTTAGATCTTCCTTCCCCCTCTTTCACAAGTCAGAGGAACTATTAATCTGAGTGAGAGATCTCGAGAATCCCATAGGGAAGCAATAGGCTACTCAAGGGATTCTCTCTTATCTCTCACTTAACTTAAAAATGTAAAAGTTAGGTATCAAGGCTTTTGTGAATATATACAAAAGGTAAATGCACTTGATAAAATAAGAATATATGACCCATCAAAAAGATATAAAGAAACAAATAAAACATCAAACAAGTGGTAATAAGCATCAAAATAAAATCAAATAAACTAGTCTGACTCTTAATTTCTTCCCTAATGGAGTCATTAAGTTGTCATTACCAAAAGGGACAAAAGATTTTATGCATAATAGAGGCTTTTGCTTTTCCTTGTATTTTTAAAGAAAGTGATTTGCAAGGGTAAGAAGGCATTGGAATGTCCGTTGATTAATTTTATAGTCACCATTAATCATTTAAGTGTAATTGGAACATTGTGTTGACTCAATCTACTTTACCAATATTTGTTAGGGTTCTAGAGTATAGTTATGCCTAGTGAAAATTGAGACTAACCCAAAATGGCCACCATGAATAATGGTGCTACAACTTCAACATTAGTTATATATGTATGCTTTTTCTTACTTTAATATTTTATTTGCTTATCTTTCTTTAAGAGACATAGTTAGAGAACTTTTGTCATAGACATTCACTATAATTTTAAAAATGATAATATAATTGGAATGAGATTAAATTTATTAAATATTTGTACTTAAAGTTCATTACTAAAGGTAATTTTAGAAAAGTTTGTGATGCTTTTTATGATAATCCCATACACTAAGTAATATTAGAAATAATGACTTAAAATTTAAAAACATTATATGATTTTTATCACCATCATTATGACTATTTCTATCATAATCATTATCATTATTTAAAAATATCAAATTGTTTTTGGAAAAAGAAAAAAGGTTTGATGGCTAGTTAAAACTAGTCAAAGCTAACCAAATTAGCTAAAACTTGTCAAAACTAGTTAAGGTTGGTCATAATAGGTCAAAATTGTTCAAAGCTAGTCAACAAAAGTCAAAACCATCAAGTCGGTCAACAAAGATCATTAAGCTAGTTAAATTGGCCAATAAAGCTTTTAAGCTAGTCAAGTCAATCAATAGAAGTCAAAGTTGATTAAGTTGGTTAAATAATTAAAGCCAATTTGACTAGTTAAAAAAAAAAACAAAAGACAAAAGGCTTGGTGACCTTGATATATTTGTCTTTTTTCCTTTTTCTTTTCTTTTAGATTCTAAAAAGATCTTAAAAAACCTCTTAACTCTCTTTCTTTATTTCTCCATGATAATTGCCATCAATGGTGAGGTTTTCTAGCCTTAGATTAGTATGTGGTACACATAAATAGATAAATCAATCAAAGAGGGGTTAATTAATAGGAGTCTAGGATGGTAACAGCCACTGGAATCAACATGTCCATTGGAAAGGGCTATTAAGGTAATGTAGGTATTTTACTTTATTTATACATTCTCATGAGTAACAAAACTCATATATACCCTTTTTCAATTTAACAAGGTACCAAATGGACCTTATATTTTGTAAGAAATGACGAAAAAAAGAAAGATGAGTACCAAATTTGCACAACCAATATTCATAAGATTGTTTCAAGAGAATCCTTGGCTTTGATCTTAAGCTTTCAATAAATCAATCTTTCCTTCTCTCTTACTGTGTTTTGTTTTGGATTTTACAAAGTTTGGGTTTAAATTTTTTTATTTATTTTATTTTATTTTATTTTATTTTTATTCTTTGGTTGTTAAAATTTATACTTTGTTTAACATTAAGTTTCTTAACAAAAATTTAGAATTCCTCTATATTTAGTTTAGTTTAGTCTATGCTTTTAGGTTTTTGGAGTTGTTCTAGCATTTTTTTTCTTTTTTTCTTTAGGTGGGTTTAATCTAAAGTAAAATCATACCATGAATGGGTTAATGTTTTTGGATCTAGGTTAGTTCGAACTTAAGGGTATTAGGTTGAACTAACCCTATTTGACTTGTTTGACCAAATTGACTTAGATATTTTCTATTTTTCTTTTTATGACTAGCTTTATTATTTAACTTATGTATTTTTTAAATTTCAACCACACACACATATATATATATATATCCAATAACAACACAATATTGCAATATATTAATTTAAAATTGACTTCATGCTTGAAATGTAACACTAACCTATTTCCTTCGATCATTCACTATTATTTTGTAAGGTTAAGGTACACCGACAAGTTTGATTTTGATCGTCATGGAGTGGCAACTATTGTTTTAACAAAATGAGTGATTCCCTAGCCTTTACTTTTTAGTTGTTTTTCTCTTTGATTTTTTTGTGACGATTATTTACTAACTTATTTGTGAGTTCTCAATAATCTGTGAATGTGTTTAATTTTTTTTTTGAGCTATATGGGTGAGTGAATCTCAAATGTATTTTTTTTCTATTTTTATTAGTGCCCTTTCATAATTTTTTTCTATTATTTTTTTTTCTTTAGACTTTCATTAAGAAAGTGACACTTTTATAAGCCTTCTTGATGGTTAACAACTACCATATGATTGGTTCATTAAACATATATTCTTTCATCATTACTTTCTTGCTATTGGCTATTTGAAAAAGGGTAATAATTACTTGTGGATAGTTAGAGATAGTTTGGACAAATATTTGATTTGGTTTAGTTCTATTTTAACTTATTATTGGCATTCATTAAGGATTATAGGCTTAAAAGACTCATGGACCAAGTAGGGCCTTAAAGAAGATGGACTTGAAGACTTATGGGAATGGTGGGCTATTGGTATAGGGTCTTGACAGGGCTCAAAAAGAAGATAAAAATATATTACCAAAGTGGGTTAGCCCATTGTATTATTAGATAAATCATGTCAGACCCAAAGCCCACTTAATAATGTAAATGGACTTTTGCTAATATTGTTATTTATTTCTAAATGAATGAATAAAATAGAACTTAAGCCTAACAACCTTCTAAACACTAGACTTGGCCTTATATCGAACAAAATAAGGATACAATAGTACCAACTAATTATGTTACAATTAATACCCGTTTTACAATGGATTGCAAAGGAAAGAAAGGATAAACCATTAGTGAAGGTGAAGTGTAGGGTTTTTAAAATACCCTAATCATAGGATTAAGTTAAGATGGCACCCTTGGCAAAATAGATGATGCTTATTATGAAGCTATCTTATTTAAAATTGCTTTTCCTTTAGTGATAGCAAAAGTTATCTACTAGATTTTCTCCATCAATTCTCCAATAAAGATTCACATCTCATTTATTTGCCTAGCCAATTACTTGATTCTTTCCTCTATTTGTCAAGTATAAAATCAAGTTTGAATAATGTGCCTCACTTAATGTACACTTTAAGTTGTTTGACCTTATTACGATTTGTATTCTTAAGACATGACAAGAAATTAAAGTTATATGACTGATGTGCATGTATGGTATATGAGTTATGCAAATGTCATGTTTAATGCATGAGTTGTCAAAACATATATAAAAGGCTTTATAATTAATATGTCTTGATATTACATCCTGCAAAGAGGTTTTTTACCAGAAGTTGGAAAAAAGACTAAAAGTTTCTAACTACTTTCCATTATATAGGGGATAAGCACAAATCCTTCCTAAAGATAAGGATCTAGCAAGTTATTATACTATGAAAAGTATGGAATCCATTCGGTGACCTTTATAAGCTAGTAAATTATATATATATATATTGCGTTAAAGTCCATAGGTTGTTAACTATTTATAGTCACTATGATTGTAATCATCTTTAATGAACTCTAAGTCTATAAAGTTAACGATATCCTTGCTATGGTACTAGACAAGTTGATAGTTGTTGAGCCTATCTTTGATGGCTAAATCTTAGATTTGTTATCAACAACATCTCACACAATTATATGTGTTGATTTGATGTTATAAATGTCGTTGAAATGTAGTGAGGTCATTAGGAGAAACCAGTGATGACAGTTCAACCCTAACATTAAGGAGTCAATATTAATCATGATCTTAAATTTTAGATGTCAAGATTAACCGTTGACCGTTGACCATTGATCCTCAATTTTATGAAGTCAATGTTGACCATTGACCTTAAATTTTAGGATTCAAATCCGGTCATTAATTGTAGGGCAACATGTAGGAATTAATGATGATCGTTGATGATCGTATAGCCCTAATCCTAAGGCTATATAAATATGCCTAGGTCTCTTACAAAAAGAAAATAAGGGGCTACAGAAAATTAAGTGAACGACAAAGGCAAGCAACTGGCCAAAGAGAGAAAGAAAGAGGGCAAGGCAACCAGTCAAGAAAAGTGCAACAAGGCAGCCAGCTAAGGAAACTGTAGCAACCACCAATGATAAGTAGTAAGATAGTTGGCTGATGAGAGTACAGTAGCCACCAAGGAAAAGCAACAAGGTGCAGCCGGCTAAGAAGGAAAGAAAGAGAGCAAGGTAGTCAGCTACCCACATTAGCAAACCCTCACCAAGACAACCACCACACCAGCAAGTCCTCACAAAGGTGACAACAGTAGCCAGCCACCACACCAACACATCTAAAGGCTTGCCAACAAACTAGCAACATGTGCCTGTAGGTCCAAGAGGGTATACCAGTAGTAACAAATGTTCCTATAGGTCTAAGAGGGTCTACCAGACCAGTAGCACGTCCTTATATGTCCAAGAGGGTATACCAATAGCAGTAGACATCCCCGCAAGTCCATAAGTGTATACCAACACTAGTAGCACATCCCTGCATCCAGAAGGGTATACCAACAGTAGCAGATGTCCTTTTAAGTCCAAAAGGGTATACCAGCACTAACAACACATCCCTGCATGTCCAGGAGGATATACTAGTAATAGCAGCACCTTAGAAGGTTTCCCAGCAGCAAAAGCACACCTAGGAATCAAGCAAAAAATTACAAAATACAACAACAGGTTCGAGAATCAGTAGTAACCTGCAGAAACTACAGTAGTAAGTCTAGGAATCAACCAGCAAACTAGCATCAATGCGAAAAAATAGCTGCAACATGTAAGGAGAGCAACAACGGTACAAGAAAACAACTGTAACATATAGGGAAAGCAACAGTGACAAAAGAAAACAGCTGCAATATGTGGGGAAAATAGTAGCAGTGCGAGAAAATGGCTGTAATGTGCAAAGAGAGCAGTAGCAGTAGCGCAAGAAAACAGTTGCAGTGCATAAGACGAGTAGTAGTGGCATAAGAAAACAACAGCATGAGACAATAGTTGTAGTGTTCAAGGATAGTAGTGGCAATGTGAGAAAACTGCTACAACAAGTAGAGCAACAACAGTGAGAGAAAATAGCTACAATGTGTGGAGATAGCAACAGTGATACAAGAAAGCAGCAGTAATATGCCTGGATAGCAGTAGCAGTGGTAGGCATAGCTTGTGCAGACAGTAGGCACAACTTATGTGGACGACAGGCACAGGTTGTGCAGATAGTAAGTAAAGCGTGTAGATAGCAAGCAACAGCGATAGTGCATACAGATAGCATTAACAACGCTTGTGGACAATAGTGGCAACACATGTAGACGAGAGCAGTAGTGCACACAAATAGTAGCGTGCATGCGTATAGTAAGAGCAGCGCGTGTGGGCAGCAGTGGCAGTGTGTATGAATAGCATTGACAGAATTAGCAGTGCACACAAACAACAATAATAGCCCATATGAATAGCACTAATAGCACATGTGGACATCGATAGTAGCTTGTGCACGTGCAAACAACAATAGTAGTTCACATGGACAGCGATAGCAGTGCATGCAGGCAATGATAGCAATGCGTGTAGGTAGTAATAGCAACAGGTTTGACAACTTGTAGTAACAAGAGGAGGAAACGTACCTGGCAATAAGTCTGGCAACTTGCAGTAGCCAAGGAGAAAAAGTGTCTAGTAGTAAGACTGACAACTTACAGTAACAAGAGGAGGAAGTGTGCTCGACAACAATTCTGGCAACTTGTAATAGCTAAGGAGAAAAAGTGTTCGACAATAGGTTTGGCGGCTTGTAGTAGCAAGAGGAGAAAGCATATCTAGCAGTAAGTCTAATAGCTTGCAATAGCCAAGGAGAAAATGTGCTCGGTAGTAGAGGAGAGATCTTGCCAAGGCAATAAGTGAGGCAACACTGGCAGCAAAGGAAGGAGAAGATCCATATTCTGCTCCAAGAAAGTTTTACCATAAACTCTTGATAAATTTATTGAAAAACAAGGTAGGATACCTTTGGAGTGATCAGGAGATCAACTCCTTAATCAAGAGATCATTATAAGTGGTTAAGGAGTGATCCTTCTACAACCAAACTATATCTCTTGATAACAAGAGTGGATTGTGTGACTTATGAGGGATCCTATCACACCATGGACCTATCTCATACGTTATAAGTGAACCATGGAAAACTTGTTGTGTGTTCTTCGATACTTCCAAATTGATTTTTATTCGTATAGTCGTGCTCGCATAAAAGAGAAAATTAAAAATTTGATCATTGGTTCTAACAAGTCACAAAGGTTAATCTAGATCAATTTGTAAAACAAGGATATTTCACACTGATTCACCCCCTTTTCAATGTGAGACCTACAACAATCCTTATCATTAATGAAGGAATCAAACAGAGAAATTAGAGGAGATGCCTTATTAATAATCTTATTTTAAGATATTAGTCTTGATATCACATTAACTTGTTTAGGAACTACATAAGTTAACCAATGGATTCAAATGAAAATTATTGATCCACTAGACATAAGAATATGTCCACACCTAGTCTCTCCATCTTTAACCCATACATCTAAATAAAGATCCAAAACACAAAAGACAAAGGAGGATTTGTGTGTAGTTAAGATGACCCTTTGCTTGTGAAGGTTAAAGAGATTGAACCACTTGTATTAACTATATTAGTTTATTAAATTTTGCTTCCAATTCCTTAAATAAGCATTAACTTATGCTTAATAGATATTTATGCCTATTGTGTATTTCCTAGCTAGATATATGAATAGGCATATTGCTTTCTTAAAAAAATTTAGAAGTACATGGTAAGGATAAGGAAGCAATTCATAAATGGGTAAGAAAGATGTCAATCCAAATACTTTAGTTGGCAATTGCTAATTCTATAGTGTCATAGCAAGATAAGTTGTAACTTACTAATCATAAAGGATTCATACCTTAAGAAAGCTTCTTGGATAATGGTCTAAGTAATGTCCACTAACAACAAGTTAATAACATTAAGAAATAAAGGGTTAATAACTTAAAAGTTAAGAACCATGGGTTTTAGAGATTGCAAAGATTCTTCCATAAAATCCTTAAACTCTAATGCAATCTTCAAAAACTTTAAGACATATAATAACCTAAAAGGTTAAGTTGGACTTGCCAAAACTTCTCTATAAACAACTTGGGGACTTTTTAGTTCTTCTAGTTATAAATCAAGATTCATGGCTCAGAACTATTTAAAGGGTAAGATGATCTCTCATTTTATTATTTTTCCTTTAAGGAATTATTAAAACTTTCTACATGGATAAATGGGATATGTTTAGTCATATGCATTTGCAATAGTATTTCAATCTATTAACTAAAAAAGGAAAATGATTGTCTATAATTTTGACAAAGAAAATCTCTTTATAGATATGATTTGCCACTACAACTCCCTTTAAGAAGTATCAATCAAGAATCTAGTTAAGCACTACTTAATTATAAGTAACTTGATTATTATTTTCCTCTATTAGGATAAAGACCAAAATGCTTAATTATAAAGCCTTTTAATGAGTACAATTTAGCATATATTTTGACATGGTATAAATATGCAATATATATATTCATTATAAAGCTAAAGTCTTTGTATTTGCATCTAACCATTACTTCTAACCCCAAAAAAAGACACTTTCCTACTATAAATAAATTTCATCCAATCTCATGTTGTTATTCCAAAATCTATCCAATGGAAAGATATTTCATTATCAAAGGAATGGATCTTGAAAGGTACAACAAAACTACAATCATAAAATCAAATTGAACCCAATACAAAAATTTCTAAAGTAGATCAACACCATGAACAAAAGGTTGTTTTAACTTTCCACCAAAAATCTTTAAGTTTCAAATTATCTAATAAAGACTTTATATCATATATTATTGACTTTAAACAAATCTTTGGACTTCCTTCTACAATAAACCTCCTATACAAATAACCACCTAAATTCTTTATTTCAGATTTACCAAATACATTCCTATAAAATATAAACTATAACACCACCATACCTTAGCCATTTTATATCAACCTTATAACACTGTTACCTCTAACTTCATCATTACATCTACCATCATAAAAATATTATAAATGAACTGTATATTTTAGAAAAGGATTTTTAAGTTGACAAAACATATTTGTATAAAAATTTTTATACATCCCATAATGATGAAAAAAGTTATGATTTTTCAAAAAGTTTTTACAAGATCACCATAAAATTTAAGCTTATTCTTATGACTTCATTTTTTAACAAAAAACTCATATTTTATTCTGTATCATTAGAAATGTATACATCTCAAAACAACATTTTATATCATTTTAAAAAACTCTACAAATCTTGTTACTACCAAGATTAAGGCCAAGGAATGGGTAACTACTAATGATAAAATTATAGAAGTAGAGCATCCACTCCTTAAGCAACTTAAATCAACCTATCGACAACACCATAAAATTGACTTCTTACAAAATCCCACAAGAAAATGATGACACCAAAAAAATTTTAAAATGATTATCTAACAAAACAATTGTATCAATATTCATTTCCATTTCATAGGAATCCAATCAAATAAGATAGATAAACATATCCAAAATCTTATTTTGCCTTTAGTTTTATCCAATCCTTTTAAGATAAAAACTCAAAAAAAAAAACAAAAAACTCTTTTTGAAAGCATACCAAATATCAAAGTCATCTCAAAGTAAGGTAAATCTTACCTAAATAAACTAAACCCTAAAAACATACTTTGCCAATTTAGAACCCTCTTTTTTAAAAATAGACCCAAAACCATCATTACTATAAGACAAAAGTTAAAAATAAAAGCCTTTAAGGGGAAGAACCCTAGATAAATTATTTTTTCTAACCTAAACCTATATTTAGCCTCATAACTCTAGATTTAGATACAAAAATAGGTCCAACACTCTAATTTAATTCAAATTCAATGTCTTTTACATTTATGAATAGAATATAGATGGCTTGTTTAAGTATAACATGCTTAGTCTCCTTTAACAAATGACTATAACTATAAATACTTACAAAACACAACACCAAACCTTAGAAAAATTTGTTATTAAACTTCTAATAGAAAAATTTTTTAGACAATAAAAATGATGATAGGATTACCATTTTGAAATTTCCTAACAATCACAGATTATAAAATCAATCAATACTATAGAATATGAGGTTCCTATTTCATTCATTAAGTAACCTTATTAAAGATGTGGTTACATAATTCATCTTAACAATTTCACTACATTTCATAAGTGACCACTCATACCTTAAGGATAAAATGGTAAGTTACTTAGTAGCCTTAGATGTAGAAAACATAATGATTTTCAAAACTACAAAACTACCTTCCTTACTAGAGTCATCCTTTAAAAAGAATCCAATTAACTCTTTTAGAAGGAAAAGTTTCTTATAGGTCTTCCAACTCATTTAAAAAAAGAGTTAAAAACACCTTACAAGCCACTTATGGAAGCCTTATCCTTATGATTGGGTAACATATGGACAACTAATCAGTTTTACAAAAAAAAAGGATGTTTCAAAATCTTCCAAGACATTAAGCTTCAAAAACTCCTCAAATGGGAAATGAAATATTCCCATTTTAAGGTAAGAACTTTTTGTTAATAATTTAACCTTGGATTTTGAAAACTTAGAGATCCTATAAAGGAAACCAAGAGACCTCCCCTTAAAAAATCATATAAAACCACTAAACCTTTACCATTCAAAATGTAATCCTATTACAATAGACCATAAAAGACCTAACTAAAATCATCTAAGAAAAATCCCTTCCCTTCTTTCAATACAAAAAAAAAAGGCATTACTTATTACAAATGTGGGAAAAAGTGATACATCTCTAAATTTGCAAGATCACTCGTAATATACAAGAATTAGAACTAGAAAAAGCAACCCATTCAAATTCAAAAGCTTTTCTTCTTCAAATCTTTTATTATGAATCAAACCTTTCTAAACCATTAAAGACAAAACCCCTAGAAATAGATGAACTTCAAACCATCTCTACAAAAAGAGAAGAAACATAAACAAAACAAATTAGCACACTTAATAGAGGACAAGAATTTATTCTTAACATTATCAAGTATATCTTTGATCCTTGCTTACAAAAAGTCTACCTAGACAAATTTATCACAACTTTTAAATCCCACAATAACCCTATAAACCTTCCCTTCACTAGTAAAATTTCATATGACTTTACACAAATTTTAACCAAACATCCTTTTAGAAAATCTATCCTTACTATACAAGATCTCCAAATAGAAATTAAAACCATCAAAACAAAACTTAGAGATCTTAAACAAAAACAATAAAAGGATAAAGAAATTCTACAACTTCTCCTTTTGAAACACCTAGAAAACCAACAACTTGATGATGAAGTTGAACTAGAACTAGAATTACAAAACCTTGAAAATTTAGAAAAAATTTCAAGAGATTTTTTTTTTGCCCTTAAACTAGTTACTTCTAGAAATTATTTAATCAAGATTACTCTCATTTTTTTCCAATGATTTCAAAATCAATATTATAGCTTTATTTGATATAGGAGTAAACTTAAACTATATCATTTAAGAAATAATACCTCAAAATTTTCAAAAAAGAACTAATGAAAGGGTCATAATAGCTACAATTCTAAAATGAATATTACAAACAAAATTTCTGCTTTTATGCAAAATTAGAATTTTTTAAATTAAAAGCTCTTTTGTCCTAATTGAGAATATGCACCATATTGTCATACTAGGAGCACCTTTTATAAGTTTAATATGCCACATAACCTAAGCCCAAAAGATTGTTTCAAAGTTGGATATATATATATATATATATATATGCCATTACTATAACAACTAAGCTATAATTATGAAATATTGTGCTATACAAGGGTGTTTAATAAGTGTTGACTAATGTTTCCTTTAACATGATTAGAACCAAAGTATACAAACACACCATATATTATACATAAAAGAAGTTATAAGTTTACATCCACCATCCATAGAAAAAGTGATAAGTCTATAGACATTACACATAACAAAAGTCATAGGTATATAACCACTTTACATGTCTTATATTATAGGCCATTTGATTACAAAAAAGTGAGATACAAGATAGTTTATATAGCAAGTGTCTAAAAGAAAAAATTGATGAAGTCATATTGATGGTGTATTTATCAAGGCAATCCTCATAAGGATGTAAGGGATGAATTATATTTTCAATAACTTCATCTTTGGTTCCATAAGGTGAGTTTTCTAAAATATCTGTTATATTCTTTAGATGGTATATCTAATTTGAACTTGTCTTATGGGATTAAACTTTATTAACTATTATGATTTAGCATCACATTTATCCACTTAACTCAAAAGATTATAATTCTCAAGTATGAGCTCATTAAATTGTAAGTATGCCAAATTGTAATTTTGATTCTTAACAAATAACTTGGCATTCCAAGCCTTAAAATTATTCAACTATCCTTTAAGTAGAAAAGTTATCTATTGAAAAGTCTTTACCTAGTTTTTAGATAAAGACAAGGCTTCCTAAAATCAATCCAAGTTATATGCTACAATTCCTATTTCTTTTATTCTTATGTTATCTTTTCCCAATTAAGAAGTCATGTCATCATTTTTCTTTTAGACTACTTAAGTTCTTTGCTAAGACATTGTATAACTTTATAATGATCATCACTCCTTTGTTGATTTTGCAATTCATGGTAGGCTTATATAACCCTCATCAATTCATCTCAAAGCTTCTCACCCTTCAGTATGTAGTCATCATTATCTTATGGTGGTACACTTTAATTTTTCCTATATTACATCTTTTCTTTCCCTTTTTTAAAAAAAATAACAAGCTTGTGTTTTTTCATAAACATAAACTTCAAAATCTTAAAATTTATACCATTGTTCATAAACAACCATTAAAGAAGAAACTCCAAGCCCATTGGAAACCTTCTAAACTTGATTCCATGCCTAAGTTGCTCATTAAAGTTTCTCATAGCTATTCAAATCATGATAATCAAATTATAATGCCCATTTTATGATAGAAGCAAACTTTACATGCTTAAGTTACCATATAAGACAAGAATAAACCTTATAATGCCTATAAATGCCATGACCAAAGTAATGGATTGTTAACATCTTTGATTATATCTATCAATAGGACTTATGAATATTGATTACATTTATACAATATGTGGCTTTATGGCACCTATTTAGCTACCCATTAAAGTCATTTTTATCTAGCTACCCATTTTAAGATCATGAACTCAACTAATGACTTCTAAAAATTTTGATAATAATAAAATGATCACATGTGGTAAAACAATAAGTGAACTTGTATTCAAAGCAAGATTATCCATACATTTAGTATGATTGAGCTTCTTTTAGATTGACCATTACCTTGAATTCTACAATGGTTTAAGGATAAGATAATCTTAATAAGAATTGTCAATATATGTTTACTTTTTTGTAAACTTTAGAAAAAAAAATCTCAATAACCTATTTATGGACATAGCTTATCACATTAAGAAATAAAACAAGCCCATTAATAAGTACAACGAAACAAACCATTTGTTTATCATCTTTTTTTCTTATGGTTTATTTTGTCAATTAGGAAGTTAACAAGGACACGCCTTCCTTTAAAAATGTCTTTGTGCCTAACTAGATTAAAGATCTTATCCTTTTGATTTTGGTCAAGGTTGACAATTCTTTTACACACCTCATTTATACCTTAAGGGTGTAAATATCTACATCTAGACAAATAGGCAAATTCAACAATATTTTTATTTCTTCTACTAGAGGAACCGTATCTATCAAAAGGAAGGCAAAGTATTGATATGCAAGATTCCAAAAATTGATGGCTACTTTTAAGATGAATGGTTGGACATTAACATCTAAAAGGTATCTAATATCTTTGTAAATATTCTAAAACTCCTGTTTTATGAAAGGTGACCAACTATTCCACATTTATTTGAGGGGACAAACATTAAACAACTTAAATCTAAAATGCTCCTTAGTGTAACAAAGTGCTTGAAAAGGGACAATCATTATTTTATTTTTGGATATCCTTTAATCTCCTTAAGATTATGGATAAGATTTCCTTTTTGATTATCATTATTAAAATTGGTCACTAAAAAACATAAACCATTATATACACAAAGTGAATGATACTTAGATTTATGTAATGAAATATCATGTTAAATGTAAAGGGAAAAGGAATAATATTAGTATGAGGAATCCAAGATTAATCCTAAAATTAAAAAAAAAAAAGGTAGGAGTAAAAAAGAAAATGCATAATGCATTTCTATCATGCATAATTTAGGTAAGAATTATCCTATGATTCCTTATCTTATTGGATGGATTTAAAGGAGGGAATGATTATACTTTTATATAATAAAGGATTGTGGTTTAAAGATTAATAACTAGGATAAAGGTCCTTAGACCCTTTTATTTTAACTTTATATGTTATAGGAGCTAATGATCTTAATAAGAGATCTTAAGCATTCTATACATAAACCAAAGGTTATATAAGGGACCCTTCACCATCTCTCGCTTAACCAGAATATATAAATTCATTGTCAAGGCTTTTATGAGTATGTGCGCAAGGTGGACATAAATAACAATATAAAGCTACATAGGATGCTTAAATAATAAATAAAATATTAAGCAAAAAGTAATAAGTATAAAAATAGTATCAAATTAGAGTAGCCTTACTTTAAGATCATCTCCTAATAAAGTCATTAAGTAACCCAATCTTAAAAGAGACAAAGGTGTGAACCAACTCAAAAGAAATTCTCAATGTAGGGATGGTTGTTAAATGATGTGTGACAAGCTATTGATAATTGCTACAATATCACCATGATAGATTACCAATAATTAAGGCAAACCATAGTCACAAGGTGCTCTATCTAATTTACCTTCATCACTTATTTGGCCCATGTGATGCCTAGATTAATTTAAGACTTCATTACCTTGAATTAATCCTTAGATATTAGAGTCACCACCAATTATTTAAGATATGAATGAAACACCTTAACTAGCAAGACTAATCTACATTAACAAGACTTTTTTGGAGTAAAAGTGTATAATTATCCTTAGCGGAGGTAAAGACTAACCCAGATACCTATTGCAATTAGTGGTATTATAACTTTAACATTAACCTTACTTTTATGCTTCTTCTCATTTTAAGATTTGATTTATTTAACTTTCTTAAAGTTTCTGTTATGGGCATACTCTAGGATTTTAGAAATTCTAATATGATAAAAAGGCAAATTAGGGCTTAAGCATAAGTTTTATGGAGGATATACACTTTGATTCAGCTAATATGGTTATGGAATACTTTAAATGAAAATTCCTTGATCCAAGAAAAGTTTTAAGAAGGTTAAATGTTTTTTACTATGATCTCTTGCTCTAAAAATGTTGGAAAATTGTTAGAATGCTTTTTACGAGATCTCTTACTTTGGTATAAAAGGGAAAAGATTAAAAAATTTTTTTAAGATGATCACTTGTACTGAATAATTTTGACAAAGACTAGATAATTTTAACATTGATCTCTTGCACTAGAGAGTATAAGTTTTGGAAATTTAATGATTTTTGTTTTGCTATTTTTAAACTTAATGATAATGTGAAGAAGGTTGTGAAAATTTTTAGTAGGTAAAATTAAAAAAATAATAATAAAAGTGACTATTAAAGATGTGTGAAAGTGATTCTTTTTAAATTCATGAATTCTAAAGCTAGAAAAGACATGAAAATTTATTTATGAATATATTAATATATCCTTAAGAATTTCTCTTTCTTTTTTTTTTAATTTTCAAAATTTTAATTTTTTTTGAACTTTTGAAAAATTCAAAACTTTATGAAAATGGATACAAAAATTTTGACATTTTGAAAGTTTCAAAATTTTTAATTACTAGAAATTTCTATATTATTATTATTAATAAGATTTCTAAATATTAAAAAAATGAAAAAGTGGATTTATGTTAATAGTGAATAAAGGTCCAAGAAACCCATTTTGTAATCTAGGTTGCCTATCCATAATGATGATTAATCAACTAAGCCAAATGAAAGCCTAGTCCATATCGCATAAATCTCTAATTTATCATAATTTGCACTAGAAAAACAACCAACTTGATTATAAAACTATTGCCAACCCACTCTTTTAATTAAAATAAAGACCTATTCCTTGGTTAGCAAAATGACACTATTATGATGTCTTCAAAATGATGTTGGTCTCACTTTTTGGCGTTAGTTGTCATCCTTTAACCCTTTTGATATTACTCTTTGATCTTTCCATCTTTAACCCTTTTCCTTAAGATTTTGATCTAGTTGTTAAAATTTTCAATTGCGATTACATGAGTGCTTAATTATAACAATCATATTCTAGCATTGATTTGATTTCTAGACCTTACTTCTATCCATTTTTCTCATGATTTTTGGTTCTTTTCTTTTAAAATTTTTGGAATGGATTAAAAGAGTTTGATTCCAAGTAAGCCTTTGATTTTTTTTTTTAACTTTAATTTATGGTTTCAAAAAGGACTTTCAAAGAATAGATTAAGTAGCTTTGATTTTTTTAAGCTTCATGGGTTTTTTGGTAAAAGTTTGAGGGTTATGATTAGTTAAGGACTAATAGTTAAGTTGTTGATTATTAAAGATTATGATAAATTGGGGATCTTCTTAAGCTAAGGTGCATAAATGGGTCTTGATTTGGTTTTTATGTCATCTGTTTTTGTTGATTTTGGTAATTTTTGGTTTCAAGAGGTAGATTTTGGTTTGTTCTTTGATATTCATATAAATTCTTAAAATAAAAAGTTTTAGGGGTGGTATTTAATCTATTTTCTTATGTTCATGAGGGAGGATATTTTATTTGTATTTGAAAATAGGTATTTAATCTCTTGAAGAAAGGAATTCAACATTAAGTTATATTTTTAGGTCATTAAGCTTAATATTTAGTTTTAAAAGGGAATGTTGGGTTTATGTGGGAAGTATAGTTAGCTAAGCTAAGACTTAGTTTGTTTTAAGTTTGAATTTAGTTTGAAATTTGGGTTAATTTGATTTAAATCTAAAATTAAATTTAAAACTCTTATACTTAAACTTGGTGAAATAATTTTGGGGCTTAGTAAAGAGTTATAGGTGGTTATGAGTTAAGTACAGGTTTAAGCTTTAAGTGGTTAGGTCAAGGTCAATTAATTAAGTTGACTGGGCTTAAATCAAGTTGTTAAGGTTTAACCCTATTTGACATAAATTGATCAATTTAACCTAACTTGACTAAGTCAACTTGATTTAACCAAGCTAACTCATTTGGCCGTGTCAAATAAATTAGGTTAACTTACTAGTTTTTTACCCTTATATTTATTTCTTTTTCTTTTTCATATTTCCCTTTTTTATTTTTATTTGTTTTCTTCTTTTTTACTTAGTATCTTCTTTTGTATTTTTTTATTCTTATTTAATTTTTATCACCTTTGTATACCTTTTTAACATATTTTCCTTTGACAAGACTTGAAGACAAAAAAGGCAATAAGAAAGAATCACTGAGTCTAGTGGCTAGCTAAGGATATCTTTAGGTGCTACCATCTAGTGATTAAAATAATTTGTTTTTAGTTTTTTTTTTATTTTTGTACATATACACATAAGTAAGAATTACTTTAAAATTAATTTAGTGCTTAAAATAAGAAATTTAATAACTTTTTTCTAAGTTTTTCTTGTCAATTTATGTTGCCATAATGCATATTTAGACTATAGCAACCTAAAGCAACTTAAACTAAGGTAAATGGATTAGTGGTAGTGGTCTTTCTTTATAGATAAGTGCCTTTTTTTTTTTTACTATATATGCTATATTTGATGTCTTTTTATATGTTATAGACCTTTAATGATTAAATACCCCTTTAGTCTTATTTTTGTCTTTACTTTGCTATGTGATTGCTTGTAAATAAAAGTTCTAGCTCCCTCACTACTATAAATGATTACTTTGATTATAATTGCTTACCAACTCTAAATAAGCTTTCCTCAATTGTTGTTAATGTTCAAAGAATTTTTTTTGTCTTCTTTTAATGGTCCTTTTGGCTATTAAATGAGATGATCATTGCTTTTTGCTCCCTCTTTTACATACCTTGTAATCTCTTTTATAGTGACTTGTTAATCCTTTTATACTCTTATTTATGATTAACCAATTCACTTCTACTTAGAAACATGAGCTTTATTGATGTTGTTATTAAAAGTGCACTTAGTTCTATTATTTCTTTCTTGTTAGATTTTAAGGACTTGTTGGGTTTTTCTTGTTTGGTCTTTTTTGGCTCTATTTTAACCATTCTTGGACATTTCAGTTACTTCGTTGAGTGTTTTATCTATTGCACCAAAGAGAGTTTCTTCTAAAAGCCTCTAAATAATGGATTTAGATAATTAGGCTTTTAAAGATTCTTAGATTTGTTAAAGCCTTTTATAGATAGCCCTATTAAGGCTTGTTAATGGTGGCCAACTTATTGGATCTTACCCCTTTGTTGCTTGATTGTTGAGTTAGAAGAAATTAAGTCTTTAATAATCTAACTTATTGTTGTCTTTTTATTGACATTGCCTTATATATATCTTGGGCTATAGGTATTTTCTTTAGGTATTTTAAGGTTTATAATTTTCTATTTATTGTAATGGGTTATGAGATTTGGACCAAAATTAGATACTACTCATCTTATTATTTACTTAAAGGAAGGGTTTCTTTAAGGGTCTAATAATGTTGTAAATTTTAATAAAAACCAAATGCTATTTAAAAGTCACTTCTTATGTTTTAACCAAGACCTAACAACTAAAAACTCTATTAGGATGCTTATTAAACTTTTGCTTAAGTGTTTTATAAGGGTAAATATTTTCCTTTTTAAGTCCTTAATAAATTGAGACTCTTATAATCAAATTTTGTAAATAGAATTTATTATTTATTATTTATTATTTATTCACACATTTTCCCATTTTTTTCATTTTTTATTTTTTATTTTCTAGTCTTTCTTTTTCCTTTTTATTTTTTCCTTTTTTTTTTACAAGTTCAAATTAATCACGATCTAACTATACATTTAAAGAGAAAGAGTATGCATATTAAGCCTCACAATTAAGCTAGATAAAATAAAGATACAATAATTTTTACTTATTTCAAGTATTAAGATTTTTCACAAAAAAAGAGAAATTAATTAAAATTATGACATAAAATATTAATAATTTCTAATTCAATATATTTATAATTATAAAGCTCTTATTTATTGTTAAAATGTTTATAATTATTTTCTTTAGTGTATTTTGACAAACTAAAAAGCTTTTTTTACATTATTTTTAATCACATAATATTATATAATGCAATTTTAAAATACTTTTTTCCTTATTTATATACTTCTAATGACACATAAATACTTAGTTTATTTTTATTCAAAAATTTAAAAACATATTTAATCACAATAATCAGATTAAGTAATAATATTTAAATATATTTTTAATAGTTAAATTTTATAAATTAGTTATTTCTAAAATATACAAAATTAGAAATTTATAAATCTTATAAATTTTAATGATTTACAAAATATAAAATTAAAACTTTTATATATTACTTTTCTTCAATTTTGTATATTGATTAAGTAAGATTTGAATAAAGTTAAGTTAAGGGGGACAAATTAAGATGTCAAAGTCAAATTAGATATGTGACCTACAAGATAAGGGAAGGCTAAAGGGTATTAAGTTGAAACCAAGCACATTGATGTTTATGTTAACAAGGGTATGATGAGGTGGAAGTTGACAAAAGAAAAATATAATTATTGTCTACCTTGAAAATGATGTTCACAATATATTTATAATCAAGTTTACATGTTAACATATGGTCAAAGAAATAATTCAAATAAAATACATATGTGTAACTCAAAAGGTGAAGTATTTATCATACAATGGTATAGTTTTTATCATGTCTAAATGAAAAAAGGTATAACAAAGGTTATTAGACTAAACTAAAAGCTTATAGAAATTATCCTTATCATATATAATTATATTAATTTAAATAAATATTTATAAATAAAGTTAGACATATAAATATAAGTATTTTAATAAATGTATATTAAAAATTTAATGAAAAAATATATACTTTGATAAAAATTACATAAACACTCTAAATAAATATATTATTTATTAAATATAATTTAATATAAACAATAACTATTAACTTATATAAATAAGAAAGTATATATACGCTTTAACATTTTTTTATGCTTTAATATTTATATTTTCACTTCATTTGTATTAAAGGGAATTTTAATATATTTTTGTCATTTATAATGACATTTCTGTAAGTATTTCAAACATATAATGATGAAGACTTAACTTAATATAAGTTATTATCTATGAATAAAATCATACATTACATTTGAAAAATAAGGGTGTAACTTGCTGTCGTACCTTAAACAAGGGAGTGCAATGTAATTTTTTTTTCATTTTAAAAACTTTTAATCATTGTCTTAAATTAAAGTTCAAGCTAAATATTAATTACAATTATAGTTTTAGATCTCTTTGTGCAAAATATCAATTATGATCAAACTATAGTTTGAGCTATAATTGGAATCATGAGTATCTCACCATTATCAAGATCATTTTTAATCACTTAAACTAACTTAAATGACCATCAAAACTTTATGTTATGTTATATAATATAAAATTTAATTGAGATGCATAATTAACGATTGATTATTACTGTATTTCTTTTAAGAGTAAAAAAAAATATAAAGCCATTTTTAAAATCTAATAATTAATTTCTAACTATTAAAAAAATTTATTTTCATTAAAAAATTACATTTTACATTATAAAATTATTATGTATTTACATTTTATAATTTAAATTTTTAGAAATTTCAAAAGATATACTAATGATTATGAGTGATAATAAAAATACCCTTCACTAACTCATTATTAGCAAAAAAAAGCACTTTTAATTGCAAAAATGTTATTAAAAATGACATGAAGGTACTAAAATATTTGTTACAATCATCTTTTTTTTTTTTATCCCTTACCTTACAACCTCTGCTCTTACCCTTCCACTACCACCTTTAACAACCACTAATATTCTTTTATTCTCTTTTAAAAATCTTATTTATCTTAGTTTTACATTATCACTTTTCCTTTCCTCTACCTCCATCACTACTTACTCCCTTGCTAACGCCTCTTTTTAATTTTCTTTCTAAAATTTTATCAATTTTAATATTACCTCTAAGTACAAACTCTGCCTCCTCCTTTGCTAACATCTTTGCTTGTACCATTACTTCTTTCATTTTCACTTTAAAATCTATTATATCTTTAAAACTTCATTGCATTAAAATTTAAAGAAAATTTTAATGTTTAGGTATTTTTTTAAAGAAAAATGAAAGAAATTTTGTAATTTTTGATAAGAGGTTCAATTTTTAATTTTAATGGAAAAAGATAATTGCTTTTGCAAAGTAGCAAGAAGGAGAAAATAGCAAAAGGTTGTACAAGAATGTAAGAACAAAGAAATAAAAGACTCATTCTTTAAATGAGTCGAGGTTTAGTTTAATGTTTAAATTATATATAAAGGTAAAATGTCCTTAAATGATTTTCATCCAATTTAATTGATATTCATTAATTATATTAATTTTTGTAATTTTTAAAAGTTTAGAAGATGAAGCATAATTCTATCCTAAATTTAGAGTATAATACAATATAATATATATATTTTTTCATGACATAAAAGGCAAAAATAAATAAAATTAATTAATAAGTTTGCGGTGGAAAAAAACTTTTAAAAATGGACGCGGCATTGTAGGCACCGAGCCATGCGCAGACTACACACACACACACCCTACAAGGCCTAACCCCAAGACCGAGAAAAACCCTCGCTATATTCATGTGTTGGCAGGCTTGCGTATTACGAGTACTCTAATCAAAAGTCCTCTCCGGGTCCCGTTGCCTTGGTGTCTCTCCGGAAAAATGAAGGCGGCTTTAAAGGGCAGGTACGACACTGACAAAAGCACGGCCGCTGCTACCCTTGCCTTCAAAGCTGGCGATGTAAAGCTCCGTGCTTCTTTGACCGACGCCACGGTCCTCAATGGCCCCAACTTGAACGGCTTGGCTCTAGCAGTCGAGAAGCCTGGCTTCTTCCTAGTCGACTATGACGTCCCTAGAAAGGTATGTCCTCCGTACCTCCAAAATGCTCTGTATGGCTGAGGTCTGCCTGGGTGCTCGAATCGTGTCAGAAATTAAATGAGAAAGTTAAATTGAATTGAGTAATGACCGCTACAATACTGAAAGTTGCTCCGTGTGACGTTGATTGGATTATTGTCAGCCAAATACAGAGCTAAGGTAGTTTTCAGGTTTCACAATTTAGGGAATTAGTAGAAGGCCAAGGTTTCATATTGCTGATGGATGATTGCTTAGATATTAGGCGAGCAAATTTAAAGGAAAAATTTTGCAATCTATTGAACTTATTGTGTTTAAAATTATAGTATTAGAATTCGAATTTTCATAGTTCGTATGGATTTTCTGGTTACCTTTGTTTTTAACCTTCCTATTGCTGCTCGAACAAGGTAGAGATTCCTTTTATTACTTATTATAATGATTATTATTATTATTGTGTCTTGGGGTGCAGGATTTTCGGTTTCAGTTCATGAACACGGTCAGGATTGCGGATAAGCCATTGAATATGACCTATATTCACCACAGAGGGGATAACAGGACGATATTGGATGGGAAACTTGTTTTTGATTCAGCTAACAAGGTATCGGCAAACTACATGCTTGGTACAGGAAACTGCAAATTGAGGTATACTTATGTCCATGGAGGGCTGACTACATTTGAGCCATGCTTTGATTTAGCAAAGAATACATGGGATTTTACAGTCTCGCACAAGGTTTGGGATGATGATATATTCAGGGCCTCCTATCACACATCAAGCAAGCTTTTGGGCTTGGAATGGTCAAGGAATTCAAAGCTGATTGGGAATTTCAAGGTCCATCCATGATTCTCATTGATTTGCCTCTCTCTCTCTCTCCCACACACACACACACACACACACACACATCTACACATTTGGGAAATTTGCATTTCATGAACCCCCGGTTGTCTCATTGTGCTTCATGATAGGGAATAATAGTATACATTGTGCAATCTAGTTATTCACCTTGAAGAGGCCAGTTGTGCATTTGTCAGGTTAAGCATTTAATTTTGGACACCTGAACATTCCGTTGATTTAAGTAATGTATCTTTTTAGTTTATGACTTTGCTTGGCTTAAAACCTTATTATCATTGTTTCCAGATGCATCATTAAATGACTATGCAATGCAGAACCATGTAGTTCTGCTAGTTTCTGATTGAAAAACATATATCAGCTTAAACTAATAAAGAAACAACGGTGTTAATGAAGTCATTTGGTATAGGTGCACAAATATGTGCATTTCTTCAGAGCCTGCTGTTTCAATTCAATTCAATTCTTTTTTAATATTTATTTAGTGTCTATTCACGGCTGTAATTAGGGATTCATTGAATGGAAGGGAAAAATTCTCGCTAATTTTTAGCAATAATTATTCCTAAATCATGTGCATAAAAAAGAAAACCATGTGAGAGGCATTTTATACAGTGACTATTGTGAAACTTGTTTAATTACCCAAGTCCTTGGATTGGGATTGTCTCTTAATTCTGTCTTCAGCAAACTAACATGTGGAAAGATAATAATGTAATGAGTGTCTTTGTTATGTCCCATGGCCATTCTTGTTTTTTTATATCTCGTGTGAATATGTTAGAAAGTTAAATTAAACAAGAGAAATGAAGGATGAATGGGAAGGTTGCTTTCAAGTTCATTTCCAAACATTTGGTTCATTTAGGATATAAAGGGCGGGCTAGTTCTATGTTTTTGTTTTTCTTCCTTGGGTTCAAATTACTGAGCAGGTTGTCCTCAGGAAGGAGCTAACTTTGTTTCAATTATTTTTTCCATTTTGAGTAGTCATTTTGTTCCTTTAGCTAAATCATCAAAGACATGTTTGCTGAGGGAAGATGGAGCAGTATAAGTTTCACTAAATTGGGTTCTTTGGGTTAGGATTTTAGCTGACTAGTTAGCTTGAAATTATTCAGAGTCAATATCTATATCTTGCTAGCATCCTAAGGAGTAGGTGATGCTGTTATGACCCTTGTGGCAAAGTTGTGCTGAAGGTCAGAGTGGCAGGTTGAGTTGTGTTGGACGGGATTGCGGTGCCATCTTTAGTCCACTGGTGTAGTCAAATGATGCTACTGATAGTGTGGCGTGATCCTATGTTGCATGTGTATGGTAGCAGGGTACCGAGGAAGAGCAGTTGAACTGCCTACAATTGTTTTGATTCACGCTCTGTGGTTTAAATGTTGAGAGACATAGTTAATTTGAGAAAATGGTATATTTTTGGTTTTGGGTATATGATAACCTTTAATTAGTGCTTATAAGCTATCCGAAGAAGCTGCGAATGTGTTTCAACTTTTCACAAAGGAATCTTTCGTGTTTTTAAACTGCAAAAAATTCTTTCTTGGTTGCACTTCATCTTTTTTTCTTTTTATTTTCCAAATACCTACAATCATCAAGATTCCAAAATTTTCTTTACCTTCAGCTTTAAGCTTCTTTGCTGAAAGGATGTTCTGATGTTGGTGCATTGTCTACAACAGGTTTCTGCATCCCTCAATTTGGCCGACAGATCAAAGCCCCCAAAATTGAGTGCTGAAAGCACATGGGACTTTGAGATGTGATCTGTTCATCGGTAGCCCTTATTGCAAGTCGTTATGTTTGGCCAAGTTCTCTTCATTTTGTACTGAGAGCTTGCCGGTGTCAATGCCGTGAGACCTTTAAGGCTTTTCCTTTTTGTTTTCAAAAATATTGTCTACAATTACCAGTGAGTTGATTAATCTTGCAAAAGTAGCGACCCTATGGTATTAGCATTTTGAACTATTAAATCTTTATTCAAAATTGTTATATTTGATTACAGTTGCAAAATTCTTGGGTATTTACAACGGATGTAATTGTGAGTGGAGGAGACGAGACCTGGTCTTGTTTGTTGAGATTGTAGTTTGGCAGATGGACACGTGAAACCAGATGCTTTGAAAAGGGTAAAATGTCACAAATTAGTTCGCCAACTTTCATATATTTTTAGCTTAGACCATTCGCATCTTCTTTAGTGTTTAAATCAAGATTCTTTATCATCCTCACTTGTTTAATTTGTGTCATAAGTTTAGAAGTGAAAATATGTTTTTTAATGAAAAATTTAAATTCCCCTTTTCTTTATTCTTCCGTTTACCCCAAGATTTCTGCCCCATCAAGCTCGGTATTTTGCTTTGTCTCGAATGCACACGAAATTACAATAATAAGAGTGTTATTATATAAGCATAAAGAATAACATAGAAGCAATTAAGAGATAGGGTCAGAGTTTTTTATATTTAATTTTATTTTTTTATATTAATTAAAATATAATTAATTTTTATATTTTATTATCCTTTAAATTTAAGTATTTTCCTTTCTGCTCCTTTGAAGTTTAGTTTGAATGAAATTACACACTCCACGTCCACCAAAGGCTGATTCGATTCCCTTAAGTGGGCCAAACCCCAACAATTGCTCAGAATGTTCAAAACCTTATATCTTTAACAATAACCGGGGGGCTCTCTTTGTCCTTTTTGTGACATAAAAGACTGGTTGTTTAAAATAATTGGTTTATATGTATTGAATTAAAAAAAAATTCAAATGATTGGTTTTGCTTCATCTCTCGATCCGGCCGACTCATATGTTAATGACGAGGTTGCAATATTGTTTTTTTTTTTTTTTTTTTTTTACTCTGTTGTTCCTGCATCAAGCCGAAGTTTCGTAACGACACGAGGGTGGCACCGTTGCTGGAACTGGAGAAGGTAGACTGCTTTCATCTAATATACTTCATATCGTTACTTAGTGATGTACTTCATGTTCCAGGTTTGGGATTTGGTCGTTTCAAAGCTTTATTCATCCCATAATGGAAAATATTAAATAAATAAATAAAAATCAGCGCTTTTTTCGAATGCAGGATGCTACAATTGAACTTTCGCTAAGCCAACCAGAGTTTTTTTTTTTTTTTTTTTTTTTTTGTGACTTATAAACCAAATAATGAGTTGAACCATCAAAAGATTTCCCCAAGCTTCGCGTTGATGATTCACTCGTCTCTCTTGACGTTGGGGGTTTGTCTTATCTCAACTTGTCATAACAACGTTTTTCTTTTTCCTTTTTTTTTTTTTTTTTTTTTTTTTTTGGCTTTTCGCTGCTTAAAATAGAATGTCGGCTCCAAAATATAATTTTGTCGTTCAACATTAAAATTTGTCGTGATTTGGCCCTTCTAACTGAATGAAAGCATCAAACTTCACGGTCTCCTGGCCCTCTAACTTTAGAGGCACTACTTGGGAAGAATTGAGCTATCCGTCTAACGGTTACTAGTTCTTTACTTACATATTTATTTATTTATTTATTGGGGGATTTTTGTGTAACGTATAATGTTATGCTACTTCCTCTTTGTGAACGTCCTGATCTAATGTGTATCGATCAAAAAGGTTCTTGTTAACCTCCACGCGTTGAGCTAGCCTGCCTTTCCGCCAAGGTCAGTGTATAACACTCCTAAGTTAAAAATATATTAATTGGAAGGCGTCAACATGCAGTCCCAAGCATAAACCTTTTTAGAAGTGTACAATGACTGTTTACACGCTTCTCTTTCATAAGATAGGACAAGAAATATGTTAGTTGGTAATGTTTATTTAACTTCCTTTCATCAAAATAATAATTGAATAATTATGTTTTAATTATCATTTTAAAAACAAATATTTTTATATTTATTTATAATCATATGAATCACCATATGAATAATTTCAACATTTTATCGCTAAACCCATGATTTCAAATAAATGATATTCTTAATAATAACCATTATTTATACTATTCATACAAGTTAATATGAACGTTGTTTTTTGCATAATTAGAAATTTTCATATTTAGATCACAATGGTTATACAATATTCTTGAAAAAATATATATTTTTCTCATATATCATGATGATAATAAATTTCTAATCAAATACTCTATTAAAATAAGATTTTATCAAACAAAAAGCTTTAAGTCTCAATCTATTAAGATTTCAAATAAACTTTATGTATATAAAATAACATTTTATTTTTAAATGATCAAAAATTATCCACAATGTGAAAATATCAGATTATATAATCTAAAATAAAACTTAAGTAGAACTAACAAGACCAATATACTTAGCATGATTTCCGTATAACTTAGTTAATCATCATTTAGTTATAGAATTAGTAACCATAAGTTGAGTATTAACATACTTTATTACAATTATTTGCTCTTTAATATAATTTTTGCCAACTAAATATTTTATATTGATATATTTATTCAACTTTTATTTTTATTATTCTTTGAAAAAAAATACTACAGGTGAATGATCACAATAATCTAAAAATAAAATCTATAACTTGCAATTCTATAATAAAATTCCTCAACTATAAAGTTATAATGTAATCTTATAACATAATGAATTTTACTTCCATAATAGAAAAAGTAATAATAGTCCACTTGATACTTCTTTAAGATATAACACTTTTAGCAAGTATAAAAATGTATTGAATGGTAGACTTACTACCATCTATACAACTAACAAAATCAGCATTTGAATACTTGACCACATCTAAATGATTAGTGTGTTTATATGTAAGTTTGTAATTTTTACTTTCTTGTAAACACTTTATAACCTTTTTAGTAATTTTCCAATGTTCTTACTTAAGATTACTTTACTACCTCTCCAACATTCTTATTATAAATGTGCCAATTACTAATGCATTTGATATACATTTCATTTTATCTCGTTTTTAGTCATTTTAAGGACATTATGCAATATTGAATTTGTCTCCTTTAACTATATATGCTACAATGGAAGACAAATTTTCTATCCTAAATCTTTTTAAAATCTTTTCAATGTAGGTCATACAAGATAGTCCTAACATCTATTGGGATTTATTTCTGTAAATGTTTATGTCAATGACATAAGAAACTTCACTTATATCCTTCATTTTAATGTTTTAAGAGTGAAATTTTTGTCTTATGTAATAATAATAAATCATTAAATGCAAATAAAATATTATCTATATATAAAATTAAAAAAATGTATTTCCTCCCATTAACCTTAATGTATACACTAATCCATGATATTCTTTGCAAAGTCATATAAAATTATGATATTGCGAAATTTTATATATCACTGTTAGAAAATTTGCTTGAGCACATTATGAATTTCTTAAGCTTGTATACTTGGTGACTCTCTTTATCAGTAGTGAAACTTTCAAGTTGATTCTTGTATCCATCTTCCTTAAGATCCTCACTTAAGAAAGTAGTTTTCACATCTATTTAATGTAACTTTAAATCAAAATAAGCTATTAAAGTTATGATAACTTTTAATAAATCTTTCTTTGAAACTAAATAAATAGTTTCATAGTTATTAATGCATTCTTTTTGAGTGAAACCTTTAACTACTAGTCTAACTTTGTATTTTTAACATTACCAAAAGATTATTTTAAAATTTATAAACCCATTTATAGCCAATAGCTGCAACTCTTTCTAGTAATTTAATAAGTTCTTAAACTTGATTATTAATCATAAATTTCTTTTTTTTTCCTTCATGACATTATACTACAATCAAGCTTATCACTTTTCATAACTTATGAAAATGTACAAAGATCATTTTTATAATTGACATCAATCTTTTATAAGCATACATAATACTCATAAAAAAATTACAAGTCTCATGAGATTTTCATTTATAAATTTTCATTATACAGTTCGAGTACTATAAGCTTTATATTTGCTTATATTGCATTTGACACATTTAATTTGTTGTTCTTCAACATTATCATGTGAATGTTTTTAAATAAAAACTAAATGTCTAGAGTTTATTAGAACTTTAATAGCATCTTTACTTTTTTCAAACTACATATTTAAAGAAAACTCACTTCCACTAAACTTAAAATCCTCAATAAATTTTCTATTCCTAACTTCAACAATTCTGGATGTATTTAAAGGATAGTAAGATCAAAATCCCTTAAAGTTTATTGTATAGCTTATGAAGAATCCATTAATTGTCCTTAAATCTAATTTCTTTAAATAAGGATTGTAAACCCTCACATCAATAAGCAACCGCATATATGCATATGTTGTAAACTTGGTTTCCACCCATTCTATAGTTCAAATGGTGTTTTAGGAATAACTTTAATGAAACACTATTTCAAACATACACTGTAGTTTTCTATAGTTCACTTCATAAATTTAATGGAAGATTAGAATTATTAATCATACTTGTCAAGATATCCATAAATGTATAGTTTCTTTTTTTAACTACACTATTTTGTTAAGGTGTACCTAAAGTGGTAATTATGCAATAATACCCTTTCTTCAAGGAACTTAAAAAATGGACCTTTTAGTTGTCTCATCTTTATGTACCTCCCATAATACTCTTTACTCCTATCAAAGCTTACAATTTTGATCTTTTTATCCTTTTGTTTCTTTACTTTGGCCTTATATGTTTGCAAATTATCCAATACTTTAGCATTATTAAACAATAAGTAAAGAAACATAAATCTTGCTTGGTCATTAATGAATAAGATAAAATATCTTTAACCATTAAGACAAGAAGTGAAAAGGATCTATAAATGTCTGTGTGTACAATTTCAAGAATTTATAAACTTCTCTTTATACCTTTAATGTTCTTACTGGTTTGTTTACCTTTTATACAATCTACATAAATACCAAAATTTATAAAGTTAAGAGTTATTAAAACTTCATTATTTACAAGTTTTTTCATTATCTCTCAAGATGTGATCTAATCTTTTATTTTATAATTGAAAAAATTACTCATTAACAATATATCTATTTGTATTAATATTAGGATGCAATGTAGTATTACATTCTTAAATGTGATCTAAATCAAATTTCTATAAATTATTAACCAAATATTCAAAACTAACAATAGTTTTATTTTGCAAAATACTAAAATTATAGTTCTCAAAAATAAACTAATAGCCAACATAACTAATTTAGAAATAAAAACTAAATTCTTAAAGAATGATGGAATATAAAAAGTGTTTTGAAGGTCTAAAATAAATCCAAATTTTAAAATAAAGTGATAGGTCCTTACAACCTAACATAAGAACGCATATGATTTACCAATTATATATCTTCCTCATTTTGTTTTTAGTTTCCTTAGCTTCAGAAAGCCATACATAATATTGATAATATGAATTATAGTACTAGAATCAATCCACCATATATTATTTAGAGCATCAGCAAAAAAGGACTGATGATACATTAAAGGTATAAGAGTACCTTTCTTTGCTAATCATACCTTATACTTAAGGCAAGCCTTCTTTATATGTTTATGTTTTATGCAAAAGAAACATGCACTTTCATTACCAATTTTTTTCATTGGCATATTTTCATTTTTCTTTTAAGATGGAGTACCTTTACTATATTTTCTTTTTGTCTCTTCATTAATTACAAAATGAGTACTTTCCAAATTCTCATACTTTATTCTTTCTCCTTTTAAACATATATGGTTAAAAACTCATTAATTGATTATCTTTTATTATAAGTGTTATATGATATCTTGAAAAGTATATATGTTAGAGAAAGAGAATTTAAAATAAAGTGTACTAGAAAGATCTTAAATATTTCAACCTTTAAAGACTTAAGTTGAGTAACAATGTCCCTTATTTTTATAATTGGCTTATGCGTACCTTTAAAATTGTCAAAATAGTTTTCTAAAAATTTCTTCATTGAGGTGCTAGCAAATGTCTTATCTAATTTCACAAATTATTCCTTAATGGAATTTATAAAGTCCTTAACTTTATTTTTGTCAAGAATAAAGCCTCTAATACTTTAATGATATGAAACTTAATGATCACTAAGCTTATACAATTGAATTGCTCCTACTTATCATAAGTAGCATTTTTAGTTAGTTATTGCACTTGATTCCATATGAAAAGGCTAAATCAATATTTATCACCTTAAAGTCAAAAGGACCTTTTCTTTTTAGTCCACTAAATTGTTACCAAATAACATTAGAATATGAGTAGAATCATTATAATAAGTAGTTGGAACAATTATAACCAAGAAACACACACACACACACATACACACACACACACACACACACACACACATATATTAATGTCATAAGGATAATGAACTATTATAAAATATAAATTTAAACCTTTTTTTGAGCAAAGGTCACTACATATATTGAATATATATATATATATATATATATATAATGCACTCATGACTAGATACATGATAACTTACATCAATTACAAATAAAAGTAAATATCTTAAAGGTAGGGCAAGCTTTAGAATCCCAAGTCTAAAAAGCCTTTAGTTACAAACCCTCTCTTATACCTTTTCCCCCTTGTATACTTCCTCTCAAGATCTTCTTTTGTATCTTACAAAATCTTTGTATTTTTGTAAGTTTTATAAAAGAAGGATTAAACAAATCAATCTTTGGAATCCTAAAAAATGATTGTTTTATAAATTTTTAGGACTTTATATTAAGTTCTATAAAATTTAACCTGTATAATGAATCTATATCTTTCATTTTTTATCCAAACCTTACTATCCCTTTAAGTGACAAAAATATTTTACAAAGCATAATTTTATAAAACAAAACACATAATTATAGGGTCAATTTTTGTGCCAAAATAGAATAACCAAGAATGGTTATTCTTTTGGTTTTGGAGAAGGAAAACATTAAACCATGGTTATTGATAGTCCTAATATAAGAAAAACATAATTGAGCATTTTAAGTTTAAATTTATAAGTAAAAATCTTGGTGTTGCAAGATTTTATCTTTATTCTTGTGCATGGATAATTTTTTATCTATAGTAGAGTAGGTAAGGTTTGAATAGGTTTTGTCAAAGTAAAAGTATTTGAATTTGCAAACCTAATTGCTTTTAGAATTACTCCATAATAGGGGTATGATTTGGTAAGGTCAAATGGTTTGAAGTATCATTATATGGGAAAGATTTTTGAAATTACAATAAAAGGGTTTTTATGGTAAAAAATAGGTTCCATCATGAAGATATTTGAAAATGAGTTTTGATAAAATAAGTAAAGGTCTTTTTTGTAAGGTTTTATGATAAAATGATATTGGAGATATTAAATGATGATTAGGTTTTCAATCTTTTGGGCTTGGAAGTTTTGAAGAGGATTCTATGGTTGTAGTTTGGAAAATTGGTTCGAAAGACTTATCTTCTTAGGCTTGTATAAGGTTTTATAGTGCCAAAAAATATTCTAATAAATTAGGTAAAGATTTTATCCACTATTAAACTTGTAGTTGTTTTTGGGAGGTTTGGGTCTCTCCTTTTTCTTTTTCTTAGGCAACAAGGTTAATTTATGATTTTATAGGTTGGGTTAAGGAAATAGGTTTTGTAAGTTCTTGAGTAAGGGTTAGTTTTAATTCTTCTTTTGGCCTTAAGTTTTATATTAAGGCTTTTCCTTATCCTTTAACTTCCAAGGCATATTTGTTTTAAAGGAATTCTTAGGTTAGAAAATCAAGAATGCGGTTTCTATCTATTTTAATATACTCAATATCAAAATCAAAGATAAAAAGGATTGCTTGTCATAAGGCCAAAATGTGTTTTAATGCAACGTTTTGAGTATACTTATAAAACTTCTTTTACATATTTGTAGTCAATACGAAGATGAAATTTTTAATTTAGTAAATCACTTTAAAATTTTGTAATGTACATAACAACTAAAAGAATTTCTTTTTTAATAATATAATAGTTTTTCTAAAAATCAATATAATGTCTAAAAGTCAATTATATTATTTATTTATTTTTGTCATTTTTGAGTTGTTTTAGAATATTTCCATAACCTAAGTAAGAATCATATGTTTCAAATACTTTTTGAATTAAAGGGCTTGCCAAATAAAGATGAGAAAATTCTTTTACCAAGATTTTGATCTGTGGAACAAAAGCAATATATTGGTTTGCTCAGTAAATAAGGTGCTTCTTTAATTCTCTAACTTGTAAAAGTTTGATAATTCTATTGATCTTTAAGATGAAGTTTAGAATATAATTTAGACTTCTTAGAAAACTTTGGAACTAGGCTTTGTTAATAATCTTATTAGAGAATTTACATGCAAAAGTTAGTGCTTTCTTAAAAGGAGTGATAATTTCTTAGAAAATGTAATGACCATGAAACTTAACTTAATTTTGGAATAGAGAGATCTTAGACTATAGGATTACAAGTTTATTTTGTTTTGTAACAATGAAAAATGTATTTAAATATTTAAAATATTGTTCAATAGAGTTTGAAAAGATTAGTACATAATTAATGTAAAAAAGACAAGATTTGGAATATGGATAAAAAATATCATTAATTATTCTTTGGAATTTTTATAGGCATTTTTTAAACCAAAAGTGCATTATATTCTATTTGTACTAGCCAAATGAAATTGTGAGTGCAATTTTGTAATGGTCTTTAGAATGAATCTGGATTTTCCAAAATTTTGATGTCATATCAAATTTTTAAAAAATAAAAGTGGAATGAAGTTGTTGTATTAAATCTTTTTTTGTTTGGAATAGGGTACCAAATCTATTTTAAGATTTTGTTTAGAGGTTTGTAGTTGATAACTAATTTTGGTGTGCCTCTTTCTATTTCAAATTGTTTGTTTACATAAAAAGTAGCATAAGATTAGGGAGACTTAGACTTGGAAATTAATCTTTTTGATTCCAAGTCTTGGATTTCAAGTTTGTAATGATTTTCTAGTTCAGTATTCATTTGAATAGATCTAGCTTTTGTAGAGATGTGTTTTTCAATTATGTATAAACATATATCAATTTACAAATAAGAACGATGTTTTTTTTTTTAATGAAAAGAAAGTGTGAACCTTATTCTCATAAACAGAATAAGTTTTTATAAGATTAAGATAATGTGATTTTTGTTTTTCAATAAAAGAGAAAACCAATTTCTAGCATTTGGTTTTGAAAATAATACTATCATAATTGATAGTAAAAATGGTTATTACATTAAACTTATGAAAGGTATTTCTAGCATGACAATAGGATAAATATTCTCAACTAAGATGAAGAAAGTTTTGATTAGAAAATTCTAATTTTGAACAAAAGTGGTTGTTTTGTTTATCATATTCATTTTGGAATTATTGGATGTTATGAGCCTTTCATTAGTAGTTTCTTGAAAATTTTAAGATACCATTCCTTATTTGACATAATTTAAATTTGCTTATGTTTTATGGTATCAATTTTGAAATCATAAGAAAAAAATAAGAGTAATTTTGATTAAGTGCTTCTTAATAGTAACTTACAATATCAAGTGTTTTCCTATACTTTTGAGATTTTTTAATTCTAGTTCAAATTTTGGTTCTACTTAGTATTATTGTTATTATGTTTCTAAATGTTTTGTTTCTATTTGAGTTCTTTAAGTTTTTCTTTAATAATTTTAATTTATGCTTAAAGGTCTTATACAATAGGGATAAAGTTTTTGGACAAATGTTTGGTGAAGATTTGAATGAGGTCATAAAGAGTTTTATTAATTGAAAATGGGTTTATAGGGCTATATTGATGTTCAAAGATTTTAAAAAGTATGTTTAAACAAATTTTAACTATGAAAATAGAGATTTTTAACTATAAAATACCATTTTGTTTTGTAATTGTGTAAAACTTTGTAAATATTTCAGATGTTGATTTATTAAATTTGAACAAAATAAAGACATCATTAATATAAACAATGTAAAATTAGAGTAAAGTTAAAAAATGTCATTCATTTTTCAAACCATTTTAGCTACTATTAATTCTAAGTTATTCTATATTACAAGGGTTACATTAGTTAAACAAAAATTCCATAATGACATATAATCTAAATTGTGTTAACTTAAAATTTGGTACATAATGCATAAACCTTTTTTTTTATTATTATAAAAGGATAAATAAACAAAGGAATGGACAAAATCATATCAAAACTAGGTCAAAAGTAATAATGAAGACACAATTTTGGCAATTTCAATCAAACACCACCTAAAAAAGTAAAAGCAGTTCAATTTTCTTTAAGGCTTGAAAGTGAGGTACATTGTTTTCTTTAGGCTTAATTTGAAGAGAACGATATAGAATTGCTTAACTATGGCTAAAATTTAAAGGAATTGAAAAGGATTGTTTGACTAATATTGAAGCATTCAATGTTAAATACAAAAGAAAATAAAAAGGATCAATATATTGCTAAGGATCAATTTCTTTAGGGTTTCAAAGGATGTTGAAAAACAATCAATTTAAAACGTAAAGAAGTATAAAGTTGGATAAGCATGGTCAAATAATGCAGTTTTAGTGCTTAAAAGTTACGACATAAAGCTTTTAAAAACATTGGGAAATGTTGGCATAAAACTACTACTACAACCTTTCAGAACCATTACTGGTAAACACATTAATTACTAACCTCTATCTTAAAACTACTACCTAAAAGTAATGTTTGTTAAAACCAATGCTCAACCCATTTAAAATCATTGACTTTAAGCATATATAATGTCAGTTTTGAACTATTACCTTAAAGCTCCTACCTTAAAATAGTATGGATAAAAAATCATTACTCAACTCATTCAAAATTATTATTTTTTAAGCCATATAACATTAGTATTAGACTGTTGCATCAGAATCCTTACTTCAAAGTAGTATGGGTTAATAACCACCATGCAACTTATTCCAAACCAATGCATATTAAGACATATAATGTCAATTTTGGATCATTGCATTAAAACTAGGTTGTGTGGATTTCAAACCACTACTTAGTCCTATTACAAACTACTACATTTAAATACATAAAGCATTAGTTTATAACTATTGTTGTGACATTATTACATCAAGATTATTACCACACATTTTGTAAAATTATTTATATGATGATTATAATCATAGTTTTAAATTCTATATGCAATAATTTAAAATCATCATCATGGAATTGTTGTCATAAATACTTTATGTTGTAGCATATAAAGTTTTCTTCAAAGGTTACAGATGATAGGGAACATTTTATGCATGTATGAAACAAAATGAGTTGTTTCAATTGCTTACTTACTTAAGTCAAAATGATTTAGAAAAATTAAAATAAAGTTCATGTGTTGTACATGTTAAATTGAACATATGTGAATAAAGTCAATAAATACAGGCAAACATACGCAAAAGACAAACAAATGAATAATAAATAGGTTCAAACAAATGAGAAGATAGGCAAGAAAATAATGGTTAAAAAATTTACAATAAAACTATAAAGTTTAGGAAAAGGATAATAGAGAGAAAGAACAAACAAAGACTTAAATAAGAGAGATAAGGGGAAAGAGGGTAATTATTGGTCCCTAAGGCAATCTAAGAAGAGGTGAAATGGGTTTACTCAGTTTGATCACTCAACTCACAATAAATCAAACTTTAAAAATAATATTAAGATAACTAATAATAAAGATAACAAAGTAAGCAATATAAATAATTGAAAGTAAAGAAAAAAAAGAAAAGAAAGCATATACAATGATTTTATAGTAGTTTGACTTAAATCAAGAGTTTATGTCCACTTCTCAAAATTTGTTCCTTAAGAGTTCAACTTCATTAAGACAACCCTTTACACTAAGTCACTTTAGTTTTAACAACAACAAAACTTCCTCAAAGCTCTTATAAGAACCAACGACTTTTTACAACTTAAAAATAAACACTCTATCACTTTTCATTAAAGATTTCTTTCTTTTTCAAAATCTCAAATAAAGTACTCATACTTTTTTACAATCTTAACTTTTCTCTCTTAGATCTCTTAAGATTTTTCTCTCTCTTGCTTTTTCTTTTTGATTTATGATTAAGCTCAACATAAAGCCTTTAGTATATTTCCAAGCTTTTCCACACTTTTTCCACCTTTGCCACATTTGTTTCATATACTACAAAAAGGTTATACAACCATTTTATAAACAAACATAATAAACTAGCTATTAGACAATATTTTCTTTCTCTAAAGAAAATCAATTTTCAAAACTAGAAACTTTCTCTTTGAGGCATCAATTGATTGTAGCACTTAAACTTATTGATTGGCCTAAAGTCTATAGCTTTCTTAGACTTTTACTTTTAACTTGTTTAATCTTATATGTTGACCATAACATCTAGTTAGGTCAACTCACTGAAAAAATTCCCTATAACTTTTCTCTTCTCAACTTTCTCTATTTCCAGTCAACCACAAGCACAAGTTCATTTAACCAACCTATATTTTCTATTTTTTTCTCTTTATAACTTCTTTAATGTGCCATCAACCTAAGCATAGATCCAATCAATTAACCTAAATTATTTATTTCTTTTCTTTTTATACCTTTTTTGATGGTATCTAATTGACCACCCCAAATTTCTTGTACCTTTTTTACTTTTATTTTCTTGTATACTATTTAATCAATTAATACCATAGGTCAACTTATACCAAATTTCTACTAATTATTCTTTCTATCATTCATTAAGATCACTTAATATCTCACTTAATACCTTTTTACAAATAAAAATTTGACAAAAAACAAAATCTTTGTATTGTTATTAGTTCAAATCAAATTTAAATTTTAAAAATCTTTCCATAGCAAGCCCAAAACAAAATAATAACTATTTAAATACAAATAATATTTGTCTAATAAAAAATTATTCAAATAAGTATAAGAGACACATGAAAACATAATTATAGAGTATAACCTATACTTATGCTATAATATCTCTAAAGATCATAACAATCTCAACAATCTTTCTTTTATACTTAAAAATCCCCTTTTTTTATATAATGATAACCATGATTGATTGAAGGGTAAAAAGAATAAGAAGAAATACAATAACTCCCTTTGAATATATGCTTTCTTCCTTACTAATGCATTTAAAGTAATAAGACAATGATTAATCAAATAATATATCCAACAAAACTAAATATCAATGATCAATTTGGCAAAGGCAAAGGACAATATCATACTAAACATCTAATATTATAAAAAATATTAAAATAACATAAATATCAAATCAAAATTAAGTATAAGGATCAACATAAAGATTAAGTTACAATCATCTAGAAATGAAAGAAGTTCAAAGTTTCAAGGCACAGTCATAAAAAATTCAAAGGAATCAAAGTTTATAAATCAAAATCTCATCAATCATTTATCTCTCTCCCTCTTTGGCATCATCCAAAAAGAAAAATAAGCATCCTTTAAGGTTAGGGCTTCCTTACATCTTTTTCTTGGTGCGGCTTTTGAATGGATCTTCTTTTTTTAGTATCTAAAGATATAGGCAAAGTCGTTGTAGGATTCCTTCATAAAGTCTTGTAACTCCACCTTAATATCATCCAAACCATCCTTAAACTCATTCACATTCTCTTTGAGCTTATCAGCTTCCTTAATGGAGTCATATTAACATTAGTAAAGGCTAGAGGAAGAGCTAAAGAATTGGTTAGTGTAAGTGTTATATTCAATGGCTTTAGAATTAATCTTGGTTCCTTTAACAATGTAAACCATTTACTTTCACCTTGCATCAAATGCATTTATTTGAATATGGTGGTATTGATGAACTGACCCAATTTGGCACAAAAGGGGTCTTTGCAATAGTGGGTACACTAAGCTTCATAATTAACTATTTTAGATGCATTTTATAGGAAAAATTTTAAGTTGGCTCATTTTGTGCTTTATTAATTACTTGCATTATATGCTTAAACAAATTAAACCTTTCATTTTTCAACAAATATATCAACAAACACATGATAAGAAAAATTAAATAGTCATAATGCCTACTTCTAGGACTAGTGGTGCAAGTCACAATACTCTGTATGATCCTTAACTTAAGTGACAAGGAAGATACTTTGAATGGCTTTCTAATGTTATCACTCTTTACATAAAGCTCAACCTTTCCTTTAAATACTACTTCCATTTGCTCTTGAACATTAAACTTGCCTACATTCCATGAATCATGTCAAGTAGCACTACCACCTTTTAGCAGTAATTTCAAGTAGTTGACCATCACTTTATGAGTGATCTTCACTTCTTTCCCATAAACATATAAGGTAATCATAATATAATTCTTATTCACTTCTATGTTTGCAAAAAGGCATTTGATTATCTAAAAGAAAAATTCTCTTTTAAAAGTGATAAATCTAATCCCTTTTTGGAAAGAAAAATGATTTAGAAGTCATTCATTTGAAATTTAACCACACTATTTAAATTAAATGGTCCATTAAGATAAACAAATCATTTCTTATACTTATAGAAATCATCAATATGTTGAAAAGTTTAAAATGGAAACTATAGAACCTTGATACATGAAATAAGTCAAAGGATGATTGAACTTATATGGTAGCCATTTGTGGTGATGGGTCAAATAAAAACGTTATGGATCATGGTGTCAAAGATGATAAAGGCTTGGAAGATGTCTTTAATGAGGATTGAATTAGCCTCACACCCTTATATTTTTCATTTATTTTTCTTTTAACAATTTATTTAATCCTTTTGGCCAATGGTTGGTTTAAATCTTGCCTTAGAGGTTCAATGACTAGAGGATAAGAATAAGGAATAGTCAATGACAAGGAATCAAATGGCATTGATGACAACATGCATTCCATAATGACTTTCTACTTTGCAATGGAGATGACTAATGGAATGGTTAAGGGAAGAGCAATAATGGCAGTGCTACTTGTTGTTATGGATGTTGAAGTCAATTTCTTTATAGTTGGCTTCTCTTTCTTCAAAGATGATGAAGATTTAGATGTTATAAATGATAAGATTAAGAGATTAATCATTTTAAAGGTTGATTTCACTTAAAGTTATAGATCTAAGGTTTAGATTTTGAAAGGAAAAGTAAATTTCAAAAAGGAAGAATTTTCATATTTGGAAAAAGGAAACTACAAGGATAGTTTTAAAATTAACATTGGTTGATTGGTTTAAGTCATGGGTTGACCACTTACATTGGTCAACTTAGTCTTTTGATCTAGTTAACCAATTTCATTTAAACAGAAACAATGATTTTCATATTTCAAGCATAACATATCCAAACCATCATGCAATATGAATAAGAAACATATAAACTTATATAATAATGCCAAATAACGTATCAAATCATAACAATCACATAATCAAGAGATTAATTCAACATAATCATGCTTAATCTCTCTTTAATGGTTACGAACCTATTCTCACTCAAAGGTTTGACAAAGATATTAATTAATTGATCTTTAATTCAATGTTCAGAAACTCTAAAGGACACATCTCCCTTGAACACATGATTCCTAATGAAATGATGTCTTAGGTCAATGTGTATGGTATGAACACGATGTATGGGATTCTTAGTCATATTAATTATATTTATGTTATCACACATGATAGGCATAAGAGAGTAATGTAATCTAAAGTCATCTAAGGTTTGCTTCTTTCAAAGTAATTAAGTACAACCAGCTTCTACTACTGTGTACCCTACTTTAATTATAGAAAAAGAAATTGAACTTTGCTTTATACTATACCATGAAACTAAGACTTAGTCAGAGAATCAACATGCACTTGACTTATTATTCCTTTTAATTCTATCTTCTTTAAATTCTAAGTATAAGTAACCTACTAAATCAAAATTTGGTCCCTTAGTCATAAACTTGTTGTTGAGGACCTTCTTAGGTCTCACTGAGAGAGAAAGGGGGTAAATCAGTATAAGATGCTTACTTTTTATAAATCTATCTAAATTAAACCTTTGTAACCTATTAAAGTTGATTATCCAATTTTTATCTTTCATCTTTATGTAAGAATGTTGTATAGATATCAAACAAGCACAAGCACCCAAAAACACATAGAATTTTTACATGGTTTACCCAAAATATGTGAACTACATCTACAGTGTGATAAGATCACTCTTAGATCACACGTCCACTCTTATTATCAAGGGATACAACTGATGTTATGGAAGGATCACTCCTTAACTACTTACAATGATCTTCCAATCACTCGATGGATTGATCTCCTAATCACTCTAAGAGTCTCCCACCTCTTTTCAAGAAGTTCATAAAAAGTTTATGACTAAAATTCCCTTGAGAAAGATCACTTAATGTGCATATGCTGTTGTTATAGAAAATGGATCTTTTCCTTTCTCACAACTGGTCTTTGCTCAAGCTTTGCTGGTAGACTCTGCAGGTTCTCTCATTTTCTTTATGCTACTACTATTGTCTCTTATCTACTGTCAATTCTCTCTACTATTACTGGTCCTCTCTGTTGCTTGCTACTATTGTCTTATCTACTATCAATTCTCTCTGTTCCTATAGGTTCTCTTCACTGTAGGTTTTCTCTAGTCCTTACAGGTTTTCTCCTTTTATAGGTTCTCTTTGGTCTCTATAAGTTCTCTATTTACTAGTTTTCTCCTTTATAGGTTCTACTCTTTATTGGTTTTCTCCTTTGTAGGTTTTACTCTTTATAGGTTCCTCCTTCTACAAGTTCTCTCCTCTATTGTCAATTCTCTCCATTGCTACTCTTTGTTATTGCAGGTTCTCTTCATTGTAGGTTTTCTCTAATTTCTACAAGTACTCTCCAATCTTTGTAGGTTCTTTTTGTTGTTGGTTTACTCCTTTATAGGTTTTACTCTCTATCGGTTCTCTTTATTCTCTCTGCTCTATTCAAGTTCCTCTTTCTGTATATTCCCTTTTCTGTTGCCAATTCTCTCTTGTCTCTACAAGTTCCTCCTTTTACCTTTGCAAATTCCTCCTTCTACCTCTGTAAGTTCTCTCTTCAGCTATTAGTGCTATCCTTCTACCTTGGCAAGTTTTCTCTTTAACTACCAATGCTGCCTTGTTCTGTCTTAGTAGGTTTTCTCCTTTCCTCTGCTACTAATGTTGCCTTCTTCTACCTTAGTAGGTTCTCTCATCTACTGCCGATGTTGCCTTCTCTTTGTTGTATCTGCTACCTTTTCCTTACTACTATTGTTGTTTCTCATATATTTTGCAGAACATGTTTTTGGTTTTGTAGCACACACTTTCTTGGCATTCTATAACTCACTCTTTCTTTCTCTGTCATGCCTTCTCTTCTATTTTGTAAACCTCATTTTCTTCCTTTACTGAGCTCTCTCTTCTGGTTTGCAACAGTATGTTTTCTTCCTTTGCCAAGTTCTCTCTTTTAATCTACAGCAACACATATTTTCTTCCTTCTATTTTTGCAATAACCACATTTCTTTCTTCTGTTTTTATAGCAACCGCGTTTCTCTCTTCTATTTTTACAGCATGCTTATGTCTCTGTAGCACTCTCTTTTGTTGTTCTCTCTTAAATTTTCTGTAGAGCACACCTCTCTTAGTAGCTACATGGATATATTTATAAGCCTTGAATTTAAGGTTACCTTATCATCAACAATCAACATTGATTCCCAAGAGTTGCCCTACAATCAACAATTAGCTTTGATTCATAAGGGTTGCTTTACAATCAATGGTCAACATTGATTCCTAACATTTAGGGTCAATAGTTAAGGGTTAATTATCAGCATTGACTCCTAAAGTTTAGGGTCAATGATTAACATTGACTCACTAAATTTAGGGATGACTTGCCACCAACGGTTTTGGCCAATGATTTCTTTGCATCTTAAGCTCCTTGACGGATACAAAATGCACCTGTGGGTAGTAAACACATTTCAACAAATCTATGAGATGCTATTGACAATAAATCTAACATTAACTATCAAAGATGGGCTCAACACTTATGGTCCCTCTCATATACTTAAGACTCTTTTAAGAGCAACCAAATATTGACTCATTTAGTTTGGATTCAAATCTTGCACAAAAATAAACAATAAACATCAAGTTTACTCTACTAGTAGTATGATAAAGAAAACTACTAATCATACCTTTATACTGTTTTTCATCTAATCCCTTACCATTTACATCATTATCCAAGTTTGTGGAGATGGTTATTAGAATACTATAAGGTTTGGAACCATCCATGCTAAACTTTAAAGTTCATTTGCATACTTGGTTTAGTTGATAAAGATTTCATCTTTTATTTGCTTGATTTAAAGTCCAAGGAAGAAATTTAATTCTCGCATCATACTCATTTCAAATGTTGTTTCCATATCACTAGTAAATTCTTTACATAATGACTCATTAGTAACATTAAATATGATGTTATTAATATAAATTTAAACACTTAACACGACTTCTTACTTTTGAATTTTGTAAAAAAAGTAATGTCAACTTTAACTTTAAAGTAATTTCTATCAATTAAGTAAGAGTTTAACTTTTCATACTAAGTTCTTGGTACTTGTTTAATCCATATAATACTTTTAAAAGCTTATAATCATGGTCAGAAAATTCTTTGCTTTCAAAGCTAGGTGGTTGATCATTATAAACTTCCACTATGATGCAACCATTAATGAATGTACTTTTCACATTCATTTAGTATAACATAAAATTCTTATATGATGCAAATGCAATTAATATTCAAATAAACTCTAGCCTAGCAATAGGTACAAAGGTCACATCAATGCCTTTTTCTTAATTATAGTCTTTGGCAACTAACTTTGCCTTGTTTCTTATAATTTGGCCAATTTCATCAAACTTGTTTCTAAAGACCCTTTTGGTTTCTACAAACCAATTAGTTTCTATAATAAGATAACTGCTAGGTTTAGTACCAAAGTTCAAACCTTATTTTTCTCGAACTACTTAAGTTCAACTTCTGTAGCATGCACTTAAGATTAGTCAGCCAATGCATCATCTACATATGCTAGTTTTATTTGTGAAATAAGTGTTATAAGGTTAATGTTCCTAAATGCAAGTCAAGTTCTCAAAGGATAGGAAGGGTTACCAATGATTTGTTCCTTAAATGTTTTTCTTGTATTCTTCTATTCTTTGGGAACTCATTAAATAACACTATCAAGATTGTCATCTTTTGGAAGTTAGACTTATTCTCTTAAAGTTATTTATTCTCCTTCATTTAAACATCAATAAGGTATTATTATTTCCTTGATGACTCATTTGCTTTTTTTAAGCTTTTGCTTGTCCCTACAAATTCATCTACTCTTCTCTTCTAGGAGAGAAAGGGTTAGCTTTATCAAATGTAACATGCATGAACTCCTCTACAATAAATGATTTTTTGTTGAAAACCTTATATGCCTTGCTACTATAAGCCTATGTTGAGCCCATCTTTGATCACAAATGTTGGATTTGCTATCAACACCATCTTACACAGTTATAAGTATTAATTTGAGGTTATGAATGTTGTTAAGATGTAAAGAGGTCATTGGAAAAAACTAATAATGATAGGTCAACCCTAATGTTAAGGAGTCAACAATGAACGTAACCTTAAATTTTAGGGGTCAAGATTAACCATTGACCATTGACCCTAAATGTTAGGAAGTCAATGTTGACTATTGACCCCAAATTTTAGGACTCAAATATGGCCACTGATTGTAGGACAACCTTTGGGAATAAATGATGACCATTGATAATCGTGTAGCTCTAATATTAAGGCTCTATAAATACCCCTATATGTCTTGTAAGAAGAGGTATGCTACAGCAAAATTAAGAAAGCTGGCCAAAGAGAGGTGAATGGCAAACTTAAAGCCAAAAAGAAAGGTAAATGGTAAGAGAGGAAATAGCCACTAAAGGTGGTGTAGTCGACCACAAGGAAAAGCAAGGCAGCTGGCAGCCACCAAGGGAGGTGCAGTTGACCACGAGGGAGAGCAAAGCAACCGCCTAAGAGGGAGAGAAAAAGGCACCAAAGCAACCAGCCCTTACCAATAAACCAGCAATTGACCCTCACGAAGGTGACAACAACAACTAGCCACCACACTAGCACATTTAGGAGTTTTTCAACAAACTAGTAGCACCTCATGAGGCTTTCCAACATCAAAAGCATGCCTGAGAATCAAGCAAAAATTTAAAACGTGTAGTAGCAAGTTAGGGTATTAGTAGCCAACCACCACACTAGCAAACCACTAAGTTGTAGCAACTAGCCCTTACCAAGTTATAGCAACCTATAGATTTGGTAGTAAAAGGAGACAAAATAAAAGGTGATGCAACAACATATGAATCCTACAACAAGGAAGACAAACTAGCAAGTCCTACAATAAGGGAGACAAACCAGGAGGTCCTACAATAAGGGAGACAACTCGGGAGCCTATATTAGAACCAAGCAAACCAAAAGCAATCTGAGAGCCTATACTAGAACCAGCAATAAACCATAAGCAATCCGAGAGCCTATACAAGAACCAGCAATAAACCATAAGCAATCCGGGAGCCTATACTAGAACCAGCAGCCACCAACAAGTCTGGCAGAAGGTGTTGAAGAACTATAATTGCATTAGAAGAGGTGCAGATTGCAAGTCTGATAGAAGGTGGTGCAGTAAAAGGAGGTCCTCACACTAGCAAAGCAGCAAGTATGCACCAACAAAACTAGTAGGAGGTCCTTGCACCAGCAAACCAATAGGCATGCACTAGTAACATGTTAAGCCCACCTTTGATGGATAATGTTGGATATGTTGTCAATACCATCTCACACGATTATATGTTTTAATTTGATGTTATGAATGCTATTAAAATGTAGTGAGGTCCTTGGAAGAAACCAGTGATGACAGGTAAACCCTGGTGTTGAGGAGTCAATATTGATCATGACCCTAAATTTTAGGGGTTAAGATTAATCGTTGATTGTTGACCATTGACCCTAAATTTAGGACTTAAATCTGACCATTAATTTTAAGACAATATGTGGGAATTAACGATGACCACTGATGATCATGTAGCCTTAATCTTAAGGCGGCTCTATAAATACCCCTATGTGTCTTGCAAGAAGGGGGGGTATGCTATAAAATTTTGAGAAAGCTGGCCAAAAGAGAGAGAATGGCAAACCTAAAGACAAGGAGAGGTAGCTAGACAACCAGCCAAGGAGAGCGCAGCAACCACTAAGAAGAAGTAGTAAGGTGTAACTGGCCAAGGAGGAACGAAAGAGAGCAAGGTAGCCAGCCATCTGCACCAGCAAACACCACTAAGGTAACCACCTAAATCACCAAAAACCACCAAGGCAACCACCCATATCAGCAAACCACTAAGACAGTAGCTGGCAGGAGGTGGAGCAATAATTGATAAAAGGTGAAGTAGCAACAAAAAGGTCCGGTATCAGCAAACCAATAAGGCAACCACCCATATCAGCAAAAACCACCAAGGCAATATTTTGCAGGAGGGAGAGTAGCAATCAGTAGAAGGTGAAGCAATAGCAGAAGGGTCCGACATCAACAAACCACCAAGGTAGCAATTGACAGGAGGTAGAGTAGCAGTCGACAGGAGGTAGAGTAGTAGTAAAAGGGTCTTGCACCAGCAACAAATATGCAGACAATAACGGCATATGAAGACAGCAGCAATGTGTGGAGATAGTAGCAACAATGCGAGAAAATAGCTACAACGCATTAGAATAGCAACAGTAGCAAGAGAAAATAGCTACAGTGCATGGGGATAGCAGTAATGGTACAAGAAGACAACTATAACCTACAGGGATAGCTGTAGCGGCAAAAGAGGACAACTACAGCATGCAGAGAGAGTAGCAACGATGCAAGAAGATAGCTATAGCGTGCGACGATAGCAAAAATAGTGCAAGAAAACAACTGCAACGCTCGAGGATAGCAGCAATGGCATAAGAAGACAACTTTAGTGTGCGTAGATAGGAGTAACAATGCGAGCAAACAGTAGCAGCATGGGCTAATAGCAATAGCAGAGCGAGCAGATAGCAGCAGCACGGGCAGATAGCAGTAGTGACATGAGTAGACAATAGCAGCACAACTGGATAGCAGGAACAATGCATATGGACAGCAGCTGTAACGTATGCAAACAGCAGCAATGCATGCGGACAGAAGCAGTGGCGTACGCAGACAGCAGCAATTTGTATAGACAGCAATAACAGCACATGACAAAATTAGCAGTGAGCATGGATAGCTGCAACAATACGTGCAGATAGCATAGTAGTGCACACAAAAAGCAATGGCACCAAGCACGGATAGCAAGAGTAGCACACATGAACAACAACAGCAACGCATGTGGATAGCATTAGCAACGTGCACAGATGACAACAACAATGCATATGGACAACATTAGCATCATGTGCAGGCAGCATTGGCAGTGAGTGAGACAACACTAATAGTGAAGGAAGAAGAAGACCCATATTTTGCTATAACAATTTGTAAACATTGAGTGATCATTCTTTAGGAAAGGTCTTACCATAAACTCTCGATAAATTTGTTAAAAAACAGGGTGGGATACCCTTAGCTTGAGCAAGAGATCAACTCCTTGATCAGAAGATCATTGTAAGTGGTTAATGAGTAGTCCTTCCACAAGTTGTGAAGGAGTGATCCTTCTGTAACATTATTGTATCCTTTGATAATAATAGTGGATTATATGATTTAGAAGCAATCCTATCACACTGTGGACGTAGCTCACATATTATGGGTGAACTATGTAAAAATTTTCTTGTGTTCTTGGGTACTTGTGCATTGATTTTTTTTAGTTGTACAATCACGCTCACATAAAGGAGAAAAATAAAATTTGGACATTGGCTTTAATAAGCCACAGAGGTTAAATCTAGATCGATTTGTAGAAAGTATATATCTCACATTAATTCACCCCTCTCTTTGTGTGAGACCTAAAATGGTCCTTATCAAGTGGTATCAGAGTTGGTTCCTTTATTGATCTAATTTTTCTGCTTTAAAGTGAAGTTATGCATTTTTATATGAATTTTTATCTCTACTGCTGCTTGAGATCATAAATAACATGAAGAATGTTAACAGCAAGGGCATCCCTATATTTGATAGACAGAATTATCAATTATAAAAGAATAGAATATTCTCATATCTAATGTCCCTTGGTCTTGATGTGTTTGAATATGCTATTAGTGACTTCATCCTTGTTGATGAAGGTGATCTTATGATACCAACTAATAAGAAGAACTTGGAGTGTGATGGAAAGGTAAGAAATGCCTTTTACGCCTTCCTATAAGATAAAGAATTCACCAAGGTGATGGGGTAACATAGCTAAGCAAATTTAGGACAAACTGAAGAACATCTGTAAAAAGACAAGATTGTGAAGTGATGAGGACCATTTTAGATCTCACATTGAGAAGGGGGGTGAATAAGTATGAGATATACACTTTTTACAAATCGATTTAGATTTAACCTCTGTGTCTTGTTAGAGCCAATGATCCAATTTTTATTTTGCTCCTTTATGTGAGTGTGACCGCACGACTAAAAACTCAATGTGCAAGTACCCAAGAACACACGATAATTTTTACATGGTTCACCTATAATGTGTGAGTTACGCTCACAATGTGATAAGATTCTTCCTAAATCATACAATCCACTCTTGCTATCAAGGGATACAATAATGTTTTGGAAGGATCACTCCTTTATCACTTATGGAAGGACTACTCCTTAACTATTTACAACGATCTTTTGATCAAGGAGTTAATCTCCTGATAAGGGTATTCCACTCTATTTTTCAACAAATTTATCAAAAGTTTACGGTAAAACCTTTCCTAAAAAACAATCACTCAATGTGTACAGACTACTAGAGTAGAATATAGATCTTCTCCTTCATTTGCTACTAGTGTTGTCTCACCTACTACCAGTGTTGCCTGCATACGATGCTAATGCTGTCCATATGAGTTGCTATTGTTGTTGCTGTTTACGTGCACTGTTAATGTTGTCCGCATATGCTGTTACTGCTATCTATACATGCTACTAATACTGTCTGCACGTGTTACTGTTATTGTCTACACGCACTCTGTATGCTATTGTCTGCACGTGTTGCTGTTACTGTCCACTTGTGCTACTGCTATTGTCTGCATACACTCTGCATATGCTACTCCTGTTGTTTCCACAGATTGCAGCTATTTATGCACATGCTATTCTTACTGTCCGCACGTGCTACTCCTACTGTTTATTCATGCTATTGCTTTTGTTCTGCATCCACTGTGGCTACTGTCCACACGTGCTATTCCTGCTTTCCAAGCATGCTATTATTATCTACTCACGCTGCTGCTACTCTCTTCACACACTGCAGCTATTTTCTTGCATTGTTGTTGCTATCCCCACTTGTTGTAACTAACTTCTTATGCCACTATTGCTATCCGTATACATTGTAGCTATTTTCTCATATTGCTATTGTTGTCTACAAGTGCACCACCTGCTACTGCATATTGGTTACTAGTGCAGGACCTTTGTGATATTGCTCTACCTTTTGTTGGACTCACATGCTACTTTTGCCTTCTTCTAGTTTGTCTTCCTTAGCTATATTATTGACTAACTGTTGTGGCTATTACCAGTTGGATGGGGAGGCTATTGCCTTGGTAGTGTTTGCTGGTGCAGGTATCCTTCTGGACGTGCTGCTAGTGCAAGGAAGCCTCCTAGACATGTCACTACTGCTGGGAAGTCTTTTAGACATGCTGCTATTGCTAGGAAGCCTCTTGAACATGTTGCTGGTGCAAGAAAGCCTTTTGGACATGCTACCATTGTTGGTATACCCTCCTAAACATGCTAGGGTGTGCTATTAGTGCTAGCATACCCTTCTAGACCTACAGGACATCTACTACTACTAGTATGCCCTCTTGAACATGTAGAGACATATTGCTGGTCTGCTAGAAAGCCTCTTAGATGTGCTAGTGTGGTGGCCGGCTACTGTTGTCACCTTTGTAAGGGCTTACTAGTGAGGTGACTATCTTGGTGAAGGTTTGCTAGTATGGGTGGCCAACTACCTTGCTCTATTTCTTTCCTCCTTGGCCAACTGCCTTGCTGCCTCTTTTTAGTGGTTTCTACACTCTCCTTGGCTAACTACCTTATTGCCTCTTCTTGCCTTTAGGTTTACCATTCTCTTTCCTTTGGTCAACTCTCTCAAAATTCTGAAGCATATCCATTTCTTGCAAGATGCATAAGGGTATTTATAGAACCTTGAGATTAAGCTACACAATCATCAATGGTTATCATTGATGCTCACATATTGCTTTACAATTAAAGGCCAAATTTCAGTCCTAAATTTAGGGTTAATGGTCAACGATGAATGGTTAATTTTAACCCTTAAAATTAAAGATCACGATTAACATTAACTCCTCAATGCCAGAGTTTACCTGTCATCATCGATATCTCCCAATGACCTCACTACATCTCAATAGCATTCATAATAACAAATCAACATATATAACTGTATGAGATGGTGTTGACAACAAATCCAACATTAGCCATCAAAGATAGGTTCAACAATCTCCCCTTTTGGATTTATTGGCAATATATTAGATCCAACAATGCATATATAATAATTGACAACATTTAAAACTCCCCTTACACATTGTCATTCACAACTCCCCCTGAAACATTCATCACTTGCTACTCCCCCTTTCTACTTCTCCCCTTTGACAAGTTCTCTCCCTTTATCCATCAATCTACTCCCCCTTTTTATAAGTATACACCTTCTTTAGATTTATGCAAAATATCTCCCCCTTTGACAACAAATCCAAAGATTAATAAAAGTGGGAATAAAAGAGGAGTTAAAGAATACCTTAGCCTCTAAGGGTTGGCTAAATACTTAAGTTCAAACTCTTTTGTACAAGATGTCTTAATCTTTCATGACACAACAAATTCTCATCTTTAGTGCTCATGTAGCATGTGTTTTTGCTTCTAAAAACTTGATATAAGTTTCCATTTGTTCTTTCACCCTTAGTTAGTATAACACCATCTTTTAATTTCTTTATTGTGTAACAATTCTTGTTGAAAATAACTTCATATCCATCATCACAATGTTGGCTAACACTGATGAGATTATGTTTTAGCCCTTCAACATAAAACACTTTGTTTTATTTTAACTTTTTTGCACCAATTTTAATAGCACAATACCTTTAATCTTTAAGACACCATCATTACAAAATTTGACTGATCCTACATTATATTTTACTACTTCTTTGAACTTCTTGGAATCTTCTATCATAAGTGAAGAGCAAACACTATTTAGGATCCATGGCTTTTCTTTCTTGGAAGCTTTTAAGGCTACTTCCACAACCATAGACATTTCTTTTCCTCTTCCTCTTCTTCTTCTTAGGTCGAATATGGGAGCACGTGTAAGTGTTTTCCTTTGCACTCTTTGACTAGGCAGCAATATTATGGGAGTATGTATAGGTGTTCAACAATGTCTCTAGCCTTTTCGCATCTTTCACAAATTTCTTAAACCACATCAAATCTGTTTCTTAGTGGAATATGACTTTTTTCCTCTTGAAACTGTCTCCTTTCTTGATAGAGTATCCCCCTAAAATCTTGCCTTACATTCCTTTTTATTATAGGTCAAGTATACTAATAAGAATTAGCCTTATGTCCATACTTACCATAATTCCAGCAAAAACCTATGAACTTGGATTTACTTCTTATACCATGTTCATGTCTTTTTTAGCAACTAGTGTGGTAGCCTTCTCATGATCTTTAATAGCTTGTCTCCTTTCGATGGAGTCTCCACCACATCTTTCCTAACCCATTTTAACTTGGATTAGTCTTACTTCTCCATCACGTCATTGAGCTTGCTTTCGGGTACAAACATAATTTTCTTCTTTTCTTCTACCTTTTCACTTGACTTTTCAATGTAGCCAAGTCCTTTCTTTCCCATGGAATGAGGTCTTTGATTGCTTAGACACTCATCCAACTTTCTAGTAGAATCCTCCTTGATGGCATTGCTGATGATGACTCTCCTTTCATTTCCATGGCTTACATAAAGCTTTCTTCATGCTCCTTTAGCTTGGACTTAGCCTTGTGAAGCTTGGCTTGCAACATCAGCATCTCTTGCTCTTGTGCAATCACCTTAGTACCAAGGTCTTTGTGTATTTTGCCTTGCTCTGCCTCAAGTACATTTAACTCCTCAATTCTCTTCAAGTACTTCTTCTCTTTTACTTCAAACTCCTTTACCTTCATCTGAAGATTAGATTTATTAGCAAAAGAATTTTCACACAATTTCTTGAGATGAATTACCACTTTTTCTAGCTTGCTATTTTTATGTAAACAAGCTCTCAACTCATTCTCAAGTTGCTCCAACAACTCATCTTCTTCCTCTTCTATTGATTTCTCCTCACTTAAAGATTCTTTATCATCATCAAGGGTAGTTTTCCATTGTATTTCCCTTTTCCTTTTCTTATATTGTTGGTGATGTATGTCATAACCTCATACAATTTAATATCACCATCTTCTTCTTCAAAGCTATTAACGAATTCCTCTTCTTGGTCTTTAATCCTTAACTTCTTCATTACCTTGAAAGCCAGCTCCTTCTCCACCTTAAACAACTTTTCTTTCTTCATTAGGGCTATTCTCATTTTATAAGCCACTAATATGTTATGCAAGTCATCTAAGGGCAGCATATCCAAATCTCTATCTTCTATGGAAAAGACTTTGGCATTTTAAGCTTCCACCAAGGTTCTAAGTATTTTTTTTACCACAGTGGCATCGTAAATCTCCTCTTTATAGTCTTTAATAGAGCACATAATTTCGTTAACTCTTATGAAAAATGCATCCATAGTCTCATCATTCTACATCTTTATGTCTTCAAATTTACTCCTTTAAATTTGTAACTTAACTTCCTTTATGACTTTGTCTCCTTTATAAATGTTCTTCAATTTGTCCTACATTTACTTTGCTGCCTTGGTGGTGTTTGCTGGTACAGGTATATCCTCCTGGAGGTGCTGTTGGTGCAAGAAAGCCTCCTGAACATATTGCTACTACTAGGAAATCTCCTGGACATGCTGCTGCTAATGAGAAGTCTCCTAGACGTGCTAAGATGTGCTGCTGCTAATACTATACCATTTAGATGTGTAGGGACGTGCTATCGGTACTAGTATACCCTCCTAGACGTGTACGGATGTTCTGCTGGTTTGTTGGAAAGCCTCTTCGATGTGCTGATATAGTGGTCGACTACTATTGTTACCTTTGTAAGGGCTTGCTAGTGCAGTGGCTGTCTTAATGAGGGTTTGCTGGTGTGGGTGACTGGCTACCTTGCTCTCTTTCTTTTTTCCTTAGGCGACTATACCTTGTTGTTTCTCCTTAGTGGCTGTTGCACTTTCCTTGGCCAGTTGCCTTTTTGCCTCTTTTTAATGGCTGTTACACTCTTTTAGCTCATTGTCTTACCCTCTTTCTTTCTCTCCTTAGTCGGTTGTCTTACCCTTTTTCTTTCTCTCCTTAACTGGCTGCCCTACTGCCTCTTCTTGCCTTTAAGATTATAGTTCTCTCTCCTTTAGCTGGCTCTCTTAAAATTCTGCAACACACCCCCTTCTTGTAAGATGCATAAGGGTATTTATAGAGCCTTGAGATTAGGGCTACATGATCATCAGCGGTCATCATTAATTCTTATATGTTGCCTTACATTTGAGTCCTAAAATTTAGAATCAATGATCAATGTTGATTTTCTAAAATTTAGGGTCATGGGCAACATTGACTCCTCAATGCCAAGGTTGAATTGTCATCACCGGTTTTCTCCCAATGACCTCACTACATCTCAATGACATTCATAACATCAAATTAACATATAACCATATGAGATGGTGTTGACAACAAATCAAACATCAGTCATCAAAGATGGGCTCAACACGAAGGAAGCCAAGTTACAAATCTAAAGGAGCAAATTTGAAGACATAAAGATGTAGAATGATGAGACTGTGGATGCATTCTTTACAAGAATCAATGAAATTATATGCTCCATCAAAGGCTATAAAGAGGAGATCCATGATGCTATTATGGTAAGGAAAATACTTAGAACCTTGCCAGAAGCTTACAACACCAAAGTCTCTTTTATAGAAGATAAAGATTTAGATAAATTACCCTTAGAGATGACCTGCACAACATATTTGTGGCTTATGAAATAAGAATTGCTCCAATGAAGAAAGAAAAGTTGTCTAAGGTAGAGAAGGAGCTGGCCTTTAAGACAATAAAAAAGTTAAGGATTAAAGACCAAGAAGAGGAATTTTTCAATAGTTCTGGAGAAGAAGATAGTGATACTAAATTAGATAAGGTCATGACATACATCACTAATAATATAAGGAAAGAAAAAGGGAAGTATAAGGAAAAACTACTCTTGAAGTGCTTTAGCTATGGAGCAATTATGCACTTTGCCATGGACTACCCAAAAAGAGAAGGCAACAATGAGGATGATGATGAGCTGATCCTAAGGAGGAGGACAAAGCAATCTAGATACTTTAAAGATAGAAATTTAGGTGCCAAAAAAAAAAAGAAATTCTTCATATCCAAAAGAAGGAATTTTTTGAGTAAGATAGATGATGAGGATCCTGAAGAAGAATTTGATGATGATTTCAATGATGAGGCTGCAAAGGATGTGTTGGTCACTCAAGCAAATGATGATCAAGACTCTTCAAGTGATAAGGAATAAACAGAAGAGGATGAGGATAAGTTAGTGCAATAACTTAAGAATGAATTGAGAGCTTGTTTACACAAAAACAACAAGCTAGCAAAAGAGGAGGAGTACTTAAAAAGGATTGAGGAGCTGTTTATACTTAAGGCAAAGCAAGGCAAGTTACATGAAGATCTTGGTGCTAAAGTAATTGCACAAGAACAAAAAGTGCTGATTTTGCAAGCCAAGCTCCATGAGGCCAAATTTGAGCTAGAAAAGCATGAAAAAAGCTTTATACAGGCCATAGAAATGAAAGGAGAGTCATCATTAGTAAATTCCATCAAAGTGGATGCTACTAGAAAGTTAAATGAGTGTTTAAACAATCAAAGACCTCATTCTATGAGGTAGAAAGGACTTGACTAAATTAAAAAGTCAAGTAAAAAGGTAGAAGAAAAGCAAAAATTATGGTTGTGCTCGCAAGCAAGCACAATGACATGATGGAGAAAAGAGACCAACCTAGGTTAAAATGGGTTAGGAAAGACATGGTAGAGACTCCCATCCATAAGAGACAAACTATCAAAGATGGAAAGAAGGTTGTCATACCAATTACTAAAGGTAAGAGACATGGACTTGGTGAAAAAAAAAAATCCATATTCAAAGGATTTTGCTATAGTTGTGGTAAATATGGGCATAAGGCTAATGCATGTTGGGATACTTGGCCTATAATGAAGAGGAGTGTGAGGCAAGAGTCTAGGGGGAGACTCCATCAAGAAAGGAGGCAATCTCAGGTGGAAAGAAGTCATACTCTACTGAGAAACAATTTTGATTTGCTGGAAAAGATCTATGGAAGATGTGAAAAAGTTAGATACACTGCTGAGGACTACTTAACATTACTGCCTAATCAAAGAGTGTAAAAGAGAACACCCTCACATGCTCCCATATTCAGCCAAACATTGTTTCCCAGTCAAAGAGTGTAAAGGAGAACACCTACATATGCTCCTACATTTGACCAAAAAAGAAGAAAAGGAAGAGAAATGTCTATGGTTGTAGAATTAGCCTAAAAAGCTTCCAAGAAAGAAAAGTCATGGATCTTGGATAGTGTCTACTCTTCACATATTACAAGAGACTTCAAGATGTTGAAAAGAGTAACCAAATATGATGAAGGGTTAATCAAATTTGGCAATGATGGCACCTCAAAGATTTAAGGTATTGGTGTTGCTGAAATTGGTGTAGAAAAGCTAAGATCAAAAAAAGTACTTTATGTTGAAGGGCTAAAACACAATTTCATTAGAGTTGGCCAACTTTATGATGATGGATATGAAGTTACTTTCAATAAGACTGGTTGTACAGTAAAGAGACCAAAAGATGGTGTTGTTCTTACTAAAGGTAAAAGAATGCATGGAACTTATACTAAGTTTCTAGGAGAATAAACACATACTACATGAGTACCAAAGATGAGAACTTATTGTGGCATAGAAGATTAGGACAACTTGGACAAAAAATGCTGAACAAGCTATCCATAAATAAAGTTGTAAGAGATGTACCCAAGCTAATAAAAAAAAAAGATGTAATTTGCAACATGTGTCAAAAAAGGAAGATGGTGAATGCTCCCTACAAAAATGTAGAGATCCAAACGAAGAGGCCATTAAAGGTCATCCACTCAGACATCTGTGGTGATAGGTACTTCATCTCCTTCATTAATGATTTTACAAGAATGACTTGCATTATGTTCTTGAAACATAAATCAAAGGCTCTCAACAATTTTAAAAGCTATAGAAGGGTAGCTGAAAACCAATTGAGGGGAAAAATTAAATGGCTCACAACAGACAATGGGATAGAATACACATGCAGTGAATCTATAGATTATTTGGAGAAGAATGGAGTAAAACATGAATATTCTTGTCCCTACACACCTCAACAAAATAGAGTGACTAAAAGGAAGAATAAAAGCCTAGTAGAGATGGCAAGAACTATATTAGCTAAGCATGGTACATCACATGGCTTCTAGAGAGAGGCTATCACTACTGTAACTCAAGTTCAAAATAGATGTCTAATAAGACCACATACTAAAAAGACACCCTATGAGTCATGGTATGGAAAGAAGCCAATCGTAAAACACTTTAAAGTGTTTAAGAGCCCATGCCTCATTAAGTCAAAGGTAAGCATCTCAGCAAATTTGATGAAAAGGCTGATGAAGGCATATTCTTAGGATATGTACCAAATGGAAGAAGCTTTAGATGTTACAACAAAAGGTTGCTGAAAATGGTAGATAGCTTTAATGTTAAAGTGGTTAAAGATGATGCTGCAATGCAATCACAGCATGTAGAAGCTAAAAATGTTATGTACAACAACCAAAGAGAGTCTAACAATGATAAATCCGAGACCATTCAACATAAGGAAGATGTTGATTCTCAAGTTACAAGTGATAAAGAAGAAGAATCAAGGTATTTCCAAGCTTATAGAATAGTTAAAGCTGAAGTTGAGGCCAAAAATATTATTGGCAGGAAAGAGGACTCTGTGTAGACTATAAGAAGACTAAAGGGTGGTGAGCAAACCTTACTGCTTTCTGAGGTTAAACCTAAGTTTGTGGAAAAAGCATTAAAGCACAAAGAATGGGTGTGTGCTATAAATGAGAAGCTTGACCAAATTGAAAAGAACAACACTTGGTGTTTAGTTCCTAAACCTAAAGGGAAAAACATTATTAGAACCAAGTGAGTGTTCAGAAATAATCTCAACCAAAAAGGTATGGTGGTAAGAAATAAGGTAAGACTTGTTTATAAAGGCTACTTACAAGTAGAAGGTGTTAACTTTGAAGAAACCTTTACTCCAGTGACCATACTTAAAGCATTCAGAATATTTATGGTCATTGTTGCTCAGAGGAACTACAAAGTCTATTAGATGGATGTGAAATTTGTATTTCTAAATGGAGAGCTTAAAGATGAGGTATTTATCAAACAACCTGATGATTTTATACTTGATCATGATGGTTCAAGTGTGTGCAAATTAAACAAGGATTTATATAGCTTAAAGCAAGTTCCAAGAGCATGGTATTCCAAGTTTGATACATGCCTTAAGAATATAAAGTTCAAAAAAGGGAATATGGATAGCAACCTATATATAAAGGAAGACAAGTAGGGTCAATTAATTGTTATGGTCTATATTGATGACATAATCTTTGTTATAGAAAAGAAGGCCCTGTGCACTGCCTTTGCCGAGCAAATGAAGAAGAAGTTTGAGATATCCATACTTGGTAAAATGAAATTCTTAGTAGGATTACAAGTGTTGCAAAGCGAGACTGGAATTTTTCTCTCCCAAGAAAAGTATTCTTATGAGTTGTTAAAAAAGTTTGGGATGATGAACTCTAAAGAAGTAAGCACTTTCATTATGGTTAGAACTAAGTTAAGGACAAAGAAGGAAACATGGTTGATAAAAAGGAATATAGGAAGTTGATTGGAAGCTTATTGTATTTGATAACATCAAGGCCTTTTTGTCGTAACCCTTTGTGCAAAATTTCAAAGTGACCCTAATAAGTCCCATCTTGTGGTGGCTAAGAGATTTCTAAGGTATATGAAGGGCACAACAAATTATAGGTTGCTTTATGATTGGAGTGGACAACTTAATTTGTATAAGTATACAGATGCAAATTAGGCTAGAAATTGTAATGACAAAAAGTCAACATCTAGTGATGCATTTTATTTGGGCAATAAATGTGTTTCATGGCATAGCAAGAAACAAAATTCAATGACTTTAACTACTGCAGAGGTTGAATATATGGCTACAACTCATGCTTGTACTTAACTACTATGGATGAAATAACAGCTTAAAGATATGAAAGTATATGTATAGTTACTATTGCTGATTGGCTGTGACAACTAGAGAGCCATTAATTTGTCAAAAGAATCCTGTCCAACACTCTAAAACTAAAAATATTAAAATCAAGTACCACTTCATTAAAGAAAAGGTGGAGAAAAATAAAGTAAAGCTAGAGTATGTGCCTACTATGGGGCAAGTGGTAGATATATTCACTAAACGTCTGTCAAGAAAGATATTCCAAAAACTGAGGCTAACCCTATGTGTTTAGTTAACCCCTAAAGGCTAAGGTATTTTCTAACCCATCTTCCCTTTCCTTCTTTTATTATTCTTTGAATTTGTTGTCAAAAAGGGAGATATTTTGCATAAATCCAAAAAAAAGTATACACTGATTAAAAAAGGGAATAACTTGATAAATAAAGGGGAAGAAATTGTCGAGGGGGAGAAGTAGAAAAGGGGAGTTAAATCCAATCAAGGGAGATATATGTTTTAGGGGGAGCTATGACAATGTGAAAAGGAAGTTGTAAATGTCAAAGGTTATTATATATGCAGTGTTGGATTTAATGTGTTGTCAACAAAATCAAAGGGAGAGATTGTTAAGTTCACCTTTGATGGCTAATGTTGGATTTGTTGTTAACACCATCTCACACAGTTATATATGTTGATTTGTTATACCCCTATGCGTCTTGCAAGAAAGGGGTGTACTATAGAATTTTGAGAGAGCCAGCCAAAAGAGAGAGAATGGCAAACCTAAAGGCAAGGAGAGGCAACAAGGCAATTGACCAAGAAGAGTGCAACAGCCACCAAGAAAAGGTAGCAAGGCAACCAACCAAGGAAAGTGAAACAACCACTAAGGAGAGGCAACAAGGCAATAGGCCAAAGAGAATGTAATAGCCACCAAGCAGAAGTAGCAAGGTGTAGTCGGCCAAGGAGGAAAAAAAGAGAGCAATTTAGCCACCCACCAACACTAGCTAACACTACCAAGGCAACCACTCGCATTAGCAAACCACCAGGGCAGCTACTGGCAAGAGGTGGAGCAGTAATTGGTAGGAGGTAAAGCAATATCAAAAGAGTCCTACACTAGCAACTAATGTGCAAACAATAGTATATGAAGATAGCTACAATGCATAGGGATAGGAACAGCAACATGACAAAATAGCTACAACACATAAGGATAGTAGCAGTGGCATGAGGAGAACTACAACGTATGGAGAGAGCAGCAGCAGTGCAAGGTGATAGTTGCAGTGTGTGGGGGTAGCAGCAACGGAGCCAAAAGACAGTTACAACGCATAGAGAGAGCAGCAACAATGCGAGAAGATAGCTGTAGCATGTGGGGATAGTAGCAGTGGCATGAGAAGACAGTTGCAGCATGTAGGGATAGCTGTAGTAATGCAAGAAGACAACTGCAGTGCGCAGGGATAACAACAACAGTGCAAAAAGACAATTGCAACACGCAATGATAGCAGTAGTGGTGCAAGAAGACAGCTACAGTGAGTGGGATAGTAGCAACAGTGCAAGAAAATAGCGACAATGTATAAGGTTAGTAATAGCGGTGCAAAAAGACAATTGCAACAGCACAAGTAGACAGTAGCAATATAGACTGATAGCAACAATGGGGCAAGTAAACAGTAGCAGCATGGGTGGATAGCAATAGCAACATGAGTAAACAACAACAATGCGTTCAGATAACAAGAACAACACATGTGGATAGCAAAGGGGACAGAAGTAGCGATGCCCGCAAATAACAGGACCGCATGTAGACAGCAAGAGCAGCACCTGTGGACAACAGGAACAATATGTGTGGTAAATAGCTGCAATGTGTGTGAACAATAAGAGCAGTGCATGCAGAGTGCATGTAAATAGTAAGAGCAATGTGTGCAAAGTGCATGCAGATAGTAACAACAGTGCAAATGGACAGCAATAGCTGCGCATACGAACAATAGGAGCAACACGTATAGAGTTTGTGCAAATAACAGCAACAACGTGTGCAAATAGCATTAACAACTCACATAGACAACAGCAACAATGCGTGCAAATGGCATTAGTAGTGCACAAAGACAGCAATGACACCAAGCATGGACAACATAGCATTGCAAATAAACACCAATGCATGTGGACAACATTAGTAGCATGCGCAGATAGCAACAACAATACGTACGAATAACATTAGCATCATATGTAAACAGCACTAGCAGCAAAGGAAGGAGAAGATCTATATTTTGCTTTAGCAATCTCTACACACTAAGTAATCGTTCTCCAGGAAAGGTTTTACCACAAATTCTTGATAAATTTGTTGAAATACAGAGTGGGATACCCTTGGAGTGATCAAGAGATCATTGTAAGTGATTAAAGAGTAGTCCATTCACAAGTAATGAAGGAGTAATCCTTCCATAATATTATTGTATCCCTTGATAGTAAAAATGGATTGTGTGATTTAAGAGGGATCCTATCACACTGTAGACGTAGCTCACACATTATGAGTGAATCATATAAAAAATTATTATGCGTTCTTAGGTGCTTGCGTATTGATTTTTTAGTCATACGGTTGTACTCACATAAAGGAGAAAAATAAAAATTGGATTATCGGCTCTAACATGCCATAGAAGTTAAATTTGGATCGATTTATAAAAAACACATATCTCGTACTAATTCATCCCCCTTCTTAATGTAAGACCAAAAACGATCCTTATCACAGCACCAATAAGAGTTTCATGCACTAATAGCACATCCAAAAAGGTATACCAACACTAGTAGCCAAATCAACAATAGCTGCACGTGCGAATAACAATAGTGACGTAAGTAGATAATAGCAACGTGCATGGATAACGGCAGCAATGTGAACAGATAGCAGTAGTGGAAGCAGATAGTAGCAACAACATAAGCAGACAGCAACAACGCTCGCGAATAGCAACAGCAGCGCCAGTAAACAGCAGCAATACATGTGGATAGTAACAATGTGTGTGGATAATAGCCATAGCATGTGCAAATAGCAACAATGCATACGGATAGAAGCAGCAGCACACATGGATAGCACAGATAGTAGTAGCAACATGTGCGGACATCAAAGCAACGCAACGGGCAGCAATAACAACACATGCAAGCAATACTAGCAATGGGTGAGATAATACCAACAGCAAAGGAAGGAGAAAATGCATAATCTACACTAGCAATTTGTACACATTGAGTGATCATTCTTGAGGAAATTTCTTACTATAAACTCTTGATAAACTTGCTAACAAAGAGTAAGATACCTTTGGAGTGATCAAGAGATCAACTCCTTAACCGGGAGATCGTTGTAAGTGGTTAAAGAGTAGTCCTTCCATAAGTGGTTAAGGAGTGATCCTTCTACAACATTGTTGTATCTCTTGATAACAAAAGTAGATCATGTGATTTAGGAGTGATTCTATCATACCGTAGACATAGCTCACACATTATGGGTGAATCACATAAAAATTGTCTTGTGTTCTTAGGTGTTTGAACATATGCATTGATTTTTTATTTGTATAGTCACGCTCATATAAAGGAGAAAAATAAAAAATTGGATCTCAACTCTAACAAGTCACAGAGGTTAAATCTGAATCGATTTGTTAAAAGAGGATATGTCACACTAATTCACCCCTCTCTCAATGTAAGACCTAAAATGGTCTTCATCAAATGGTATTAGAACTAGTTCTTCTATTGATCAAATTTTTATGCTTTGAATTGAAAATATGCATTGCTATGTGAATTTTTATCTCTACTACTACTTAAGATCATGGATAGCATGAACAGTGTTAACAGTAAAGGCATCCCTACTTTTGATGGACAAAATTATTAGTTATGGAATAATAAACTGCTCCCATATCTTATATCCCTTGGTCTTAATGTGTTTAAATCTGCTATTAGTGTCTTCATCCATATTGATAAGGGTGATCTTATGATGTTGGCTAACAAGAAGAATTTGGAGTGTGATTGAAAGGCAAGAAATGCCTTATATGCTTCTTTGTCAGATAAAGAATTCACCAAAGTGATAGGGAATTTGGGACAAACTAAAGAACATTTATGAAGGAGACAAAGTTGTAAATAAGGCCAAGTTACAAATTTAGAGGGGTAGATTTAAAGACATAAAGATGTAAAATGATGAGACTATAGATGCATTCTTCACAAACATCAATAAAATTGTGTGCTCCATTAAAGGTTATGGAGAGGAGATCCATGATGCCATTGTAGTAAAGAAAATATTTAGAACCTTATTAGAAGCCTACAAATCCAAAGTCTCTTCCATAGAAGATAGTGATCTAGATAAGTTGCCCTCATATGACTTGCACAACATATTGGTGGCTTATGAAATAAGAATAGCCCCAATGAAGAAAGAAAAATGTCTAAGGCAGAGAAAGAGCTAACCTTCAAGGCAATAAAAAGTTCAGGATTAAAGACCAAGAGGAATCTATCAATAGTTCTGAAGAAGAAGATGGTGATACTAAACTAGATGAGGTCATGACACACATCACCAATAATATGAGGAAAGGAAAAGGGAAGTACAAGGGAAAACCTCTCTTAAAGTACTTTAGCTATCTAGTAATTGGGCACTTTGTCATGGATTATCCAAAGAGAAGAGAAGTAAACAATAATAATGATAATGAGCCAATCCCAAGAAGGAGGACAAAATAATCTAGCTACTTTAAAGTTGGAAATTAAGGTGCTAAAGGGAAAAAGAAATTCTTCAAATCCAAAAGAATTCTGAAGAAAAAGTTAATGATGATTCTAATGATAAGGCTATAAAAGATGTGTTAGTCACTTAAGCAAATGATGATTAAGACTCTTAAAGTAATGAGGAATCAATAGAAAAGGATGAGGATGGGTTAATGTAGTAACTTGAGAATGAATTGAAAGCTTATTTGTACAAAAACAATAAGTTGGAAAAAAAAAGGTAAAACATCTCAAGAAGTTGTATGAACATTCTACTATTGATGAATCTAATCTCTAGGTGAAAAAAAAAGAGTTTAACGCAAAGAGGAGGAGTAATTGAAAAGGACTAAATTACATGGTTCCATCAACATGACGTACATCCATGGTAGTAGGGATTCTCCCTTATCGAGACTATCCACTATACTTCAGAATTCTAGCTACAATGGATGTCTTAATCCTCTGCTCCTTTCACTATTGCAATTACTAAACAAGTACAATACAAAGAGTGTCACTTATTGTGTCTACCCTTTTTCTCTCTTTGGCCAGTCACACACTAGGTTTTCCTCTCTTTGGATGGTTTTCATTTTTGGCTTTGGGCAGTTGCTCTAGGTTTTGGCTGACTCCTCTTGTTTTGCTTTATCACTTTGGCCAACCAGCACCTGTTTTCTACCGTGTATACTTTTTTGGCTGGTCACACTAGGTTTTGCATTCACCTTTGGTTGCCGTCCAGCCGTGTCTTCTCCTTATTGCCATTCACCTTGCCTTGGCCGTTCTCCTCCTTGCCTGGTCGTCCACCCCTTTGCCATTGGTTCTGCTTTGCCATATAGGGTTGTATGGATGCTCACCTTGCTTGGACGTCTCTTCTTTGTGTTTGGCCGGTTGTCTCCTTGCTTGGACGTCTCTTCACTTTGGTTAGCCAATTACTCCCTCTTCTTGTTTGCCGAATGGTTTTGCTTTAGGTTTTGCTATTTTTGCTCAATTGCCGACCTCCTATTTTTGGCCATTGGGTTTCTCTCTCCTTTTGTCAGTCTACTCCAATTTGCTCAATTTTCTTTTTCTCTCCTTCTTCTGATGGCTTTGTTTTCTTTCTCTTCTAATGGCTGTGTTTTCTCGCTCTTCCCTATTTTGCCGTCAGCTCACTTGGTTGGTTGAATAGGATTTTGCCATTTCACTCTTCTGGTTTGTCGTCTAGTCGTCCAGCCCCCTTCAGTCGTCTCCTCTTTTTCTTTATTTTTGCCAATTATGTTGTGTTGTGTTTTGCCATGTATTCAATTATGTTGGCCTTATCCGAATTTTGTCTTCCAAGGATTTTATATACTCTCTTCTATGAAACCCTAATAGGGCTTACTTACAGTGAATTTACTGTCTTGCCCTTTCATGTAACTTTTACATTTTTACCCCTCCATGTGGCTTTTACCTTCTTGCCTTTCTATGTGGCTTTACTTTCTTACACACTTAAACCTAGTTGACAATAATTACAACCCATACAAGGCTGTGGGAACAACAATCTCTCCCTTTGTAATTGTTGGCAACACTCATAACAAAAACCATTATGCCATAGTTTTAACTCCCCTTAAATATGCATTCCCCCTTTTTTAACAGCTCCCCCTGCACTATTCCTTCTCTCCCCCTTTGCCAACCAATTACAAATCTAAAAAACTCGCAAAGTAGAGATGGAGGATTCACCTGATTTTTAGGCTTGAGGAGGCATTCTCACAAACAAACTCATTATATGCTTTTTAAATAGCTTTATAGATAGAGATTTAGTTAGATCTTATGTAGCCTCTTCAACAAATTTAGGTTCAACTTGTGAGAGTAACGCAGTAGCTCCCACAATTCTTCTTTTTGTTGTAACTCCTGTTGATAGGTCACCTATGATCTAATTTTCTTGATGAGCATTGGTCCACGTTTTCTTTGGCTTTCTTTCTTGCACTATCTTAGTTGCAAAAGGATCTCTTTCTTCATCAATCACATACAAATTTCCAACTGTTCTCTTCCCGACTGCAACAATATCACTTTATGGTCGTCGTTGCATAGTTGACTGACAGATGCTAGATTATACCTGAGTTCTTCAATGTGTAAAACATCTTTCAACTTTCCTTTTCCAATATTTACTGACCCTTAACCACTGATATTAAGTGAATCATCATTGCCAAACTTGACTTTGCCTTCTCTTGACTTGTTCAACTTTGATAATTTACTCTTGTCTCCTGTCATGTGTGAAGTGCATCCACTATCAAAAATCCACTGCTTATCCTTGTAGTCAGTCTTTAGTGCAATTTCAGCTATATTAGCCACCTCCCCTTTTGCTCTATATTCCTTTTTTTGAACTAGCTAGAAGATAGCTTTCTCTTTTTTCTCAACTTTGACTGCACCACTTGTTTTCACTATGCCATTGAGTGCCTTCTCTTGCTCAAGGAGAAGTGTCATGCATTTTTTGGCATTATGGCCATCCTGTCCGCACCTTTCATACTGTTCCAAGTCTACCAATATAGCAAACTTGTTCTTTGAAACTACTAGTTTAGACTTCCACCAACAATCCTCGTCAGTGTGTCCTTGTCTTTTACAGTATGTGCAAGAACTCATGACAGGTGTTCTCCTATGAGTTTTGTATTGTCTTCCCTTGTATGTAGCATCATATCTTCTCAAGTTTGAGACATGTACGAGCCTTCTCCATTAGCAGTTACTTGCCTTATGACCCCAAACTCCACAATAAAGGCAATGACCTTGAAATTGCCTCTTCTTGGGTCTGATCATAGCTTGTCTTCTTCTGTTAATCATTTGCTATGTACGCAAAGTGGCTGGCTTCTTTGCTTGTGTGACTTTCATTTCAGTCACCTTCTTCTCCTTCTTCTATTCAGCTGTAGCCCTCTACTGGTTGACTTTCTTTTCTTCCTTCTTGTTTGCCACCCTAGGTTGCTTCTTCAAATCTTCTTTAATCTTAGCTATCATCTTCCAAGTTACAACCTTCTCTTTCAACTTTTGTGACATATTCTTATTTTCTTTAGCCAATGCAGCCTTAGATTGCTGCACTTTCTCTCCATTCTTCTCTCCTTTTACAGAACTTGTTTCTCCTATCATTTCAAGCTTCTGGAAGTTCTCTTTGCTACCTTTGAGTTGTTGCTAAAGTTTCAGCAACTCTTTCTCCATTTCTTCAATTTTTGAAGCCCTTAAACCAAGATCTATTGTGAGGTCTTCACACATTTTGATATGTTCCTCAAATCTTCTCTTCAAGTCAATATGGTGAGCCTTTATTTCATCCTTTTGACTTTCAGCTTCCTTAAACTTTACTTCAACTTGTTTTATATAGGCCTCTAACCTTCTTAGGGTTTTTCCCTTTTTGATTATCTCCTTTGAACCTACTTCCAGTTCAACTTCAAGATCTAGCTCTTCTTCATCAACCTCCTCTACCTCTTCAGAGGTTAAGCTACCACCTTGAGTTGATGCCATAAAGGCATGCTCATCTGATGAGTCTTCATCTTCCTCCTCATCAGCTTCTTTCATGTAACTCACATAACACTTTAATAAGCCTCTTTTTTTTTTTTTTTTTTGAGTTGGTAGTCTTCTTGCTAGACTTCTTTGATTTGAATGATGGTCTTCTCCATTTCGAATTCTGCTCATCATTACCATCCTCACCTTTATCATCACCATCCTCATCATCATCATTAAGTTTCACTTTGCACTGAAAAGCAAAGTGTCTAGTCTGCCGATATCGATAACATCTCAAGGACAACTGTCCTTTTTCCTTCTTAGACCCTTTTGGAACTTCCTTGTGAAGTATGTCAACACTCCACCTTCACTTTCTTCCTCATTATCATCATTATCCTCACTGGATGATTCTTCCTCTTTTTTTATCTTCAAGTGCTTTATAGCTTTAAAATCTGCCTCTTTTAATACCTTTGTTGTTGCAAAGCTTTCAACTAACTTTATCCTCATCTCATATGTAATGAGATTGCACTAGAGATTATGTAGAGACATAGAATTGAGATCTCTACTCTCCTCTATGGTTGCCACCTTTGAGGCAAACCTCTTAGGCAAAATTCTCAGAATTTTCTTCACAATAGATGAGTCCTTGTTCTTCTCATGACTTCTAAGGTCATTTGCAGCATCAATAACCCTAATGAAGAACTTTTGGACAGTCTCATTTTTCTGCATTCTGAGAGATTCATATCTCTCCTTGAACACTTGAAGGTTGGCCTCCTTCATTTTGCCATCACCTTCATAGACTTTCTGCAATCTGTCTCATATCTCCTTAACAGATTTGTAGTCCATAACTTTGGCATATTTAGCATCTATCAATGCTGAAATGATGACGTTTGAGGCCTTCCTATTTATCTCAAACTGCCTTAATTCCTCTAAAGTTGGATCTTTACCTTCTTCTGGGGCCACAAAACCCTCCTGTATGGATTTCACAATATTCATATCTATAGTTGCAAATACCACCTACATTCTCACTCTCCATATATGATAGTTGGTTCCATTGAAGATTAGAAACTTCTTATTGTAAATGATGCTGGTGCTAGTACTGGCATCCATTGCTTAGTATAATACTACACAAGATAAAACTTTTGACACCCTTAAAATAAGTACACCAAGCTATTAAGTTTCAAACTAGCCAACCTGTGCTCTAATACCAATTGAAGTTCCCAACTTCTCCCTAGGATCTACTAGTTTGGGATATTGAGAAGAGGAGTGAATTAGTATCACCACAATTCGCAATTTGCAAGTAAGTGAACAACTTCAACCTTTTCTTAAAAGCAAACTCTTTCTCAGACTCGACTAAGGTAGATCTATTGCTACCTACTAATCACAATAGTCCCCAAAGTCACCTTTCAAACACCTTGCCTAATAGACATTTTGGATGTTCATGTTTAGGTCTTTGTTAGGTTATGGGTTAGCTGATACTATAGCTGCATTCATCACTCAATTCAAAATATAGAACGTAAAGCAAATTAAGGACACACAAGATTTACGTAGTTCCGTCAATGTGACATACATCGACGATGGTAGGGACTCTTCTTTACCAAGACTATCCACTATACTTCAAAATTTTAGTTACAATAGATGTCTTAATCCTCTGCTCCTTTTACTATTGTAATTACTAAGCAAGTACAATACAAAGAGTGTCACTTACTGTGTCTACCCTTCTTCTAGTTTGTCTTGCCTCTGTTGAATTAAAAAGCTGCTCCACTGCTGCTTAAAAGTTCACCACAATGCTCTCTAACCTCTCTTGAAAAAATCTAGAAATACGTTGAGTTCCTTCTGATGCTTCGCCGAATTTCTTCTCTACGTTGTCTCACACAACTCCTACTTTCACCATCTCACAGTCTCACTCATCGCCTTGTCTCACAACTCACCTCACATTTTTGGTTTGTCGTTCCACATCTCACAGCCTGCCTCACATTTCTGGGTTGGCGTTACATGTCTCACACACATTTCTACTTTGCACCCTTTACTGGTCACACGCCTCACCATCGTTTCTGGTTTGCACTTGTCCGTTTCACACCTCCAAATAGCTTGGTTTGCTCTCCCAGTGATCTCTTTTTTCACAGTTTCTCCTCTCTTCCCTTACAGACGGTGTGTTGTGTTCTCTCTTATGTGAGTCACACGGTTTTCTCTAGTCGTCACACGGTTTCTCTTGCTGCCCAAAGTATCCCTCAGTGTTATCTCCTTTTACCGTGTGTTGTCTCCTTACCATGTTGTCTCCTAGTCATCCATCATGCTTTGGCTGTCCACTCTTGGTTGGTCGTTCTCCTCCTTGTTGCCGACACCTATTTGGCTATTCATCTATTTGCTTAGCTGTCTAGGTTGGTTGGACGTCCTCTCTTTCAACCAGTGGTGGTCTTGCCATCTAACACTTGTTGTCCAGTCGTTCCTCCCTTGTTTTTCTCTCTTTGGCCAGTCACACACTAGGTTTTCCTCTCTTTTGCCATTTTTGCTCAATTGTTGATCTCTTGTTTTTGGCCGTCAAGTTTCTCTCTCCTTTCGCCAGTCTGCTCCAATTTGCTCAATTTTCTTCTCTCCTTCTTTTGATGGCTTTGTTTTCTCTCTTTCAACGTATGCATTTTCTCTCTCTCTTCCCCTATTCTACCGTCGACTCACTTGGTTAGCCTAATAGGATTTTGCCATTTCACTCTTCCGATCTATCATCCAATCGTCTAGCCTCTTTCAGCCATCTCCTCTTTTTCTCTATTTTTGCCAACCGGCCTTTTTCTCAATATCAGGTTTTCTCTTTCTTTTTCACTCAGCTATTCTTCGTTCCCTGTTTTGCCGAGAGAGATACCTCCTGTTTTTCCGTGTATTCAATTGTGTTGGCTTTACCCTAATTTTGTCTTCCAAGGTCTTTATATGCTCTCTTTCATGAAACCCTAATAGGGCTTACTTGTGATGAATTTACTATCTTGCCCTTCCATGTAGCTTTTACGTTCTTACTCCTCCATGTGGCTTTTACCTTTTTGCCCTTCTATGTGGCTTTACTTTCTTGCACACTTAAACCTAGTTAACAACAATTACAACCCATACAAGGTTATAGGAACAACAGTTGGACATACTGCTAAAAACTACTTGACATTATTGCCTAGTCAAAGAATACAAAGGAGAACACACTAACCATTATTACTCAGTCAAGGAATGTAAAGGAGAACATCTACACATGCTTCCACATTCAGACAAAGAAGAAGAAAAGGAAGAGAAATGACTATAGTTGTGGAAGTAGCCTTAAAAGCTTCCAAAAAAGAAATGTCATAGATCGTAGATAATGTTTACTCTTCACATATGATAAGAGACTCCAAGATGTTCAAGGAAGTAGTAAAATATGATGAAGGATCAATTATATTTGGCAATGATGATGCTTTAAAGATTAAAAGTATTGGTGCTAAAATTGGTGCAAAAAAAATGAAATCAAAGAAAGTGTTTTATGGTAAAGGGTTTAAATACAATCTCATCAAGCATTATGATGATAAACATGAAGTTACTTTCAACAAAAGTGGTTGCATAGTAAAAAGACTAAAAGATGGTGTTATCCTTACTGAGGGTGAAAGAATAAATAAAAACCTATACCAAGTTTTCAAAAGCAAGAACACATGCTATATGAGCATTAAAGATGAGAATTTGTTGCGGCATTAGAAATTGGGATATCTTGGACAAAAGAGGCTGAACTTAAGTATTCAGCTAACCCTTATAAGCTAAGGTAGTCTCTAACCCCTTTTTCCTTTCCTCTTCTATTATTCTTTGGATTTGTTGTCAAAGGGAGAGATATTTTGCATAAATCCAAAGGTGTATACTCATAAAAAGGAAGAGTAACTTAATGGATAAATGGGGATAACTTGTTAAGGGGAAGAAGCAAAAAGGGGGAATAGCTTGATGGATAAAAAGGGAGAAATAGAAAGGGGGAGTAGCAAGTGATGCATGTTTTAAGGAGAGTTGTGAATGACAATATGCAGGGGGAGCAGTAAATGTTGTCAATTGTTATATGTGCATTATTGGATTTAATGTGTTGCTAACAAATCCAAAGAGGGAGATGCTCATCTTTGATGGCTAATGTTAGATTTGTTGTCAACACCATCTCACACAGTTATATGTGTTGATTTGAGGTTATAAATGCCTTTGAGATGTAGAAAGGTCATTAGGAAAAATCAGTGATGACAAGTCAACCCTAATATTAAAGAGTCAATGTTGACCATGACCCTAAATTTTAGGACTCAAATCTAACTGTTGATTGTGAAGCAACCTTTGGGAATCAATGATTACCATTGATGATCATGTAGCCTTAATCTCAAGGTTTTAGAAATACCCTTATGCGTCTTGCAAAAAAGGGTGTGCTGCAGAAAATTAAGAAAGCCAACTAAAGAAAGGTGAAAAACAAACCTAAATCCAAAAGGAAAGGTCAACAGCAAGAGAGGAGGTAACCACCAAGAGAGGTGTAGCTAACCACGAGGAAGAGTAAGGTAGTCGGCCAAGAGGGAAAGAAAGAGGCAAGAAAGCAATCGACCCTTATAAAGCTGACAATAGTAGTTGAACACCACACTAGCATATCCAAGAGTTTTTCCAATAGACCAACAGCAACTTAGGAGGCTTTCCATGGGAATTAAGCAAAAAATCAGAATGTACAACAGCAAGTCTAAGAATCAACAACCAGCTACCACATTAGTAAACCACCAGATTGCAACAGTCGGCCCTCACCAAGTTATAACAACCTGTGGATCTGGTAACAAAGGGAGACAAACCAAAAAGTGATGCAGAAACCTATGAATCAAGTAGCCAAGGGAGACAAACTAGAAGGTGATGCAACAACTTGTGAATCTAGTAGCCAATGGAGACAAACCAAAAGGTGGTGTAGCAACTTATAAGTCCTACAACAAGGAAGACAAACCAGCAAGTCCTACAATAAGGGAAATAAAGCAGGAGGTCCTGTAGCAAAGGAGACAATTTGAGAGCTCATACTAGAACTAGCAATAAAGGGAGCCTATACCAGAACTAGTAGCCATCAGCAAGTCTGGCAAAAAGTGATACAGCAGAAGGAGGTTCCCACACCAGCAAACCAATAGTCTTGCACCAATAGCACTAGTAAGAGGTCCCTACACTAGCAAACTAGTAGGCGTGCACCATTAACACTAGCAGGAGGTCGCAACATGTCCAAGAGGTGTCTCTGCACTAGCAACATATCCATAAGGGTATATCGGCACCATCTTATCGAAAAAGGTATACCAGCACAAATAGCCAAATTAGCAATAACTACATGTGTGGACAACAATAGAAGAACGTGCAAGTAGCAATAATAGCCCGTGTATGTGTGGATAGCAATAGTTACGTGAGCAAATAGCAACAGTGTGTATGGATAGCAGCAGTGACACAAATAGACAGCAATAGTGCGCACAAATAACAACAGCAATGCGAGCAAACAGCAGCAATGACATGAGTAGGTAACAGTAGCATGCGCGGATAACAGCAACGACGTGAGCAGAGAACAACAATATACGTGAACAGCAGCAACATGTGTAGATAGTAGCTGTAGCACATGTAAACAACAACAATGTGTGTAGATAGTAGTTGTAGCACGTGTAGACAATAGCAACATGTTCATATAGAAGCAACAATGCACACGTACAATAGGCACAACGCGTACGAACAACAGTAATGCGCACAAACAGTAGCAATAGCACATGCAAACATTGAAGTAATGCAGCAAGCAACAATAGCAATGTGTGCAGGCAATACTAGCAACAGGTGAGACAACACCAGTAGTAAAGGAAGAAAAAGATCCATATTTTACAATAGTAATTTGTACACATTAAGTGATCATTCTCTAGGAAATTTCTTACTATAAACTCTTGATAAACTTGCTAAAAAAGGTTATGAAACCCTTGGAGTGATCAAGAGATCATTATAAATGATTAAGGAGTAGTCCTTCCACAAGTGTTTAAGGAGTGATCCTTCTATAACATTGTTGTAACCCTTGATAACAAGAATGGATTGTGTGATTTAGGAGTGATCTTATCACACCATAAACATAGCTCACATATTGTGGGTAAACCACGTAAAAATTTTCGTGTGTTCTTAGGTACTTATGCATATGCATTGATTTTTTATTCATACGGTCACACTCACATAAAGGAAAAAAATAAAAAAATTGGATCATCAACCCTAACAAGTCACAAAGGTTAAATCTGAATCAATTTGTAAAAAAAGGATATCTCACACTAATTCACCTCCCCTCTTAGTGTGAGACCTAAAACAGTCCCCATCAGCCTACCCCAAAAAGATACCTTATTTTCCTTGAAATCAAACTTGCCTAAGTTGCCTTTTATGTTAAGAATATCATACTTATAGCCAAAAAATCATAAAAAGTATATTCTAAGCTTTCTCCCATTTCACAACACATAAAGGGTCTTTAGAAATGTTAAATGAATGAAAACTCTATTAAACACATAACAAACAAGAAGGTCTACTTCTACCTAAAAGTGTTAACTATGACTATATTCATTTAACATGGTTCTTATCATCTCTTATGAGATTCTATTTTTTTTTCTTTTTTCTACTTTATTTTGCTGTAAAGTTGTTAGAAATTAAACATTGTAAGAAATACCTTAAGAATTGCAAAAATTTTTAATGCCTTTATTCTCACAGTCACAGTTATAATCACGTCTAATTAAAGTGACATAATACCTTTTTTTCATTTTAAACTTACAAAACCCTTCAAAGGACTTTAAGCACGTATCCTTGTAAACTAGGAATATAATCCATGCAAACCTATTAAAATCATTTATAATGACATATGCATATGACTTTGTTGTTCTCATAGCCTTGTATAGGTTGTAATTGTTGTCAACTAGGTTTAAGTGTGCAAGAAAGTAAAGTCACATGGAAGGGAAATAAGGTAAAAGCCACATAGAGGGGCAAGAACGTAAAAGCCACATGGAAGGGTAAGATAGTAAATTCACCCTATTATGGTTTCATGAAGGAGTATATAAAGGCCAACATAAGAGAGTGAATAGTGAAGCCATCGGACAAAGAGAGAGAAAAGTAACCCTCGTCGAAAAGAAAAGAAACCATTCAACCAAGGGGGCAAAAATGGCAAAACACAAGGCATCTCTCTCAACAAAACAGGGAACGAAGAATGGCCGAGTGAAAAAGGGAGAGAGAAACCCGACAGCCAAAACAGACAATCGAATAGAGAAACGTCTAAAAGGGAACTAGACGGCAAAACGAGTCAACGGCAAAACAAAATGGACGGTGAAATAGATCTAACTGGATGGTGAGAGAGATCCGATCCGGCTAGACAAAAAGAGAGACCGTCAGTAGAACACGAGAGAAAGAGAGAAAAATTGAGGTAGCCATTGGAAAAAGTCGTCGTCGAAAAAAATGAGGGGTCGGCAAATTAAGCAAATTAGAGCAAACCGTGTGACGGCAAGAGAGAGAAACCCGTGAGGAATGGCACACCAGCGGTCGGCGAGGAGACAACACAAAAAAATTGAGACAGAGAGACAGAAGAAGAGAGAGACACCACTAGAAGAGCAGACAACAGATCTATGACAGCGTGAGACAAACAAACTACATGACAAGGAGAGAACCATAAAATGGACAAAGAGAAACACTCCAATGGTAGAAAGAGAGAGAAACCCAATGGCCAAATAGGGAAGGAGAGTAAAACCCAATATGGCCATAACAAAGGGTGAATGGCCGATAAACAGTGACCAGCAGAAAAGGGAGAAAATCTGATACAGCCAAAAGACGTATGAAACGGACAAGGGCAAACCAGAAATGTATATGTGGTGAGCCGTGAGACAGTGAGATCATGAAATAGGAGACGGGTGAGACCGTGAGAGGGTGAAAGCAGGAGCTGTATGAAACAATGTAGAGAAGGAATTCGGCGAAGCATTAAAGAACTTAACGTATTTCCAGATTTCTTCAAGAGAGGTTAGAGATAGTTGCGGTGAACTTCTAAGCAGTAATGGAGCAACCTTTCAATTCAACAGAGGCAAGACAAGTTAGAAGAAGGGTAGACATAGTAAGTGACACTCTTTGTATCGTACTTGCTTAGTAATTGCAATAGTGAAAGGAGCAAAGTATTAAGACATCCATTGTAACTGAAATTCTTATGTATAGTGGATAGTCTTGATAAAGGAGAGTCCCTACCACCGTGGATGTACATCACGTTAACAGAACCACGTAAATCTCATGTGTCCTTAATTTGCTTTACGTTCTGTGTTTTAAATTGTGTTGTGAATGCAGCTAAAGTATCAACCAACCTATAACCTAACGAAGACCTAAACAAGAACATCTGAATTGTCTATTAGGCAAGGTTTCTGAAAAGTGATTTTGGGGATTATTGTGATTAGTAGGTAGCAATAAATCCACCTTAGTTGAGTCTAAGAAAGAGTTAGCTTTTAAGAAGAGGTTGAAGTTGTTCACTTACCTGCGAATTGTGAATTATGGTGATACTAATTCACCCCCCTCTCAGTATCACAAACTAGTAGATCCTAGGGAGAAATCGGGAACTTCAATTGGTATCAAAGGATAGGTTCACCAATTTGAAGCTTAACAGCTTGGTGTACTAGTTTAAAAGGATCTAGAAGTTTGACTTATTCGGCATACTGAGAAATGGAAGCCAGTACTAGCACTAGCACCACTTATAGCAATAAGGTTCCAATCTTCAACAGAACTAACTACCATATGTGGAGAGCAAGAATGCAAGTGGTATTTGTAACCATGGGCATAAACATGGTGAAATGCGTACAAGAGGATTTTATGGCTCCGAAATAAGGTAAAGACCCAACCTCAGAGGAGTTAAGGTAGTTTGAAATAAATGGTAAAGACCCAATCATCATTTCAGCATTGACAGATGTTGAGTATGCTAAAGTTATGGACTGCAAATCTGCCAAGGAGATATGGGACAGATTGCAGAAAGTCTATGAAGGTCATGGTAGAATAAAGGAGGCTAAGCTTCAAGTGTTCAAGGAGAGATATAAATCTCTCATAATGCAAAAGAATAAGACAATTCAAGAGTTCTTCACTAGGGTTATTGTAGGAAAACGTGATTAGTGGCTTATGTTGTGCATAGTTAGCTATTTTTAGAATATATCTTTAGAAATAAACTAATTTAGGTAGGTTTTTTAAGGTCCCATAAGTTATGGGATTTGATATACCTTTTATTACTTTCCTTTTTTTACTAGGTCTAGCATCTATAAAGCTATTGTCTAATGTATTATTCAGAATGAGAAGGATTATTACTCTTACAATCTCCAACATGGTATCAGAGCCTTTGTTCTTCTTAGTCTTCTTCCTTCTATTTTCTTTTCTTTTCTTTGACATCAAAACAGATTGCTAGCCTTTATTGCTGGTGATCCCTACTTCACGTGGAAGGCCTTAATTGCCTAGAATTGTTATTTTTTTTCATAAAAGATGTCTGAGGTTGCAGGGACAGGATCACTTATCAACAACCTTGAAACACCCTCAGGTACCTGTTCTTTGGCATATTCAGGTGAGTTTCCATTCTCCATTGGGTTAAATGTTTCGGGTACAACCTTTGCCAACTCCTGGGTCATGGACTCAGGAGCTACTGACCATACGACTCACTTACCAAATATTTTTTCCACGTATTCCCCGTGTCCAAGCAGTAGGAAAATAGCCACAGCAGACAGTTGGATGACCACTGTAGCCGGTGTAGGGAATGTTAAAATAGGTCCATCACTGATCCTAAAAATGTCCTCCATGTCCCTAAACTGTCCACAAATTTGATTTCTATACAAAAACTTACTCAAGATTTATACTGCAATGTGGTTTTTCATCACGACTATTGTGAATTTCAGGACAAGAATTCGGGGAAGATGATTGGACATGCTAAAGAACGGTATGGTCTTTACTACCTTGAAGCACCAAGTCAGTTAAACATTACTAAGGGCAGATTATCCCATTCTTTTATGTCAGAAAATCTTTCATCCAATAAAGAGAAAGTTTGGCTCCATCATCACCGACTTAGATATCCATCTTTTAGAATTATTGAAATTCTGTTTCCTTCTTTGTTTAAAAATCTAAATGTTGAAACCTTTCATTGTGAGGTATGTGAACTTACTAAACATAAGCGTATACCAATTCCAGCTAGTAACAAAAAGAGTTATGTTCCTTTCTATCTTGTTCATAGTGATATTTGGGGTCCTACGTCTATTCCTAATATTTCTGGAGCAAGATGGTTTGTTTCATTTATTGATGACTGTACTCGTGTTGCCTGGATTTTTCTACTCAAGCATAAATCAAATGTTATTACCGTTCTCCCAAATTTTTTCTCCATGGTCAAAAATCAATTTGGAATCAATATCAAAAGGTTTGGGTCAGATAATGCTAGGGAATATTTCAATCAAACCCTAACTCCATATTTTCAAAAAGAAGGTATAGTACATGAATCATCTTGTGTCAATACCCCACAATAAAATGGAGTAGCGGAAAGGAAAAATGGTCACCTTTTTGAAAAAATCCGAGCCTTTATGTTCCAAAACAATGTGCCTAAAATTTTTTGGGGGGAAGCAATTCTCACTGCTGCCCATCTCATAAATCGTTTGCCATCTAGAGTTTTGGGATTCAAAAGTCCTATGGAAATACTCTCCACATTCTACCCTGACCTACAAACTACAAATAACCTTGTTCCTAGACTATTTGGGTGTGTATCATTTGTTCATGTTCACTGTCCAACTAAAGGGAAATTAGATCCAAGGGCAATAAAATGTGTCTTTGTGGGGTATTCCTCAACTCAAAAGGGGTATAAGTGCTACCATCCTCCATTAAGGAAGTTCTATGTCTCAATAGATGTCACTTTCAATGAACATGAGTCGTACTTCACCCATCCTTATTTTCAGGGGGAGAATTTAACAATAGAAAATAAGGATGAGGATGTTTTACTTGATCTATCACCACTGTCCATGTGCAAACCATTCAGTTCATCTTGTCCCATTATACCAAACCGTGTGCCTGAAAATCTTCCTAAACATATAGTTGAAAATGAACCAAACCATATGTCTGAAAATCCTCAAGAAAAACTAGATTCTGCACTTGAGAATGTAAGTTTTGGCAAGGGCAAGGTGTTCACAAGAAAGAAGATGATCATTCCTGAATTTATGCAGGTCCAAGAGTCCAACCCAAGTCCTGAGAATGAGGTAACAATATCTAATCCTACATTGTAAAATGAAACTGAATTTCATATGAGTAAGGATGACCAGGATCTTCCCATTGCTATTAGGAAAGCAACAAGAGAGTGCACAAAACAACCTAATCCTACATTGCAAAATGAAACTGAATTTCATATGAGTAGGGATGACCAGGATCTTCCCATTGCTATTAGGAAAGCAACAAGAGAGTGCACAAAACAACCTTTATATCCTCTTGCACACTTTATGTCTTTTAAGAAATTTTCACCATCTCATCGATCCTTCCTTGTTAGCTTAAACACCATTACCATTCCTACCACCTTATCCGAGGCGTTGTCCAACGAGAAATGGAAACAAGCTATGAATGTGGAAATGGAGGCACTTGAGAAAAATAAAACCTGGGAGTTGGTAAAGTTACCAGTGGGAAAGAAGCCTGTAGGGTGTAAATGGGTGTATACAATAAAGTATAGAGCAGATGGATCAATAGAAAGATACAAAGCAAGGTTAGTAGCCAAAGGATATACTCAAAGCTATGGAATTGATTATCTAGAAACTTTTGCACCAGTTGCAAAAATGAATACTGTTAGAGTTTTATTGTCGTTGGCAGCTAACTATGGTTGGGAATTACAGCAGTTCGATGTAAAAAATGCATTCTTGCATAGAGAACTAGAGGAAGAAATTTATATGGAGGTCCCACCAGGTTATAGGAAGAACTTGGATTCTCAAACTGTGTGTAAATTGAAGAAAGCCTTATATGGTCTAAAACAATCACCACGAGCATGGTTCGTTCGGACGATTTGCTAGAGTTATGATAGCTATGGGATACAAACAAAGCCGAGGGGATCATACATTGTTCATTAAACACTCAAGGTCAGGGGGAGTCACAGCTCTCTTGGTTTATGTTGATGACATAATAGTGACAGGAGATGATGACAAAGAAAAACAAATCTTGAGTCATTGTTTGGGCAAGGAATTTGAGATCAAGGTGTTAGGAAGGCTCAAATATTTTCTTGGGATTGAGGTTGCTCACTCTAATCAAGGCATTTTTATCTCCCAACAAAAGTATGTCACGGATCTCCTAAAGGAAACAGGCATGACAACATGCAAACCAGCAAGTACTCCAATAGATCAGAATGTCAAACTTGGAAAAGCAGAGGAGGATGTTGCGGTAGACAAGGCAACATATCAACACCTTGTAGGAAGACTTATTTATTTGTCTCACACACGACCAGATATAACATATGCAGTTAGTGTGATTAGCCAATTCATGCATAACCCAAAGGAAGTTCATCTACAAGCAGCTTACCGAGTATTACAGTACCTTAAGGGAGTACCAGGAAAAGGTATTTTATTCAAAAGGAACGGAGGTTTAGTACTTGAGACATACACAGATGCTGATTATGCTGGGTCGATTGTTGACAGAAAGTCAACCACTGGATATTGCACCTTTCTTGGTGGAAACCTTGTGACATGGAGGAGTAAAACAGAATGTAGTGGCCAGGTCTAGTGCAGAAGCAGAATTTCGAGCAATGGCTCAAGGTGTGTGTGAAGTACTTTGGTTAAAAATCATTCTAGAAGACTTGAAGATTAAGTGGGATGGCTCAATAAGACTCTATTGTGACAACAATTCTGCAATCAGCATAGCTCACAACCCAGTACAACATGATCGAACAAAGCACATTGAAGTCGACAGACACTTTATCAAAGAACACTTGGAGAGCGGGTTGATTTGTACCCCTTACATGCCTACACACAGCCAGCTTGCGGATGTACTTACCAAAGGGTTAACTAGTTCGGTGTTTCAAAATATAATATCCAAGCTGGGAATGGAAAATGCCTATTCACCAGCTTGGGGGGGAGTGTAGGAAAACGTGATTAGTGGCTTATGTTGTGCATAGTTAGCTATTTTTAGAATATATCTTTAGAAATAAACTAATTTAGGTAAGTTTTTTAAGGTCCCATAAGTTATGGGATTTGATATACCTTTTATTACTTTCCTTTTTTTACTAGGTCTAGCATCTATAAAGCTATTGTCTAATGTATTATTCAGAATGAAAAGGATTATTACTCTTTCAATCTCCAACATTTACTCTTTCAATCTCCAACAGTTATTGACACTGTAAACGACCTAAGTCATGGAAAGAACAAGAAGGACTCATCGATTATCAAGAAAATTCTAAGAATTCTGCCTGAGAGGCTTGCCTCAAAGGTGGCAACCATAGAGGAGAGTAGAGATCTCAATTCTATGTCTCTAGATGATCTCAAGTGCGATCTTATTGCATATGAGATAAGGGTAAAGTCAGTTAAAAGCTCTGCAACAACGAAGGTATCAAAGGAGGCAACTTTCAAAGCCATGAAACACTTGGAGATAAAAGAAGAGGAAGAATCATCTAGTGAGGATAATGATGATGATGATAAGGAAGAAAGTGAAGGTGAAGTCTTGGCTTACTTCACAAGGAAATTCAAATGGGGGTCTAAGAAGGGAAAAGGATAGTTGCCCTTGAGATGTTATCGTTATGGGCAGACTGGACACTTTGCTTCTCAGTGCAAAGTGAAACTTGATGATGAAGATGAGGATAGTGATGATGAGCAGAATTCAAGATGGAGAAGATCATCATTAATATCAACGAAGTCCAGCAAGAAGATTGTCAACCCACAAAAGAAGAAGAGAGGCTTATTCAAGAGTTATGTGAGTCAGATAAAAGAAGCTGATGAAGAGGAAGATGAAGACTTATCAGATGAGCATGCCTTTATGGCATCAACTCAAGGTGGTAGCTCAACCTCTAAAGAGGAAGAGGAGGTTGATTTAGAAGAGCCAGATCTTGAAGTTGAGCTGGAAGCAGCTTCAAAGGAGATATTTAGAAGGGCCATAAGAAGGTTGGAGGCCTATATAAAACAAGTTGAAGTAAAGTCTAAGGAAGCTGAAAGCCAAAAGGATGAAATAAGGGTTGAGTATATTCACTTGAAGAGAAGATTTGAGGAACATATCAAAATATGTGAAGACTTTATAGTCGAGCTTAGCTTAAGGGCTTCAAAAATTGAACAAACGGAGAAAGAGTTGCTAAGACTTCAACAACAACTCAAAAGTGGCAAATAGAAATTATAGAAGCTTGAAATGATAGGAGAAACAAGTTCTGCAAAAGGAGAGAAGAATGTAGAGAAAGTGCAGCAATCTGATGCTACATTGGCTAAAGAAAATAAGAATGTGCCACAAAAGTTGAAAGAGAAGGTTGTGACTCAAGAAGATAGCTAAGAATAAAGAAGATCTAAAGAAGCAACCTAGGGTGGCAAACAAGAAGGAAGAAAAGAAAGTCAGCCAACAAAGGGCTACGGCTGAACAGAAGAAGGAGACGAAGGTAGCTGAAATGATAGTCACATAAGCAAAGAAGCCAGCTATATTGCCTACATAGCAAGTGATGAACAAAAAAAGACAAGCTATGATCAGACCTAAGAAGAGGCAGTTTCAAGGTCATTGCCTTTATTGTGGAGTTTGGGGTTATAAGGCAAGTAACTACTAGTGGAAAAGGCCAGTATATGTTTCCAACTTGAGAAGATATGATGCTGCATACAGGGGGAGACAATACAAAATTTAGAGGAGAACACCTGTCGTGAGTTCTTGCATATGCTATAAAAAGCAAGGACACAATGACAAGGAGTGTTGGTGGAAGCCCAAACCAGTGGTTTCAAAGAACAAGTTTGCTATATTGGCAAACTTGGAACAATGTGAAAGGTGCAGGCAAGATGGCCATAATTCCAAGAGATGCATGACACTTCTCCTTGAACAAGAGAAGGCACTCAATATCACAGTGAAAACAAGCGGTGCAGTCAAAGCTAGGAAAAAAGAGAAAGCTATCTTCTACCCAATTCAAAAGAAGGAACACAGAGCAAAAAGGGAGGTGGCTAATATAGCTGAAATTGTACTAAAGGCTGATTGCAAGGATAAGCAGTGGATCCTTAATAGTAGATGCACTTTGCACATAACGGGAGATAAGAGTAAATTATCAAAACTAAACAAATCAAAATCAAGCAAAGTCAAGTTTGGCAATGATGATTCACTCAACATCAGTGGTCAGGGGTTAGTAAAATTGGAAAAGGAAAGCTGAAAGATGTTCTACACGTTGAAGGACTTAGATATAATCTAGTATCTATCAGCCAACTATGCAATGACGACTACAAAGTGATATTCACAAAAATAAGTTGCCAAGTAAAGAGTAAAGAAGGCAATACTATTGCAGTCAAGAAGAGAACAGCTGTAAATTTGTACGTGATTGATGAGGACAAGACAAACAGCTATCTACTTACAAAGGAAGAAGAAACTCGGCTCTGACATAGGAGGCAAGGCACTTAACACAGAAGAACATGAAGAAGCTGACCGCTACTCATGCAATCAAGACATTCCCGACCTCAGGAGAGAGAGGGAGTATGTTTGCTGAGCATGCTCTAAAGGAAAATATGCTAGAAAGTAGTATAAGACCAAAGAGTTCAGTTCTGAAGCAGTGCTTAATATTGTGCATACTAATTTGTGTGGACTGATAAGGACAAAAGGGTTAAATGGTGACAGGTACTTCATCTTATTTATTGATGATTATTCCAGAAGGACTTGCATCATGCACCTCAAACATAAGTTAGAAGTTCTGAATTGTTTCAAGAGATACAAAAGATTGGTTGAAAATGAGAGTGGAAGGAAGATCAAAGTATTAAGGTCAGATCAAGGCACTGAATTTACAAATGAAGCTTTTGAAGATTACCTTGAGAAGCATGGTATTCACTATTAGATGGTAGCAACAAGAACACCTTAATAGAACAGGGTGCTAGAGAGGAAAAATAGAGTGTGGTTGAAATGGCAAGAACTCTACTGCTGGAATCCAAGTTTCACACAAGATTTTGGATAGAAGCAACATTTACAACTATACATCTACTGAATAGAGTATTACTAAGAGCCAATACTGATAAGACTCTATATGAGAGCTATGGAGTAGGAAGAAGATAACAGCTAAGTATCTCAGAATCTTTGGCAACCCATGTTTTGTGAAGAACAAGGAGCAAAACTTGGAAAAGTTCAATGCTAGGTCTGATGAAGGCATCTTTATGGGATACTCAACAAAGACAAAAGGTTATAGAGTTTTCCTGCACAAGCTGGGAAAAGTGATCATATCTAGTGATGTGAGAATAGATGAGAATTGGAAAACAATGCAGAATGGAGAAGCTAAGAAAAATGAAAAAGATGACTTCAAGATAGATGAAGAATCAGACCAACCTAAAGAAAAGGAACAAGAAGTAGGTTCAGACTCAGAGAAGAGTGAGTCTGAAGATGAAGAAAGAGATTCTCTCACAACTAAGACTATTCAAAAGAGAAGGACAAAAAAGATATAGACCAGTGCTCATCAAGGAGATCAAATCATAGGTGACCTATCAACAAGAGTTACAACAAGAGGAAGAATTGTGGGAGCTACTACTTTACTCTCTAAATCTATTGAAGAGGCTATTCAAGACAAAGCTTGGGTCAAATCTATCAATAAGGAGCTGGATCAAATTGAGAAGAATGATATATGGGAGCTAGTTTCAAGACCCACTAATAAGAATGTCATAGGAACAAAATGGGTGTTTAGGAATAAACACAATAAAGATGGCAAGGTGGTGAGGAATAAGGCCAGTCTAGTATGCAAAGGCTACATTAAGATAGAAGGGATAGATGTTGATGAAACTTTTGCACCAGTAGCAAGGTTATAAACTATTAGAATGTTCTTAGCTTTAGTAACATACAAAAGGTATAAAGTCTATCAGATGGATGTGAATTTTTCTTTCTGAATGGGCTCCTAAAAGAAAAGGTGTATATTAAACAATCCGATTGAGTACAAATCAGTGAGGATGAGACACATGTATGCAAGCTGAAAAAAGCCTTTTATGGTCTTAAGCAAGCTCCAAGAGCATGGTACAGTAGCTAGATGCGTACTTGAAAAGGTTGAACTTCAGAAAAGAAACAATTGAAAATAACTTGTATGTGTTCAACTCAAAGAAAGACCAACTGATAACCATAGTATATGTGGATGACATCATCTTTGGAGGGGATCACTCTGAGCTATGCTAAAATTTTGCACAAAAGATGAGTGAGGAATTTGAGATGTCATTGATTGGAGAAATGATGTACTTTCTTGGATACAGATAAAGTAGTGTGAAGAAGGTATCTTTATTTCTTAGACGAAATATAACAAAGAGATGCTGAAAAAGTTTGGCACGAAGGATAGTAGACCTATCAATACCCCTATAACAGTGGGCAACAAGTTAACAAAAGATCAGGAGGGAAGGAATACAAACCTTATAGAGTACAAGAAGATGATAGGGAGCCTTTTGTACCTTATAGCATCAAGACTTGATCTTATGCAAGCTATGTGTGCTGCCAGTAGATTCCAAGTTGATCCTAAGGAGTCTCATGTGTTGGCAGTGAAAAGAATCCTAAGGTACCTCAAAGGAACACTAGAAATGGGTTTGTGGTATCCAGCCATGGATTCTATTAAACTACAAGCATATACTAATGCAGACTAGGTAAGAAGTATAGATGATAGAAAATCAACCAGCGGCTAAAGCTTCTACTTAGGTTCAAATGTGTTGCATGGTTAAGTAAAAAGAAAAATAGTGTTGCTTTAAGCACAACTAAGGCTAAGTATATGGCTACTTGTGCAGCATGTACACAGGTGATATGGATTCTAAGACAATTGGCAGACTTAGGTGTTGAAGTGAAGTCACCAATGAGTTTACTTTGTGATAATTAAAGCACTATTGATCTTAGAAAGAATCCAGTTCAACATTTGAGGAGCAAGTATATTGACATCCAATATCACTTCATCAAAGATCAAACGGAACATGGTACAATTCAGTTAGAGTATGTAGGTACTAAAGATCAAATTTCAGATATTCTAACTAAACCTCTATCTACAGAGCTGTTTGAAAAGCACAGATTGAGTCTATTTGTGCAAATGCCTCCTTAAGTGTGAAGTTTAAGTGAATCTTTCATTTCTACTTTATGAGTTTTTTAAATTTGTAATTGGTTGGCAAATGGGAAGAGAAGCAACAGTGCAAGGGAAGTTGTTAAGAAAAGGGGAATGCACATTTAGGGAGAGTTAAAATTGCTATATAGTGACTTTTGTTATAAGTGTTGCCAACAATTACAAAGGGGAAGATTATTGTTCCCACCTTGTATAGGTTGTAATTGTTATCAACTAGGTTTAAGTGTGCAAGAAAGTAAAGCCATATGGAAGGGCAAGAAGGTAAAAGCCATATAGAGGGGCAAGAATGTAAAAGTCACATGGAAAAGCAAGACAATAAATTTGCCCTAATAGGGTTTCATGGAGGAGTATATAAAGGCCAACATAAGAGAGTGAATAGTGAAGCCATCAGACGAAGAGAGATAAAACACTTGGAAGAGAGAGAAAAGTAGTCGTCGTTGGAAAAGAAGAGAGGGTGAACAGCATAAACACAAAAAGTGATCAGAAAACACAAGAGAAACCGTTCAACCAAGGGAGCAAAAACGGCAAAACACAAGGCATCTCTCTCGACAAAATAGGGAACAAAGAACAGCTGAGTGAAAAAGGGAGAGAGAAACTCGATGTCCAAAACAAACGGTTAGAAAAATAGAGAAACGACTGAAAGGGACCTGGACGACAAAACAGAGTGGACGATGAGAAAGATCCGACTAGACGGTGAGAGAGATCTGGCTGGATGAAGAGAGAGATCATCAGTAGAACACGAGAGAAAGAGAGAAAAATTGAGCCAGCCATTGGAAGAAGTCGTCGTTGAAAAAGAGGAGAGGTCAGCAAATTGAGCAAATCGGAGCAAACTGTGTGACAGCAAGAGAGAGAAACCCATGAGGAATGGCACACCAGCAATCGATGAGGAGACAACACGGCAGAATCAAGAGAGAAAGATGGATGAAGAGAGAGACACCACCAAAAGAGTATACAGCAGATTTTCGATGGTGTGAGACAAACAAACAACATGGTAAGGAAAGAACCATGAAATGGACAAAGAGAAACTCACCACTGGTGGAAGGAGAGAGAATCCTGATGGCCAAACAGGGAAGGAGAGAAAAACCAGATACGGCCAAAACAGAGGGTGGACAACTAATGAATAGCGAACGGCAAAAAAGGGAGAAAATCTAATATGGCCAAAGGAGGTGTGAAACGGACAAGGGTAAACCAAAAACATACAAGCGACGGTAGAACAACCTTTCAATTCAACAGAGGCAAGTCAAGATAGAAGAAGGGTAGACATAGTAAGTGACACTCTTTGTATTGTACTTGCTTAGTAATTACAATAGTGAAAGGAGCAGAGGGTTAAGACATCCATTGTAACTTGAATTCTTAAGTATAATGGATAGTCTTGGTAAGGAAGAGTCCATACCGTGGATGTATGTCATGTTGACAGAAATACATAAATCTCTTGTGTCTTTAATTTGCTTTATGTTTTGTATTTTGAATTGAGTTATGAATCCAGCTAAAGTATTAGCCAACCCATAACCTAACAAAGACCTAAACATGAATATCCAAATTATCTATTAGGTAAGGTGTCTGAAAGGTGACTTTGGGGACTATTGTGATTAGTAGGTAGCAATAGATTTACCTTAGTTGAGTCTGAGAAAGAGTTTGCTTTTAAGAAGTGGTTGAAGTTGTTCACTTACCTGCAAATTACAAATTGTGGTGATACTGATTGACCTCCCTTCTCAGTATCACAAACTAGAAGATCCTAGGGAGAAGTCAGGAACTTCAGACTTATTACCTAAAGATGAAACATGAGTGGTACCAAAAAAGTTTATATGTAATAATTACAAAGGTTTAAAAATATATACTATTTTGTCTCTTGAAAAAACTTTTGCTTTACTTACCTATTTGGCATACATCACATACTTTGCCCTTCTCAAATTTTACCTTTGAAAAATATTCTACAAGTTTGCATTGATTGAGCTTAGATAGTTGCTTTATAACCTTTAATCCCACATCCATGATTCTTTATTAATAAAGGTAAAGTACCATATCTTTGTTAATCAATATGTGGAAATTAATAATATAAAGACTATTTGACTGCTTAACTACAAATAACACAGCAAGCATTTTACTTAAATGATACTTTATAGTTACTATCATTATTTAATAAGTTGAACTTAAGTCTCCAAACAAGTGAGACACTTCTCAATCATTAAGGGCTTTCCCTAACCTATATTGTTAATACTAATAATATTACCTTTGACATTGTCTTTAAACATTACTATTTCATCGTCAATTTTCTTGAGGTAAATAAAGTTGTTATGATTTGCTGTCATGTGTTTAAATTAGCCATTATTTAGTATCATTCATCTTTACTAACATTGCTTTTAATATATACCTATACTCAAATTTTCTTAGGTCCTTAGGTGTGCTTTAGTGCCTCTTGTGTGTATATGAAGATAATCATCTAAACTCTATCTCAAATTACACAAATTACATATGATTATAATCACCATAGAAATAACATCTAATATGATCTTTATCATGATATCTATAAGCATAAGTATCATATCCATTATGATTATGCCTTTTATCATAAAAATATACATGTCTAGAAGATACTCTAGGCTTTTATATGTGTCTTGTCTACATATATGCATACTTATGTAATGCTTTCCTACCATGATATAATGCATGAGTATTCTTATGTATTGTATGGCTAGATGCTTTGGTATGTGTGTAAACATAAGTTGTCTTGCCTTAGGAAGTTTTAAGTTAATATGCTTAAGACACATAACCTAAACCGCTCTTCTTACCTTAAGACCATTAAAAGTCAAGTAACATATCTAGTTTGTCTTTACTTTTAGTAAACTTAAAGAGAGACTCTTGAAGTTTAGAAGCTTCTTTCTTAAGATTAATGTTATCATCTAATAAATTCACATATCTTTTCTCATTATAGATGTTGTCTAACTCATTATTCTTTTTACTAACTTTACCTTATCCCTTAAAGAAGTATTCTTATCTTTTAGAGAAACATTCTTATTTTTAATCAAAGCATGTTGACTTTTCAAGTATTCAATGTCATGTTTCATAAGGACATTCTTAGCATAAAAACATTTTTTTTAATAACCACGTCTTTGATTTTTCTATTCATGCAATCTAGAGTGTCATATAATTCATCAATCAAAGACTCATTATCATTAGACATATTACAATCAAAATTTATCTTATCCTGTATAGTCATGAATGCCAAGTTAACTCTAACAATATGGGAATCACTTTTTAAGTCTCTTAGGTAATCCCAAAACAAATGATCTCATCTGTCTCAATTATTGTTGTAAAATCTATTATTACTTTGTTTCTTCTTTCATCTTCTTAATTATATTGATCACTCTCATCATCATTATCACTTTTTTTTTAAAAAAAAAAAGAAGAGATTCTAAAAGTAACTTCTTTCTTCTTTTTAGTAACCTTCTTAATAAAGGTCATTTCATAGATTAGTCAAGACTATCAACTCATCAAAATTTAAAGTGTTTACTTTTTTAAATTCAAAAATTATTATTACCTTAGGGTTTTAAGACTTTAAAAGTGATATTAACACCTTATTTACAAGATCACTTGTCTTAATCTCCTTTCTAAGGCTGTTAAGTGGATTAATGTATTAATAAACCTCATATACAACTCTAAGATTGTCTCATAACTTCTCATCTCAAAGAGATCACATTTACCTATAAGCAAATTAATCTTTGTGACCTTTACTTATGTTGTATCCTCATGAACGAGTTTGAGTTTTTCTTAAATCACCTTTCTTACCTTATATGAAAATACCTTATCATATTCATTAACAATTAAACCATAATAAAGCATGTAAATAGCTTTGAAGTTAAAGATTTTGAATCTTTTGGGCTTTGTAATGGACTCACTCTCTTTCCCATTAGTACTTGCTTTTGAGGCTTTCTCAAAATCATTCTTAACTATTTCTCAAAATTCATAATCTTAAGATTAGATATAAATAGTAATTATATGGGAAGTCCAAGGATGTTTCCACATTTAACGTAACATATGGATATGAGGAATGTTATATATTAACTCTAAGAAGTTAAGGCTATAAATGGAGAATGAACTCTAGTACCATTTGTCAATCCTTAAAGTAACCTAAAAAGGATGAATCAAGCTTTCTTAGTTTGATTATTCAATCCACACCAAATTCAACTCTAAAAAATAATAATAATATAAACAATAATAAAGATAACAAAGCAAAATAACTGAAAGTAAAGAGATAAAGGAAGAGAAAGCATGATGGACTTAAATCAAAAGCCTACATCCATTCCTTAAGGTCTGTCTCTTAAAAATTCAACTTCACCAACTCTTTCTTCTCTTATAAGGTGAAGATAACCCTTTATGCTATGCCACCTTGGCCTAAAAAATAGCAAAGCTTCCTTAAAGCTTTCACAAGAGCCAATAATTCTTCATAACTTAAATATTCATGCTCTTTCACTTTTTACAAGAGCACTTTTACTCTTTCACAATCTCAATTTTTTTATCCTTAAGGTCTTATTCTTGATCTTTCTTTCACTTATCTTTTTCTTTAATCTATCACTAACTTCAAGATAAAGCCTATAGTATATTTTTATATTTTTCCACATTCATTCCTAAAGTTCCCGACTTCTCCTTAAGATCTACTAGTTTATGACATTAAGAGGGGGGTTGAATCAATATCACCATAATTTGAAATTTACAGGTAAGTAAACAACTTCAACCTCTTCTTAAAAGCAAACTCTTTCTCAAACTCTACTAAGGTAGATCTATTGTTACCTACTAATCACAATAGTCCCCAAAGTCATCTTTCAGACACATTGCCTAATAAACAATTCGGATGTTCTTGTTTAGGTCTTTGTTAGGATATGGGTTGGCTGATACTTTATCTGCGTTCACAACTCAATTCAAATCATAGAGCGTAAAGTAAATTAAGGACACACGAGATTTACGTGTTTCCATCAACGTGATGTACATCCAAAGTAGTAGGGACTCTCTCTTATCGAGACTATCCACTATACTTAAGAATTTCAATTATAATGGATGTCTTAATCCTCTACTCCTTTTAATATTGCAATTACTAAACAAGTACAATACAAAAAGTATCACTTATTGTGTCTACCTTTCTTCTAACTTAGAAGGGTGCTCTACTGCCGCTTAGAAGTTCACCGCAATGCTCTCTAACCTCTCTTGAAGAAATCTGGACATGTCATGGTTTCTCTCTTACCATCCAGTTGTGTTGACCTGTTTATCTCACATCGTTGCAGATCTACTGTCTGCTTTTCCTGTGGTGTCTCACTTTTCGTCCATCTCTCACTCTAGATTCTGTCAACCTTTCCTCTTTTCCAATGACGGCTTTTAATAGCTGCTTTGTTTTGGTGTCAAAACCTTGTTCTATTGTTCTCTTGTCATCAATGTTCTCTCTCTTCTTCCGTCAGTCTGCTCCGATTTGCTCAATTTTCCAACCTCTCCTATTTCTGACAGCCGACCTCTCCTCTCCTCCCTTTTTCTCTCCTTCGTTAAATGGCTGAATTGTTTTCTCTCTTTTCCCGTCGACGACTTGTCTACTGTGCTCTCTTATGTTCCTTTATATACTCCATAAAAACCTAATAGGGCGAATTTACTGTCTTGCCCCTCCATATGGCTTTTACATTCTTGCCCCTCCATATGGCTTTTACCTTCTTACCCTTCCACGTGGCTTTACTTTCTTGCACACTTAAGCCTAGTTGACAACAATTACAACCTATACAAGGCTATGGGAACAACAATCTCCCCCTTTGTAATTGTTGGCAACACTTATAACAAAAGTCACTATGCAACAGTTTCAACTCTCCCTAAATATGCACTCCCCCTTTCTTAACAGCTCCCCTTACATTGTTTGCTTTTCTGCCCCTTTGCCAACTAATTACAAATTTGAAAAACTCGTAAAGTAGAGATAGAGGATTCACCTTATTTAACTTGAGGAGGCATTCACACAGATAAACTCATTCTGTGCTTTTCAAACAACTCTATGGACAAAGATTTAGTTAGATCTTGTGTAGCCTTTTCAACAAATTTAGGTCCAACTTATGAGAGTAAAGCAATAGTTCCCACAATTCTTCTTCTTATTGTAACTTCTACTAATGGATCACTTATGATCTGATTTTCTTGATGAGCATTGGTCCATATTTTCTTTGGCTTTCTTTCTTGCACAGTCTTAGTTGCAAAAGGATCTCTTTCTTTATCAATCACATACAAATTTCCAAATGTTCTCTTCCCAACTACAACAATATTTCCTTATTTACTCTTTACTTGGCAACCTATTTTTGTGAATATTACCTCATGATCTTTACTGCATAGTTTGCTGACAAATGCTAGATTATATCTGAGTCCTTTAATGTGCAAAACATCTTTCAACTTTCCTCTTTCAATGTTTACTGATCCCTGACCACTGATGTTGAGTGACTCATCATTGCCAAACTTGACTCTGCCTTCTCTTGACTTGTTTAGCTTTAACAATTTACTCTTGTCTCCCGTCATGTGTGAAGTGCATCCACTATCAAGGATCCACTGCTTATCCTTATAGTTAGCTTTGAGTGCAATTTCAGCTTTCACTGCACCACTTGTTTTCATTGCGTCATTAAGTGTCTTCTCTTGCTCAAAGAGAAGTGTCATGCATCTTTTGGCATTATGGCTATCTGGCCCCACCTTTCACACTATTCTAAGTCTACCAATATAGCAAACTTGTTCTTTGAAACCATTGGTTTAGGCTTTTACCAACACTCCTTATCAATGTGTTCTTGCTTTTTACAGTATATGCAAGAACTCACAATAGGTGTTCTCCTTTGAATTTTGTATTGTCTCCCCCTGTATACAGTGTCGTATCTTCTCAAATTTGAGACATATACCAGCCTTCTCCACCAAACTCCACAATAAAGGCAATGACCTTAAAACTGCCTCTTCTTAGGTCTGATTACAGCTTGTCTTCTTCTATTCATCACTTGTTGTGTAAGCAAAGTAGCTGGCTTCTTTGCTTGTGTGACATTTATTTTAGTCACCTTCTTCTCCTTCTTCTGTTTAGTCGTAGCTTTCTGCTGGCTGACTTTCTTTTCTTTCTGAGATGTAGCAACTACGGGCTACTGCTCTTTAACCACATATCATTTTTTGCCCTGACTTTGGTTTGATAACTCTCTTCTCTTCTTCAGTTACCTTCTTCTGAGTCACAGCCTTCTCTTTCAACTTCTATGGTAAAGTCTCATTATCTTTAGGTAATGCAGCATCATAATGCTACACTTTCTCTTCATTCTTCTTTTCTCTTGCAGAGCTTATTTCTCCTATCACTTCAACCTTCTACAAGTTTCCTTCACTCTTTTTGAGTTGTTGCTGAAGTTTCAGCAACTCTATCTCCATTTCTTCAATTGTTAAAGTCCTTGAACCAAGCTCTATTGTAAGGTCTTTACATATTTTGATCTGTTCTTCAAATCTTTTCTTCAAGTCAATATGTTTAGCCCTTATTTCATCCTTTTGACTTTCATCTTCCTCAGACTTTACTTCAACTTGTTTTATGTGAGCCTCCAGCCTTTTTATGGTTCTACCCCTTCTGATTATCTCCCTTAAAGCTGCTTCCAACTCAGCTTCAAGATTTAGTTCTTCTTCATCAACCTCCTTTTCCTCTTCAGAGGTTGAATTACCACCTTGAACTGTTGCCATAAAGGCATGCTCAACTAATCATTCTTCATCTTCCTCCTCATCAACTTCTTTTATCTAACTCACATAATTGTTAAATGAACCTCTCTTCTGCTTTTGTGGGTTGGCAATCTTCTTACTGGACTTCTTTGATTTGAGTGATGATCTTCTCTATCTTAAATTCTACTCATCATCACCATCCTCATCTTCATCATCAAGTTTCACTTTGCACTGAGAAGCAAAGTGTTTAGTTTGCCCACATGGATAACATCTCAAGGGCAATTGTCTTTTTCCCTTCTTAGACCCCTTTTTGAATTTCCTTTTGAAGTAAGCCAACACTTCACCTTCACTTTCTTCCTTATTATCATCATCATCCTCACTGGATGATTCTTCTTCTTCTTTTATCTTCAAGTGCTTCATAGCTTTGAAAGCTGCCTCCTTTGATACCTTCGTTGTTGCAGAGCTTTCAACTAACTTTATCCTCATCTCATATACAACAAGATTACACTAGAGATCATGCAGAGATATAGAATTGAGATCTCTACTCTCCTGCTACCTTTGAGGTAAACCTCTCAATCAGAATTCTCAGAATTTTCTTCACAATCGATGAGTTCTTCTTGTTCTTCTCATGACTTTTCAAGTCATTTACAACGTTAATAACCCTAGTGAAAAACTCTTGGACTGTCTCATTCTTCTGCATTTTGAGAGATTCATATCTCTCCTTGAACACTTAAAGCTTAACCTCCTTCATTCTACGATCACCTTCATAGACTTTCTACAATCTATCCCATATCTCCTTGGCAGATTTGCAGTCCATAACTTTAGCATACTCAGCATCTGTCAATGCTAAAATGATGACGTTTGAGGCCTTTTCATTTATCTCAAACTGCCTTAACTCCTTTAGGGTTGGGTCTTTACCTTCTTCTGGAGCCACAAAACCCTCCTGTATGCATTTCACCATATTCATGCCCATAGTTGCAAATACCACTTGCATTCTTGCTCTCTACATATGGTAGTTGGTTCTGTTGAAGATTGAAACCTTTTTGCTGTAAATTGTGCTAGTGCTAGTACCGGTTTCCATTTCTCAATATGCTGAACAAGTCAAACTTCTAGATCCCTTCAAACTAGTACACCAAGCTGTTAAGCTTCAAACTGGTGAACCTGTGCTCTGATACCAATTAAAGTTCCCGACTTCTCCTTAGGATCTACTAGTTTGTGATACTGAGAGGAGGGGTGAATCAGTATCACCATAATTCGCAATTTGCAGGTAAGTGAACAACTTCAACCTCTTTTTAAAAGTGAACTCTTTCTGAGACTCAACTAAGGTAGATCTATTGCTACTTACTAATCACAATAGTCCCCAAAGTCACCTTTCAGACACCTTGCCTAATAGACAATTCAGATGTTCTTGTTTAGGTCTTTGTTAGGCTATGGGTTGGCTGATACTTTAGTTGTGTTCATAACTCAATTCAAATCATAGAACGTAAGGCAAATTAAGGACACGTGGTTCCATCAACATAACGTACATCCATGGTGGTAAGGACTCTCCCTTACCGAGACTATCCATTATATTTAAGAATTCCAATTACAATGGTTGTCTTAATCCTCTGCTCCTTTCAATATTGCAATTACTAAGCAAGTGCAATATAAAGAGTGTCATTTACTATATCTACCCTTCTTCTAGCTTGTCTTGCCTCTGTTGAATTAAAAAGCTAATCCACAGCTGCTTAGAAGTTCACCACAACACTCTCTAACCTCTCTTGAAGAAATCTAGAAATACGTTGAATTCTTTAATGTTTCATCAAATTCCTTCTCTACGTTGTTTCACACAACTCCTGCTTTCACCGTCTCACAGTCTCACCCGTCTCCTTGCCCCACAATCTCATTGTCTCATGTCTCACCTATCTGTTTCTCACCTCCTTTGGCTGTATTAGATTTTCTCCCTTCTCTGTCAGTCACTGTTCATCGACTGTCCACCCTCTATTCTGGCCATATTGGGTTTTTCTCTTTTGTTCGGTCTATCATCCAGTCATCCAACCCCTTCAACCATCTCCTCTTTTCTCTATTTTGGCCAACCATTTTTTGTTCAGCCCCCCTTCGGTCGTCTCTTTGGTCATCTCTCTATTTTTCTCTCTCTTTATTGCCGACGGTATTTTTCGTCGTGTTTTCTCTCCTTCCCTGGTGGTCTGTTTTTGGCCTTGTTGGGTTTTTCCTCTCCTTCTCCGTCACTCTAATTTGGTCGTATATGTCTTTGCCATCCACCCACCTTTGGCTGTTTCTATCCATTTTTCCATCTATCATCCACTCTGTTTTGCCGTCAACCCGTTTCTCTGTTTTGTCATTGACCCGCTTCTCTTTCTTGACGTGTCATGGTTTCTCTCTCACCATCCAGCTGTGTCAACCCATTTGTCTCACACCATCGCAGATCTGCTATCTGCTCTTCTGGTGGTGTCTCACTCTTTGTCTGTCTCTTTCTCTCTCGATTCTGTCGACCTTTCCTCTTTTCCAATAACGACCTTTTCAATGGCTGCTTTGTTTTGGCATCAAACCCCTATTCTACCATTCTCTTGCCATCAGTGTTCTCTCTCTCTTCATCCATCGATCTACTCTGATTTGCTCAATTTACTGACCTCTCTTATTTCCAACGGCTGACCTTTCCTCTTTTTTTTTTTTCTCTCTTTCGTCCAACGGCTGAATCGTTTTCTCTCTCTTCCTGTCAATGGCTTGTTTATTGTGCTCTCTTATATTCCTTTATATATTTCTTCATAAAAACCTAATAAGGCGAATTTATTGTCTTGTCCTTCCATGTACCTGTTACGTTCTTACCACTTCATGTGGTTTTTACCTTCTTACCCTTCTACATGACTTTACTTTCTTAAACACTTAAACCTAATTGACAACAATTATAACCTACACAAGGCTGTGGGAATAACAGTTCCACACACAACAAAAAAGTTCTATAACACTTTTATTGAGAAACACAAAAAACTAACTATTGAACGTTGATTTCTTTTCATTAAAAAAAAATAATTTTCAAATCAGTAAACTTCCTCTTTGAGGCATTAATTGATCATGACACTTAAATAAATCGATCAACCTAAAATTTCTATAATTTCTCATACTTTTACTTTGAACTTGCTCAATTTCATTGTTCAATCATAACTACTAGTCAAATTGACTATCATGAAATATGTATAACTTTCTCTTCTCAACGTTCTCGATATCTAGTCAACCACAAGTACAAGTTGGATCAACCAACTTAAATTTTCTATTTCTTTTCTTATTATAGTTTCATTAGTGTCTAATTGGCCACAAGCAAAGGTCTAGTCAATCGACCCAAATTCTTTGTTTTTTCTCTTTACAATTTCTGTTATGCCTAGTCAACTAAAATATAGACTTAGATCTAATCAATTGACTCAAATTTTCTATAATTTTTTAACTTCTCTTCTCTTTTTTACTATTTGATCAATAGATACTATTGGTTAACTTACCCCAATTTTTTGCCAATCTTAAATCTTTATGATTCTTTCAATTTTTTATTAAGATCACTCAAGATCTCACTTAATATCATTTTATAAATTTAGATTTGATAGAAAACAAAATTTTATACCATTATTAAAGCAAATTAAATTTGAATTTTAAAAATTTTTTATAACAAGTATAAAACAAAATAATGACTATTCAAATAATGATAATACTTATTTAACAAGTAATTATATCAATCAAGTATAAGAAACAAAATAATTCTTGAATCATAAAGTATAACATATGATCATGTTATAATATCCTCATAAATTATAACAATCTCAATGATCTCTATCTTATACTTGATAAGAAAATGAAAGAGACTTTGAAGTCAAAAGAAAGGGGAGAGAGGGAGATATGTAGTAGTAAAGCAATATTTGATATTGAAACACACCATTTCTGATTTCTTGCGCATTAACCCACGGGAAGGGCCTTCTACAGGAGCAATAAACAAAAGAATAATAGATCTAGATGGAAGGTTAAAGATACCTAGACAAAGACAACAAGCTATTATTATTGTAGAGGTGAAGGATGAAAAAATATTTCGACATAAACTCATTTTAGGGTTGCACCACCCCAAGTGGGATGGATTAATTATGAATCTTTCACTAGAATAGCAATTCTGTGTTGCCTTTTCATTTTTAAATCAAAATGGTAGGAGTACAAGGAAAGCCTTACCGGCTATCTCTTCTGATTGCAAATGGCAAAAGATTGTGATGCTACCAAAGAGAAGGTTTCTCGTTGATGTAAGATGCAAAGCCTCGTTATGATGTTATGCATCTTTTTTAAGCATATGCTGCTGCAAATCTCATGCATCTATGTAAGCTGCCCTTAGGATTAACTGATCTGAATTATGGCTATTGTTATTATAAATGGCCACGGAAACTCGTGTCACTAATTGACATAAGCTTGGTGGAATTAAAAATGGAAACAGGACTAGATGTAAAGCACTCGTAAGAAATTATTTGCCCGAGGAAGCGAGAGACTAGTATGATTAGATTCTGATGTGCTCCAAAAATTACAGTGATTAAGGAAGTTCTAGCATGGAAAGGACTAGTGGAAGAGCAATAACCTCACAAACATTCACTAGGATGCAATTGATGGAGCACATGTTTATGGGGCATGAGAAATTCTTAAAAGATGTATAGAGGATGGCTTTTTGTATGGACATTGTGCTCACATACATTTTAACACGCGCATCTTTATTTGCCAGCACAGAGAACGTGTTTGTTAGAAATCACCTCTGTTTTATTTGTTTCCAGCAGGGTTGTGATTTTTTAATCTCATTACAATCAATAATTTGTATTGGAATGAACTGAAGAGATGACAAATGACGATAAATTCCAACAAAGAGCTGCTTCCTAAGATTTGAGTTTTCATTGGTATGGTCTGTAATTTGCTTCATTACAGTTTTCAAGGGCCTTGTGCCTGCAGGATTTTGTGCGTCTGAATGAAGGGAAGCAAAGAAGCTTATAAAGACAAAGAATGCGCCACTTTTCCATAACCTGTGCCAACTCGGGACTTTAGATTGTAGATGTTGTGCAATTAATTCCAGCATATAGTGGCATTGGTGGGAAGCTGTTGACTTTGTTCTAGAATGAATCTCGGACAGCCAATTTGTTATTTCCCCTTGGCTGTGCTGTGCAGGGGTGATGTTCTATCTTGATATAATTTTTTTCGAATTATTTGGGATTATGTACCAAACCTTTTGGATTCGCTTCAAAAAACGTGAATTGAAATCCCGTCTTCTTAAAGAATAACGAAGGAAATGGCCTTCAATTAATAAACAATCACGATCAAAACAAGTGAAGATTACACGTAGAATTCAATTCACTTCATTTGAGAGATGCACACATGTAAATGTGTTGATTTTTCAAATAAAATAATTGAATTTTATCACTTAAATAAATAAATAGGAGTGTTTGAAATCCACAACCACATTCTCAAAAAAAAAAAAAAAAAAAAAGCCGCGTCCACTAGACACAATTCACATGGCGCGCGCTGGCGCCCTCCCTCCAAATCCAAAGTTTGAAAAATATTTATCGCCCAAATCCAAAACCCTCGTCAAAGTGCCAGTGTCACTCACTCAAGTCACTATCATCCAATTGGGGTTCCGAGTGCAGTGAGTGCGCGATGACAACTTCTTGGGAAATGGAAATGCATAGCAGAGAAGAAGAGGAAGAATTTCTCCCGTCCTTTGACAAGACCGACGAGTCCCACTCGTCTCCGGCGCCTAAGAGAGAACTGAAACGTCTCAGGAAAGCCAACAGCAAGAAGGCTCCAATTGATCTTCCCGCACTTGTTCCGTCAAAAGCCGATGAGCCTCCGTTGCTGAATGCTGCCGATTCCCCCAATTTTGACCGAGGTAAAAATGATTGGGGAGGCTTGGAGGAACCGGATGCCAGATCTGGGTCCCAACTGGAGGGATTCCGGGAGGGAAATGAATTGGGTGCTGGTTTGGGCGGTGAGGAAGCTTTGAATTTTTATTCTGTGGTTGAAAATTTTCATGGGGGCGATGGGGATCGAAGTTATGATCAGGAAGCAGATGAGGCAAGAGAGTATTTCGGGATGGATGAAGGGTCGGGGGAGGAACAAAGTGACTTGGATGGGTTCGACCAAGGAAAAGACAAGGCCAAGAATAATAAGAGAGGGAAAAGAGGGAAGAGAGCTAGTGATGGTTTTCACAAGGAGGAGCCGTACTCTACTGCCTCAAACAAAAGAATGAAAGCAAAGGTGTCCATTTCTATCATGTCTGCATGTACAGATTGATTGCGCTCCAGTCTTCCAGTTTCTTGATTTCTTGTTGCTTCTCATCTGTCAGGAAAGAAGGGATTGTCTCAAGCAGCTACGCGCTGAATCTCAGAGATTGCTGAGAGGTAATTACCGAATCGTAAATAGCCATCTTTCCTGTCACTACCTATAAAACTCAGCTATAATTGATTTAGTTATGTTAAAATCCCAACAATTTACAACCTCGGCTGTCTTTATTTTTGGATTGCACCTTCGCTTCTGTTTAGAAACCAGAGGTGCATCGTTTAAGCCTGCTCCTTTCGTTCAAAAGCCCATATCCACGGTTTTGGAGAAGATCCGGAAAAGGAAGCTTGAGGTCTCTAAAAGGTTAGAGATGTTCTATTGGATTTAATCTTTGACACTTTGTTCATGTCTATTTTTTTATCAATTACTTTTTTGGCTGAATATTTGTGTGGACAGATTGATCACTATAAACAGAAGCTCTTTGTTTGATTACAACGGTGCTTCTGAATTCGACTTTGAGAGTGCTCATGCGGAAGAGACAGAAACAGATTATTTAGAAATAATCAAACGTCCAGTTGGGATTGACAGCACGTCAAATTCCCCAATTGTAGACAGATTTGAAGGCTCCACAGATCATACTCGAAAAAATATAACTTCAGAGAAGGTAATTTATGAGATATATGTGTAAATATGACATCCAGGAAATGTTACATTTGCATGTTTGAAGTCATAGACAGATTCCTTTAGTTGAGTTTCTATAACCATGTTGAATTTGATATACCTAAATCTTGAAATTCCATCCCAACAACAAGAAAGTGTCTTTGTGTGTCCTTCCAAAGCAATTTTTGCTTCATTTTCCAGTTGGGCTTCCTGGGTGTATGCTGCAACAGGAAAAAGGTTATTTCACTTATAATCACCTGGCATTTTCAATGCTTGATTTTTGAAACTTGAAAGCTAAACCAGTGTTGCTGCTCTGATGAAAACATGAGAAAGAAAAGCATTAAATGTTTGCATGTGTTAAGTTTCAGGCTTCGGCAGAGGAATCAGAGATAAAATTTCAAGCTCCTGTTGACGATACTCAGGTTTCTTTTGATGTCTTGGTTTTGCCACTGTTGCCTTTTAGGTGGATTCTGATCATCAAATAATTGCCTGCCACAACTCTATGTTATAGGATCTAATTTTTGATTCCCAAGGATGTGACTCTAAAGATCTGTCAGATGAGACACCTAGTAGTCCTCTTGAAGAAGTCCTTGCACCATCCTTACTTGCAATGAACTTAAAGTTTGACTCTGCTCCTCCTGATGAATCGTAAGTCCCAAAATATCCCAGTTTATAAGCATAATGCTTCCATAAAAAGTTTTCATCCACCCATTTAAGTATTTATAATCGACTACTTTTTCTAGAACTAGACATCATTGCTCAATTTATGTCTCTTTCTTCTCCATGCTTCCCAGTTTATCATTGCTTTTCTATTTTTTTCTCTTTTTTTAATTTCTGTTATGCAGCTCTGATGAAGAGGATAATGACAAGGAGAATATTAACCCCCATCTGCATGGATCAGTTGACTCGCCATCATCTCCAAAAGTTGATCCTGTGAAAGCTTTTGTTGATGAAGAAGCTGAGGAAGAAGATGACAGTGACAATGACCTAGGTCGGTTCCAAGATGATGAGGAAGGTGAGGATAACATAGACTCAGAGGAGCTTAAGGAGATGATAGTAACTGAATGTGAGGAAAAGCCAATTGATAATGAAATGCGCAATCAACTTCATCAGAAGTGGCTTGAACAACAGGATGCTGCTGGAACATATCATCTTTTGCAGAGACTTAAATGTAGTTCTAAGCAAAGAGAGCCATCATTGCTTGATGAGAGAAGTGATGACGAGAGAGAAGAAGATCAAGGAGAGCTTCTTGATGCTACTATGGAATCTCCTTTTCCTAGAAGTGTTGTGCGAATGAATCTAAAGAAGGCAAAGGAAATGATTTGTCAAATGTTCACAGATAAAGATGACATATACTTATCTTCTGATGATGAGGTAGCAGAAGAGAGGCATCTTAGGCAATGCCTCTCTGATAAACCTGTGAGTTCTTAACATATCACCTTATAATCTTCCTCAGTGATGTTTGCATTATCTGCTACTTTGCTAGAATGTCCATTGCTAGTCTCATGTTATTTATTTTCTTTTTTGAAACAAAAATAGTTTTAATCATGTGTTGCTCACAAAAATACCATGGCTGGAAGCAGGAAGATCAAGATACTTTCTTGTCACCAGGAGATGATGAAGGTTCTAAAGAAATATTTAGCCTTATAAAGAAGCTAAATGTTGTGCCTGACACAAGGAGGAAGGCCAAAACAACATGTATGATCTCTAGAAATTCACACATTTTACCCTCGAAATAGATATGGTGACCTGTATTGCTTCTAGACAACTTAGAATTGTCTTTTCTTCTTCAGCCCATTTCCACATGCTGTCCGTTGGAGGAAGCAGGACCACTTCATCAAAGGTAAAATGCTTTCTGCACCAGTTGATGTTGAGTTGAGCTCTGTTAGTTTCAGTCTATTATCTGATTTTCAAGCCGGACACGTCACATTATGCCACTGTTTTCATAGACAATGGAGCATTTTAATTTGAAAACCCAGTCTGCACTAAGTGTGGAAGTGCTTTTGGTATTCTACATGTACAGTCTGTTCTTGGCATTTCTGTTAAGTTGTCTTTCATCTCTGCTCTAACCAGCATCGCCTGAAAATTAGTTTTAATTTGACCATGCATGTATAAGTCTAATTTTTCATCTCTCCAGATTACACTTAGCTTTGAATTTTGACAGCCATTGATGTTGTTAATGAGCTATCTTGTGTATAGAAATCTTCTCCTACATCCTCTTTCTCTTCGTGGAAGCAACTTACACAAAATTAACTAAATTGGCATCCATCATGGCAAAAGGTCTTTGCTGATGGAAAACTTCCCTTGAAAATTGTTGCAGTCATCTTTCCTCGCTCGGGGCTCTAAAAATTCCCTGCCATCACACAACAAGCACGTATCAAGCACAGTTCGTTCTTTTGTGTTTGAAAGAGATGATAGCAGGAGCACAATCTCTGTGTCGGAAGAATGTTCAGACTCGGTAAGATCACAAAGTTCAAACGAAGGTCAAGTGTGGGAGTTTGATTTACCCTGGAATTTGCTCCAAATAAATTATTTGCTTTGTTCTTTTGGTATGCCTCGCAGATCCACATAGAGAGGGGACGGACGAAAATTGCTTCAGCCAAGTTCTGTAAAACGCCAATTGGATCCAGGGCGCAAAACACTCAAACTGGAGCTGCAGTGAATTCTGGACCCTCCCTACACGAGATATTAAGGTGCCCTTCTCTGCAATCTAGCCACTGGAATCGAGATGTCATGGCTGGCAAAGTCGATGCCATATATGCTGCTTTCAAATTGGACAAGAATATTGTAGAGACTAAAGAGAGAACCTAACGTATCTGTGAGGACTGTCCAGCTTGTTACTCGTGTTCGCAGGATATTGAATTATCGTATTCCATGCTACCTAATCTTAAGATTTCATTCATGGTTGATCCATGCATCTACCTCCCTCTAGAGCTTCCGTCAGAGTCCACATCATTTTTAGCCCGTTTGCTCCCATCGAGGTGACTAAGGAGGAATCGCACCTTTAGCCAAGTTCCATAGTTTGACTTGGTAAAGTAATTTTTTTCACTTGTTTTAGTTGTTGTTGGAGGATTAACAGCTCGTTAAACAGTATTAGTCTAAAATTTAAATTATAAATTTTATATTGAAATTTCCATTAGGTCTACTGTTAAATTTTTTGATTAGTGATAATTTCTATTTTATACATTAGATTGAATATAATCTATTAGTTTTTTCTTTATTTTTCATAAAATGAAAAGGTAAAAAATGATGTATTACAATCTTATTAAGATGGTTTGCACTTGATTACGAAGAGTCTTTTTTTTATTATTATTTTTTTATCCTTTTTAATTATTAAAGATTATAAATATAATCTTATTAAGCTGTACTTAATTATTAATTTTTTAATAATCAAAATGAGTTTGGACTTAAAATTAAATGACCCGATAAATATAATGAGCGAATGACGTATCACTTAATGTTCAACTATATTTTTTTTCCACGTTATTTAATATTTTATATCAATACGTCACATCATCATCATCGTAATCAATGAAATATATCAAATTAGACTTAAAGGTGGGCTACTTTTTGATACAAAAATATTTTAGAGTGCAATGGCAACGACAGATTGATTTATTGCAATACGGGAATTTTGAGTTATTTTTGTATATTAATTGTTTTTATGATTTAAGTTATTTATCTATTTATATAAAATTTGGTTCTTGCAATAGAGTCTCTTTTGCCCTCACAGTCACCCTATCCTCTTGCACAGGATTTGTAGCAGATTTGTGGGATGAGTTCACCCGACTCCTCCTTACGCGACTCTATGATTGAGACGAGGTAGATAGATTACTTGGCAAAAGAGATAACATTCATTAATCCTTTATTTAGATAAGAAAGTAGGGGAAAGGAAAAGTATACGGAAGAGAAAATGAGATGCAAAAGATTGATTTTTTTTTTTGTTTAAAAAAAGTGGAAAATGAGAAAAAAATAAAATAAGATGTATTTAGTATTCTAATTTTATATTTACACTAAAATTAGTGCAAAAGAAGTTAAATATGAGTAAGTTGGTTATTTTATGAATTAATTAAAATAAATATTTTTTTTTCCTAAAATTAAAAGGGAGGAGTTGAAATTTTGTTCTCTCTCCCTCTCTCTCATTATTTTCTTCTCCCCCCCCCCCCCCCTTCTTCACATTTCTATTTTTTCTTTCCAATTCTTCACATTTCTGCATAGCCTGTTTTTCCGCCCTCCCCCATATTTTGCTCTCGTTCTCCCTCTCAATTCAGTCGGATAACTTAGAAAAAATGGTTAATTTAATCAGATGGGACTGCGCTTAAGTAACGTTGTTAGTTTATTATATAACATAAGTAGGAATCGGAGAATTGTCACCGTCCTTGTACCGAACTCCAAACGGAAAGTAATTTGAAAAAAAAAAAAAAAGAAAAAAGAACATAAAGATAAAGAAAAAGTTGGTTTACTTTGATGCTGCTTTCTCTGAATTGAATTGAATGAAACCAACACGCACATCCAAAAAAAAAAAAAAAAAGACTGATTTACCTCAACTCGTACCGGCCTCCCCAACTTCCTCTCCTTTCGGCGGCGCCTCCAAAAATTATCAAAAGCAAAAAGCCCTAACAGTTGCGCAGGATGTTCAAAAACTGATCCTAACTAGCCGTTGCTCTCTTTGCTCGTTTTGTGATTCTTACGTTTACAAAAAAAAAAAATTACTCAAAAAAAATAATAATCAATCAGAAAAGCGGACTGCTGCACCTTTTCCTTCTCTCTCTCTCCCTCTTTTTATTTTATTTTATTTTTAAATTATTTTTCTTGCTTGGATTGGATTGGTTGCGAGCGGCTGGCGGGCTTCTGTCTAATGTGGGAGGCAAGAGAATTGACGTCGGACGCCGCCGGTATTCCTTCCGGTTTGAATCGGCGGATTAGGACGAGGCGAGTCTCTCTTACTAAGGCCCAACCTGGTTCAAAACCCGACTGCTTGACCGAATCCAAGATTTGCGCAGCTTCTTCGAGGCCTCCATTGACGGGAAAGCTTAAGCACACCAACGACGACGACGCCGCCGCCATGGCTCAGGGACGTCGAGCAACTGCTTCTTCCAAAGGAGGTGGTGGTTCTCTATCATATCGGTCATGTTCTCTTTCTGTTTGTTTTTATGTTTTTTTGTTTCCTGGTTTCATTTTCATAATATTCGGGACTCTTTTCGTTTTGTTATGTTTGGTGGCGAGTCGTGTGTTTCATCCACAATTTAGTTCGCGGCTTTGCGGGAAAGTGAATAATGATGGAAATAAAATGAGCTCCTGGGCCCTTCTTGTTTTCCTAGTTTCCTTGCCAAAGTCTGTTTTATTGAAATTGTTTTAGAAAGGCTTTTGAGCAGTAGATAGTAATTCAGAAGGCAGCTCCGGCGAAATGACAAATAAACAAGAATGAAATGGACTAGTGTGCTATATATTGTGTGCACTGGCTGATTTAGATGGTTCAAGTTGAAACTGTATGTTTTGTGTAAGTTGTTTTGCAACCCAAGTCGATGAGGCTTGCTAGCTTGGGTTTAGACTAGATGTTGTTTTCTTTGCTCAGCATGCTGACTCGTTTTCTTCTTCCAAGTAACGGGGTTGTGCATACTTATCCAGGGCAAACGTCTTCTAGTGAAAAAAAAAAAAAAAACACTAGGTCCCTTATTGTGCCATTAGCAGATAAAGCAGAAGCATTTCATTGCCAGTGAGAGCTTCATGATTTCTTTCTTGTACTTTCTGTTTGTATTTGTAGGAGACCAACGTAAAGGGAGGAAGATAGCTCAATGGATCACATCATATTTTTCCCGTGAATCTGGTCAAGCTATCAGTGATGTTTCACCAAACATTGAGGTGAACTTTGGTTATCTTGCTCTTGACAATTATCCATATTTAGTCCTGCTCATACTGTAATTTATTAGAATCACTAGCAAGCCAAGCTGTTATTTGGCAGGAGACAAACTTGGAGGCTGAGTCACTGGTAAAAAGGGTGAGTGGGGAAACCAAATTTTTCTGTGCAGAAAATAATTTAAATGGAAAACAGTCATCTTCAGAAAGTCCTGGCCAGAGTAAACCATCCAAAAGTCTAAAAAGTTTCTCACATGAGTTACAACCAAAGGGTGGCATTCAGCCAGCTCAACCACGGGCTCATAGTTACAGTGATTTGAAGGTATCCTCAAGAGTTTGGTAAGGTAGAACTTGGTTGAAATATTCCTTCTTGTACAAACTTCAAACGAGTGTGCCATACTAGATTATGAGGCTGTTTCTATTGAATTGGAACAATTCCCTTCTTTGCTAAGTTTATTTGTTTGTTCTAGATTTTAGGGCATTGAATAGAATTTTGAAGAGATTTTCATTTGCTTTTTATTGATAGATCTTGCATATGGTAGAGAAGATTATGTATGAGTTATATTCCATATTGAGGATTTGTTATGCAAAGATGATAAAAAGTTCTTGTTTTTAGTTATTAAACTCTGCCCTCTTTTGATGGGATATGATTGATCCTTTTGTGAAGTAGAAGTTGTACAAGATGTGGAATGCAATTCTTCATCAGGTTTCACTAATGTTTTAGGCTAGCAGAGTCCAGTTGCCATAGATGAAATAGAAGTTATTATTGTTATTATTTTTCTGGAAAGAGATAAAGGAGTGTTTCTTTTTTTGGTGGGTAAGTTTATGCCTTATAGTGGAAGAAAATTAGTTTAAGACAGAAACTTACTTTATTTGACTGTCTGATTTGAGGAAAAAAGAATTATTTATCATCCTTGTTTTATTTCTTTTTCTGCTTTCTGTTGACTGATATCAGGAACTTCTGGGCTCATTACATTCAAGATTTGAAGCTGCTAGACAACTAGTCAATTCAGAGCTAGCTAGTTTTGCAAGAGATGTCACAGAAGCCCTTGAGGAAATTGATCCATCATTGCTAGAAGAGCAGAAAATGGCAAAGAATCTTCTGGTTCTTGCCCAACTTTGTATGGAAATGACCCGTGCTCAGTTCCGTGCCACATGTGAAGTCATTGTTCAAGATCTAACTGAGAAAAGGCAACAGTGTCAAATAGGACTTGTGAAGTGGCTTTTCACTCGCATGCTTTTTATATTGACACGCTGCACTAGGTCATTGCAGTTTCAAAAAGACAGCAAACCAATTGATGAGAAGTCTCTTCGGAAATTCAAAAGATGCATGGAGAGAATTCCTTCTGTTGAAATGATGTGGGCTGCCAATCGTGGAACTGTGGATTCTGAATCAGATTATAATGTAAATCAGAAAAGCTATGTCAAAGAAGAGCTGCAGGGACAAAGTATCATTACTCACATCTCAGAGTCAATGTGTTGTGGCCCCAGAGAGCAAGCTGATCAGAGTGACATGACTCTTAGATATGACTCTCAGGATTTTGGACAAAAGTTGCCAGCTGAAAAATGTAAAAATGGCAATTTTTCACAACTGCAACAGTTTTATCATACTGATAGCAGTTTTGCTGGAAACATGGTAACCCATTCCTGTTATGAATCAACAATTCATGAGCAGGGACAAAGTTTGGATGATCCTTTTCATGACCCAGAGAAAATTTTAGATGGATCTGTTTCAGAAATTTGTAGAATATGTGAAGAAATTGTTCCAATTTCTCATCTAGAATCACATTCTTATATCTGTGCCTATGCAGATAAGTGTGATTTGAATTGTCTAGGTGTAGATGAACGTCTTTCAAACCTTGCAGAGATATTGGAAGAGATTAGAATCCCGTAATGTGAATCTTCAGTTGTCATGTGGGAGCCATGAGAACTTGAGGATTCAAACTTTAAATTCCGTCATGACTGAAGGTTGCTCTCCCAAGTTAAGTGAATGGCGAAATAGAGGTGTTCAAGGAATGTTTGAGGACATACATGAAATGGACACTGCCACTATAGATGATTCTCTCTTGCCCTCTGTTTGCCCAAAGGGCCACTTGGGTACAAAGCTGTGCAACTATGGTGCACCCTCTTCTACTGGCAGCATGACATCAGTTTCATCTACAAATACCCCCAGGGCTGGCCATTTTGATTCCTTCTGGTTAGAGTTTTACAATCCTTCTGAGCTAGAGGATGTTCAACAGGTTAGTGATTCTTATGTCAGATTTTGCCTCTTTAACTCATCTAACAGGTGCTTTTACTTTGTATTTCTGTACCTTTCACAGCTACATTTTAACCAATGGAAACATATTAAGATTAGTTTCTAAGTTATAAAACCTGGTTCAGCAACTATAGCATTATTGGTCAGAGTCAGCTCTGTGTGGCATTTTAAGGCTGCATAGTGCTGGTGTATCTTTATTAGAACAGTGTGAAATTACCTTAGATTGCCTAAAGGAACTTTTTTTTCTCACAGAAAAATCCACCAAAGTATCTAAGATAGTGTTTCATTCAACCCAAGATGAGCAAATAGGACCAAAAGCATGATTCTAAGAGATGACAAAATCTTTTCATATAATTCCTAGAAGCTCTAATCACTAACCATAAAAGAGATTTGAAGTAGCCATTACTTTCTATATTTGCTGTTAGGAAGAAAGGATAAACTTTTATGAACATTTAGACCAAAGTTGTCAAAAGCCTTTTTCTGTTTATTCTGCTGTATGTTAGTTTTGAAATCATCAAAACACCCTTTCTATTCCAGCTAGATAGATGTGTTATGAACCAATTTGGGCCTGTAATTGTCATTAGGCCCAGATTTAACTAATATATCATATATGTTGTGTCTAATTTGGCCATCAGTAGCAACCAGATTTTATATAACAATATAATCTGGAGATAAGTTCTTATGCCGCGGCATCTGGTTAATGCTTTATAGATGCAAAAATTTACTACTAATATTTGTTTAAGTGCTTGATCAGTTTGTTGAATATTTCTTGTTTCTGCATTGCTGTTAGATGTGTGATTCTGCAGTAATTTTGACTATTCATATAATTCCCTATCTGTTTTTCTTTTATCCAGATGATTGACCTTGCAGATATAGCACGATGTGTAGCAAGGACAGATCTCTCAAAGGAAGGGGCATATGATTTTTTGCTAGCTTGCTTGCAAGATTTGCAGGATGTTTTACAGCAGAGCAAGGTCAAAGCTTTAGTAATAGATACTTTTGGGGGCCGGATAGGTCAACTTCTGTGGTATGCAAACATTGAAAATGATATTTTCATACTTTCAGCTTTCACCTTTTTTTTTTTTTTTTTCATAAATACCATATTTCCCTTCAACATTTGCAGGGAAAAATATATACTTGCTTGTGACCTAACAGATAACAGAAACCTGACAAATGTTGGAAAACCTTTTGAAAATCCTAGACTTCAGTTGGATGATACATCTCATAGTAGTGGAGCGTCAACTCCTTTACATTCATCGCATAGGGAACGCACATGTATTGATTGATTTTGAGATCATCAAACCAATCAGCAGAGGAGCCTTTGGAAAAGTCTTCCTTGCACGCAAACGGACAACAGGAGATTTATTTGCAATAAAGGTACAGTCATCAATCTGTAACTTTATTTCAATGAGATTGAGAATGCATTTAAACAGTTAACCTTATAGGCACCCTTTCATGTTGTTACTCTAGTGTCAATAGTCAGATTAACCATGGATTTGCTCAACTTGAGCTGTAAGGCATGGTAGCTGCCAAGTGAATATGACAACAGAAATGTCAAAATGAGAATAGGAAATGCCATGATTTTGATGACCTGATTCTAGTTTTTAATGGTCACATGGGGCAGTTATGAAACATTTGTTTTTGTGTGTATATGCATGTGCATTTTAGGATTGGAAACTAGGGACCACCACATGCTTGATGATTTAGTGCTGTGACAGATTTCAGATGCAGGCGTCAGACATGGTCAATTCATAAATTCACCAAGATTGTAATTGTTGAGGTAGGGCATATATTGGTTTGATTGCAAAGTGGAGCTGCAAAATTGTTCGTGTGATCAAGCATCAGGATGCCTGACAAGAACTTCAAAAGCAGACAAGATGATCACAATCACCACAAAGCTTTTAATTAACCCAGATGTCTTAAAAATAGACTTGATGTTGAAAAAGTTAACATCTTGGATCTATTAGTGGCCATTTCATTCAGGCTGCTGGACAATAGTTATCATGTCTGCCACTTGCACTGAGTCAAGTTCTTTTAGGCTACATCACTGTGCAATGTATTGTTCTCATCTTATTTTCCCATTGATTGGAAATGACCAGTACCAAATGGCCATTAATCATTATGCTGGAAACTGTCATAATATTAACTCAGATTGTCTTTGCCAAAAGAAAAGAAAATAAATGATGAATGTTGAAAGAAAAATTCAGAGGTAAGTAAAATTAGCAGTTGCTTCATCAATGAACATGAAAATTTTCATAGGTCCTCATCTAACTAGATTTACTTGATATTGTTCTTGAATGGTGCTTTCTTTTGTTGGAATGTACATTTAAGAATATTGTTATGAGCTTTGCAGTTCTGTTTTCAGTCATTCAATTTATTATTCTTATTGTGAACTTTTTCTCTGAAAAGAGATCTGTTACATATTCCTAATGTTGTTCAGTTTGCTGACGCAGGTTCTCAAGAAACTAGATATGTTGCGAAAGAATGATGTTCAGCGGATCTTAGCAGAGCGTAACATTTTAATAGCAGTTCGAAACCCTTTTGTGGTAACATTCGAGCCTAAATTTCTTTCCATTATATTTTTCTACATTGAAGTAAAAGAGTAAACATCACTTTGTTTTGTTTCTTCAAGATATTCCATACCTGCTTCATGTTTAAGTTTCCAATTCTTGCCTATGCTAAGCTTTTTATCTCTATTTGATCATGCTTGTTATTGTCATTTATGATTCCACCAAAGTTATGGCTAATGGTTGCAAGCTAGAATGTCTGGAGCCATGAATTTCAATACATTGAAGTTGTTTTGTCATCACAGGTTCGCTTCTTTTATTCGTTTACCTGTAGAGATAACCTCTATCTGGTTATGGAGTATCTCAATGGTGGTGATCTATACTCTTTGCTAAGGAAAGTTGGTTGCCTTGAAGAAGATGTGGCCCGTATATATATTGCTGAACTGGTCTGTTTGGATAAACAACCTGTGCTATATGTGCTTATTAGTTCGTTCCTTGATCATTTTTCATTATTTTCCCTTTTTTTGTGTTCCAGGTTCTTGCTTTAGAGTATCTCCATTCTCTTGGAATTGTGCATCGTGATTTGAAACCAGACAACATATTAATTGCACATGATGGGCACATCAAGGTCTGATTTTTAAAGTCCATATATTATTTCCTATGCTGACAAGCCACACACCAAATAAAAAAAGAAAAAAAAAACAGGAGTCCTCTGCCATGCTTGTATATGGCCCCGTGTGCATCCATGTGACCACACACAACTAATATGAAGTCTAGATCTCATTCCTATATTCTCTCTTGATTGCTTAGTCAACTTTAAAACGTCAAATTTTGTTTTTACAAGCTGTGAACTCTTTCCAATCTTCCAAAGAATCTGTATCTTGTAAACAACCATTATTGTCTTTTTTTTTTTTTTGTGTATAATTTTGGAAGTATAAGGTGTCTAAAAGTGAATGGAGAGCTTTTGGTGCAATGTTGAGGTTACACCAATGTGACCTAGAGGAGGCCACAGGATCAAGCTGTAGAAATAACTTCTTTGTAAAGCAAGGATAAGGCTGCCGCATATGTTCCTTCCCTAGACCCCATAGTATGAGAGCCTCATGCACTAGGGTGTTCCTTTTTTAAACATGTCTATGAGTCTTTTGTCTGTCAAGCATTTGACACATTATTTCAGTATTCTTCTCTTATAGAGGGCTATAAATCATACATTGCATATGTTGTGGCACCTTTCAATTTTCATGTCTGCATCAGCCCAATTTCATGAAAGTAGCAATGTACTAATGATTGCTTATATTACCAGCTCACAGACTTTGGGCTCTCAAAAATTGGGCTCATAAACAGCACCATTGATTTGTCAGTACCCCAGACAAATGCAAACACAACTTTGGACGATCTCAACCTATATGTTCAGCAAACAGAAGAGAGAAGTCGGCACTCAGCAGTTGGGACACCTGACTACCTGGCCCCAGAAATTCTTCTTGGAACCGAACATGGTGCAGTTACAACCTGAATGTGGATTAAGGGTTAAGATTTTCAGGCTCTTCAGTTTACATCTTGGGTCATTGTTTTTCATGCAGGTTATTCTGCAGATTGGTGGTCTGTGGGAATAATCTTATTTGAACTTATAACTGGTAGTCCACCTTTTACTGCTGAACACCCCGAGGTATCCTTCATATTCAACTCTCCTGTTGATTTCTCAAATCATAGTGTTCTAACATTAACCTTTTTGTAATTACTTCTATGGTTGTTGCCACGCATGGGTGCATTATAATGGTATTTCTATTGCATAGAATGCAATCTACATGTAATGTAGTGTTCTTTTCCAAAAAAATTATCTGAAGATGGACACTGTCAACAAATGGTTTCACTGTGGTTTTTCGTGGTTGCAGATAATCTTTGACAACATTCTTAATGGAAAAATTCCCTGGCCTTCTGCCCCCGATGACATGTCTTTTGATGCCCAAGACTTGATAAACAGGTTGGCACTATATAAATGGGAAACTTGTTTGTGACTTTTTTTCCCTTTCTTTTTTGTGATTTTATAGCTACAGAACATGATTTTTGAGCCTTCTTTTGTTTCAAGGACATGGACAGATGATTGTCCTTAATATTATTTGGGGTGTTCTCTGTCATTATGGTATGCACAATAAAATGCACCTAAGGCTATTTGTCTTAGGGACACTGTTGCTTTTTATCATGATCTTTTTATATTTCCAATCTTCAGAGAGGTGTCCATAGTGCTTCCAAATTGAAGATTTGTGCCCACAGCTTCAAATAAATCTTTTTGGCAATTAATCATTTATACATCTGACCTTATACATCATGTTGTTAAAGCTTCTGTAAATATCATCAATGACTTCCTACATTTTTGTCATTTCTCATATTCCTCCCCCAAAAATTTGTTTTGCCTACCAGTATGTTTGAAAATTTCCTTTTTTGGCCTGTAATACCATCATTGTGTTTGGTCATTAACACACATGTTATTCCAATTTGTGGCATGTCAAGATTTATATGTTTATCATTCACATCGACCTATCACTGCATTAGATTTCAAGAAGTGGCAGATATATTCACTGATCAGCAACCAAAATGATTCTGGCATATTAAATTAATCCTTTACTTTGGAGGTTGCTTATTCTTGATTAGGAGGTTTTACATTAATCATTATTTATGTACAGGTTGCTTATTCTTGATCCAGATCAACGCTTAGGAGGAAAGGGATCAGTAGAGGTATATCAATGTATAAATCTTGACTAAAATAATCAGACATTAACCATATTTGGATCCCTTGAAGGGCTTTAAGAGTATGATTTTCAGATGGGTTTTTCTAGATGATTTGGGTTTATCTTATAGGTTAAATCACATCCATTTTTCAGAGGAATTGACTGGAACAGCCTTGCGTTGCAAAAGGTATGAATTTATACTTCTTGCAATTTATAATTCCTTTTCAGAAATAGATAATTGATGAGGCAAGAGTTGTTTTGCTGGTTATATATTTGCTTACTTATGTACTAACTGAGCCTCTGGCCCTCTGCCATCAAGTGACAATGCCTTGTCTGAAATATCTGGGGTCAGAATGGAAATCATGATTTTTGATAAAACAACTTCAAATGAGTTCTTTAAATCCACTTCATGAGCTGATATTGAATGGTTGCCAAATAGTGATTCATAGGCATTTTAATATGCTGCTTGTGATGCAAAAATGGAATGTCAACCAAAAGAGAACATTTTCTTGTCTGGGTTGGTGCACCTCGTATTTTGGACATGAGAAACATTCTATTTGCAATCTCCTCAGTTGGACTATGGTTGAATGTTGATATAAACTTATAACAATGACATTATCAACAGCCTAGGTCAAATGTAATCATATTCTTTGCTGCAGTTTTGAGCTTGTGACTGTGTATATATGTTTGTTTGTATTCTATCGGCTACTTCTTGAAACTGCTACATGCTTTTTTCCTTTTTCCTCTGCTAGAGTTCTTTATATTTGACTCTATGCCCTGCATTTTATCCACAGGCTGCTTTTGTACCAAGCCCGGACTGTGTGGATGACACTAGCTATTTTGTATCACGGTTTTCTCAATTCTCTAGTGCAATGATGAATGATCATAATAGCAACCATTCTGACAGTGATACTGACTCATCCTCAATTTCTGGAGCAGAGGTAGATCTCCCCATTCATCTCTAAGCAAACTATTTTACATTTCAGTTGAATTGTGATTATTTAGATACTTCTTGTAGCTATATTCCTCCTAAGACACTAACTGCTAGGAACTTTGCTTTATCAAGTTGCCAGAAATTTAAAGTAGGGTACTCAAAGAGTCTGCCCCTTTTCTCCTCTTCCACTTATTGATATATTATGGTTGACGGAAACATACTTTCTTCAATTGAAATTGTGATGTGAATGTTTGTGAATGGATAAAAACCTTTTATTTACTGTCAAATTTCACTTGGATGCATACCATTTCAATAACTAGGTTGACACCTTGTGGGGTTGGTGAAGGGGTGGAGGGGGGAAGTGAGTCTGACACTTTTTCCAATGAACTCTCTCTCTCTCTCTCTCTCTTGCTAGGGGTCAATGAAGGAGGGAGAATAGAATGGGATTAGAGCAAATGTTTGACATATTGTTATGAGGTTCAGAAGCCATAGTTGAGTTCTTATTGTGTACCTTTTGTTCAGATAGATGAATGTGGTGATCTAGAAGACTTTGATTCTTCTCCACTTAATCTCTCTTTGATAAATTTTTCTTTCAAGGTAAGTCTACGCTTCTATCATCTGTAAGCATTAGTGGTTACCGAAAGAGTGCTACGGCAATATATGTGTGCAAATTCCATTTATAGTTTTGAATCAATACCCTGAAGTGTTTTTTGGCCCCAAGTTATTTGCTTTAGCTCATTCGATTGCTCTTAATTCATGGGGCGACAGATGGGGTGGGTTGAATAACAATCACAGTACTCCTTGGGCATAGACCCCTTTTTTTATGTACACTTGCAGCATTAAGAATATGAAATACAAGTTCAGCATGCCTACCACTGGAGCCTTTACCTTCCTTTACAAATGTTGCAATATTTTTGCCATGTGCCCCCCATTCCATAAAAATGGGAATATAGCATGTAACAAACACAGTTATTATCTTAGTTGGAGTTCATCCTGTCAAATGTTCTAGTCATGCCATGATTTATTGAACAAGAGGTTTCCTTGCAGAATCTGTCGCAGTTAGCATCCATTAACCATGATGTGCTCTTACATTCTGGAAAGGATCCTGCAAGGAATTCTTTTCCCTCAGGAGTTCCAGGCGCGTAGTTAATTATGCATTTTTCAAGTAATTGCATTTTACAAGGTAACGTTACTTGCGAAGATTATGTGTTGGGGAAATTAAGTCTCTTTGTACATATGGGGGGAGGGGGGGGGAGCGGGCTGTGCGCATTTGTCGGGGAAATTTATGTGCTTTCTCTTATAGGATTCATAGCTTACAAGGAAAGGAGAAAAAAAGTAATACACTTAGCAATGGATCACAGGAGTTCAGTACACGCGGCTGTGAAAGACAAGAGTCTTTGGGTAACAGTTAAAGGTTCGTGTTTAATAATTAATTAAAAGCATTCACTTCTATCAAATAGAAAAGCGCCCCCCCCCCCCCCCCCCACTCCAAAAAAAAAGGGAATAAAAGACCCACTGGGGGGCTTTATTTTTTCTTTTCACGTTTTTTACAGTTTTATTTATTGTTATTATTGTTATTATTAATGGAGATAAAGTTGGCATTCAATCCATCCAAGTAGCTCAGTAATCAAAATATATGGTTGAGAGAATAATAGCTAAAAAAAAAAAAAAGGATTTAATTATCATGCAAAATTTCAGTAGTTCCCAAGACTTGACTTCTATGCGCGTCCATATGAGATCAAACTGAAATTTAAGCCAGGTCATTTGCTTTCTTCCTTGTGCCCTAAGGATTGAGGTTCATTGCTCCCACCAAGCAGGGTTCATGTGGTCTCCTTCAATTAGTTCAAAGTTATAGAAGAGGATTGAGTTTTGAGTTCCTCTGGAAGGGAGAGTGTTAAGGGAGGTAAAGCTGCAACCTAACGAACATGCCCCACAATAAAATGAAATTTTTAGGTCGGTTGTCATGGGCATGGTTTTAAAACTCCGTCTGATTATTGACCCGAATAATAGCCTAGATCTATGGAAACAATTCAACCGGTGAATAGGCCGTTGGGCCGGGTTAATAGTTGTTTAATAATATAATAAAAATGACTATATATAAATCTAAAATCCCTTAATTTCATTATTTTTCATATAAATCCAAAATCCAAAAGCAATGTACACAAATCTAGACAATGAAACCATGTTTATAAGAAGTAAAAACTAGAGCTGCTCTACGTATTTTCTAAGATCGAGCAGTCAAGTAATGTAATCTTAGTGATGTATGACATCAATATGGAAATTGAAAATGCACTGGCCTCCTCTCTTTACTGGTGCTGAATTGTTGATTGATTGAACAACAATTGAAAAACAAAAACCCACTCCTAAATTTCGACAAGAGCAGGAGAGACAGGAAGGAATGAATGAGACACTAATAAAGCTTCAATTTTGATGAGATTTTCATGATTTGTATTTATTATAATTTTTTTTATTATTTCATAATTAATAGGTGAGATTATTTTTTATTATTTTGGAATTAATAAATGGGATTATATCTCTAATAGTAGTCTATCAAGTCTATATAATTGTAATACCCTATGATTTTTTGATTTAACTAAGTAATAATATTATCAAAATATCTAATTTAATGGAAGTTGATCCTTTTGAAGCGATCACTAGAGGCTGATCCTCTCGAAACGATCAATACTATCTCTTTTATTTATGCAAAACTTTTATTTTCAATCCCTAATTCTTAATCTCTATTTCAAATTCTTTATTGTAAAACCTTAAGTTCTCGTCATCTAGTATTAGAGCGGTGATCTTATGGATTCTACTTTTATTCTGGCAAAAAAAAAAAAAATTGTTAATGCCTCTTACCTGACAGCAAAAAAGAAAATTTGAATATCACCAATTTGTGATATTACAGTATGTCTTCATATAATTCTTCTAATTCTGACATTAAAATATTTTGAGTTAAAGAATCATTATCTTTTATTCAAGAGTCTTTCTAGAGGCTTGAATAAATGGTATATTCTATTGCACAAAGGGAGTCAAGAGACAACACTTTTGGATCTACTAACAAACAAAAAGAATATATAGAGTCCTATAGAGGTGTCAATCATGATTATACCTAACCAAACACAAGGGTAGAATTTTCTTGTTAGGACAAGAATGATCCTACAAGTTAGATCTCCCGGGCTGAAAAATATTTTCACTTCCATCGTACACCAGAGCTCTCTAAAGTTGAAAATTCAATTAGAAGGTAATGCAATTTAATGGTATGATTAGGTCGAAACATGTGGTGAAGTTCCAACATGGGCTAAATTCACTAAAGACGATTATGCGATTTGGGCCCTCGAAATATCACAATGTTGATTGAGAACTCACAAAATTTTCTAGACATCCACCGTTTTCAAATATCATAATCAATTTGAGTGACTTGTCAATCACTCTAAAGATTAGTCCGAAAGGCAATTAGTAGGACTGTTGACATTCGACAGGAAGTTAAGGCTCACTAATCACGAACAATGATAGCAGTTATTTCTTTTGCTCACCTATAAGAGGAGAAGTTAGGTGCTGAAAATCGTCAACCATCTGCTAAAGTGGCTAGTAAACCAATCAAGGGTAATACCAACTCACCCTTTTTACTCATCCTTCTAACACTGGACACTTAACCTAAGAATAATTAAAAAAGCGGATGGCAAAAGGGTTGTGTTGGCATTGTGACGAGAAGTAGCACAAGGAGCACTGTTGTAAGTAAGGGAAGATTTTAATGATTGAACTAATTGAGAAAACTAAATAAATAAGTAATGACCATACGGACTCAGATGGTGATGACACCTTTGTTGAATACGTAGATGAGCCTGCAGTGCATGCTTTAACTGGGTATTCGAACCCCCAAACTATGAAGATTGATGGGTTCCTCAAGGGATAGCCAATAATGGTACTAGTTAACTTGAGTAGCACCAATAATTTTATGGATAAGAAGATCGCCAAAAGACTTGCTTTTTTAATCGAGAATTGTAACAAGTTTGCTGTGAAGGTTGCAAATGGGAGAAATTTGACATGTTAAAGGAAGTGCACAAAGGTAAAACTCATGTTACAAGGTTAAATTGTTTGTGTTGATATCTTGTTACTACCCTTAGAAGATTATGAAATTATCCTTGGCATTGATTTGATGTAAACCTTAAGAGATATTACTTGGAATTTCTCTAAGTTAAAGAATAAAGTTTCTATTAAATGGACATCCAGTGGAATTACACAGAAGATGCAAGGGTAAAATTACCACTGTTAGTAGTCATCAAATGGAGAAGATCCTATAAAAGGCAAAACAAAGGTTCCTGGTACAATTGATAGGTGTAGAGGTGGCTAAATCACATTTTATATAAGGAAAGGAGGTTATAATACTATTGATTGAATTCTCTAATTTGTTTGTTGAGTCTACCCTTGCAAATGACACACGACCATCGTATTCCGTTATTATTTGAGAATACACCTATTAATGTTTGACCCTACCATTATATACATTTTCAAAAGGGAGAAATTGAGAAAATTGTTAAGGAGATATTAGAAGTTGGCATCATCAGACTGAGTATTAGCTCATATTCATCTCCTATGCTTATAGTGAAAAAGGAGGACAGTTCTTAAAAGATGTGCGTAGACTATTGAGCACTTAACCACATCATTGTGAAGGATAAATATCCTATTTTCATAGTCGATGAACTATTAGATGAATTGGGAGGTACTCAATTATTCACTAAACTGGATTTAAGGTCGAGGTATCACCAAATCAGAGTCCATAAGGAGGATATTCAAAAAATAGCTTTCAAGACACATGATAGCCATTATGAGTTCCTGGTTATACCCTTTGGGCTTAGCAATGCACATTCAACATTTCAAAGTTTAATGAATGATATCTTTCAACCATATTTACGTAAGTTTGTCCTGATATCTTTTGATGATATTTGGTGTATAGTCTTTCCCTTAAAGCATATTTGTCACATTTGCGCATTGTGTTCATTACCCTACATGAGAACTCTCTATTTGTTAAGAAGACAAAATGTAGCTTTGTTAGCCAAACAATGAAGTATTTTGGTCATGTTGTCTCCAAAAAAGGTATGGCAATTGACCCTTTCAAAATTCAAACGATGCTGGATTAGCCAATTCCAAAGACGATCAAGGCACTACGAGGCTTTTTGGGATTGACTGGTTATTATCGCAAGTTTGTTTTTGACTATGGAAAGATTATCACTGAATTGACAATTTTCTTGAAAAATTATTCATTTAATTGAAATGAAAAAATAGATGAGACATTTGCTCGACTCAAACAAGCCATGACTACTGCCTCAGTTCTTGCCTTACCATACTTTAGTAAGGTATTTATTATTAAATCTAATGTCTCTGGAATTGGAATTGGTGCAGTATTAATGTAAGAAGGTTGCCTTATTGTCTTCACCAGTAAGGCATTATCACCAAAACATCTCAATATGTCTATCTATGATAAGGAGATGTTAGCTATTGTTCATACAATCTTGAAATGGCATCCGTATTTCATTAAGAGACATTTTCAAATTCAGACCGACCATAAAAGTTTGAAATATTTATTGGGGTAACAAATTTCTTTTATGAAACAACAAAAATGAATTTCTAAATTGTTGGACTATAATTATGAGATTATTTATAAAAAAGGGAGCAAGAATTTGGTAACTGACGCATTATCTCATTTTCTAGAGTAAGCTGAAGTGGTGATACTCTTTATCCCTACTTACACTACAATTGTGCAAATTAAAAGGGAGTGGTGAGAGGATTGTAAAATTCGAGATATCATTAAGAAGTTACAAACAAGTCCTACTTTGGTTACTCATTACACTTAGGATTCTTAAGATTTATGCTATAAAGGGAGATTGGTACTTGTTCCTCATTCTCACTATAAGGACAAAATCATGCAAGAATACCATGTATCCTTGATTGCTAGCCATTCAGGATTTCTTCATACCTATAAGTGTGTTGGTAAAGAGTTTTATTGGAAAGGTATGAAGAAGGAAATTAAAAAGTTTGTAGCTGAATATGATGTATACCAACGTCACAAGTGTAAATTGTGGCATCATTAGGACTTGTTCAACCTTTACTTATCCCTAAAAAAATTTGGGTAGACATTTTTATGGATTTTATTAAGGGATTCCTACTGTCCTAAAGTAAATGCACTATTTTTGTTATTGTCGATTGTTTGGCCAAATATACTCATTTTTGTGCAGTTAGTCACCCTTATACTGTTATTAATATGGCTCGAGTTTTTGTTTACAATATTGTAAGGTTCCACGGTGTTCCTAAATCGATTGTCAATGACAGAGATAAGGCCTTCACCAATAATTTTTTGAAGGAACTATTGTGCTTGCAAGGGATACAATTGAATATAAGCATTACTTATCACCCACAGACAAATGAACAAACTGAGGTAGTCAACCAATACTTAGAAAACTACCTTCGTTACTTTACAAGTAACAAGCCAAAGAATTGGATAAAATGGCTTCCTTGGGCCAAATGGTGGTATAATACCACTTACCATCCCTTTACAAAGATATCCCCATTTCAAGTAGTTTATGGGTAAGTTTCACCTACTCTTACAAGGTATACAGTTGGATCATCTCACGTGGATCAAGTCGATAAGGACTTACAAGACAGAGACAAGTTGCTTCAACTCCTGAAAGACAACCTTATTACAGCCCAAGCCCGTATGAATTAACATGTGGATATGCATCGTATGAAACAAGAGTTTTTAATGGAAGATTGGGTATATCTTAAATTCCAACTATATTGGCAGTTATTCATCACTGTCCGTTCCTTAATAAAATTATCTTTTCATTTCTTTAGGTCATATCAAATTCTAGAGCGCATTGGTCCTATTGCTTACCGTCTTAACTTAACTTACCAATAGGATCACAAATACATTCCATTTTCTATGTCTCTTGTTTGAAAAAGAAGGTAAAGGATGGTATGGTGACATTACCTGCACAGGGGAGGTCAACTTTCGGCCGCAAGTTATCTTACACCAACTTATTGTTAAACATGGAAATTGAGCTATTATCCAAATCATAGTTTAATAAACTGACCTCCCTGTTGAGGATGCTACTTAGGAATTTTATCATTCTTTTGCAAATCGATTTTTAGACTTTATTATCAATCAACCTTAAAGATAAGGTTATTTTTTAAGAACAAAGGAATGATACTATCTTATAATTTGTGTCTGTTATAATTCTCTTTTATTATTTAATAATTATTTTTTATTATTTTAAAATTAATAGGCGGGTCTTTTATTATTTTTAAATTAATAAGTAGGATTATATTACTAATAGTAATATGTTAAATCTATATAATTGTAAACCTTACTACTTTTGAATTTAAATAAATAATAATAATATCAAAATATTTAATTTATTAGAAGTTAATACTTTTAAAATAATTATTGAAGGTTAATTTCTTTTGAAGTAATTAATTTTATTTCTCTTATTTTTAAAAATTTTTTATTTTTAATTTTCAATTTTCAATTCCTATTTCATTAGGCTGAAGAGAGAGGCGGCCAAATAGCCAGCCAGCAAGCACGCACGCACACACATAGGGACAAAACACTATCGTTTGGGACAATCATAGAGAAAACAGAGTGGATTTGAATTGTCCGGTTCACTAGTCCAATCATCAACCGGTCCGGGTTTGCATCGTCTTTGGGACCTACATAATGAGGACAGTTCGAGCCAGTTTGGCAGTTTGGCTTGCATTGGAATTCCGTCTGCTAATTATGCATAAGCTAGACGTGCAACGTGACTCCTCTCGGATCAAACAAAATAAATCAGAAAACCATTAGGACAGCTGCTAAATGCCAAGACAGACAAAGGAAATATGATAAAATGACAAGGATCAAAATAAAGAAAGCAAAACAAAAAACAAAAAGGATAAATTCATAAAGGGATTGCTAACTTTGTAAATTTTGCCACTTTAAGTCACCAATTCTTAATTTGTTTAATTTGAATCACGAACATTAAAAATAGATCATTGTGAGTTCGTTAAAACTCATTCATAGACTCGTCAAAACACACGTAGCAGCTGACATGGCAAATATAAATCCCTTGTGAGACACACTTTTTGTTGACGTAGACCTTTTTCCCCTTCTTCCCTCTCGATCTCCTCAGCCTTCCTTCCCCTCCCATTTCCCCTTTGTAAATTCCCAATTTCCAGATGAAAATCCTAATCCCCTACAAATCAGTGCTGCGGGTAAAAGAGAAATCGATTGGAACCTTTCAGTACTCAACAGACAAATTGCCAATGGGAGCTGTTTCAACTTTCACGCAAAGGTAGGTCCCTGCAGATGCAAAAATATCGAAAGAAGCCAAGGAAATAGTCCACTAACGGGCCTGCGGGCTATCATCATGCTGGTGTTTAAGATAAGTTTTATCTCGACGGATGCAGATAAAAAAGGGAGAGAAGAATTCATCTGAGGACAAGAAGACGATCCCCCGTTCCCTCCGTCTTACAGCCCAGTCAACGGTTCCGTTGGAGGCAACAAGTTGGATTTACATGCCTTCAATGGCGGATTCTCATCTCGACTGCCACGCGTGTTTTAACGTAAGCCCCACATTAATCTAGTTTTTTAAAGTTGGTGCATTGAATTTAACAAATTAAAAGTCGGTGACCTAGAGTGACAAAATTTATAGAGTTCGTGACCCAACATCCTAAACAAAAAGGTCGCTTTTGGGCACTGATAGTGACGCTGGAGAATGTGCAAACATAGAACTTTGTCTGACTGCCACCAAATAAAAATTTTTATTCAATGTAAGACTGATGGACAATTAGCTAAGATGTGCTTCGCATATGTAGTGAACAAAAATTCATCCATCTGCTTCATCTAATGTTTCATCAAAAAAATTCAGACAGGAATTGACAAGCCCTTCTTCGCCATACTATCCAAGACATCATTCAGTGCTTGACACAAACCAACAATCTGCAACAATAGCGCAAAAAAAGTAATAAGCCATTTTTGAAAAAAAAAAAAAAAAAACCAACAGTCAATTGTAAGCTCAGACATCAAAAAAAGATCTCTGGACCAGGAGTTGGGACAGGTGCTCTTTAATAATAATGATAATACTTGATAAAATAAAACCAAGTTTGTTAATGTACAGAGATGCACCTGTTGATCCCATTGTTGCAACTCTTCTGTGTCGTCCTCAAAGTGTATGACGGCTTCCACCTGATATGAACAAAGTTTTCAATTGACGTTAGAGCGGATCATAAATAGTTCCCATGCTCAAAAGTCACCAATACAGACCACCATAACACAGAAATAATGGAAACAAGGATGAGTGCACGTAAACAAATGAATGTAGGGAAATATCCCAGGAATGAGTTTCACTTCAATGTGAAATTAATAATTGCATTACACATGCAAAAGAAAGTGATCGCATTTTACAAGAGAAAACAGGAACGGTTGCACAAGGCAAGCCATTTTCAAACTGACAATGCAAAACTCAACAGCAATGTAATATAAGTGTGATACTATGTTGTTTCAAATCCACAAGCAGCCCTTAGAATCAACTACACGGCCTACATACCAAAACTTATAACACAATGTACAAACCATAGCAATAGTTGGAGAAAGGTAAAATTGGTGAGCTAGAGTCTAGAATGTCATGCCTGATCAATTGAACCCCTCATTCTATCTTCATAGATCATTCTTGATGCTATTTTTTCTGCCTGAAATTGAAAAGGCAATACATTTCAGTGATAAAAAAATGACCAAACAAGAGAGTATGGTGTCAGAGACAGATCAAAAGAAGACAACCAATTAGACAATCATCAGGAACTATAAAAATCTGCTGCAAACAAACTTTAGCAATGATTTGAAGCCAACCCAGTATGCTGAAGTGATAGTAAAATATGCACCTTAATGAGGGCCCCAGAACTACTTTGTATGAACATTTGGGACATGAAAAGAAGAGTACCTTATGTGGAGGAATTCCCAGCAAGGTTCCCAACTCATCAAAACTATAGCAGAGACAGCAGAAAACCAAACCAAAATACATCTATGTTAATACAAAAACCCCAATAAACTAGGGTCATAGCATAAAGGTATATAAAAGCATCATATCTCCACCTTATATTGGTGTACAGTTTGCTTGCACTAAGAAGGTTGTGCTCAATCATTGCTCGATCCAGCACAGTAAAATTGTCTGGCAAAAGAGCTTTCTGTGTGACATAAGGGAAAGTGTCTTCATTATAGCTCGTGACATTAAGTAAAAGCAAATACATAAAAAGGTGAAGAAGAAGTTCACAACCTGATGTGCTTTCAGTTCTAGAGCAAATGCATCAATTTCTGGTTTTCTCAAAATTCTCTCTAAATAAACCTGATCAATGCAAGGTTCCATCAAGCAAAATGTGAAACTATTAGGCAGCACGAAAGATAAGGAAAATAACAGAAGCACAACAGTGCCTTTGTTTGCAGGATAAAGAAAGGGGAGATCTGAGAGGCAAAGAATCAACCTTCTGCAATATGGGATAAATTTTTAGCTTTGAGCATCGTTCATCCTGAAACATGTCCCAACACATCAGCATATGCAAAAGTACATGCTACATACACCTCCAATTGACGAAAAAAAACCTCGCCTTGTATAAAGTGGCTAGAACACGAGAACGTTGAGGGCCAGCAGCAGCCAATATTGTACAAGTTACAGCAGCAGAAAGAGCTTGCTCCAGTGCTTCCTCATCAATTGTTCTTTAAGAAACACAACAGGAAATTGTTAATAACTTCCTACCTATGTACCTTCACAAGCAAACAGGGGCAAGGGCAGTGAAAGTACATTATCCAGTGATTGTAATGGCACATTTAGTCTTCCAAAAAGCATTGCACATAAGTGTTTAACAGTTATAATAAATGCGCAAGTTTCAGGTACAAGGGATGAAGACAAGGTTAAGGCTTTCGATTAGAACAAAAAACTAACAGCAAACCAATAATAATGAAAAGTCCAAACAAGTAGAAATAAGAAATTCCAGCCAGCATACTTTTTGTCAGGGAAGGTCATTGCATTCCATTGATGGATGCCGAAGTATGAGAAAATCAAGATCAAAGGGCAACAAAATTTGAAAGAATGGTCACACACTAGCTAACACATAACATTTCACTTTTACATACTCTTCTCCTATCTGTCTTTTCTCAATTTGAGATATGTCATAATATCGTAATGCAGCTTCCAAAAACTTCCTCTTTAAATCCAAAATTCTTGCATAGCAAACCTGAAAACTAAAGAAAATAGTAAGCAAGAATTGTACAAAGTAACAAAGCTTCCAGCATCAACCGAATTAACAGTAAGCAAGAATTGTACAAAGTAATAAAGCTTCTAGCATCATACTGAATTACTTTGGCAGTTAATAAAGTCACACCAAACCTTGTACTGTAAGTTTAGTACTTCATGTTGGCTGCTGCTAACCAAAAAGGAAGCCTTGTTGATGAAAGCTTCTGCATTAACAGCATCATCATCCTGCAAAAACAAGGAAAAATCAAACTATAACAACTGGACACTAGATTTAATATGTATGCTACCTGATTACCACCAGAGCCACCCAAAGAAGATCAAAGAAAGTTTAACTAGGGCCACAGATCCTGGCAATTGCAGTGCAAGAACAGAAAATACTAACTGAGGATACATAAAATCTATTGCAACTCAGTGAAAGTTAAAAGAATGAAATGTCATTTCCACTGAAAGTATGATTTGAATTACTTTTGAAAGCATAAAAAGAAGAAAAAGTCTGATTACAATTATTCCCCAGCTTAATAGATAATTGCAATAGTCTCATATCTGCTATTATTTGCTGAAGTCCCCCCTCCCCAAAATAATGGTATGTTGACAAATTGTTGTAGACTGGTGGAGCAGATGGTAGCAGGATGCAAACAAGGGAAATGGCAGTCAATGATTCAGAATGCATAGCCTAATCCTGCATCAGAAGTCAATACCTCGAGATACAGGCGAGCAATCTGGACACACTTGGATAATCTGTATGTATCATCGATGACCCTGATGGAACAATCACAGAGATATACACACCCTCTATTTAGCATTCTTCAAGTTGGGGGGGGGGGACAAGAAGAAGAAGAAGAAGAGAACAATCATCAGCATAGGCACATTTATGGCAAAAACACATAGGAATCTTACTCTCAGACCTCATTCCAGAGTCTAAATCAATGCCACTGAGCATCTGAGCAGCCTTCGACCACTGCTGCTCCGACTCATAGAGCTCTGCAAGTTTCTCTCTAATTACTAAAACCTATGAATCAAACACATTGAACAAAATTAACTTCTAAAAAAAGAAAAAAAGAAACATAGCAAAAACGCCATAACGCACCCTAGACCCAAACTTCTGGCCCTCGCTAATTCCAACACAGGAGAACGTGGGGCACAGAGTCCCATTCTCGGGGAAAAACCAGCGAAAAGAAAGCCCACTTCGTGGTACATAGGAAAAAACAATGTGTGAATAAAACGCCTGAGATGTTTTAAATTAAACAAAAAAACAAAAAAAAAGCTAACCTGTTCTTCGAAGGAAACAACACGAGACTGAATCTGACCGAGGGTATAATGGGCAATCTCCTTCTGCGTCTCGGCCTCCAATCTCCCCAACTCCTGCGCAAAAGTCTGCAAAAGCTGCCTCGATACCACCAACGGCACATCGTCCGACAATACTACAAGTCGTTTTGCAACAATTTAGACGAAAAAAAAAAAATGAAAAAAAAAAAAACCCTAGCTAGCTAATTATTGTACTAACACGAAAGGGAGAGAGAGAGAGAGAGAGAGAGAGAGAGAGAGAGAGGGAGGGAGAGGAAGAAACCTACTGTGATCGATGAACTTCTTGGCCTGAACGATGTCGTTGGAGGAGATAACGGAGGACAGAATGTGCTTGTACTGCTCGATCTTTTGCCTCTGATCAGTTATTGCGGAGGCGCTGGCGAAGGCACTCTCCATGGCTAATGATCGCCTTTTTCTTTTTCTTATATTTCTTCTTCCAAGTTTAAATCAGCCGGAACCCTAAAAAAGCCCCCTCCCTCTTCTTCCAGCACCCTCACCTGACGACGATGGTGATATTAGTTAGCCCCTCAACTCCACGCTTTAATTTTATTTTTTTTAATTGAGCCCCAAATACTTTAATAATTTTAATTTAATTCTAAAAGTTACTAATCCATGTCAGTTGAGTCCCATCTTTGACGATGATAAGTAATTTGAGTATTATCTCAGTGCATTGATCCCGTAAAGAAAAAAAAAAAAGGAAATAAATACAAATTAGGTGTACATATAGGAAAACAAAAAGTATTTGAGAAACAAAAAAAAATATGTGTATTACGTGTGTCTTGCAATCATCGATTTTGAACTCTTAATTGTTACCAAAATTCTAATCCTCACTCACTCATAATAATAGAGTCCCTCCTCACCTTTTTGCGAAAATGCCCTAACAAATTTCTATTGCTTCCCCATCAGATTGTTGGTGATAATTTAAAAACATTGGCGTATCTTTTAATTCCTTATAACTTATTCATTAAAATAATATAAAATATTTTAAGACTTTTCTATTTATTTGCACGTCAATTCTCTCCAAATAATTGTTAGAAATTAATATCTTCAAAATAATTAATTCTTTTTTATTATTTTTTATTTTCCTAATTTCCTATCGTTTGGTATTATTTTTATTTCGTTGCTTGTTTGCCTAAATTAATTTGTATTGAAAAATTCACTATTTCTTAGGGACCTCGTAACTATAGTCGTGCTAGCGTAAACTTGAGTTAAGAATTGGTCGTGGGTCACGGGCCACCGCCCAGCACAAATCCAAGAGGCAGGTCGTGTTTGACATTGTCCGATATTGTTTCTGTGCCAGTTGGCCCATATTGAGTTGGCCCACGGGCCACTTAATCCGTTTTTTTATGTTTAAAGATAGCAGTACATTTTTCGTACTTATATGTTATCTATATTCATTTCTTTTTTATTCTTTATATTAAACTTTAAAGGTTTTTGCATATACTGGACCTCCCTTAGGGCTGAGCTATCATTGACTGCGATCAAATCTAATTTACTTTGATATATATATATATCAAAAAATTTGAATATAAGATATGACGTTAAATGGGGATGTAATTTATAAAAAAAAAAAAAAAAGTAAAAAATAAAATAAGAATTTAATATGTGAAGAACTGGAACTGAAGATGTGAATTAATTATTGAAGCTTTTTCGTTGTTGACGGTGCCCCTTGCCAGCTATCACACCGTCACTGCTACCCCTTCCCGGCCTTCGTGTGACGGGGACTAACATCTGCTATGATCTCTTAGCTCTGTAACCCCCGATCCAGCGATTTCCTCAGCGAAACCTAACTGTGAATCGGAACTAAGGACATCGAGATCTTTCTTGTTACCGGAAAAGAAAACATTTAACTGCGCACCGTAAATGGATGCCACCGGTTAGTTCCTGTGACTGTTTCTTCTTTTCTTCTTCTTTTTTTTTCTAATCTTTTTTGCGCTTCTTGGCAAATATTTTGTGTGTTTATTTTGAACAATTTAATCGCTAATTATCGATATTCTGCACTCTGTTTGGTTGCTCGTCAAAATGATTTATGTTTCTCACCTGTACTGCTAACTAAAAGATTTCCATTTTTTTTTCTTTCCTATTTCTAGTCAGTCTGTTGGCTAGAATTTTTGCTTGGCTTTTCTTTTTTTGTTTTTTTGTTTTTTATTATTTTTGATATGCCACTTTTTACTTTTTCCTTGAGTCACTCCATGTGCGTGCAATGGTCGGGGACTGCCCTCAAATTCTGTGAAGCTGGTTTGCCTAAAAGTTTCTTGAATTCGGTGATATGCGTATGTCCACGAACAATCGCATTTGAAGGCTAGTATAATCTTTCATGCTTAGTGAATAGATTAGTGGTTGGATGATTTTCTTGTCTACATTTTAGTTGTCCCCTTATCTTAAAGGGGATGTTTTCTGGCTTGTTTGCTCATGAGATTACATCGCCTCCTTGACACCAAAACGATTAGAATACAAGTGAAGTATGCTTGGTAATGGTAAGTAGTTTTAACTTGTTCAGCTTTGTTTGAAACAATCTCGGCGTTAGAATGTTTAATGGTGTACTCCTGCCATCCTCTCCTCTGGCTTGTGAACGTTTGACCAAGTCATCTGACTTCATTTGGTGTAACAAATGCTGTTGTTGCTTATCGCTTAGGGGGGAACCCTCAGAACGTTGTTGCCCCACCTGTAGAAGGCATTGCTGGAGGAGGAACGGCGTATGGATGGAATGATGATAGCTACCATAGTTCAAATCCACTCAAAGGATCAATTGACCCTTCAGAAATCCCAACGTCAGATTTGGTCCATGTCTGGTGCTTGCCGAACACTGCAAATGTTGGACCACAAGAGATGCCCAGAAATTTAGAACATGTAATTGCTACGTATACTGTTTGTCTAATTGTCTCTTACTTTCAATTATTTTGTTAAAATGCAGGTATAATCATGGTAATTGGACTTTGCAAGCATATGGTCCATAGGCAAACATTCTATGCATCTCCTAGATTCCAATGGCCAATGCTTGTTGAGTTGCATCTGTGTGAATGCATTCTGATAAATGTTGGTTGGATGTGATGCAGACGTTGCTTATTATTATGATTATCTGTGTTGCAAAGCAAGTTGATCATGCTTCTGCATACAGAGCGATATCTACCAGAAACATGTTGATGCAAGCATAAAACTCTGTTGCATCCATCACTTTACTTATCACATATATAATCTCTTGTGTAATGTGGCTTGTAATACTTTTAATTTTTTTTTCAAAGATTAATCTCCTGGCAGCTAGAAATGAGAGAGAAAGTGTTCAAATTGCTATACGTCCAAAAGTTTCGTGGAGTGGTTCTGGTAATGCAGGGATTGTGCAGATTCACTGTACTGACTTATGCTCCGCATCAGGAGATCAGTGAGCTTCTTTATGCTAATATTTTCTTTTGCTTCTTGATTATTTACACTTCTACTCCTTAATCTTTCTGAAATTGGCTGTTGGCAGGCTTGTTCTTGGACAATCAATAACAATTCGGAAAGTGGTTCCAATATTAGGTGTTCCTGATGCCCTTGTGCCCCTTGATATTCCAGTTAGCCAGATAAGCTTACTTCCTGGGTACTGCCCTCATCATAGTTCTATTTCTTAATTTTATTGTCATGTGTGAAGCAGTGATAGGTTACTTTTGACTCAGATTGAGGCAATTTTCTTGCTTTTATTGTTGCAGAGAAACAACTGCTCTTTGGGTTTCCATAGATGTTCCAAGTTCACAGGCACCAGGTCAATATGAAGGGGAGTTCATCATTACCTCTTTGAAATCAGAGTAATCCTCATTTGTTTTGTTTTCTCTACTAGCTATCTCTTGCATGTTTTGGCAATAAACTTGAGCTTTCAAGAGTATTGTTATCAAGGTTATACAAGCTTAAGAATCCTGTTCTCAGTTGCGATTTCAGTTGCTTATTCTAGTGAATATTTGTATTAATTTGGAAAGTTAATTCACTATCACAAATTATGGATTTCAGATATCCATCACAGTGCTTGGGCAAATCTGATAAGCATCAACTATACACTGAACTCACAAATTGCCTGGATATTCTGGAGCCGATTGAAGGAAAGCCATTGGATGACGTGGTAATGTTCGAAACATTAGTCATTGATAATATCTCTTATTTAGTTTACAGACTGTTCATATGAGCAATTCATTTTTAGGTAGAAAGGGTGAAATCTGCAACTACATCTTTAAGAAGAGTTCTTCTGTCTCCATCATTTTCTGAATGCATTTCAGATAATGGGTCACTTGATATGATGGAAGAAGATGTTATTACAAACCTCTCAGTTCGGGTGAAGATACATTTGACAGTTTGGGATTTCATGCTTCCAGCAACTCCTTCAATTCCTGCAGTATTTGGTATCCTTTTTGTCGTTAAGTGTAGAATGTGTAAAATTTGAAAGTGGTGTTGTTTTCTGAATGGACAACTCATGATTTCACCACCAAATTGTAATTTGAGAAGAAATGCATGGAGGTGGAGTTTAACACAAACAAGGGCATAGGATTCAATGTAGATGAAAGAAGCACATGCACATCAAACTCTCTTATCCTTTTAGGCTCATCTAATGCCAGAAACATTGTTGAATAGATCCAGAGACAAGAAGCAGTCTTGAATAGATCTAGTGTGAAAAGGCCAAGTTCATTTGACAGTGTTGAGGCACATGCCATCTGAGTGGTTGAGGAGTGCCCATATGTTCCTGCAGATAATAAATAACGACAATGGCTCACTAGCATTGTATATGCAATGAAGGAATAAACTGAGCTTCCCTGAAGTAAGTCTTACTGCAGACATGACATTTAACTATATCAATTGGCTGCCTTCAATCAATTAAAGAGGATCGGAGAAGTTCAATTGATAGATTGAGGAATCAAACCATCAGGCTTGTACATCAACGCATGGACCCATTTGCACCAGTAGTGACATTGAACTCGGTATCGATGATCCCATCTGTTGTGTGGCCTATTCATCAACTGTGTGAATAAAGTGCTTTTCTGGCCATTTTTTTGAATTTGACAGAATATCAGACCTAAACTAGTAAAAAGCTCAGTGTATATGAGAGCATGTTATGGGCCATGTTTTATATTGCGATATCTTTCCTTTAAGGAACAGGCTTAGCCAGATCTCTTGTAATGTAAGTCATAGTATTATCAAGTTGGCATGTTTTTATTGCATAACATTCAGTAGATATGTGTGTTTCTTAACTTTTATCTAGATATCTGATACTGTAATTGAGGACCGTTTTGGTGTTGAACATGGAAGTGGTGAATGGTATGAAGCATTAGATCAACATTTCAAGTGGCTTCTGCAGTATAGAATTAGCCCATTTTTTTGCAGATGGGGAGATAGCATGCGCGTTTTGACATACACATGCCCATGGCCAGGTAACATAATGTAGATGAAGTAGATTAACTCACTGATTATTGTACCAACTTCAGTGAATGTTTACCTCCATAATGTCTCCAACGTATGGTTGTATGGTGCAAAATGACATATGGAGATCCATGTCCTGATTCTTACGTACTTCCCCTTTTTGCTGTTGTAGCTAGTCACCCGAGAGCAGACGAATACTTTGCAGACCCAAGATTAGCAGCATATGCTGTACCATATTGTCAAGCAGTCTCAGGGTATACAGTCAGTTGTCCACGCTCGCTTCTATCCAGGTATATTGATGTTCAAAACTGATGAGGTTCCATTGTCTTTTTTATGTGCAACAGTAATGATGCAGCGAAGGATTACTTGCAGAAAGAAATAGAGACCTTGAGTGCAAAGTCTCACTGGAACAAGGCTTACTTTTACTTGTGGGATGAGGTATGAATAGCACAACTAATCTAATTGCAATTGGTACCTTTGCACGCCTTCCTCTCATCAGTTTTAGTAACTTATCAACTAGAAAACCTTAATATTGGTACCTTAACAGGTAAACTATTGAAAGTTATTAATGCAGTGTCTAGGAGGAGGATGCATATAGCATCTCCACAAGAGATGAAGTGGGCTGGGAAAAGTGGAGGGAAATAAGTAGTACAAAATTTATGCTTTCGTATACCAGTATGATAAGAGCAAAAATAGAGTAAGGATCATTGTTAATAGTGAGGTGAACGTGAAGTAGATCGAAGATAGGATAATTCTAGTGAAGTTAGTGTTGGGCAAAGAAACGATTTGTGTTCTTAGTGTCTATGCTCTGCAAGTGGGATAGTGTGGACCTGAAATTAAGATATTCTAGGCTAACATAGATGAGCTCTTACAGAGAACTCTATTGGAGGAAATGATTTTTATTGAAGGGGATTTGAATAAGTTTGTAGGAAGTGATGTAGATATGTTTGACAGAGTGCACGGAAAAACAACTAAGGTGAAACCACATTGGTCCCTATCGTGGTATATGATTTAGCTTTAGTGAATACCTACTTCAAAAAAAAAAAAATCACATTTTGCTACTTTTAATTTGGGGCACACGAACATGCAAATTGACTTTTTCTTAACAAGATGAATGAATTGTGCTTTGTGCAAGGAGTGCTGGTTCCTACCAGGAGAAGAACTTACCACATAGCATAGGTTAGTAGTGTTGGATTTGCACTTTAAAAATGTGTTGAGGACAAGAAAAAGGACACAACAATACAATAATAAATTGTGGAACCTATGCAACCCACAACGCACAACATAACATTCCAAAATTGGATGATGAAGAAATTGGGATCTTTTTGTAGATGCCATTAGCATGCTGCTGGAAATGATTAATTGCATATGTATGATAATGGTTGAGACCTTAGGGGTGACCAAGGGACATGGACTGCTAACAAAAGAGAATGCGGTTTGGTCGATGGGTATGGGATGCCATAAAAAAAAAAAAAAGCAAGCATTATAGATTTCTTCCTAATTATCATGGTGATGATGCCTATGAGATGTACAAATTAGGTAAGAGGGAGACAAAGAAGATGGTGGCAATAGTTAGAGTGAATACACCTGGTAATTTGTATGGCAAACTTGGAATTAAAATGGAGACATAAATTAGCTCCAATCAGAGAATGAAAGGTCGAAACTTTAAATAAGTCATGTACAACAAGGATAAGGTGCACAATATCCTATTAAAAGAGGAGATTAAAGAAAGAGGGAGGGATATTTTGACAAACTCTTTAATGGAAACAATCAAGGTGATCTCATGAACTTAGTGGACTAATAGAAAAGGGCATCTACAGGAGGGAAATTCATCCTAAGCCCTAAAGAAAATGGAAGGTGGGAAAGAATGTGGGCTAGATGGGATACTGATTACAGCTTGGAAGTGCTTAAAGGAAAGAGGAGTGAGATGGTTAACTACATTGTTTGATGGGACACTGAAAAAGGAGCAGATGCCTAATTATAGAAGAATGAGCACACTTACCTTATTTTACAGGAATAAGGGTGACATCTAAGAATTTTTTTTTTTTTTTTAACTGTCTTGATATCAAATTGATGAACCATATCATTAAGCTATGGTAAACGATGATCAAACACCACATGCAAAAGATTGCCTCAATCTCAAATAATCAATTCAGGTTTATGCTAGGCAGATCAATGCTTGAAACTATCTTTTAGGAAGGTTGGTGGAAAAATATGGGCAAAATAAGTGTAAACTACACATGAGTTTTATTGTGGAGAATGCATATGATAGAGTTCCTGGTCAAATGTTATGGTGGGCAATGAATGGGAAGATTTCCTCATTATTTAGTAATCTGTTGGGGACATTTATGAAGAAGTAAGCCTTGTAAGCCAGTGAAGATAAGATAAAGAACTTTCCAACTATTATTGGTATGCACCAGGGACTTGCTTTAAGTGTCTTTTTTTTTCCCCTATGCATTCTTATGGAAAAATTGACATGACATATTTAGAACAATCTCTTGAGGTGTATGTTGTTTGTGGATGATATTGTATTAATAGATTAAACTAAGAAGAGGTTAGACTGCAAATTAAAGGTATGGAGAGATACCTAAAATATGAAGACTTTAGGCTGAGTTGCACGAAAATGGAATGCATTCATTTTAATTTTAGTCATGCAAGGACTGAGATTGAACATATTATAGACTAAATGATACAAAAGTCCCTCAATATGACTAATTTCATTATTTATGCTCTATTATTTAGAGGATTGGAAATATAGAGGAGGATGTTTTAGGAGTCATGCGACTAAAGTTTTGTGTGACCTACAAAACTCCTGCTAAGTTGAATGATAAATTTTATTGAAGTGTTCAGGTTTAAGAAACATGTTCAAAAAATGAGTGTAGCATGATGCAAATGCTTAAATAGATTTGTGACTTTTTTAAAAATAACCAAATTAGCAGTGAGGATATTCATAGCATAGGATATATAGCTTCAATTCGAGACAAGCTGATGGAGTGTTGTTTGCATTGGTTTAGACATGCTTAATGCAAACCTAAAAGTTCTCCAATTAACAGGGGGCATGGATGGTGAGGGGAGAGGGAGAGGGAGAGGGTAACCTTAGTTACTTGGGAATCTTTGACTAAGAAGGATATAGAACAATTACATTTCACATCAAACTCAGTTCATGATATAACAAAAGGTATATGTAGCCTACCTCAGTTATATTTAAGATTAAGGCTGTGTTATTGTTTATTAACTAGAATACTTAATGTCTTGATTTCATTTCCTTTCATTTTACTGTACTTTCTAGTATTAGAGCCTTCTAGTTGGTGATTTTTCAAAATTCATGCAGAGAAGACATTTGTTCTGGCTTTTCACTTTTGAGGGGAGTACAATAACAAATGGTGTTTTTGTTTAGCCATTCTCCTCTATTTGTGCATGCTATTAGTTACTTGAATTCCCTAGCATGTGTTATGCTTTTGTTTTATTACTGGTTCTCTATCTTTCTTCTCTAAATATTGAGCATGGTGATCTTATTCATAATGATGGGGATTACTATGCTGCAGCCACTGAACTTGGAACAGTATGATTCAGTCCGCAATATGGCCAGTGAGATTCATGCTTATGCTCCTGATGCCCGCATTTTGACTACTTATTATTGTGGTATGAGTTCATTTTTCTTCTCTTTGATATTCTTCAGTTCAAATCTCATCTGTTTTGTGCTCTTCTTGAGTGGATTATCAATACATCAACCCTGGTAGCTTTTGATAGGAAGGAACCATGATGTCCCCTGTTTCACTAGGTAGGAATGGAGGATTTCTGGCTTCCAATAGGACCCTAGTCACAGTGCTCTAATGAATGTCTTGAAATGATCATATAATGAAGTATTCTTTTTAAATTATGTTTTATATCTAACTCATTACAGGACCCAGTAACATTACATTTCTATCACCTGTTGTGTGACTGCTGGGTCTGGTTTGACAATAGGCCGTATGACCTGTTGAATTACCATTTAATAAGTATGCTGTAACTTATGCTTGAGGCGATTCAGCTAGATGTTGATCACAGTGATTTTTTCTGACAACTCTTTTCTGTAGGACCAAGTGATGCTCCTCTTGCACCTACTCCTTTTGAGGCTTTTGTAAAAGTGCCAAAGTTTTTGCGCCCACACACTCAGATTTATTGTACAAGGTATTGCCTTGGAATGTTTCTTTACATTGTTCCTTTTTTAACTTGTTCATTCAAGAGTAAAGGATTATGTGTGCACTTTTGTGCTTTAAATAGGTTTTTTGCCCCTTTTTTGTCCTTAAATTTCTGTTCAGCTGAGCAAGGAAGCACTAGCTATAAGAGCTTATAATCCCACAATTTTTTTGGTGTGCTGTTTGTGGTCATACTGATATGAAGCTTACTTTATTGCTATATATTACTATATGTCACATGGATTCTGAATCCTCATGCCATTATGCAGTGAGGATATTGCTCAGATAAGTCATATGAAAGGGTGTCAATGTCCCTTTGCATGAGGCTTTCATGATGTGAGTTATATACATAGTTTTACTCATGTTTTTATGAAGAGGCTGTTTCTGCAACTCAAACCTTACTGTTACTCCAGGATTTACCTTTCTAGATAAGCCATATGCATAGGTCATAATCTGTGTCCTCAGTGCAATTTGTATTTCCATTTTGTTCTTTTGTATTGTCTCCTAACTGAAAGTACCTGATTGGTCTAACTTTCTTGAATTTCTGCTACCAACCACTGGCCTTCCCCTTTCGAGATCTGGTTTTTCATGTTGCTTTAGTTGTGGTTAGTTAGAATGATTCTTCTTGGACACTATTTTTTTGGTAAATATTTGAAGATGAATATATTAGACCCCCTAAATGTTGTGTCCACAAGACTTTGTTGAACTTGTGGTCTGTATTGTCCTTGGATGATCTACTGCACCAGTAGTGGATCATGTAGCCAACAGTTCTCATATCTTCCACTATGTACATTGACTGATTCTTGTTTCTTTTTTTTTTTTTTTTTTTGCTACCAGTGAGTGGGTTCTTGGTAATCGAGAGGATCTGGTCAAGGATATTGTCTCTGAGCTGCAGCCTGAGAATGGTGAGGTAAAGAATTATGTCTCTGGACTGAATTTGAAAAGGCCACAAAACAATTTGTAGCCCTTACAATTCTGGCTAGGCATGAAAAATGGACATTTATTAGTTAAAGCATTTACCACTGGTGCTTATCATAGTTCTAGGCTGCATATTATTTCCTGTTTCCATCTCCCAGGCTGGCTAGATGCTATTGATTCCTCTGACAGCTGCTACATGACGTCCCATACATCTACATTCTTCTGGTTGTTATCTCTCTGACCTTGAAGCCTTGACTTTGTGTGTATTTTCGATTTATTGTCCTGCCCCAATCTGTTGCCTGGGGTTAATGGGCAATTAACTAGCTTATTCTTTAAGGCCATTGATGAGTTGTTTCATGTTTCTGGACCAACCCACTTTTTAGCTAATCCCACAGCCAGCACTTGATATCACTTTGCCATTTTGAGCAAGTATTTTTCCTGCAGTAAGTCAACACATATTTAGTTGAATTAATGCATATGAGAATATCTCCATATCACTCAGTTGACATAGGCTTTCTAAGATCATTGTATCAGTTGCGTAACCGGTAGCTGTAATGTATCCGGTGATTGGTTTGCCTTTTAGTAGAGAAGAATGCAGTATTTCTTTTTGGTAAACAGGATAATTTAAACTACAGTTACCATTTTCTATTCAGAGATATGTTGCATGACAATTAACTTTTAGATCCAATGATCACATTTTATCTTGTTCTGATGGAGATGTCTGCAGTTTACTCTCACGCTTGGCTTTTGAGTGGAATTTTTTCCCTTTAAGGACTTGATTGTATGGTGCTTTATTTGGCATCATTTATACGTATGCTCAAGGGAAATGAACTTGATCCTGACCGCAGGAATGGTGGACATATGTGTGTATGGGGCCTACTGATCCACATCCTAATTGGCACCTTGGAATGCGAGGTACACAGCACCGTGCTGTGATGTGGCGCGTGTGGAAAGAAGGTGGAACGGGTTTTTTATATTGGGGTGCAAACTGCTATGAGAAGGCTACAGTCCCTAGTGCTGAGGTATTATGTCCAGACTGCCTCTACTTTGTAAATTATACAGGCACTTTCAAACCTGTGTTGTTTCCTTGTTTTACTAAATTGATATATCTGCGATCAGATAAGATTTAGGCGTGGGCTACCCCCAGGTGATGGAGTTCTCTTTTACCCTGGGGAGGTGTTCTCCTGTTCCCGCCAGCCAGTTGCCTCAGTTAGACTGGAGCGAATTCTTAGTGGCTTGCAGGTGAGGCTGATTTTTGGTATTAGCTACTTTTATTTGTAGGCTCAATGCAATTCTGAATTGTGACAATACCTGAGATCTTTGCTGAGGCAGTTTGTGCTTGCAATTCTTTTCAACCAAAAAATAAAATATGTATATATATATATATATATTTTTATTTTTTTATTTTTTTTTTGACTTTTTGTTACTGCCGCTGCTGCATCAGGACATCGAGTACTTGAAACTCTATGCTTCAAGATATGGAAGGGATGAAGGGCTCGCACTTCTTGAGAAGACGGGCGTGTATCTGGGTCCTGAGCGATACACACAGGAGCACATGCTAATTGATATGATGCGGGGTGAGATATTCAACACCTGCCAACCGTGAAAGTTTGCTGCCGGATGGATGTTGTTACCCCTCCCCCCCTTCCAATTAATTGTTTTTGTAATTAGACGTATTTAATGGAAATTTTTTGTGCAAGCCGTCTCAACATGTAACAAGGCTTGTATCCGCATTCCGCCTTTGTGAAAATGGTCCCTCTTGACGGTTCTCCGATTGCATCTCATTGCTTTTTACATACTTTGTTACGCGGCCCATGTAGCCAATAGAGAATTAGCGATAAACTCCAAGCCTGACCCTCATTTTCTCATGGTTAAGTGTCGCCGTACGTCGAAATTAATATTTCTTTACATTTGCGATTTGGTGCCACTGCCCAGCATCTCAAAGAATCAGGCTTCGGCTACCAGGTTGAAGAACTTTCCAGTAGCAATACGTATAATGTACACGCAAAAGCCTGGCTGGATGGCATACAAATTTCACCAGTATAATTCGCCAACTTATTCATTAAAAAAAAATGCGGAAAAGTAGGGGAAAAAGGAAGAATGGACGCCCGCAATTTCTCGTATGTGAGTTCGAAATTATGACTCCACATGGTTACAAAGAGGTGATGTGATTTCTAGGCCTCGCACCTCCTTTACGCTATAGGCATCATAACGTGGCAGTGAAAAGTAGATCTCTTATTTTTATTGCATGATTGAGTCCTCCCTACCCGGCGATCCTGCAAAATTTGTATATGGATGCTGGACAGTTGCGCTGGACGGCTAATCACGTTGGTTGGTGGTAAGAGATTAGGGCCCCCAAAAGTGAGATTTCTCGATCACCGCCCCCGTGAATTTCTCGTGGTAATAGTGTCGGCCATTGACACTTGTTGTATGAGAAAGCTAGTATCTGACTGACCCCACAATATGCAGCAATCAGAACAAAGGCTGTCACAGACGTACTCTTTTGTAGCAGAAAACAGTGTATGGAGAATAGAGATACATGAACGAAGATTCAAAATGTCCATTGGACTTGAGCAATGGTTAGTGGCCCCTTTTTTTTTTTTTTTTGAAAAAGATACCATCAGGATATTAATTATTATTTTTACGAATTTAGATAAAAAAAATTACTTATTGATAAAAAAAAATTATCACCTAATTAATGATAACTTTGAGCAGTCTCCCTATCCTTATCATGGCGTATTAAATTTGGAGCCTAAAGATACTTTTGTCCATAAATCTTTGTTTATTTAAAAAGAGGCGCTAACTTGGGAATTTGGACTTAAGGCTAACAAGGTAGGAAACATATTAATTACCATCAATCTTCTACATCAGGTGTTGGACCTACTAGCACTCAATCTTCGGTTTTGACATCGTAATCTCACGATGCTTTTCTTGTTATTTGATAGCTGCACTCGCGAGGATAACTCAGTGTCACTGAGTTAGGTTTGCAAGTACTTTAAACGTACTAATTCGCGCGGCACTTAATTGATCTTGCAAGAAAAAATGCTAAGTAAGTCTTGAACAGTTCAAATGAACCAGTGGAAAATTTGTGAGAAGCAAATAATCGAACAAGAAGAACTTGAAAGAGTTAGAGAGAGAGAAAGAGCACAAGAACATTGCAAGTGAACTTGTATTAAATGAATGAAAAGGTATTTTACAAATGAGAGGAATGATGATATTTATATTGGTTCCACATCTTTGATATGTGTTTATAATTTTTCTAGATCTAAAATATTTAAGATATTTACAAAAAAAGATACTTAAGCACTTACTTAAGCGAGGCGCTTATCTAAGTACTTATATAAGGGAGGTGCTTACCTAAGGGCGACACTTACCTAAGTGCTTATATAAGTGAAGTACTTACCTAAGCGCTTATGCAAAGGGTGATAATTGGGCTAACTTTTAGGCCATTATTTGGGTTAGGCTCCCATCAATTGGACGGGCCTGGATTGGTTGTGGCAGTGCAAGAGTTGGTGTTGCTATGTTCTCCCCATCGCTTAGCGCTCATATGGTAACGACATAGCCAGGACCCGACTTAAGACCCCGCTTGAATTGCAAGACCGAGATCATCGATGGTTGAGATCTCTCCTTATACTTCAAGGGGACTACGCGGATCTTATGGTTGTTGACAACCACAAGAGAACGTGTAGCAGGAACAAGGAAAGCCAAAGTTCCACAAAAGAATGCAAGACCTAACACCACTTTGAAATCATCCATGGGAACGACAGTAAAGTCTAACTTACCCGTCCATTCATCAATCTGGACAGCAACTCCGTGTGTCATGCCTTGGATAGGCTTTGCTCCCGAGTTTACTGATTTGATGGTGTCGTTTCCCTTTGTCAGTTTAAGGCCTAGACGTTCGGCCTCTTCAACATCCATGAAGTTGTGCATTGCCCCCGTATCCAGTATTGCACTAGCTGATTTACCCTCAATGGCAAGATTAGCATACAACAATCCCTTCTCCTTAGCGACTATTAGGGAGGTACGCTTTGAGAGATTACCCAGTTGTTGGATAAATCTCATATCTGCTTGGGCTTCTTCATCTGCCTTTTCTGGGTCAAGAGCCACTATCATCGCATTCATGGCTTTGCGTTTGGGGCAGTCCTTCACCCAATGTGGTCCATCACAAATAAAACAAGGTTTATGAGGGTTAGTCGAGTTGTGATTACCTCCAGACTTCTTCTCATGCTTGGGATGATCATTTGAGGACCTTTGTTGTCCACCCTCATAGCGACCAGAATCCTGCTTCTTTTGCCCGACCTTCTCTCCTCTGCTTTTGCCAGAGTTTGGCTTCTTACTCTTGGAGTGAGCAGAGTAGTCGATAAAGGTTTCCGCAACGGCAATGACAGCATCTAGGGTCTGCACATTACGTCTCTCCAACTCAACTCTCACCCAGTCCTTCAAGCCGTCTTTGAAGTAGAAGAGTAGTTCCTTATCGGACATTTCGATTTCAAGCATGAGGATAGTAAATTCTTTGATGTAGTCAGAAATACTACCTGTCTGACAAAGGTGACGCAACTTCCCTCTCGCCTCACTGTCTGCATTGTGAGGCACGAAATACTTACGCACTTCAGCCTTAAATTGTTCCCAAGTGTCAATGATGCATAAGTCTTTCTCTTGTTCAAAGTGCTTTCGTCTCCGCCAGAGTTGGGCAGCATCTCTTAGAAAGATTGGGACATTTCCTATCCTGGCTAGATTGTCGACAACCCCTATGGCCTCGAAGTATTGCTCAAGGCCGAACAAGAAGTTCTTCACGGTGGTGGCGTTCCTTATGCCATTGTACATGGCAGGCTTTGGGACCTTTAAGTCATGTACTGCAGTTTAAGTGCTAGCAATGGCAGCCGTACTAGCAAGTGAGTTATTTCGACGAAAGGACTCTATCTCTCTACGAAGGGCATGAATCTCTCCTTCAACAAACTCACGAAGGTTTGACATACTTTAATTGAGGGAGCGTATCTCTCCCCTGAATGAACGACTATACTCTTCGATCATGAGTTTGGCAGCCTGTGTAACCTCCGCATTATCATGGACCAAGTTATCAACTTGATCACTGAGATCTCCCACAAGAAAGTTTATGTCGAGGACACCCCTCTCTAGGGTACCAATACGTGAGTCTATGGTCTCCTTGGCTGGACCCTTGGACTTGCCACGTTTGGCTGGAGCACGTTGCTCCTCACGTCCACGAGCTTCTTGCTCCATTGGTTGCTCCTCGAAAATGGTCTCAACAAATCCTTCCTCACTTGATAGTCACAACCTAAACAAGAACAGAGTAGGGACTAGGATTACCTTGCTCTGATACCACCTGTCACAGAGTTAGACTTGGATATGCTTTAGACGTGCTAACCCGCGTGGCACTTAGTCAATCTTGTGAGAGAAGATGCTAAGTAAGCCTTAAAGAGTTCGAACGAACCAGCGGAAGACTTGTGGGAGGCAAGTAACCGAACAAGAAGAACTTGAGAGAGCTAGAGAGAGAGAGAGTACAAGAGCTTTGCAAGTTAACTTGTATTGAATGAATGAAGAGGTACTTTACAAATGAGAGGAGTGAGGGTATTTATAGTGGTTCCACCTCCTTGATGTGTAACTATAATTTCTCTAGATCTAAAATATCTAAGATATTTACAAAAAAATACCTAAGCAGGGCGCTTATCTAAGCGCTTACATAATGGAGGCGCTTACCTAAGCGCTTATGCAAAAGGTGATAATTGGGTTAACTTTTGGGCCATCATTTGGGTTAGGTTCTCATCAATTGGACGGGCCATGACAAAAGTCTCTTAATGTCACTTCAAATTTCATAAATACATATTTCAAATCTAGGCTTCGTTTCTCTTTCTTGCTTTACCCCCTTCTTATTTCTAGTGGCTAGTTGTTTTCCTTTGAAATTGGATGTAATTGGGAAAGAAAAATTTTTCTTTTATATATATATATATATATTATAGTATAAGAAGTCAATATATATACAACTAAATAATTAATTTTTCTTAAAATTAAATCCTATAATTAGCAATATAATTTGTCTTATGATTATTTTGTAATTAAGTGATATATTTACCTATCATATATATACAATAATAATTTGACTCACTATATTTACATCACTATTTCTTAATCTAAAATATAAATATTAATTATATTTAACTTGTTATAAATATACTTGATCTTAGGACTATTTGAAATTTTTGTGACAATATTACCTAATTATGCTCCACTTAAGTACTTTTTTAGTTAAGACATGATTAGTTATAATGAGATTTTGTTAAACCTTTTTATAAATTAAGCAAATCAATTTTGATGTGTTTAATTCTCATAAAAAATTATATTTGATATAATGTAAAGAGTAGCTTGGTTGTCACACCTTAGTTTATAAGTGTGAAATTTTCAATTTCAATCTTATATAATAATAAATATATCCACATTAACTTATATGTAAACTATGTTATGACTTAATATTTTATCTTTGCATTGACTTAAGACATCACACTTTGCTTTTTACTCTTTTAAAATACTAAATTTCTTCAAATAAAAACATAATAGCATGTAGTAGATATTCTATTAATTTTGGAACATACCAAATCTACATCTAATAAATACTCAACTTGAGCATGATCAAAATTATTAAAGATATACCATGTCCTAGAGTTTGCTTGAGATAACATAAAATTTTCATTAAAGCAATTTAGTAAGTAAGTTATAGAAAAACATAAATTAGTTTACAATACTAATAAAATATGTAATGTTAGAACGAGTCACTATAAAATAATTCGATTTTCATACCAATCTTTGGTACCTATCAAAGACTACAAACAATTTTCCATCATCTACTATTAATTACATGTTGTTAATCATAGGAATACTATATGATTTGGTTTCCAAATTTTTTATTTATTGCAAAAGATCATGAATATATATATATATATATTGATAAAAAAAACCTTTTTGCTTTTTGTAATTTTAATACCCAAGAAATATTTAAATCACCAAATTCTTTTATATGGAAACATGTTTTAAAAAAATACTTAATGGTTAAGAAAATTACATTATTACTTCTTGTTATAACAACATCATCAATATAAACAACTAACAAAATAAAATAAGTTTTAGATTGTTGATAGAAAATAAAGTGATCACAATTACTTTTCCTCGTATCAAATCTTGAACTACATTGTTAGATCTACTAAACCAGAAAATAAGGATTTTGTTTTAACCCATATAAAAAGTTTTGAAGTTAACAAACCTAATTAGACTCCCCCTAAGCAATAAATCCAATGGTTGCTTCTTATATACTTCTTGTAACTTAACATGATAAAGACATTTTTAACATTTAATTAGTATAAAGGATAATCATTAATAACAACAAGAGACATAAATAATATTATAAAAATAAGCATAGTCATTATATAAAAAGTCTTAAAATAATCTACTTTATATATTTGAGTATACCTTTTGAAAATAAATTTGACTTTAAGATGGTCTAAATAGCCATTAGGATTAGCTTTCATAACAATTACCCATTTATAACCAATAAGTTATTTACTTTCCAATAGGTATATTAATTCTTAAGTACTATTATGATTTAAAGTCATTATATATTCTTCCATTACAAATTGCCAACTAAGATAAGACAAAACCTTAACTATTATTTTAGAAATATAAACTTAAATTATAGATGAAATAAATTAATGCAAAAGAGATAACAAATGTCTATAAGACATAAAGGAAGAAATAGATTAAATACATTTTTATGTGCCTTTTAGTAGAATGATAAGAAAATTAAGACTAAGATTTATAAATGAAGGATGTGACATGGAACACAACAATAATACACTTGATTAATAAGTGGTTTAATGGGCTAAAAGGAATCAATAGTAATGGTAACATTATATATTAAAAGATCGTCTACCTCCCACACATTACCATAAATATGAGACTTAAGAAAAAGTAAAGTAGTATAAAAGAATGTAATATTACTAGAGATCAAATAACAACTTAATTTAGGAGAATAATACCTATACCTTTTTTAAAGATGAGAATACTTTGAGAAAGACATTTGAGAGATTTAGGATCTAACTTAAATATAGAATGATAAACATCAACAACAAAATAATACACCTATAAATATGTTATTTAATTAAAACTAATAAATGAGAAGAAAATAAAATAAGTAAAGAATATCTCCATTAAAGACTAATAAAGGTCTGAAATTAATTAAAAAATGATTTGTAAATAGCATCAGATTAAAATTGCTTAAGGACTTTTATTTAAAAAATAAGTGTCATGACAATTTCTAGTAAATTTCTATTTTTTTTTTTTGCAACACCATTTTGGGCCACTTTGTCAACACACAAAGACTAGCAAAGTATCTCATTTTGAAACATGTAAGAATTAGAAGGTTTAAAAAAATATTTTTTTTGGCATTATCACTTCATAAAACATGAATATAAATAGTAAACTATATTTTAATTTTAGCATAAAAGACACAACATATGAACAATAATTATGAACAAATTTTCATTAAATATAACACAAGAATAATCATCCTATCAAGCAAAAATGGGTCAACCTATGAAAAAAAAAACTTGATAATGTAGCTTACCTCTTATAAGGATAAATAAGTTCATAATTAGAGGAAAGAATGACTTTATGGTCAATTACCTACTTCATTCTTGTCATAGATAAAAGATAATAACGATGAAAGTTCCAAAGAAAAAAAAAGGTAGCATTAAAGAAACTTAAAGAGAGATAAATGGACTTCAAAAGCCTAAAACCTAAAAATATGTAACTTTCCAAAAATTGTGCAAATATAAATAATGACAATTATATCTAATAGGGGCTACCAAAAGCCTAACTAGATTTAAAACTTCTTTAGAATAAAGATTGATATGTGTAAATAATTACTAATAAGGGTATTAGTAGCTTAAGTAATATAAATAGTGAATAAAGTATCATCTTATGAGGATTAAAAGTAAACATGTACTAAAATACTAATTAATTTAAACTTTATTTAGACGGGTAATTTTAAAATTTTAAAAACAAATTAAGAGCAAATAAAATCTAAATAAAAAAATCAATCATTTAATACGAGATTAAAAACATTACACTGCGTGCGTAACACGTTACAGAACTTTTGAATTTCTAGTTATACCCTTTGGTCTCACCAATGTCCCTTCTACCTTTTGCACGTTAATGAACAAGGTACTTTATCCTTTTTTCGATAAATTCGTGGTAGTTTATTTGGATGACATATTAATCTATAGTAACACCTTCGAGGAGCACAAAGATCAATTGAAACAAATCTTCCAAGTTCTACACAAAAATGAATTGTACGTCAAGAAGGAAAAGTGCTCTTTTGTGAAATAAGAGTTGGATTTCCTTGGTCACAAGATCAAGGATGATAAGCTTATGATAGATCAAGCAAAGATCCATGTCATTCAAGAGTGGGAGCTTCCAACGAAGGTCCCTGAATTGTGATCGTTCTTGGGACTGGTTACCTACTATCAGCAGTTTATTAAGGGATATTCTGTCATAACTGCACCATTGACAGAACTACTCAAAAAGAATGTCACATGACATTGGTTGAAAAAATGTCAATCTTCCTTTGAGAGAATGAAACAATCGGTCTATAAGGAACCCGTCATGATGCTACTTGACTACGAGAAGGCTTTCGAAATTCATACAGACACATTTGATTTCGCCATTGAGGGGGTATTGATGCAAGATGGACACCCCATTACCTACGAAAGCCGTAAGTTGAACAATACGGAGAAATGGTACACCGTCTAAGACAAGAAGATGACTGTCATCATCCATTGCCTACACATATGGAGGCACTATTTGTTCGGAAGTCAATTTGTAATCATGACTAATAATATCACTACTAGCTACTTCCAATCGTAAAAGAAACTGAACCCCAAGCAAGCCCGTTGACAAGACTTCTTGGCCAAATTCTACTACAAGCTTCAATATAAGCCAAGTAAGGCTAATGTTGCTATCGATGCATTAAGTCGAAAGGCGAAATTAGCATCATTATCTACTCGTACACTAAGGAGTGACTTCCGTGAACGAATTAAAGAAGGCATGTCACAAGACAATTTAGTCAAAAATCTACTAAAGATGGCTAGCAAATGGAAGACTTGACGGTTTTAACTAAACGATGAGATTCTCATGACAATTAGCCATAGAGTTTTTGTACCTAAGTGGAGAAATTTACGAAGGGATGTTCTCAAGGAGTGTCATGATTCTCTATGGGCTGGTTACTCAGGTATGATACGAACCCTTACCCTTATCCAACAAAGTTATTATTAGCCACAAATGCATGATGATGTTGAGGCTTGTGTGAGGACTTGTCTTATTTGCCAAGAAGACAAGGTGGAACAACAACACCCCGTTGATCTACTTGAGCCACTACCAATTATCGAAAGGCCTTGGAAAATTGTCTTAATGGACTTCATCATGGCCTTACCCAAGACCGATGGGTTTGGAAGCATTATGGTGATTGTTGATTGATTCAGCAAGTATGCCATTTTCATTCCAGCCCCCGCTAATTGCAAAGTCGACAAAATAGCTCACCTATTCTTCAAAAATGTGGTGAAGTTGTGGGGAGTACCTAAAAGCATTATAAGTGATAGAAATTCCCGCTTCACAGGTAAGTTCTGGTGCTAGTTGTTTAAATTGTTGAGGACTAATTTGAATTTCTCAACTAGCTTTCATCTCCAAAGCGATGGCTAAATTGAACGCATCAATGCTTTGTTGAAACAATGCCTACGGCACTATGTCAATACCCATCAACGAGATTGGGCAAAGTTGCTTGATGTTGCCTAATTCTCCTACAACCTCCAAAGGAGTGCAGCAGTAGGCAAAAGTCTGTTTGAAATCGTCACAGGACAATAGCCTCTAATTCCAAGTGTTGTTGCCTCTTTTTACACGGGAAGCAACCCTACTGCTTACAAATTTACAAAGGAATGACACGAAAAGGTAGACATCACAAGAACCTGCCTTGACAAAGCTACCAAACGAATGAAAAGTAGGTCGATGTCAAGCGACGCCCGAAGGAATACGTGGAAGGAGACTTGGTGATGATAAAGTTACTACCTAACCAATTTAAGTCCTTGCACAAAGTGTATAAAGGCTTGGTGAAGAGATACGAAGGGTCATTCCCTATAATCAAACAAGTAGGGAAGGTTGCCTACCAAGTCCAACTTCCTCTAAAACTCAAAATTCACAACATCTTTCATGTAAGTCTTCTAAAAACCTTTCATGAAGACATCGAAGATCCGAGCCATGGGGAATCCAAACGTGCACCAACTGTCGTCATCACCGAATTCAATAAGGGAGTAGAATGCATCCTTGTTGATAGAGTGATACAAAAAAGAGCAGTTCCTAACTATAACAAGTACTTTATCAAGTGGAAACATCTACCAGACCATGAGGTTTGTTGGGAACGAGAAGATTTACTTTGGCAATTTGTAAATCACGTACAACATTACAAGGATGAAGGCATGACAAGGACATCACGAGATTAAGTAGGCGAGGATGTCACAACATGTCCAAATCCAAAAACATTGCCAAACTAGGCCCGTTGGACGCCTAGCCCAATTGTTGCCCTGAAGACTTGGCTAGAACCTTTTGGATGAATGCTTAGGTGTCAAGTTGCTAGAATTTTCTCTTGTAAATATTTAAGATATTTTAGATCTAGAGATTTTCATAGAAATCTAGAACAAATAATTGTAACCACACATTGAGGAGGTGGAACTACTATAAATACCCCTCTTCTCTCATTTGTAACATCCCATTAAATTGCAAGTTCTCTCTCTTTCTCTCTTGTGCCTTCGATTTCCTTGTCTCTCTCAAGCCTCTTTCGACTCCAAATTGATTCTCTCAAACTCTCTTAGACTTACTTAGTTCATCTTTTCTCATAAGGTGTCTAAGTGTCGCGCAGATTAGCACGATCTAAACTTGACTCCGTGACACATCGTACCTAACTAACCTATGTTCTCCTTTACTGAAAGAGAATATGCCAAGATATCATCTCAAATAAGTTTCCCTTATTTGCCACTTTAACTGCCAACACATGTCACTGTTAATGAGAAGAACAACCCATGATCTCCTTACTTTTGTAGGCTTATATAAGATAGGAATAATCATCCTATCAAGCAAAAAAGGGTCAACCTATGAAAAAAACACTTGATAATGTAGCTTACCTCTTATAAGGATAAATAGGTCCACAATTAGAGGAAAGAATGACTTTATGGTCAACTACCTACTTCATTCTTGCCAAAGATAAGAGATAGTAACGATGAAAATTCAAAAAAAAAAAAAAATGTAGCATTAGAGAAACTTAAAGAGAGATAAATGGGCTTTAAAAGCCTAAAACCTAAAAATATGCAACTTTCCAAAAATTGTGCAAATATAAATAATGACAATCATATCTAATAAGGGTTACCAAAAGCCTTAACTAGATTTAAAACTTCTTTAGAATAAAGATTGATATGTGTGAATAATTACTAATAAGGGTATTAGTCGCTTAAGTAATATAAATAGTAAATAAAGTATCATCTCATGAGGATTAAAAGTAAACATGTACTAAAATACTAATTAATTTAAACTTTATTTAGAAGGGTAATTTCAAAATTTAAAAAATAAATTAAGAGCAAATAAAATCTAAATAAAAAAATTAATCATTTAATCCGAGATTAAAAAAATTACACTAAAGTTTTTAGATTTACCATACCAAGTTTACATAAAATTCTTGTTAAGAAAAGGTTCATAGGCAATAAAATTTTTTATGTTATTCAATACTTTTTTTAAATTACACTAAATTTACTTTTACTTATTAACCTACCATATTTTTATGTAAATTAAAATAGATAAAAGTGCATTAAATACTAAGAAAATTTTTAATTTAAGTAAATCCTTTTGTAATTTTCTATCATTATTATTATATAAATCATATTTGTATATCTTTTTATTTCATTTAATTTATAACATTTATTACTTAATTTAATGCAAGGAATCTCCTTTCTATTTCAATTATACATATCAAATGAATTTAAAAGATAATTAAGCTCTTAAAATCATTATCTACAACAATACTTATTTGTCATGAAAAGAAAAGTCTTAAATAGTACAAATTATGATTATACCATATCGTAATTCTAATTAAAAAAATTAATTCACCATAAAAATAATAAAAATAATCTAGACATAAAATAAAAAAAATAAGAAAAGAAAAAAAGAATAGAATGTTAAAATAGCTTTAGAATCGCTCCCATGAAGATATCATCACTCTTCTCCTTTTGATTTCTTCAAATTTCTTTCTTTTTATCTCAGTTGTCTCTTCTCTGAAAATCACCCAATTCGCAAGTGTAACAAAAGTTATGCATAAAAAATACTAAACTGTGCTCAATTTGTAACACAATAGAATTCTTATTAGTTTTGTGCTGCAGGACGAGGGAGACTATCGGTCACATAACGTTATCACCGCCCTGGGGAGATAACCTAATTGACACTATCTAGTATAATTTCGCATGGCTACTTCCATTAAAGAAACATTTTTAAAAAATAATAATAAAAACCAATAATTATCTTTGCCCTTCAAACAATCGCTGCATGGAATTACTGCACTTGATGATTTCAATTGCAGTATCATCCTAAAAGCTTCGTTTTGTGCTTCGCCATAGATTTCACCTTTCCCAGGAGCTGGAAAATTCGAACGTTTGAATTATTCCCACTCCATTGGTCACCCACTAATTAAGATACGGTCACAAGAAGCCTGGGGATCCAAACACATTCTGTAAATACCCATACGTTTTTCAGTCTTCTGCTAGTAACGAGGAGCTACGCTCCTCTACTGCAGTAACTCCTCTCATTTATAATTTTAATAAAGCAGCACTACCCCTACGTAGGCAATGACTTAATAGCGCAAAAAGACAAGCAGCACTGATAATTATAATAAAAAATATAAAATAAATATATACAGATACCGACATGACATGCCGCCTTCGTCAACCTATGCGGATAAAGGCTTTCAAAATACAGCCGCCGGGTCTCCTTTAGAAACTATAACTACTGGTAATCTTGTCTACCTGTCTATCTCTATGATCTCTCTGTCTGTCTCTCTGATCTAGCTAGCCGCCATGCATCTTCTTCTCGTGGCCGGGATCCCTTTACTGATTTTCTACATCTTGAAATTCATCTACTCGACAATATGTGTCCCCTGGACAATTGAGGTCCACTTCAAGAAGCAAGGCATAAGTGGGCCGGGTTACCGTCCGATATTCGGGAACTCCTCCGAGATGCGTCGCCTGTTCGCTCAAGCTCAGTCAAAGTCTGCTCCTTTCAACCACGATGTCCTCCACAGGGTGTCTCCATTTTACTATGAGTGGTCACGCACTTACGGGAAGACGTTCCTTTTCTGGTTCGGATCCAGACCCAGATTGGCTATACACGACCTGGACATGATCAAGGAAGTCCTGATGAACACGAGTGGGTCGTTCGAGAAGGTGAGCCTCAACCCCCAAGCTAAGGTCTCTTTGGACAGGGACTTATTGGGCTGAAAGGCCAGACTTGGGCCCTGCATCGGAGGATCACGAACCGGGCGTTTAACATGGAGCGGGTCAAGGTCAGCTTGCCTCCTCTCGTTATCCTCTATTTCTATTTGAAAACCCAAAAATATAATAATATTAATAAATAAATAAAAAGACACCAAATAAATAACAGTGGTCGTTACTATCAATTGTAATTGTAACAATAAAAAAAAAGATGCCAGCCCACTACAACTGAGTTAATATTCTACAAAAGATATGTGGTGCTCGACAGTAATTACAAGTGATAATGGTCTCTCTAAATAATTGAGTGTGTTAATTTTCAGAAAACATGTAATTCAATTGGTTGCTAATTCTCAATTTGTTTGTTTTTATTGGTTGCTGTTACTTTATTTGTATTATCTGTTTGTAAAATTTGTTAGATTGTAATGGATTAATCATATTCTGGGTTGAGCCAATCATTTGTATCCTGAATTATGATGAGTACACATGTGAGTCTTTCAGTATTATTATGGGGTTCATTGTCCTATGCTTGTATCCAGATTTTTCGTGAGAAAAACGTTTTTCTTTCTTTGTGTTTTTTTTTTTTTTCTTTGTTGGCCTTGTTGGCTGTGCCAGACAAAGACACGGCTAGAGGAAGTGATCGTCATTCTTGTAGATAAGCTACTACCTATACATACTACTCCCAAGGAAAAAGTATATATTCAATTGTAAGTAAAACATTTTAAGTTGAATGCAAGTGGTAAATTATCCTGCTGAGGACTAACGGCAGAATCTTCTGAACAGAGTTGGGTGCCGGATATCGTGGCAAGCACAATGGATATGCTAAAGAAGTGGGAAGAAATGAGAGGAGGGAGAGGTGCGTTCGAGATAGAAGTCAATAAAGAGCTTCACGACCTTTCGGCGGATGTCATATCTAGAACTGCTTTTGGTAGTAGTTATAAGGAAGGCAGGCACATTTTCGCATTGCAGGAACAGCAAATGCACCTTGTCTCACTGTCGCTAAGAAGCATCTACATTCCAGGGTTCAGGTACTCTCTAATCAATTTTGGTTTTCCATCCAAAGACAACTAAGCAATCTGCTAGGCTGGAAATGCCTCGTTCCCTGTTGCTTATTTGTGCAACCTTTTCTTTTGGAACATCGGAAATTTGCTTATTGTACAACTTTAATGCCAATCCACTGAGGGTGTGATGAATATCCAGATTTCTACCAACCAAGAAGAACAGAGACAGGTGGAGACTAGAGAAGGAAACGCGCGAATCAGTGAGGAAGTTGATCAAATCTAACAGCAGGGCAAGTGAAAATGCGAGAAATCTACTTAGCTCACTGATGTCTAAGCATAAAAATGAGGATGGTGAGGAAGGGACACTAGGGGTGGAGGAGATTATAGATGAATGCGAGACCTTCTACTTTGCAGGAAAGGAAACTACTGCAAATCTTTTGACGTGGGTACTTCTCCTTCTGGCATCACATCAGGAGTGGCAAGATAAAGCACGAGAAGAAATCTTCCGTGTTTGTGGAACAGACAAGCTTCCAGTTGCAGAAGATCTAAATGACCTTAAGCTTGTAAATTTGATTCTCTACTTAACCAGCTCAGTTCAATCTTAATGACATCGGTTGATATGTTTTTGGCATTATTTTCTTACAGGTGAGCCTGATAATCAATGAAACTCTTCGGCTCTACCCGCCAGCTGTGCAGCTGACGAGGGAAGCATCTAAAAATGTTAAGCTGGGAACAATCAATGTTCCAGCAGGCACAGAGTTTTACATTCCCAGTGCGGCTCTACACCGTGACGCTGATATATGGGGAGAAGATGCTACAATTTTTAATCCCCTCAGATTCATCGAGTCCAGAAAGCACTTGGCCATGTTCATGCCGTTTGGGTTAGGCCCCAGAATCTGTGTCGGCCAAAATCTAGCCATTGTTGAAGCCAAACTTGTCCTCGCTCTGATCATGAGGCATTACTCTTTTGTGGTGTCGCCCACATACGTTCATGCTCCAATGCTGTTGATTACTCTACAGCCGCAGCACGGGGCGCAGATTGTGTTTAGCAAGATTTCCGACTAATAAAGAAATTCTCGGTCATTAAAAGTTTAGACTTTTATTTTAAAATTTTTAATTCTAATATGTGAAAGGGTACAAACTTTATAAAAATGCAAGAAAATATATTTATTATGTAATTTATTGTTTAACAAATTTCTTAATATTAAAATAAAAAAAAAAATTGTGCGTTAGTGCTTATGCATGAATGTCCCTGCCACGAGTCCTAAGCGAGGAGAAGGTATAAACACGCGCCTGATTCTTAGCACCTATGATCGTCATCTCTTTAGGGCCACTTACTTTTTAATTTTGGCTACGAGAAATGTTTTAATGTCCCATGTTGTTCATTAAAAAACTTATTTCCTCAATATTACAAGCTTCTTACGTCATCTAATTTACTTATTAGAATTATATATGTAATTTATTATTGAAACACATAAAATAACTTAAATTTTTTTCAAATTGTTTGGTTTTTTTTTTTTAACATGGTATCAAAATTTTATGACTTTGTAAATTTAAAATGCACTTGTTGGACATAGAAACTAAATATAAAATCAAATTTATAGTCTTTTTTAATAGCTTAGATTTTTATATAATTAACAAATTTTAATTATTTATTTATTTTTGGCTATGGAGCATTATGTTCCATGTTACTGGGCTAAAATTTTCAACCAAAGCCAAGACCTTATTTTTAAGTATTTCACTCACTTTTTTATATGATTTTTAATCGTTTCACTATATATATTTATAATAGCAGTAATTGAGACCTTTAAATACTTAAGGCCATATATGACTTAATTATGAAGCTAATCATATATAATGAGATTTCCTTTCTAAAAACACTCCTTACTTGGTTAAATTATAAAGTATTGTTTTAAAAGGCAATTGACACTTTATCACGCTTCTTTGGCTAGCCATCGTAGGAATAACAACCCTTGATCTCCTTACTTTTGTGGGCTTATAATCACCCTCACTTTTGCTAATCATTTGTTCGTTGATGCAAACGTAGCTCGTACATGTTGGAGGGATTACACAACATTGGCTTAAACCCTAACCCATACACCAACTCTTACGTTGTTGTAACCATTTGTTGGCCTGCTTGCATGTTGTTGGTTTGACCCTTGCTCATATCTCAATGTTAGTCAACTTTTAAGTGAGTCATACATCCCCCTTATAAAGCCTTAAATTTTTTGATTATCTAGTAAGAAGACACATTGATGTGTTAGAACTATCACACCTAGCCATTAACTTGTGCCAGCATCACTAACACACATTATTGCACCAACCCACAACCCAAGCTCCTTTATCCTTTAGATGTCAAAGCCTTGACCTCCTATATCTTGTATTATTCTGTATGTTCTTTATCACACCTTACTTGCCTAGGTGTCCATATCCTAATCTCATGTAAGAATTGATACAAAGTGCTCCCAATTTACTTGCATATCTTAAACTGATAAGCTTAAGGGTTTAACAAACCATCCTCATCAGTTAAACCCAACGTCCTTGTTGGTAGGGTTAATAAGTAGTTTTGAATTTGTTTATCAAATTACGGTAAATCATGTCTTTTTCCCCACTAACCTCACTATTTAGAGCATTTTTTGTTTCACCAAGTATTCTCCTTAGCAATTCTTGTTATTCTAATATTTTGTCTAGTAATCTAGAATTTTTTTTCACTTTATGCTAGAACTTCATTTAGATTATTGGTAGAGCCCATCTCACTTGCCTCTTTAAAGACTCATCTTTATCTTCCTCGTAAAATGACTTTAAGAAGCTCACATGGAAGCTCGAATGGACTTTTAACTTTTTAGATTATTGCAACCAAAAAGTAATATTGTCAACCTTTTCATCATAACAAAAAGACTATCATACTTGGGTATCAACAAGTGATACACCATTTTACTACTAATATTTTTCCATATTTAAGAAGTTAGTTAGCAACATTTTATCCTTAACTTGAAACTTTATACCTCATTTCTCTTTATCTACATACTTTTTCATATGTCTTATTACTTTATTCAAATTATCTTGAATTTTATTAAATAGCTCTTGTTTTGAGTGAGTAGACTAATAGACAACTTGACAATTTCCTTCAAAACTTATCTTTACAATTTTGATAAAAGTAAGGAACTGATGCCTTATAGCCAACTCAAAGGGGCTCATACCTGTAGAAGAGGATTGATGAAGATTATAGTAAATTAGGCCAAATCCAAGAACTTTAGTCAATTTCGTTGACTAATAGTCACATAATGCTAAAAATAATCTTTGAACAAGTCATTTATCTGCTTTGTTTGGTCATCAATTTGAGGATGGTTGGTATTTAGAACTCATTATGTTAAATAGAGTCGTCTAAGACCATCTCGTGAAATAAGAATCATGATTGCTTAAAATATCTTTAGGTAACCCCAAATATTTAACTACTTGCTTGTAAAATAATTTAATGGTCATCTTCACCTAATATGAAGAAAGGGTTGGAACAAAGACCATATACTTTAAAAATCGATCAATTACCACCATGATAAAGACAATGACATTCACCTCTAGGAACCCACCAATGAAGTCCATTAAAACCAACACAAATGGTTTCATTGGAATAGGCAGTGGTTGTAGCAACCCCACTTACATCTTTCAACTTTCTTTTGTTGACAGATGATGCATATCTTAACATATACCATAACATCATCTTTTATTTTTGGCTAATGATAATTGCAAAAAAGCAAGGTTATTATCCTCTCTACATTAGGATAACTTACCCATTAAGAGTCATAACACTTCTAGAATATCTCTTTTGTAAGATACACCTTTTAGACCATATAAAATGGTTAGCTTTGAGATATAATAACTTGTCATCAAGCTAGTATCGTCTCACCAATTCTTTGTTCACTTGTTGCACAAGTTTTTGATAATTAACATTATGTAAGGCTTAGACCTTGATTTTTTCCAACAAGTCACTCTACATACGTGTGAGGGCAACAATTATCTCTTATACTTGATGATGACTCAAGATATATGCCATTTGATTATGTATCCTTACCTTGTGTTCCCACATAAGATTGTACTCAACCAAGAACTCTTGCCATGGAGTTTGCTTTGTAAAGAGTTTTTTCCAAGTTTGGAAAAAAGAATTAGCTACATTGTCCAACCAAACCATGAACTTGGCACTTGGTAGATAAACTCACCAAATATGAAGGTAAAGCATAACATTTAGCACCTTTTTCTTATGTATTGAATACCATTGTTTCACCTCATTGAATTTTCAACTTTCATATATAATAAGATGACCTTTTTTGACCAAAAACCTCTAATGACCTTATCAAATGCATTAGTAATGACATCAAAGGGCAGCTCAAAGTTAGGTAACCTTAGCATTGATTTTGACGAAACTACTACCTTTAACTTGTCAAAGGCTTTTTGGGACTGTGTGGCCTACCTTGAGGATTGGTCTTTTTTTAGCAAGTTAGTGAGAGGGATCACCTTTTTAAAATAACTCTACATAAACTTCTTATAATAGTTAGACAAGTCCAAAAGTTAATGCAACTTTGACACTTTAGTAAGAGGCGACCATTCCACAATATTTCAAACTTTTTCCTCATTTATTTTTACTTGCCCTTGACTAATCCTATGCCCAAAGAACATTATTTTTTATCATACAAATTCACACTTTCATTCTTAATATAAAATTAATGTTCCTATAATTAACATAACACCATTTGAAAGTAAGTCAAATGATAATCAAGAAATTTACTATACATACTAATATTATCAAGGTAAACTATCATAAATCGATTAATGAAATTTTGAAACATTATTCATCAAATTGTAAAAAGTAATAGAGGCATTAGTCATATTGAATGACATCACTAGAATTTATATAAACTATAATAAGTGATGTACATAGTTTTCTCTTCACCTTCTTCTATAATTCACACTTACCAGTGTTGTTCCCATAACCTTGTATGAGTTGTAATTGTTGTTAACTAGATTTAAGTGTGCAAGTAATTTGAAGTTACATGAAGGGGCAAGAAAGTAAAGCTTCATGGAAGGGCAAGAGAGTAATTTGAAACTACATAGAGAGGCAAAAAAGCAAGTCCACATGGAAGAGTAAGAAAGTAAATCACAATATAGTAAGTCCTAAATTAGAAGACAAATGTGGTGGACGAAAAAAAAAAACAGAACACCGACAGAAAGGAGAAAAAAAAAGATACAACAAAAGAAGAGTGGTCGGTAGAACAGGGGTACACAGCTGGACGAGAAGGAGAGAAAACAAGCCTGGACGGTGAGAGAGAAAACCTAGTTGGACAGTAAGAGAGAAAACCTGTGAGGGATGTATAACCACCGGGAAAGCAAAAAAAAAAAATAAAAATGAGAGACCAGTGAAATCGTGAAACAGACGAGGAGAGTAGATCTGGTATCCGTGAGGTTTGAGAATAGCGAAGTGGGTACAGATCTGAGACGTGAGACCCGAACGTGCGTCGGCATGGGACCAAAACGTGCAACGGTGTGACTGATTAGAAGCATGGGGCAAGCCGTGAGACGTGAAACAGTAGACCATAAGCATGAGTATAAGCCGTGAAGCTGTGAGATAGTGAAAGTAGGAGTTATGTGAAACAACCTAGAGAAGCAATTAAGTGAAACATTGGAAAGAACTCAACATATTTCCAAATCTCTTCAAGAAAGGTTAGAGAGTGTTGTGGTAGACTTTTAAGCGGCAATAAAGCAGCCTATTCAATTCAACAAAGGCAAGACAAGCTAGAAGAAGGGTAGACACAATAAGTGACACTCTTTGTATTATACTTGCTTTGAATTTGCAATAATGAAAGGAACAGAGGATTAAGACATCCATTGTAACTATATTGTGAACATTGAGAGTACCACACTGGTATTCTTAAGTATAATGGATTGTCTCGGTAGAGGAAGAGTCCCTACCACCGTAGATGTACGTCATATTGACGAACCACATAAATCTCTTGTGTCCTTACTTTGATTTACATTATGTATTTTGAATTGAGTTGTGAACACAACTAAAGTATCATCGAACCCATAATTTAAAAAAGACCTAATCAAGAACATCTAATCTGTCTAATGAGCAAGGTGTCTGAAAGGTGACTTTGGGGACTATTGTGATTAGTAGGTAACAATAGATCTAATTTAGTTAAATCTGAGAAAGAGTTCACTTTTAAGAAGAGTTTAAAGTTTTTCACATACCTACGTATTAACAAGAGCTAGAGTATTAAATAAGTAGAATACTTTGACTTAAATTATCAGAGTGCGTTTTTTAAGTAGTGTGATATCGATTCACCCCCATCTTAATATCATAGACTAGTAAATCCTAAGGTGAAGTTGGGAAGTTCAATTGGTATTAGAGCACAGGTTCACTAATTTGAAGTTTAATAGCTTAGTGTACTAGTTTGAAGGGTTTAAAATTTTTTAACTTATTTAGCATACTGAGAAATAGACCCCAGTACTAACACCAACACTACTTACAGCAAAAAAGTTCCAATCTTCAATGGAACTAACTACCATATGTGGAGAGCAAGAATACAAGTGGTATTTGCAACCATGGGCATAAATGTGGTGAAATCCATATAGGAAGGTTTTTTGGCCCCAAAAGAAGGTAAAGATCAAACCTAGAGGAATTAAGGCAGTTTAAGATAAATGGAAAAGCCTCAAATGTTATCATTTTAGCATTAACAGATGCTGAATATGCTAAAGTTATAGACTGCAAATCTGCTAAGGAGATATGAGACAGATTGCAAAAAGTTTATGAAGGTGATGGAAAAATGAAGAAGTTCAAGTTTCAAGTTTTCAAGGAGAAGATATGAATCTCTCAGAATGCAAAAAAATGAGATAGTCCAAGAGTCCTTCACTAAGGTTATTGATGCTGTAAACGACCTTAGAAGTCATGGGAAGAACAAGAAGGACTCATCTATTGTGAAGAAAATTCTGAGAATTATGCTTGAGAGGTTTGCTTCAATGGTGGTAGTCAGAGAGGAGAGTAGAGATCTCAATTCTATGTCTCTGCATGATCTCAAGTGCAATCTCATTGCATATGAGATGAGAATAAAGTCAACTGAGAGCTCTTCAATGTCAAAGGTATCAAAGGAGACAACTTTCAAAGCTATGAAACACTTAAAGAAAAAAGAAGAGGAAGAATCATCCAGTGAGGATGATGTTGATGATGATGAGGAAGAAAATGAAGGTGAAGTGTTGACATACTTTACAAGGAAGTTCAAAAAAAGGTCTAAGAAGGGAAAAAGACAATTGTCCTTGAGATGTTATCGTTGTGAGCAGACTAGACCCTTTACTTCTTTGTGAAAAGTGAAACTTGATGAAGATGAGGATGGTGATGATGAGCTGAATTCAAAATAGAGAAAACCGTCATTCAAATCAAAGAAGTCCAACAAGAATACTGTCAACCCACAGAAGAAGAAGAGAGGCACATTCAAGAGTTATATGAGTTAGACAAAAAAAGCTAATGAGGAGGAAGATGAAGACTCATAAGATGAGCATGCGTTTATGGCGGCAACTCAAAGTGGTAGTTCAACCTCTGAAGAGGAAGAAGAGGTTAATGAAGAAGAACCAAATATTAAAGTTGAGTTAGAGGTAGCTTTAAAGGAGATAATCAGAATGGACAGAACCATAAGAAGGTTGGACACTCACATAAAACAAGTTGAAGCAAATTCTGAGGAAGCAGAAAGTCAAAAAGATGAAATAAGAGCTAAACATATTAACATGAAGAGAATATTTGAAGAACAAATCAAAATATGTGAAGACCTTACAATAAAGCTTCACTCTAGGACTTCAAAAATTGAAGGAATGAAGAAAGAGTTGCTAATACTTTAGCAACAACTTAAAAGGAGTAAAGAGAATGTGTAGAAGATTGAAATGATAGGAGAAAAAAGTTTTGCAAGAGAAAAGAAAAATGAAGAGAAAGTGTAGCAATCTGAGGTTGCATTGCCTAAAGATAATAAGAATATGCCACAAAAGTTGAAAAAGAAGGTTGTGACTCAGGAGAAGATAACTGAGAATAAAGAGGATTTGAAGAAGCAACCTAGGGTGGCAAACAAAAATGAAAAAATGAAAGTCAGCTAGCAAAGGCCTATGGCTGAACAGAAGAAGGAAAAGAAGGTGACTGAAATGAAAGTCACACAAGCAAAGAAGCCAGCTACGTTGCCTACACAACAAGCAATGAACAAAAGAAAACAAACTATGATTAGACCCCAAAAGAGGCAGTTTCAAGGTGACTATTGTGGAGTTTGGGGTCATAAGTCGAGTAACTGCTAATGGAAAAGGCCAGTATATGTCTTTAACTTGAGAAGATATGATGTTGCATATAGGGGGAGACAATACAAAATTCAGAGGAGAATACATGTCATGAGTTCTTGCACATACTGTAAAAAGCAAGGACACATTGACAAGGAGTGTTGGTGGAAGCCCAAACCAATGGTTTCAAAGAACAAGTTTGCTGTATTAGCAGACTTGGAACAGTGTGAAAGGTGCGGACAGGATGGCCATAATGCCAAGAGATGCATAACACTTCTCCATGAGCAAGAGAAGGTACTCGATGGCACAGTAACAATTGTTGCAGTCAAAGTTGAGAAAAAGGAGAAAGCTATCTTCCAACTAGTTCAAAAGAAGGAATATAAAGCTAAAGAGAGGTGGCTAATATAGCTAAAATTTCACTAAAGGTTGACTACAAGGATAAGTAGTGGATCCTTGATAGTGGATGCACTTCACACATAACAGGAGACAAGAGTAAATTATTAAAGCTAAACAAGTCAAGAGAAGGCAGAGTCAAGTTTGGTAATGATGATTCACTCAACATCAGTGGTCAAGGATCAGTAAATATTGGAAAAGGGAAGCTAAAAGATGTCTACACATTGAAGGACTCAAATATAATCTAGCATTTGTTAGCCAACTATGCAATGAAGACCATAAAGTGATATTCATAAAAACAAGTTGTCAAGTAAAGAGTAAAGAAGGCAATACTATTGCAACCAGGAAGAGAATAGTTGTAAATTTATATGTGATTGATGAAGATAAGCCAAGAAGCTATTTACTCACCAAAGAAGAAGAAAATCAACTTTGGCATATGAGGCTGGGACACTTAATACAGAAGAACATGAGGAAGCTAACCACTACTTATACAATTAGAGACATTTCTGACCTCAGGAGAGAGAGAGAGAGATAGAGAGAGAGAGAGTATGTTTGCTTAGCAGGCTCTAAAGGAAAACATGACAGAAAGCAGTATAAGACCAAAGAGTTCAATTCTGAAGTAGTACTTAACATTGTGCATACTGATTTGTGTGGATTGATGAGGACAAAAAGGTTAAATGGTGAGAGGTACTTCATCTTATTTGTTGATGATTATTCTAGAAAGACTTATATCATGCACCTCAAATATAAGTCAGAAGTTTTGAATCACTTCAAGAGATATAGAAGATTGGCTGAAAATAAGAGTGGAAAGAAGATCAAAGTATTGAGGTTAGATCAAGGCACTGAATTTACAAATGAAGTTTTTGAAGATTACCTTAAGAAGCATGGTATTCATCATCAGATGTAGCAGCAAGAACACCTCAACAGAACAGGGTGGTAGAGAGAAAAAATAGAGCTGAGGTTGAAATGACAAGAACTCTATTGCTGGAATTCAAGCTTCACATAAGATTTTAGACAGAAGCAACATTTACAGTTGTATATCTACTGAATAGAGTCTTACTAAGGCCCGATATTGATAAGACTTCATATGAACTATAGAGTGGAAGAAGACAACAAGCAAGTATCTCATAATCTTTAGCAGCCTATGTTTTATGAAGAACAAGGAGCGAAACTTGGGAAAATTCAATGCTAGGTCTGATGAAGGCATCTTTGTGGGATACTTAGCAAAGACAAAAGGTTACAGTGTTTCTACATAAGCTAGGAAAAGTTATCACGTCCAGTGATGTGAGAATAGATAAGAATTAGAAAACAATGCATAATGGAGAAGCTAAAGACAATAAAGAAGATGACTTCAATATAGATGAAGAATCAGACCAACCTGAAGAAAAGGAACAAGAAGTAAGTTCAGACTCGAAGAAGAGTGAGTCTAAAAATAAAGAAAGAGATCCTTTTGCAACTAAGACTGTGTAAGAAAGAAGGATAAAGAAAACATGGACCAATGCTTATAATGAAATCAGATCATAGGTGATCCATCAGCAGGAGTTACAACAAGAAGAAGAATTATGGGAGCTACTACTTTACTCTCACAAGTTAAACCTAAATATGTTTAAGAGGTTACACAAGATAAAGCCTGGGTCAAAACTATTAATGAGGAGCTAGATCAAATTGAGAAGAATGATACATGAGAACTGATTTGAAGACCCACTAACAAGAATGTCATAGGAAAAAAATGGGTGTTTAGGAATAAACACAATGAAGATGGCAAGGTCGTGATAAATAAGGCCAGGCTTGTTTGCAAAGACTACACTCAAATAAAAGGAGTAGATGTTGAAACTTTTGCACCAGTGGCAAGGTTAAAAACTATTAGAATGTTCCTAACTTTGGCAGCACATAAGAGATATAAAGTTTATTAGATGGATGTGAAATCAACTTTTTTGAATGGGCTCCTGAAAGAAGGAGTGTATATTGAACAACCTGATGGAGTACAAATCAGTGAGGATGAGACACACGTGTGTAAGCTGAAGAAAACCTTGTATGGCCTTAAACAAGCCCCAAAAGCATGGTACAGTAAGCTGGATGCATATTTGAGAAGGTTGAACTTCAAAAGAAGAACAGTTGATGATAAGCTATACGTGTTCAACTCAGAGAAAGGCCAGCTGATAACTATAGTATATGTAGATGACATCATCTTCATAGGAGATCACTCTAAGCTATGCCAAGAATTTACACAGAAGATGAGTGAGGAATTTGAGATGTTATTGATTGGAGAAATGACTTACTTTTTTGGATTACAGAAAAACTGTGTGAAGAAGGTATTTTTATTTCTTAGACAAAATATGTCAAATAGATGCTAAAAAAGTTTGGCATAGAGGATAGCAGACCTGTCAGTACCCCTATGTCAGTAGGCTGCAAGTTAACAAAAGATTAGGAAGGAAAGAGTACAAGCCTTACAAAATATAGGAAGATGATAGGGAGCCCTTTGTACCTTACAGCATCAAGGCCTGATCTTATGTAAGTTATGTGCATTGCCATTAGATTCCAAGCTGATCCTAAGGAATCTTATGTGTTGGCAGTGAAAAAAATCCTAAGATACTTCAAAGGGTCATTGGAAATAAGTTTGTGGTATCCTGCCATGGATTCTGTATAATTACAAACATACACTAATGCAGATTGGGTAGGAAGTATAGATGACAGAAAATCAACCAGTGACTACAATTTCTATTTGGGTTCAAAGTATGTTGCGTGGTTAAGTAGAAAGCAAAATAATGTTGCTTTAAGCACAACTGAGGCTGAGTATATAGTTGCTTGTGCAGCATGTACTCAAGTGATATGGATGCAAAGACAATTGGTAGACTTGGGTGTTGAAGTGAAGTTACCAGTGAGTGTACTTTGTGATAATCAAAGTGCTATTGATCTCAGCAAGAATCTAGTTCAACATTCAAGGAGCAAGCATATTGACATCCAGTATCACTTCATCAAAGATCAAGTAGAACATGGTATAATTCAGTTGGAGTATGTTGGCACTAAAGATCAAATTTCAAATATTCTAATTAAACTTTTGTCTACAAAGTTGTTTGAAAAGTACAGAATGAGTTTGTCTGTGCAAATGCCTCCACAAGCTTGAAGTTCAGGTGAATCCTCCATATCTATTTTATGAGTTTCTTTTTTGTAATTGGTTGGTAAAGTGGGAGAGAAGCAATAGTACAGGGGGAGATATTCAGAAAGGGGGAGTGCATATTTAGGGGGAGTTGTAATTGCTACATAATGACTTTTGATATGAGTGTTGCCAATAATTACAAAGGAAGAGATTGTTGTTCCCACAGCCTTATATGTGTTATAATTATTGTCAAATAGATTTAAGTGTGCAAGTAATTTGAAGATACATAGAAGGGTAAGAAAGTAAAGTCATATGGAAGTGCAAGAGAGTAATTTGAAGCTACACGGTGGGCAAGAAAGTAAAGCCACATGGAGGGGTAAGAAAGTAAATTATAATATAGTAAGGCCTAAATTAGATGACAAATGTGTTGACAAAAAAAAAAAAACAGACCATCGACAGAAAGAAGAAAAAAAAAAGATACAGTAATAGAAGAGTGGACAGCAGAACAAGGGTATATGGCTGGATAGGAAGGAGAGAAAACACGATTGGACGGTGAGAAAGAAAACCTATGAGAGACGTACAACCATTGTAAGAGAGAAAGCCACCACCGTAAGAGAGAGACAGACCACTAAGAGAGCAAACGTGGAAAATCAGACCACCAGGAGAAAAAAAACACAGAAATGAGAGACCAGTGGAACTGTGAAACGAACGAAGAGAGCAGATCTGGTATTCGTGAGGCTTGAGAACAGTGAAGCAGGTGTAGATCTAAAATGTGAGACCAAAACGTGCAACGGTATGAGACTAGAACATGCGATGGCGTGAGACCAAAACATGCAACGATGTGATTGATCAGAAGTGTGGGGCAGGCCATGAGACGTGAAATGGCAAACTAGAAGCATGAGTGCAAGTCATGAAGCCATGAGACGGTGAAAGCAGGAGTTGTGTGAAACAACCTAGAGAAGGAATTCGATGAAGCTTTGGAAAGAACTCAACGTATTTCCAAATCTTTTCAAGAGAGGTTAGAGAGTGTTGTAGTGGACTTCTAATAAGTAGTGAAGCAGCCGATTCAATTCAACAGTGACAAGACAAGCTAGAAGAAAGGTAGACACAGTAAGTGACATTCTTTGTATTGTACTTGCTTTAAATTTAAAATAGTGAAAGGAACAGAGGATTAAGACATCCATTGTAACTACATTGTGAACATCAGGAGTACCACACTAGTATTCTCAAGTATAGTGGATTGTCTTGGTAGAGAAAGAGTCCTTACCACCGTGGACGTACGTCACATTGACAAAACCACGTAAATATCTTGTGTCCTTACTTTGATTTACATTATGTGCTTTGAATTGAGTTGTGAACGCAACTAAAGAAGACATGATCAAGAATAACTGATTTGTCTAATAAGCAAGGTGTCTGAAAGGTGACTTTGGGGACTATTGTGATTAATAGGTAACAATAGATCTACTTTAGTCGAATCTGAGAAAAAGTTTGCTTTTGAGAAAAGTTTGAAGTTGTTCACATACCTGTGTATTAACAAGAACTAGAGTATTAAATAAGTAGAATACTTTGGCTTAAATTATTAGAGTGTACTTTTTAAAGGGTGTGATACTGATTCACCCCCTCGCTCAGTATCACAGACTAATAGATCTTAGGATGAAGTTGGAAACTTCAACTAGTATCTCAATCGTAAGTCCAGCTCAATAAAATATGACTTTGCCAATTGATTAAACAAGTCTATTATCAATAAGATATGGCATTTATTCTTCACAATGGTCTTATTCAAAGTACTTATAATCCATGCATATCCATAAAAAGTCATTATTCTTCTATTGAAATAGCATTAAGACACCATAACAAACTTTAGAGGGCAAAATCAAGCCTATATTAAGGCAATTCTATCAATTAGTTTCTTAATTTATCCAACTCTTGGACTCATTTGATAAGAAACATGAGATAGTGGTTTGGACACTAGAATCAGTTCGATTCTATGGTTAGTAACATATTGAGGGGAAAGACACTTTAGTAACTCCAAATGCATCACATTTGCAAAGTCCCCCAATAATTCCACCATAAAATTAGGAACTTTCATACACACCGCCTCCCTAATTTCAAGCAATACAACTAAATAAGTAGCTTTAACCTCTTTTAACTTATGCATAATTTGTATAGTAAAATTCATACCACCCATCTTTCACCAACACCTATTAATGGAGTTATCTTGACTATTATAATGTAAGGGTGATTCTTTTGTATGATCATCAACCAATCTAGATGAAGTAATAAAATAACCTTCACAAGTGTGAAGAACTCAACTTCCAAAATAATATCAAAGTCATCCAATGACATAATTGTAAAGTTAAGATTTCTAACCTAATTACTAAGGGTTACCTTTAGACTAATTGTCGTGCTAAATACTTCTCAAGTTACAGAATTGATTGCCTTCATTTAACTTTCACTTTTACTAACCTTTATGCCAAACAATTCTACCATTCATTTGGCAATAAAGTTATAGGTGACACTTGAATAACCATCACTATTAGCCCTTGATGGCTAAACCTAATTTTCATATATATTAGGCTAAAATGTGGAGGATATTATGCTTAAACAGCATTCACCAACTATAAAAGATTAGCATCATTCGTTCTATCACCCTTTTTCACGACCATGACATTTAACTTCTCCCTCTTTAGGCATTCCTTAGCATGATAAGGGCTACTGCATATGAAATAACAAAAATTAAACTTGATTTTACCTTGCTCCTAATTTGTAACTTTGCCTTTATCCTTGTTATCTTAGCATTTATCCTTCTTGCACTTCTTCTTTTTTTTCCTTTTCTTTGGATTACTTTCCTACATCATTGTTAGAAGACTTATTGATTTAGAAATCAACTAATTCTTTGACTCTTTATCTTTAAAGCCTAATTTAGCCCATGGTAATAGGCCCAAAAGAAAATTAAAGAGGATATCTTCATTTGACATGTTATGGATGTTAAATATCAAGAAGTTAAACTCTTTCATGTACTTCTACACCATACTACTATGCTTAAGTTTCTTTAAGGATTTTCTTGTAACTTAGGATATGTTGCAAGAAAGAAACTAATCCTTTAGCTCATTTTTCAACTTTTCCCACATTATAATCTAGGGTCTACCCATATTTACATCATCATCCAATTTAGTCTACCTAGCATTCTTGACAAGATATATGCTTGTGAGGGTCACTTTTTTCCTTGTTTGGTAGTTGGATAGCCATGAAGTATTACTTTATGTCCCATTCAAAATTCTTGAGGGTTTTGGTATTGTAATCCCCTTTGAAGGCTTTCAAATCAAGTAACTTTATCTTTTTAAAAGAATTAACAACCATGCTTGACTAGGTATTTATTGCCTTTTTAAGGACAATAAGATCACTCTTTATATTATCGATGCAAAAGATCAATTTAAAGTTAATATTATCATAATTTGATTGCAAAATGCATTTTGATTTTTTCAACTAAGCGAGCCTAGCCAAGATTAAAATAGTCTACTCTTCAAAGACCTTATCAAGAGCCTTTTTAAATCTTAAACACCTATTGATGTACCATATCAAGAACCCGTCCACTAGCCATATATCGAATTGTACTTTAATACTAATTGTTAAAGGGCCAAATTTTCAACCATAAATTTGGCCTAGTTATAACATTAAGTCTTACTTAGTTTTAACCAGTTTAACACACATGAGGCATAAGAAACTCATAGGAATCCCATTTTAACCTTTATTACTTTTACACAAAATACAAAAGAATTGCCAAGATCTCACTATCAAGTGTTTCATTCACTTTTTTATGTGGCCCTTAACTACCTTATTACACATATTTCATGTATGATTGGGCTGCCAAACCAATCATGCATAGTGGGATCTCACTTTTCTAGGAGTACTCCTTACTTCTTAGCTAAATCATGCAATATCGTTTAAGAAGGTATTGACACCTTATTAAGCTTCCTTGGCCAGCCATCCCACTTAATTGACCTATATTTCCCATCATTTAAGGAGAACATGCCAATATGTCATCTTAAATAAAATTTCCTTACTTACCACTTTAACCACTGGCATATATCATTGTTAGTTGAGAGAACCAACCATGATTTTCTTATTTTCATGGGCTTATTATCACTCCTAAGTTTGTTAATTATTTGCTTATCAATACATAGTTAACTTGTACATGTTGGAGGGATTACATGATGTTGGCTTGAACCCCAGCTTGTAAGCCAACTCTTATGATGTCATAGCTGTTTTGAACTACATACATGTTATTGGTCTAGCCCTTGCCCATGCCCCAATATTGGCCAACTATCAAGTAAGTCATGTATCCCCCCTTATAGAGGAGCATTAGGGCTTTTATTGATTAGTAAAATAACACATGATGTGATAAAGTTGTTGCACCCAATTGATAATTGGTTGTCACGGAATTAGACTCAGATCATGATAACCTGCATGACATTTAGACACCTTGTGAGAAAAAATGAACTAAGTAAGCCTTAGAGAGTTCAAGAGAATTGACTTGGAAAGGGACAAGGAAACCAAAATCACAAAAGAGAGCTTTGCAAAGGAGAAAACTTTCAATTCAATGGTGTCTTACAAATGAGAGGAGTAGGGTAGTGGTTCTACCTCCTCAATATATGGCTATAATTGCTTATTTCAGATTTCTATGGAACCTTCTAGATCAAGACTATTCTAGAATATTTTAGATATTTACAAGAGAGAATTCTAAAGACTTGACATATAAGCATTTGTCCAAAATGTTCTGGCTAAGTTTTTGGGGCAACAATCGGGTTAGGCGTCCCACGGGCCTAATTTGACAAAGTTCTTAAAACAGGCCATGACATCCTTCCCCACTTAATCTCGTGACGTCCTTGTTATGCCTTCATCTTTGTAGAATTGAATGTGGTCAGCAAAGTGTCAAAGTAAATCTTTTCATTCCTAACTAACCTCATGGTTTGGTAGATGTTTCCACTTAACTAAGTACTTAATGTAGTTAGGAACTCCTATTTTTCATATCACCCTATCAGTAAGGATGCATTCCACTTCCTTATTGAATTCAGTGATAATAGCAATTGGTGCATGCTTAAATTCCCCATGACTTGGATCTTCAGTATCTTCATGAAAGGTCTTTAAAAGACTAACATAGAAGACGTTATGAATTTTGAGCCTTGGCGGAAGTTAAACTAGGTAGGCAGCCTTCCCTACCTGCTTAATTATGGAAAATAACCCTTCATATCTCCTCACTAAGCCTTTATGCACTTTATGTAAGGATTTGAATTGGTTAGGTAACAATGTTACCATCACCAAGTTTCCCTCCACGTATTCCTTTGGGGGCGTCGCTTAGCATCGGTCCATTTTTTCATCTATTTGGTAGCTTTGTCAAGACAAGCTCTTATAATGTCTACCTCCTCATGCCATTCCTTTGTAAACTTGTAGGCAATAAGGTTGTTTTCTGTGTAAGAAGAGACAACAACACTTAAGGTTAGAGATTGTTGTCTCGTGACAATTTCAAAAGGACTTTGCCTACTACTTTGCTCCTTTGGAGGTTATAGGAGAATTGGGTAATGTCAAGTAGCTTTGTCTAATCTCGTTGATAAGCACTAACATAGTGCTGTAGCTATTTTTCTCAGTTTGGCCATCGCTTTAGGGATGGAAACTAGTTGAAAAGTTCAAATCAGTCCTCAATAACTTGAATAACTTGCACCAGAACTTACTTGTGAAGCAAGGATCTCTATTGCTTACTATGCTTTTAGTTACTCCTCATAACTTCACCATATTCTTGAAAAATAGGCAAGTTGTTTCGTCGACTTTGTAGTCAGCGAAGGCTAGAATGAAGGTGACATACTTATTGAATCGATCAACAATTACCATGATACTTTCAAACCCATCAAACTTGGGTAAGGCCATGATGAAATCCATTGAGACACTTTCCCAAGGTCTTTCAACAATTGGTAATAGCTCAAGTAAACTAGCGAGGCGTTGTTGTTCCACCTTATCTTGTTGACAAATGAGATAAGTCTGTATATATACCTCAATATCTTCTTGCATTTGTGACTAATAATAGCTTTGTTGAATGAGGGCAAGGGTTTGTACTATACTTGGTTGACTAAGCCATAAGGAATCATGGTACTCCTTGAGAATGTCCTTCCGTAAGTTTCCCCACTGAGGTACGAAGACTCGATTGCCAACCATCATAAGAATCCCATCGTTTAGCCAAAAATCGTCTAGTCTTCCCCTTACTAGTTGTCCTTAGCAGATTCTTGGCCAAATTGTCTTGCGACGTGCCTTTCTTGATTTGTTCAAGGAAGTCACTCTTTGGTGTACTGGCGGATAGTGCTTCTAGTTCTGTCATTCAACTTAATGCATCAGTAACAATATCAATCTTACCTGGCTTATATTAAAGCATGTAGTCAAATTCAGCCAAGAAATCTTACCAACGAGCTTGCTTGGGGTTAAGCCTCTTTTGCGATTGGAAGTAGCTTGTAGCGACATTATCGATCATGATCACAAACTGACTTTCAAGTAATTAGTGCCTTTATATGTGTAGGCAATGGATGATGGTAGTCATTCCTTGTATTAGATGATGTACCACCTCTCTATATCGTTTAGTTTACGACTTTTATAAGCAATGGGATGCCCATTTTGCACAAGGACTCTCCCGATGGCAAAGTCAGATATGTCCATGTGAACTTCAAAAGCCTTCTGATAGTTGGGCAGTGCCATGACGGGTTTTTTAGAGATTGAATGTTTCAATCTCTTAAAGGAAGATTGGCATTCCTTCAACCAATAACATGTGACATTCTTCTTAAGTAGATTTGTCAATGGTATGGCTATGACAGAATATCCCTTGATAAATCGTCAATAGTAGCTGACCACTCCCAAGAATGATTGTAATTTGGGGACCTTTATTAGAGGCTCCCACTCTTAAATGGCATGGTCCTTTACGCGATCCATCATAAGCTTGTCATCCTTGATCTTGTGACCAAGGAAATCCACCTTTTACTCAGCAAAAGAGCACTTCTCCTTCTTGACTTACAGCTCATTTTTGTATAGAACTTATAAGACTTGTTTAAGGTGACCTTTGTGTTCCTTAAAAGTGTTACTATAGATTACTATGTTATCCAAGTAAACTACCATAAATTTGTCAAGAAAGAGATGAAGTACCTTGTTCATTAACGTGTAAAAGGTAGCAAGGGCATTGATGAGACCAAAGGGCATAACTAAGAACTCGAAAGTTCCATAGCGTATCACGCACTCAGTCTTCTGTTCATCACCAGATGCTAAACAAACTTGATAGTATCCCGACCTTAAGTCCAACTTTGTGAAGTACCTTATCTTCCTTAATTAATCAAAGAGGTTAGTTATCAAAGGAATTGGGTACTTATTCTTGATGGTTACATTGTTCAAGACTTGGTAGTCAATGCACATTCATAACAATTCATCCTTCTTCTTTTAAAATAGGACTAAAGCACTGTAAGGAGCTTTTGATGATTGGATATAGCCTGAGTCAAGCAAATCTTAAAGTTGCTTCCTCAATTCTGCAAGTTTGGGAGGTGTCATATGGTAAGGGGCCATGGTAGGAGGTTTGTCACCAGGTTCTAACTCGATGTGATGATTCATATCTCGCTTGGGAGGAAGTTTCTTAGGCAACTCTGAAGGCATTACATCTTTAAACTCTTCAAGGACAACTTGAATGGGTTACGACAATGATGGAGTAGGCTTATAATGTCTTCCTTATCCCTTAATTCCCTTATTATGGCAACATAACTTTGATCCACCTTAAGACCCTGTTTGAATTGTAAGGCAAAAATCATTGATACTTTATATTTCTCCATGCTTTTCAATAGAATCACTCAGATCTTATGGTTGTCAAGAATAACAAGAAAATTTGATGCAAGAACAGGAAAAGCTAAAGCTTTGTAAAAGAAAGTAAGACCTAAAACCATTTTAAAATCATCCATAAGGACAATGGTAAAGTCTAACTTACTGTGTCAATCGCCAATCTTAACGACTACTCCTTCCTCTATCCTATGTATCAGCTTTGCTTTGGAATTGACATCCTTAATGGTGCCAACTCCCTTGGAAAGTTTGAGACCTAAACGTTTGGCCTCTTATACATCTATGAAGTTGTGTGTGGCTCCTATGTCTAGCATAACACCCATAACTTTAGTTTCAATGGACATACCAACGTATAATAAGCCTTTCTCCTTAGGGATAGTTGGAAAGAAAAGCTTGGAGTGAGTACCCAAGTATTGGATAGCTCCAAGATCGGTTTGAGGCTCCTTTTTAGACCTCTCCTTATTGAGTTCTGCATTAATAGCGTTCATTACGTTGCGAATAGGGCAATCTCTAACCCAATATTGTCCATCACAAATGAAGTAAAGCCTTAGAGGTCCACCAACATTACACTTACCCGAAGAGTTCTTGGGTTTGTCACTTAAGGATTTATTATATCCTCCCTCCTTGTGGCTTGCTTCTATTTTCTGTCTGCTATTCTTTCCCCCACTTTTGTCAGAGTTAGGCTTTTTACTATTGAAATGGGTAGAGTAATCGATCAGCATTTCGAGTACAACAATGGCATCATCCAAAGTTTATACATTACACCTATCTAATTATACTTTTACCCAATCCTTCAAGCCATCTTGAAAGTGAAAGAGGAAGTCTATGTTGGACAGATCATCGATTTCAAGCATAAAAGTAGTAAATTTCTTAATGTATTCAGAAACACCACCTGTTTGCTCGAGATGATGTAGCTTCCCTCTATCTTCGCTATCCGTATTATGAGAGACAAAGTGTTTGTGCAATTCAACTTTGAATTGTACCCATGTGTTGATCACACATAGGCCTTTCTCTCGTTTAAAATGCTTCATTTTCCACCATAGTTGAACAGTATCCCAAAAGAAGATTGGGGCATTGTTTATCCTAACAATGTCATCAACAACTCCCATGACCTCAAAATATTATTCAAGGCTAAAAAGAAAGTTTTCCACAACAATAACTTTGCCATTGTATATGGCAAGTTTAGGAACTTTTAAACCGTGCCTAATAGTAGTGCTGCTTGTACCAACAGTACTTGTCAAAGTCAAATTACATGTTTACCCCTTATATATTATTAATCAAACTTAATTCTTATAAAAATCTCTCACTTAGAAACTGATTAATAAATTGGCAATTATGACAATGTAATTAAATTTATTTTGTAATTCATAAATTTAATGTAACACCTCTTCAATAATTAATCACAAAGGTCAATTGAGACTATACACAATTTTAACTTTCCTATAACCACTAACTTAATTAACATATTTGTAAGATTCTTTATACCATATATTTTACAATTAGAGAGAAAATTTCAATGTAATCAATACTTTTTCTTTTTTTGTTGAAATATCATTTTTTGTATCTCTTATTGCCATTATGTTCTTCTTTGACTCATTAAACACACTTATTATTCAATGTCTTTTTACTTTTTGGTAATAAGGTTAGCTTTCAAATATGATTTTTTTATAATGAACTTATTTATTTTTTCATGGCTAACTTTCAATTAGTATAATCTTTAACTTTTATTACTTTATCAAAGTATTATGGTTCATTTTTATTAGTCAATACTAAAAAATACAAGGAGAAAATTACAATAGAGACTTAGATATTCTACCAGATTTTATCACTTACACTACTAATGTAAAAAGCTTTAACTATATTAAGTTGTATTTAGGATTTTCTTAGATTTTTTTACTCATATTATCTTTTAAAATTTCTTTCAACTTAGCATGTTCCTTTTTTTAGCATGTTTCTTTACACTATTAAATTATATAACTTGTTTACTTTATATAGACAAAATTTTGTTAAATATGATATCTTTTCTTTTAATAATTTTTCTATTTTGATCATCTTACAAATGATGTATGAATTCATCAATTTCAAGTCCAATGAAAAAACACTCGTATGATTTAGAATCTAATTTATCTCTCTTATCAAGATCTACATGTATATAAGAGACATATCCACACACTTTCAAGTGTGAAAGGTTTATATTTATACTTGTCTAAGCCTCCTTTAATAGTTCTTCATCCAAAGGGATAGATAATCCTTGGTTAATCAAACAAGTTATAATGTTGATAGCATTAGCTATAATGTTTTTATTAATATAACATATATTTTTATGCTCCTAATATACTTATTCAAGGTTTTATTCATGCACTCAATGATATCATTTTATTTTGACGTCTTTAAACTTGTATTTTTCCATTTGAATCTCATTAAGCTATAATGTTGCAATTGTTTTCTCATTATTGCAAAAAAAAAAAAAAAGTAAAAGAAGGAATAACAAGGAACTTAAAGTCAATAAATATAAAAGGAAAATTTAATTAAAGAAGAGATAATGGGTGAACATGTTTTTATGACACTATAAAGGTGTGGGATAAAAGACCAAAAGTCAAGGTTCTGGGACAATGACTATATTTGTCACATGACCAACTATGCTAAAATCTTTAATGAATTAAACTAGCGATTAATGTATCAAATATTGGCAATATAAGGAAGTTTATAGTCAAGGGCAAAGGTATTGTGGCTATCAAGACCTTTTCAAGTACTTATCCCAAATTTCATGTTCTTCTAGTATTATAAATAGATTAATATTTATTAAATGTCAGTCAAATGATGCAAAAGGGATATATCATTGTTTAAAGACAAAAATGGTTTAGTTTATGATTATAATGGTGTACATTTTTTCATTTTTTTATAAAGAACAGAGATTTTGTCATGAATTTGAACTTTATTAACTAATCTAAATATAGAAATAATAAAGTTGTTAATGATTTTAAGTCATGACATAAAAGACTTAGGCATCATAACATTAGATCAATTTAGCTTACATAAAAGTGTGAACTTTTGAATTACTTACCTATTATAGAAGCATACTCTTATTTTTATGAAAGCTGTGAATTAGGCATGTAATATACCTTATCCTATCTTAAGTGTATAGAGAGAGCTAAGGAAAAGGTAGAGTTGGTTCACTATGATATTTATCAATAAATTGAAAATGGTTTCTCTTAATAACAATAATTATTTTCTATTGTTTATAAATAATTATTTAAGGATGACTTAAGAAGGTTAAAACTTTTGTTGAAACTTAAAGTGCCAAAACTCTAAAGACTATGATAAAAGATAATGGAAAAAAACAGGTTTGAAGTTCCCGATTTCTCCTTAGAATCTACTAGTTTATGATACTGAGGGGGGTGAATCAGTATTAGCACAATTCACAATTCGTAGGTAAGTGAACAACTTTAACCTCTTCTTAAAAGCAAACTCTTTCTTAGACTCGATTAAGGTAGATCTATTGCTATCTACTAATCACAATAGTTCCCAAAGTCACCTTTTAGACACTTTGCCTAATAGACAACTCAGATGTTCTTGTTTAAGTATTCATTAGGTTATGAGTTGGCTGATACTTTAGCTACGTTCACAACTCAATTCAAAACACAGAACATAAAGCAAATTAAGGACACACAAGATTTACGTAGTTCTATCAACGTGACGTACATCTATGGTGGTAAGGACTCTCCCTTACCAAGACTATCCACTATACTTAAGAATTCTAGTTGCAATGGATGTCTTAATTCTCGACTCCTTTCAATATTGCAATTACTAAGCAAGTACAATACAAAGAGTGTCACTTACTGTGTCTATCCTTCTTCTAACTTGTCTTGCCTCTATTGAATTGAAAGGCTATTCCACTATTGCTTAGAAGTTCACCGCAATACTCTCTAACCTCTCTTCAAGAAGTCTGAAAATACGTTGAGTTCTTTCAATGCTTCGCCAAATTCATTCTCTACGTTGTTTCACACAACTGCTGCTTTCACTGCCTCACTGTCTCCCTGTCTCCTTGTCTCAAAGCTTTACTGTTTTACAGCTTGCTTATCCATTTCTCTCTCTCTTGCTGTCTGAAATTCTCTCTCTTCTTGCTAAATTTCTCTCTCTTCATCTGTCTTCGATTCTATCAGTGGTTTCTCTCTCTTTGTTCAACCGGATCTCTCTCACTGTCCAGCCAAATCTATCTCACCATCTAGTTAGATCTGATTTTAGCCGTATTGACTCCTCTATTCCAACCGTTTTCTCTTTCTTTCTCTCTCGAAAATTGTTCTTTGTTGCCGTCCGTATCTCTGTCTTCTATGGTTGTTTGGTTTCTTCTTCCACTCGTCTGCTTTTCTTCGTCCTGTCGTCCAACCCCGTCTAGCCTTCACTCTTTTCTCCTTCGCCCGATGATGGCTCTGATTTGGTTGTATATATATTTTTCTCTTTTTCTCTCCTTTTTCTGACGAATTTATTTTCTCTTTCTCTTTTTCTTTTCCAATGATGGCTACAATTTTCTTTTTCTCTTCTTCTTCCCATCAATGGCTCTTCTCTCTCTTCCAAGTGTTTTCTCTATCTTCGTTTGTTAGCTACTGTTCACGATGGTTGTACTGTTCAATTTCCGACAATACCGTTCATTACGACTACTCTTTTGGTGTTCTTCTGTGTAGGGTTTGGTGTTCTCTTTTGTTAGTCGGTTGTCTAGGTTTTGCTAAATACTCAATATTGTTTATTTCATGTTTTTTGTCTTCCAAGACCATCATATACTCTATTTTATGAAACCCTAATAAGGCTTACATAGCGGATTTACTTTCTTGCCCCTCCATGCAGATTTACATTCTTACCCTTTCATGTGAATTTACCTTCTTACCCTTCTATATGGTTTTACTTTCTTGCGCACTTAAACCTAATTGACAATAATTACAACCCATATAAAGTTGTGGGAACAACAATCTCCCCTTTTATAATTGTTGGCAACACTCATAACAAAAGTCACTATGCAGCAATTTCAACTCCCCTTAAATATGCATTCCCCCTTTCTTAACAGATCCCCCTGCACTGTTGTTTCTCTCCCCCTTTGTCAACCAATTACAAATTTAAAAAACTTGCAACATAGAGATGGAGGATCACCTAATATTCAAGTTTGAGGAGGCATTTGCACAAACAGACTCATTCTATACTTTTTAAATAGCTCTATGGACAAAGATTTAGTTAGATCTTATGTAGCCTCTTCAATAGATTTATGTTCAACTTGTGAGAGTAAAACAGTAGCTCCCATAATTCTTTTTCTTGTTGTGACTCTTGCTGATCGGTCACCTGTGATCTGATTTTCTTGATGAGCACTGATTCACATTCTTTTTGGCTTTCTTTCTTGCACAGTCTTAGTTGCAAGAGGATCTCTTTCTTTATCAATCACATACAAATTTATAATTGTTTTATTTCTAACTGCAACAATATTGCCTTCTTTACTCTTTACCTAGCAACCTATTTTTGTGAATATTACCTTATGGTCTTCATTGCATATTTTGTTGACAGATGCTAGATTATATCTAAGTCTTTCAACATGTAGAACATCTTTTAGCTTTCCTCTTCTAATGTTTATTGACCCCTGACCACTAATGTTAAGTGAATCATCATTGACAAACTTGACTCTACCTTCTCTTGATTTGTTTAGCTATGACAATTTACTCTTATCTCCCGTCATGTGCGAAGTGCATCCACTATCAAGGATCTACTGCTTGTCCTTGCAATCAGCCTTTAGAGCAATTTTAGCTATATTAGCTACCTCCCTTTTTGCTTTACATTCCTTCTTCTAAACTGGATGGAAGATAGCTTTCTCCTTTTTCACAGCTTTGACTGCACTGTTTGTCTTTAATATGCCATCGAGTGCCTTTTCTTTTTCAGGGAGAAGTGTCATGCATCTCTTGGCATTATGGCCATCCTGCCCGCACCTTTCACACTGCTCTAAGTCTGCCAATATAGCAAACTTGTTCTTTGAAATCACTGGTTTGGGCCTCCACCAACAATCCTTGTCAGTATGTCCTTGTCTTTTACAGTATGTGCAAAAACTCACGACAGGTGTTCTCTTCTAGATTCTGTATTGTCTCCCCCTTATTGAGTTATTGCTAAAGTCTCAACAACTCTATCTTTATTTCTTCAATTGTTGAAGTCCTTGAGCCAAGCTCTATTGTAAGGTCTTCATATATTTTGATCTGTTCTTCAAATCTTCTCTTAAAGTCAATAAGTTCAATCCTTATTTCATCATTTTGACTTTCAGCTTCCTCAAACTTTGTTTCAACTTGTTTTATATGAGCCTCTAACCTTCTTATGGTTCTGCCCCTTTTGATTATCTCTTTTGAAGCTATTTGCAGCTTAGCTTCAAGATCTGGCTCTTTTTCATCAACCTCTTCTTCCTCTTTAAAGGTTGAACTACCACCTTTATCTGATGCCATAAAGGCACGCTTATCTGATGATTCTACATCTTCCTCCTCATTAGCTTCTTTTATCTAACTCATATAACTCTTAAATAAGCCTTTCTTTTTCTTTTGTGGGTTGACAGTCTTCTTGCCCCTTCTGATTATCTCATTTGAAGCTACTTGCAGCTTAGTTTCAAGATCTAGCTCTTCTTCATCAACCTTCTCTTCCTTTTTAAAGGTTGAACTACCACCTTTAGCTGATGCCATAAAGGCATGCTTATCTGATGATTCTTCATCTTCCTCCTCATCAGCTTCTTTTATCTTACTCACATAACTCTTAAATAAACCTCTCTTCTTCCTTTGTAGGTTGGCAGTCTTCTTACTGAACTTCTTTGATTTGAATGATGGTCTTCTCCATTTTAAATTTGACTCATCATCACCATCCTCATCTTGATCATCAAGTTTCACTTTGCACTAAGAAGCAAAGTGTCCAATCTACCTACACCAATAACATCTCAAGGACAACTGTCCTTTTCCCTTTTTAGATCCCTTCTTGAATTTCCTTGTGAAGTAAACCAACACTTTACCTTCACTTTCTTCCTCATCTTTTATCTTCAAGTGCTTCATAGCTTTGAAAGCTGCCTCCTTTGATATCTTTGATGTTGAGGAGCTCCCAATTGACTTTATTCTCATCTCATATGCAATGACATTACACTGGAGATCATGAAAAGACATAGAATTGAGATCTTTACTCTCCTTTATGGCTATTACCTTTAAGGAAAACCTCTCAGGCAAAATTCTTATAATTTTCTTTACAATCGATAAGTCTTTTTTGTTCTTCCCATGACTTCTAAGGTCATTTACAGCATTAATAATCTTGGTGAAGAACTCTTGGACTGTCTCATTTTTCTACATTCTGAAAGATTTATATCTCTCCTTAAACACTTGAAGCTTAACCTCATTTATTCTGCCATCACCTTCATAGATTTTCTGTAATCTGTCTCATATCTCCTTGGTAGATTTGCAGTCCATAACTTTAGCATACTCAGAATCTGTTAATGCTGAAATGATGACATTTGAGGCCTTTTCATTTATCTTAAACTGCTTTAACTCCTCTGAGGTTAGCTCTTTACCTTCTTTCGGAGCCACAAAACCCTCTTGTACGCATTTCATAACGTTTATGCCTCTCTAACCTCTCTTGAAGAAGTCTGAAAATACGTTAAGTTCTTTCAATACTTTGCCAAATTCCTTCTTTATGTGTTTCACATAACTGCTACTTTCACCGCCTCACTGTCTCCTCGTCTCCTTGTCTCATGGCTTTACTGTTTTATAGCTCGCCTGTCCGTTTCTCTCTCTCTTGCTATCTAGCCAAAATTCTCTCTCTTCTTACTGGATTTCTCTCTCTTCACTGAATTTCTCTCTCTTCATTCGTCTTTGATTCTACCGGTGGTTTCTCTCTCTTTTTTCAGCCGAATCTCTCTCACTGTCCAACCAAATCTATCTCACCATCTAGTTGGATCTGATTTTGGCCATATCGACTCCTCTGTTTCAGTCGTCTTCTCTTTCTCTCTCTCTCAACAGTTGTTCTTTGTTGCCATCGGTATCTCTCTTCTATGGTCTTTGGTTTCTTTTACTGCCGGTCTGCTTTTCTTTGTCCTACCATCCAACCCCGTCTAGTGGTCACTCTTTTCTCCTTCGCCTGACGACAACTTCGATTTGGCCATATATATATTTCTCTTTTTCTCTCCTTTGTCTGACGAATTTGTTTTCTCTCTCTCTTCTTCTTTTCCAACAACAACTATAATTTTCTTTTTCTCTTCTTCTTCCCGTCAATGGCTCTTCCCTCTCTTCCAAGTGTTTTCGCTCTTTTCGTCAAACGATTGCTCCTTTTCTCCCTTTTTTTGCTCTCTTTGTCCGTCGATTACTGTTTACTAGATGGTCGCACTGCTCACAACGGCTGCACTATTCACTTGACGGCTGTACTGTTTAATTTCCGACAATACCATTCATTACGACTACTCTCTTCTTTTGCAAGTGGTGTTCTTTTGTGTAGGATTTGGTGTTCTCTTTTGTTAGTCAGTTGTCTAGGTTTTGCTAAATGTTTAATATTGTCGACTCTATGTTTTTTGTTTCGAAGACCATTATATACTCTATTTCATGAAACCCTAATAGGGCTTACATAGCAGATTTACGTTTTTACCCTTACGCGACGGATTTACGTTCTTGCCCCTCCATGCTGATTTACGTTCTTGCCCTTCCATGTGAATTTACCTTCTTACCCTTCTATGTGGCTTTACTTTCTTACATACTTAAACCTAGTTGACAACAATTACAACCCATACAAAGCTGTGGGAACAACAAGGTTACTAGAAAATTCAATCAATTTTGTTATGATATAAGGATTTGACAAAGTAATTTGCTACACTCCTTAATAAAAAAAAATGGTAGAAAGGAAGTTTCAATCAATCTTATAAAAACTATGAAAGTCCTTTTTATGTAGAAGTAGTAAACATTGATGTCTATTTACAAACAAATTGACAACAATGATAATTGAAGAAACATTCTAATTAAAGTTTGGAGTGGCATCAAATCTTTAAACACTTGAAAGTATTTTGTTCCTTATGCTACACTCATATTCTAGATGTGAAAGAAGAAAAGCTAGATAAGCAAGCAGATAAGGGTATCCTACTTGATTATAACTCTCAATTTAAAGGTTATAGAGTGCATAACATTGTAATAAGCAAGATTCTAATCAATATAGATTTAATGGTAATTGAGAACACTCATTAAGATTAAAATGAATCCCAAACTTAAAAAGAGGCAATTATAAATGTCATTGAAGTATAGATTCAAATTTTAAATTAGAAGCATATGCATATGATAAACCTTTAGTTAAAGGGTTAAGACCTCTTTTGAAGGTATATCAAAGGTACAATAGAGTAATTATGGAAAATACCACCTATAAAAAAGATTAAAAAGTAAAAGAATGGAAATCAGCCATAAAGAATGAGATTTCAATGATTATAAAGAATCAAACTTAACAATTGGTTAACAAACATGAAAACAAAATTAATTAGAGTAAGATAAGTATATATGGTAAAACTAAGCCTTGATTGTTTGGTTGACAAATAAAAAGTAAAACTTATGTTTAAGGGCTATCTATAATAGCTTGGGATCAACTACACAAAAATATTTACTTTTATGGCCATAATAGATAACATTACCAAATTTTCTCATTACATTAAAGTTCAAATGAAGTGAAAAATCTCACATTTAGATGTCAAATTTGCATTTTTTTAATGACATCTTAATAAAGAGATATGTTTTATTAATTGAAGGGTTTCAGGTAAAAGAAAAATTTACAAACTAATTAAGGTTTTATCAAACCTAAAACAAGCTTCTAAAGCTTGGTACAATTGGAATAACTACTTATGTTATCAAGACTTTTAAAAGGAGTGTCAATAATGTTATACTTTATGTGAAGAAGAATTTTAAAGAAAAAATGTTAATTTTCTCCATTTATGTGAATTACTTGCTTATGACTAGAAGCAATTTAGATGAATGTTAAAAATTTAAAGATGAGATGCAAATTTAATTTGATATGTTTAATCTTAAAAACATGAAATACTTTCTTTGACTTAAAGTGCATCATTTTGATTATGACATTTTCCTTTGTTACAAGAAATAAGTTCAAGAGATATTATAAAGATTTATAATACAATACATAAGTTTAGTAGCTACTCAATTGTTTATGAATGTAATGTTGACTAAAAAAGATGGTAAAGAGAAACTAACACATTCATATATAAGTTTGATTAGAGGTTTATTTTACCTTATCGTTACAAGACCATACTTGATAGTTTCACAAAATCTTTCAAAAACTCACTATAAAGTAGCTAAATGAGTGTTTAAATATTTTAGAGGAACTATTAAATTGGTTATTTAGTATAAATTAGTAGAAAATTAGGGTTTGAGAGGTTTTATTGATAGTTATTAAGCAAGAAATTCAAAGGACATAAATAGTAACTTTGATTATGCATTTTCACTTAGTTTTAAGATTTTTAATTTAGAAAAAGAAAAGGGTGGTAGTTCAATTGATTGCTAAAATAGAGTATGCAGCAACAACAACAAGAAATTAAGCAATTTGGTTGAGAAAGATTCTCAAAAACCTTAGAATTGACCAAGAAGATGCTACCTAAATCAAGTGTAACAAGAAGTTTACAGTTGAAATTGCAAAAAATCTAGTATACATGGAAAAACAAAGCATATTAGTGTGAATTAATGGCAATTTAATAATCTAAAACCAAAACATTGATGAAATTATGGGATGGTATGTGTGTTATAAGTACTTATGTTTTTGTTTTACATAATAATAATTGCAAATTGTCACTTATTTAATATGACACGCCTATAAATAAGTGCAGACAAAAGTCAAGTGAAAGATCAAAATTATTAATTTACCAATATAAAGTTATCGAATAAAAGAAGTATGGCAATAATCTTTTATTTGTTTGAACTCTATCTTGAATACATTTTTCTCTTAATTTTGTTTGTATTTGCTAGTAAATTGTTCGAATTAGTTTTGTGGTAATTTGAATATATTTTTAATAATTCAAATTTGATATCTTTAATATGAAAATTTTAAATTTTTGAACCATATCAAATATTGAAAAATGAAAATCAATTTTATAGACTTCGAATCTGATTATATTGCCAATAAAGTTGAGATTCCGTCGTGCATCTTACATTCCTTAGTCTGAGTTGTTCTCGTGTTCATATTTTATCCATCAAGGTTTGTGTAGTTGTGATTTCTGGGATGACGCTATGGTGTTTTTGTTTTTTTTTTTTTTTTTTGGGGGGGGGGGGGTGGGCTTTTGAGACCGTGGATGGCACTATGGTTTCACAATGAGTTATGCGTTGAATTTGGGAGAAAAATGACAAATGCACTAAGACAACTTGTGTGACTCTCGTGTCCATCGGCTCAGGTGTTGTGGAGTTCTTTTTTAGTTTATGGTAGCCTTCGGCTGCGTAATTATGTGGACCCCGCGGATAAATTATGTATCTACCATATCCAACGATCTGATGACCTTATTATATTATGCTGCAGCAATAAAAGTTGACGATAATTTGATCAGCACATTATTATTATTATTATTATTATTATTATTATTATTATTATTATTATTATTATTATTATTATACAATGCAGCAATCGAAAAAAGAAATAGAAAATGATAATTCGGATAGGCAAGTATCAAATTGACCCGGCGCGGCGTCCTTTAATAGCAATTAATTCAGAAAGGCTTTACCGAATGACCAAATTACCCTCGCAAGGCGGCTTGCATGTCGTTAACTGCACGCGACTAAGTGTGGGTGTGTGGGTGGGTGGGTCCCAAGTCGGTCAAAACCGAAGCAGAAAAAACGAAAGGAAAGAAATCGTTAGTTTCTTTTAAAATAAAACATGCCGGTAATTCATTATTAATTAACTATTAAAACTCGACGTCTCCCTTTCCGTGACTCATTTTAGGTTTTTATTTCATCTTTGGTTGGTTGATTGTGTTCGACCGCAAAGGAGGAAAGTCTCGAAGGTTGTCTTCTGGGTCATCGTGCGATCGCCAGCGACCAAAAACCAAGAGAAGAAGGGAGAGCTGATAGGAAGGTTGGACGGCGAAGAAGAACTAGAGATCCTCGCGTCTGTCACCTAACACAGTAACTACCCCATTTAGCTTTTATCCTTTTTTTTTTTCTTCTTCTTCTTGTTCTTTTCGGTCCTCTTTTGTTTCAATGTTGCGCAAGAGAAGAGAAAAGCGGATGGTGTTCTTCAATTTGTGACTTGTTTCCCATTCGATCGTTTGGTTTCCTCGCGTTAGCTCTTTGTGTTTAGATTCTCGTGGTTCTTTCAGTCTTTCTTTCTTTCTTTCATTTGCCCCTTTCCCCCGGATTCTTGGAATTTAAGTATTTATAACTCTGTCATAAGGGAATATGGGGACTGTGGGGGGTTACTTGGGCGTTTTCTTAATTTGCCTATTTATAAGGATTATTGTTACTGCTTTTGATTGGTATACAACCGAACGAATTAAGAGACGAGAACTGTTTATATATATATATATATATAGAGAGAGAGAGAGAGAGAGAAAGGCGTCTGTGTGCATCAATTGTTTGTAATTAAGCGTTCTTGGGGAGGTGTTGTAAATAATTTTGTTGGAAGTTAAGTCTCCATTAGAGTATGTTATCCTGCCCAGAAAATTTCACTTTTTGCTGCCCAGTTCAAGTGCTTATAATGGTCACTTTTTTTTTTTTTTTCCCTCCTTCCAGGTTTCGGAGAAAAACGGAACTGTCTTGCTATAATTTGAAAATATAAATGCATTGGAAGTTATGAGAGTATTTTTAGTGTATGGTGATAGCAGTCCTGCTTTCATTAGTAGAAGGGGAATTTCTTTCCTTAGGAGGATAAGATGCCATCTTCATATCTTTCAAAACTAAGAAGTGCAGTCCACAGTGGGATTCACAAATCGATTGTAGGCGGCATTCAAGATCCACTTGAAATTTTTATTCGGCCAGGGAAGTTTCAATTTTCCAGCTTTAGGTTGTTTCATTCTGTAGGAATTCAATCGCTGAGGGACTTGCATGAACTTTTGGGACCTGGTATCAACAGTACATCTGATTCACTGTTTGTCGACCAAAGAAGGAATATATCTGTTGTTGGAGCACTTTCCCGCACATTTTCGGTGCCCTCTGTATCAGGGCCTTCAATTCAAGTTTGTGGGTACCACGTTGATCGTGTTCTTTGTGATACTAGTCTAATATCTCCCAACAGGAAGGTTCAGCCAATGGCTGCTGGTACATCCAGAGCTGTATTTGGTGAATTTCTTTTAGAAAATCTAGCTTCAAAGTGTGGTCATGCTGCATTATCAACAAACAATTGTCGGATTTTTTATGGTGGTAGAAGCTCTGAGAGTTGCAGAAAGGCTAGCATGAGTTTAAAGAACCCAGAGCAACCTACAAATTCTTTGATTTATGGGTTTTATGTTTGCAATGTTGCGAAGAGATGGTGTAACTTTTCTCCATATATTGAGGAACTATACAGGGATATCGACAGCTCATCTTCTGCTTGTTTTTCAGCTGGGACTGCTCCTGATGTAACTTATCCTGGCCATGATGACCACCTTCAAAATTCTGCAGTTCAGTCTGAACAGTATGTTCTTTAGTCTTCCAATCATTTTCTTGTTTGATTTCTTATGTTATATCTTTTCAGTTTATATATTTATGAGCTACTGATGACCTAAATTCTCCCCATTCTGTAGTTTCATTTCATGTTTGTCTTTATGTACCTCTTGTAGCTTTGCTTTGAACAACTATAAATATCTTTCCTCTGTAAAAAAATTCACAGATTTTTCATGTAATATGTCTGGATTTGATGACATAACTCCTTGCAATTATAGTTGTTATCCTGCTTGAAATTGGATGCAGGAAGATCTCATTTGAAAAAACATTGAAGCTACTTTCGGGATCATGCTGCCTGCCTCATCCTGATAAAGAAGAAACTGGTGGAGAGGATGCCCACTTTATTTGCACAAATGAACAGGCCATAGGAGTGGCTGATGGTGTTGGTGGTTGGGCAGAACTTGGTGTTGATGCAGGGCAGTACTCTCGGGAACTCATGTCTAATTCAGTTAATGCAATCGAAGAAGAGCCAAAGGGCTCAATTGATCCAGCTAGAGTTTTGGAGAAGGCTCACTCTACTACGAAGGCCAAGGGGTCCTCAACAGCATGTATTGTGGCACTCACTGATGAGGTATACTGCTTTTGTGTTTGACTTTTGCCATTTCTCTGTGTTGGATGATTCTTAGTCGAAGTGTTTTGATTTTTTTTTTCTCTTGTTATATTTGTGATAGACTGATAGCATACCATTTATAATAACCTTTTGATGCTAACTATTGATAATTTGGCTCATCATCGTAGGGTCTCCACGCAATCAATTTAGGAGACAGTGGATTTGTAGTGGTTCGAGATGGGTGCACTATCTTCCGATCTCCTGTTCAGCAGCATGATTTTAATTTCACATATCAACTTGAGAGTGGTAACAGAGGTGATCTGCCAAGCTCTGGTCAGGTTAGTCTTCAGATCTGCTCATTGGACTCTTGTCTTGAATGTGATGGAATAATTATGCTCAGGAATATGGCACCAGATTGATTAAGTGCTCTTATTGTTAAAGTGCTTGGCATTACTGTGATATCTTGTCTGACAACTGATGGTTATTAGTGCACAGAGGTTTTTGTCACCAAAAGTAGGGAACCAGAGAATATTATAGCTGTATGATTTTTCCCTGCTGTGATTCATTGGTTCAGTAAAGTATAAAGTGCAGTTAGATATGAGCTAATCAATTTGATTCAGGTTTTCAAGATTCCAGTTGCACCTGGGGATGTTTTAATTGCTGGAACAGATGGATTGTTTGACAACCTATATAACAATGAGATTACTGCAGTGGTGGTACATGCTGTGAGAGCTGGCTTAGGGCCTCAGTTTACTGCTCAAAAAATAGCAGCATTAGCACGGCAGCGTGCACAAGATAAGGACAGGCAGACCCCCTTTTCTACTGCTGCTCAAGATGCCGGTTTTCGGTATTACGGTGGCAAGCTTGATGACATCACCGTTGTTGTTTCCTATGTAACCAGCTCTGATGATGTATCCCTCTCTCCCTCTCTCTCTCTCTCTCTCTCTCTCTCTCTCTCTTTCTCCTCACAATGAAAAACACATTTAAAGCCATTCGCACCCCCACCCTACATTGCACACAAATATGGGCACTCTTACACAAACATGTTTATTTTTTGGGATCTTGTTTTTGTTGTTCTCCCTTGGTTGAACAGAATTTTGATTGGGAAGGCATTGCTTTGGGCCGTCTTGGTCTTTTCATATTTGCAGTTTGACAGGAACATGCACTGTGCACAAATTGATTACGGGAGTTTTTTGGTTTCAAACATGGAGGAGATTATTGATTTTATGTCCAAACTTTATTCTTTTTTGTCCTTTTAGTGGGTAATGTCTGCCGTGTGGTTAATGTCTTTATGCCTTCTGGGTTCTTGGAGGGCTGGATATGTACACATCAATCAAAGCACTAGATTTTGTTGTATTTGTCATGCTTATAGTTGGCACCAAAACTGTTGGTGATTGCTTGGGTTTTAGTTGTTGCTAGGCTCTAGTTCTCTTCTCTTTCCTGCTGTCATCTATCAGGAAGCTGTTGTCTGCTGATATAGAAAAATGTACACCCCACTAAGCTCCAAGGAAGTCAAATTTTTAACTGGTAGTAATGCTTTCACTGTTCGAATTTTGCAGGAACACCAATCTTCTCCTCAAGCATGTTAGCTCGATTTGAGAATTGCCTGGATGCATTTTTGTTGTTAGGAAGATTGATGAGAGCTCTATGGGCATTGGAGTTCGCCATTATACAAGAGAAAAACTTGGACGCCAGTCAAGGTTCTTTTTACATTTACGAAACCCAGTCCGATGTAAATACAACATACCGTAGAACATGTCATGCTCTGGTCTCCTTGTATTAGAAAAGACCACAGGGATGGAGCTTTCCGTGTCCTGTTTCTCCCAAAGCATGTGAATAGCTAATTGAATATAAGTTACTGCCATGGGCACGATCCGACTTTAATATAATACTAATATAGGAGGATTATTGCCTGTATACACGCTCACTTGGAACGCGAAGCGGATCGTGCGGTATCAATACTACCAACTTCCATTCGCTCGAAAGGGCAGGGACGATCTGACGTAGGTTGGAAGAAGCTGCTCTGGCGAGTGAACATTTATGCAAGTAAATGCATTGTCGTTGAATGTCAGTGAATTGCTCAATTTGGTCACATAGCTTAATTCAATTCAATTTAATTTATTAATTAAATTCAACTGCTTAATTTGATAATTGCATTGCTAGGTTTGGTTATCCATAGATACACCATTAGCATGTTTGAAGGTGAGTCGACGCTTTAGGACAAATCACTTGCTTTTGCTGAATTTTACCTACTTTGCAATTGAAAACAAGAAAAGAAAAAACTAAAAGGAATAAAGTGTTGGGATTTTTATTTGTGTAACAAAGTGCTTAATTTTTTTTACGTGGACTTTAATTCATTTGACATACGTAATATTGTAAAAATTAAATTGTCTTTCCTTAATTTAAAATAAATTTAGATTATTGCAATAGTTTTGTTCTTAAGCATTCTTTCATAACATTTATGGTAAATTGTTATGTAAACATAATGCACTCAGTGCAATTAATCTTTTGAAAATTCCTTGTAAAAATAGTAGCATTATTATATTTCATATATTCTTATTATGGTATAACCGATGTAAACTATCTTGTAATATGGTAATAAAAATGTACTTAGTCAGAGAAAAGATACATCTAGTTTTAAAAAATTAAGACATAAATAAGATTTGGATAAGTTTGTAATATGTTTATCTATAATATAAATATTTTAATAATCTTTATAATTTTTTGACATATAATTTAAAAATGTCATTGCATCGTTTTATATTTTAATTCATATTTTGCTAAAAACCATTAAAGAATATATTAAATATGAATGTAACACAATATTTAACAAGTTACAAATTATAGTCTTCAATATAATTACCAAAATAAAAATTACTAATTGATGAAATTATTTTCTTATCAACAAACTATTTATTAGTATATTTTTAAAAAAAACTATATATTTGATAAACTAAATAGAAGTTTAAAAAAAATCAAAGGCGGGGAAGAAATTTGTCAAATAGTAACAAATGGTGCCTCCCCACTCCGATCCAACTTAGTAGTAAGCAATCCACCAAAAGCAACCAAAAAAATTCCTCGGTGAATCGAACAGAAACTAGAACTATGCACATACATACTTAACACAAAAAAAAAAAAAAGGTAAAACCAACGAACATAAGAAAAATGTACCTCACTTAAATTTAAGGTCTCGTGGGCTCTCTTTGGAGCTCATTGCTTTTGGTTAATTCTAAAATTGCTAAAATTTAAGTTTTGTTGGAACCTTTATTTGTCATATTATAAATACAATGGCTACTATGTATTTTGTTCGAATAATAAATATTATTAATATAGATAAGTTGTATCATATATTATATAACATTGATGTAATTTGCTCATTTGTTTTATGTTTTCAAAATTCTTGATATACAAAATATGTATGTCTATACATAATTATTTTAAAATATAACAAATATCCATCATATTTAGTCTTATGAATATTATTAGAGAAATATTATAGTTATTTAAAAGTAACTATAATATTTTAAATTATTATGCTATTAATGTTTTGTAAAGAACTCACATAAAAATATAATAAATAAACTATAAATAATATATATAAGTTGTAATTAATTTCTTAAAATAAAGTGCTTGGTTTGACATGAAAGTATTTATTTTAATAAATTAATTGAAATAAAATATTAAATTAAACATTAAAATTATATTTTTCTATATACACAAATATAAAAATTTTATATTTTAATATTTCATTTATTAGACTTATTATAAAATGTGTGTGCTCGTGTATTTAATGCATATATCAACCTTAACCCTTTGAAAGATTTGAATTTATATTTTATAATGGTTTACTGTACTTATGACATTAATATATATAGATATATATATGTTTCTTAGTTAATGCAATTATTTCTATTACTTAGTATAATGATTTTATTTGTATTCCAATGTCATCTAGTGACAATTTTACATATGGAAAAGAAAAAGTTCTTTTGAATTTAGGGTAAATGGATATTAACCTTTCACGAAAATTAATCACCTATTCATACAAAATTAAGTGCACTAGCTTACAAAGTTGCTTATGATAAGTTAAAGCAATCTAATTGTATAAACTTGATTGATCATTAAGTCTCATATTAGTAAAAGCATTAAGAGTTTTATTCTTGATAAAAATAAAACTAAAGATTTCATGATGACTATTAAGAAACAATTTATGAAATTATATTAAGCATTGTCTAGCACCCTAATAAAGAAACTTTAAAGAAAAAACTTTAATAGTTCTAAAAATGTGTGTGAGCACTTATGAGAGGAGAGACATTGCTACTTAACTTAAGTTTGTAGAATTTGACATATCAAAAACCTTTTTGTATACTTTATCTTAAATTCTCTTCCTTTTGTGTATATACCTTTTAGGAAGAATAAAAAGATCAAAATTATAAAAGCTAATAGAGATAATGAATATTGTTATAGGTGATGAGACAACTAAAAAGTTCATATACTAAGTTCTTTAAAGATAAAGGTATTATTGCACAATATACCACTTCAGGTACACCTCAACAAAATGTTGTACTTGAAAGAAGGAACCATACACTTATAGCTATAATGAGAAACATAATTAATAATTCTAATTTTCAATTAAGTTTATGGATGAAATAAAAATTACAGTGTATGTTTTAATAGAGTTCCATCAAAGTCTATTCCTAAAACACCATTTAATTATGAATTGTTTAGAAATCAAGTTTATGACATATACATATATGAGTTTATTTTATTAGAAAGAGAGTTTACAATCTTCAATTAAAGAAATTAGATTTTTCAAATATAAATAAATTTAAGGATAATTAATGAGTTTTTGACTATACGTGTTCAAAAGGAGGAAGAATAAAGTATAAAAATTTTAAAAATACTGATCATGCGATTAAATAAAAGTTAGATAAGGTAGGAATACTTTATATTGAAAAAGAAATTACAAATGTTTTGATGCAGAAAGCTAACAATAAACATGTATGTTTCTTTTGTAGAAAACATAAACACATAAAGAAAGTTTGTCTTAAGCATAAAGTATGGTTAACAAAAAAAAGTATTCATATATCTATTATTATTATTTTGTTAATACTCTAAAGAATAGATGATGAATTGATTTTAATACTACAATCCATGTTATTAATACTATACAAAACTTTATGAAATTAAGGAAGTCAAAGAAAAATGAGGAAGGCCTTTATTTGAGAAATCAAGCATATTCTCGTAACGAATCTATGATGACTTATTATTTAGTTTTAAAATATAAATTTGTTTTAAACCTTCAAAATATTTTTTATATTCCATAATTTTTTAGAAATTTAGTTTATATTTCTAAATGGATTTATTATTAGCCATCAATTTGTTTTTAAAACTACAATTTCAAATATGGGATCCCTTAAGACATTGCTCAAACTATAATAATTGAACTTCTTTTGAAGGGAGACAACTAATAAGGAAGTTTGTGATAAACTATAGGATACCTTATGACAAGCTTAAAATGACTGCACTAAAGGCTCCACACAACCCCCTAAGGCCTATAAAACCACAAAAGACTAATCCATGACTCCAAACAAAAGCCTTATGTCACAGAATTAGACTTAGACGTGTTTTAGACGTGCTAACCCACACAGCACTTAGTCGATCTTGCGAGAGAAGACACTAAGTAAGCCTTGAAAAGTTTGAGCGAACCAGCGGAAAACTTGTGGAAGGCAAGTAACCAAATAAGAAGAACTTGAGAGAGCTAGAGAGAGAAAGAGTACAAGAACTTTGCAAGTGAATTTGTATTAAATGAAAGAAGATTTGTTTTACAAATAAGAAGAGTGGGGGTATTTATAGTGGTTCCACCTCTTCAATGTGTGGCTACAATTTCTCTAAATCCAAAATATCTAAGATATTTACAAAAAAGAATACCTAAGCGCTTACTTAAGCGAAACGCTTATCTAAGCGCTTACTTAAGCGAAACGCTTATCTAAGCGCTTACATAAGGGAGGTGCTTACCTAAGGGAGACGCTTACCTAAGGGAGGCGCTTACCTAAGGGAGGCGCTTACCTAAGGGAGGCGCTTACATAAGTGAAGCGTTTACCTAATTGCTTATGCATAGCTAAGTCTTTGGGTCATCAATTGGGCTAGGCCTCCATCAATCGGACGAGCCATGACATCCTCTCCCACTTAATTCTGCGACGTCCTCATCGCATTTTCAGCCTTAAATTACCAAATGTGATTGGCAAATTGCCAAAGCTGGTCTTCTCTTACCCAACTAGCCTCATGGTCTGGCAGAGCCTTCCATTTCACTAAGTACTCGATATAGTTGGGAACTCCCCTTCTTCGGATCACTCGATCAGCAAGGATGCATTCCACTTCCTTGTTGAATTCAGTGACCACAGCTGTTGGTGCGCGCTTTAACTCATTTTTGCTTTGATCCTCTTCATTTCTATGGAAAGGCTTTAGAATACTTACATGAAAAATGTTGTGGATCTTCAGCTTTGGAGGGAGTTGGACTTGATAAGCAGCCTTCCTCACACGCTTGATGATTGGGAATGGTCCTTCGTACTTCCATACTAAGCCCTTGTGTACCTTGCGTAAAGACTTGAACTAGTTGGGCAGCAACTTCACCATCACCATGTCTCCTGCACTGTAGTCTTTTGGGCATCGCTTAGCATCAGCTCATCTCTTTATCTTCTTGGCTACTTTGTCAAGGTAAGCCCTCGTTATATCCGCTTCCTTGTGCCATTCCTTTGCAAACTTAAAGGCACACGAATTATTGCCAATGTAAGGAGAGGCAATAGCACTTGGTGTCAGCGGTTGTTGTCCCATGACAATCTTAAACGGGCTTTTAGTTGTGGCCTCGCTTCTCTGAAGGTTGTATGAGAATTGGGCAGCGTCGAGGAGCTTTGCCCAATTTCGTTGGTGAGCACTGATATAGTGCCTCAAGTATTGTTTGAGCAACGCATTGACTCGCTCAGTTTTCCCATCGGTTAGAGGATGGAAACTTGTCGAAAAGTTTAGCTCAATTCTCAATAACTTAAATAACTCACGTCAGAATTTACCTGTAAAGTGGGGGTCCCTATCACTGATGATGCTCTTTGGCACTCCTCATAGCTTTACCATGTTCTTGAAGAACAAGCGAGTAGCCTCATCCACCTTGCAATCAGCAGGAGCTAGAATGAAGGTGTCATACTTGCTAAATCGATCGACTACTACCATGATGCTTCCTCATCCTTCAGACTTCAGTAAAGCCACAATAAAATCTATCAAGACACTTTCCCAAGGCCTTTCAGGAGTGGGTAGTGGCTCAAGTAGGCCGGCTGATAGCTACTGTTCTACCTTGTCTTGTTGGAAAACTAAGCAAGTCCGCACATAGGCCTCGACATCTGCATACATATGCGGCCAAAAATAATGTTGTTGGACAAAAACAAGGGTTCATGTCATATCTGGGTGATCTCCTTCAACAAGTTTCCCTACTTCGGTACGAAGACGCTATTCTCGATTGTCGTTAAGACTCCATCGTTCACCCAAAATCGACGAGTCTTCTCCTCACTAGCCAATCTCAACAGGTTGTTGGCCAATTTGTCTTGTCTAGTACCTTCCTTGATCCGTTCAAGCAGTTTGCTTATAGGATTACTAGTACCAAAAGCCACTAGTTCTGCCTTTCGACTTAACACATCAGAAACTACATTGGCTTGACCCGGCTTGTACTGCAGTGTATAGTCGAATTCCGCAAGGAAGTCTTGCCAACGAGCTTACTTAGGGCTGAGTTTCTTCTGTGTTTGGAAGTAGCTTATAGCAACATTGTCGGTCATGATCACAAACTTACTTCCAAGGAGGTAATGTCTCCAAGTGCACAAGCAGTGGATGACAGCAGTCATCTCCTTGTCCTGAATGGTATACCGTCTCTCTGTGTTATTGAGCTTGCGACTTTTATAGGCAATGGGATATCTATCCTGCATCAAGACTCCTCCAATGGCAAAGTCAGATGCGTCAGTGTAGACTTTGAAAGGTTTTTCGTAGGCCGGTAGCGCCATAATCAGTTTTTCAGAGATTGCTTGCTTCAATCTCTTGAAGGAAACTTGGCATTCTTCCGTCCAATGCCAAGTGCAGTTCTTCTTCAGTAAGTCAGTCAAGGGTACAGCTATAGCAGAGTATCCCTTGATGAACCGATGATAGTAGTTGACAAGTCCCAAGAAAGATTGTAATTCTGGGACTTTGGTTGAGGGCTTCCATTATTGGATGGCTCACACCTTCGCTGGATCCATCAACAGTCTACCATCCTTGATTCGGTAACCAAGGAAGTCCACCTCTTGCTTGGCAAACGAGCACTTCTCCTTTACGAACAATTCATTTACCAGTAGATCTTGGAAGACTTGCTTGAGGTGCTTAACGTGCTCCTCAAGTGTGTTGCTATATACCACAATGTCATTCAAATAAACTACCACGAATTTATCCAGGAAAAGATATAGTACTTGGTTCATGAGTGTGCAGAAGGTGGCTGGTGCGTTGGTGAGGCCAAATGGCATGACCAAGAACTTAAACGCTCTGTAGCGTGTCACACAGGTCGTCTTTGGCTCATCACCTTGTGCTATATGAACCTTGTTCAAGGCTCGGTAGTCAATACACATCCGTAGGGATCCATCCTTCTTCTTTCGAAAAAGGACTGGGGCACCAAATAAGGCTTTCGATGGTCGAATGTAACCCGAATCGATCAAGTGGTGGAGCTGCTTTCTCAATTTAGCGAGCTCTGGAGGTGTCATACGGTAAGGAGTCATGACAGGGGGTTTAACACTGAGTTCTAACTCAATGTGGTGATCCACATCTCGCTTTGGTGGAAGCTTCTTGTGTAGTTCGAAAGGCATGACGTCCTTGAACTTGTTGAGGACGGCCTGAATTGGTTACGGTAAGGCAGGAGTTGGTGTTGCTATGTCTTCCTCATCGCTTAGTTCTCATATGTTAGCGATATAGTTAGGACCCAACTTGAGACCCCGATTGAATTGCAAGGCCGAGATCATCGATGGTTGAGATCTCTCCTTTCACTTCAAAGGGACTACGCGGATCTTATGGTTGTCGACAACCACAAGAGAATGTGTAGCAGGGACAAGGAAAGCCAAAGCTCTACAAAAGAATGCAAGATCCAACACCACTTTGAAATCATCTATGGGAACAACGGTAAAGTCTAACTTACCTGTCCATTCGCCGATCTGGACAATAACTCTATTTGTCATGCCTTGAACAGGCCTTACTTCCGAGTTTACCGCCTTGATGGTGCCATTTCCCTTCGTCATTTTGAGGCCTAGATGTTTGGCCTCTTCTGCATCCGTGAAGTTGTGCGTTGTCCTCATATCCAGCATCGCACAAGCTGATTTGCCCTCGATGGCAAGATCAACATACAACAGTCCCTTCTCCTTGGTAACTATTGGGGAGATATGCTTCGAGAGATTATCTAATCGTTGGATAAATCTCATGTCCACTTGGGCTTCTTCATCAGCCTTTTCTGGGTCGAGTACTGCCATCATCGCATTCATGACTTTGCATTTGGGGTAGTCTTTCACCCAGTATGGTCCATCACAAATAAAACAAGGTCTAGGAGGGTTAGTCGAGTTGTGCTTACCTCCACTTCTTCTCATGCTTGGGACGGTCATTTTAGGGCCTGTGTTGTCCACCCTCGTTGTGACCAAAGTCCTACTTCTTTTGTCTGATCTTCTCTCCTCCACTTTTGCCAGAGTTCGACTTCTTACTCTTGGAGTGAGCAGAGTAGTCGACGAAGGTTTTCGCAGCTGTAATGACAGTATCTAGGGTCTGCACATTACGCCTCTCCAACTCAACTCTTGCCCAGTCCTTCAAGCTGTCTTTAAAGTAGAAGAGTAGCTCCCTATCAGCGTTTCGATTTCAAGTATGATGGTAGTAAATTCCTTAATGTAATTAGAAATACTACTTGTCTGACATAGGTGTCGCAACTTCCCTCTTGCCTCGCTGTCTACATTGTGAGGGACGAAGTACCTACATACTTCAGCTTTGAATTGTTCCCAAGTATCGATAATACATAAGTCTTTCTCTCGTTCAGAGTGCTTCCGTCTCCACTAGAGTTGGGTAGCATCTCTTAGAAAGATTGAGGCGTTGCCTATCCTAACCAGATCGCCGACAACCCTCATGGCCTTGAAGTATTACTCAAGGCCGAATAGAAAGTTTTCCACGGTAGTACCATTTTGTGTGCCATTATACATGGCAGGTTTTAGGACCTTCAAGCCATGTACTGCCGTGGAAGTGTTACCAATGGCAACTGTACTAGCAAGAGAGTTGTTTCGGCGAAAGGACTCCATTTCCCTACGAAGGTCATGAATCTCTCCTTCAACAAACTCACGAAAATTGGACATACGTTGATTGAGGGAGTGTATCTCTCCCCTGAACGAGCGGCCATACTCTTCGATCATGAGTTTGGCAGTCTATGTGATCTTCGTATTTTCATGGATCAAGTTATCGACTTGATCACTGAGATCTCCTACAAGGGAGTTTATATCAAGGACGCTCCTCTCCAAGTTACCAACACGTGAGTCCATGGTCTCCTTGGCTGGAACCTTGGACTTGCCACGTTTGGCTGGAGCACGTTGCTCCTCACGTCCACGAGCTTCTTGCTCCATTTGTTGCTCGTCGAAAGCGGTCTCAACAAATCCTTTTTCACCTGCCATATTCACAAGTCAAACAAGAACAAAGTAAGGATTATGATTACCTTACTCTCATACTACCTGTCACGGAGTTAGGCTTGGACGTACTTTAGACGTGCTAACCCGCGCGGCACTTAGTCGATCTTGCTAGAGAAGACGCTAAGTAAGCATTAAAGATTTTGAACGAACCAACGGAAAACTTGTGGGAGGCAAGTAACCGAACAAGAAGAACTTGAAAGAGTTAGAGAGAGAAAGAGCACAAGAACTTTATAAGTGAACTTGTATCGAATGAAAAGATGTGTATTTTACAAATGAGAAGAGCGGGGTATTTATAGCGGTTCCACCTCTTCAATATGTGGTTATAATTTTTCTAAATTTAAAATATCTAAAATATTTACAAAAGAGAATAACTAAACGCTTACCTAGATACTTATGCAGAAGGTGATAGCAAATTCTTTGGACTATTAATTGAGTTAGGCGTCCATCAACGAGCCGTGACACTTAGCCTTCAAACATAAAGGGATCCACACATCATATCTTGGTTAAACTTCAGTCACCCAAATAAATAGGTCAAACTTACACCCATTTAAGGTAACAACTCTTTATCTCTTTAGATATTCAAAAATTCTAATGTTTTTACTTATTTGAACATCATTGTATTAATGTCAAAGTCTACCTTCAACCATTAGCTGCATATTTTTGTGTTTGACAAGATATAGGCCTTACAACTAGACCATTGAACTAACCCGGCTTCCCCAAATTTGCCTTATGCTCTCTTCAGTGAGCACCCCTAATTAACACCATTTATGGTGCAACAACGAAAGAACAATTTCAGAGATTTGGAAATATCTTAATTGAGCAGAATATTTATATATTTTAGTGGGTTATTGCATTTCAGGATATAGACTAGTATATAATAATAGAATAACTGTACGTTAAACAATTCTTTGAAAAATGTGAAAAATACCATTCGCAGAAATTTCATTTTGCGGTTTGCTATTTTATAGCAAGTGGTTTCAATAACACCCACCTCAGAGGTGCCTAACAGAAAAATATTATGTATTACTATCACACTCATACTGATTGATTTCCCAAATATTACATGCGGACATTGCTTATGACTCGAAATTGTGCAGATATCGTTAGCAAGCTGGCATTGATTGGGGAGAATACTCTTACAGATATCGAAATTGCCTAATAATACTCTTAAAGAATGTTTGCTCTTTGCGATGCATGCTCGTTGGTTTGCCTTCAATGTTTATCGTATAAGACTCACACGCGGTGCAATTTGAAGAACACTTTTCAATCACCTCACTAAATGATTCCTCAAAATCAAAAAGTTAATATAACCTGGAGAAAAATTTTGCAGTGATACCAAGGGTCTTTTAAATCCGCTGGTCGAAAGACATTCAACTCAGACTATTATGGGTTGCAATGGTTGGTTCGGTCTTAGAAGATCTATGCAAGTCAAGTTGTTGCCCTTTAATCGCCATAGCCACGGGTTAGGTATTACCCAATTACTGATTCCTCATATATCCAATTTCAAAAGAAACCCATTAGGAAATAAAACAATCAGGTAGAAGTCAAATCATCCGACGCCTAAGGTTTTATCCATCGCTGTACGGTAAGGGTCGCTGCAGACAATCAGGGCTAAAATTTTAGCGAGACGGTGGATGGCTGCTGACGCCTTCTGCAGTAAAGAGCTGCACTAAGACAAATTATATTGTGTCTTTGTCCGGAATCCGTAGGTTTGGTGGTCCTTTGAACGAGAACAGATTTCCATTGACACCAACAAATTAGTAGACCATAGCATAGGTAACTTCAAGAAAACTTGAAAAAAAGAAAGAAGAAGAAGAAGAAGAGAAACATTGCAGTGGGTTTTCACAGTCAAGTCTCACTGGCTCCCTGCGAGGGTGCGAAATAGAAAGAGATAAGAGAGTCCAAAAGCCCCCCAGAAGCCATGCTGGTTCGCAGAGAAAAGGGCCAATCAGGTCGCGGATCTCGAATCATTATAGCCATTGTGATCGGAGTTTTCCTGGGTTGCATCTGTGCCGTGATGTATCCTGACGGATTCTTCAGCTCGGTTTGGGCCACCCCAAATGCTCGAATTCCAAAATCCAATCTCCAGGTTCCCATCTTCTTGTTCTTAGTGGTTCTAATCTCTCTCTCTCTCTCTCTCTCTCTCTCTCTGTGGCGTGGTGCTCTGAACCGGTATTGCAACGTTGAATTTGATAGAGTTGACTTTATGTCTTTTAATTGACTTGGGATGTATGAGCGCCATCCGGGCTTTGGTAAAATCTTTGCGGTTTCAAATATGAATCGGTTGAAAGCTTTATTTGATTAGGTTTTTCAGTCATTTGAAGTACGCCTGCAAGTTTTATTATTCGGAAACTAGTTTTCAAAAAGTTGGTGATACTTGAATTTAGAAGCCCAAGAAGAGAAGAATAAATAGACACCAGCAAGATTCTCTAAATCATGCAAAAGCATAAATAGCCATGGATTCGTGTTTATTAATTCATTTGTAATGGTGGCTCCAAAAGCGTGCAAAATTGGACATCACCTAAAATGATTTGCATGGGAATTTTGGTTTAAGGGATGCAGTCACCGATTCAAGAAACATTCAACATTTTCCTACCCTAGCTTGTGAAATTATGAGGAATGTGAACTTGAAAATCTCCATCACATTATTTGGAATGCACTGTTGAATTTGTTTAGCATCCACCTAACAGTGTTAGTGGCTGCCATTTCTACAATTTCTCATCCCATGCTTGCCAGTCTCTTGAGTGTACTTGTTTCTGCATGTATGTTGTGGCTTAATGAGGTTTGTGGTGAGGTCAGATGATTGTAGTTGCTTCTTCGAACTTTGATTTGGGTTATTTCCGATGTACCAGAGATGAAAAAAAAAACAAATTCTAGTTGGGTCTTAAATCCTGTTAAACTTTCCAAGTAAAAATTTTTGTCAGCTTGCTCAGCTGTTTAAGGGATTCTTGCCTAAGGTTACCATTTTGCCTTATGATATCATCATTGATGTGACACCTATGTGTGCTCCTTTTTAGGTTGGCTCGTCTTCATGTGAGTCAACAGAAAGAATTAAAATGATCAAAGCAGATATTATCTCGCTGTCAGAGAAGAATGCTGAGTTGAAGAAGCAACTGAGGGAGCTAAATGAAAAGCTACAGTTGACTGGACGAGGAAAGGATCATGCGGAGAAGCAGGTTTTGCTGCTGGGTAAGCAGCAGAAAGCTGGTCCTTTTGGTACTGTCAAGGGTTTGAGAATTAACCCAACTGTCATTCCCGATGACTCTGTGAACCCAAGATTAGCGAAACTCTTGGAGGAAATTGCTAGTGAAAAGGAACTTATAGTTGCACTTGCAAATTCAAATGTGAAAAGCATGTTAGAGGTTTGGTTCACGAGCATCAAGAGAGTAGGTATACCCAATTACCTGGTAATTGCATTAGATGACCACATAGTTGAATTCTGCAAGGCAAATGATGTTCCAGTGTATAAGAGAGATCCAGATGAGGGTATTGATTCTGTTGCAAGAAGAGGGGGTAACCATGCTGTTTCAGGTTTGAAGTTCCGTATTCTGAGAGAATTTTTGCAGCTTGGCTACAGTGTTCTTCTTTCAGATGTTGATATAGTTTACTTGCAGAACCCATTTGATCATCTTCATCGGGATTCAGATGTTGAATCTATGACTGATGGTCATGATAACAGGACAGCTTATGGTTTTGATGATGTTTTTGATGAACCTGGCATGGGTTGGGCTCGTTATGCTCATACTATGAGGATATGGGTTTACAACTCTGGTTTCTTTTATGTAAGGCCTACAATTCCTTCTATTGAACTGTTGGATCGTGTTGCTGGTCGTTTGTCACGAGAGCTAAATGCATGGGACCAAGCTGTTTTCAATGAGGAACTGTATTTCCCTCACATCCTGGGCATGATGGGCTTCATGTTGCAAAGAGAACTATGGACTTCTATTTGTTTATGAACAGCAAGGTCCTTTTCAAGACAGCAAGAAAAGACGACACTCTAAAGAAATTGAAGCCAGTAATTGTTCATGTAAACTACCACCCAGATAAACTTCCCAGAATGAAAGCAGTTGTTGAATTTTATGTCAACGGCAAGCAAAATGCATTAGAGCCCTTCCCAGATGGTTCTGATTGGTAGGACTACCCGCATGGAAGGTTACAAGAGGTCTAGGATTGTCCCATAAGTGGGCTTATTATGTAACATTTTTTGTCCGCAGGACACAGGTAGGGTAATCTAATTTTACCTCGGAAGAGTTATGCCACATGGCATGGTCTGTTTGATCCTTTTCCCCCTAATTTGTACCTGGGACCAAATTCCATGTCTAGTGCGTTTCCTTTATATGTATTGTTCAAGCAGTGTACCAAATTGTCAAGATTTTGTAACCTTTTCTGGTACGGTGTTTGTTGCCACTGTGCTTGTTGCCAACTTTTTTCTTGAACTTGTTGCGGCTGATTAACTTTCTGTGGACAACAAATTAGCTGGGTCACTGTCACCTCTAGTCGAGATTGAAGTTCCAATTTGTGTGAGTGTGTGTGTGTGTGTGTGTGTGTCTATATATATATATATATATCAATATCTCTTATATTAATTTGCATGGACAGAATTAGACCTAGAATATCATTAATTAATCGAAGCATGTGTGACTCGGATAAAAGCAACCAACTGGCTGTCAGCGTAATCAACCCAGCAGAAAACGAACCCAGAATGAACGTGGCATCACAAAAAATCCTCAAGTTAACGGTCACCAAGTGAAATAGCATTTTGGAATTCCGTAACACGACAAGAGCATAAAAAATTGTCTTGCCTTCGTCGCTTTGAATTTTCTTCTCCATATCCAAAAATCCACACAAAATAAAAGCATCCTTATTCGTGGTTTTGGATTCCCACTTGCTCTGCTTTGCTTAGCAAACCCATCAACCTTTTAACCCGGACTCACTGTTTTCCCTGTCAAAATCTTCCATCCCGCTGTCTCTACTCTCTTCCACGAAACCTCCACATCAACATTCTTCAATCACATACTTCTGCTAGATTTTGATTGAACAGCAGACGCCCAATTAGGCATGCCTTCCCATATATTTTTTTCGCACCAAGCAGGCAACCATTTTTCTCGCTGAATTTTTCTGTTGAAACTGTGTTTTGGGTATCGGGTAGAATTAAATGGGGAGTTTTTCTAACAGAGAAAGCGTTCTGCTTGCTTGCAGTCCACAAAAAACGTTTCTAAATCATCAGACTTCGTTTCCTAAGAACCCATGTAGAAACTCAGACATTGATTTCAACGATGTATTTGGGGGTCCGCCGCGGTGGGCTTCCAATCAAGAGACGCGTTGCAGTTTTGGTGAAGCTACAGATTCATATTCCCTCAAAGGCGAGGATGAGATTATGGCCATTCGCCGGAGGTGGTCTGGTCTAAACCAGAAGCCAGTGTTTGGAGATGAATGTGGTAATAGAAGCAGGCATCCGGCTGATTTCTTTGATGATATATTTAAAGGCAGCGAGTTTTTGATGAGTTCTTCTCCAAGGAGGTATAGCCAGGATCCGTTTACTTCAAGCCCGGGTTCAAGAGCTCTAAGCCCTGTCTGGCCCCTACTGCCAAGAGCCGAGCCTTTGTTGAGTTCCTCGGTACCCTCACAATTCAGGTTTCCACTTTACTTCACTACACATTATCGCACGGTTCTAAGTGATGCCCGCAGTCTGCTGGTTATTTCTCTTGCTTATTTGCAGCATTGCTTGTTTCTGTTTCACTATTATTTGCTCACACTAGGGGTTGCTTTCAACACCCGGCCTAGAGTTCCACGGACTACTGCAAACAGAGAAGAACAAAGAAATATCTCCATGACTTGGGTATAGATGTAGCCTAGTTGTTAGATCAATACCCAATAGATGTAAACAACTATAACTTCAAACATTATGCCCCCTCCAGCTTGTTGATAATTTTCTCTTGCCTTTCCATATTCCCCTTTTCCTCCAAATAGAACCTGTATCTACATTCTGTATTCGTATCTAGATGCATACTGACAAATTAGTCTGTGTTTCTTTGCTTGTAGAAAGACTTAGCCATCTCTAATCACTTAAATATAATTGTGCTAGATGTTAATGTATTACCATTTCTGATTGTTTACATCATTCCTAGAGGTTTAATCAACTGCTGTCGACTTTGCAGCCTCCCTGCCAAGCTATGCAAAGGGACAGAATCACCAACATTTGGTTCCCCAGACCATTGGCATCATAAAAATAATGACAGTGCATTGAATGGGTCCAGCTCTTACTTATGTTCTCCTCTTTCTAGACTTTCAAGCCAAACCAGTCCACCTCAGGAGGAGTTGACAAACACTGATTGTCAACAGAGATCATTAGCGGATGAACCATCTCTTAGTTGCAAAGAGTCACCAAACTCAAATAAAATAGACGAAACTGATAGAGGTAGAAATTTGAAAAGAGATTCAAAATTTTCTGTTCCGGCCAATGGCAGCCAATTTCATTTCTCTATTTACAAATGGGCAACTAAAGGGGTGCCTTTAGTAATGCCTTTTAGAAAGGGAATCAGTTCAAGATCAAAAGAGAAGTTCAAATTTGAAAGATGTGCTAGCACTAATGGACGTTGTGAAGGTGTGGTCAGGGGATTACATGTTGCAACTCCACAAGATATTGCTTCCCCCATTTTTGGTACTGGAATATCATCAAATTCTAAGTCCTTTGAAACAGAACCTGATAAACAAGTGAATGTCTCTCTCATTGATGCTAGCACAATGGTTAAATTAGAACAACTCCAGATTCCTGAGGGAGCATTTCTTCCTGAAACCGAGTCAGAAGTCACTGTTAAAGATGATGATTGTAATAATATGTTGCACAATTCAATAGAAGAAACAAAACCTCAGTCTGTTCCTGACATGGCTTTGTCTGGAAAGATCGACAAAGAAATTTCAACGGATATGAAAGAAGCTTGTAGGACCGACTTAAAAAAGCCATTGTATTCACTATTCCTTGATACTGATCCTGAAGGTAATGATGTTCTACATTATGGTTCTTGCTTATGCAAATTAAATGGTTCTGGGCCTAATTTCTTGTGCAGGTTTTGATGAGGAAACAACTGCAAACAAATATAAAGAAGGGAAAGTGAAGAGCATCAAGAAATCATCCGCAGTTTTTTATGTCAGTGACATTGCAAAGAAAGAAGACAGAAAAGGAAATGCATCAAGCGGAAAAGAAACAGATAAAGCTAACTTGCTACAAGACTACCCTGAGAAAAATAGCGTTGAGGGAAAGGTGAAGGAATTTGTCCAAATCTTCAACCAGGCAGCTTCAAACAAAACTAAATTTGATGCCAACTCCAAAGGTCAGAACTCTAGATGTAAGGATGGAGAAAATTTTGGGATGGGGAATGAAGCAACCATCACTACAGACAAGATAAAAGATGGGATGAACTTGCCAAGCAAGAATAAGAAATATAAAGCATATGCTTCTGCCATGGTACTCTGTTTTAGATTTATGTATTGATTTACTTGGCCAGGAGTTCAGTGTAGTCACACTGTCACACTTACTAAAGGCGAAGTTAATTTTAGGAAATTCTTGCACATCTTATCATTTGGAAGTTTGTTATAATTTTTCAGATAGAAGAAATTTGTAAACATTCTGAGAAAGAAAATTCTGAGAGAAGGACTGGCAACAATAAGCCCATCAATGCTTCGTCTGGACTTAAGAATAACTCAGCAATAACTGCAGGTTTGTTGATCCTATTTTCATGACTGACAAGGAAATAAATAGTAGTTAGTATTAGTAACGTAATTAAGTGGAGCATGGAGCTACTTGCGAGTAGCATGTCTTGCAGGCGATGATGGACCTGATCAAATGATTTGCCTGTGCCATCTTGTATCAACTAATCAGTTTGAAATCAAAGAAGTATTGATAAATTTCTCATAGTCTAATCTCGCATATATGTGGTGTTGAAAGAGAAATGGCAAAGCAGTCTCTAATATATATCCCATATATACTATAAAAATCCATAAATGTGTAGGACTAATTTTTTGTCTATCCCGTATATAAACCGTCCTCTTTTATAGAACTCAACTCCTTTCCGATAATTTATGCTTTCTTGTTTAATTCAATGTGCTGAGTGGCTAAAGAAGTCTTTGAAGACACTGTGTGTAATGCACTTAAGTGTCGTCATTATTGATTCCAGATGGCTTAGAAGCATTTGCTGGAGATATAGATGCTACCTTCTTCCTGGTATGCTGTTGTTCCATATGCACATTAATTTTTTGTCTGTTTTTCTTGTTGGGATTTTCGGATCATTATAATGTCGGGACAATAAAAAGTGAAAAATTGCACACTAGTGTCTGTGGTAATCCTGTGTTCATAAATGTAAAAGCACAAAATAGCATAGGTGTTTCTTAAGTTTATTATATTATCTGATAAGCTAATTTACATTTGTCTTTGGACAGATCAGAGAGCTACATCTGGATGAGGATAAGCTGCCACAGACTGGTGATACCCATGAAAAACTGCAAGTAATGTGGAACATCAAGAGAGATAAATCCCCTGTTTTATCCATTTATGTTTCGTGTTTATGTCAGGGCACATAGTAATAATCTGAACTACGTCTAATTATATTGCAGGACATGGATGGTAAGATTAAAAGGTGGTCAAATGGAAAAGAAAGAAATATACGCACTCTGCTATCAACTCTACAATACGTGAGTTCAGATAATCAATTTATAATTAAAAATTTTCTTCATATATTACAGGTAGCAAAACACCAGTAGCTCTACAGATTTTACGTTTGATTTACCATCGCTGACATGCGCACAGGTTCTGTGGTCTGAAAGTGGATGGAAGCCTGTTCCGCTTGTAGACTTAATTGAGGAAAATGCAGTGAAAAGATCATATCAAAAAGCATTACTCTGTCTACATCCTGATAAGCTACAACAGAAGGGTGTCACCTCGGATAAAAAATATATAGCAGAAAAGGTTTTCGCCATTTTGCAGGTAAAATAAAAGTTGAAGCAACCAAGCCCTGTTCCTTAAGGAAACCATAGAAGCTATGTCCTATGTTATCACAAGGGAACCACAGCAGCATTACTTTGGCTGACCACGTTGGACTCATTGTCTGCTGAATTAGATCGGATGACTGTCCGTGCATTATCGCATTCTAGCATAAATTTTCTCACAATCGCATTTCTTTTTAATGGTTTATGATCCTCCACCACGCAGAACGAGGAAAGAAATGATGACGGTAGGTAGGGCTCAGATTGGTTTCATATGATTAGTATATGCCCTTATTACTGGCGTAAGATCAGCTGAGCTTACTTTTCCCCTAGACGGTATGCATGACGGTAATTTGTGGAAGGGACACACGAATCAAGGTTCCTTGTTCCAATTCACCGGAAACAGAATAGACATGCATGTGCATTAACTTTGGGAAACATGAATTGCATGTTATCAGCGTTGAGTGATCAAATCATAAAGGTAACCATTTTCACTTGTTTACTGCTTGTATGTTTTACAGGAAGCATGGACACATTTCAATTCAGTTGGTTCATTTTGACCAATGAACCCTCGATTGGATTGCCTCATTTGTCGAAACGAAATTGCCTGTTCTCTTCCATTGCACACACGAGATCGTAAGAGAATTGTATTTTATGGGTTCTTTTGGACTATGGATAAGTGAATTTTGTGCTTTAAGCAGCAATGCTTTGCTCTGTATGTAGCAATAAAGATGCGTGCTTGAATTTGGATTTCTAAAACAAGCCATGCTGATGCCTGGGATTGCCATGTTTGAGGTTTCAAGAATACGACCAATAAACTACGAACATGGACCCTATTAATCTGCATGGAACTTTGGGAACTAAAATGAGCTATTACACCATCCATATGCATTCTTTCTACGGACACAACATGTCATTTTAATGTAACTTTTATTTTCAAATCATTAATGTTGTCAATAAAATATATTCATTGAAAGAAATAAAAGACGACAATAATTAGAAAAGAAGAAGAAGAAGGGAACACAAAAATAGGAAGAAAAAAAAAGCAGGAGAAAATGAGGACGAAGGTGCCTATTATGACTTGGTTTCTTAAGACGTTGGGGTGAGGACAAAACGAAAAAGTTGATAGGAAAAAAGATCTTGGAGAGAGAATATCATAGGAAGGAACAATAAGGAAAAAAAAGAAACAAGAGAAATTTTATTCTTTTTTTGTTTATTTTTCTATTACAATAACAACTCCTTATACATGTATATGGTCATGTAGGTGGCTTTTTGACTCAGCCAATCTTGATCTTTATTATTGTTCTTTTACAAAATGATTTGTTTCATTAATTCTTAATGATAGAGCTAACGAAAGACCTAACAAAAGACTAACGACGTTGCCTTTAGTTACTATGGTCTACATTTAATCGTCGACCAAAACACATCAACGGCTACTAAAACATCCTATTAAGCTCTTCCATTCATTCATCCCTCTAATTAATATTCAACATCCTTTTTCTATAATTCAACCTAAGTTCATAACAATTCTCTCCCTCTTAGATTAGCCTTGTCCTCAGGGCTTAAATTCAAGAAATTATCTCGTGATAAATGACCAATCCTCCTAATTAGCACCTATCGGTACCAAGTTAGACCATTGAATCAACACTTGAACGATTGTTTGGTTTTCCTTTTAATAATCCTTCGATCCAAAATTGCTATTGGTTTAACTAATAGTTCCCCTTACTTCCTAGTTAGTAGCAATTGTAGCATCAGTTGTTAGTGATTATTCCTTATGGACTTTTTGAACAATAAGATATAAAAGACTAGGTAAATGGTAGATCTTAAGGGAAGCTACAACTTGTAGGACACCTAACCCACCTTCTCACTTAAGCTACAGGTTTCATAATACTTGATAATTAATTTGAGGTTCCTGTACAAGACCACTGAAGTTTGCTTATAAAGCTAGAGTTTGAGTTATACGCAGTCTTTCACTTTTAACTTCCTTTTTATCCTCCTCTGATTTGCATAGCATTACATCCTATACTATGTCTTGGTGAGCTACTCCATGAGTAGTATGTTTAGTTTCTGCCTCTCTTATAACCATATCTCCATTTTTGCAACCCTAGAACTATTCAAGGGTAACTTAGGTAGAAAGGGAGTTATATCTATACAATGCTTAAAAGGGAGACATCTACAAAGCCGAGTGGTGGCTACCGTTATACCATCATTCAGCCAAATACAACCACCTATGCCACTAATAAGGCTTCTGAAAACCATGTAGCATAAATAAGTCTTTAGACACCTGTTAAGCCTTTCCATCTGCCCATCTATTATGGTAAGTTATGCTGAAATGGAAAGTAGTACCTAATAGCTTAAATAGTTCATGCCAAAACAAGTTTAGAAAGACTTTATCTTTATCTAAGACTATAGTTTGAGGCATTCCATGTAGTTTTAAAAACTTGCTCAATGAAGACCTAAGTTATATAGGTTGAGAAAGGGTGCTGTAAAGCCATGTAATGTGCACACTTAGTAAAATAGTCCACTACCACTAGTATGGTCTCCTTTAATTTAAATTTAGGTAACCCCTCAATAAAGTCCATGTTGATGTCTCTTTAAGCTTGTTCTAGTATGATTAAAGGCTACAATAATCTTAGGTAAGGTACATTCTCCTCCTTACACTTTTAGTATCCTGCACTCTATTTAATAAAATGGAGGATCTATTTCTTGAGTTTAGGCTAATAGAAGTATTGTTTTAGCATGTGGTAATTAGCAGTAAGTTCTCAGTGCCCTTTCTAGGCTGACATGTGGAATTGGGATATCAACTATTGCCTTAAATTACCTATTAACATTATGTATAACTTTCCCTTATACCTCAATAAGCATTGTTGATAAGTGTAAGAAGGTTTGGAATTTGGACCCAAACTGAGGGAAGGAATTAGTCCAAATGCCAAGTGATTTGTCTAATAACTAGCAACCACCTCAGTTAGCCATTAGGAAACTTGGCTAGCCACCACATAGCAATTTACCCCTTCCACCTTTTATTTTAGTTCCTCATAGTTTTTCTTTCTTAACATAGCATTTGCCACTTTGTTCTCTACTCCCTTTTTGTATTAATGTTTTAATTTAATCCCAACAACTTGGTACCCTTGACTTAAATATAAGTGTGAAGTGGTTGTTGTAAAAGGAATTTCAAGCTTTCATGGTTTGTTTGGATAATGAAATGATTCCCTTCTAAGTAATGCCTCAACTTAGTCACTGGTATTAGAATTGCCAATAATTCCTTCTCATAAATAAAAAGACTTTTATGTCTTTCATTTAACTTTTGACTCAAGAAAGCAATGGGCTATTGGTTTTACATTAGTACTACTTTCATGCCTCTGCCACTAATATTAGTTTTAATTGTAAAAGGTTATGAGAAATTGGGTAATGCCAACATAAGTTCCTTGATCATGGTTTCTTTCAATGATTTAAAAGATTCCTCAGTCACCTCACTCCATTCAAAGTTATTTCTAGAGATTTGTGAAAGGCTTATTTAAAACTTCATACCTTTTCACAAACTTTCTATAATATTTTGTAAATCCCAAGAAACCCTTGAAAGCCTTTAAGGATTTAGGTGCCAGCCAATATAGCATGGCTACTACTTTATTTAGGTCAATAGTCATTCCTTAGCTAAAGATAATATGGCCCAAGTACTTAATTTAATTTCTTCCAAAAAAAGCAATTATATTTTTTGGCATACAATCTTTTTGCTTTTGAAACTCTAAGGGCTATTACTAAGTGCTTGGCATGTTCTTTTAGGGACTTGCTATACACCAAAATGTCATCAAAAATAACAATATAAACTTCCTCTTAAAGAGCCCAAACACTTGATTCATGAGAGCTTGAAAAGTGGCTGGAGTATTAGTCAATCTAAAAGGCATCACCTTAAATTCATAATGCCCTAAATGGGTTCTAAATGCAGTCTTATGGATATCTTCTTCCTTTATACTAATTGACTAATAGTTAGCCCTCAAGTCCAATTTAGAAAAAATAATGGTCCAATTTAGTTCATCCAACAAATCATCAATGATGGGAATAGGGAACTTATCTTTGATGGTGAGTGAATTGAGTTATCTGTAATATACACAAAACCTCTAGGTTTTATCTTTTTTTCTTTTTAACCAAAAGTACAAGGGAGGCAAATGGGTTGACTTTAGATTCATAGGTTGACCTCCATGCTTGAAGGGTATGTTGTGATCCTACAATCTCTTTGATAATAGTTCCTTAGGTTTTTTAAATGCTTCTTGATACTCATCAAACACTTCTTACAACTCTTCGAGGATTACTGCTTGTAAGGACTTCTCATTTTTTTTCCTACTAGCCTTGATCCACTGTGACCACCTGCACCAATAAACCTGCTTCAAATTGCTATTTTTCCTAAATAATTGCTACAATTATATACTTGTTAACTACTTAAGGGTAACTCCTTATCTCTTAACTGTTCCTTATATCTCTATAGTGCTTCCATCCTTCACAAAAAATAGTTTGCAATTCTTAAAATTCAACATCACTGAGATAAAATGTTCTAACCAATCTACCCCTAGGATCATATTAAGGGACCCCAAACTCATAATCCTAAGATCTACCCTAAAACTATAGCCTTATAGTTTCCATTTGAAGTTGTTCACTTGCTCCATATTTGTGACTTTATGGTCATCCCCCATTATAACTAACAAAGGGTGAATAGGTACCAAAGAACAAGGTAAGCATTTGACCAAGGGAGCATTGAGAAAACTATATATGCTCCCTGAGTCTATCAAAATCATTAGGTTCTGGTTTCCCACTTACCTTCTTACCTTTATGATATTAAGCCCTTTTAACCTTGTTAGGACATATATTGTTATGGATATATAGGCTTTTACCTCTCCTAGTTCTACCTCTTATGGTTATTCTTTTAGCTCATCCTCCCACAAATCCTCCTCATCCTTTCCTCTTTCCAAGGCATGTAATTAAGTCCTCTTATTATACTAGTAGCTTGGAAAATATCTGTCATCATATTTCCAATAAGAGTTGTTTTTTTTTTCCTCATTTGTGCCCCTTTTTAAATATTGATTCTAATTGCTTTGGTTAACACCTTTAAAGGAAATTTCTGGTGTTTAAGTTGGGTTAACTTTGTTAGCTAGCTACCCATACCCTTTTGACTTTTTGTCTTTCAACTAATTAGTACTGTTTCCCATCATATTGCTCAGGCTTGCCTAAGTTCCACCCCTATAAATTAGCCTACTCACTTTCCTTAAACTTTACACCAATTCCTTCTGAAGCCTTGAGAGCTTATATATATCACTAAAAGATCTTGGCTCTCACATTTTCATGGTAGCCTTAATGGAATCACTTAAGCCACTTATATAACTAAAAATGAAATATTCTTCTATGAAATAGGGGTTAACTTGCTTCATACATCCTTTCAATTTCTTAAACTTATCTTGGTAGTCCCTTAAAGACTCCATTTGAGACATTTTATTTAAATCTTGCACCGCATCCATATACTTGCTAAGTCTAAATAAAGCATATAAATGCTCAACAAACTTCTCCCACTTCACCTCTTCCTACTTTGCCAACCATCCTTTAAACCAAATTTCAATTTGCTCACCTAGGTACATACTAGACAACTCCACCTTATCTTCTTTAACTACATTGTATATTCTAAAATACCTATTGCACTTATGACCTAATTACTAGAGTTGACCCCCTCAAAATATCGAAGGGATACCCTATGATTTAAAGTATGTCTCCCCATTCTTTGACTACTCCTACCTCTTTTCCCTCTATTCCATTGTCCTATGAATTTTTTAGGTAAAGGTAAGAGTCCAAATTAATCTATTGAACCTTAATCTCTCTCACAAACCTAAGCACTAAATTACTATAGGTAAGTTTATCATACTTACCTAGTTTCATGATAGCAGTAACCTTTTGTGTAAGATGTCTCGACCAGATGTCACAGGATCATATCATCCTCATTTAAGGAAGTGAATTGCTCTTCAAGCTTATTGATTGCTTCTTCTTTTTCCCTTGTCATGGTTGCTTCAACTTTGGCTACAATCTTGGTCTTCCTCCCCAATTTTCATGCCCTTGTTTCGACTGTTTTGATACTACTTTGTTACAACTTAGTTTCTTAAGACATGAGGGTGAAAGTATAAGATGAAATAGTTGATGAAAGATAAAATCTTGAAGAAAGAATATCCAAGGAAGGAAGAAATAGGAGAAGAAGGAAATTAGGAAAATTTCATTCTTTTTCTATTCTAGTAAGGGGCACATATCGAAATCAGAGTCCACAAGGACAAAAAAATCACTGTAGAGGAAAGAGAAAAATTTAATATTGAAAGAGTGCATAACCTTTTGTTTCCATAGACTTTATGGAGAATGCATACCAATTTTCTCACAACTTAAAAGGACAAAAGTTGGCAATCTAATCCAAATTTATATTTAACTTAAACCTAAATAAAAAGAATGAGTATCTTTTAAAACATTTTAGAAAAGCCAAAAAGGATCAATAGAGATCCTAATATCATTGTGGAAAAGGATTAGTAATGCATGCATTCACTACCCAATCACTTATGAGGTTAGGAGACATGGCACCCACTTTGTCATCCACTTTATGATTTAAGTCTTTCTATTATGTTTTTATGTTACAATAACAATCCCTTATATACATATATGGCATGTGGATGGCTTCTTAACTCACCTAATCCTAACCTTTATTATTGTTCTTTTACAAAACAATTTGTTTCTTTAATTCTTAGCGATAGAGCTAACAGAATGCTGATGACATTACCTTTAGTTGCTATAATTAGCATTTAACCATTGATCAAAACACATTAACAACTACTAAAACATCCTACTAGGCTCCTCCATTCATTCATCCCAGTTAATATTCAACAACCTTTTTCCAGAATCCAACCCAAGTTCATAACAGTGTCCCATCCTTTACGACGATGGTCCTAGAAGAAATCTGCAGGGGGGACTCTAGTATTTTAAATGGTCACCTTAAAAGCATATAAAGCTGAAGTTTGATCTTATGCCCTTCGAAGTATGATCTTTGTCGTGGTTAGGTAGGTAATGATGAGAAATTTGAAAATAAATATCACTATATATATCATCTAACTTACTCCCAGGTGTTCTTTCTTTCCGAAACGTGCCTTCTCTCTCAAGTTTGAAAGGCTTTTGGAAGAATCATTTTTTTGGATTTGATACCTGAAATTATGATATGATAATGTACTGGAAATTCGCATCTTTCTTTTCTATTTATGGTTTTATTTGCGTAAATTGTTATAGATTCTATATATAATTAGTAAAAAAATATCCTTTCGAATAGAAGTGATTTGAGAGTCTTCATATATATATAGTTTCAAACATTTGATACAATTATTACCATGTTCTCTAAGAGTCTTCATATTTTAAATTTTTCTATAATTTTTTCGTTGTCAATGCAATCAAATACATCATTTTCTATATACGCGACTAATAATCATCGTTCAAGCATTTATCTCCCATGGATTAGCTCAATTCGCTCCCCTAATAAAACTTCTTTGATGTGAATGTGAACCAAACCTAATTTCAAGAGCAAAGTACACACTTGGGGACACACAACATGCTTCTTTGTCTCATGTTTTCTTGAAGGGTCAAGGATTCCCTTCTAATTTTGAGAACACATCAATTGCTTGGAAATCTAAAATACAGCTATCAAATCAAATTGAATAATTTACAGAAACTCAGTATATAATAAATAAATAAATAAATAAAATAAGAGATAGCAAAAGAGATACATATTAATTTTTTTTAATTTTTAAATTATTTAATAAAAACTTACTATTCTTTTTTGAATTATTAAATTACATCACATCAACATATATTACTACATTATTTTTAATTTTATTGTATTGTTATTAAATTTTTGTGACGAAGAAATTGGAAGGAAGTTACTGAAGTCTGTGTATTTCCATTCGCATTTGAGGAGTCAAAGGTAAAAACTCCCCTTGGAGAGTATGCATAAAGACTTGATTAAATTTGGCCATATTTTTGTTTTCTTCCAAAGCAAAAAATAAAAATGGAAAGTTAGAGAGTTGTATGTGACGAAATCTTATATTGAAAAGGTAAAAAGATTTTTAAGTCTTAGGGAAGAGGGTAATAGTCCTGTAACAAGTGGTATCAAAGTTGGCTCATCCTAAATCCGATATTCGCCGTAAAGTACTCTAGGCCCAAAAGTAAGTAGGGAGATCTCGGTTCACGATAAGGATATTGATGGATTCAGTAGAGAAAAATGTGACGGAATCTCACGTCGAAAAGGTGAAGAAATCTTTGGACCTTATAAACGTATATATACGGCTATCAAAAGTAGAATAGTAAAAATTTGAGTTTTTTTTTTTTAATCATATTCACTGTATAAGGTAGTTATTTGTATTACAGAGTTTATGATATTTTAAAGGAATAGAATATTAAGGAAAAGTTCTTACAATTACTTTAGTTTTCTTCTCTTTTTTTTGTCTATTAAAAGATTTATTAGATATTAAATTACTTAATGGGAATAATTTATCTCTTAGAGAACTTACAATTACCTTTTCTGGATAATGCATGATGTAGTGACAATATTCAAGAGATCTCTTGGTGAATCAATTGAAAAGTTGAAGATTGCTTACCTTGCAATGGTGACTTGTTCCACATTCATTATTCATTGTTCTGTATAAGTATTGAATTTAATTGTGAAAGAAAAATTGCAAAAGTTACTAATTGCGCAAGAAGTATTGCGCATTTACAAAACTAAAGACGTAACAAATTAACATAATTGAAAAATCACACCTCGTAGAACTAAAAGAGTTGCAACTTTAAATTGTTCCCAGAAAAAAAAAGTACAATTCTTTTGGGAAAGATAACTGAAAAACAGTAACTCTCTAGGAAAAACATGACCTTTTAGGAAAAACACATTTCTTTTAAAAAAAAAAAAAAGCTATTCTGAAAAACACCACCGACAGAAAAGTAATTTGAATGTAACTTTTATGTATATATATAGTTCAAGAGCTCATTTATTTCTAATTTCACCAACCTTCGTTCTAGTTTCACGCCAACATAAAGATCTGATTGTTTGAGATAAACACTCATTTGAACTGTTTGAAACTCTTTCCATTTATCAGTAAAATGAAAAAGTGAAGATGATATTGTGTTAATTTATACTGTATAATAAACTGAACTATTACATTGAATTTATATATAATATATAAAGATTTTATAGTATTTAGTAAAAATAACGCGATGACACTTGATGTAATAGGTCAAGACCACGTCAACCTCAGAAAAATTATTCCCCCCTCGCTCGCTTTTGATCTCGCACCCCGTGCGGCACTGTGGACCCAAATTGAAGTTGCATTAACTTAACAATGACATTTTTGGTAATCTCGGTAAATATAGCCTTTCGGTTGATGAGCACATTCATCGGACGGACGGAGAGTTGAGTGTGTGGGGGGGGGGGGGGCGACTTTGACTGTGTAAAAAATAAAAATAAATAAATATATATATAAAATATTAGAGTACTTGAAACCCAAACAAGCGTTTTATTTATTATTCTTATTATTATTATTATTTGTTATTATTTTCTCAAAGGAGAAGTATTATTATTATTATTAGTCTGGCCCGTTTTTCTGCTCGCGCAATTCCTAGTCGTACGAATGCTTCACATGACTCCCGAGTGGGTGAGTGAGTGAGTGAGTGAGGTTTGTACTTAAATCATTTGGGGGTAGAGACAGACGAGAGAGCACAAAATAACAAATAACAAATGAATGACGACCCAAGTTAGGAAATTTTGTTTGGTAGCAAAAGCGTGAGTTGTCACTGTGTGTGTGTGCTTGTCGCCTCTCTGGGACAAATTGCATCCCTAAAAATACACACCCCACCCCCCTGCATCATCTCATCCATCCCCCCCTTGACAGTGCAGCATTGCCGCCGGGTGAGGCGGGGGGGGGGAGGGGGAGGTGGGGGCAGAGAGGGAAGGAACCTTTCTTGCTGTGATGTGGAGCCAATAACAATATAGATGGTGTAGGCAACATTGCCCAACGATAAATAATTTAATAAAATGTCTCTGTTGTTTGTTCCCACCCCCAACACCCACCACCTCCCCCCCCCCCCAACCCAAAAAAAAGCAAAAAAAAATGCGGCAGGGAACATTACTGATACTATTTGCCTTTGGTAGGTGGATCACACACGCCCATTTAGGCGAATGACCCCTTAACTTTCCAGTCTTGAAAAAAAAAAAAAAAGAACAATTAGTACTTAACTGTAGGCCTCATGTTCATTAATCATTGGTTATAGATTGTTTTGTATAACGTGGTTTTTTCTTTTCACCAAAAAAAAAAGATAAAAAAATATATTTTTAATATGTTATTTATTGTATATATATATATATATATATATATATATATATATATATATATATATATATATATATATATATATTACTTGTTAATATTTTTTAATTGTTTTTAAAATAATAATAATAATAATAAAAGCACTTTTCCAATTTACAACCTGGACGGGAATGAATTATAACAATGAGAACTGCCTCGTGAAAAGAGGTCCGTCCACCGTACGATATTTGCCAGAGAAACTCAACCACGCCATCAATTGCCGGAAATGGAAGATCGGAACGTGTCATCCTCATGGCATCTAATGCTTCTTTATCGTATGGGATTTCCCTCGTTACCGATCGTGCCCTTTTTTTTTAAAAAAAAAAAAAGCAACTTGACTTAACAACAGTCTAATTGAGTGAGTCAAAATGATCTGACTGTTAACCAGACGTCAGTCCTTCAAGAAGAAAATAAATAATAATTTATATTATATAATTTTTTAAAAAAAAAAAATTAATCATATCTATTTTTTTTTCAAGTAAATCCAACTAAATTCACGTTAAGATATCTGATCTGATTTTAAAAAAAAAAATTATGGTGAAAATAGAGGTAGATAATTTGATGCTTACGTTGTAATATTATAAAAAGTATATTTATGTCGCCATAATTATATGATAAAAAATTAAAAAATATATCATGATAATAAGGCATTACTCGGCCAAAGCCTGCCCTATTTTTATCTGGCCTCCCCCCCCCCCACCCGGGAACGATACCCGTGATTTAGCAGTAAAAAGGTTTTTTTTAATTATTATTATTATTTATTTAAAAGAAAATAAAATAAAATAATTTTATTTTATTTAAAAAAAAAAAAACCGGCATTGTATTGTTTTTTAGAAGAGGAGCTTTTTTATTAGGACAGAGCCAGCCAGCAGCTAGAAAATGGAAGGAGAGAGAGAAAGTGTGCGTTTTGGAAGTTGGATTGAAAGCTGCATTATTTGGGGTTGTATTGTTTCCCTCTCCTCCCCACCTTAATTTTCTTTTTTTTTTCTTTCTTTCTTTCTTTCTCTGTTTGTCAGAAAGAGACAGAGGGAGAGTGGAAGTGTCATTTAGAAAGAAAGATCAGCAGCAGCCAAGACCTATTGTAACCTTTTGTCATGGTGTTGCCATTACTCTCTGCTCTCACCCCCCCGGGGCTAAAGCTAGCATAGCATCTGAATGATGCTCCTCCTTTGAAAAAAGAAAGATGGAGTCTTTTTGTTTTTTCGGGTTTTCTTTTTCTTTCTTTTTTTTTTTTCTAAATGGGTTGCTCTAAGTCTAATGGCATCTCTCTCTAAATCTGTGAGTTGCTCTCTGTATTCTTGCTTTTTATTATTAGCTCTTTGTTCTTTTTTGGCTGCCCCTTTTTCTTTTGGTTGTTGTGGGAAGCAGCTTAGCCTTATGTTTGTCTCTTTGCTGCTCCCTGTCCCTTTTTCTAAGGCGCTTTCAGTGCTTCTCGACTTTCTCTTGCTATGATTTTTCCCTTTTGTGGGCCTGTTTGGATCCTGGGAATACTTCCTTCCAGAGAAAAATGAGGCCTAGAGCTTGGAACTTTTTTGACGCTTGGGTTAGAAATTGGATATTGTAGGATCTCATGTTTCATGCTTATTCTTTCTCTGTTCTTCTTTACGACGTGGGGTGTCTTGCCATTCTCTACCCACCAGCCTAACAGTCCCAACAAATCCTACCCTTTTTATTTTCTTCAGTGCTTCATGGTTGCCGGCTGGGATCCCCTGGTTTCTGCTTTGCGTCTGTTTGATCTACTGGGTTATTGGGTTTTGCACTTTGTTTTTTTTTTTATTTCATCCTTTTCTCTTTTGAACCGTAAATTGCCTCGGCGAGATCTGGGGCAATTTTTTTTTACGCAATGAAAGCTAAAGCTGTTGCTGACTTCTTTGTGCACCCCTATGAGGATTGTTGTTTCAGGATTTTGTGGGCATTGCCTTAATTACTGTCAGTCTGACCGTAAACTTGGCTTACATCACATTGCCTAATTAGAAATGTGGCAAGTGGTAGAATGTTGCTTTGATGAATCATGTACATGTAGATGTTTTCCTTTGGTTCATTGCTGCTAGGGTTTGATGCCTGGTTGCTACATGTAGATTTAGTTTCTGCTCAACTATAGGTTGCAGGCAATTAAGCACTTCACTTCTGCATTCTTGGTTTTAGAGGGGATGGGTTTGGGGGATGAAAGATAGCATGAAATATACTTCTACCTTTTCTGAGCCTTTTATTATGAAAATAAAAATAAAAAATCCTTTAATGCCACTTAAGGATGAGGGAACCGAGTCAGTTGGAATATGCCATGAGTGATTGCAGATATTTCGACATTGTTCCTTTAATCCCTTTGTTTGGGAAGATTAGCTTTAGTGCTTAATTTTTCTTTAACATGTGCAGGTTGGGAAGAGACACTACTTGAATTCAAGCATTGCTTTTAAAGGGGATATGAAACTTAAATCAAAGAGAGGATGGAAATCCGTTATGCCTCTTCGTTTGAAAGAGAAATCAGCCACCCGCTTTTGCTTGTTCCCCAAATCAAGGACATCCGGCCGTGGTCCTGGCAATGCACCAGTTTATTTGAATGTCTATGACTTGACACCCATGAACGGCTATTTCTATTGGGCAGGCCTTGGTATCTATCACTCCGGCGTCGAAGGTGATGCTAAGTTCTTCCGTTTATTGCATGTTTTCTAATTTTGCATCTCAAATACAAAGTTCCTACTTTCCTGTATATGGTTGAACTATATTACAGTCTAATGACAAAATTCTTGGATTCTCTTATGCTAGTTTCCATTCCTGCCTGTGTATGTTGTTTCCTTCTTTTACTGTTCCTTCAGTTCAAGTAAACTTCTGGATTTGTAATTGCCAAACCTGCATTCTGCAGTTCATGGTAGAGTATGCATTTGGAGCTCATGACTACCCAACATCTGGTGTCTTTGAAGTGGAACCTCGGCAGTGCCCTGGCTTCAAGTTCAGGAAGTCCATATTTGTTGGGACCACATGCTTGGATCCCACACAGGTTAGGGAGTTCATGGAGCAGCATGCTGCAAGCTACCATGGTGATACATATCACTTAATTGTTAAGAATTGCAACCATTTCTGCAAGGACATTTGTTACAAACTGACTGGGAAACCAATACCAAAGTGGGTCAATCGGCTAGCCAAAATAGGTATTTATATATATATATATATAACCATTTTTTTATTTCTTGCATGCCCACTGACTGCTTTCAACGGTGGGTGTGTATAGTGTCTAAAGGGTAGAAAAAAGGTCTAATGCTGTTTCTCGGGTGTTTTGAATTTTATTGTTTACTCTTCAAATATTAAATCAATTGTGCAATGTGAAAAAAAAAATTCAGAAGTAAAAATCCATGTGACTGCTGCAAGTCTGCAATATTCCTAGTTAACAAAGTAGTAGATTTTCCATGTGGAGCTAAATTTTTTTGAATTTCATAGCCTCCTATTCAAACTGCGGGAATCTTCAAGTTGAAACTTGAGCTTTACTAAATTTATGAAAAAGCGAAATTCTTATCAAATTTTCTTCAAAAGGATAGATATCCTTTAGTAGAATGTTTTAGCCTTCTTGTTCCAGTGAAGTAGACTAATAAATAATGTGGTTTATTGGCATTAAACTTGCTTTTGGAACAAGAATTTCTTCCCCTGCAACAATGAGCATGAATAATGAGGAGCATTTAGATGTTCGGGCCGCTTTCTGTATTATTCATCTCGTGGGACATGTGGTTTGGGGATTGAAAGCAAAACTAATCTTCTTGGGCATGCTTCTGTAGATGTGGCTTCTGTTTTATGCATGCTTATAACTAGTATTTTCCATTGCCAATTTCCGATGAAATGCATTAAACTTCGATGTTGACCCAGTAAAACCTGTATATTTATGCTGCATGATGTCATGTCTCTGGCACTTATGACACATGTTATTTCATTTTTTCTTTAGTTAACTGTGGTTTTTTTGTGGTAGGCTCAATCTGCAACTGCGTGCTTCCTAAATCCCTTAAAATAGCAGCTGTGCGGCATGACCCCACTGACCAGCCTGATGATAGTGAGAAGAGAAGGCTGAGAAGTACATTCAGTTGTCTATCATCAATCTCAATGCGACAGAAGCAGCTGTCAACCTCCTCTTTGTTTCTTCAGTCACCTTTGAAAGGTTGTTTGCCATGGGAACTAAGGTCTATCAACGGCTCCTTTAAGGAAAGGTGAAAAATCTGCTTGGAGAGGGTTTGTAGCATCATCTGTTAATATTCTCTGCATAACCATTCAGTGATCTATGCCAACGAGTGTAATGGGGAGAAATTTGTTCAGACTAGTGGTCTTTGTATGTCAGCGGTTGTGATAACGAATCTGTTGTGGAAACCTAGTACGGTGCTAATTTCGATTCTTCCAAGTGTCAAGTCATTGGATGAGTAAGCTCTGCAAATAGTTACGGAAACCCAATGCTATTATTTTTCTGTACCTGTTTCTATACCACTTGGGCTTTATGATTTCCATTGACTTAAAGACATAAATGTCGTCATCTCCATGTCCTGTAAGTTGGGATGCAAGGAAATTGAGAAAAATGCAAGCACCGATCAATTCTCTGGGTAGAGCAGAAAGATAACGTTTAGTGGGTGGATGTAAAAGGGGAGACATAAGCCACACGACCAATCCATAATTTTAAGATTTAGGGCACTGTTAAGTTGAGTTTGAGTTTACGATCCTACAGGAATAACATACCTGATTCCTATCTTGTCCCGCATTATTTTTCCAATGAGAAAACCTTCGGCCTCTGGGTGTGGCAGAACGGTTTGGACCTGATATATCTTAAAGAATTGACCCTGACCCAAAGCCCAAAATCATCCTTGTTTGCTTTGTAGCCCTTTCCTGCAGCTTCCCCCTCGTTTGTAAACCTTTCCTGCAGTTTCCAGAACGGCGGCGTGAATGAAATAAATGAAAAATCACCGAACATTAACAGAGCACATAGTGGGGAGCATGATCATGTTGTTGTTTGCCACACTCCTTGCTCCATTTGGCCATTAGATGACGCGGTGGCGGACAGCCGGGCTGACTGAGAAACGATCGGACTATCACATGTCTGTAAACGTTGCCCGAAACGGAAATTGTGATGAGAAATTGCAGTGCTTCCCTCCAAAACGATTACCTGTGCCGTTCCATTACATTTACGAGGAAACAACCATGGCAATATCGCACAAGGAAAAGGAAAAAAAAAATTAAGAATAGGTAAACGGAAAATCTCGATGAGAAAGGGGGAATTAAAAACAAAAAAAAGGATACCCCACAGATTTGACTCGAGCATAAGATAAATCTAGCTGCCTACCAACAAGTCCACGTCGAGATGTTTGCTCAACACTGACAATGATCAATGCATGGGAAATTTTGACACTCTCCACGTCAATGATTGCAACGCCTAAAACAAGTCCTCAAAATGGTGAATCTCTTGGATCGTTTACGAAATGGAACGGAAGTCAAAATGGCATCAAAATGATAGCCTATTCTGAAAATGCTATTTAGCTTCACAACAATACTGCAAAATTAATTAAATACATTTTCACTCGATGACAATAAGAAACTAATTCTGTTGATTTATTTATTTACTTATTTTTATGTTTTTCATTTTGCCCCATATGGTAGTAGAAAACAATACAAGCGAAATATACAGAGGCGAACCCGAATTAGCATTGTCAAAAGCTCAAAACAAACCTGCAGGAACAGGAAAAGATGCTTCAGTTCTACAAATGCAACGTTCTACGAGGATTTCAGGGCATCTAGTAATAAACTCATTGAGGATGCATATAAAACATAATTGAAAAAGGACCAGGAAGCCCTTGAATGCTTTGACAAGGACCCAACAACACTTTTAAAGTATTTAATGGCCACAATTCTGTAAATGATTTACAAAGCAACAATGGCACACGCTAGATTTTCGTTTTTTTATCCCCCTTTTCCCCTTAGCAAAAGTGGCATATGAACGCCCCATATTTTGGCCATCATTTATGAGCAAACACTAACACAAACCAAGAAAGTTCAACTGAGACTAGAAATCATTTGGGTGCGAGGCCATGAAATTATCAATCGTCTTTCTGATGTATAACACTAGGCAGGCTATTATTACCATTCAGAGCAGCATGATATATTCGCTTCTCAGCCAATCCAATATCTGATACCATCAAGTTTCCCTGCAGCCAAAAACAATTGCAGGAAGAAATTTAAGTTGAGATCTAAGAATTGGGATTTAGGGTTTTCAGATCCAGGTTTACACAAAAAATTGCTTTTCTAAAGAGCATTGAACTACAGCTTTAATTTGGGGCAGTGCTGAAATTTTCTAAAATTTTTGTTCAAGAAGCATTTCCAAACCTTTTGCCCCCCTCCCCTCAGCCCCTTTCTTACAGTACACTATTGTTTTTAAGCAACCAAACTTCAAAGTTATCACTGTCATGGTCATATGCATTTGTCATGCGCTGTACAGCAATTCTAACTGCCATGATTCTTCGTAGATAGAGATATGCTAGGCAACTCTAATTATGGAACTCAACACCACATGCAATAAAACTCAGACCCCCACACTTCTACTCTTTCTGACAAGAACTTGTGCACTTTTCTAGGTGTAACAATAGCTTCTATGTTTTAGCGCTTTCTGCCTTGACCAATAAACTAAAGCACATACGTGAGAGTATTGCTAAACATCAAGAAAAAAATTTTCCAATGTATTACGAAATATTATTCTTGTTGAGATGAATAATTTTCTTGGTGCTTTATCAAATGGTTTTATTAGTGGAAAATTACCCACTTCAATAAAGTCAGAAAAACATTTTAGTGATGTTTAGTGTTATTCCATACACAATTTCCCTTGACAGGAGACTTGAACACTTGACCATCAGTTTCAATGCCAAAGAATTTTTTTAAAGTTTTTAATCCATTTTCAATTGCGATGCAGCTAAACGGGTAGTTCTAAATCATATTATAGCCTACTTATGTTAGAAGGAAGCAGATTTTCAGATGTCATCTACACGCCAAATGTTACAACATAAGTAAATAGAGTGAAATGCTTACCTCACAAGCCATCAACTGTCTGATATTATTAGCATATAACTTTGGATCATCTTTCTCTTCTTGTGAGGGGTAGTAAACAGGTAGCCATAATACTTCCATGTGGTTAATGAATTGACAGAGAAGAAAAATTACATGACGCACCTGGTGAGAGAAATAACATGTTTAATCTGAGAGCATACTTACAAAGATATCAAGAAGAAAACCAAAAATATGCACCTAGCATTGTTACTTAAGACACTAATAATGACAAAGGATATATAGAAGGGTTGGTACACAAAATGACAAATCTGAGCAAAGGGCAAAGGTTTCTGATGACCAAAAAACCAGCCAGCTAATTTCCTTCCCATCTTAACTCAAACAATTACTAGTCATTTCTTTGTAACAAAGCAGAAACTCATTTTCTTCACATGGTTTTAGAAAACTTTTCATGAACAATAAGCTCTGTGTTTCTTAAAAAGCCATAGACATCCTGAACAATTACAGAATAACCAAGAAAACTTCATATCTAAAGTTTTTTTTCTTTTTCTTCTAAAGCCCATAAGAAAAACTCACCCCAGATATTGAATCCCAGGCAGGACTGAATCTCTGATAAGGATATCTAAGAATCACTGGAACAACAGGAGCCCCCGCCAAGAATGCACCGGTCTTGAATGGAAGGATGTAGCCTCCATTAGAAGTTGTGCCTTCTGTTAAAAATAATAATAATAATAATAAAAAGATGAATCTGAGGTAATTATCTAAAGAACACAACAAAAGTAAATTAAAAAATATTTATATAAGCAATTGGTACATTTTCACCTAAAATAAGTGTATCATGCTATCCACAAAGCATACAAAACAAATAAGCAAAAAGATGTCAACAAATACTAACCAGGAAAGAGCATCATCATGGGAGCTGATGGACTCTGATGAGCTTCTTTAACTCTTTCAGTGACAACACCTGCAAGGAGTTTCATGCTTAAAGTATCCATTCCATATGGAAGTAACCAGAAACAGTTGTTCTCAATAAAACCTCTGTTAGTTTAAAGTCCATTCCTAATTAAGTTCCCTTTCAGGTAGGAACAATTTCACCATGTTTTTTATTGTTCCATATGCTGCAATACATAACATCCAAAAATAATACAATAATTCCAACAAAGTTATAATATAGAGTTTTTAATGATAACAGTTTTTAGTCTCCCTTTTCACGAGTGATCATAGTTATTTGCAATAACTGAACCTTATAGAAGTATTGACATCTGTGAAATTGGCTGAAGATTATTTAGATATACTTCCAATGCTAAATCAAGTGCTAAGGCATGTAAGAAGGAAATCTATATGCCAACCATCTATCTACCTGAAACGCCCCTAAAGTCAGATGATTTTGACTCCCGCTGGACGTAGACACAGCCCATGCACTTGCTGTAACAAATAATCCATGAGAATTAAAAATCTTCAATCCTATTCATACTAATTGATTCACACAGCAAATAAAACATTTCCCTTGTAATCCAACAAATTCAAATGAAAACTCAAAAATAAAACTTAAACATATGTTAAAGAATAAAGTTAAATAAACAAAAGAAGACGCATTGAAACAAATAGCAACACACAATAACTAAAACTTGAGTTATAACAAGATAGTTTGCGGATTCAAGTACAGGAGCAAAGAATCAATTGCACCTGCTATGAAACAAATGAGTTCCTTACACAGCATGATACCAACCCATAAAAGAGGAAATTATGCCAATATGAAGTGAGCTGACCTGATCAGACCAACTAGAGGAAGCTTGGCCACTGATCTCTTCAGCAGCAAAGTACAGGATCAAGTGCAGCCAAAAAAAAAAAGAAAGAAAAAAGGGAATGTTTCAGTCTCACAACTGAAAATTGTTCCAATACATTTATTAAAGCAAGGTGGTGTAAACAAACCTTTGCAACAAAGCTTGGAAAAGAAGAAGACATATGATACAAAATATCCAAATATGAAACATGATTAGATATAACTGCCCCAGGTCTCTTGGATTCTGCAGATTGAACTTTGCCCTCGTTCTGACCAAATATGGAGGAGGATAAAATGGAAAGGAGGAGGAAAAAAAAATTAAAAAAGAGAAAAGCTGTTAGATGACTATATCTCTGAAGATCAACAAAACAAAATGATAATGAAGGAGTACACACCATTTGGTTATTACAAAACTATTTAGCAAAGGACAGGTGCACATCTATAAAAGTAATATACTTTTTTGGCAGAATCCAAAGTAATGATTGTGCAAGCCCAATTCAAATTCTTGACAGTTAACGACCATTTATGCATCGTTGGAGCAAGATGAACTTCCATTTTCTCGCAATTCCGCAAGAGCGGTTTTGAATAGTCAAAAAGTCAACCGAAAGTCAAATGTAGCAACTCTAACTTTCAATCTGCGTGTACGGTGAATTTGAATGGAAGACTTTCTGAATGTCAAAATTCACAATTACGACCCCACAGCAGAGCATTCGAAACAAGTTAGAAAAGCAAATAAAGAAGGGAAAAAGAAAAACAGAACAACAAAAATCTCAATAAATCAGGAAAGTGGCCAATTCACCTAAAAGATGCAAAACCATATCCACATAATTTGAAATCTTATATAAAGATTTGTTAAACAATAGCAGACCAAGTGAATAACAATCCAGATACCTCAGTGGCTGGGGACTTGCGTTGGGGGAGTTCTACGTCTCTATACGTCTCTTTAATCCAAAAAAACCCTAACAAGAAAAGCATAATTCTCGACAGAAACCTCCCGCACCTGACAATCACCTCCCTCCGCCACCCTTTCACGTGCGCGAAATCCTCCTGCCCCTCATCCTCGTCCCGATTCGGCGCCGAGAAGAGCGTGCAAAACCGGCAAATCAGGTAATAGAGAAACAGCAAGCTCATCCCCAGAACAATTCGTATAGGCACCAGCGTCACAAGCGCTATGCCCAGCAAGACCTTCTCCGGCAGCGGTAGGTCGCCACGTCCCATCGTGCCGTAGACGTCTTTGCGGACGAACGCAGCGTATCTCTTATCCAGCCCCTCGTTGCTGGCGCCGGCGGAGGTTGCGGCGGAGTCGGACTTGAGGAGCGGGCGGTCGTCCTTGCTGGAGCCATCGTCCCGAGCCTGTTCGAGTACGTGCTGCGGAGGTGGCACCGGTTTGATGATGTCCTTAAGCTCCGTCTCCATTGAAACTAATTCTCAATAATCAATTTTAGGTTTTTGGCAGCTTTAATTTGAGTGTAAAAGGAGAGCAAATGGAGGGTGAACAAGACGAAGAAGAAGAGATCTTAAAGAGGAAGAAACAGAGGAAGCGTCATGGTTGCGATATCTCTCTCTCTCATATCTCACTCTCTCTCTCTCTCACTCACACACACACACACTCTCTCTCTCTCTCTCTCGTGCGTGGCGAGTGTGGGTACGGCTTCGCAGACCCTCCAGGTCCCTAGTTCCAGGGTGGATGGAGATGGACGAGTTTGCTGTGTCTCGTCGCCGTTGGATTTACATTGAAATGAATGGACGGATCGCTGCAAGCAACGACAAATTGGAATAATTTGGGCCCCGCAAACTTTCCTTAATTCATTTCCGATTCCCCCCCATCCCCTGCCTAGATTGTCTTCGTAATGACTTGATTAATGAAAATGAATTGTCTTCGTAAATTTGTCCAACACCATCAAATAGTTTATGTAAGCTTTACTATTTCATTATCAAATGTATATTTATAGTTTATGTTCTTAAAGTTAATCGATTAAAAAAAAAATTGTATTTATATTAATTTAATTTACAATAAATATTTTTTACTTATTGTAATTATTTATTAACTACTCACATACTATGTAATAGATACAATTTTTTTTCTTATTATTGTGTCATTGAATTTATTAACGTTAATAATATAGTAATAAAAAATATATGTCTATTATATATATAGTACATGAGTAATTACTGTGTGACCTAAAATATTTAATGGTTTAATATAATGAATAAAATTAATAAAGTGAGTGAATTTAAAAAAATTAAATAAATATAATTACAAAAACTTTCTAACATAATGAATAAAATTGATACGTATATCACATCAATCAAACATTTTTACATCCATTGTTAGTAAAAAAAAAAAAAAAAAGAAATTAAAAACCGAATATAGCTGAATTATTATGAGTTAGTGTTGTTTCGAAAGATACAGAGCATGGTCACCTAATTCTTCTACTGTTGATACATCCAAACGATCAGTGCGCCCAGCTTGTGTTTAACAAATTTGGTAATTTTGGTGACAAAAAAATTGTTAATTTTCTGGCAATATTGTGCTGGATATATTCTGAGATTAACCGTCGAGGTCTCGGATTCACAAGACAAAACTCCACTCTTTTGACATCCCTTGTTTGCGTGTTGAAAACAGCTTTTTTAAGTGGTGCACTCAATTGCGATTGTCCCACAGCCACACCCATCTCTGTTTGCACATTGATTTGACATTTACTGCTTATATAAATGCTTATCCTAGAAAGAAAGAAAAAAAGAAAAAGAAAAAAAAAAAAAAGGCAAAGCGGGGGAAGGCACGAAAGCATGAATTATCCAGTAACTCGTTACCGGTGCAAATGAAATGGTTTACAGGCGAAAAATTATTGAGTCTCGGGTAAATGACACATTGATTACTCGTTCAAATTTTACTGCCAACTAGCCAATTAAATTTCAAGCGTGCACAAGGCAAGGGTAATAAGAAACTCCTCCTCTTCTTTCAGGAGCCACACCCAACCGATTCTAACATTTGGCCTCAAAACTTAGGAACTATGTAAGGAACAGATCTGCCAGAATTTCACTCCTTTCTGACTGCACGGCCCAAGCGTTGCAACACAGAAGTTGGAAAACGGAATCAATTCAGATTGTGAAAAGATAGCATTTTGTGAAGCCAAGAAAATCATTCAGCTTTATGGATTATAAAAGCAAGTTTCAAAGCCATTATATTTTCGCGTCCCATAAAGATCAATTCCAACGACCACGATTTTACGAAAATCATTGTTTGGAAAACACCCGAGTCACTGACGACACGAGCCAGCCGACGAAGAAAACAGCTCCTGCAAGCAAAAGACCCAAATAGAATTGCATCCGAAAACTATTGCTCCATAGATTTCGTTGCCCACTATAACCAGGAACTTCTACAACTCAGATCATAATATGACTTGAAGGCCTGGTAGCCAGAAGATGAAGCTACTGGTAGGAAATGCGTGCATCTTTTAAAACCAGTTTCTTCCATTGGAAGTATAATTTTGCCTTGAAAGTTTTGAGAGTTCTGAAGCACAGTGATAAGAAAACCACCAATGATTTATGATCTGCAAAATATTCTGCACACCTATGTTCCAATCTTAGGCTAACTTTTTAATTCCCCAAAGCCTAGGAAAGCTGGGAATAAACAAGAATTGCGTTCCTCTCATTATTCAACTGAAACGCATAAAACACAAAATTTACGCACAGATGCAAACGAAAAAGCATGCCGAGAGTCTCTATTGAGGCGAACCATTTAAAAAAAAAAAAAAAAAAAAAACAAAAAGGAGCAGACATGAATACAAAGGCCCAGTAAATGATACTGTTACTCAGAAGCGATGTAAAAATCAAGAGAATCAAGGAGTTTCGAATCGTTTTTCCTGAACAGAACTAATGTTCTCATGAATCTGTCTATGTCGATTTAAACAGCTGCAAACATAAAAATTGATACTTTTGCAATCGCCTTCCGTTCCACTGAAAACAATCAATCCTTCAACTCGGTATCAATCAAAACAAAAGAAGACAAAGCCAATCATGCATACCTTCAACAAGTGGAGTCGAAGTCAGCAAGAGACCCAGTTCTTATGGGTACTAATGAGGGCAGATAAAAGCCCCGCACAAGAGACTAAGATCGGCCCAGAGAGCCGTCCTTTCCCATCTCGAATATCCGCAATTGCCATTAAGCCGTCGGCGAAGTCCTGCACCACCGAGAGCCTTTTCATCAACTTCTTCTCCCTCAGCTTTATCAGTCTCTCGTCCTCTTCTGTAATTCCGCCCCCCTTCGAAGCCGCAACCTCAATGCTCGATAGCAAGCACACCTCCTTCTCGGTTAGCTTCTTCAAATCCCTAAATTTCAGGGAAATACTGCCTATGTACCCAACAAACTCCGCCCACGCGCTGATCTTCCCCAAACTTCGTGCGTGCTTGCCGTCGATCAAGCCAGATTTCGCCAGCCAAACGAATTGCTCGACGAAGTAGTACAAACCCTCGCCTCCGTAGGCGAGGACGGACAGGAAAATCTCTTCCCTGGAATCGAAATGGGAGTTCCGCAGAGCGTTGACGTCTTGAACGAATTTCCCGAGCCGAAAGGCCTTGCGGCTGAGACCGACGCTGGAATCGAAGCTCTTGAGCCGTTTATTCAGCGCCAAGGCTTCGGGAACAGCCGAGGAGGCTAAGATGATCTTGGTGGCGTAACGTGAGATCTTGAGCAGCTTGTCCACGCCGTCTCGCTTGGCTAGGTAGGCTTCCAGGTGGTTCAAGAAGTCTCTGTTTTTCATTGCCGGCCCTGCAAGGAGTTTCGGGGTCGCCGATGATTGGGTGAGACTCGTTCCAGACTTGGAATCCATGGAGAAGGGAGCGTTGTATTGCGCGCAGACATGGGAATGAAAATCAAATCTTTTTTCAAACTTGTTTGGTATGGAAGAATGAATATCAAGACGACACCGTTGGCTGATTATGTTTCAGTTGAGGAAACTTCAACTTCTTGTCATATATATATATATTGCCGTGCGTACCGCATGCAATCCAAAGATTTCTTTCCTCTGTACGCCGGCAAAACAAAATAAGGGTTCTTTAGGCCAAAACCCCCATTCCCCCCCCCCCCCCAAAAAGATGTAATTAATTTTTTATATTATATAATACATATTAATATAAAATAAAATAATGGATATCGAGTATAAGTCTATTTTCTTTTTTAATCAACCTAAATTTGTCCATTTTCAAATAAAAAAATTAATAAAGGATACAACATTTTTTTTTTTCTGGGACATGGACATGATGGGTACTCAGCTTGGCTATTGTAATATTTTCTGTGTTTCTTTAGTAGATGTGCCTACCTTTTCAACCCCCCCCCCCCCCCCCTCAAAAAAAAAAAAGGGTAACTGCAGCTTTTTACAAAGAGATTTTTGTACCAATTAATGTCGGTACTTATATGCAATAATTTTCTTTTTTTTTTTTTTCTCTGTTTTTGGTTTGAAAAGAGTGGCTTAAAGCCTTCAGCTAGAACGAGTACTACAAAGAGTGCCCTGTAAGCCGGAAAAAAAAAAAAAAAACTCCAATGAGGTCCTGTCGGAGAAGTGACAATACAATCAGCCAGAAAATGAAAGCCTTCTTAGACGAAGAAAGCATGGTTACCCTTTTTTTTTTTTTTTTTTTTTTGTAAATAGGGCTTATTTGTGTTAAATTTTATAATAAATTTAGTATCATTATTTAAATAATATATTTAAATTTATAAAAATTAAAAATATTGATATGTTTAAAGAATTTATTTCAATTTAATAATCAATTTTTTATTAACTTGTAATCACACACTTTTAAATTCAATTTTCCTATATATTAAGAGAAAAAAAAAAAAGACCGGTTACACACGCATAATTATGTAGTTTAATAGTACAATATCATATTGATACTTATTAATTTGATTACATCTTTATTGAGTACTTACTAATATTATTATTTGAGAATATTCTAACATAACTAATTAAAAAATTATAACATAACATATTGATACTTGTATAAATTTGATTTTATTAAAAAAAGATATATAAGAATTTAAAATATTAGTCTTAAGAAAATAAAAAATACATGTAGACTCACCTAAAAAATATCAGTCTTAATATCAGTAATTTTAATAATGCACCCCAAATTATCGATCCATTATTACAAATATGGAACTCCCAACAGCACTTGCAAGATTGAGAAACAAATAGAAATATTATGGTTTTTTGTCGACCAAGTTATTTATTTAATCATAAATTATTTTAAAAGTATATATATTTTTGGAGATAACATCTAAAATTATTCTTGAAGCAATATATTTTAATTATTTTAAAATTACCCCCATGATCATAAAAACTAGGGACATGTAAAAAATTAAGTATGTACGTTAAAATTAAGTATTGTTTACATGCATGCATGCATGTATGCATGTATGTATGTATATGATCTTTATTTCTTTAGCTATAAGAGATGCCGAAAAGCCAAGAAAAATGAATAAGTCACTAGAATTTGAATATGAAATTAAGAAATTCTAATGAAAACATCTCAATTAGTTATATAAAAAGTACGAGACAAAAATACCCGAGTAAGTGTATTAATCTCAGAAACACAGAGGGCTAACTTTTGAAGCAAAGGTGAAGCCATGGGCCTCAATTCTGACAATTTCGGTGTGATGTCCACCGATATAATACGGACCATCCAACAAATTTGGAACAAAAAGCAATAACAATTCTCGGTCCAACAACAAACAAACAAAAAAACAAAAAAAAAAACAATCACGATGCCCAGTTTATTTAGGCAGCAGCACGCACCATTCAGAAGATAGACTAGGTCAGATTAGCCGTTAGGTACCCACCAGCAGTTGTTTTTGTGGAAAGGTGAGAGGGACCGTTTGGGGGATCCTTTTCCCTGACGTTAAGGAACTTATTAGCCACCAACCGCTGCATTTGCCCAACGACACACAACGATTTTGCATTACCAATTACCCAGTGAATGCGACCCGTTGCCAGATGGGGTTTCCTTCCTTTGCCCTCTCTAACTGCAAAACCTCCAGCTTTATTCCTCTGCTTTGAACGCTGCCTAAGATTCCCATACATGCCCCATGCCCAGTCCATTTTCATTTTGTGGCCACCTCTCATTTGCATATTTCAACAACAGGCAGGAGGAGACGTGCTGAAATATTTCCATTTTACGACCCAAAAAAGACAAAAAAAAAAAAAAAAAAAGAAGAAGAAGAGAAGAAAACACAACGGAGAGATTAATATAGCGGTAATAATACTCCCATTAGTCATTGAATTATTATTACGCCTAAGAAAAGTATGAAAAGCTAAAAAGGGATTTCCAAGGCGATCAAATCATGCACCATTGAAGTTGAAAGAATTGTCATTAGTGGTGGAATGGGTCAATGTGATCATTAGCATAATTATTGGCCATATAGGTCATGACATGGGCCAAGGTATAGGATTAATTTGCACACGACAACCTGGGGTCTCTCTCTTTATAAATTTATCTCATTACTGTTATTCAAGAAATAGATTACCATCTATTAAATGGGTTTTGGTTTCTTTGAATGGATTACAATGAACAAAATGGCATTGTTGCAATATTAAATAATCAAGAATGGCAACTTCAGAAAATTGAAATTAAACGGTACAAAAGTAACCGACACGTGGATCCACAACCGGTACCTTATCCATGCAGACAAACTGCTTTGCCAAGGCCATCTTCGTCTTTAAAAACCTCCCAAAAAAAAAAAAAAAAAAAAAAAAAAACGGACACACACACACACACACACACACAAGGGAAAGAAACAAGAAAAAAAGCCAGCTATTTTGCCCTATATCTCTCTGCCTTGGCAAGCTGTCCCTTCTCGACAAAGACGACAGCATCTTCAGTTCCGCATCCTGGAGAGCCCTTACTCTATGCTCCATCCCCATTTTACCCTCTCAAAGTTCGCAAATTCCACTCAAGCCCCGCACCATTTCCCGAGAAACCTCCGCCCTCGCGGAATTGGATTCGAATTGTCTTCTTCCATTTTGAAACTCAATTCGACAGCAGTGGAACTGTGCCCGTGTGTCTTTTGAGCAATGTCGGCGGCCAGTAAGCTCCAATCACCGGTCAAACCGGTGTCCGAGGTGCGACCGGTGCTCGGTCCGACGGGGAACAGAGTGGCTAGAGTCTCCGGGGAGAACAAGCGGAAAACAGAGGTTTTGAAGAAGCCGCTGCCGAGACCGAGGAAGCCCGCCCCGTCCGAGAAGTCGGAAATGGCAGTCAAAAACAATCTCTCGATGGACAGCTCCCGCTCTACGGACTCCTCATCTTCTTCGTCCTCGTCGTCGTCGAGGGGTTCCTCTGTAAAGGTGGCGACGAGTTCTGCAAGGATCGTGAAGCGTAAGGGATTCAGACCTGCCAAGGCTATTCCTCACGGTGGTCAAGAGGTGTCGCCGGAACAGAAAGGGCCGGTCAAGAGGTGTGATTGGATCACTCCGAACTCCGGTAAGCTCATAATCGAGAGTTGAAATTGTTGCCAATATCACAGGAAACGCATTTGTTTCCATCTGAAAAGTCGGCACTATCGGAGGGTAATTAAAATTTTTGCTTGGTTAAAAGTTGGTTTTTGGGCTGAGATTTAAGAATAAACATGGAGTTTAATGATGATAGAAATTGTTTTCTCAGTTGGTTATGGCTATAACCGATAAAACTGTCGCTTGTTGGCCTATGTCTACCTTGTCTGAGCATTTAATATGGTGGTGATGACGGTTTTGTGATAAGGGAAGATGTTATAAAGCTAAGCTGTTTAAGTTAGTGAAGTTGGGTGATTGCCACATTTTCCATGTGCTAGAATAATATGGTATGCTTCTCTCTCCTGGCATCAGGATCTTTTATGCTGGGGCTGGTAATGCTAGAAATACTCACATTCAACTCTGAGACAATCAAGCTTTTTTTTGGGGGGGGGGGGTGGAGAAGAGAGCGGTTCATTTAAATTTTGTTTTTCTTGCCATTTTATTATTAGGAAAGTCTTAGTATTGTGCCTTAGCATAAAGATGTGGACCTTGGGTGTGTGAAACTGAAAAGATAAATTGTTGGCAGGCATGGAACTTTAATTCTGTTTTTGGAAAATAAAGGGCATACATATGTGGTAAATGAAGAGTAATATGTCAGCAGCTGTCTTCAGTGTACAAAAATCATGAAGGTTTATATCTAACCCTTCAGCAAATGCACTGTTGCATGCCATTCTGACCAGGTGTGGTAGCACTTGCTGAAGCCACCCATACTAATTTACAAGATTTTTTGTAGAATTTGCACATAGCCATTTCTTTTCTTTTGTTGTTCTGATATAGTTTTATATGCCTTTTCTAGGTCATGTCCTCTGTTTTGTACTTGTTGCTGCCTGCTCCTATAGTCGACTTTGTCTATTTGGAAAACCAAACTAACCAATCTTCTACATTGTATTCATCTACTTACCATTGGCAGATCCAATTTACACATCTTTCCATGATGAAGAATGGGGAGTCGCTGTTCATGACGATCGGAAGCTTTTTGAGTTGCTTGTTTTTTCACAAGCATTAGCAGAACTTAGCTGGCCAGCAATCCTTCACATGAGAGACATATTCAAGTATGTTGCTTTACACACTATCTATTTCTATCCGCTGCACTACATGCATCTATTGATGAACTAGGTGGATTATTGTGTCAGGGAGCTTTTTGACAACTTTGACCCATCATCCATTGCACAGTTTACTGAGAAGAAGCTGCTGTCTCTGAAAGTTAATGGGAACCTATTGCTATCTGAACCAAAGCTTCGTGCAATCATGGTAAATGCTCAGCAGGTGCTCAAGGTAAGTAAATGTCCAAAAGCAGTGGAACTCAGCTCTTATTTCTCCTGAAATTAGCAGTATCACTGTGGTTTAAAACATTGCCAAACTAGATATAAAGCTTCAACGGTGAAATTCATACTTTATCTTGTATAGACATTTTGATCCACAAAGAAACAAAATCCTGAGGGGATCAACTTTATCTTCTTCGGCATATTTCATAGGGTATTAGAATTCAGTTGCATAATAAGCAGATTAATTTTACTTCTACTTGCTCATAATTTGCAGATCCAGCAAGAGTTTGGTTCCTTTAGCAACTACTGCTGGCGATTTGTGAACCACAAGGCATTAAGAAATGGGTTCAGGTATGCACGTCAGGTGCCAGTGAAGACACCGAAGGCAGAAACCATAAGCAAAGATCTAATGCGGAGAGGCCTCCGTTGTGTTGGGCCTACTATTGTTTATTCATTCATGCAAGTAACAGGGATTGTCAATGATCATCTTACAACATGCTTCAGATATCAAGAGTGCAACGACAATGTCAGGGAGGAAGTTCTGAAACCCAAAATTGAAGAGACGAAGGTAGTATGTGAACTGCTGGAGCACACACGCTTCTCCAAGGACTGAATTGCCCATGTTCCATCTTTTTCCTTTCTAACCACACTATTAAGAATATACCACATTGGATCTCATGTTCTTAAGCAATGAGTTAGTTTTCAGAGTGAGTGTTCTAATTGACAACTTCCAGGTTTCGACTGCTGTATCATTGACCTAACCAAATTGTACGGCATACTAGTTGACAGCAAGTTGCACACGTTGTATTTTACTCAATTTTTTTTCTTATCTTAGTTGTGGAAATTCCCGCGAGGACTCTAGGAGGAAGAAATTCTCTTGTTTGAACTTCGTTCATGGATAGATTGTGCTTTACGTCACCACAAAATCTTTTGAGCAATATTTTGATCATTCAAAGTCGATGAGATGCTGTAGTGCAATCAGAGACGAATCAAAATTTTTGAAACCATGAATCACAGGGTACAACACGAGTTGACGTGATCACTAAGGCCACATGCCCACACATGTCGAATGATGTCCAATTCCCAGGTTAATGTATTCGGATGAAGACCAAGCACCTTCATTTACACAGCAAATGCTCTTTTTTTCTACAGAAAAGGTCTCCAAGAACCTTACTTTCCGTTTTAGCCTCGAATTTCCCCTCCACAAAACATTGATCCGTCTCTCAATGCAATGCAAACGCCAACCCCCTTAACGAGCAGTGGATCGCACATAATAGCGTTGGAGGAGCACAACTACCACAGCAACCCAAAGGATTCGCGTTGGCACATCCAATTTGTTCTGCATTCACCTCCCCTTCCCAGCTCAGACAATATTCTCATGAGTAAGATGGAAGTACAATAAAACCGGTATTGACAGATGAAACTTGGTTCGCATCACAGCAAAGAAGCCATTATTAAAACGGGGTAGACCATAGAAACATCAAACAAGTGATACAAATTTAGTCAGTCTTATCGGTCTACAAAACTTTAAAAACATTCCATCATCAAACATTACACATTATCTACAAGTAATATTGGTGCTATTGGGACATACACTTCAAACATATCAGCTTACAAATGCAAATGCAATACTAGTGTTTCTTCTTTTTTTTTTTTTTTGGTCATCAAACGCGATAACTCAATTAAGTAAAGGCAAATGAAAAGGTGCGAAGACATTAGAATTGAACAGAACAACCAAAATGCTCATAAGAAGAATAATTAGTTCAGATCTGCAGAAATAATGAAACCATGAACCACAAACTCTTCCAAGCAAATTCACCCTAGCTCCGAGCCTTCCCACTTCCAAGTGTGAGCTCAAGGTCATCAAAACCTACCTCATGGATCCTCTCACCTTCCCATGGTTTCACCTGTCCGCTCCCAAACTCAAATTCCATGCCTCTCCCATTCTCCTTAATCATATCACCGAACAGAATTTGCTGAGCCACAGGTTTGACAAGATTATAGGTAGGAGAGGTTGGCATTGCAGCCAGAGAGGGTGCAAACTTTTGAAAGTTTATCCATTGACCAGATTCAACTGTGGATGAATCAGACTCATCACATTCAGGTATGGTGGCTGGGGCATGAAATTGACGGTGTGTTGGGCTAGCCGGGGCAGATGCAGCATAGAAAGGGTAATTTAAGGAGGCCATGGACTGCTTCGCAATGGATTCCCAATTGGGAATTGGCTTGGGATTTCTGAAGGTTGGGGAAGAGAGAGGTGGTGTTACTGGCGCACTGTTAGAGATTCGGAGAGGCGGGAGAGACGATGGAATGGCGTTCCGGAAGAAAGGGAGAAGAGGGGAGGACGAGGTGTTGTTGTCCACCCGGGTCGGACTCGGGAATGAAGAGGAAGAAGGACTGACTTGGTAGGAAGGAATGGGGCTAGGAAATGACGAGGACAGCGGACTTGGATTTTGGGAAGAGTACGGGGTCACTCTGGCGGAAGTGCCTGCCATATCAATTGGGGGCGGCCTGCATCCCTGGTGGAACAAAGGAATACAGTTTTGCCATAATTAGACAAATTTTGAGATTAAAAAGCCCCAGTGAGTGATTAAAAGCAGCTTCTTTAATAGGATTTTACAAGCGAACATCGTTAATCTTAAATTAGCCGCACTTAGTTAAAATTTCAAATAGTTACACAAAGTTCAGCAATTACAGATCCCTTTAAAACTTGTACTCAATTTTCAAAGATATCCTTTTATCTAGGAGGGATACGTTAATAGAGAGAATTTCTAAGCTTGATCTCACTGAAACAATCCATTTCCTATCAAAAATAAGAACCAAAAAGTGCAGTTAAAACTAAGACTCAATACAAGAGACGACGACGACGAAGCCTTAATCCGAATTCTTCAATTGAAGAATAAAAAAACAAGAGGAAGCTTAAGAGAGAGAGAGAGAGAGAGTTTACCTTGCGATAAGTGGTGCCATCTGGTTCGACGACCCAACCGGCCTCTGCACAGAGAGCCTTCAAGACCTCATTATTATCACAGTGCTTGGGCAAATTGTAATTCCCTTGAGCCCTTAGGCCTGCAAATATCTTCGCGGCTATGGCTCTCCTTCTCCTCTCTCTTCTCCTGTTGTTCTCTCTCTCCCTCCAGGACGGCTCTCTCCTCGGAGCGGCCGCCGCAGCAGCCGCCGACGAAGTCGCCCCGTCTGACGTCATTGCCCGGCAACTCCCGTCTAATTCTGGCTCTAGCTAGTGAATTAAGATGGGCGAGGGGATTTAAGCTCCGGTCAGGAAAGAGGAGAGAAGAAAGTAGAGAAGCAAAGTCACGAGGAATACGCTTTCCTTCGCTGGATGTTGGTTTAGTAAGAAGAATCTCTTTCTTTTCTGTCTCTCTGTTCGAGGACTGAGAAAAAGAGTTTTTGTGTGAGCATGTTTGTCTGTCTGTGCGTTTTCTTTCTTCCTTTTTTTTTAAAAAATATGTATACATATATATACATACATACATATATATTATATTATTAAAAGAACAATTTAACAAAAACGATGAGAGAGAAAATTGAACAATAATATATAAATAAATACAAAAAGTTTGTTTTTTCAGAAATGGGAGGCTGATTGCAAGTGCATGGAAATGAATTTGATCAACCTTATTTGGCCGCCAATTTGGAAAATATCATACGCGAGATGTAAAAATTGCAAGTGTTCGCGTGTTACGTGTTTTGACGCAATTACCAATTTTTTTTCTTTTCTTTTAATATATATAAAAAGAAAGAAGAAGAAGGCTGTGCCCCTAATAATCCTAATATGTGTAACCCCGTCGATTTGGTGATTTTATTTTTTATTTAAATTAAATTATTAGCATCAACTTAAAATGTTTTAAAAAATAAAACTAAATTAATATAGAAATAAAACTAATCAAATTTGTCGATTCATTTAGTTTTGGTTGATTCAATTATTCGAATTATGTATATATATATATATATATATATATATATATATATATATATATATTATTAATTTTATTTTTATATTATCAATTTTTTATAAATAAAATAATTATTATTTACATTTAAAATTTTAAATATTAAAAATTAAAAAATAAATATTTGGAAAGAAATAAAGTATAAGTAATTAAAAGTATGATAAGAAAAAATATATGAATAATTTATATATTTAATGTATTGAGTATGAAAATACTGTATACTGGAGGAGATCTTTGAATTTTTTTTTTGGTTGTTTGATTCGTATTTTTATATAAAAATGTATAAATAATGTATTTATTTAATATTATCGAATAATTTAGTTTGATTTTAATAATTTTTAATTTTTAAAAATATAATTAAACATTTAAATATAATTTATATAAATTATAAATTACATTCAAATTGTTCTCAATAATTTTAATTTAATTTTCATCGGTGTAATTAAGTGAACCGGTTTGATAAACACTCTTGAGGGTTGGGTCGGAGGTTGGAAACGGGACCCACTCAAATGGCCGCATCGCCGCCCTATGATTTCAGTTATGAGAATTTAAAGTAAAGGGCGCCTATACTATCTTTTTTAAAAAATAATAAAAATAAAAATGGATGCATCTGAGCAACGCCCAAGGCCCTCCTTTGACTGAAAATAATAATATATATATATATATATACGTATAATGATTACTGTCAGATATAACGCGGTTTTTGATAGCATTAGATGCTTTCACATGTGATTTGCTGAGCAAAAAGGCAAATTGAACACGTAACCCATTTTATAATGTAAATTCACTAAATTAAAATTTCTTAATAATTTGGCTTTCAATTGAAATTAAAAACTAATTTGTTTAGATCCTCAACATTTGTTATCATTCTGTGCAAACTTATGCTAAGAAATAATTTCTATGAGACCAATATCATTCTTTCAATCTTTATGCAAAGATATAAATATATAGTTGTAGTCATACAAATAAATTTTTTTGATATTAATTAATTTTTTTATTTTGTAAAAATTTATCTTAATAATTCATATTCTTCTCTTTTATAAATTAGATTAAAAATCATATACTATATTATCAAACTTCTTTTTATTAAAATAAATAATTATAAGTAATTTAAATTCATAAAAATAATTATTTTAATTATTATTCTATAAAATAAATATTTTAAAAAATTTATCTCTAATTATGAGCTATTTTAAATATAATTTTAACATTCTAACACTTAATTTATACAATTCAAAATAAGTAATAATAATCATCACTTATATTATCTTTATAAATTAATTTTAAATTGTATTTTGCTTGATTATAAATTTTTATATATGAATCATGTTATTTGTATAATGCTCTCATAAAACATTTACTCTAATGTATCGTAATGCTAATGAATTTTTAATTAAAGGATTATTAAAATAAGACATTATCATACATAAAAGCTTTAAGCATTAATACATTAAAGTTTCAAATAATTTTATATAAATAATCTTTAAGTATACAAAATAAAATTTTATTTACAAATTATTAAAGGATTTAAAAATGTGAACATAGGTTAAAATAAAAGTTAAATATAGTTAATAAGTCTCGTATAGTTATTATGAATTCTTATATGACTTAGTTGACAAACCTTTAGTCATAAGAACAATTATAAGTTGAGAACTGGCATACTCTATTATGATTACTTGCTCTTTAATATAATTTCTAATAACTAAATGTTTTATATTGATATACTTATTTCACCTTCCACTTTTATTATTTTTTAAAAAGAATATTACAACTAAATTATCACAATATATCTTTAATAGTTTAGAAATATAATTCATAATTTATAGTCCTATGATAAGATTCTTTAACCATAAAGCTTGTATTATAACCTTATGTCATGGAATGACTTTTGTCTCCATGATATAAGAAGTAATAACATTTTGCTTAATACTTCTTTATGATACAACATCTTCGACAAGCATAAAAGTGTATCCAATGGTAGAATTTCTATTATGTACACAATTAACAAAATCAACATTTAAATACTCAAGCACTTCTAAACAATCCATGTGCTTATATGCAAGCTTATAGTTTTTTATTCCTTGTACATACCTTATAACATTTTTGGCAACTTTCTAGTATTTTTGCCCAAGATTACTTGGATACTTCCTTAATATTCTCATTGGAAATACAATTTCAAGTTTAATGCAAACCTATGTATCTATAAGGCTACCAATTACAAATGCATTTGGTATACATTTCATTTCATCTTACTTTAATTCATTTTAAAGACATTGTATAAGATTGAATTTATCTCTTTTGACTATATATATTACAATGGAAGAATAATTTTTCATTATAAATCTTTCTAAAAACTTTTCAATGTAAGTTTTTTGAGATAGTTTTAACATCTGTTAAGATCTATCTTTGTAAATTTCTTTGTCAATGATAGAAGAAACTTCACCCATATCTTTTATTTTAAAGTTTTGAAAGACGAATTCCTTTATTATATATAGTAATATTAAATCATTACATGTAAGTAAAATATTATTCACCTAAAGGATTAAAATAATATATTTGTTCCTACTAATCTTAAGGCATATACATTAATCCACAATAATTTTTTATAAAGTCAGAAAGCTTGCTTGAACTTATATATAGATTTCTTAAACTTGCATATTGAATAACTCTCTTTATTAGTATTAAAATCTTTAAATTAACTCATGTATACCTCTTTCTTTATATTTCTATTTAAGAAAATAAATTTCACATCTATTTAACATGACTTTAAATTAAAATAGATTGTTAAAACCATGATAACTTTAAATAGATCTTTCTTTAAAATTGGAGGGAAGGTTTCATGCTAGTTAATGCTTTTCTTTTAACTACCAGACTGGAAGAGGAATGAGACCGAGGGAACTGCTGCAATGCCGTTTCAAATTTCTCTTCCAACCAAGACACCAACGTCAAATTTGAACAGGTTGAATAAATAAAAAAGGAATTAAGTCTTGTGACCTCAAATTCTTCTTCTTCTTCTTCTTCTTCTTCTTCTTCTTCTTTTTTTCAACACTGTTTTTATCCACTCAGACCATTGCCAAGACGCAACTCGCCAGCCAGCAGATTGCTTCTTAACTGGACCCTTGCCAAGTCACGTTTTCAGCTGTCTCCCTGCTCCGCTTTTTCTTTGCCTTGAACAATCTAGTCATTGTAGCAGCTAGCTGCCAAAAGGGAAAAGTGGGGGCTGGGGAAGGTTTCAATAAAAAAAAACTGGATGTTTTTCAAAGGGCTACTAAAGACACATTTTTTAAGCAAAACCCATCGACTCGTAAAATAAAATGCTTGCAAAGTGTAAATCAGAAAAGAAAAATCTGATGGAATCCTTCTGGTGGTACATCCTTATTTCAGTAAAACAAACAGACAGCAACAATGTTATTTTGGCAACGGAAACAAGGGTTAACAATAGACCGACGACAATGCAGAGTATCAGAACAAATTGTTGGGTAAATTTTCTGTGAAAGAAAAACTAAACGAAAACGTTCGCCGTTGCCGGGGATCGAACCCGGGTCGCCCGCGTGACAGGCGGGAATACATACCACTATACTACAACGACTTGTTTACTGTTAGGAGTTTAGTTTCTATTAATTTGTTACTAACACATTATTAGGTTGTCACAGTCCTCCGAATTCAAGTGGGTTTTGGGGAACTACCGGTTTTTGCCCAATGGCTTAAAAACAATAATAACGTTTCTAATGGCATCTTTATTTAGATAAATAAATAATATATATAAAACAAAAAAAAACAGAGAGAGGTGAACCAAAAAAATGGCACCTTAACATACCTTAATCGTCTACGATTTTCCATTGTTCTATCAACAGTGACAGTAAATGGTGACGCCTTTGGACAATACCACAGCGTATATTCAACCAAAAAAAAAAAAGAAGAGAGTGCAATTTTAAAGATATGGCACTGTTTAAAATTTTTTGAAATTAATTTTTCGAGACTTTTTCTCTCATATTTGAACTCTGAAAAGTAGACTTAGTTTTGCATTTTACTTTTTATGATATATGGGATTTTCACCAGTATCCATTAGAGAGCTCTTATCAGCAAGTATTCTTCTTTCTAGCGCCGTGCAATTTGTCTGGTTCTTATCGATTGATTGGAATTCCACGATCCATCAAAAGGAGTTGCATAAATTCAATGGCTTAGAACGCCCTAAATTATTGATTAGATTTATATGCATTTCCTCTTATGCACTCTATTTGCTTTTTCTTTTCTTTTCTTTTTGTTTTTTTTTTGTGAATTTTTCTTGCGGTTGAGTAATACGTATGTTTAGGTCAATGTATACGTCTTGCCTTAATCAATACTAAAACTGGCAAATTTGGCACCAATTATTGATTGTCCTTTACGCGATTTGCTTACGCTCCCATTAAAATGGTAATGAAAGGGCCAAGTCAAATGACTTCACTATGCAATATAATTATTTCTTCGAAATTCGGACTTAAACAGTAGTTTCTTTAGCGGGATTTTTTTGTTTAGTTGATTCTTTGACACATAACCATTCGCCATTCACTTTGGACATTTTGGCATCTTTCGTTAAATCTAATCTTCCGAAAATGTCACTATTCAATACACGGCCAGTGTTTTTTTTTTTTTTTTTGGTACTTTATAATTAAAAATCACATTTTGCTGATATTTGACAGAGGCAAGACACGAAACCCACCCCCAAGAGTTTTGCTCTCGCAACAACCTTGTTAACCTGATTGGTTTTCAAGTATGTCATCCATAGACAAGTACATCACCTTTTATGTGACTGTTCAGTGCTTTGGGTTTGGTTAAGATAATCCCAACCCTTAACCAGAAAGATGTAAACATTTCGTTCGAGCAAATGACTCGAACTTTGTTTACAACAGAAAGAATTTTGCAAATGAAAGTCAGCAAGTTTTAGTTGCTATTTTGTGTGTGTGTGTGCACGGGAACCAAAAGGTAAATTTTTAACATCAGAAGCAACGGACAAATGAGACCAAAAGGATTACATCAACGACTTACATTTTTGCCCTCCCCGGCATCAGATTGCCCACAAATATAATTTCAAATTAATCACCCCGGACAAGTCTCCACCTGCTTACTGGGAGCATACCCTTCGAAAGAGGGAATGCGATGGGGTGCAAGAGCTCTGTTTGGTCACCCCCTCGGGTGTCTTCATGTAGATATATTGTCCATCTCATCTCTGATAAAATAACCCGACTCCTGAAAATGAAGTGGTTCATTCCCCCAGGAAATCCATCCTGCGATCATCTCTCTAGCAAATAGCTCAAGGCACCGAGCTGGTTTACATCCGGGAACATACTCCAGCAGCAACCCTATCGATGTTGATGAAGACTGCAAATTATACATATCTACCTAACAAATCTGGTAGCGACTAGCCTACATCAGAACTCTCACTCCATTTAAGCTATGCAACATCTACTTTAGAGACAAATGAAACCCCAGAAAAATTCCTGAAAACTACAATTACTAAGTTTGAATTTTTGATAGGCTTAAATCAATAATTGCTCCTGTTAGTTAAAAATGCTTTCTGTCGTTACTTTTCCATTAAGTCTGCCACTTGTCAAGTGTCACGCAAGACTCAAAACGTTGAGTGATATGACACGTTAACAATATTGCTAGGGCGAATATATATATATATATGTTTTATTTAAAAAAATCTTTTGAAAAATTTAATTTAGTAATTAAAATTATATTTTAAAAAATATCCACGATCAACGGCTCACATGTTATGCCAATTAACATTTTAAAACTCACGTGGTGTCCGACCAGAAGCTTAGAAGTCACGTGGTAGACTTTAACAGAAAAATAAAGGCGAGTAACATTTTAACTCCGGTGGGAGAGCAATTTTGACCTAAAAAGAAAAATCTCTGAATCAAAAAGTATTGTATCGTAGGGGAATAATTTTTTATTTATGCCTTTAAGGAATATCTGTTTTCAATGGAGCGAAACTGAAAAAGTAAAATCTAGAGAACAAAAACATCAAAAGCTAATTAACCTGACCCCAATGAGTGTCCAATGCCAAAATGACGAAGTCCCATGTCCAAAAATTACCTCCAAGTGGGGGTTTCCTTGAGTAGTCGCCTGGGATGCTTACGATGACTTGATCATCTCTTACATGCCTTAGGCTTGACAGCCACTCAGAATCCATTCCCTGCAAAAGAACTACAACATAAGCTTCAAAGAAATAACTTTAAATTCTACCTGCACATAAATCAAATTAAATAGAAACTGCACACTCTCACACTGTAATTGCAGTAGCCCAACAAAAGGCACTCATAAGGTCTATGATGAAAGAGGTCCAAATCACCAATCAATGAGCCATCTGGTTTTACCTGAAGACCTCAAGTTCAACCAAATCATTGCCATAACACTTTGGAGATCGGTAACTCTCCACACACACACACACACACACACACACACACACACACACATACACAGAACCTTCAACCAGTAGATGCTTGCTGCATAGGTGACTCCCCATGCTGGAAATAGCTCTTTCTCCACGAAAGTATGCAATTTCTCCCTATTTGTCACCCATAAGGCTATGAGTGCTCCATCCTCATGAGTAAGTTGCTTAATAGGAAGGGACAAGAAATAATAGTTTGGTAAAGTGGAGTACCTAAACAATAATTGAACTGTCATGGTTAATTAGCCTATAAGAGACTAATTAAAATGTCTTGTTTATTTCCAACAGAATTCATGCACAAAGCTCAAATCACATATGAATGCAGTTACTTACAGGAGTTTCTGTCGAGCACTTGCATTTTCCCATGGTGGATCAATCACTATAATATTGAAGCCATTAGTAGATTCAGCTGCACAAAAAACCAAGCAATGAATTCCATTTGAGAATGGAGACCTGTGAAAATTTCATGCACAAACGAATGCGTCTCCCAGCAGTTTAACATTGACACCATGCCAATAAATCAAGCTTTCCCATCTATATACAAATATGGCAGCAACGAAGTGACCATCAATCAGATCACACTCCTAAGACTAGCTGGTCCACATGAAATACATGACTGGCAAGTACAGGAAATTTTATGTATATAATATTGCGAGCACAGTATGTAATCTGGGAAAAGCATTTTAGTTACAATGGTCAACAATTACCAGGACCGAGGTTGTGAATTTGCTCCAGATCAGACTTCAGCATGGTGCAAGGAACAAGGAAAAATGCAAGAAAAAACTCGTAAGACCAAGTAAGTAAAACAACCCAGCAATAATGCAAAAAAAGAAAAAAAAAAAAACTTTAAAAAGATCTCATGACATAGATTCACCAAAATCAAAGAGTTAAAGCTTGCATACTTTCAAATGGTTCCCATTTATGACAAAAAAGATATAATGACAAAGTCAAAAATACCATGTAGAAGCAGCTGTCTCTAGGTATTATATATTTCCTGTCCAGAAAATCTGCCTCAACATCATCGCTAGTCTCATTAACAACCAGATTATTGAATGCAGGTAGCACCCTCTGCTGACCACACTGATCCATTGGGCAACCTGACAAACAAATATCAGATCATCACTAGTCTTGTTAATGGAAAATTGAGGTTTCATTTTTTCTAAATATCTCCTTGGATTCAGGTCTGGTAGCAAGCTGGTCGCCTGCTTCATATGCTCTCCTTGGGCACCAAAAATAACAAATAATCAATCATTTTAGCAATAACTCACACAATTAAAGAGATTAACGAAGCTTCTATAATCTTCCGGCATTTTTCATCAGCACAAACTCAAGGAATCTACTAAACTGACCTTCATCCTCGCTTGGCGGGGGGCGATGCTGCGGGAAATTAAGGGTTATTTCATACAGAGGAGCTTGCCACACTCGCCCAAGCTCAGCAAGGGACTGCTGAGTACAATTCCTTGACAAATTTTTACATTCTTTTGGAGAAAAAGAATCACTCCGCAAATTCCTCATAATCGCCAAAAGGTCGGTCGCTTCCATCAAAGATTCATGCGCCTTCAGTAACATAGGCCTCGCTTGCTGCCAAAATTAAATATATATATATATCAGCCCTAAAATAGACAATCAAATGGCACAAGGGTACGGATGCTTGCCTGGTGGCGTTGTTCGGCGGCGCGTTCCCTGTCGTTTAAAGCGGGAGGCTTTTTCTCTTTACGTCTTCGTTTCTTTGAAGTTGAACTTGAACGGACGGTGGCTTGTTGGTGGTCGTCCTTCGAATCGAAGAAACGAGAGTAATAAGCGGGTGGAGAAACCTTAGACCGGGTATACGAGCGGTTTAGCACACGAACCGGGTCAAGAAACACAGCGTTTGAATTTTCAAACCGATAAATTCCGGATTCGATGAAAGCAGATAGCCTCCGGTTCTCCATTAAAATGAACGCAAGCTGCTGTTCCCTTGGCATTCCTTCGTGCTTTGTTGCTCCACCCAGTCATCCAGCTCCAGCTTCAGCTTGGGGCCCTTTTCTCCTCGAACTTGGTCCGCGAAAACGACGCTTCCCTTGGGCCTTTGGGTCCAGACGCGGCGGTTGTTTTTTTAAGGCCGTCGTGTCCTCAACACCACCCCAAAAAAAAAAAAACCTCTTTTTTTAATAAAATTTTTATCTTCGATTAATGTTTTTAATTATATTTTAACCATCATGTTTCTGAAATATTTACTAATTATGAATCTTAATTTTTTTTTTAATAAAAAAAACCTCTTTTGCTGCCGTTATTGTATTGTTTCTGGAGTTTCCACGGTTTAGCCTCTCTAAGTTGTTCGGATATTTCTCTCCGGCACTTGAATAAATGGATCAGAGCATGCAAGTGGGACCCCCACTTTTGCTCTCTCGCTCTCGCTCTCTCTCTCTCTCTCTCTCTTTTTTTTTTTTTTTTGGGTCCTTTGAGTTTCTCCCGCGTGTCCGTCATTCCAGAAGCCTCTAAGGCCCCCAAAGTTTGATTGAAGATCAACGCAACGCAATTGGCGTGACATCAGCACTGTTAAGCTTATGGCACGTTGACCGGGGGGGGTGTCTTTGACCGAGAGCAACGCGGGTCCCTAATGGGAGAGGTCCAACCCGCCTAACGACGATCATCATTTGTCTTCCTATCTCTTTTCTTAAATTGTCAAGGTTTCGTAGAACTAAACCGTCAAAAGTTTACAGGGACTGAACAATTCCTGTACCAGATCTAATATAATCTTTAGGAAATGATAAATGTAAACCAAATCTCAACTTAAACAGAAACAAGCCAAGCAATGGTTGCAAAGTTGAAGCATGTCATACAAAGATGAAGATGGAACGTGGACGAGTGAAGTGAATGCTGTTAGTATGCCGTGTAAGGAAAGTTAATTGTAAGACAGCGACACTCGTAAAAATTGGTGGAAAGAAAAGTGGAAATTATTAAGAAACTTCGTACAAAGAATCGTTGACGGATCCAGAGATAATATTTTCAGATGGGCCAAGAGAGTGTGGACACAAGATAAGAATCAGTATGTGTGTGTGTGTGTGTGTGTGCGCGCTGAAAATATTCACGTTAAAATGAAATTAGAAAAATATGGAAGAATAGGAGAGCTAAATGCGAAAATAATGGAACAAATGCTATAAAACATCATAAAGATTACAAGGATCACAGAGTTCAGACACTCGCAAAGATTACAGAATTATTTCAACAAAAAAGGGAAGAAGGCAATTGTGAAAACTTATAGAAAAAAAGTACGTAATTGCCAAGATCACCCTTAAATATGTTCTTGATTTTTCTTATGTTTTAAAAGACTAAAACTCCCCCCCCCCCCCATTTTTTTTTTTTTTTTGGGTGGAATTTTACAAAAGTAAAGAAAAAGACTATATATTTGGAATGTAGATCCACCCTGCCAACAATCTTGTTCTTATTTTTTAGGGTAACAAATGTTAAGATACTAGTGAAATTTAACATCGTGCAACAGTAACAACTCTAGTCTATGCACATAACTGTTGAACCATCAATCCTAGCAATTGAGGTTACCCTTTTTTTGTTTTTTTGGGGGGGGGGGGGGGGGGGGGGTGGGGGATATAAAAAAAAAAACGTAATAATCAAATTGAGAAGTGTGAATATATAAATAAAGAAATTTCCAAGAAGCACCACCAATTCTATTCTAAGGTGACTGCATAAGCTCTGCTAGTGGATGGAAGCCACGCGTAATTGGCGGCCAAAAATCAACACGTGTATGACTAAGGCAGAGGCACCTAACCTAACCATGGTTAAGTAGTAAAAGTGCATTCCTCCGTCCGTCGAGACTCTCTCTCTCTCTCTCTCTCTCTCTCTCTCCTCTACTCTAATTTAATCTAATCTACTCTACTCCCTTTAAAATAGGGCATGCCTGCTGAGAGTAGCCTCGAAGTTACAGAGGTGGTGTTTGTGCTCTCTCTTTTGCTACTCTGCCCTCCGTTGAGGTAAGAATGATTCCTCTTAAGTTCGCTTTTCCTTTTTGTCGAATTCTCGTTAGGTTATGTTATTGAATATTCGGATTCTTGCATAATTCTTTGGTTCTTTCCTTGAAGATTCCTTTTTTTTTTTTTTTTTGGATGCTGGGCAAATGGATGGAAATTAAACTGTTATCGGGATACCGAGACGATTATTGGGCTCTTGATTTTATTGGGTCGGAGATGGAAAAATATGCCTTAGGATTATGTTTTCTGTGAATTCCATCGTAGGGCTTTGGTTCTGTGAAATAAATTGGTTAAAATTTTTAAGCCTTATGGCCCGTGGTTTTGCCCATTGACTTCTGTTCGTATGCCGCATGATCGGTTCGGAAGAACATGGAGAGGAAAGAGGAAAATATGGTTAATTATGACTTTACGTTTCTATTTGTAATTTACCTGCACCTTTTTCTTTTCTTTTTGTTTTTTTTTTATGATGTTCCCCCCCCCCCCCAATATATCTCCATGCTCTTCGATATCTTCACCATCTGGGAGGGAAATTTTGATTTTGGATTCTGCCGAATTTCGTTTTACCCATGTATTTCGTTTAATTTTGGTCTTAGTATCTTTGGCCTTGGGTCGCCTGTTGATTTCTATCAGTGACTGACATCCTTCCCCTTTATAGTCAGTGCTGTGCAGAGAGAGACTTTGGAGCAGTGTTGTTTGCTGATTGGGTCACAATGTCTCCTCCAGAAGTTGTGGATATTGGTTCTGATTCTAAGGAAGAAGAAATCTTTATTTCCTTGGAGAAAATAAGGAAGGGATTCCCTCTTCCAGGGAATGTGATTGCTGATGTCAATCCCTATTGCTATTTGCCTTCAAATTTACCTGGTAGGAATTCTTTCTATAGCCACACAAGGAAGTAATAATTTGAGGATTTAATTAGTCAATGATCCTACTGTTTTATATCTTTATGGCTTGTATAATCTGGCATCTTTATCCTTGTTCTTTCAAATTTGTCAACTACTCATTGACTGGCGTAGGGTACCATGAAATTCATTGTAATCTTGATAGAAAAAATGTTGAACTTTGGATAAGAATTGACACACGTAGTTCTACAGTTGCAAATATGTTGAGACCACACCACACTGTAAATATAGAGAGTTTGGTTTTGCCTTGTACAATAACACTTGATTTGCCCCTAGTCCCTACATACCAAAAAATAAAACATGATGCTCCCATGTCCATTACTCCATATGGTAGATCCAGAGATGTATTCACACGTGTTCCTGTATGCATTTCTTTGTATTTATGCTCTTCTTTACCCATTCCACTGTAGACCTTCCAATTGCATAGGCTCTCTTGTTCTCTATGCCTCCACTTATTTACTCATGCTGCTATGCATATTTATAAAAGTCAAAGGGTGGATACCCAAATATTTTGTGTAGAAAGCCCTTTACAATTTTTATCAATGATGTTATTTTAACCTTCTTATTTTCTGCATATCACCAATTGAGAGAAATACAATGGATTAAGCCCATTAGTGAGATAGTTGGTCTTGTAGTATATTCATGAGTAATGAGTAATGAACCAACATATTGGACTATCTAGTGAATGCATGGCTGTGAGATATCTTCTTTTTAGGTTACCTTATTTGGCCAGCTGAATTTTGGTAATAAGAATCCACAATTGAAGCATGTCAAATTTTTTATTTCACAAAATTGTATGAAATGCTTCTTTTTTTTCTCCCTTTTTCCAAGTGGAATGACTGTCATGTTTTGCCCAACGACAATAGCTAATGGTCATTGCAAATAAGAAATTTGATTCTTAATTAGCTGAGCATTGTAAAGTGCAAAGCTCACTAAGATAATTATACAGAAAATATGTGGTACTTGATTTGCACAAAGGAGAATGAAAATATGGAACATGGAAACTGGAAGGTCAGTGGGGAGGCGTGCAAATTATTCTCAAACTCTGTCATTACTGGTTGGAGAACCACCTTTGAATTCTTTGAAGGCCGTGTTCCTCATGAGCATAGAACTGATTGGCTAATGCAAGAGTACTGGATAACTCAAAAAGGGCGAGATGAAAACATTAGGGAAAAGGTAATTATGAACTATGCTGCCCTTTTATTCTTATTTTTTAATGTTTGTGCTTTCTTTTCGTTCTCCATCCAACCTGCCAGTCAACTGCCAGTTTGGTTGGACATGTTGCAGGAAGCCAGCTCACTATGCAGAGTCTTTCTCAGGGGTAAAATAGGTCTAGATCATGAAAAGCTGCAAAAACTACCTGGCCTCTGCATTGCCAATGGAACCTGCATTCCCTCATCAATTCTATTCTTCAAAAGGGTGACAATGAGAATGTCAATGGATCTACAAGTGAGCGTGAGGTGCATAAACATTGATCCTGGCATGTTTTTTATTGGTCATTTAGGTTGAATGCTTGTGGCTGTCTTGAGCATTTATCTTTATGTTGAAGCTGAATCTAGCAACTATATTTAAATTCAGTTATTATTACCAAAAGGAACTTCGCAGCTCAATTTAATGGTAAAATACTAGTAAATAATACTTTCAAAAGAGTAAACTGAGGGCCTGGAGAAAGTACTAGATAGAAGTCTCAGTGTAAAAATACAAACTTTGAGTGGAAAAAGAAAAAAGAAAAAGAAAAAGAAAGAGTTGAAAGAGAAAAGAGCAGGGATTTAGACACAACCTTTATTGTTGAATCTGCAGGGAGTAAGGAGTTTCAGCATAAAATAAAAGGATAAAAATAATAGATTGTAAAGCTGGCACGCCGAATCTTTAATATGCTAAAGTATCTCTGATTAAATGCATATTTTGAAATTAAGTATAGGCCAGACTATTGCTTTGACTAATTATGAAGCCCCCTGTGTTGCTTCTGTTGTCTGTCAGTTTGTTCTTGGTATTACAGGAACAGTAATTTTCCTGAGTTCATGTCTCTTTCCATCATGAATCCTAGGAGATTTTTTTGTAGGTGGACAAGGATGATGAAATTCAACAATTGACTGTCACAGGGAGTCCTCTGAATCATGATGTGGCAATTGATGGCTTCTTGGAAATGCGTGATTTTGACACTCCATTATCGCCTTGTTCAAGCTCAGAAAATTCAAGCTGCTTGTCAATGTCATCAGACAAATACTTTGATTCACTGGCTTTTTTGAGAGACTTGGAATCTGATAATAACAAAGACTTGGTGAAGAAGGATGACAGTTGCAAGTTCAGTGTCACCACACCTCTAAGACCAGATGATTTGGTTATGTTGCCTGCCTCTCCAGGTTTGTATAGGCACTATTCCCTGTACCATGTTCCATATGCTCTTTGAAAAAATGCACATGCACATGCCCGCCCTTTGCATTTGTAATTCCACAGGACCTCTAAGGAGGGTGTGCACAGATGCATATTATTCTTTCTTGAATCCTAGTTCTCCTGATAAATGCACATGATACTCAAGTCTAAGAAGTTAGGATATGCTTCTCATCTTCATGGGTTAATGCTTCAAGTGCAATGTCTGTTTTGCACCAACTTCCATTGCTTTTAGCAGACTTGGGTCCATGCACTTGGTGCTTTTCTGAGCTTTGGTTTGAATTTTCTTTGGGAGCCCACAGCTGTAGGCACTAGCCTATACCATTTTCATCATTGCTTTTGTTTGTAATAACTCGTAGGAAAACTGCTACTACGAATCTTGTACTATGTGATTAAAATTGGCATCTTTTAAACTTCTTCCTTCATATTTGTTTTTTCTTTTATGGTACATCTTTCCACATTTTTATCACCTGTGTAGATTGTGTGGACCCCACTTTCCATTGGTTACCCTGTTGTGACCGATTGGATCATTTTAGATATAATGCCGCTTGAGATCTGTTGTAAATTTTATTAGTTGAAATTATTTTAAAAAAGTGATAATCTGTTAATGATGTCCCATTATCTTGAGCGTTCATATCCACCTAGCGCCTGCATCTCCAATTTTATAGGTTTGTCCTTTTTGCACTCATTTTCTATGTTTTATTTTCTCACTTGGTGCTTTGACTGAAGGATAACTGCCAAAGTTGGTGGTGTTTTTTTTCAATTGGTAATCTTGGTGAATGTGGAACCTATTAAAAGAAGTTGACCGTATTCAGATGCTTTGTTAACAGGACCTTCCTTCAGCATTGAAGGAAATATGCCAACGAAAGAGGAAACTCGCCGAACTGATCTGATCAGCCCTGGTTTGGCTAATGGCTGTAAAGATCCAGATGGTAAAGTTTCGTTGCACAGAGCTGGAAATCAGGGAACAGGTTACAGAAATGAGGATCCATCATCAATCTGTCATGATGTGGGCCCATCATCTGATAGCCAGATTGTATTGCAAGATGGAAAAAGGAAAGCTGCCAACGGCAGAATGAAAAAGCTCAAGAAGAAGTATTTATGCTGCGTGCCGTTGTACTTTCTGTTATGATTACATGCTCACACGCTTCAGGCAATTGTCTTTGCACCTGTGTTAGTATTGTTGTTAACTCTGTTTGTTTAAATAATAACTAGGCCAGCTCAGTGCAAGTCTGCCCTGTTTTGCATTTTCGGGTTTAGATGGCTAACGAAGTGCAAAGACATAGCTGCATAATTACATGCGTAAGTTTAATAGTTAGGTGGTGTTTGAACAAAGGCAACATCATCATCAGGTTGAGGTCGAAGGGAAACATTTAGGTAACCAATTATCTTGCGCATTGACACACAGGATGCTGTGCATTTGTTGTGTTTTGGTGCTTGTATATCATTCATGCGAGATTTCTATTAGGACATACGGGTTATAATTGAATGCTATTTAGTGCTTGATCCTTTCATATGGGTATATGCATGGCCATTGCCTAAAAAAAGTAGGGAGTTAACTCGTCTAATTAAAATACAATCGGGATGGAATACTTGCAAAGGTCCAGTTTTTTGCACAAAATTAACTCGTCCTTGTCCACTGGACCGCAATGAACTGCTTTCTAACCAGTTTGAATGGTTGCTCAAAGCACTGGCTGCGGAGCATACAGGCGAGAAGAAGGGCTGTGCAGTTTTTGTTCAGAAAACGAGGAAGCAATACAGTAACGGGTAGTCATCAAAGTCTCAATATTTGTAGAGTGGCCCGCCATTAGCATATAGTTGACTTTTAACAAGGAAATCTTGGTTGATTTGGAAAAATGGTGTGATAAATATTATGCTTGCTAGCTGTTTACCATGTTAAGCTGGTACAAAGGAGATAGGAAAAGTGTCCTCGCTACTTGTTGCATCATCCATAAGATTAATGCCTAACCAATAGCCCCACCGGCATGCCTACACCTGGCGATCTGGACTATTTAGATTGAGTACCCGTATATCTATATATATATAGATGCCAGCGACTTTGTATAATTAGTTTGCAGCTTTCCTTCGGCGGGCTGGATGTTGGTCCGAAGAGTTGCTTTCTCTCTCCATCTTTGCTTTGACCCGATTGAAAAAAGAGTTTGGCCCTGTGACACCGTGACTCCATCTTGGGTTTTCTCTGGAATTTGATGGCAAGAACTCTGCTACGACAAACTGCAGAATAATACCGAAATTAGCAATTATCCACACTGCCGCGGCTTCTTGCGAACACGGTAGGTTAACCCCATGAAAATTTGATAAAATATGTAATGTAATGGACTATAATTGGCAACTTGAGAAGATTGTTAGCAAATGCAACCCATTTTTTCACTTCATCATCTCCCCGGCACAGAAAGAGAAAGAAGAAAATGAAGAAAGCTCAGTCCACTTTGATTGCAGGGGCAGTGATGATATCTGTATAACTCTAATGGGGACCAGTTAGCAACAGATTTTTCCTCATATATCACCAACAATCATCACCTAATGTAAAAAAATGGTTAATTTTGGGAACCAAAAGTATGTGACCCAAAATAAAAGAAACAAGAAGTGGCTCTGTACGCATAACATCCTCGGGCACATGCCTGCAGATCTTCCATCTTGCTTAAGCTATAAATCCAAGCTCCCCACCACACCCCACCTCCCAACCAAAAAAACCCAACGAGGGGGGAAGCATCTTAACATATCTATCATCTCCCCTTGATGAAGGGGTCCTTCCTTTTGTCCCTCATAAGTTTCAAATTACGAGAATGAAAATGAAGGGAAGAGTCTAAACAGAAAAATTTACTGCATCAGATAAAAAAAAAAATAATTGACGGTTTTGCTTGATAATTGGGGGGACTGGCGAGAGCGCAATTATAATAATAATAAAGCAAGCAACATATATATAGGGTGGTCCACCCGCGCAGCGCAGTGGATATGGCCACTGCAAAGTGTGGATTTCGCGGCTAGCATAATAATAATAATAATAATAATAATAATAAATACTAAACCATTCACATTGAGCCACTGTGTGGATATTTTCCTTCGGGAGGCCTCGCAAAAAGCACATTCGCCGTATTCTGCTCCGAGACAGACAATGCTTTGGACTCACGTGTAAGATTCAATTTGAAGGATGTTCTATCCGAGGTATGACTTGACAATGTCACGGGAAGCAACATTATCATTATAATACGATGGATTTACATGCACGAATCAATAATTACGCAATTACACGAAGGTAATAATGTTACAAAATTTACCAACTTTATGACCAAAAAAAAAAAAAAAAAAAGAGTAATAATTTTACGAAAAATAATATAACCATGTAACCGTGATTAAAGGTTATCAAATGCGGCAATAAAATCACAGCCACAGGGAAGAGTCGAGGACTGGTGAAGAAAAAAAAAAAAGAAGTTGTTGCGTGGTGGAGCCCAAATGTCTTGTCGCCTCCCCCTCCATCTGTCACAACTTGTCAGGAGGTTCCTTCCTACTCCCCCTGCTGCCGCCCAATGCCACGACCATAATATCCAATCTCTCTTCTTCTTCTTCTTCTTCTTCTTCTTGCGTCTTTGATCTTCGGACCCTCCTCCTCACGCTTGGCTACGCGGGGGGCCATATCCATCCCGGAACTCATTTTCCTCGTAAAACCTTGGTTTGTTATATATATATATACACATTATGCCCATGCTTGAGTAGCTTTTATGATGAAAAAAAAAAAAAAAAAAATAAATAAATCTTATATCGATTTTTGACCCCATGCTTGGGGAAAAATTGTCTCAATGTCTTTGAAAGAAATTGAATCTAAAGCCTTAAGAAGGGTTAAAATATTTTTTTTTCTTCACTTTTTTCAAGAATGAAAAATAAGATTTTTTTAATCTATTTAATAAAAACAAAAAAATTGAAAAATTAAATTTAGCAATTAAAAACATACTTTTAAAAAAAAATTAAAAAGATATATCTGCATCAATGATATTGTTAACATACCATGTCAACTAACATTTAGAGTCTCACACACAACATTTAATTGAAAGTTACGTGAGAAACTTAACTTAAAGAAAAAGTGAGGATATGAAATATTTTTAATTAATAGTAGTATTAAACGTGAGAGGTGTTGTGTGACTATGTTTCACGTACAAAAACGAAGCCGTTGAAACTTTTGAATAATAATAATAATAATAATAATAATCCCAAATCTCAAATTTATGTGACTAATTTAAAATGTGAGCATTTTAGCGAAATCACTCCGAGTGCTGCCAACAATCTTCAGTCGTCGAACAGTTGAGAAATATAAATTACAATAATCTTCAATATATATATATATATATATATATATATATATATATATATAATATATATATATTATTTTCAATGGACATTAATCTTCTCTGGCTTAATCTTCAATGGATGAGTCCACAAAACAAGAAATCCTTGAATATCAAGCAGTAACTTTTATTTTATGTTTCTCTTTGCTCATTTATTTATTTAATTTTTTAACAAATTGTCTTTATTTGCTTTAAAAAATGAAGTCATCGCCACTTGATATTTTGGAGGTGAATGTAGAAAGCTATGGCTGTCGATGAGTCAAATTTTGGCATGTGTGAGCTTAGTTTATCTACCTAACCAGTCGAGACAAGTCAAACTATCTTTTATCATATTGAAAACTCGTTGTTTTTTTTTTTTTTTTTTTTTTTTGAATTAACTTGTTTAATTTTATAATATTAATAAAAGGCTTAAAATTATAAAGATTATTTTTATAAATAAAATTTAATTGATAAAAAATATTTCACTCCAATAAAATCAACTAATTTACAAAATGAACATTTAATTTTAGTGTATAATTGTAAAATAAAATGACATTTTAGTACACAAAATTATAATATTTGTTTGTTACGAGGAATGATCAAAAATATATATATAATCTTACTCATATTGTTGAAAAAAATTATTTTTGTAATTTGAACAAATTTATTAAAATTATTCTAATGGCATATTGAAAAAGATTTATAATAACATAATTTTTGAAACAAGATGAACTCACTTTTACTCATACTTGATTCGTTTATTAAGTGAGTTTTAATATTAAGTTTTAAGTAAATTCTTATTTAATTGATTTACCAAACTCTTAAAGGTAGAGTTGTAAAGTAATTTGTTAAGTTCTAAATTGTTTAAGTTTATTTTGTCTAATAAATAAATAAGTTTTTAAGAGGATAAAATTTTATTAAATAAAACTTGCAAAATTTTCATGAATACTTTCTCTAATTTTATAAATAAATAAAGTCATAAAAATTATGAATATAATTAAAATGAAAAAAAGCATATACTTTAATAACTAACTAATTAAAAGATAAAAGCATCTGATTTTAAAGTTTAATTATAAATATATATCAACATATAATTTAAAAAATAGTTTTACAAAATTTACTTTTATCGTATTCTATGAATTTTTAAAGATATTATGAAAAATTATTTATGAGTTTAAACGAGTTAAACTTATTTTTAATTAAATTTGAAAATTTATTAAATAAATTTAAAAATTATATTTAAGTATTACTTATTTATGAAAATAGACGAGTACATTATGATTGAATTGATTCATGGATTCTCCCACAGCGGCTTGGTTGCAGTCCATAGGAGACCACTGTTTTTATTTTTTATTTTTATTTTTTTGAATTTTCGTGCATTGTGTGGACATATCTTGGGTCTGGTCATTGCTCTCTCTCGGAATTAGGAATTGTATTTGCATCATAGTCAACAAAACTCAGCCAGCGTTCCCCCAGAGAACATTGTCTGATTACTTTTTGCATTATTTGGAGCAGCATCTCATAATTTTGTCCGTACCCGAGCGAATTAGATACTGTGGTTACGCTTATCCTATGGTCTACGATGGTCCACGAAGCTAGATCGATCGTCCTCCACTTCACGCCATTGCAACTAGACCACCTGGTTCCGATGAGCAATGAACGGACCAGATGAAGTTGGTGGCGCATGTGCACGGTACGTTCTGCTACTTCCACGCTCACGACAGCGGTGTTCAAAAAGGACGTCTTTTTCTTTCCAGCGTTGTTATCATTGCACATGTTTATGTGAACATGCCTGGTCCAGTGGGGTCAATTTTTATTATGATTATTATTATTATTTTCTGATCGAACCGCCAAAATGGTCTGAAGGTCTCATGATCATCCGAAATCGACGGTTTCTGTTCATCAGTTGTGGCGGGAAAATCCGGAGGGAATGAAAAGGCAGATGTACAACTTTTGATTATTTATTTATTTATTATTATTTTTTAGGGGAGGAAAGAGAGGCAAATAGATAATAGATTAAATTAATTAATTTAGCCCACACACATATATATATAAAATTTGTAATCCCATGTTGGATAAGACTGACACCGACGGCCAGTAGCTCCCCTCTTATTCCACGTGGGCCCCGCAGTTGATTTTCGGTGTCCTCTTCGTTCCCCTAACGCCGTTGTTTTTTTTTTTTTTTTTTTTTTTTTTTTTTTCATTTGTTGTTTCCAGATTTTTTGCATTTATACTGTATTCGGCCTATAACTCATTAAAAGGCTGAAAATAATCAATTTTCATAGTATCATAAATTACAAGATAAAAATAATTTTTTTATTTTCATAAAATTTTAATTTTTTAATATTTAAATATAAAATTTTTAGAATATAACGTATATGTTTAAACTTTAGTCATTATATTATGTGTCAAGGGAGATTTTATTATATATTTTTGAAGCGCTAGTTTTCTCGAAAGATCTCTCTGTTTTGTTTTATTTTTGTTTTTTCTTTTTTTTTTTTTTAAATATCATCAATTGCTCGAAGATCATAATTGGAGTATAGTAAAACTTGGGGTATTTTCTCAAGCATTGGGCCAGCTAATAATTTGGAGAAAACTCAAATTAAAAAATGCTCCGTCCGATTCCGGTCCGACGGTTAAAAGGCATTTCCACAAGCATGCACGTTTCCGCTGTTTCTAATTCATAAGTAACCTGCAGACAAGTATGACTCAGTAATATTAACATATATATTATATTTACGTGATGCATAACATATTAAAAAATATATTTTTATTTAAATAAAAAAAAATATATATATATATAGTTTGAGAGAAAAGGTAATGTGAATACAGACATATATAAAGAGGAATGGACGCCTCTCTCCCGTTTGGGGGACTGCCGTGGCCTCTCCTACAGTTGCCTTTATGCCTTTTTCTATGATAATTTGCCAAATTGTCCTGCAAGTTTAAGACAACTAGACGAGTTCTGTTTTTTTTTTTTTTTTTTTTTAAAATTAAAAAACCTTTTAATTCATTAGAAGGTCCTACACAATTAAAAAAAGGAGAAGAAGAAGAAGAAGAAGAAGAAGAAAAATTCTCTATATTTTCTCAAAAATTTACAATCTGAGATAAAGGTGTAAATTGTTAACTATTATAATGTATACGAGGAATCAGAGTAAAAAATTTTAAAGTTTGAAAGGACCCCCCGCCCCCCACCCCACCGCTTTCAATTTTTTCACTGCCCAAGTGGTTGTGTTTTGGAAAGGCACTCGGCCTCCCTTCCACCCTAGTCGCTTCCTGAATCTTCTTTGCCTCTGCGGCTTCACCACTCGCTTTCGCGTTTCTTTAAATTAGGATGAATTTTCATCCTTTTGATTTGTGGGAGCATCGTAAAAAACAAAATTATAAAAAAAAAAAAAAGAAAAAGAAGAAGAGAGATTTATTTTTTTGTAGCTTCAGGTAATGACATTTTTCTTCCTATAAAAAGTAAAAACAAAAGGCAGATGGCTAAGTTGGTAATCATGCAATAATCGCGAGTCCAAGTGCTTTTTCAAGGCTGGGTGGGGGGAGGGGGGCGGGCAAACAGGGAAAGAGATTCTGTTGCTGATGCCTAACGTACAGAGACACGAATCATCTGTAAAGGAAATTTAGAAAATCGGATACGTAAAGTGGCTTCGGGTGCCAAGAGTTTTTTTTATTTTTTTTATTTGTTATTTTTGTTTGAGAGAGGGAGAGAGAGTAAATTATGATATATTTTATTAATATCTTTTAGATTTTCACTCTCGATAAATAGAAGAGGTGGGAGTGTTTTTCTTTCTTAAATCTTAGCGTACCAATCCTGTACACCAATATACAATAAGAGAAGAATTTAAGTAATAATATTTAAAAAATTATAAATTACTCCTATTTTATAGAATTAAATATGAGAAATTAATTTATTATTCTCTTATGTTTATCATCCCTAGCAAAGAAGTAAAAGCCGGTGTATAAAATGGATTTACCACCTTAAACCAGTCCTCGTCCCGTCTTCCTCGTTCCCCGTACCCACTATTTTTACCCCCAAGTCAAACAGTCAACGCTGGGCCCGTTTTAATATTCAACACTAATAAATATTAATATTTTTAATTATACATTATATATATATATATATATATATATATATATGTTTCATTTAAAAAAAGGCCGCAACTGGTTTTGCAGCTTGCAAAACCTTGCGACTCTCCAAACCAGCATGATTAACGGGGGCATCAGTAACCGTTCCTTTGGTCCGCTACGTGTCTCTGTATCACTGGTCCATTCCATCTCGTCGGGATTCATAAGCGGTACAGCCAATAAACACACCCCGGTCACTCTCAGCTCTCTCTTTCTCTCTCTTTCATTCACACGCGCGCGCGAGCGCGCACACACACACACACACACTCACACTGAGAAGGAAAAGAAAGAAAGAAAGAAAGAGGGAAAGAAAGAAAAAGGCACTCTCTTTCTTTCTTCCTCCTCATAACTCTTTTTTTTTTTTTTCTGCTTTTTCTCTCTAACAAAAATCCCAATTTCTCCTCAATTTTTCTCTCTCTTGCCTCCAAAGCCTCAATGAACTCACTCAGCAATGCGTGATCTTCATTTCAATTGTAATTTTGGAGTTTAGTACTCTAATTAGATCGAGTTTTCCTTTTCATTGACTTGCTGAATTGGAGACAATGCTGGAAACGGTGGCGAGTTCAGTGAACGGAGGCTTCTCGTCGCAGTTGCAGAGCTGCGGAGGTGACAGCAGCGAGGAGGAGCTATCGGTGCTGCCACGTCACACCAAAGTGGTGGTTACAGGCAATAACAGGACTAAGTCGGTGCTCGTCGGTCTCCAGGGTGTGGTCAAGAAGGCTGTTGGCCTTGGCGGTTGGCATTGGCTGGTGAATTTGCTTGCACTTCCTTTGTCTTTGGTTTTGCCTCTTTCTAATGTTTTTTTTTCATTCTTTTCAATTTGTTTTTCTTTTGATTGTTTTTGGGTCGATTTCCGTTTTTCTATTCCGTCCTCTTGATTTCAACTATTGATTTTTATTCCTTTAATAAATGGTTCTGTTTTTGGCAATGCAGGTTAACTTTGATGGTTTGAAATAGTTTCCTTTTAGCACTCGGAGCCCGAAAATCGTGCTATTGTTATTGAAATTAAAGCAGTTTTGATTTGAAAGAAGTAGTTTTTGGATAACAAATTTTGTTTATCGTGCAATTTGGCAAGAAATAAGTTGCTTTGCTCAAGTTTTATACTGTAATTATAGGGCGTCAACAATGGGTGTTCATTGCATGTACATTTTTACCACTGGATCTGGAGTTTTCAGGGGGGCTTTGCTAACTTGAGATTGTAAATTGACTGTTCTTTATGCTGTTTCATAACCCTTTGGAGTCCAATTTATGGATTTTGATTTAGATAACATTTGGGTTTGCTCTGACGGCTTTCTGCATGGTGCGCTTGTGTCGAAGGACCGAATGACCTAATGCACAATTTTTTTCGATGGTTTTTGGATTGTAATTATTGCAGGATTTCTTGATATGGTTATTAAACACAGAAATCCCATCCTCTCTCTCTTTCTCTCTCTATCTCTCTGCATTTCTGTTACTATTCCAGCGATTAGTGTCAATCTTGTTTGCATGATTCGATTGCTAATACTTTTTTGCATGTTTATTTTTTGAGCTTTATTTGTATTTGCAGAAGGTTTTTTATTTTTTTTTTGGGGTTTCCTTCATTTCATATTCGTATATGTTGATGCAAGTTTTAGTTGTGCTGTATTGAAACGTGTCTCTGCTTTTTGAATGACTGGAAACTGAGACACCATTTGATCCGGGCTAAAGAAAGTAAAACTGGTTTTATATATTTCTTTTTATCCGTTTACCAAATTGCGACGTGCAACAAAAAAATGATTTCATTTGATTTACTCCTACTTATGTTTGTTCAGCATGTTAATTTATAGCCTGTTATGAATTCAATGTTATTGTGACTTCAACGGCGTGATCGTGTAGATCCAAAGAGATTTTTTTTCCCTAGATTATTCGATTGTTTTCTGCCTATGCTCTCCAATTTATCTTCTTTACTGTTTACCTCTCAGTCTCACACGGCTCCTTCAATTTTTGCTTTGATGTTTTAATTCTGCAATTCTGAAATCGCAGGTTCTTACAAATGGCATAGAGGTAAAGCTACAGAGAAATGCTCTTAGTGTGATTGAGGCTCCCACTGGAAATGAAGATGATGATGAGTTGGAATGCGAAAATGCACAATGGAATGGATCCGATATGGGTAAGCATAGCTAGTAAATAAAATCCTTCAATTATGAGAACACTCTTTCAGGACTAATTATGTTGAAAGTTGCTCTTGAATTTATTTTCTTGTGGACATAAATGTGAGCTGTACGGTAGTTTGGAAAAAACAGTTTCAAGTTGCGGGGTAGGCTCCTTGGGAAACAAAGTTGAGGATATACACATAATGATTCTTTCTCAACACGCAAGATTTTGGCAGGGCATTGGATTTTTTTTTTTTTTTTTTTTTTTTAAAACACTAGTTGGTCTCTTGAACTCTAATGAAGTCTTGCGTCGACAGTTGGACTCAAATTGGTACTATGTGGCAGTACGTTTCCTTAGTGAAAAGTAGTCGAATTTGTTACATTGGATCCATTCTGTCTGTCTTTTACTTTCGCTATTGCGAAGAGCTCCGTTGTCCAATTTCTTTTTATCTTTTGGTTGGTCCCACAATCTTTTTTATTTTTTTAATTCTGGTGGAGCTATTCTTTTTTGTTTCAGCATCTGACGACACCCAAAAGTCCCATAAATCAAGGCATCGAACCCATAAATCAACAGGATCATCTCACAGGACTGCGAGCAGGTCTCTCTCTTGTGATTCGCAGTCTAAAGGTTCTGTTTCTACACCTCGTGGGGCCACGGTATAAAAATCTGATACACTTGTTTAATTTATTACCTATGGTGTTTTTTAACTAAAATAGAATGCAATAAACTCCCCCCCCCCCACCCAAAAAAAATCCAAGAAGAATACAATTTAAATTGGCCTCTGATTATCCATTTACACATCTTTATCATCATAGAAGGTGGACCTTAGCAAGCTGGAGATGGCTGCATTATGGAGATATTGGCGACACTTCAATCTTGTGAGTCTCCTAACGGAGGAAACTTGATGTATATTTTCGTTCTCTTACAGCAGACTGTCTTTTGTATTAATTTACCTGTTGGATTTTAGCAGATGGATGCCTTTCCCAACCCGTCTAAAGAGCAATTAGTGGACGTTGTTCAAAGGCACTTTATGTCGCAGGTGAAAAAACATCTTCAATCCGTTTGCTTCCATTTTAATTCTCATCCCTTGAGATTCAATTCTTGTTTTTGATTGAACATGTGGTAAAATTGCCCACCTTTCCTTGAAACTTGAAGGGCCTCCTATGCCATCTGAATTAACTAATTATGGTTATGATCTGAATGTTTTTCTCTTCTGTTGATGAAGCAAATGGACGAGTTGCAGGTCATCGCGGGTTTTGTTCAGGCTGCAAAGAGACTTAAGACTGTCTGCAAATGACCCCAATCCTGAGCACTGGAGAAATTTTTTGAATTTCTCTATTAATGCTAACTAGATACTGGTACTCGAATGTCCTCTTCCCTACTGTAACATATGTATCCATGGCTTGCCTATCATTGTTGTTTCTTCTAGTAGGCTAATAGCTACTTTGTATGAGCTATAGAGGTTCCTACTTTTTGGTAGCGTAGCTATGTAGATAAATGTATAACTTGTTAAAGAGACCTCCAAGAAGTCGTCCTTGCGGCTTTCTCCTAAGCTTTGGTTCAATGTATTGCTGACTTTGGGGAAGTGGATTTCTTAAATAGTTAAATGTATATATGCTTCGTTCTCTACATTTACCTTCTTGCCTCCCTTTAACCAGTTTTATCTTTCCACAAGTGGGCGTGTGTATTTTGTTTTTGGGCTTTTTCCAACTTATAAGATGAAGTAAACCGAGCAACATTGTATGTATTGATGGTGAGTCTTTGTAAACTGTGAAAATTGCGCGAGATGGAGACAGGTTTTCAACTAAAGACAGCAAGTAGGCAAAATCTGTTGGTTGGTGACTTAACATTATAATGGCGTTCTTCCACTGTAAGATAGTCGAAGTCTGGTATGCAAATTGTGACTTGCAGTCGCCAGAACTGCTTTTTGCTGGATATTTTGAAGTAAGGCGAAAAGGGTAATTAAATTTTGTCGATGGGATGGTGAGTTGCTGTGTAGTCGTGCCACAAGCAATTTTACCGAGTGGCTGTCTATTTTCATTAATGAATGGCGGTGGCCACAGTTGAGCAAAGATACACGGACCCCTCAATATCAAAACGGGACCCAGTAATATATTTCCATGGTGATATTAGCGGCAGTTGCCTCCTCCTCGGTGGGAAGGACACAGAGAAAGTGGGAAAAGACCTCAAAGACGACAGACTCAAACAGTTCCTAAATGCGTCACGGCTTCCGGTACTATGATGTCTGTGTCTAGTCTTAAAATAATCCTGCTAACAGCTCTACCCCCTATTTAAACAGTCCCTCAACTAGCTAGCTTTTTGCCCCGATCAAATTCTAGACAGAAGGGTATGGCTACAGAATTCCAGAGGGTTGTTGGCATTTAAAGCCGCTGAGATGATTTTTCAGTGGAAACACATTAATGGCGGGGGTTGTCAGGGCAAGTGCTATTCCACTCTTATGGGCAATTGTATTAATTGCGATATGAGACCTTTCGATGGGCCCTATAGAATCCCAATATTGGCAGTCTGCATTGCCAAGAATACAGGCGTTTATTGCATCATGATATTATGTCAGGAGTTCTTCGTGGACTAATCTAGTTTTCTACTTTCACTCAACATTGTAATCCAGCACTTACAGACGAGTTTTTCATTTTCTTATTATCAATCCTATTCCAGTGAGTAGCTGCTGGGCCTTTAAACTGGAAAGTTTGAAACAGTGGCCTTTGTGTGAAAGGCAAAAAAATTTTTAAAAAAATACATATAACTTAAGGCTATGCAGAGTTTATATTTGTGGATGAAGTACAATCCTTTAAGATTACTTATACTCATTTACCTTTTTATTGGATAATTAGAATTTATTTGATTTAATAATTATTATTATTGTTGTAGATGGTTTTCGTAATTCTCTGCTTTACAATAAAATATTTAAAATATTTACAAGTTTTTAGAATTTTTCATTTAATTTTATACTTCTAAAAAGAACTTTAGGGGAATCTGAAATTGAACTACTTTCTATGTTGAAAATCGAGTAGAAGTATCAACCAAACAATAGTTGTATTTGCATTTTTTAAGATAAAGATTATATTCCAAGTTATCCATACTACTTGTATTCTTTGTTTGTCATCTTTACAAGTTTTCATTGGCAATATTCTAACTCTTGAAAGAAGGCTAATTAGCATTCTTGTTTAGTAAATTTGTTAGCATCACACAGTTTATTGGTAGAAAGTATAAATCCGTGATAAGCAGTGTCAAAATAAAGTTGTGTTTTGTTCAATAAAGATGTTTGGCCCAAATAATCAGATTACCCGTGTGGTCGAGAAGGGCAAAAAGTAACTAAAGAGAGGGAGATCAAGGTTAAGGGATATCTTACAAGATACTAATACAAGACTTGCCAAGGTGGAGCTTACTATAACTGATGGGCAAGCAAAGTTTGAAATAATAGACTAACGCATTGACGAGATCAAGAAAGAGCGTAAAAAGCTTCGTGAGGAGATGTTTAAACTAAGTGAAGACTTTGGAAGGGACTCTTCAACATGAGGTTATTTTGTTAAAAGGAAGAGTTCAAAAAAGTCTCTAATGAGTTGAGAGAAACTAGGGAGACTAAGGATGAACTAATTCTTTGTAAAAAGGTAATTGCTCAAGGAGAAAATATTGCCTTGTTTACGGTAGTTATTACTCTTTTAAAGGTAAATGTTCCAAAACCTAATATGTATAATGGGTTAAGGAATGTGAAGGAGGTTGATAACTTTCTATAGAATTTGGAGTAATACTTTAAGACACTCAGTGTAGTAGAGGATGCTAAGAAGATTGATAGTATTGCCTTATACTTTATAAATACTATAATGGTATGATAGAGAAGGAAGTACAGTGATATCGATAGAGGTACTCGTACCATCAGTATATAAGATGAATTTAAGAAAGAATTCAAGTGGTAATTTTATCTAGAGAATGCTAAGGAAGAGACAAGAACGAAGTTAAGGCATTCCCAACACAAGGAAAGCATACGAAAGTATGTGAAAAAGTTCTTTGAAGTGTTATTGGAAATCCCTGATTATCTTGACAAAGAGGTATTCTTTGCATTTAAAGATGACCTACAAAATTAGGTAAAGATAAAGATTTAAAGGCATAGTGCCCAAGACCTCACCACTACTATTTCCATTGCTGAGCTGTTAATATAGTTTAAAAAACTTGAAAAGCTTAAGTCTTATAAGGATATGGGTGATAAGGGAAAAAGTGGAGGAAAACCATTTAAGCAAAGAGTGTTTTCATAAGTTTAATAAGTATAAGGAAAGGAAAAGCACTAAAGATGACTATAGCGTTAATGGGCCAACTCTCAAATCTTATCTTTGTGATAGGCTACATAGGGTAAGAGACTATTAAAGAAAGCCAAGCTTTTTACCTTATTCAAAATATAGACGAACAACAACAATATGAGGAGACTAGGATGAAATCCTTGCAAATTCTCATTGTCATCAAAGCCAAGGTTGAAGTGCCCAAGATAAGAAGAAAAAATGACTATATATGGAAGTAAAGGTGGGTAGCCAAGTGATAAGTGTACCAGTAGATATCAAAGCTTCTAACAACTTCCTTCAAAAAGAGGAAGCAAAATGGTTAGACATCAGGTACAATAAGGAGCAAGAATAGTTTAAGGCAGTGAATTTAAAGCCAAAGTCTATCTTTGACATTGCTCGTGACATAGAGGTAAGTATGAGTAAGTGACATGACCTTGGAGACTTTTTTACTGTGTCAATGAATGATTATTCAATTGTACTTGGTATAAAGTTTATGGATCGTTTTAATACCGTGCCTATTTCTTTTGCCAACACAATGTGTATCTTGGAGGAAAGCAATATATGCATGTTTACCTTTAGTAAGGGAAATAGGCTAGTAGTTTAAGCAAATTTTGGCTATGTAACTTTCCAAAGATGTAAAGAAGGCACAACTTACCTTACTTGTAGCAATAAAAGATGAGACAGAGGATTCATCATGGAGTGGCTTGCTCAAAGAAGTCTCTCACATTCTTGATTTGAAAGATATTATGCTCCCTAATTATCTAAATTCTTCCACCTAAAATTAGGTCAATTATAAGATAGAATTAGTTTATAATGTAAGACCACTTGTTGTAGTGCCTTACCAAATGGTTCCTCTTAAGCTAATAAGGAGGTAGTTTAAGGAGTTATATGTGAGTTACATTTAACTGTTGAAGGCTTTATATGGTGTGCTTATGCTTTTCTAAAAGAAACACGATGGGTCAATCCTTTTGGTGCATCGACTATAGGGTGCTTAACAAAATAATTATGAAGAATAAGTATTTCAATCAATTGATAGTTAACTTGTTTACTTAGACTAGATATGAGATCGAGATGTCATTAAGTGAGGATTATAGAGAAGATAAGACAAAGACAGTTTATGTTATAAGGTATGATTCCTTTAAATTTTTAGTAATGTCTTTTGAACTCACTAATGCGTTTGCCATATTTTCACTATTATGAATTGATTCTTTTAACTCTTTTTAGATAAATTTGTTGTAGTATACGTAGATGATATTATTGTCTATAGTAAAACATTAAAAAAGCATGTATCTCAATCAAAAAAGAATTAATAGAAAAAGAAAGAATCAGAATTGATTGTTATATTTCTCAAAACAAATAAAAAGGAAAAATGAAACATAAATCATGGATCAATTAAGCCCTATTGGGGACTTGCTTAAGAATAAGAAAGAAGTAAATACCATGGAATAAGGTTTGATCTTATTTATGGGAATTTCGTAAATATTCCATTAAAAAAATTTTAAAACAATTGGGATTTTTTTGAAGATTGTATGCAATTACTAATTCATGATTTTCCATATACAGAATGAAAACTTCATTATCAATTCTACGAGAATTTTTATGAAAGCCTTTCATTTGCTTCTCTTTGATGGAAGTTATTTTCCCATAGCATTTACAACAAGTTTTCCAATTACTAAGGAAAAATGAATTGGACGTGAAGAAGGAGAAGTGTGTCTTTGCTTAATAGAAAGTAATGTTCTTAGGCACATTGTTGGTAGAGGCAAACTATGATTAGACAAGTCCAAAGTGCAATCCATTCATAATTGGGAGCCATAAAAAAAGTAACTGAATTAGATCCTTTTTAGGACTTATAAACTTTATAAAAGATTTATCAAGGGCTACTATTCCATCGCATCCTTATTCACTGATTTGCTAAAAAAGAATAAAACATAAAGTTGAGATGTTAAGTGTCCATGAGCATTTGAGATACTCAAACAAACAGTAGTGAAGGAACTAGTGTTGGCTTTTCTTGACCACACCATGCCATCTAAGGTATATACTAATGATTTTGATTTTGCATTTGATGGTGTTTTAATTCAAAAGGAGCATCCTATTACTTATAAAAGTTGTAAATTGAATGATGTTGAGTGTTGATATACAATTCAAGAGAAGAAGATGACTGCAGTGGTATATTGCTTACAAGTGTAAAGACACTACTTATTGGGTCTAAGTTTGTCATGAAAATTAACAACATTGCCACAAGCTATTTTCTTAACCAAAAAAAGTTAACATTAAAGCAAGTAAGGTGACAAGTGTTTTTGGTAGAGTTTAACTTTGTGATGAAGTATAAGCCAGACAAGACTAATTTAATGGTTGATGCATCAAGTAGAAAAGTCAAATTGGTAGCCATCATAAGTCCAAGCTTTTTTTTTTTTTTTTTTTTTTTGGGTAAAGTAAATCAAGGAAGGACTTAAGCATGATTTATAAGCCAAGAGTTTGAAAGAATTAGTAAGATATGGGAAGACATACTGATTTTGACTTGAAGTACTTATTACCGAAAGTGACAAAGTTTATCTGCCAAAGTGGCAAAAATTAAAAAATTCTATTATCAAAAAGTATTATGAGTCAAAATATGTAGGACATCTAGTTATACATTCCACATTTGCATTTGTACAATGAGCATACTATTGGCCCCAAATATAAGATGGCATTAAGCTTTATATGAAAATTTGTCTTGTATGCCAATAAGATAAGATAAAATAACACTATTTATTAAGATTACTTGAGACATTACCCATTTCAGGGAAGCCTTGGGAGAGTGCTTCAATGGATTTCATTACATACTTAACAAAGTCTGATAGATGCATTAACTTCATGGTAGTTGTAAACTGATTTAGTAAGTATGATGTATTCGTCAACATGTCTATAATGTTTCCAGCAAAAGATGCAATAGAAATATTTTTCAAACATATGGTGAAATATTGAGGCATACCAAAGACTATTGCTAGCAATAAAGACATTTGTTTCACTAGAAGATTTTGGATGAAGTGTTTAAGTTAATAGGATTTGAGCTTAACTTCTTTACAAGCTTTTATATCCAAACTAATGGTTAAATAAAAAAGGTGAATGTATTGTTAAAGCTGTACTTGAAACATTATGTGAGTACTAATCAAAGCGATTGGAATAAATTGTTTGATGTTGCTTAATTCTTGCACAATCTACAAAAAAAAAGAAGAGTCAACTGTGCCAATCCATTCGAGATTTCCACAAGATAATAACCAACGACTCCACACACAGTGACAACTAGCTACAAAGGATCTAGTCTTACTGTATAGGGTTTACAAAAGAAGATTAATATGGCATGAGCACACTTGGCAATAGTTGCCAAGTAGATGAAAAAATGAGTTGATGACAAGAGGAGACACTTAGAGTTTTAGGAAGGAGACTTAGTGATAGTGAGACTCTTTTCCTGTAAAAGCTGCAGGTTCGCTAAGATGCATAAGGGGCTAGTAAGGTGTTATGAGGGTCTATTCTTAATAGAGAAGAAAATTGATAAGCTTGCATATCAATTGTGTTTGCCTTTATATCTAGAGATGCATCCAATGTTCTAAGTGAACTTGTTAAAGTCATATCATATTGATAAAGAAGAGCCAAGTAAAAGCAAATTAAAAGAGCAGCTACAATTATTACCATTATGTTTAATCATGACATTGAGTAGATATTTGCATATTGTATATTATTCTAAGAAGACACTCACCTAAGCTATACAAAATATTTTGTTTAACGAAAGGGGTTGCCAAATAACGAGGCAAGTTAGAAGCATGAACTTATATTATGCAATAATATAGATAAATCAAGGCACCTAATTAAGTGAGAAAAAGTGTCACACTCCAAATAATTTTCAGCATATAAATCAGTTTAATTTTGAGTTTCTTTAAAATTCTCTTTACAAAAATAGAATTAGGTAGAAAACTTTAGAAACTTATAGATATTTTAAGTGCTTTCTTGTAAAGAATTATATAAAATCGTATAAAATAACAATAAGTATCGTTAAATTAAATAAATCTTAATCATCTAATAAGGAGATGAATAATTATAAATAGTTTTAAAGAACATTATATTTAAGTATTAACTAGTAATTGTTATATTTGTATTTTTAAAATTATAGAGGGTGTTTTAAGTTTTTTTTTTTTATATTATTTATATTCTTTGTGTGCTATCTTCACATGTTTCTATTGATAACATTCTACTTCTTAAGAAAAATCTGACTAGCACAATTCATTAATAGAAAATTCAAGTATGTGACTACAAGTGACACAAAAATTAAATCTAAGACATTTATATTCTTTGTCCCTCTTACAAACCGTACCCCACGATGCAATTAGTGGGTGCCTTGGGACCACCTATGTAAATCTAAGACATTTAAAAGCCCAACCGCATCCTTCTCCAGCATGCTCCTATCATACCCAAGATTTCTAAGTCCTATTTTTAGCTTTGCATTACTAGCCCTGTACAAGTTTCTTTCTTTCTTTCCTTTCCTCTTTTTTTTTTTTTCAATATTTTTATTTTGTCCTGAGCTGTACAAGTTATTGCGGATGATCATTCAATATCTATCTTCAACAGTCACCCATTGTGACCCTTTTGAACAAGGGAGCAATTTCTTCTCCAAGAAACCTGATATGGGCTCTCACTAATGGGCATCTCGAGCCCAATACAACCCATAGAGGGAGATATATTAGAAAGGCCTAGCCCATGGTATCTTGAAACCCCACAACCGGACAGAACTGTCGAGGCTTAGCCAGCAACGCCGCCTGTTTGCCGCTCGCCCTCGAAGGTCTATACGCCAATTTTAGATCTGTTAAAAGGGTATTAACATTGACAACTTTTAATTATTGTATGTTTTTGTTTTTTGAGAGGTATGTTTAGTTTTTCAAAAAAGTCAATTTTGTCATGGTGGTTATTCATGAATAACCGTCCTAAGAAGAATTTGTCATAATATCTTCATGCAATATTGTTGACTACAATATGGTGCTTACTACAATTTTTACTATTTGAATCAAACTTTCGAGAAATTTATATACCATCTACAATTGTTTTACTAAGAAATCATATTTTTCATAAATTTTTTCTTTTGATTAAAGGAGGACCATTATTATATAGTTATCTAAGGGTTATTTGGTTAAAAAAAAAATCTCTTTATATGAATAGATACAACTCTTTTCATGAGTTATTTTATAAAATAATATATTTTTTATAACTGTCAAATAAATCTAAGAACATGTCTAATTTTTATTTTAAAAATATTTAAATAGTAATTATTGACTTCCAAAGGTCCCATTATTGATCAAATAACTCTTAAATATATATATATATATATATCAAACATATGTTCACATAATATATAAAAAGATGATTTTTCTCTTATTATTCAAAAGGATTCTTTGTTTATAGTTTTACTATAGAAAAATTTATAGATAATATTAAGAGAAATTTTTAAAAAATTATAAATTTTTTGAATGTTTAATTTTAGTAGTATAAATTATAGTTTAGTGTGATTTATTTTATTTTGTGGCAGAATTTGTATAACCTCCATTGTATAATAATGAGAAAAACTTTTGTTTAAAGAGAGTGACATTTAATATACAATTTAAAGCAATGCTTTAATTTGTAGACCATTCAACTTTTGATTCTAATAATCTTATAGCAAAATTTTAATTTGAACATTTTAAAAAATTGGCTTATGCCTTATGGATTAAAGTATATTCTTTTTCAATCATGTGAAAAGTTCCAAATGGATTAAGGTATATATTATTTGAGAATAAAAACAAAAATCAATCCTAAAATTTTTATAATTGGGTTTTAAACTTTTTCAAATATTTGTGTCATTCATAAACATTTTAAAATTTTTCCAAATAAGTATTTTTTTAACAAAAAATGATTAACTTGTTAAATATCTACATTGACCACATGAAATTCATTAATAATTTGACTACTTTAAGTTTAGAAAAGTACTTTTGTGGAAAAAATTTTAAACATTTAAATCTATTAAAATTTTTAAAAATTTAAGATATAAGTATAAGAATCTATAAAAGTGTAAGACCAAAATTTTCATAATCATTTCTTTGTAATTATATGTAAAACATTAAATTTTAGATCCAAAATATAAAGAAATATATCTAGTTATTCTTGTATAAATATATGTTATATTATTTCCTTTTGTCAATATCTTACTGCCTCTAAAAAATTTTACAGTTATTGCAATTTTTTATTTCATATTGGACTTTATGCCATTTATAAAATCTTTTTTCCTTCATGGTAAATACACACACAACAAGTCGATAATTCTTTTGAGTGAATGCAACAAAAAGGTTATTTGGAAAAGAAACAAGAATGGGTGACTAAAGTATACCTAACTCCTTTTTAAAGACCCCAAAGAGAAATCCAAAGAGAAATCCTTCCTTTGGACAAATTAAGACTCATTGAAGCTATGGTCACTAAGGACCAATTCTTTATTCAATCCATGTGAAGTATCCCCCACATCTTGCCATTTCTCTAGTGTCATAAAACTAAACCTTTGGTTAATCCTATTAAACTTTTTAGAAATGAAACATCTACTACCTTACCCCTTCTTTGAAAGATCCTCTAAAGTCATCTCACATCAATTGTTCTCGAAGATTATTGACGTAATGAGATATCTTACCCTTATCTTAAGAAGTCAACTATAATAAAAGGATAAAGACATGTATAATAGTTGGTTAAAGATAGAGATTATAAATCTTAAAATAAAAGGTTAACTTTATTTAAAAATTATTTTATTATTAGAATATATAAAATTAGTTTTTTTAATAATAAATAAGCTTTCTTAAAGGTAAGCATTTTGTTACATTAACTAAAATTTTCTCACTTAGTATAATACTTAAATGTACATGGATTTCTCCTTGCAATAGTTTGGTTCTCTCTTATCCATCTTTAAGTAACAAAAACTTGCTTAAATGAAGTACATCTCTTTTCATCTTTTTATCTCCACTCAGTCTTTCTAAAAGAGTAACCTAAATACTGAAGTGTTAATGCTAGTTACTGAATTGATCCCTCGATCTATTTCTTTTGATTCTTATGACTTTATTAGACATAAACTCATTAATACCAATAGGAATTAGTCCTTAATGATGTCAATTAATATCACATGACCATGTGGATACTATGCATGAATATTTATGAAATTCATACTTTTCCTCTCCATATCAACATTTACGAATGAACTTTTTGGTAATAGTTTTAGTTATTAAGCCTACCCATTTCTTGTTACAATTTGCACTAGGCTATCTAGATCATCATTTAGTTTTATCTAGTTATTAAAGCGAAATGTGGGTCACTATATACTGATTTTTGGGCTTCAAATGAAGATTGCACGAGAGTGTATGCATTTATATAAGTCATAATGTGTCTAAGATTTTAATGAGATAAAGAATAACATAAATATTTTCACTAAGATACCCTTAGTAGTAAGCATACTAATCTTAATCATTGTTAGAGTTGAATTATAAGTATTAGTTTGTCAAATTCTAATTGATGAATCTTATTTAATCCTTCTTCTTAATTGAAAAAAAACCTAATATTCACTTCAAACTCATATGGGTTTTTGGAAATTGTGATTAGTAAAAAAATCTTATTTAATTTCTTTCCTCAATAAGCACAATTAACATTCTTTTAAACTCTTTTGTTATGTTACAAGTTAGCATTAATTATGCACATTTGAAGAACGTTATCAATTTTTTTGTACAAGGCCTTTTATAAACTGTATGGTGTATTTTGAAGCCTTTGGCATTAAGGTAAAAGTAATAATATAAATTCTTACTATTCAAAAAAAAAAATCTCTTACATATCAAACTAAAAGTTACAATCTAATAAATAAAGGAAATTTATTTATAATTGTATTTTTATTTGGATTTACTTAATTTATATTACCATGTAGGTATAAATAATATTCTTACATGTACTTTTTGACTTCCCAAACAATTATAAAATCATCATGATAAAATGAACGGTTAGCTACCTAAAAACAAATAAACTTGACATATTTTTATAGTTTAGTATAAACATTACTTTTCACTAGTTAATTCTTGAACTTTATGTTTTTTTTATCAAAGATAGCATGATGTTAAGGTACCTAAGTTGAAAAATGTCTCCTAAATTTTAGATTGGGATTTTCCATGACACTCTCTAAACACATTTTAGAATAAGTATTGGTATATTTATCAACATCATTAATATGCATTCAATTATATTGTGATACATTATGATTTGCAAATAACAAAATATTTATTTAATTATGTAGTTTTTATCTATGAAATAACATGATATATAAGTATTCTTAAGTAATTGTGATTAATGTGTAACACTTTGACAACATAAGTAAGATAATGTTGAAGAGTGAAGTGGTGAGAACTTTACACTTGATCAACTAAGAACCTTCATTTTTTTAAAAAAAATTATTAAATATAATAACCTTTTGAATTGAATTTTATTAGTTAATATTTCATTAGGTGACTAATGTTTATAGGATGTTATTAAATGCTTAAAGTTATGGCAATTAAATTATAACTAACTTTGTTACTTGCGTGCTATGTGTGAGTTGGGCATGAATAAAAAAGCAAAATAATGATTAGTTAACTAAAAATATAATCATCAAAGGATAATTAAATGTAGCTAAAAATATGCCAAATCTATCAAAAAAATTTATATTTTTTAATATTATTTATAACAAAAAAAGTTATAATCAAACATTAAGAAAATTTATATCACTACAAGAAATAGGAGTTATAGTAGTGAACCAGAATTGTTGCATAAAGTCTAATGTAGTGGTTGTTAGTTTGCCAAATTTGTAAGCATTATATAAGATCTTATGCAATGGTTTCCTTGGCTTATAACACATATGAAATTGTTATATAAACATATTTTAGGTAGTAGTTTTAAATGATTATCGCAACATTTTTTGTATTGTATATACAATGGTTTTGGTGTTTTAAAAAAATACTTTGTTATTTGTTATTCCAATGATTATTTCACATTTAGATACAATTATTCGAGCAATAGACAATAATTATTAGAGAAATATGTTGCAATTATTAGAGAAATAAGCAGTGGTTCTTTCTAAAATACATAGTAGTTTTATAATGAAACTAGAAGCATTTACGATTAGGTAGTGATTTTTAGTAGAATAAGTAGTGATTTTATAATAAATATAATTAAATAGTACAAATAATGACAAATGACTTATCTAATGTTTAACACATCCATATAATAGTGTACATTCATAAGCTTTATATAAAGATGTACAAAAATTGCAAAGTTCTCAATTTTAATTAGCAGCATCATCTTATAAAAGATAAATAAAGCTAATTTTGAATGCATAGACTATATATACTTGTTGAGGATAAATGATTCTTATGTTATAAATATTGCTTTAAAGTACTAAAAGTATCATTAAGTGAAGTAGTTATTAAATACTTATAGGAGGCATCACAATTTCAAATGTTATCAAGGGTTTTAATGAAGGGAGACAATCCACTATAGAGACAACATATTTCTAATTTAACCTTAAGAATACAAAAAAGTATTTAAAGATGTCTTGATATAATCTATGAGAACAACTAAACAAACTAATTTGAAGTAATTGTAATTATCTTCTAGCATCATAATAAACATTTAGTTTTTATGACATCATTCCACTTCAAGTTATACTCACCAATGTTGTAAAATATTTAAATAGATATGTAAAGATCTTCCAAACATTAGCATTCTTATACATACAAATAAGTGTTATAGAAAAATAACTTTTAACACTTTTAGAAAATAAAACTTATAGACAACAAATGAATGTACATTACCATAAGAGTAAGGCAATTTCTAATAAAAAATGAGAAAAACCTATCAATTAGCACACTAACCTCCAATTACTTAAGATAAAATATGTTTAAATATTTTTAAGCCAAAAGAGTATCCTTTTTATCAAATACCCTTAAGTAATTAGGCAAAGGGACTTGTGAACAATGTCATTCATATTTATTATAGATAGTTCTTAATGAAGATGAATATTCGTTTCCAAGGATCCAAACTAAGAAAGTCATCTATTACGAAAAAGATTTTTATATCCTAGTAAGCATCATGGATATGGACACTTATATATAGTGATTCTAAATCCAAATCATAGTATGTGATTTTATATTTATGGCATAATAATCTAACTAAATGACATGAATAGTTAACAAGGCATAAGCATTTTTTAGGGCATTACAAAGAAAACTTAAAAAACCAAATTATCATTCACGATGACAAATACTTTGCTATAAAAAGAACAAAAATAAGAACAATAAAGATGTACAGAAATAATAATTGCAAAAGAAAGTAATATTATTCATTAAGGATAGATTTGGATCATTATGCCAACTTCGCATACCTTTGTTTTATAAACTTGATTTCATTTCTTTTTTATTCCTTTCATGACTTTTCATACTTTTTTTTTATAGCCCCTCTAGATGACAACAAAATTCATTTTCCATATTTGTGCTACATAAACAACAATGCACTAATAGTATCTTATCTAGCCTATTATTGGCATGAATGAAATAAAAATTATGTGTAACAAATAAGAAAAAATCAAGATAAATGACTAATAACAAGTATCAAATAGCAAGACCTTAAGCTAACTAAAGCTAGAAAATTAGAATAAGAATTCAAGGACATTCACTTTTGTAGGCACTCATCATAAAATCCATAAACTTGTGTAATCTAAAATAGCAAACAAAAGCCCATAATTAGTAAAACAAATTTGATGCCTATAAATAACTTGCAAAAAGCTTTAAAGGTTGGAAGTCATAACAAAGTGCAAATAAATGCATGTTGTTTATATACTATCTTAAAAAGCACAAGCTCAACTTAATAACTTTGATTAAAAAAATGTAGCTTTATAGTTAATTTAATAAAGTAATGCCAAGAAAATTAAATATAGCCATCGGCTAAATAAGAATAGAATAATAAAAATTACCACACACTTGACAATTTTCATGATTTCCCCTTAGAATAGTAATTTTTTAAGGATAACAAACTTTCAAGACTACTAAAAGTCAACATAAAGCCAATTGATATGAAGAAAAGTTAAAGCCCAATAGCATGATAAAGTCATTATTAAAATTATTTATAATCAAAAGAACAAAAAGGACCCTGTGTAGAATTTGTCTTTAGAAACAATGACCAAAAGGACTCCATTACCACAAAAAATGAAAGAAATATATATGTAACGATCTGATGGCAAAATCCACTATAGCCACCTCTAGTCATCAAACTAGGAATTTAGAAGAGGAAGATCTTGAAATACGTTAAAGGCAACGAGAGATTTGGAAGAAAAATATGCAAAAATGTAAAAAAAAAAAAGGGATCTGGATAATGTAATTATTGTTCCTACAGTTTTGTATAAGTTGTAATTGTTGTCAACTTGATTTAAGTGTGCAAGAAAGTAAAGTCGCGTGGAAGGGCAAGAAGGTAAAAGACACATGGAAGGAACGTTAAAGCAACATGGAAGGACAAGACAGTAAATTTGCCCTATTATGTTTTTATGTAGAGTATATAAAGGAACATAAGAGAGTACAGTAGACAAGCTGTTGATGGGAAGAGAGAGAAAATGATTCAGCTGTCATACAAAGGAGAGAAAAAGGGAGAAGAGGAGAGGTTAGTCGTCAGAAATAGGAGAGGTCGGCAAATTGAGTAAATTAGGGTAGATCGATAGACGAAGAGAGAGAACACCGATGGCAAGAGAATGATAGAATAGGGGTTTGACGCCAAAATAGAGCAGCCGTTGAAAATGCCATCGTCAGAAAAAAGGAAAGGATGACAGAATTGAGAGAGAAAGACGAACGAAGAGTGAGACACCATTGGAAGAGCAGACAGCAGATCCGCGACGACGTGAGACAAATGGGTTGACACGGCTGGACAGTAAGAGAGAAACCATGACATGACAAAAGAGAGAAATGGGTCGATAGCAAAACAGAGAAACGGGTCGACAACAAAACAGAGTGGACGATTGATGGAAAAATAGATAGAGATGGTTAAAGGTGGGTGGACGGCAAAGACATGTATGGCCAAATCAGAGTGACGGAGAAGGAGAGGAAAAACCCGACAAGGCCCAAATCAGACCACTGGGGAAGGAGATAAAACATGGCTAAAAATACTGTTGGCAGTAAAGAGAAAGAAAAATAGAGAGATGACAAAAGAGAAGATGACCGAAGGGGGGTTGAACGAAAAACGGTCTGCAAAAATAGAGAAAAAAGGAGACGATTGAAGGGGCTGAATGACAGACTGGACAAAAGAGAAAAACCCGATATGGCCAAAACAAAGGGTGGGTAGTTGATGAACAGTGACTGGCATAGAAGGGAGAAAATCTGATACGGCCAAAGGAGATAAGAAACAGATAAGTGAGACATGAGACAGTGAGATTGTGTGGTAAGGAGATGGGTGAGACCGTGAGATGGTGAAAGCAGGAGTTTGTGAGACAATGTATAGAAAAAATTTGGTGAAGCATTAAAGAACTCAACGTATTTTTAGATTTCTTTAAGTGAGGTTAGAGAGTGTTGCGGTGAACTTTTAAGTGGCAGTGGAGCAGCCTTTCAATTTAATAGAGGCAAAACAAGTTAGAAGAAGTGTAGACATAGTAAGTGGCACTCTTTATATTGTACTTGCTTAGTAATTACAATAGTGAAAGGAGCAGAGGATTAAGACATCTATTGTAATTAGAATTCTTAAGTATAATAAATAGTTTCGGTAAGGGAGAGTCCTTACCACCATGGTGTCGATGGAACCACGTAAATCTCATGTGTCCTTAATTTTCTTTATGTTCTATATTTTGAATTGAATTGTGAACGCAGCTGAAGTATCAGTGGTTGATGAAGAAGAACCAGATCTTGAAGTTAAGTTAAAAGCAGCTTCAAAGGAGATAATCAAAAGGGGTAGAACAATAAAAAGGTTAGAGGCTCACATAAAACAATTTGAAGTGAAGTCTAAGGAACCTGAAAGTCAAAATGATGAAATAAGGGCTGAACATATTGACTTGAAGAAAAGATTTAAAGAACAAATCAAAATATGTGAAGACCTTACAATAAAGTTTGGCTCAAGGACTTTAACAATTAAAGAAATAGAGATAGAGTTGCTGAGACTTCAGCAACAACTCAAAAGGAGTGAAAGAAACTTGCAAAAGGTTGAAGTGATAGGAGAAACAAGCTTTGCAAGAGAAAAGAAGAATGAAGAGAAAGTGCAGCAATATGATATTGCACTACCTAAAGACAATAAAACTTTGCCATATAAGTTGAAGGAGAAGGCTGTGACTCAGGAGAAGGTAATTGAAGAAGAGAAGACAGTTGTCAAACCAAAGTCAGGGCCAAAAATGATGTATATGGTTAAAAAGCAGCAGCATATAGCTGCAATGTCTTAGAAAGAAAAGAAAGTCAGCTAGCAGAGGGCTACGGCTAAATAGAAGAAGGAGAAAAAGGTAACTGAAATGAAAGTCACACAAGTAAAGAAGCCAGCTACTTTGCCTACAGAGCAAGTGATGAACAAAAGAAGACAAGCTGTGTTGTTGGTAAGGACACTTGTCGTGATTTTTTGCGCATACTATAAAAAGCAAGGACATACTAATAAGGAGTGTTAGTGGAAGCTCAAACCAATGGTTACAAAGAACAAGTTTGCTGTATTGGTAGACTTGGAATAGTGTGAAAGGTATGGGTAGGATGACTATAATGCCAAGAGATGCATGACATTTCTTCCTGAGTAAAAGAAGGCATTCAATAGCACAGTGAAAACAAGCGGTGCAGTCAAAGTTAAGAAAAAGGAGAAAGCTATTTTCCAGCAAGCTCAAAAAAAGGACTATAAAGCTAAAAGGGAGGTGACTAATATAGCTGAAATTGCACTCAAAGTTGACTACAAGGATAAGTAATAGATCCTTGATAGTGGATGCAATTCACATATGATGAGAGACAAGAGTAAATTGTCAAAGCTAAACAAGTTAAGAGAAGACAGAGTCAAGTTTGACAATGATGATTCACTCAACATTAGTGGTTAGGGGTTAGTAAACATTATAAAAGGAAAGCTGAAAGATGTTCTGCACGTTGAAGGACTTAGATATAATCTAGCATCTATCGGCAAACTATGCAATGAAGACCGTAAGGTAATATTCACAAAAACAAGTTGTCAAGTAAAGAGTAAAGAAGGCAATACTGTTGCAGTCGGGAAGACAACAGTTGGAAATTTGTATGTGATTGATGAAGAAAGAGATCCTCTTACAACTTAGAATGTGCAAGAAAGAAAGACAAAGAAAATGTGGACCAATGCTCATCAAGAAAATCAGATCATAGGTGACCAATAAGTAGGAATTACAATAATAAAAAGAATTGTGGGTGCTATTGCTTTACTCTCATAAGTTGGATCTAAATATGTTGAAGAGGCTACACAAGATCTAACTAAATCTCTATCCATAGAGCTATTTGAAAAGCACAAAATGAGTTTGTCTGTGCGAACGCCTCCCTAAGCCTGAAAATATGGTGAATCCTCCTTCTCTACTTTGCAAGTTTTTCATATTTGTAATTGGTTGGCAAAGGGGGAGAGAAGCAACAGTACAGGGGGAGCTATTAAGAATGAGGGATTGCATATTTAGAGGGAGTTGAAACTGTTGCATAGTGGCTTTTGTTATGAGTGTTACCAATAATTACAAAAAGGGAGATTGTTGTTCCCATAGCCTTGTATAGGTTGTAATTGTTGTATAGGTTGTATTAAAAAAGTAAAGTCATGTGGAAGGGCAAGAAGGTAAAAGCCACATGGAGAGGTAAGAACATAAAAGCTACATGGAAGGGGAAGACGGTAAATTTGCCTTATTAGGTTTTATAGAGGAGTATATAAAGGAACATAAGAGAGCACAATAGACAAGCCGTTGATAGAAACAAAGAGAAAATGATTCAACCATCGAACGAAGGAGAGAAAAAGGGACAAGAGGAGAGGTCGATTGTTGGAAATAGGAGAGGTCAACAAATTAAGCAAATTGGAGTAAACTAGCAGACGAGAGAGAGAACACTGATGGCAAGAGAATGATAAAACAGGGGTTTGATGCCAAAACAGAGTAATCGTTGTAAAAGTCATCATTGGGAAAGGGGAAAGGTTGACAAAATTGAGAGAGAGAGACGGACAAAGCTTGAGACACCACTGAAAGAGCAGACAGCAAATCTGCGACGGCGTGAGAAAAAAGGGTCGACACAATGGAACAGTGAGAGAGAAACAACGACACGGCAAAAGAGGGAAATAGATCAATGGCAAAACAGAGAAATGAGTCAACGACAAAATAGAGTGGATAATTGACGAAAAAAAAGATAGAAACGACCGAAGGTGGGTAGACAGCGAAGAGATATACGATCAAATCAAAGAGACGAAGAAGGAGAGGAAAAACCCAACAAGGGTAAAAACAGACCATTGGGGAAGGAGAAAAAACACGGCCAAAAATATTGTCGGAAGTAAAAAGAGAGAAAAACAGAGAGACGATTGAAGAGGAGACGACCAAAGGGGGGCTGAACAAAAAACGGTCGACAGAAATAGAGAAAGAAGGAGACGGCTAAAGGGGCTGGACGACAGACCGGACAAAAGAGAAAAACCTAAATGGCTAGAATAGAAGGTGGATGGCTGATGAACAGTGAGTAGCAGAGAAGGGAGAAAATTTGATACGGCCAAAGGAGGTGTGAAACGGACAGGTGAGGCGTGAGGCAAGGAGACAGGTGAGACCGTGAGACTGTAAAAGTAGGAGTTGTGTGAGACAATGTATAGAAGAAATTCAACGAGGCATTAAAGAAGTCAACGTATTTCTAGATTTCTTCAAGAGAGGTTAGAGAGCGTTGCGGTGAACTTCTAAGGGGCAGTGAAGTTGCTTTTCAAGTCAATAGAGGCAAGACAAGTTAGAAGAAGGGTAGACACAGTAAGTGACATTCTTTGTATTGTACTTGCTTAGTAATTATAATAGTGAAAGGAGCAGAGGATTAAGACATCCATTGTAACTGAAATTCTTAAGTATAGTGGATCGTTTCAGTAAGTGAGAGTCCCTACCATCGTAGATGTATGTCATGTTGACGGAACCATATAAATCTCGTGTGTCCTTAATTTGCTTTACGTTCTGTGTTTTGAATTGAGTTGTGAACGCAGTTAAAGTATCAACCAACTCATAACCTAACGAAAACCTAAACAAGAACATCCGAATTGTCTATTAGATAAGGTGTCTAAAAGGTGACTTGAGAGATTATTGTGATTAGTAAGTAGCAATAAATCCACCTTAGTCAAGTCTAAGAAAGAGTTTGCTTTTAAGAAGAGGTTGAAGTTGTTCACTTACTTGCTAATTACAAATTGTGACGATACTGATTCACCCCTCTCTCAGTATCACAACTTAGAAGATCCTAAGGAGAAGTCGAGAACTTCAGTAATGATAAGGAGATAGGAAGCATAATAATTACAAGGATAGATTTGAAATGCTTAACCCTTTTTTTGTTAAAATAAAAAGGAAATCTAGAAATATGAGATAAAAAATAGGATAATTTAGTGGTTTATAACCACTACCTTATCGTTTTAAAATTTCTATAAACTTCAGTTTCACAAACCGTTATAGAAATATTTCAACATTACTACCTTTTTCTTCAGATGTAGTGAGTCATAATCCCTATATTAGAGCTTAACCCCTTACATGTTAGAAATTGTTGTATATCTCATCCAAAATCATTGCCTTTAAATATATATCATGTCAATTTGAAACAATTACTTATAAATTGCTACATAAAACCTATTAGTACCACACCTTATGAAAATATATTTAAATGATAATTATAACTATTATCTTAGTGTTTTGTAACAGTGGGTTAAATCACTTCAAACAAACTACTACTATAAGTGGTGTATGTTGCATTGTGTGCTAAAAAAAGGTCTAATAAAAATACGATGTCATCATGAAAAATCATAAGAGGATACGTGCAATGCTTGCCAACCACTGAGAATAAGCACTTAGAGTATCAACCATCAACATTATCACTTTTTGCTTATGTGAATATTTTAAGAAGTACATCTTTCATTCAAAGAATAAGAATGAACTTTATTATACATAAGTGAAGAAAAAGATAAAATATTTGTTGGGATTTTTTAAAATAAAACAAAATATGAAAGATTGTGTCATTTAAGTTTTAAACTTTGGTAGATTGTATGGATGCAAAACTACACAATTATTAGTCAAAGTGTCCTAAATAATTATTTATTTCATTCACTAACTAATAAATTTAACTAAAATAAATAATTAAAAATTATGTCTAATAGGTTTTAAATTTAAGAATAAATAATAAAAAATAGAAAAAAGTTATACCTTTAACATTTGAACCCATGACCATTCATTAGGTAGTCAAGATATTAATTGTTAGCCTAAAGGTGCATATTGACAAAAGTCACCAACATTTTTATAAATACAGATGGTTTAACATATGTTCAACGCATACAATTTTTCTTTTCTTCTATTGATATCTCTATTATTTTTATTAAGAATCTCTTGATATCTTATTATAGTAAAGTAATGAAGGCAAATTTTTCCTTAAGAATAATGAATCAAATATATGACTTAAAGTAATTATCATTCAATTTCTAGTGTAGCCTAAATTTTGTATAACAATATTAAGGCAAAATTTTCATATTATGATTGGAGTATTAAAAGAGTTGACTTCTAAGTTCATGAAATTAGAAAGGTTTAATGAAGGAATACGATAATATAAGAGAGTTCACTTTTATTAGTGTCATTATAAATGACTTATGCTTTAAACATTACAAGACTCAAAGATTTAGAAATAAGACAATTATTAATCCTAGGAAAAGACAAAAATAAGAGACAAATGATGAGATATATAAAAGACACATCTTAAACGCTATGAGCAATTCATTATTTGATATCTTTAATAATTTTTAAATTGTAAATGAAATATGAGAGAAATTAAATATCAAATATATGCAAGAAGATGCAATAAGTATGAAAATTTTTGTTTCTAAATTTAATAATTATAATATGACTTATAATAAAATTATAATAGAAAAAATTGTTATTAAGAGAATACTTAACACCTTTTATAAAATAAAATGTTTATGCATGAAACCAATGTTATGAGTTCAATAATAGAAAAATTATTTCATTCATAGAAAGATTTTAAGAGAAACCTAAAGTATAAAGTATAGAATATTTCTTTAGAAAAACTTGTTAATCATCTTTGTATAAAAAAAAAGTGGAAGAAGGAAATAAATAGCAAGCTTTTTATATTTCAAAAGTGCATGTAGTTGATGAATGAAAATTAAGCAAGTTTTCTAATATAAGGAAAAGTCAATCCGATGCTAAGAAAAAGTAACATAAATGGTAAAAGAAAAATGACAATGTCATTTTTGTTAGAAAAAAAGAACACTATAAATTTGAGTGTTATCTTTTCAAAAAGGAAAAGGAAAAGTAAGTATCTTTTGAAGCAACATATGAAAAAATGGTTACTATGATCATAAAGATCAATTCAGTAACAAATTGCACTAATTGTTAGATTGATTATGGAGCTACTAAACATGTTTATGAGAACAAGTCTCTTTAAAGGATTGAAACTAATAACTAATGGTACTGTTATGTGTATACAAAATTCTATTATAGTCACTATTATGAGATTTAAGGAAGTAGAATTACATTTCACTTCTAAAAGAGTCATTATTCTTATTAGGAAAATTTTGGTTTCAAGTATTGTTTTGAACAAATATGGGTTTAAAATTATATTTGAAGTTAAGAACTTTATGTTGTCAATGAAAGTGTGTTTATGGTAAAGGGTTGCCTTTGCGATGCAATATTTAAACTTAATTTTAATGCAAAGAATAATATTAATATTTTTACTTATAATGTTGAGTATTTTTATTTATGGCATAATAGATTAAAACATATAAATTTTAAAAGATTACATGACATGATTAAATTAGACTTATTACCACATTTTGATATATTCAAAGATAAATGCACAACTTGTATTTAACAAAAATAATTAGAGTATATTTTCACATGTCCAAAAATCTTCAAATATATTAGAATTAATTCATAATGATATATGTGATTTATATGACACACTAACACTAAGAGGAAAGAGATATTTTGTGACTTTTAATGATTACTCTAGTTTTTACTATATTTATTTATTACATACTAAAAATGAAAATTTTGAAAGATTCAAAATCTATATATATAAGTTTAAGTTGCAATACAAATATGTTATTAAATGCTTTTGATCTAATAAAAATGGAAAATATCATGACATCGTATTCTTCAAGTCCATGGAAATCATTTAATAAAATGCTCCTTACATATCATAATAAAATGGTATTCTTGAGTGCAAAAATCAAATATTAATGGAAATGATCCATGGTATGTTGTTAAATTCTAACTTAAACTATGAATTTTTGGATAAGGTATTACTTAAAGCATGACATATTTTGAATATATTTTCAATAAAAAGAAACAAAATAATCCCATATAAGTTTTGAAATAAAAGAAAACTAAATCTTAATTATTTTAAAGTTTAAGGTTGTAAAGCAATTGTTAGAGTTTCTAAATCCAAAAGGAAAAAATTTGGTAAAAGAGGAATTAAATGTATCATTTTGGGATATATTCACAATAGTAAGGCATATCAATTTATAATCATATAGTATGATAATTCTATGTTTGTTAACACAATCATAGGATTGAGGGAAGTTATTTTTGATGAAAAAAATGTTCATTTCTATTTCTAAAGTTTCAGAACATAAACAAGTTTTTAATAAGAAAAATGATGCTTTGGCAAAAGAAAATGAAAATGATAAATTCATTAAACTTCGTAAAAGCAAAAAAGTAAGGAAAGAAAAGACTTTTAATTCTAATTATTTTATGTTCTTAGTAAAAGGAATGGGAAAATTAGTGAATTATCAAATTTCATATTACTTAAATACTAAAGATGATCTTAAGACATTTAATGAAATGATGAAATTGCAATATGCCATGTTTTGGAAGGAAGCGATAATTAATGAAATAGATTCGATTATAAGTAATAAACCTATAAATTAGTTGAACTCCTATTTAGTATAAAGCCAATTAGGTATAAATAGATTTTTAAAGGAAACGAAGGTTAATAAAACTATTGATAAGTTTATAGTTAAGTTGGTTGCAAAAGGTGTTACATAAAAGCAAGGTGTTGATTTTTTGGTATATATTTACCCATGGTTAAAATTGTTACAATTAGGCTACTAATTGCACTTACTTTGATTAAAAGAAAAAGTGTATATATAGTAACATAAGGGATTTATTATACTTAGTCAAGAGGAAAATGTGTGTAAACTAGTTAAATCTTGGTATAGACTAAAATAAGTACTTAACTAATGGTACCAAAAATTTGATTAAGTGATACTTGCCAACAAATTTAAAATTAATGAATTAGATAAATGTATATATAACAACTTTAAAAGAGGAAAAAGTGTCATTATTTATTTATATGTGCATCACATGCTAATTTTTGAGACCAATTAAAATAAATTAAAATTATCAAAATGTTGTTATCTACTAATTTCAATGTAAAAGACATGAGTGAGACAAATGTTATCATTGGAATCAAAATCTTATGGGATAAAAAAAGGATACTGCTTTCTCAATAACATTACATTAAAAAGTTTTTAGTAAGTTCAATTACTTAAATTGTATTCTAACCTTTACCTTATTTGGTCACAACATGAATTTTACTAAAAATGTTAAAGGTCTAGGATTTCAACTAGAATATGTTAAAGTGATAAGATGTCTAATGTACACAATGATATGTACAAAGTTAAATATATGTGGTTGGCAAGATAAATGGGTATACAAACAATCCAAGTGACATGCATTATATGAAGTAAAACATAATCTTAAGATACATAAAGAAAACATAAAATTTTGACATAGGTTATATCGATTACCCTTCTATTTTTTAATGATATTGATATGTTAGTTAGATTACTAATAAAGATAATCATACTTCTACTAACTAATAAGTCTTTATACTTAATAAGGGTGCAATTTCTTAGGGTTTCAAGAAATGAAATTAAATAGCAAATTCCATAATAGCTGTAGAATTATAGTATTAGATTCAATAAGTAAAGAAGGAGAATAGTTAAGGAATTTGTTTTATAACATTCCTTTACAGCAAAAGCCAATAATACTTATTTATATACATTATGACAGTATTACAACAGTAGTAAAAGTATATAGTTCAATATATAATAGTAAGTTTAGATATATTAGACTAAGACACAATTATGAGAGAGATATAATGAATAAGACATCAAAAGGGATGAGTTTTAAGCTCATAAATACAAATCACATATAATGAAAACTTAACACTTGATACAACACCAAATATTGAGTTCAATGAGTCAAAGTACATTATCAATATCATTGAAGTATTATAATTAATTTTTATTTTTATCTTTAGGTTACATAATGCCTAGTTTTCATAGTTAAATTAAGAGAATAAGTTTTTAAGATTCTTAACAAACATAAAAGGATGCTTTATGGTAAGGGCCTTAGCATGTTCATATAAATATGAAATGTTTAAGGCTTTCTAATAAGTTATAAGGATTGATTTTAAAACATTCACAAAAAAGAATATAAGCATTGAAGTTCCCAACTTCACCCTAGGATCTATTAATTTGTAATACTAAGAAGGGGGTGAATTAGTATTACACCCTTTTTAATTGGAAGGTGAACAACTTCAAACTCTTCTCAGAAATGAACTTTTTCTCATATTCAACTAAGGTAGATCTATTGTTACCTACTAATCACTATAGTCCCCAAAGTTACCTTTTAAACATCTTGCCTATTAAATGGATTGGTTGTTCTTGATTAGGTCTTCTTTTAGGTTATGGGTTTGATATTTCTTTAGCTTTGATCACAATTTAATTCAAAATATAGAATGTAAATTCAAAGTAAGGACACAAGAGATTTACATGGTTTTGTCCATGAGACATACTCCATAGTGGTAGAGATTTTTCCTTTACCAAAACAATCCACTATACTTGAGAATACCAGTGTGGTATCCCCTATGATTATAATGGATATCATAATCTTCTACTCCTTTTACTATTACAAATACAAAGCAATCACAATACAAAGAGTGTCACTTACTGTGTTTACCCTTCTTCTAACTTGTCTTGTCTCTATTTGATTTGAATAAGCTGCTTCACTGCCACTTGGAAAATCACCAAAATACTCTCTAACCTCTCTTAAAGAAATCTAAAAATTCGTTGAGTTCGCTTAAATGCTTCACCGAATTTCTTCTCTAGGTTGTCTCACACGCCCTCAAAAAAGATAAGTCTTAATTTATATACTACCCTCTATAAAAATCCTAATAAGGATTACTATAAATGCGGTAGATTTCTTTTCTTGCCCCTCCATATGGTTTCATATTATTATTCCATTCAAAATTCAGCACTATCCTCCTTAATGTATTTTTCTTGCTTTTTTCTTTCTACTGAGATCTCATCCTTTGAATGCTTGAATAAACGACCAGGATTACCCATGAACAGTTAAAAATGTACAAAAGAAACTGCCCCTGTAACTGCCCATCTTCTGGAAATGCTAAGTTTAAATTTTGTAACCTTCCTTTCTTTTGGACATCCTGTCTGTCCGTAACCTCGGAATTATTCTGCTCTTTCAGAATTGCTCTTGGATTTAGTCTTAGGACAAGCTTACAGATTTACAAATTTAACGTCTTTTGAATTTATTATCCATATACAACCCTGTCACACTGTCATATTAAGACTTAAGCAATGCTAAACTCCCTCTACAAGTTTACTATAAGGAGATCACTTTACGAAGTTATTTGACATGCTAATCTTATCCTATAATTCCTGAAATATAAGCCACTTCTACTTACACACTTAAATTTGGTTGACAACAATTACAACTCGTACAAAGTTGTGGGAACAATGATCTCCCCCTTTGTAATTATTGGTAACACTCACAACAGTGTATGCTTGTAGTTTTACAGAATCCATGATAGGATACCACAAACCTATTTTCAGTGTCCCTTTGAGGTATCTTAGGATTCCTTTCACTACCAACACATGAGTTTCATTAGGATCAGCTTGGAATCTACTGGTAATACACATAACTTGCATGAGATCAGACCTTGATGCTATAAGGTATAAAAGGCTCCTAATCATCTTCCTGTATTTTATAAGGCTTGTACTCTTTCCTTCCTAATCTTTTGTTAACTTATAACCCACTAATATAAGGGTACTAATAGGTCTGCTATCCTCTATGCCAAACTTTTTCAGCAACTCTTTGGCATATTTTGTTTGAAAAATAAAAATACCTTCTTCACACTGTTTTATCTATAATCCAAGAAAGTAAGTCATTTTTCCAGTCAATGACATCTCAAATTCCTTACTCATATTCTGTGCAAATTCTTGACATAGCTCAGAGTGATCCCCTTCAAAGATGATGTCATCTATATATACTATGGTTATCAATTGGTCTTTCTCTAAGTTGAACACATATAAGTTATTATCAACTATTCCTTTTCTTAAATTCAACCTTGTCAAATATGCATCCAACCTGCTGTACCATGCTCTTGGGGCTTGTTTAAGGCCATATAAGGCTTTCTTCAGCTTGCACACATGTGTCTCATTCTCACTGATTTGTACTCCATCAGGTTGTTCAATATACACTTCTTTTTTCAGGAGCCCATTCAGAAATGCTGATTTCACATTTATCTGATAAACTTTATACCTCTTATGTGCTGTTAAAGCTAAAAACATTCTAATAGTTTCCAGCTTTGCTACTGGTGCAAAAGTTTCATCCACATCTACTCCTTCTATCTAAGTATAGCCTTTGAAAGCTAGCTTAGCATTCTTCCTCACCATCTTGCCATCTTCATTGTGTTTATTTCTAAACACCCATTTTGTTCCTATGACATTCTCGTTAGTGGGTCTTGGAACCATCTCCCATGTATCATTCTTCTCGATTTGATCCAACTCCTCATTTATAGCTTTAACCCAGGCTTTGTCTTATACAGCCTCTTTAACAGATTTAGGTTCAACTTGTGAGAGTATAGCAGTTGCTCCCACAATTCTTCTTCTTGTTGTAACTCTTGCTAATGGGTCACCTATGGTCTAATTTCCTTGATGAGCATTGGTCCAAGTTTTCTTTATCTTTCACTTTTGCACAGTTTTAGTTGCAAGAGGATCTCTTTCTTCATCTTCAGACCCACTATTCTCTAAGTCTGAACTTACTTCTTTCCCTTTTTCTTCATGCTTATCTGATTCTTCATCTATCTTGAAGTCATCTTCTTCACTGTCCTTAGCTTCTCCATTTTGTATTGTTTTCTAGTTTTCATCTATTCTCACATCATTGGAAGTGATCACTTTTTCCAGTTTATGTAGCAAAACATTATAACCCTTTGTCTTTGCTGAGTATCCCACAAAGATGTCTTCATCTGACCTAGCATGGAATTTTCCCAAGCTTTGCTCCTTATTCTTCACAAAACATAGGTTGCAAAAGATTCTGAGATACTTGGTTGTTGTCTTCTTCCCACTCCATAGCTCATATGGAGTTTTATCAATGTTGGGCCTTAGTAAGACTCTGTTCAGTAGGTACACGGCTGTAAATGTTACTTCTGTCCAAAATCTTGTGTGAAGTTTGGATTCCAGCAGTAGAGTTCTTGCCATTTCAACCACAACTCTATTTTTCCTCTTTACCACCCCATTCTATTAAGGTGTTTTTATTGCTACCATTTGATAGTAAATTCCATGCTTTTCAAGGTAATCTTTAAAAACTTTATTTGTGAATTTAGTGCCTTGATCTAAACTCAATACTTTAATCTATTTTTCACTCTCATTTTCAACCAATCTTCTGTATCTCTTGAAGCATTTCAAAACTTTTGACTTATTTTTTAGGTACATGATGCAGGTCCTTCTGGAATAATCATCAACAAATAAGAGGAAGTCCTCTCACCATTCAACCCTTTTGTTCTCATCGGCCCACACAAATTAGTATGTACAATGTCAAGCACTGCTTCAGAACTGAACTCTTTGGTCTTATACTTCTTTCTAACATGTTTTCCTTTAGATCATGCTGAGCAAACATACCCTTTTTCTCTCTTATGGTCGAGAATGTCTCTAATTGCATGAATAGTGGTCAGCTTCCTCATGTTCTTCTATGTTAAGTGTCCCAGCTTCCTATACCAGAGTTAATTTTCTTTTTCTTTTGTAAGTAAATAGTTGTTTATCTTGTCCTCATTAATCATATAGAAATTTCCAGCTGTTCTCTTCCCAGTTGCAACAGTATTGCCTTCTTTACTCTTTACTTAGCAAGCTGTTTTTGTCAATATCACTTCATGGTCTTCATTGCATAGTTGGCTAATAAATGCTAAATTATATTTGAATTCTTCAACATGTAGAACATCTTTCAGCTTTCCTTTTTTAATATTTACTGACTCCTGACTACTGATGTTGAGCAAATCATCATTGTCAAACTTGACTCTGCTTTCTTTTGACTTGTTTAACTTTGATAATTTACACTTATCTCCTATCATATGTGAAGTACATCCATTATTAAGGATCCACTACTTATCCTTGTAATCAGCCTTTAGTGCAATTTCAACTATATTAGCCACCTCTTTTTTAGCTTTATATTCCTTTTTTTTTTTTTATCTTGCTTGAATATAGTTTTCTTATTTTTCTTAGCTTTAACTATACCAATTGTTTTCACTGTGCCATCGAGTGCTTTCTCTTGCTCAAGGAGAAGTGTCATGCATTTCTTCACATTATGGTCATCTTAATATAACAAACTTGTTCTTTGAAACCACTGGTTTGGGCTTCCACCAACAATCCTTATCAATGTGTCCTTGCTTTTTATAGTATGTACAAGAACTCATGATAGGTGTTCTCTTTTGAATTTTGTATTATCTCCCCTTGTATATAGCATCGGATCTTCTCAAGTTGGAGACATTTATTGACCTTCTCCACTAGTATGTACTTGCCTTATGACCCCAAACTTCATAATAAAAGTAGTGACCTTGAAATTGCCTCTTCTTGTGTCTAACCATAACTTGTTTTCTTTTGTTCATTACTTGCTGTGTAGGCATGGTCACTGGCTTCTTTGCTTGCGTGGCTTTCATTTTAGCTACCTTCTTCTATTCAACCCTTGGCTGGCTGACTTTCTTTTCTTCAGTTTTGTTTGCAACCCTAGGTTGCTTCTTCAAATCTTTTTTATTTTCAGCCTTCACTGTTTTGGCTGATCAGTTTTTTTTTTTCTAAGACTTAGTAGCTATGGGCTGTTGCTCTTTAACCACATACATCATTCTTGGACCTGGCTTTGGTTTGATAACTATCTTCTCTTCTCCTAAGTCATAGCCTTCTGCTTCAACTTTTGTGTGAAAGTCTCACTCTCTTTAGACAGTGCAGTCTCAGATTGTTGCACTTTTTCTTCATTTTTCTTTTCTCTTACAAAACTTATTTCTCCTACCACTTTAAGTTTCTGCAAGTTCTCATCACTCTTTTTGAGTTGTTGTTGGAGTCTCAATAACTTTATCTTTATTTCTTTAATTTTTGAAATCCTTGAGGCAAGCTTCATTGTAAGGTCTTCACATAGTTTGATTTGTTCTTCAAATCTTCTCTTTAAGTCAATATGTTCAGCCTTTATTTCATCTTTTTGACTTTCTACTTCCTCAATCTTTGCTTTAACTTGTTTTATATACGCCTCAAACCTTCTTATGGTTCTGCCCCTTCTGATTATCTCCTTTGAAGTTGCTTCTAATTCAACTTCAAGATTTGGTTCTTCTTCATACACCTCCTTTTCCTCTTCAGAGGTTGAACTACCACATTGAGCTGAAGCCATAAAGGCATGCTCGTCTAATGAATCTACATCTTCCTCTTTATCAGCTTCTTTTGTCTGGCTCATAAATGAGCCTCTTTTTTTTGCGGGTTAATAGTCTTCTTGTTGGACTTCTTTGATTTGGACGATGGTCTTCTCCATTTTGAATTCTACTCATCATCGCCATCCTCATCTACATCATTAAGTTTCACTTTGCACTGAGAAGCAAAGTGTCCCGTTTGCCTAAAATGATAACATCTTAAGGACAACTGTCCTTTTCCCTTCTTAGACCCATTTTTGAATTTCCTTGTGAAGTAAGCCAAAATTTCACCTTCACTTTCTTCCTTATCATCATCATCATCCTTACTGGATGATTCTTCCTCTTCTTTTATCTTCAAGTATCCCATAGCTTTGAAAGCTGCCTCATTTGATGGCTTTGATATTGAGGAGCTTTCATTTGACTTTATTCTTATCTTATATGCAATGAGATTGCACTGGAGATCATGCAATGACATAGAATTGAGATCTCTACTCTCCTCTATGGTTGCCACCTTTAAGGCAAACCTCTCAGGTAGAACTCTCAGAATTTTCTTTACAATAGATGAATCCTTCTTGTTCTTCCCATGACTTCTAACGTTGTTTACTGCATCAATAACCTTGGTGAAGAACTCTTGGATTGTCTTATTTTTTTTTGCATTCTGAGAGATTCATATCTCTCATTGAAAACTTAAAGTTTAGCCTTCTTCATTCTGCCATCATCTTCATAGATCTTCTTCAATCTATCCCATATCTCCTTAACAGATCTGCAGTCCATAACTTTAGCATATTCAGCATCTGTCAATGCTAAAATAATGACATTTGAGGCCTTTCCATTGATCTCAAACTGCCTTAATTCCTCTGAGGTTGGATCTTTACCTTATTTTGGAGGCACAAAACCCTTATGTACAGATTTCACCATGTCTATGCCCATTGTTGCAAATATCACCTGCATTCTCGCTCTCTACATATGGTAGTTAGTTCCATTAAAGATTGGAACCTTCTTACTGTAAGTAGTGCTGGTGCTGAAACTAACATCCATTTCTCAATATGCTGAACAAGTTAAAACTTTTGAAACCCTTCAAACTAGTATACCAAGCTGTTGAGTTTCAAACTAGTGAACCTGACTCTAATACCAATTGAAGTTCCCAACTTCACCCGAGGATCTACTAGTCTGTAATATTAAGAGAGGGATGAATTAGTATTACACCCTTTTAAATTGGTAGGTGAACAACTTCAAACTCTTTTAAAAAATGAACTCTTTCTTAGATTCAACTAAAGTAGATCTATTATTATCTACTAATTATAATAGTTTATAAAGTTACCTTTCAGACACCTTGCCTATTAAATGAATTGGTTATTCTTGATTAAGTCTTTTTTAGGTTATAGGTTTAATGATTTTTTAGTTTTGTTCACAACTCAATTCAAAATACAGAATGTAAATTCAAAGTAAGGACACAAAAGATTTACGTGGTTCTGCCCATGAGACATACTCCATAGTGGTAGAGATTCTTCCTCTATCGAGACAATCCACTATATTTGAGAATACTAGTGTGGTATTTCCTATGATTATAATGGCTGTCTTAATCTTCTACTCCTTTCACTATTATAAATACAAAGCAATCACAATACAAAAAGTGTCACTTACTGTGTCTACCCTTTTTCTAGCTTGTTTTACCTCTATTTGATTTGAATAGGCTGCTTCACTACTGTTTGAGTTCTCTTAAATACTTCACCGAATTTTTTCTCTAGGTTGTCTCACATGCCCCTTTCAAAAGAGATAAGTCTTGGTTTATATATTGTCCTCTATGGAAACCCTAGTAGGGCTTATTGTGGCTGCGACGGATTTCCTTTCTTACCCCTCCATGTGGCTTCATATTACTGTTCCATTCAAAATTCAGCATTATCTTCCTTCTTAATTTATTTTTCTTGCTCTTTTCTTTCTACTGAAATTTCATCCTTTGAATGCTTGAACAAAGGACTAGGATTGCCCATGAATAGTTAAAAATGTATAAAAGAAACTGCTCATGTAACTGCCCATCTTTCAAAAATGATAAGTTAAAATTCCATAACCTTCCTTTCTTTCGGACTCTTTATCTGTCTGTAACTCCGAAATTATTCCGCTCCTCCAGAATCGCTCCTCGACTTAGTATCAGGACAGGCTTACGGACTTGCAGATTTGATGTCTTATGAATTTATTATCCGTATACAACCCTGTCACACTGTTACACTAAGACTTAAGCAACACTAAACTCCCTCTACAAGCTTATTTCAAGGAGATCACTTTACGAAGTTATTTGACATGCTAGTCTTATCTTGTAATTCTTGAGATATGAGCCACTTCTCCTTGCACACTTAAATCTGGTTGACAACAATTACAACCCGTACAAGGTTGTGAGAACAACAAGCATAATGACTTTGTAATGTGTCAATTATTTAAAAAGAGAAGTATAAAGTTATATAGTCATTTATGTGAACTATATTACAACTTGTCAATAAAAATAATTAATTCAAAACTTATTTACCATATTATTGAAATATATTGTAATGTACCTTTCACTATGTAAATGTTCAATTTATAATACACTTTTACTCATACAAATGACTATCAAAATTGTTGAGAATTCTTTGTATTTTTAATATTTTGAAAATGGTAAAGGAATGTTGATTTGTTAAAATAAAATCAAATGTGAAAGATTATGTCACCTAGGTTAACCTAGATAGGTTGTGGTTTTGCACTCATACAACCATAATCTAACTATTTCAAATAGTTATTTATTGCATCTAATAACTAATAAATATGAATAAAATAAATGATTAAAAATTGTGTTTAATAGATTTTGAATCCAACACCTTTAAATTACAACTAAAGGTAGTTATTTAGAAGTTAGCAACTAACTATTTCATCTGTTATTTTAAATAAATAACAATAAATAGCATTTGAATCCGTGACCATTCATTGAGTGGTCAAGTTTTTAATTGTTAAATTAAAGGTTCTTTTGATAAAAAATTACCATCACTTTTATAAATATCAAGGATTTAACATTTGTTCAACATATGCAATTATTCTTTTCTTCTTTTAATATCTTCATTATTCTATCAAAAATCATATCATATACAATATTATTGCAGAAGTATTATAGACATTTTAGTGAGCAATTTTGAAAATACACAAATTTCTTAAGAGGTTGATTTTAGTAGTTTAATTTACAATCAAGTTTGCTTTATTTTATAAGAAATTCACATAAATCTTTATTGCAAATTAGTGAGAGAGAATTTTGTTTTAAAGAAAGTAACATTGGATATATGATTTAAAACAATTATCTTTCCATTTTAAATATAGTTCAAATTTTGTACAACATATTTTGATGGGTGGATTGTAGCCAACCTAAGGAGAAAAGACTAAATTAAAAAGATGAATAATTCACTTAATGTGTTAATGCTTATAACATATATAGAAATAAATAAGGTATAGGTAGGGGGAAAAAGATTTCATAATCTCCAATTATTTTAAAATGTTTAAAACAAATGGGGGAAAATAGGAGAAAGAGATTCCATGATCTCTTAGTATTTTAAAACATTTAAAACATATTAACCAAAAAAGTTATAAAATGTGAACAAATGGGATAGGATAAGAAAAGTGACTTCATATAATCTTTTAATATTCCAAAATGTTTTTTTAATATTAGTACAATAAATGAGTTAAATACTGTTATGAACACATAAAGTAAATGAGCTATGCCACTTACTAAACATTTGGTATGAAAATAGATACTTTATATTGATTGTAACCATTAATTACAAAATTTCAAGTAATTTAAGAATTGTAAGAGCTATTATATAAATGAATAACTAATGTGATGATGGTAAGACTTAGCTACTTAATTAGTGGAATTAAAAGGAAATTGTAATTATCAACTACATAATCATTGAAATTAAAAAGTAATTATACAAGTTAATAGTTTAATTAATGAAATTAAACAAAGTTAGAAGTTGAAGATTTGATGTAAAATGACAAAAAGAGGTATGTATAAGTGAGGAAGTATGCCATGTGACATGCTAGTGTCATAAAATTAGTATATATTAAATAGATACTTAAAAATTTGTGATAATAAAAAAAATTCTCCTTAGACATATATATAATTCCATTGACTAACGTTTATTGAACGGATAATATTTGTTAGATGAAAGTGAATGTCTATATTAGCAACGTTCAAATTTTATTACTAAAAGAATGTTCAAACTTATTGATTAATATTTGCTGGCCATATATTGTTATTTATAATTTGAAAATCATTGAATATAGTATTAACATTATTCATGCTAAGCAATTTAATTATTGATGTAAAGATATTTTAACTTTTTAAGATAATTTCTATTCACTGACATTCAATAGAAGACTAATATCTATCAGATTAAATTTAGCATCTATATTATAAACATTCAAATTTTAATGTTAAAAGAAATTCTAAATTTTTGATAGGACTAATACTAAAATAAATCCTAATACTGAAACAAGGACTTCGATCCAATATGTTAGAGAGTAATTATCTATTTATAATAAAATATTACCAGAATATTAATAGTTAGTTGTATCGGGAAAAAGAAAAAGTTATGAATGGCAATCAATCCAAGGGCACGAAGGCTAGTTTATTATTATTATTATTATTATTATTATTATTATTTAATTAATAGTTACTTACATAATGAAATATTTTTTTTCCATTTTCATATACCATATATTCTGTTCTTAGAATTGGAAGATGAGACCTCACACAGATAGAGGCGTAAGCATTGGGGTATCTCCAAAAAGATCAAAGACTAAGCGCAGGATAGAAAATTATATATATTGTGTATGTGTGTGTGTGTGTGTTGATTTTGATTACCAATTTTATCTGAAAATTGCATAGAAACATTTAAACATTATTGTAATTATCATCTCTTTCATCAGTCACACTCATCAATAATTCAATATCTGCTACCAAATTATTGATTATTTGCTCTTCAGGATTCAAATGTCCTTCGCTATCATTTACGCACTTGTAATTGCTTATCAATTAAGTTCTACTTTAAAAAAGCTAGGCGCCCACGGAACAACAAGCCGATGACAGTCTTCTCATTTTTAGCTTTCAAGTGGACAACTAGACACAATTTCAAACACGGCACCTTTGATCACAAATGACCAAACTATTTGCATTAGCTGGCTAGCGCTATCTGACAATGTCAATGGGGCCGTGGAGCAATAATGGTGGAACCTACCCTGGCTTGCCAAAGATCAAATTGTTCAGGTTATACATGAACTTCCAGATAAAAATGCGGGGGCCCAAAATTAAATTATAACTTTTTCCCTTTTAGGGAAAATGATAACTGCGTCAAAAATGTTTCAAAAAATTATAGGTAATAATATCATTTCTTAGAATTTTAACTACTAAATTTAATTTGGTAATCACCGAATATAAATTTAGAGAAAAAAATTTCTTCCCTTGTTTGCATTTATAATGTCAGTCAATGTTCGTATTCTCTGTTCCCATTTGATGGAACCAATGATGTCATTTTAAAGGAGAACGACACAAGAAGATTCAACGACTTTTGGGTCAAAGAGTCATTTGGGGTCCCATAACGTGGAACTTCATTTTGACCCATTCACCAAAGAGAGACTTCATTTACAGCTTTCATCCATCCAAATTAAAAGGCAATGAATTGACAGGATGTTTTCATGTTAGGTCTAGTTCAGTTTTAGTTGAAGAATTATTTCTTCAACCGGTTCATTTTGGTTAAAGAATTAATTTTTGTTCTCATGCTCCTCATCCGACCTATTGATCCAATGAAAAGGAGCTCCAGGCCTGGCCTTCTCTTCATGCATTGGCTGAATGGGCCATTTGAAGAGTAGAAAGTAAAAGATCCTTTGTTTTGAAACTGCATTTGCCAATTCAATTCCAATCAAACTGAATCTTGGTCATTTGTTGTTCTCTTCCTTTGCGTAAACTTGTAGCCAACTTTTCGTGCTTCAATCAATTTGCATTTTCCTCGCTCAACTTCTCGTCTCAAGCTTAGCAGAGTGAAAGCACCCAGCACAAAGCGGGACACGCAACTTGTTTCGTCCAAAGTCGCAAATGATTGAATTGCGTTTTGGGTCCAGTTGAATTAATGCGACATTTACTTTATTTTGTGCCACTTTGCGGACTTATCCTTTAATATCCTCAAAATGGAGCGCTAAAATCTCATTAGGGTCTCCTTGCAATAAAATGCGTGACAATTGTGCTTACGTAACCCTCTCGCTATTGTTTCTAGCAAAAATGGAAGTGTTGAGTCAGAATTTGATTATCTTGCAAATTGAAGCATCCATAATTTTACTTCGCGGTGGGATCTACATATATAGATTAGCGGGCTAAGGAAATAAAAACGAACTTAAATGAAAGTTTTCCCCTCTAAAGCCACCAGGTTCGGCAGTCTTGTCCAGAAATTCTAAAGCCACCAGGTTCATTGAGTTCTTATTGCATTAAAAAAGCAACCCAGGTTTCATGAATTATTCTGTTCAGTCAAACAGAAGGGCAGGATCTTAGCCTTTTCCTTTACTCAAAAGAAAAAAAAATTAGACTTCCTGTAGCGAATGCCAAACTTTCATACTTTTTAGGAGAACAAACGTACAGATGACCATTCGGCAACAGTAATGGAGCAGTCTCTTTTTCCCCTTCTTTTTTTTCTTTTTGTTTTTAATGATAGAACACGACTTGCTTTGCTGTAAGAATGCAAATACGAAATCAGGTGCTTAAACTCATGCGTCAAAATCCTTGGTCTTGGTTAAACAAACGTGCACGCACTAAAAAGCCTTTGGTGCATTTCCGTTCAGAGCGAAGCTCTCGGAGTAGGAATCCCATTCTGCAATTTACAAATTGTACCACCTCCACTTTGGGAATTAGCAGAACCTGGGACATTTTTTTGCTAGCTTTCTAGGGGCTTCCGTTGCTTATTAGTGTGTACTAACGTTCAACCCATCATATGTTCTGGCCGCCAGAGTATATGAACTCTTTGGTTCTAGTCAATAGGAAAAAAATCTTGACACTAGTCAATTGGAAATCAAATATTAAAGCATATTTACATGTAAAATAAAAATTCTCGTACACAAAAATAAAATGAGTGCCTACTTAAAGAGAAAAAAAATATATGACGTTGGTGACATATCTATTCATCCATAATTTGTGAGAATTGACCAACTCAAAAGGGCTATGGTGGATTTTTCAGAGATGGAGACATGTTATGAATGTCTTCATTCCGAGCGAAGCAAGTAAGGTTGGTCCGCGATTTGGTTTTGTTAAGTTTGATCAACGGCAGCATGCAATTGATGCCACTAATCTATTAAACGGCGAATGACTGCTAGGCAATTGAATAGTGGTGAAGGTGGCTAACTTCCCACATCCCTAGATTGGAGCTGGGTTGGAGAAATTAAGTGCCTCGACAGGGGATTGCCAGTCTTCTTAATCAATCCAAAAACTATTGGTCAGAAAGGTTTTTACAGATCTTTTAAAGAAGTAGCGGAAGGAAGGCTAATGCGAAAGCCAGCTTTTATAGGGCGAACTATGCCCTTGAAATCGGAGACAGTGCTACTATCACATTATACCAGGGAGATGGAGATGGAGTGGCTTTACAGATCAGCAATGGGGATGGTCAAAAATCCTCAAATCATCTACTCCCTCCACTTGCACCTCCGACAAGGTGAAGTGTCTCCCTTTAAAGTCATGACGATGGGTAGATTGGGGGTACTTCTCACATTTGATTCGAAAGAAGCGATGGGAGCTATCCTGGAGAGAGAAAGGGAATGGCTTCAGAAATATTTTCGGTGCATGGCAATCATGGTTTCCTAGCAAAATCTATACTGATCTCAGGGCTTAGGTGTTAGTGGATGGCTTACCACTTCAAGCCTAGAACACTAATTTTTTGGCTAAATTGGTAAGGTGTTGAGGGGTCGTCTTGGGCATGGATATGGAATTGGAATCAAAATTGAAGCTTGATGTTTGTCGATTTACAGTTTTGGTTCTAAAGGAAATCCAGTTTCAATCATCGGTGATTATGAGAATCGATAATCGCCTGTTTTCATTGCAATTGTGAAGTGAAGTGGCTATGGAAGTTGCAAATTCAGGTTGCCAAAAGGGAAAGGATAAGGTGTATTCAATGGTGGAGAGCTTCAGTCCTGGGAATAAAAGTGGTGAAGGGTCTAAAGTTGCTTGAAACGATGATGCACACAATACAGGTGTATGAACAAAAAACCACCAGGAAAAATTACGTTAGGATGTATGACACTAACCAGGGAAGTTCACACAGAGGACGGTCAACTTTCCGACGAGCATATTCAGTTCAGGAATTAGGTGTTGTGTTTCGAAGCCCAATGGGTACTAGAAGTTGGCAAATTGATGGGTTCAAAAGTATAAAGGGAGGGAAGAAAATATGATTGCTCAACTCTCTTCATTGAAAGCAGACACTGAATAATAGTACAGTGACACAATGTCAGCATGTTGGTAAGGATTGATTTTTTTTTAATGATCATTACCACTATTAATGTTTGGGAATTAGGTTTCTAAAATAAAATCAGGTATTTTTTTATACAATAAACAAAGTTTACGAATACTGCTGATCCATTATTGAAACAGGCATGAAGAAGGGCAGGTATACAGGAGTTGGCAGTTGGTGGAATTAGGGCGGCTGGGGGTGGTTGCATTTTGGGACACAATTGTTTTTTAGTTACATAACAAAATATCGGTGCACCAATTTATCATTCTAAACGGTTTGTTTATTTCATTGGAAAAAAAAAAAGGTAATGTTCATTAATATATATGTTCCGAATAATTTTACGGAACAAAAAGGGTTATGGGATGAATTAGATGCTTGAAAGATAAATTGGAAAGGTAGTGGTGTTTTGGGGGGCTGATTGTAAAACAATATTAGCATAAGATTTAAAGGTGTAACTATTTGACAATAAAATGGCTATTCAATGCTTTAACAAATTTGTGTATGATATAGAGTTAACGGATATACTAATGCATGGTCGACAATTCACTTAAAGTAATCTCAGATAAATTCTTTTTACGAGCTGAGTTGATAAACTCCTTATTGATGCTAAATGGGTGAAGGTAGTGCTTTGGCTTAAACAATGGGGGGTATATACTAGAATAGTTTTACCAATCTAAAATGAAATTGATGGTTGATAAGAACCACTTTGTTTACATTATGGCCTCTAACAAGTAGTAAAAAAAAATTGATTGATTAGGTTTCTATCAGAGGTGTAAGTTTTACAAAATTGGATGATATTAAAAATGCTATCTTCACTCATTTTAAACATTATTTAAGCAGCTTCAAGAAACCATGTTTAAAAGTGGATGAATCCCTTTTTTGAAAGTTGGATATGACCAATAATTTGGTTCTGGAAAGTCTATTTTTGATAACAAAGGTTTGAAAAACAATGAAGGAATGCGATGAAAATAAAACATTGGAGTCGGATGGATTTAATTAAACTTCATCAAACAACATTGAGATTTGGTTAAGCAAGATATGATGAACTCTCTCATGGATTTCTATGCTCATAAAAAACTCTTCACATCTCTTACCGTGTCATTCATTGTCTTGATCCTTAAGGTGGAAGCTCCTAAGATGATATTTTAGTTTCAACTTATCTCTTTAGTGGATTGTATTTACAAAATTCTAGTAAAAGTGTTAGGAAATAAATTGACATCCCTCATAGGTTGATGCATAATGGATAACGTATTGATAGCCAATGAAATCATTAAAGAGATAAGGGAAAAAAAAAAAAAAGAGGGACGGTTGATTATCAAAATAGACTTTAATAAAGTTTATGATTCAATTAAGTGAAGTTATATAAAAAAGGTAATACAACACATGGATTTTGTGGAAAGATTAAGATGGTGGATATAAGAGTACATAACGTCCCCCCACAATTATCTATCCTAGTGAATGGCAGCCCCACATAACAATTTAGTTTGCTAGTAATACCATTCCTTTTAGTACTATGGAGGAGGCGTCCATAAAAACTTGTAAAAGAATTCTTTGGTGCTTCCAATGTTGCTTGGGGTTGAAAATGAACCTTACAAAAAAAGTCATGTATAAGGCCAGAGTAGGTAAAGTGAGGGTTGAGTCTTGGGTAACTTTTTGAATGTGCAAAGTGAGCTCTCTTCCAATGAAATATATGAAATTGTTAATTAGGGTTAATCCAAGAAATAAAGGCCTTTAGGAACCTATCATTCATAAGATGGAGAATTGGCTAGCTAAGTGGAAGTCACAGTTTCTATCTAAAGTAGAGTGGTTGGCGTTGATGAAATCTTGTTTATGATCCCTTCTCACTTATTATATGTCTCTTTTCATGATGTTACAAAATGTAAAGATCATAATAGAGAAAATTTAGTGTCCCTTATTCTAGGGTGATAATGATAGGAATAAAAAGATTCATTATGTAAGGTAAGGATTAATGTGTTAAGCAAAATCAAGAGGAGGATTACGTATCAAGAAAATTAGAGACGATAATATAGGTCTTTTCACAATATGAATTTGATAAATGAGGAATTATAGTCAAATGACATAAGTAAGAATGACTAAAGTATGATATGGTGACTATTGACATTAGTTGTGGGAATGGTGCACCAAGCTATTAAAGTTATCCTTGCTTCGAAGGGGAGAATGTTCAGCCTTGCAGTAGGATGATAGGGTATTGGGTCTTGTCAAATTCAATTTTAGGTTTTTGGCTGGTAAAAGATATCAAGTTGAACTGGGTAGGGAATGAGCCACTTACATGAAGATTCTCACATCTTTTTACACTAGCAACAAGTAAATATGACTAAATCGAGAGTTTCAGAGCATGGGTGAATGGCAGATAAGAATGATAGATAAAGTGGTCTTGGCAGCTATTCAATTGGGAATAAGAACGTCTTACGAGGCTTTAGAACTTATTGAAAGAGTGCTACTTATCGTGAGGAAAAGCTGATAGATTCATCTAGCCATATGAAAATAATGAGCACTTTACAGCAAAATCTTATTGCGACTTACAAGATAGTTTGCGAGGTAGGTCCTTCAGTTTGGAGCAATGCATTTGACAAGACTTGGTTCCCCGAGAGTTGAGATATTTGGTTAGTAGTTATTATAGGACAAATTACCAATAAGAAAACATCTCACAAAGACACTAGGTGATGATTACCAAGATACAAAGTGCTACTTTTATGTATCGACAAAAATCAGTTATTACTTATTTTTTCATTGTCATCTAGTGTGGCAAATTTGGTGTTATTACTTAAAATGGTAGGGAATTCATTAGGCGAGTCCAACATTAATCATAATGGCATGGGAGATATGTTTTAATTTATGTAAATGCTACAAGTCAAGGAAATTATAAGCGATAAGGTTTTATGCTATAATTTGACTCGTTTGGCCAATTCAGTTAGTCGGGAATAAGTTAATATTCCAATATAAAGCTTTTATAATGGAAAAGATCTATAACTTGATTCAGGTCAAGACCACAGAGTTGTTTCTCAATTAATGGAATTGCAAATATTACTCCTCCCGGAAAAAAAGTGCATGTAAATAAAGTAAAGGGTTGGGAAGCATCTCCTCTGAGCTATTTTAAGTTCAATACGAGTGGTTTCATAATTGACGCCATAGGAGTGGCAAAAATAGGAGTGTTTTGAGAGGTTACAATGAGAAAGTTGGATGTATCTATTTTAAGCTTACCAATGTCGTGACCATAAATGAAGAACTTCGATCGATTAAAGAAACAGTGCAAATGTAGGGGTGGTGGCATGAAGCCAGAGAACTATCTTCGTTTTTGTTCATAGTTTTCCACAACATCAAAAACATTACTAAGAGTACTATCTCTTTTACTTACAAACTTCATAAATATTAATTTATTTGCCGACGTTACGAGCGAAAATAACAATTAATAGGTTAGAGGCTTTTGTACCTTGATTGTGAGGGAGAAGACTTGCTTTTGTCTCTCGATTAGGATCACAGGATATATGATTGAGGAGGCTGTTGGTTGCTATATTATGGTTGTTGGGTCATATGTTGTGTTTTCGGTGTTTCGTACAAGAATGGTTTTTTTTTTTTTAGGCTGGTGGGATTGGCTTTGGGGGGATTTTAGGGTTTCAGAGGTTCACAACACGGCCATGTCTTTGGTTTTTTTTGGAAGGTATAATGTAGGCTTACTAACTGTTTTTTGTATAGAAAAAAAGAGCTATTTTACTGTTGTTAATTTTTTTTTTTTAAATACTCTATACGAGGTGGACACCTTTTTTCTGTTCTTTTGTTTTTGGGTTGTCTCGTTTGAAGGTACAATCTGCCTTAGAGAAAAAAATATTTACATGTAAAAAAAGAAAAAATAAATAATAAATGATATTAAATGGAGAAGAATTATTTCTACTTATTAAGAAAATTAGGAATATAATTAGATAAAATTTTCATATTTGATTGATGAATCACATTTGATTTTTTTAAAAATCGAATTACTATTTAAAATTTAAAATTAATGATTAATACAATAAAATTTTTTATTTTTAAGTAATATTATGTTTTAAACAAATCAGTCTATGATAAGATTGAATATGAGTGTTCTTTTAATAATAATAAAAGTACATAATATAATTAAGAATCTCTTAAACATTCATTTTAGGGGTCTGATTTTTAAATATCAAGAAGGAAACTTGTGATTTAAGCAAGAGATCAGGCATACCTTTATTATATAATGTACAATCTAATGGGGCCTCTTGATATGCTTAAAAAAAAAAAAGATGCAAAATGAATTATAGTTTATTTGAAAAAAAGGAAAAAAAACTGCAAAACTGTTTTTTTTTTTTTATCGTAGTCCAAATACACAACAATAACCTTCTAAAAAGGATCACATACGAAATAAATATATTATAGATTATCTTGTTTACTAATTGTCATGAAATATAAATGTTTATTTTTTTTATTATTTTTTTTGTTTTCTTTTGGCAACATGTAAATTCCACGTTGAGCTTTGCACCCAAAAGGATCCGTCTCCAGGCCACAATGGCCTGATTGAAATTCCTGGGCATCGTAGTGCGAGCACATCAAACGAATAAATTCCTCGCAGCGGAGGTCTTGCAGGAATATCAACTGATAAATATGAATTCCGTGACGAGGGGAACAAAAGTAGAATCTCATCACAGATAAAAGATTCAATCGACCAAACCAGAAGTCGGCGCCACCAAATTAAAGTTTAGGCTGCCGGAATACGAAATTGGCCATGTGCATAAAGCATTATTTAGACCATCGGTATGGTATATATTCTCATCAGTTAAAGATGCACAAAACATTTAGTGGGGATTATAAAAGAAAAAATTATACTCCCGATGGAATTCTTATCGATCTGCTCGCAACTTTCAACGAAATTTCAATTTATCTGCCTCGCACAAGAATGTCTTTCCGAGCTTACCTAAGATTCCCCAAATCTCAGGTCGGCCTCACTGTTAAGCTATGCAGGCAGCAAACAATTCTTATTCCCCGTATTTCAGTTAACACTCGAACGGTTGAGTATTTTAAATTTTATTTTTTGAAATTTTAATTTATAGTTTTAAGAAAGGGTGTAGAGTTTATTACATCGAAAATTTTATTTTTATTGAATAGGTCATAATATAAAGAATTTTTAAAAAAAATATTTGTTTGTTGACTTACTTTCATATAAATAAATTAAGTAAACCCCAGTAAGCAGGAAATATATATATATATAATTAGTCTTAAATTTTTATAATTAGATTTTAAATATTTTTGTATATTTATTTTAATCTAATACTTTTTTAATTTATTTCAATTCAATTTCTTTTATTTTTAGAAAAAATATTAAAAATTGAATATTAATAAAATAAAAATTATTAAGAGTTTGATTATTTTACGTTAAAAATTAATTTAAAATAAATTTAAAAAATATAAAACTAAAATAAAAATATAAAAAAAATCAAGTATAAAAATTTATAACCAATTTTATGCTTACCCAACTTTGATGAAACCAATTTAAGCCACCCAACATATTCTGTTCTCACCCTACTCTTTTTCTTATACCGAAAAGGAAGGAAATTTTTTTTTTTTAAAAAAAAAAAAGGAGAGAAAATGGTCATCGCCGAAATTCGCATTGCCAATACACATTTTGCACCGTAAGGGTCCATCTGCTAAAAGGATCGAAAATATTATCCCAAATAAAAAAATAAATAATAATAATAATATTTTAAAATATAAATATAAAAAATACAAATATGTATTATTAATATTTTATTTAATCGTATAAATGAATAAAATTGAATATATATATATATATATATATATATATATATATATATATATATTACTCAATAAATATCACCGTAAAATGTTGGTCCCAAATCGAAGAAGATACACGGGAGGTTTGGAATTTGCCATCGATGAATCAGAAGCTGACGCTCGGGGTGCGGACACTGACCCCAGGCCTCGGTTTCCGTAATCTACAAAAAAAAAATAAAATATATATATATATATATATATATATAAAGTATTATTCTAACTCTGTCAATTTCCATTTTTCAACGAAACGCGCGCGTCAGAATCAGGATCCAATTGCGTGTCCCCAGCCAACCCCCCCGCCCCCACCCCTCTTCCAAAGCAAATTTGTTTGGTATACGAGTGTCCATTAACGCTGATGTGGTTTTTTAATGAAAACGATGGCTTCGCATGGTTATAACATAACCGTCCCTTTTTTATCACAAAAAAAAACAAAAAAAAAAAAGGGTATGGGTCGACTAGGCACTGCCTGCCATTTCTGAATAAATTTTTAAAAGGTAAAGAACATAGCAAACAGAACCAAAAGAAAAAATTGGCCTGAGGAGTGCTGCAACACTAACTAGAGTATTTGTATCTCAACATTTCAATGAAACGTGCTTTGCCAGTCAATCAATAAAATAAAATAAAATAAAATAAAAACAAAAAGAAAGTTATTATGACCTTTCTTTTGCCAATAAATTATAATTCTATGGCATTGAAGTGATATTAAATTTAAGTGGTTCGAGTTTGAAGTTTTCATATCACTTGATAAGACGTGTAAAACAAGAAAAACAAAAGGTTTCTTTTATTGTTAATTTTTTTTTGTTTGTAATCTTTCAGTTAATACTACTCATTCGCGTTTCTGATTCTGAAAGGTTCATTTTACACGTTATTGAATTTGATCCTAGCCAATTCATCCATCATAATAATAATAATAATAATAATAATATGAAGAAGAAGAAGAAGAAGAAAGAAGGAATTTAGCTAACTAACTATTCTTGCATGGCCCCTGCTTCACAGCTGATATTTTCGGGGAATCATGTCATTAATTGACACTAGTTTTCTCCGCTTGTCTTTATTTCTCGATTGTTGGAAACAGCTGACGGAAGGCAAGAATTGGGATAATGCCTTGGGACACGTAATACTTCAACAGTCAACAAACATAGGATATGAAGACGACACAGTCCAACAATGCCATCAGAGTTGGAGCAAGAAGCACATCACGAATGTTTGGCTATCGTTGAAATAACATTCATGTCATCCTTCTGTCTGTGCGTAATCCAAACGTCAGACAGTTTCAACTTCCCAGACGATAATTTCCATTTTCCCCGGCTCCATTATTATTTTGAAAGATGTTTCTTAATGCATCCTTCGTGTCTCTTCTCGCACTCTCTACAAATGCTTTAATTTTTTTTTTTTTGGGGAGGCGGGGGAGGGGGGTGTTATAATTTCCTCTTTTTCCCCTACATCATGAACAGTTATAGATCATCTCCCCTGATGATAATTCATAGATATTATCTGCGGAATGCTCATAAAAAACAAATATGTGTGTGCTCTATTGGATCTGCACCATAATTCATGCACTGTGGGTTCTGTAACTTTCCTTTGTGAGTGTCATGCCCCGGAAAAAGTAAATTAAGGACCACACGTACACCCTAAGTGGTGCATTTCCAGCCTCGAAAATCCACAAATGATCGGAATTCTTTATAACCAATACGTACCGCGTCATTCTCCTAAAACGCATTTCATGAAAATTCAAATGCCTAGTGTGGACCTCGTCGGAGAAAAGCAGTTTTTTGTCACCTAAATGGTATCACTATTTCTATTAGGTCATTCTCCATATAGCCAGAAAGAATCAATCAATAGGTCTCGGTGGGCTTACGTAGCAACATTTTAGTAACTAAAGCAAAATCTGCCAATCAGCCCGAATCATAAAAATAAATTAAAGCATAGAAATTAAAGTTCATTTTTAAAGAAGCTTTTCAAAACCCGTCACCATTCTTTACTTCAACAATAATCTATTCCGCGTTGTGCATTATTTTTTTGGTCTATCGAAAAAATCCTTGGACCTTACGACGCCGTGCATGCATCGTACATATATCTATAGCACATATGAATCACTTCTTGTTAGGAGCTAAAATTAAGTATCAAATAATCGCATAATTGTTCGTGTTATCATTTTCTTCATCCTGATTTATAGCTGAGTACCAGAGGATAACATCTCCCATGACAAGTTGACAGGAATATTAGATCGCGTCGTAATTGTTTCAACAAGGAAAAGCACAGGGAAATATTTGATAGCCAAAAATTGAAATGGACCATTGCTGCCTTCGATGTTTCATGAAAGATGTGTGCAGCCGAAAGAAGGGAATTGGTGCGCTGTCATGGTGGAATACCCTTATGGAGACCCCCTGCATATGGGAAGTTACAATAATGACGATGGTTCTGATGCTTTCATGCCAATTGCTGAATTGCATCAACTCTTTTGACAATGCGATTCCGTCTGCTTTAGTGGAGGGCATGTAGGCAACCGATTAGACACGAAAGTAAGCATCAATGGAAAAAAAAAAAAAAGAAAGGTGTAGTGATTTACATGTAAATTCCACCAATTGTAGAATTGGGGCGTGGGGTCACGTGCGCGATGCACGTCGGAAGATGGGTGTAGTAGACTTCCCACTGATGTCCACGGAATCTTTTAGACATTATTTTCTCACGCATACAATGCGAAAATTCAACTGCCAAATATGATTCCAAGCCCCCAATTTGTTGGGATTCCTTAGTTCTTATTCATTGAACTGGTAAGGATTATTTGTGTCGATTTTTCTCATTCCTCCATGGATTCTTCTGATGTCGGCATCTTTAGTCACTTGTCTAGCTATGGCTGCTTATAATCCGCATAATGCACCAAAAATTGCCCGGCAGATATTCGCACTGCTAAATTCTTATTCTTCTCAACACTCACTTTACTGCCATTAGTAGCATCACTCACGAACCCTCTTCTTCCACTTATATATCTAGTACTCTGCTCCTGCAACATTAATTCAGCTCGGAGAGCCATATTTTTCGCCTTATTCAAATTTCTCAAAACCGCAACTCCTATTTTGTCCTTAATTTGCAACTTCAACCTATCCACATATCGTGTAACCTGTTGACCCTCACTCTCTCTTAAGTCATTCCGTTCCACCAACCTTATTAACTCTACAGTATACTTAAGAACAGATCTTGGTCCTTGACGAAATTGTTGATACTGCTAAAATAGTATTTGCTCATAGTCTGGAGGTAAGAAATTGCATTGTAGTAGTTGTTTATACGAAACCACATTCCCACCGAATTTCTCCCTTCCCTCTGTCTCCTGGTCTACAGCCTCTCCCACTATGCAGAAGTTTCACCCTTCAATCTGCAGGCCACCAATCTAACCTGTCGATCTTCTGGTATTTTCATGTAGTCGAAGAACCTATCAACGTCTGTTAACCAATATAAGAACTCCTCAAGATTAAGACTACCATTAAAATATGGAATATCAACCTTTAAACGGTAATCACCCCTATCTCCTTGATCATACCCATAGTAGTTCCTTTGATACCCTACATCACCACCTCGTCTCTGTGGTTGCCTTACTCTATACATAAACTCATCCTCCTTAGCAGATTCATCATCCGAGATCTATGCAATCCTATTAATAGTTCGGGGTCTGTTAATTGGATTAACATACCTATCTCTTACCCCAGGCATATCACTACTAATATTCATCGAGTCAAAGCGCTCAATCAAATCTTCAAAACGTTGTTCTAAGCATTGGACTCTTTGATCTAAAGCATTGAACTCTGCCCTAAGAACCCATTGATTGGCTCCTTAGACTCCCGCATCCTGAACACCGTCAAGAACATGACTGTCATCCATACCTTGATTGATTGACATCGTAGCTTCTTATCCCTTTTCTCGCTTATCCATGTACTCCTCGGTTATCTGGTCCACATCATGAGATCATAGTTTCATAGATAATAATAATAATAATAATAACACTCAACCTGTATTCACATGTAACTTGGAACCTGTAATGTTTTTTTGGAAGGGTTAGGCATTGGACGACATCATTGTGCGTCTTATGGAAAGTCCACATTCCTTGGAAATACAAGGTAGAGTGCTACTATTTCTATAAAATCATCCTTACCCCTCCCCCCAACAAAGTTCTTATTTTTCTAGTGATTTAGAGAGATTTATGGATAAGTTGTGTATTTAAGTTTTTAGTTTTTTTTTTTTCAATTGCCCCGGACATTTTGGATGTAAAATACCTCTTAAAAGTGTCTAATTTGGTCTGCAACCAATCTACTTGATTCTAACAGAGAAGTCTCAAGCCACTTCTAAAATTTAGATTGTTGTTCTCCTTTGAATAATCTTTTTTTTTTTTTTACAAAATATTTGAAAATAGAATAAAAATAAAATGAATACAAAAAATTTATGTGATTTAGAACTTAAATGTTCTAACATCTACAACTGCATTAGAACTTTTCATTATTTCAAAATTTTGTTAAATTATATAATAAACATGTCTTTTTATACAAAAAAAAAAAAGGACAGCTCTTATACGAAAACAAATTACATATTTGTTCTCTATATAATATTAATCAACTCCACTCCTACAACAATTTCCCATTAAGAGAATAATTATCAAATTGGCAGCTATTACAATATAATTTTGACCCACCTTATAATTTATAACTCAATGTAACACCTCTTCAACTATTAATTATAAAGGCTAATTAAGGCTACACTAACCTTAATTGTAACCATTGGTGCGTAGTTGATATTTTAGCAAGATTCTCTATACTATATATCTTATCCAAAATCAACGTCCTATCATTCAATAAACTATGTATAAAGTGATATTTCAATTATATATGCTTTATTTTATATAGAATATAGGATTCTTAGTAAAATGGCTTGCACTTTGATTATCACTGAAAAAAACATTACTTTCTTGCGACCTACTTAATTCTTCCATGAGGTTTTTCAACCAAACTAATTCCTTTCTTGCTTCAATGATGGTGACATATTCAGTTTTAGTTGTTGATAGAGCCACAATTTTTTGCAAACGAGATATCCAACTTATCACAATATCACTTAAAGTATATACATCACCTCTTATGCTCCTTTTACTATCAATGTCTCCATCAAGATTTACATCAACAAAGTCTTACAAGTTCATATTACTCTTCTTAAAACACAATGCTACATTTATATTGCCCTTCAGATAACAAAGAATCTACTTAACAAAGTCCCAATGTTGTTATTTTTACACAGTACATCTATATCCATCATAAAGGAAAGTTCTTTAACATCAAGCTACTTTAAATGCAAAATTTCAAATGCAACAATGTTCAATACTAACTAAATTATTAATATTTTCACATCTAAAAAAAACAATTTAGAATATTCAATGCCTTCTTTTTGCTAAAATCCCTTCATAACTAACCTTGCATTATATTACTTATTTCCATCATATTCTTCTTTGACTTAGTAAACTCATTTGTTATTTAGCGTTTTTTTGCCTTTTGGTAAATGAGTTACCTTCTATAGCTCACTTCTAATTGGCAAATCTTTAACTTGTATTGGCTTCATCAAAGCATTCGGGTCATTACCCTCTCCTTAAAAGGCAACCTGTTGAGGTGTATAGCACTCACATTTATAAGACCTAGGGATCCCCTTCTCCTTTTCAATGTGAGACTTTGTCACATTCTTTCCCACCGAATCCATCAACATCCTCGTCGTGAATCGGGGCCCCCCTGCTTACTCCCGAGCCTAGAGCGATTAGTAGCGGACATCAGATTTGGGTCGAGCCAACTTTAATATCACTTTATCACGGGGCCATTACCTTCTCCCCAAAAGGCAACTTATTGTGGTGTGCAACGCTTATGTTTATAAAGCCAAGGATTTCCTTCTCCTTTTCGATGTGGAACTTCATCACATTATTAACAATAAATAATATAATAAATGAGAGAATCATTATAAAAGTTTAAATATTCTACCAGAGTTTGTCACTTTTGCCATTAGTGTAGAAGGCTCTGACTATACTGGGATAATTTCAAAGTTTTCTGACACTCTTTTACCCATGTCATTTTTTGAAATTTCCTCCAACTTAGTATGATTCCTTTTTGTGGCATGCTTCCCCACATTATCAAATTTTGCAACGTATTTATTTTTATAAACAATATTTTCATTAAATATGACATCTTTGCTTTTAATAATATTTCTATTTCGATCATCCTAATGATAATATTTGAATTTGTCAATTCTATACTTAATGAAAAAATACTTACATAATTTAACATCTAATTTATCCCTTTCATTAGAATCCACATGGGCATAAAAGACACAACCAAAGACCTTGAGGTATGACAAATTTACCTTTTTACTTGTCCAAGTCTCCTCTAGCAATTCTCCATCACTTGGAACAGATGGTCCTTAATTGATTAAATAAGCTGTAGTATTAATAGCATTATATCCAACGTGTATTCTCATAATCCTAGCATACCCATTCAATGTTTTATTCATGGATTCAATGATACTATTCTATTGTGGTATCTTTGAAACTATTTTCTCCCTTTAAATCTCCTTAGCCACACAAAAATCTTTGAATTTTTTGCTATCATACTCATCACCATTATCAAATCTTAAGTACTTTTTTTTTGTATTAGATTTATTTTTTGTATGATTTTTTTCACCTTTTGAAAGTTATAAATACATCAAATTTATTTTTTAAAAAATAAAATTATACCTTCTGAGTAAAATCATCAATAAAGGTAACATAATAAAGTGATCCACTTGAGGATGCTACTAGAAAGGGAACCAAAATATCAATATGCACAAGCTCCAAGTTTTATGTCTTAGGTATATTTCTAACTTAGAGAAACTACCTTTTTTTACTTTTTGAAGAGACAATCCTCACATATGCTAACATCTACAGTCTTCATATATGGCAACTTACCTTTTGCTATAAGTATTTTCATTCATTTCTTACTCATATGTTTAAGTCTACAATACCACATCTTAAAATCAATCCCTCACTTAATAACTCTTATTGAATCCTTTATACCTAAAGTCATATAGAGTGTCCCAATCTTGTTTCCTCTTACTATCACTATTGCTCCTTTAGTGATTTTTTATGACCCACTAATAAAGGTTATAAAATGTCCTTTTTCATCAATCTGCCTTATAAAGATTAAATTCCTTTTTAATCTCAAGATATGTCTGACATTTTTCAGCTTTCATATATATCTATTTGATGTCTTCATATGAACATCACCCTTTCCCATTATATTTAATTATTCATCATCAACAAGTTAAACTTTTCCAAAATTACTAGTAACATAATTTTGCATACAATTTTTATGTGAGGTTAAATGAAAAGATGCCCAAAGTCTAAAATCTAAAACTCTATTGGACTATTAATGCTTAAAATCAAAGTGGATATCTTTAATTGTTGTATTTGTAAAATCTTTATCTTGTTTTTTTTTCTTTAGCTAGTTGTAGTTTCTCTTAAAGTGACCCTTACGACCATAATTCTAACACATAGAACCATATTTTAATTTACTTCTTTTCCTAGTTTTTGATGTACCCTTATTGTTATCATGTTGAATTCTTCTTCCTTTGTCTTAAATACTTAAGGTAGAACTAGAGTTAGATGATATCCTTAATTCTCTCCTATGAATATCTTTACTTAAAATTAAATCTTAAACCATATTAAATTGTAATTATTGTGATCTAAACGAACTACTTACTACAGTAATGTTCCAACTTTCCAATAACAAGGATAATAGGATTAAAACCTTAACCTCTTTATCAAAATTTATATCCACTAAACTCAATTGACTAAAGATTAAATTGAACTCATTTATATAATATATATAATAAAGGTGCCCTCTTTCATCTTTAGATTAAATAATTTTCTCATCAAATATATCTTACTAAAAATAAATGGTTCTTTAAATGTATGAGTCAATGCCCTTATTAGTACTGCAATTGTCTTTTCTATTTGGACATTGAAGGTAACGTTTCACGTCAACACCAATCGGATGACTATTAAGACTTTTCATTCTTCCTTGCTCATTAATTTTGATTTCTTTCCCAAAAAAAGTTGATGTAACTTCTTTTATTATAAATAATCGTCCATTTGTATCTTTTAGAAGTCGAAGTCTACTATCAAACTTGTCGATCCTCACTTTTCTTTCTTTAAATGTCATATGTGATGAAATCTCATATCGAAAAGGAGAAAGGGCTCCATGAGCCTTATAAACGTAGGCATTGTACACTCCAACATATTAGCCTTTTAGGGAGAGGGTAATGGTCCCGTAACAAGTGGTATCAGAGTCGGTCTAACCCAAATCCGATGTCCACCGCTTCATATATTGAAAAGGAGAAGGGGGTCCATGGACCTTATAAATGTGGGCGCTACACACCCCAATAGATTATCTTTTTGGGGAGAGTGTAATAACCCCGTGACAGATAGCTCCTAATACTCCTTTTAACTCTCTTAGAACCAAAGTTCTAATACTAGTTGTTGGAACAAAATATTCAAAAAAGAAATAAAATTGAAATGAATGTAAAGAATTTATATAGTCTAAAACCTGAATGTTCCAACATTCATTGCCACATTGGAGTTTTCACTATTTCAATGTTATGTCAAATTACATAATAAGCATACTTTTTTATACAATAAGATAGGACAACTCTTATGCCAAAAAAAATTACATATTTACCTCAAATATAATATTAGTCAGACTCTACTCTTACAATATATTCTACTTTTATGTTCTTTTGGCCTCATTTGTAACAAACAAATAATATTGATGATAATGATGATGAAATGAGAGTGGCAATGATACCAACATATATTGGCCAATAATTTAGATTTGGCAGTTGTTGCTCTGTATAAATTTATTAAAGGCACCGTAGTAGTTATATTATCCATTTTCACGGTCTAAAATAGAAAATCTGTCTTCCACTCCTTTGATCTTAATGGTATTCTACCGTGGCATTATTACAGACAGAAAAGGGAATAAGGGGGCATATTGCACTTGAGAGAGCAAATAGGCACGTAGCCTTGCAATGACTCAACTTGCTTCGATCTATAGAGTAAGCGCCTTCAATTACGAATCGGTGGCAAAGTTTCTTTTAGAGAAAGGTTTAGGAAAATAGTTCAACACAGGACCAAAGCAGGCACACAATTTCCTTTGCTCAAACACTTTGCTCTAGGCCTCAATCCTAGCATTGCTTGGTCTGGGATGAGATGGAACTTGTGATATTTCAGCCTGAGACAACATTATTTGGCTGTTTTCGATATGGTTGTCATATTAAAGTCATCACTGCAGTGATTCTTGGATGAAACCGATCTATGAGGGGATTATAAGCACATAAATAAATAAAGTTGTGGCAAATCTCATTTGAGCCCAATATGTATGGTTTTCACTATGCTAGCTCGCATATCATAACATAATTTTATTTTTTTTATTTTTTTTTGGGTCAATAATCATACCAATGGATTGAATTTCTATAAAAAAAATTATTTTTATCACCGAATTAGTGAATTATAATGTCATCTCCATGTGCGTGAAGAAGATGATTTACGACGCAAAAGAAGAAGAAGCATTTTCCATTTTGTATTGAACTCCTATGGGCAACTAGTAGTGGTTACGTACGTAACAGAAAGGAAACCATCACGAATACTTGCTAAAATAAAATAATGATTGACATATGCATATAGAATATGCAATAAGCACGTATTCGTCCACTTTGGGGGGTGCTTTCACAGAAATGAATGTAAAAATGACATTCATCTCTATCTAGCTACAGTCTATTAGCACAAATATCAAAGGTACGGGTCACATCTGAGACAATTACCACTGGCTTCATACCCAGAAGAGTTAAAAAAGTTTGTTAGTCTACTAATTGGTTAAAGAAAAGAAAAGATGACTCTCATTTCTTTATCGACCATACTTTGGAAGAGTAAAATATTAAATTCACTAAAATGATATGAGAAGCGCATTCTTAAAATCGTTTGGACAGAGACTTAGACTCGGGCGATACGTAAAACTAGTCTAGACGTATCGAGATCGTGAAGACTTTTAAAAACGATGCAACCCGTCGAAATATATTGAGAAAAGGTTCTTCGGCGGGCCGATTAATGAAAATTTGACCTTGTCATTGCTTCACGTTCTATTTGCTAAAAATGAGGTCTGCGAAGGACTCACTGAATCAAGATCATTAATTAATACTAATAGAATAAAAAAAAATGTACTAAACTAATAAAATAGAAAAAGAATTGTCTTCTGTGTATACTTTCCCCGATTCCGCCGTTACTGCGTGCTTTGGCAGTCGATCGGTCTGGCTGGTAAATGATCGGAGAAAAATGCCACTCCAGAAATTCACCCGCCAAGCTAGACAAGCAGATTGGATGACTGGCTTCCATCATAGTCAAATTGAAAACGCAAATAATTGTAGTCATATACTTATAAAATGACAGCAGTGAAACGCTAAACCTCAGGCTTTATGTGTAAAGTCTCTTTTGCTTGGTAATCAAGATAAACGAGAGAGAGAGAGAGAGAAGAGAAGAGAAAGTGAATCTTGGAGTTTGTTGTTTGTTGTGGTTGCGTGCATCGTTTGACTTTGTATATAAGATAATGATGTCTTATATATATATATATATTATGGGAATTTAATTGCACGTTAAATTCAGTATGCTAAACGTACCCTACATAATTAAGAATATGCAAATAAGTTTTGAGGGTTAAGCTTTCGTGTTGGACTCGGGACTTTTGTTTTCCTTTTGCAGTATCTCTTTAAGGAGAAATGCTAGAGGAATGGAAAGAATTTATCAACTTTTTTTATATTATTATTATTATTATTATTATTAAAGAAGCACGATCATTCGTCTTGTATGCGTGAACCATTTGAATGTTTTACGCAGGTTTCACTTACCTAGGCTTATAGATGAGATCAAGCGTAACCATTGTCAATTGATTGAGGCTATGCCCTGACAAAAAAAAAAGATTTGATTGGTTTTTTTTTTTTTTTAAATCATTTGGTCAGTTTGAGTTTCACGGGTAGCTTAGATGCACTCCATCATAAATCTACTTTTCGGATTTGGTGAAAGATGTGTCGGGAGGGGGAGATTTTCAAATATTTGCTTCCTTTTATGAGCCGATTTTTAAAATCTCTCTGTTTCTGCCTGGTTCATTGCTCCTTGAAAGTTGAAACCAAAGTCATTACGCCGTCCAACTCGAATCCAAAGCCACGAGAGATATTTTGTTTGGGAAAACTCCAGCAGTATTTTCAAAAAAAGGAAAGCCACAGATTCAGATTCTGGAAAACCAAAGAAGGATTATCGTATCCCGGTCTCAAAAGTAATAGGGGGAAAAAAATAAAAGAAAAAAAAAAAAAAGGCGTAATGGAAAGGTCGTCCAAGGAAGGACAGATGCACGTGCAATCAATCAGCAGGAGCACTGGCGTCATTGAAATTTAGACTTTAATAATATTTTATTGCTAATTTTTTATATTTTATCAGCACTCATATTTTTATTTCCTCCCACTTGATTTTTTTCTTTATTTAATTTTATTGTTAGAAACTAATTTCTGGTTCCGTCAATCGTTCGTGTTTAGGCTTTGATTCTTGGAATTTCTCAAGCGGTCCAATTGAAGCCTTCTCGGAGTAGCCTTTTTTCTCTTTTCCTTTTTCCTTTTTAATTTTTTTCTTTTTTAAAAAGAAAAACAAAAAAGAGGATTGAAAACATTAGTTGAAGTAAATAAAATTAATAGACTAAAAGATTGATTTGGAGCAACTTAGCACTTATGCTTTTAAGGATTCTAAAAATGGGCGACTGCGAGAATGTCCCTAAAACCAAATTGAAACAAGGCACGTCTCCCATCCAAAAGAGAGGCAGATGCTTGAGCGAAAGGGAACAATGACACACTGTGCCACGTGGCTCTTGAGGCCAGTGGCCCATCCCAAACTCACTCCCCTTCCTTTGGGGAGAGGGGGAGGGGTGTGTGTGTGTGTGTGTGTGTGTGTGTGTGTGTGTGTGTGTGTGTGGCCCGTCCGTCTCAGCCCGGTCTGCCGCCACATCAATCGATACGAGATTTTAGTTAGTACCCCTATACTTATAAATCACAGCAACTCAATTGTGCCAAACCAAAAATCAAAATATATGACTGGGGAAGACATCGGCTTCTCATTTTCTCAGATTTTCCAATTTACTCACAGCTCTTTGAATCGCCACTGATTGCGGGGTTAAAAGAGACGATTGGTCTCACGGCCCCGGCGCCTTTTTCTCTCCGTGGTAATTTTAGTCTGACATGAAATGAACGGTAATTCAAAGGCAGCAACTGCATGCTTAGACTCCTCGTTGTTGTACAATTTAACAAAATGAAAGGAAGAATATTCTTTGCTGAAAATGAAACCCCCCTCTCCCTCGAATCTTTTTAGTCCAAAAAACGCCTAACCATGAAATAAATATATATATTTATTATTATTATTATCATCGTCATCCTCTTAAGGTATAAGAAAAAATATTTTTTAAGTAGAAAGGGTGTGTCGAGAGAAAGGGAGAAAATAAAATGATGGTGATTGCGTCATAAATAAGAGGATACGGTAACCAATTACAGCAGTCAGATTCTCCTTTTCTTTTCTTTTTCCTTTTCTTTTTTTTTAATATTCGGAACCCTATAAATAAGCTGGATGTCCTCGGCCTTCCCACCTCACATCCCTTTCGGAGAAGATTAAAAAAAAAAAAAAAAAAAAACAGACTTCATCCTAAGGCCTTCTTAATCTCTCAGCTTCTCTCATCAATGGCGCTTCGTGAAATGCTCGCGAAGCGCGTCGCCAACGGTTACAGAGCCAAATCGCCGGCTGTCACTCTGGAGCATTCACCCATCTCCTCCGCCTCTCACATGCTCCAGGCCATATCTCCACCCAATACAGCCAAGACGAGGTTCCATCGAGAATACTTGACCTCACCGGAATCCGTCGAGAAAGGCTTCTTCCGGCGATTTCTCCACCGCCGTGCGATGGGCCAGTTGCCGGAATTCCTCTCCTTTCCGGTCGGCGAGAAGCTGAGAGAAAGAATCAAAGACATCAGCATTACCGGCTACAGGATGCGGCTGGACGGGCTGGCTCCTCCGGAGCCGGAAGCAGAAGGTAACCTGTTGGGGATTTCGGTCCATGACGCAAAAAAGCTTTTGAAGTTGTCTCAGCTAGAGAAATTGAAGGGGAAACTTAGGGAGATTCCAAAGAGCTCGATTTCTTACTCCGAATTTGTTCGGATCTGTGTCGAAGAGTGTAAAAATCACGATCAGGGCCTGGAGTTTGCAAAGACCTTGGACCACTCTGGAAACGTCATCGTTTTGGGAAACCTTGTTTGCCTCCGCCCCGAGCAGGTATGGCTACAGTCCAAAAGGACATCATCACCCCCGACACCCCCCCCCCCCGCGGGGGGCGGCGACGGGAAATAATTATTCATCAAATTATTATTTATTCTTTAGTAATACCATCAAAAAAAATAAAAGAAAAAAAGAACAATTATATATTTTTTATAAAAATTAAAAAAAAAGTAACCGGACGGAAGGGGGAAATAATAATAATAATTGGGAACGGCGTCGTATTTTGGATTCTGATTAAGCCGGCTTGTTGAGTCAACCTTCTTTTTTTTTTTTTTTGGACTTTTTCTGTGAAAAACAGGTGGCAAAAACAATGGAGAATGCAATATCCCAAACAATATCAACTCCTGACGACCCAAGAAGAAAACAACTAGAACACATGGAAAGGCAGAAAGGCTTAATCGACCGAAAAGCCAGAAACCTCGTGCGGGCCGAGCTCCACTGTGGGCTGGGCTTTCTGGTGGTCCAAACTCTCGGGTTCATGAGGCTAACCTTCTGGGAACTGAGCTGGGACGTCATGGAGCCCATTTGTTTCTTTGTCACGTCGCTCCACTTCGCACTGGCCTATGCATTCTTCCTCAGGACCTCTACGGAGCCTTCGTTTGAGGGCTACTTCCAGCGCCGGTTCAAAGCCAGGCAAAAGAAGCTCATGGAGTTGCACAATTTCGATTTCCGTAAATATAACGAGCTCCGCAAGTTATTTTACCCCTTGACTGGTTATGGGCCGCCGCTCGTTGAACGCTATCAGCCTTTGTGTCAGGAAGAGGGTTGCCTTGCATCTTTGAAATAAGATGGGAGTCGGGGGTGGATTTCTTCTTATACGCTCTGTTGGTTAACCGTAATATAAGAGCCAAAAGTTTTTATTTCAGGGCCAGTCATATCTAAGGAATCATCGAGTGTATCTTCCTTCCAAGTAAATCCCAAAACTCGGTTTTCATGGAGTTTATGATTACGATGACTGAACCTTTTGAAGTTAAGGTAGCAACTAGAGGCTTGGACTAACGTTGCCTGCACATGTTCAAGAACTTTGTGTCTGCAACCATTTCTTTTATGCCCCTTGCCAATGTTTAGAGATCAGACCTGGCAGCCTGGGCCGTGGTGGCCCAAATCCATAGGTTGTGTCGGGGGGTACATATATATAGTCAAACCATGTGCTGCGTATGTATGTCACTGGGCAAGGTTTGGCTTTCTGTAAAGTGATTCGGATTTTAATATTTTTGAACAGTTAGGATGGTTCCTTTCCGATTGTTTTTTAACCGTAAGCTGGCTACTTGTTCACAATTTTTCCTTTTTCTTGTTTTTTTTATTTTTTTATTAAAAAGGGGGTCGACAATCCATCTCTTTCCATTGTATCATATAAATGGTACAAGCGAACGCTTGCTTGCAACACTTACGGTTGTGGTCCCAGAGCTCGATGATGGTGGTACCATTCAGGATGATTGTGGCGTTTATGGAGGCCCATACGCTTAAGTAAACATGGGTCTTTTCGGGAAGAAAATGACAAAGCAAAAAGAAAAGAAAAAAATTCGGGCAAAAATGAACCCAAAATTTTGAAGAAAATGAGTGTGGAGACCGTGGATCGTGTTTCACGCCATGGGCTTCAATTTTCATTTTTTTTCGCGTGTGTTAGGAGCAAAGAATCGAGTGAGGGGGAGACGACGAGAGAAATTCAAATACCAAAATTCAAAATGGATGTTGGAATCTATGCTCCCGTGAGCTATCCGTGGGTCTCACATACAATGTATGTACAATTTAAGTATATATGAAAATAACAATCAATTTATGCATATAATTTTTTTTGATGATTGTATACACCTTTTACATTATCTATTGGCCTTTAAGCAATTTCCACCTCTTCTTTTTTTATATAAAAAAATTAATATGCTTACAAATAAAATATGTATACAAATAATTATAATTTTATGTATACAATTTTTTTTTATAATTATATATGCATTTTACCTTATTTATCTATTAATTTTTTGGATTATCATTTGACCTTTCTTTTTTTTTTCCCCTAAAAACTAAGATATGTGCTGAATATTTGGTAAAGATGGGTCACTTGTGGAATTTGGGTGTTCACTTACGAGAGGAATCCCCTATTTCCATTCTTTTATATATATATATAGGTAAATTCAATAAAAGTGAAACTTATTAGATAGCATTATTTTATTTAAATTTTTATCTTTATACCTGCAAAAAAATTTTTAGAAGTTATTGAGAAGTAGCTTACTTAAGAAAGGAAAAGAAAAAAAAAGTAAGAATAAATAATACAATGACTTTGAACTCTTTGAAAGTTAAACAATGATTCAATCAAGGTAAAATTTAGACAAGTTGATATATAGTCTAATTATATGTTAATAGAACTTAATATTAATGTTAATATAAGATCATTCTAATATACATTAAATGATTAAAGTTTTGATCTAATAATTATAAAATAATCAAAAATCAAAACTATAGGACTCATACGTCATTGCTAATAACTACAATGTTAAAGAAGATAATCTATTGAACCAATATATTCTAAGTATGAAAGTTTAGAATTAATTCTTAAAGAATTAAAGAAAATAGTTCATTCACTCATGAAAATAAGTTCTTTCCTTCTAATTGTCCTTTTTTCCTTTTGTATATGTTAATTACCAAAAACCTAGTTGTTAAAATAGTCTTAGTAACAAAATTTGTCTAACTTATTACATAATAATAAAAATTGATGAAAATAACTCATTTAAATGTCAAAATTTGTTTAACCTACTATATAACAATATAATCCCTAAAAATAAAACTCATTTAAATGTCCAAACATGAGCCATTAATTTTAACTTACTTCTTAAGGCCGTGACTTTCATATTCCTCTATAAATGATACATATTTAAGCCTTGGTGAAACCTTTATTATTCTTAATTCATGCCTAGCAATTTCTTGTAAATAAATGTCACACAATAAGTTATTGAGTGTTTCTTTTATTTTCTTTAATCTTGTCTTTGTCATTGACCTTTTAAAGTTTTTGCAAAATATCAACTCTCTATTAATTTCAGCTAATACAATATGGATTCCATCATTCCTTCTCTCCTCAAATGATTTATCCTCAAATAGCACCTACATCATTAAAGACAAAAGGAGAATGGTCAAAACTATTAAATGTTGCACTCACATTATATTCACCTAGCAAGTCAAATTTATATACATTATCATTGACTCTTCTTACCACTTAAAAAGGACTATCTCCCCTTAGTTGCAACTTTAATTTCTTTTGCATAAAAAATCTATCCTTCCACAAGTGTATTCAAACCTAATCACTAATTTTAAAAGTAATATATCTACACCCTTTATTAGTTTATGTTTTATATTGTTTGGTTTTTCCCTTAATATTAAGCCTAGATTTTTCATGAAATTGTCTAACCACTTTAACCTCTTTTTTACCATCTATTAACCCTATCTTGTATGGTAATGACACTAAGTTTAAAGGAGATAATGTATTAAAACCCTAAACAAACTTAAAAGGAAAATAATCTGTAGTACTTATAGGTAAACTCCACAAAAGGCAAATATTCTTCCCAAGTTGTAAAGTTCTTACCAATAATAACATGCAACAACATACTAAGAGTTTGATTTATTATCTTAATTTACTCATATATTTGTAGATGATAAGTTGTAAAAAATAACTTTATTTTAAACTTACCCTATAATGTCTTTTAAAAGTGACTCAAAAATTTTGTATCATGGTAGCATAATACTCGTTAGCACTTCATATAAGCGAACAACCTTTTTGAAAAATAAGTTTGCAATATGTATAACATCATCCTTTTTGGTATAAGCAATGAAATGCGCTATATTTAAAAACCTGTTAATTGTTAGAAGAATACAATCTCAGCCTTTCTTGGACTCAAATAATCTAAGAATAAAATCTATAAATATTTCAATTTGAAATTCACAAGGAATTATAAAGGCATATAATTAACATGAGGTAAAACTTTGGACTTAACTTGTCTACATGAAATATACTTGGCACAAATTTTTTCAATATTCTTTTTCATATTTTGTCAAAAGAAATGTTTATTTAAAACATTAAAAGTGTTTTGAATGCCAAAAGATCCTACATTGGTCTTGAGTTTATGTATATCAATTTTAAACTTAGAAATCATCTCCTCTTCCTTTTCTTTCTAATTTGGTTTCCAAAAAGACATACTTGAGTTTTTATTATATTTAGAAGTACTCTTTCCCTTAAACTGCCTCTTAACTTTTATAACAATGTGCACTATGTCCTCAAGTTCTATATGGTGTTACAATTCTACCACATCAATTATATTTTTATTCAACCCTTAGAGGAATTTAGCTATCATCACTTTTCTAACGTTTATTACATTTGCCTTAACTATAGTAATCTCCATCTCCTAATGATACTCTTCCACACTCTTGAACCCTTACATAAGACTTTACAACATATTATATAAATCCTTATAATAAAAGTTAGGAACAAATCTCCTTCTCATCATAATTTCAACTCATCCCTAATATCTATTAGTTTTTCAAAATTCCTTTTTCTAGTAGTAATTTACTGGTCCTACCACATTATTACATAATTAGTAAACTTAGTTACAACTATCTTAACTTTCTTTTCCTTAAAGAAGTTATAACAATCAAACAATCGTTTCACCCTTTATCTCTTAGTCTAAGCACACATTTAGTTTCCTTCGAAAGTAGAAGCCTTCATTTTAATACTACTCAAATTTCTATTTACCCCGTCTTTTACTTTATTTTGTTATCTCAACTTCTATCATACCCATCATAACCATTCTTATTGCTTTGAACTCCTCTACCATTCCTATTACAACGTCTTCCTCAAAATTCACTTTTGAAGTTTCTATTAATATTATCACCCATATCATTGTCATCTTCATCAAAATTATGTTCAAATTGCTCCTCACGACCTTTTTAACTAGCCTTTTAGTATTCATACTTAATTCTCCTTTTATTTTGTTCATCATGTCTTTGATTTCCCAAAACATTAGGTTAATCCTATCAAACTTTTGCTTTAAGGATTTCATAAACAAGTTGAAGTTTAGAATAACTTCTCCCTTCTCTGCATATAAAAAATTGTTTTATTTACCATTAAACATTGTACTACAAGATTATTAGTAAATAAAGAATATCTCACAACACTCACTCCATTATATATTTACTCTCAACTTAACTACAGTGGTCCTCAACTCTCGTATTTCACACAATGAAATGTAATGTTACATTCTAAAAGCTCTTTTAATAGTTTTAAATAAACTAAATTCAAAATAAATCAAGAATTGAATATAGCAGTGTTATATTGAACTAAGATTCAACCAAGATCAATTGAAATAAGGAATGCAATTAATGTAATTAGCATACTAATACAAAAAAATTGTTAATGGGAGCAAAAACTGGAATTTTGAATCACACATAAATAATTTAAAGTTTGGATTTTTTATAACATAAATCCTAAATTTTCAGAAACAATAACCTGTAATTAACAGTTAGTAGTTCATTACGTTAACCAACACAATAGACCCAACGACATAAGAAAAACATGGTACAATTTAATTTTCCCCCCTTTTTTTATGGATTAATAACCAAACACTGATGAATAACAATAAAACGAATTAAAATAGAGATAATTAACCTAAATTAAAGTCTAGCCTCTAATACCAAATGATACAAACTATTATGTGTAAATGAAACCTAACACCAATGTTGTTATAGGATCATTCTAATACAAGTTAAAAGATTAAAGTTTTGACCTAATAATTATAAGACAAACAAAAATCATAATTATAAGATTTAAATGTCACTCTTAACAATAACAACGTTGAAGAAAATAAGTTTATTGAACCAACACTTAAGTATAAAAGTTAAAAATTAGTTTTCAAAGAACCAAAGAAAATAGTTCATTCACTTATAAAAAGAAATTCTTCCCATCCAATTGTCTTTTTTTCCTTTTTTTATATATTAATTACAAAAAATCCTAATTGCTAAGATGAATTTATTAATGAAATTCATCCATCCCATTACGTAATAATAAAAACTCATGAAATTAACTCATTTAAATGCTGAAATTTATCTAACCCACTACATAACAATCTAACCTCTAAAAATAATTCATTCAAATGTCCAAACACGACCGCTAACTCTAATTTCCTTCCTAAGGTTGACTTTTATAATGCTATATAAATAATACATTTGCAAGCCTTAATGAAACTACTATCATCTTTTATTCATGTATAATAGTTTCCAATAAATAAATATTGCACAATAAGTTATTGAATACTTCCTTCTTTTTTTTTTTTTTTTTTTACTTTGCCCTTTTGTAGAGTATCAATTCCCTTGTTAATTTGAATTGGTACACTATATATTCCATCATAAATAATAAATGATATACTGTTCTTAATTATGAATGATGCAGATCGGGTTTAGTTTATTGTAAATGCAGGTTTTAACTTTTATGCTTTATCAATATCTAACAAGACAAACTAATACGAAATGATGATTAACAATGTTACTAACGTCATTTGTACAAGTTGAAAGGTAATTATCGATTTGACAAAATCGGATTGTTACTTGCGAACTTAATACTATAACGGATGATAAGATTGAGCCCCAAACCTTCGACATGATTAGAGCGAACAATTGTTATGGTCTTCCTTTCAGGGCCTCGGCCGACCTAAAAGAAATAAATAAAAAAAAAACATATTTAAGACACCTGTTTCCTCCATTTGACAAATAATACGTCAGCCTAATACCCGTTTGGGTTGAAATCTTTGAAAGCTACATATTTGGGAGAGATTATTTTGGTCGAGATCGGATTCCATCACTAAAGCTCTAAATGCGAGTGTGCCGAGCGAATTGCTTTCATGACTCAATCTTAGTTATTGTGTTGATAAGTTAAAGGCCCAAGAGAAAGAACGAGAACAGGCGGAAGAGCGGGTTGTTATGGTTAAGAAGATGGATGTTTTGACACAAAGCGGCCACTTCGTTTATGTCCCCAAAGCGTTCATCATGAATTGGATTAAGCCACAAACATTCTATGGTTCTATTTGATTTCAACAACTTGAAAATTTATTTAAAAGAAAATAGGAAACAAATTGCACTTTATGCAGATTCTTGTATGGGAACTTTGGGTATATAACTCTGTAAAATTATTCTTATTTTTAAAAAATATACGCGAGGATTATAAAGTGTTAAGGGAATTAAAATAAGGGTGAGAACGTATACTTTTTTTATATTTAGGAACCCATAAACTCCCCTTTGTTTTTTCCCCCTAATTTCCGGCTTATACATTAAGAGTACATGGCACCTGCATCTAAGCACATGTGTGATAAAGCTTCCAATGTGAATGTCCTGTGTAACAGGAGATTAACTGATCCTTTTTAATCTGATAAGTTTTCAGTGGAGTGTGAGTGTCGAAAATGAACACCTCGTTCATCCCAAAACAACTCAAGACGAGGTCAATTGAATTAGTCAAGAACATATGCTCAAATTATGAAATGTAAATAAAATGTAACCATGTATATTAATCAAAAATGACAAAGTGAGGTTTAATTTATAATTTTTTTTTAATTTATGCCCTTTTTTTCAGTTATACACATTTTTAGAATTTCAATTTGCTGTTCAAGTCATACACTTTTTTTTTTTTTTTTTTGGAATTTCAAGTTATACACATTTTTTTTTCCACAAAAAAAAAAAAACAAAGATCCAAATTTGTGTCAAAGACTTTGCTCCCGTATAACATGGAAATCTTGCCTCTCTCTTTTTTTTTTTTTAAGTGTGAAGACTGGTCTTTCGTTCATATCATCCCATATAAAATAAGCTTCCATAAGAGAGCAAGGGGATTGCTATGGAATCTCAATCCAATCAAATTCAAAAAGATAAACAAATTATAAATGGTAATCGTGGAACTTAGATTTACAAACTCATAAACTAGAGAGCCCCCCCTTTTCCTTTTTTTTTTTTTTTTTTCTTCTTCTTCTTCGCCAGAATTATACTCAAATTTGAAAAAGAAAAATAAACCAATCATACCCGAATAAATATGTTACTATTTACGTCCCACCCAGGATTGTCCCCCCGACTCATGCTTTAAAATAAAATCTATACTCAAGGGTTCACGAACCGATAAACAGGAATAACCCCATAGACACTAAACGCATACGACGACTACAATAAACACCCTAATCATAGGAGGTTAAAAATTTAAACAAATACGAACTATCGCAATTTAAATTTCTTAGCTGAGGATTTATCAAATACGTATTATATAATTATATTGACACATCAAAATAATTTAAAAGAGTAGGCAGATCTAACGCAGCCGGCCATCTATGGTCTCTTGCACCATTCGGTATCTGCGACAAAGTACTTGTGGACTTATAGTTAACCATAAATCTTGGATATTAACAAAACAAGGAGCGGAAAAGACAAAAGGAAAGCTGTAATGGGGGGAAACCTACCCAAAATTCATAGGCCGTAACCATCCCAACCCACCCCCCCCCCCCCCCGACTCCACCCCACCCGTTGGAGTTTTATCAAACATTCTATTAATTAATTAGGGGGTCCGATTGTGACATCATCATCATCCGTTTGACCCCAAAGCCCTTTTGAATGAAACAATTATAGATCATTTGCCCTTTTCTAATCTCTCGATGTTTCAACTTGACATTCAAATTCTACGCCCTACTTTTTTTTTTTTTTTCTAAAAAAAAAAAAGAGTTTAATTAGTGCATTTCCGTTCGGTTCTTAATCTAGAATAAGAATTGAAATAAAAGTCGTAATCAAACAAAAATAAATTGTAATATAGGAAATGAAATGATTAATTCTAGAAAATTTTGTATTTATTTCAAAATCATAATCCAATGAATTTTATAACTTTTTAATTCAAAATCAAATTTAGTTATAATAATTAAAAGGTCATAAAAATTGTTTATTTCAAATTAATAATATCATTTAAGATCATAAAGATAAAATATATCATATCATGTAAGAAATAAAATTCAATGTCACAACCAGTGTAAGTGATATGTTATGAAAATTAAAAAATTTAGAAATAAAATTTGAAAATCATGAAATTCAAAGCATATTAAAATATAATGATATAATTAAAACATATCAAAATTATTATAACAAATAAAAACAAAAACAAAAATTATAATCAAGAAATAGTCTAGTGGTAACAACAACAACAAGAAGAATAATAATAACAATAATCATAATGCTTCACAGTAATAACCATAAAAATAAAGTTTAAAATAAAAATATTAACATAAAATTTTTTTGTAATAATATTTATTTATTAATAAATAATTTAAATATTATATAATCTCTACAATATTATTCTTGTTATAATAATATTGATGATACTTATTATTATTATTATTATTATTATTATTATTATTATAAAATTTGAGAGAGAAAGTGGGGGCACGGAGAGAAAATAGAACAACTAAAGTAGTAGAGGAAGGAAATGATGATTTTTTAAGTAATTTTATTGTCATAAGTAAGAGAACGAGAATAGAATTTTTTTTAATTATTAAACATTAAAAATCAGAATCATTGATTTTTATTTTCATTTTCCAAAAAAAAAAAAACAAATGCCTCTAAACGAATTTACATTAATTCCGAAAAAACAATGTAATGTAAATAGCACACAATATGATAAGCCAAAAAAAATCAATATTTTTCACTTTTTTTTTTTTTTCTGTGAGAAAAGAATCAAATTAATGTTGAAAATGTTATTGCTTCTAGAGTGACCAATCGCCCGTAATAAGCGGGGGGGATCTCGGTGCCGACCTCACGAGATCGCATACGCAGTTGAACGCCACTTCAAATTCCGTTCGATGGGCGCAGAGTTACCGAGAGAGATTTACTCCCTAGACTTGAATTGTTTCAAGAACTCACAACGCATGCACCTGCGCGTGTACATCACGGCCATCGACTTGTAAATTAGGTATGATGATAAATCGATTTATTGATTTACTTTTTGTAACGGCAAGTTTTGATAAACATAATTATTATATAAAAATAAGTATAGGATCGTATTAAATTAATAAGTAAAATGATCATTAATAAAAATAAAAATATAAAAATTTTAAAATAATAAATCTCAAATTATTTCATTAAATTTGTACCAAAAAAATTATTTTATTTAATTAAGATATTTATAAGTTGATTATATTTTTAAGTAAAAAATTTAAAAAAATTAATTTTTAATAAAATAGTAATAAATATTTTTAAAGTTTTTGTTCCGCATAATCCGTGTACAAGATAGCTACTTCATTGTAACATTTATTAATTTAAAAATTTAAAAATAAAAAAACTATGTATACCTTCATGTATATTAAAAAACAAACAAAGAAAGGTATAATCCTATTTTACGAATTTTTTCTCGTGAAACTCCCTCTCTCTCTCTCTCTCTCTCTCTCTCTCTCTCTCTCTCTCTATCGCTCTCGGTTCCTTCCTCCCTCAGCACCTCGACAATTTTCAGAACCGTGATTTGGATTTTAGAGGTCAACTCTTCGAAAACCAAGAAATGAAAAAGTCATATAGAGTCTCGTTCATTCCGATCGACCGTGGCGTCAGAGGTTCTGGAATCTCCCTTCGATGATTACCCAAGCGTCCAGTGCAAGGAAAAATTCTGCCGCTATCACTGCCAGGTTCGAGAAGAGAAGCATGTGCGTGCGTGGATTGAAGTTTTCGTGTTGACCTTTTTTTTTTTTCTTTTTTGGTAAAAAAATATTGATTATATTTGAAATTTTTATAAATATATTTATTAATGTTAAAAAAAATCGTTTAGATAAATATAATTCATACTAATTATTTTTACTAAGTGTAATTATATTCATACCTTATAATAAATATATTTTCATTAAATTTGTTGGTATAATATAAATTTTAATTTTAAAAAATCATTTTCAAATATTTTTTTTAAAATAAAATAATAAATTTAAGTTCCCCCATTTTATCTCTACCTTTTTCATTCTTCCTTCTCTCTTTTCCAATTTTTTATCGTCTCCCTCACTAAAAAAAAAAAAAAAAAAAAAATAGTCTTTGAAAATAACTAGGCATAGATCCCACTTACACGAATATTTTATTTTTGGGTTTCCTTTAACAAATACCCGCCATATTCAGACAATAAAGGGTGAGAGTGCCTGTCGTTACATTACAACTCCTATGCTTTGTTTCTTTCTTCGGTCAGTCGGATATTTGAAGCGCGAAGGCCGATTGAAGGTTGTTTCCTTTCTTTCCTGTACACATCAAAGGGGAAGAAAGAGGGAAAGAAAAAAAAATAATATTAAACAAAATCTTTATTTTATTATTGACCACTGTGTAATAGAATATCTAAATCTGACAGGTTAAAAGTTTATCATGATTTTGGACCTGAAGACCTCTTATAACAGGAGGACATTTTGGACTCTTTATTGCTATTTTTAGTGGAATTTTTGTTAATGTAAATAATTTTAGTTAATGACAATTGAGTATGCTTTTTATTACCGAGCGGATAAGTAAAAGGACTTTTTTTTTTAATTTTAAAAATGCAGGTTCTGATCCGCAATTTTACCTTATTGCCAAGGTGTTAAATATAATTTACCCCACAAAACTCGCCACTGTGTTGCTCAGTTTCCAGGGGCATGCCTGAGATGCGATTTTTGTGAATACAAATTTGAACACCATTTTCTTTATATATATATATATCCTTCAAAAAAGATAGCAAGGATGTTAATCCTCATCGCTATAAATAAATTCAAGTTAGGGGGACACTAATTGGCTATCCTGATTCGATCTTCCCCATAAGATGATATACTACCAGACATTGGTGGCATTGCAGTGTCTCCTCCACTCAACAAGAATCTTTCTTGTACGGTAGTATCACAAGGTTTTCCCTATTCAGAAGGGGGAGGGGGTCTACTGAGTAAGTGCTCGAACCAGGCTGGACGCCACTGCTGAGGTCCCGTCCCATAACACCATGTACTGCCCAGCTGACTTAGCCTCATTTATCCATCTGATTTAAGAGGCGTATCCAAGTGAGCATTTGTCTATAATCTGCAGTGGGTGCCTTGCATTTTTCTTCGTTTTGGTACTAACGAACCGTAACACCGAACAATTGATTTGCCTGATTTGGGAAAGAAAACAAACAGAAGTGACGTGTCGGTACACTTGTTACAAAATGTTTCTTTCCTGTGGCAGATCAACCCTGCACGGATCCAGTTGGTACATTTACAATATTGTGACAGACATAGTGGTACTTAGATGCCAATTTGAGCATGTCTACTAATCCCACAATGTACATGCGCAGAGCAATTAATTAAGATTCATTTAAGATTCGGCAGGAAAAGGATGGCGACTTGGGCCAATCCTGCAAGTCTTATTTGCCTTCAGATGTCATCCATCGATGTTGCCTAAGCAAGCAAATTAAACTCGTTGCCAGTTTGGTCTGATTAGCTTTCTGGAAACCAATAAAAAAGCAAAAGTCACTAGGTCCGAACGTATAAATTTTTTCATATTTGTTTGCCCCATTGATGCGGGTTGTTTAAATACAATCTCATTTCAAAGATGCATAATTTTCGGCCATGTTCTACGGTCCGCATCAATCCTCATGCATATCACTTTCCTACTCTTTTTATATGTCTAGAGACATGGAATGAAAAGAGAGTTAATCATTGTCATACTTCATGCTTGATGAGACGAAGACCACGCAGTAGGGCAACACAATTATATTTTTTACTACCAGATATGAAATATCAGGCTGCTATTGGAAAAAGATTTGACACTTCACGATACAAGGAAAAGTTTTTGGTAGACGACAGCCCAAGTGTAGGCCGCCGGCGTGCTCAAATCTCTTTGCACTAACTTGCAACTTTAACTGAATTCCTCACGTGGATGCATGATCCATTCTAAGCTCCACTTACCCATTTAAACAAATGGCATTTTATCAATATCAAATTAATAAGTAAATAAGTTAACAAATATTATAAGTCTTATTAAATTATTTAATAATATAAAATTGTATGTATTTTAATACATCATGTTGATACGTACGTAGTATAATAGAATAAAATAAAATAAAGCCCAAATGCAAGCACCAATAGCACTAGTTGTTATAATTAAATTGAATATTTGAAAGAAATCAAACTATTATTGAGTAACGAGAGTGTAGATAAAAATTTTAATACAAGGCAAAAGAAGTTTTGATATTATATTAGATAATTTTTAAAAATTTAAATTTTATTGAAAAATTCAAATAAATAGATAAAAAATATAAATCGTTTTAAATATATATATATATATATATATATATATATATATATATATATTAGCAGAACGGAGCTTTAATACCCTTGCAACAATCCAAGACACTTTGGAAAAGGGAGACCTGTCAAAACGGGTTTTCATGTTAACTGGCCACCCTTGAGAAGCAACGTTGTTGTCGTTGCCCGCTTGAGAATTTCCTGAATATGATTCGAGTAGCTCTGTGCCTTTTTTCTTGGACGTTTTGGTTGGGAAGTTGTTACGGTATCATTACCTACTATTTAAGTTTATATAATTTAAAAATTTTATCGATAATATAAAAAATTAATAATATACACTAATTATATTCTCTCACATTAAATTTATCAACGTTTTTATGATTATTCTTAAATACATTAAACTAATAAAATTAAAAATTATCAATATTTTAAATTAAGTTGAAAATTTTGCAGATAAGAATATACTCTAATATTAATTATCACGTTATCATTACTTTTTTACAAAATATAACTTTGGATATATACTATTTACTTTAGATAGTCTAAAATTTTCATCTTATTCGAACAAAATAAAAAGTTTGAGTAGTCTGCATCCATTCCAGCACGTAGTCCACTCCAGGGCGCTTAGTAAAAGAGGGATGCAGTGGATGATGTCGCTTCAGGGACATAAACATGTGGTGGTTGAGTGGAAAATTAGCTGCGCTCGATTTGTTTAGTATTGTTATTAATAGTAGTAGTAGTAGTAGTAGAAGAAGAAGGCAGCACACAGTTTAATATAAACGAATGCTAAAGTCTTAATTACTAACTTCTGTTCCGTCTGTCGGCTGTCTCTCTGCATATGCGTGCATTATTTTCCTTCTTTGACTTCTTTCAGGAAAATGGGAAAACTTAACGTCCTACGTAAAAACGGAGCGTTGGTGGTCGGTGATGTCAAACCTAACTGCTACTGGTGTGTAAAGTACAAAGGCATTATTGGCGTTAATTAGATGAAGAGTTCCATTGATTCTACGACCAGAAGATCCGGTGACATGACAATTTAAATGCGGATTCGATTTAATTGAAAATTAATTTTTTTATCAAAAATTAATAGATACGAAATTAAAACAATAAAGCGTATAATAAATATCCAACAACATCCAATTGTACACTTTTTCATATTCAATTACTCATTTTATCTTTTTCTTTTTACACGTTTAGTAATTTGAGACCTAAAAATTAAAATTTCAAAATATATTTTTTAATTAAACGGGTGAGGGGGACTCACCACGCTCTAATTGACTTTTGGCCAGATGCGCTGGCCACGACATTTATCCTTAGATAAATGATCCTCGGAAGCTCCACGTTGAGCCCTGCACCAGCAGCTTCATGCAGCCACAAATATTAACATTTTCATAAGTATAATACCAAAAGGATAGAAAATATCTTCCTTCCTTGGCCATATGTATCCATATCTTCCATCGATTTTAAATGACCTTGTCTCTTTCTAGAAAGCAACACTGTATCTATATCTATCTATCTATCTATCTATCTATATATATATATTATATAGATAACGTTTTGTGTGCCCAAAGTCAGCCAAGCCTGTTCAAGGCAATAAACATATTTTAAATTTTGAATCTTTTAATTTTTTTCATGTATTATTAAACCTTGATTCGTTTCAATTTCGTTTTAAATATTACTATTTTCTTCGAATTGACTAAATTGATAAAATAAGTTAATCAAATTCTCGATTGTATACATTAATTAAATAAAATAAATCAAATGTTATTAAAACTATATATATATATATATATATATATATATATATATATATATATATATATATATATATATATATATATATATATATATATATATATATATATATATATATTTTACCCAAATCAACATCAAATATAAACCATCACTACTATCACCATTCTATGCCAATGAAAGAAAGAGTTAGGAGGAGGAGGAGGAAGGAGATGTGATTTTGTGGGCCAAGAAAAGGAGGACGGGAAGAACACAAGGTGAGGGGAAGGGGAGGAGGTGGTGGTAGTATTGATTTGTGCTTGAGGTTGGTTTTGATATTGAAGGCAAGAGGAGAACGAGGAGATTGTGGTAATTTGTATAAAAAACATATTTCTGATATGTAATTTGATTAGTTTATTTAATTAACGAGTATTTTAATTATTTAATAATTTAAACTGTTTTTTTTTATCGGTGATTAAAGTTAATTGAAAGAGAATTTTAACGTTCAGAGCTAAATTAAAATAAATTAAGTATTTGGGATTATATTAACAAATTATAAGTTTTTTTTTTTTTTTTTGACGGTGACCGGGAAACTACCCTCGTATTGCCTTGATGGCCTGGGGAGTCGATAGAAGATCGAGACTTTTGCGTGATACGAGGCCATGAATATCGTTGACCTTTAAAAAAGAAAAATACCGGTTAGAATGGCTGACTTTGAGTGCCCTGGCGTCTACTGCAACGGTGGCGTAGTTGTGCTCGTGCTCGTGATTTCTGCAAGAAAGACATTTAGTTTCCACAATTTAAGATCTACGTCGCATGGGATGCGCAGCCATGCTCGTAATTTCTGCTTTCTATAACATGATGTGCATGAGCTGTAGTCCGAACTAACATCGGCTAACTGCCGCGTCTTACGACAACGGGGACTTCAGCTATGAAAAGGTTTGCTGCATTTTTATAACATAATCCAAAAGACCGAGTGGCACCCAAAGTTAGCAAGAAAAATATTCAACCCGGTTTGTTTGGGTGGTAGGTAAAGCAGGAAGACCAAAACAACCCTTTCTTAATTAATTATCATCGTCGTCATCATGTTCATCGGGGATCTCTTGTATTTTGGTATTTTTTTTTTTTTTTTTTCTTCTTCTTTTTCTATTGCCTCGGATTTCTCATTGACCCGTCTCCACCCCCATGGTAATGGGTGGAAAACCAGGAATGGGTGGAAACCCGAGGACCAATGTTTCATTATACAATTTTTATTTTCTCTTCTTTCAATAAAATTCTCAATTCAACGGTCAGACAATATTAAATTATTAATTAAGATATTAATGTTTAAACTTTTGAATTTACCGGTTGCTTAACGCAATGCCAAAAGCTTACGTGAACTGTAATAGCAGTTAAAAAAGGATACAGAATTTAATCGTGCCAATTAAATATAAGGATGATATTTAAGACTTCTGACTTTCACCTCTTATTTGCTTACGACTTCTCAACTGAATATGAAACTTGATAAAATGTGTTAACATGGTACTCGGATATAGTTTACCTTTTTTTTATTGTTATTTTTTATTCCCTTGGAAAACCTCATCGTCCGGCCGGGGGGGGGGGGTGTGGGGGAGGAACCAATTAGATGAGTTGGGGTCGAGGCAAGGGTGCGGAACAGTCAAAATGGTAGAACCAATTGCCTTCCATCATATATGCCTGACACCATTGCCGTTCATGCAATTATCTTTTAATTTTCATGCCGATCAGAGCGAGCAGAGCACTAGTAGAGTTTTTTTAGTGCGTTTGATCATCAGTTCGAAGCGACATGGCTTGCAGACGGCATAAAATTTTAACATGGCTAAAGAGTTTTTGTACTGATTCCAACATGCCGAATGAAATAAATTTAATGTGGGCCACTTTGAGTTTGAGATAAATCTGTTCAGCTGTGCATTTTTTTTTTTTTGTTTTTTGGTTGTCATTTTCCTGTAATTAATTAATTAGAAGATCTCTTAAGGCTTTGAGTATCAATTCAATTGCATGCGCATGAATCAGGGAGCTAATTGCATAATCAAATATATTTGTTTCATGTTAAATTTGCATTCATCAAGTTAGATGATTCCATATTTGCAGTCACTCTACTGCTCCCCCAAGCATACCTTATCTGCAGGTTCATTATTATTAATTAATTAATCAAACCAACTCCACGAGTCGGTCTCTGTCCCCCCCCCCCCCGACCCGAACCGCTCACCGAATTTCCTTCTATTTTATTTTGGTCCGAATAAACAAGAAATGAATTAATGAGCACCTGAAAGAAAAATGAAGAAAAAAGAAAAGAAAAGAAAAGAAAAGAAAAAACAAGAAGAAGTCCAAAGTATTGTAATTTTTTATTAATTAATAATAATAATAATAATAATAAAAAAGGGTGAAATGAAAAGGTCTACCCACCCCACCAGCCCTCCCACCCAATCTATCTGATTTTCAAGAATCTCCCCACCTCTATTTCTCTTCTTTTCATCTCTCTCTCTCTCTCTCCCTCTGTCTGTCTTCTGTTTACTGCTTCTGTTTTTTTTTTTTTTTTTTTTTTTTAGGTTAAAAATATTTTTCTTCTTCTTCTTCTTCTTCTTCATTAAAGAAGCGGAACGTGTCGTCCTTCGATTCCACGTCAGTTCCATGCGAGAAGTGGTATACCTTTTTGGACACCAGTTCATAGTTTGATCAAACCAGTTCTGTAATAACTAAGGAGCCCGTGAATCAGTTGCGAGAAGCAGAGCACACTGCTCTTTTACTCCTCCGTTCTCCTTTTTGGCTCTTTAGGGACAAAGGAAAGGAGTATATTTAAAAAAACAAAAAAGTATTTAATAATCTACTTATAAGACGCCGGTAGTGAACAGAAGAAAAAGAAAAATAGAAGAATAAGAAATAAAATAAACAGGAGGTTGTTTTGCAATTTGAAATGCAGCAGAAGAGCCAGCGATTTTTCTGGGTGTACTGGCCGATCGGAAAGTCGCTGGCGATTTAATGGAATCGGTGCTGTTTAGTGTCGGAGTTTCGCGCATTTCATGGAGGTTATTACTCGTTGTAGTTCATGCTGGGTGCCTAGATTTGTCACTGAGCTCAGATTCGGAATCCTCTTCTTCGAGGTAATCTCCCTCTCTCTCTGTTTTTTTTGTTGCGGAATTTCAGTGTTCTCTGATTGATGATAGAGGTTCGTGGCTGTTTGGTTCCCGTGAAATTGTATGGAATAAGGGAAATTTTTTATATTTAACTGCTGTGGTGTAATGTTCAAGAAAATCATGTTTTCTTTTTTCACTTTTCATTCTTTTCGGATAGACCCCTGGGGTGAGGGGTGGGGGCTGTTGGGAGGTTAGGGATGAAGTTTGATTAGGAGAGTTACGGCTTCAATAACAGCGTCTGTTGTGTTTTTCCCTTCTTACAAAAGAAGGATACTTTAAAATTTTTGTTTTGGGGCCGCCGGGGGTTTCGGGAGAATGGGGAAGATCTCCTTGTAGGTCACTTTCTCTCATTTCTTTGACGTCAAACATTTTCCATTGTTGAATTTGATTTACTGGTTTTGAAAGAAACTGCTTTGTCTCCCCATATTTGCAACTTTCATTGGTTTTGAGGTTTTCTGGGTCGAGATTACACCAATTAGGTGCTCTGGGATTACTCAAGCTGAAATTTAGCTATACATTGAATTCAATAGTTTGATCTTTTATTTCATTGGCTAGGTGTTTGGTATTGCTAGATATGTTAAATTTAATAGCAGTTGTTTTTTTTTATAATTTTTTTTGGGTTACAAAATTCTATTAAGATTTTATGGTGTTCTGGACTGAATTTGGGGCTTTCTGTTAGCACTCTTACATTTTTTTTTTTGTTCATCTTTGTTGGTACTTATAAGAACTTTTTTTTTTTTTTTGGTGTTTGTTCTCTGCAACAGATTGCAGTGATATTGTTATACTTAGAAGTTGCTATTGCCGAAATCCAAGGACACAAACTGCTATGGCAAGGCACAGAAAGTGGGGGTGAAAAAGTTGCTTCCCATTCTTGCATTCACGACCAGATTATTGAACAGAGGAGACGACCTGGTCAAGGGGTGTATTCTGTTACACCGCAGGTTTATGATCAATCTAAAGTACTTGAACCTATTCATCGCAAAGGAAGGGAATTGCTAGGAGTTTCAGAATCACTGGTGCAGCAGACTGATGCAAAGCAGCCCATTAGAATTCTTTTAAATTATGATGCTGTTGGCCACTCACTGGATAGAGATTGTTGTAATGTGGGTGACATTGTGAAGGTGGGTGCAATAAGTCGCATGTTGTCTATTGACACATTCACTAGTCATGGCTCTACAATTGATTTTGTATTCCTTTTTACTTCTTTGATCAGCTTGGGGAGCCTCCTGTGAATTCCTTTCCTGGCACCCCTTCTTGCAATCCTCATGGGGATCCTCCTATTTATGGCGATTGCTGGTATAACTGCACGTTGGATGATATATCTGGGGAGGACAAAAGGCATCCTTCACAAGGTTAATACTTTTAGATATATTAGTGATAATCTGCTTTTAAATTCATGTAACTTATTGTTTTGGGATGACAGTTGAATCCTAATGAGGCATAAAAAGTTGTACATACAACTTACAGTAGTTTTAGAGTTCAATCAAATTGTAACTGTGCAGGCTTTAGGGCAGACAGCTGATTGGTTCAGGAGAGCATTGGCTGTTGAACCTGTGAAAGGTTATTTGCGTTTGAGTGGATATTCTGCCTGTGGGCAAGATGGAGGTGTACAGCTACCACATGAATACGTTGAAGGTATGAACATCGCATGTTGCAACTCTCTAGCTCCTAGTGAATTGTTGGGGATTGTTCTTGTTTTATATTGCGGTTGTATTTTTCACTTCTTTGAGGATATATACTTTCTAGAGGGTGTTGCTGATGCGGATTTAGTCCTATTGGTGACTACAAGACCTACCACGGGCAACACTCTTGCTTGGGCAGTGGCATGTGAACGTGATCAGTGGGGTCGTGCTATTGCTGGTAAATCTATGACTCAGCATCATTTGTCTTGGGGTACTATTTTATACTTTCAAGTTACAGAAAACTGATTGCATTTTCTGTAGGACATGTGAATGTTGCTCCTCGCCATTTGACAGCTGAAGCCGAGACTTTACTTTCAGCTACCCTCATTCATGAGGTCATTTTGGTTGCTAATCTGTCAGCTTTTAAATTTATCTGAATAAATTTATTTGTACTGATTAGCATTTTTAAGCTTTCCAGGTTATGCATGTTCTTGGTTTTGATCCTCATGCCTTTGCCCATTTTAGGGATGAGAGGAAAAGAAGGCGTAGTCAGGTAATCAGTAGTCCCTGGAATTCCTGTATTTATGTGTGTTTTATGTTTGAAAGTGAGAAGTTCCTAAGTGCTGTGTTTCAAAATATTAGACAGAAGTCTAGTTTGGGTTTTGGCAAATGTTTTCTTGATTCTTTTCAAATGTTGGCTGATGGTTATTCTACTATGTCCTCCTGGCAATTAGTTATGCCCTTTTTTTGTCTGTTGTATGGAATTGATCATTTATGACTAATTGTAAGAAAAATGTTGAGAGCAAATTATACCATAAGGCTAAATTCTTTATTCAAGGAAAATGCTACAACTTTTAGCGTTGTCCTCCTCTTGTGTTATTCCGTCTCATAATTCAAAGCTTTTGAACTTGTTTGTCTGCTTGCGTGGAATGGAACCTTTGTAGTAACACACATATCTGGCACTTTGTGTCTCTCATTTTTTTGGTTAGGTTACTGAACAAGTCATGAGTGATAAACTTGGGCGGATGGTTACACGTGTGGTGCTTCCACGTGTCCTCATGCACTCACGACATCATTATGGGGTAACATTTATGTTTATTAATTTTATCTGCAAAATGTTTTGACTCGACATTGTCTTCTTGGGCTGTTTTCTTGGATTTAATTTCTCAATGTTAAAAATCGGCAAGACCAGGGAGAATTTAATGACATTCCTTGGCAGGCTTTCTCTGAAAATTTTACTGGGTTAGAGCTTGAAGATGGGGGAGGACGTGGCACATCAGGTCATCTCTCTCTCTCTCTCACTCACACACACACACACCCTAGCAGTTTCTATGCTTAAGCTGCCATTAGCTGCTCTATTCCCTGTTAATGCTTTTTTCCACCAATGTGCATAGAAATCACATCAATGTTGGCATGTTGAACATGAATTCAAACTTATGAAATTTAATGTGAGGAAACTACATACGCAGAGGTGTTTGGCCAATTACCAGGCCATATTTCTGTTGCCAAGGGTGTCCCTCTCATTGCATGAGGTCTCCTCACTAATGGGTCAAGGAAGGGTCAAATGTTGTAAAATTTGCTAATTCATGGTTTTTGATTGTTCCATGATTGCTTGCAGGATCACACTGGGAAAAAAGACTTCTGATGAATGAGATTATGACAGGATCTGTCGATACAAGATCTGTTGTATCAAAAATGACTTTGGCTCTATTAGAGGATAGTGGATGGTATCAGGCAAATTATAGTATGGCGGATCATCTTGATTGGGGTCACAACCAGGGAACTGAATTTGTTACCAACCCTTGCAATCTCTGGAAGGGGCCATATCATTGCAACACAACCCAGTTGTCTGGCTGTACATACAATAGGGAGGCAGAAGGTTATTGCCCAATTGTAAGTTATAGTGGAGACCTCCCACAGTGGGCTCGCTACTTTTCACAGGCAAATAAAGGTTTGTGGGCTTCTATTTCTTTCATCACTCTGATTTTCTTGTCTGCAAAGTCTGTTGATTTGCTAATTTCTGATTAGATATTTTTCATACTAGTTTGTATTTGTTTGAAACACTTTCAGATTAAAGATTCTAAACCTTTTTTGCCCAAAAATTGTACTCAGAGCTTTTCCTTCCATGTTCTATTTGAGATCAGACTACTTATTTTGTTTTAGTTCTCAGTTGTGGCAGCAATCCGTTCTGCTTTTGCTTTCCTAAACTGTCACCATCTTTCCCATGTTTTTCTGCACCTTGTTTTGTGGCTTGATGATGTGGAATCTTGAGACATTTCTTTATAACTCAAAAGCCAAAGCTCTAATTAGGACAGATATTTTTTATTTCTTCATAATCATTACTGCACAAAATTTTGTCTGAGTTTCTTATCTGCTACTTGGGGGACTCAATTATTCAATTATCTAGAACAGGCTTGCAGGTAAAGAAAGATACAATCATTATATATACTATCTTCTAATTTTTTTATTACTGGCTATTGCAGGAGGGCAGTCCTCATTGGCTGATTACTGTACTTACTTTGTGGCCTACTCTGATGGATCATGCACAGATGCTAACAGTGCACGAGCACCTGACAGAATGTTAGGTGAAGTGAGAGGGAGTAGCTCCAGGTGAGAATTGTGATTATATTTTTCTCAAGGATTTATCACAATATGCTGATAAAGTTTCATCTGACCATACGAGTAGATGTATGGCCTCATCACTAGTGCGCACTGGCTTTGTGCGAGGATCGAAGACCCAGGAAAATGGTTGTTATCAGCACAGATGTGTAAACAACTCTCTTGAGGTATGCTTTTGTGTTGATAAAGGTGGTAATCTGTTGCATGCCATAGCACTTTCTGTTTTTTGTCTTTTGCTATTTGTTTCAACTGAGTGTATGCTAGCACGCATATGCTCTGCTGTTTTATGTATCTGTGACCTTTCTTAATTGCAGCACTGTTCTTTTATGCATTACCAAAGTAGTTATGAAATGTAACCATGATCATTATAAAATTCCTATTCTGATTGTTTTCCTTTCAGGTTGCTGTGGATGGTATTTGGAAAGTGTGCCCAGAAATGGGTGGCCCAGTTCAGTTCCCTGGCTTTAATGGTAACCATGGTTTTCAATCTACTCATAAATTTTTCATTTTAGATTCTATTTGTCCTCATATTTTCTGTTCCTTTATGGCATTTTCCTCTAGGTGAACTGATCTGCCCTGCCTACCATGAGCTCTGTGGTGCAGGCTTGGTTTCTGTACCAGGGCAATGCCCCAGTTCTTGTAATTTCCATGGAGACTGTGTTGATGGAAGGTGCCACTGTTTCCTTGGATTTCATGGGCTTGATTGTAGTGAACGTGAGTTCCAATACTTGTCTGCATGCTAATTTCTGGTCACTTGATTTATTGAATCTTTATAAGTCCCTTTGGAAGTTTAAAGCCTTTTGAGCTAGCTTGAATATGGATTTATTTTACTTTTTGTAGTTCGACTGGAAGTTTTATTTCTTTTATTTCTTTGAATTTCTTTTGCAGGCTCTTGCCCTGACAATTGCAATGGACATGGGAAGTGCCTTTCAAATGGGGTTTGTGAATGTGAAAACGGGTTCTCTGGCATTGACTGCTCTACAGGTAATGAAACTGATTCTAATTTCTCTATTTGACTTATGCATTTTGGTGAAATTATTATTTTTTTATTTACCTGATTGTAGTCATCTCCATTTTATATCTTGTGGTGAAGAACCATAGAATTGTGGATGGTGGAAATATGTCAATTTCTATAGTTTATTTCCATTACTTGATGATGCATGCTATCTCAACGTTAACACAGTTTAGTCCTGAGGTGTCAAGTTGGTTACATGGCAATGCTTTATTTCTTTTATGGTGTTTTTTTGTCACTGTCCTTTTTTGTTAAAGATTCTCCTTGTTACGGTATGAGCTGAAGTGGTCACTGAAATGGACACACGCAGTAAGAAGCAAACCCATCAGTGAGTTGGTGCAGTCAATTTTCTCTTTCTGACTTTGCACTATGCTCTCACTTGCAGCTGTTTGTGATGAACAATGCAGCCTCCATGGCGGGGTCTGTGATAATGGAGTTTGTGAATTCCGTTGCTCAGACTATGCAGGCTACACATGTCAGAACAGCTCCACACTTCTTCCGAGCCTTTCAGTCTGCAGAAATGTGTTGGAGAGTGATATGTCTGGTCAACACTGTGCACCCAGTGAGCCTAGCATACTTCAGCAGCTAGAAGAAGTAGTTGTCATGCCCAACTATCATCGGTTGTTCCCTGGTGGAGCCCGGAAGTTATTTAGTATCTTTGGCAGAGGGTACTGCCATGCAGCTGCTAAGCGACTGGCATGCTGGGTAACTACCTGTTTCTTGTTGTCATTACTTCACATTTTCCTTGAACTCTTTTCCCATGTTTTCTGTGTGGTTTTACCTGAGTAAAAATTGACCCTGAATTACCAGATCTCTATCCAAAAATGTGATAATGATGGCGACAACAGGCTTCGGGTATGCCATGCAGCATGTCATGCGTATAATATAGCATGCGGAGCATCGCTTGATTGCTCAGATGAAACTCTCTTCAGCAGTGAGGAAGGTGAGGATCAATGCACGGGATCTGGCGAGTTAAAATTGTCCTGGTTTAATCGTTTGAGTAGCTTTTTTTCAAGTAATACTTCATTCGAGGGGGGAATGTCTGTAGAATATAGGCAGCTGTAGTTTTGTTTCTCTGGCCTCTCTTCGCTCTAATTGTGTTGATCTTTTGGCTTGTAATTTTTCTTGTCCGCAAGGCAGGTTTGCTAGGTGTAGTTTTTCTGCGACACTTATTTAGGAGAATTGGGATGGGGATGGCTTTCGAAGAAGAAAGTCACTTGTAAAGAAGAAAAAGAAAAACAAAACAAAACAAAAAAGTGATCAGTGATTCGGCCGAAGGCCTTGAATGAAATGAGAAGCCTCAAGTTTTCCACTTTTTCACCGCTTCGTCCTTTCACGTATTCTTCTGAGATTTAATTAGTTAATGGTCTACGCCTGGTAGTCACTTTGATCAATCAGAATCATTTGTCTGCTTGCCTCATTAGATTTGGAGCTATACAAAATGTTGCTGAGTTGGCTGGCTACATGGGTCATGCACCGGGAGGATGGGGAGGTCTGCAATGATTCTGCCGGGTGAATCATTGCTTTCCGGTAAGGGTTTGGTGCCAAAAAATAATTATTGGTAATGTTGAATGCAAGCTTGTGATCTTCCAACTATTGGAAGAAAATGAGAGTAAGAATACAATTAAGACTAGACTAGACTAGACTAGATAGACCATAAATGTACGTCTAAAAAGGTCCCTGTAGTCCTCCTGTACAGCGAAAAGTGAGTGAAGTGGTAGAAGAACAAAGCAAAGCAAAGGATGCGCAGTTTATGAAGCCAGCCTTGATCAAATCCCCACAAGTTTTTGCGACAGACTACCCCACTCCCTATCCCAACATAGAAGCATGAATTGCAAACTACGTTATAAGTTAAAATTACATGTAATTTAACAATGTGAGAAAAGATGCGTACCCGCTGAAAATCCATATATAAAATTAAGCAATCCTCTGAATTGAATGAAGAAGACTAAGATCGACTCGACCTTCAGACACAAAAAAAAAAAAAAAATCAACCAAGAAAGTAAAAACAAATGACATCATCCAGAATGGCTGGGGCATAATGTGAGCAAAGTAGTCCGACCCGGAGCAAGTGCAAGCGCTAGAGGCATCGTCGTATGCATAACTGTAAGCCGTCGGGCATGCATTCTTGAACATCTCGGAGTACTGCGTAGGTGAGCATGTCTGGGGTGTGGAGTGGTCGCCGGTACAACAGAATTCCGGCCAACCAAACGCTGCGCACGCGCTCTTGCATGCGACAATCGAACCTGAATCCATGACCCTCAACTCCGTTGGGCAGTTCCCATTAAGATCCGACACGCACCCTGCATATTGGCAATCACCGGACCCGCCCACTGCCTTGACACCCAACCCGATATTTTATCCATCCACGAGGCTAACATCGTAAAAGTCCTTGTCATTGGGGTTCGTGGCAATAGTGAACTCCGCCAGGGTGACCGGCGGGGTACCGCTGCCGATGCACTTCAGCGCGCCGCCGCAATCACCAGTTGAACAATTCCCGGCCCCTGAATCGTCGAATGTGCACGAGGTTCGGGCCCAGAACCTGCCGGACCAACTGGATGGGGCCTGGAGCTGGATTGACGATCCCGGTGGCGATGCAAAGCCGCCGTCGCCAAGAGTGGCGGCGCGGTTTCTGGCGAGAGTTCCAGGCCATATTTTGTAGCCGCAAAGGTTTTTTAGAGTGAACACCGTTGCATTGGCTATGTCTCCTGAGATACCCAACAGGGAATTTCTATAAATCTCCGAGTAAACAACAGCGACTACGGCACATAATAATTAATGAATAATAATAACGCACCATTCTTGTGTCCCCTTGAAATAAGATTAATTAGTATAAGGAAGTGCACTAAAAGCAACGGGAAATCATGCATGCAAGCGATTGCAAAGAGCAATAGTAAAAAAAAAAAAAAAAAAAAGTACCACTTACTCAAAGAGAAAAGAAGAAGAAGAAGAAGAAGAAAGCAACGCCAGAAACCAATCAGTCTTTGTGATGGAGAAGATCAGGGCTGGAAGTCAAAAACTGTCAGTTTTCAGAGGCTTGTTGAGTGGGAAACTGCAAAACTGAAAGTGGGGGATGAAGGGGGGGGGGGTGTTCCAGTTGGCGATTGTTTAAACAAAGTTGATATGTAGGGACGCCGCCACTCAACAAAAAAAAAAAAAAAATAATAATAATAATGCATGTAATTGGCTGATTATTAGGCTCAAAAAACAATAGTCATTAGGATTGGTTGATTAATGATAAGAACAATTATAATTAGTTGATTGATTGATTGAGGAAAAGACACTATGATAGTTTTTTTTATTGTAAATAAAAAGTTAAAAGCAGTTCTGTACGATTTTAATAATTGCATTTTACATCCGTAATCTGTAAGAAAGGGTGATTTAGTAATCTTGAGTAAACTTAAAAGATGCACCATCCCATTTTGAAAATTTTAACTAAGAACTACGGTTAAAAACTTCATTTACATTGGTCTAAGTACGCCATAAAATCCTTATATATTATGCAGATTAACCTAGTGGAGCAGTGAAATCATAAGATGTCGTCACTAAGAGGTGAGGAACTCCAAGCAGAAACAGGACGTTAACCACGATGAATTAATGCCAGGATTAATTTCCAAATGATCTCCAAGCACATTTAAGAAAGGTTGGTGAAAAAAGGGTAAACCTTTGATGGATTTATTAGATCACATTTCGGTTTTTAATAATTTTTTTTTTGAATATGTTTAAGAATCCCTTTTGCACTCGAAAATTAGTGGATTAGGATGATGTAAATCATTTTGAACAAGTTTGAGTATATCAGTGAGAATACACGACGACTATTGAGGCAAGTTTGGATGATATCTCTGAACTTATTTAAAAATGCGTTTTGCAAACCAACCATGGCGAGTAGGGTGATAGGGACACGTTTAAGCATACTGCTGAGAATTTTACTTTTGACCAAGTCATATTTGACTCGATGCAATTCTATCAGCCCCGTTGAACTTTTTTCATCAGTAGCAATCTCTGTGGTAATTATAAATGCAATTTTAGCTGGATTTCTCATTTAAAAATCAATCAACTTTATCAAAATTTGTGATGCATCGCAAATAGACTCGCCTGCAAGGAAAAAATCTCCAATGGAGACATTATAGCTTCCCATAACATCATGTGAACTTTGGCCAGACCTTTGAACAAATAACATGCAAAGTAACCTTCCTCGTCATGCAAACTGCAAACCGAAGACAACCAAGCAAGTCTTGCTAGTTCCACAATCTCATCCGCACTCTCAAGCATTCACATAAAATAATGATACACTCTCACATAAATATTTGGAGGAGCAAATAAAATAGAGATTCAAGAAAATTTTTATTTATTATTACTATTATTTTTTATCTAAAACAACTCATAAAAAGAAGCAGCTGCTGCACACCTATTTTGTTTGGCATTGTATAAGTTTTGGACGAAGAAAGCAAGACAATGAATGAAGAAATGATTTTATTAAGAGCTCATTACAAATTGCAAAGGTACAAAGAGATAACAAACATATAATACAAAAGAGACCTATAGTTATATAGCCAAATCTGAAGCAACCCCAGTCCTTCCTTAATCATGTCAATCTAGCTTAGTCTAAGTTAAGTCCTTCCTCCAACTATCTTTAAGAACCCCATAAAGTTTAAGTTTTTATCTAAAGATCCAAGTTAGAATGGAACTAAATGATGGTCAAGCTCTTATAAACAGCCAAGGAAATTATCTAAAAATAACTAGGAAGATATCACAAATGATCTAATTATCAATTAATCACTATAACCTTTGATCTTATTATCAATCAACTAATTACAATTGATCTTATCATTAACTAACTAATTATGCACCAATACTATTTAGGAGGGAGGCTTTAGAAGGGACTATATGCTTTTTAATAGAAACAACAACCAAAGAATAATGAAGCACATGAACAAAAAAAACAAAATCAATAAATACTTAAAAGCAAGAAATTATGTAAGTAATATACTTTTTAATTCAGAGTCAACATTTGAATAATAGATTTTAATAAGACAAGTTCTCAATTGTATTATACTACTAAGTCAAAATCTAATAAAGACAAGTCTCCTTATATGTCTCTTACTCATATTAAAATATAATTTTTAATCAATTAAATATAATTAAAAGTGATAGTTTTACATTAAATAATGAAAATTAAAAAAAATATTTTTGTTCTAAAATTAATGAAAATAAAAATTTTTGGTTTTTAATAAGTATTAAAAATAAAGAAGAGATATTGTTCAAGCAAGTTATTATAGAGATTTAAATAATTTAAAAGTCTATATAATTTTTTTTTGAATAGTTTAGTATCTATAAGTATAAATTTAGAGATAATATCAGTGTTGTTAAATCCCAAGGATAAACTTACAAACTTTTATAAAAGAAACCATAATTTCTATGCATCTTTTGATGAAAGAATATAAGTTTGATTAAGTAGACGAAATGGTTACAAACTTCTTCTTTTAAAATATTTGAAGTAGATCCAAATTTTATTGTAATAATTCAAATGGATATTAGAAGCACATGAAATCAAAATTATTATTAAAACAGGATATTAAACATAATTTCTTATCATTTACAAACAATTTAGAATAGCACTCCACAACGACCTAAAAGATTTATTGACAAACCAACACTTATTTTTAAACCCTTTTTTTTTTTTTAAAACACTTATAGAAGTACATGTGTTGACAAATAAAAATGATGTTAAGAGTATACAAAATCAATTTAAAAAATTAAATATCAACAAAATAAGTCATAATAAAAACCATTTAGTAGGCCAAAGGTAAAATAAAAATTACATGGCAGGCAGCTCATAATTGGTCCTAACCTAGCTTCTCATACAACCATATGCATCTGGCAGAATAGTAAATATTAATACCTTGAGAAGTTGCATATCTAAGTTATTGGTACATAAGCACTCTCTTTAACCACCACTATAGTCCTGTAAAAGCTTGATGAAGGATGAAGAAATCTTTAAGGTCTGGAGCACTAATCATTTTAGTGGGGGCCTTACTTTTGGTGGTGGGTTATGTATCCCCATGCCAACCAAATATGGTACACTTACCATGTGTCTCAAAACCTAACAAATCATCTAAATATCCAAAACTGCCATTATAAACACCAACTGGACATAAATTAAGCTTGACCATTAACAAAAAATGAAAAAGCTGAAGAGGGAGGCACTTTTCCTAACATGTCATTCTTTGGAGTCCATGAAAGATGTTGGATGGACCAAAAAAAAAAAAAAAAAGACAATGATAGGGTATGAATTGCAAAAAGTAAAGAACTCAGTTGAGGGTCCAATCCAACCTAGCGTCCGTTTAACAATAGAAACGCACTGTTTAACTAATTCGGCATTAGATAATATGTATCTCTTATGTGTACTTAATAATCCATCCATCCTATCAGTTTCTCCGCTGCATCAAAAAGTATTCCCATTGCAGCCTTTTTTAGCAAGTGGCCATCCTCTCTTTTTTTTTTTTTTTTTTTTTTTTTTCTCTAAGGTTAAAATATATTGATTGAGGTTTTTTGTTCAGCTATCCCCTGCCTGATTTGTTTGGGCAGCTGTAGCTGGAAAACGAGACCCCTTGTCCGCCCCACCTGGTACGGGTTTCTGTTTGCTTTAGAGGAAGGTAGCTAATTGTTTCTCTCTTGCGTCATATTTGCCTTCTTTTGAATCTCTTCTTACAAAGGGATCATAATGTGCAACGCTCTATCCTGTGAACCAAGACCATTGATTTAGCCTTTTCCCTTTGATCAGCAATCTATATGCCCCCCAATGAATTAAATAAATCTAACACCTCACCAACTCCATTCTTTACACGGGTTACTTAATTCAAACCATGTGGCCTACTAGATTGGCCACGCAAACCTAACGGCTTGAAAGTTGGCATCACCAGTCAAACCTAATAACACGCAACGCCAAAGACTTCTAGTAAATAATTCAAATGTGGATGGATCCAACCACAGGTTCCCATCTGCCAAACTAAACGTCTGACAACATTTTGCTTCTCTTTTTGGTTGACAAAGATCAAAGTTTGTTCGTTCATGAATGACAAAATCTTATCTATTGTTGCGACTGTCTGTGTTTGCTCCAAAGGACGTAATGTCCTAACAACTATGGTCGTATATAGGAATTTTTTAATTTAGTAATCAAAACAAAAGTGAAGAGGACAAGGGCAGGTATAATGCGCCGACTATCCGTGAACTAACACAAACACAGCGATTTATACTTGTCCCGATTCATTCATTTACCTACTAAACCATGTTCCCGTGACAGGAGGACCTTTTCCTATACTTTTACAATATACGTCAAGGTACCTGCATGTGCCCCGGCATGTCAATGGCCGTCAGTGTTACGCAAGTGAAATTCAAATCTGCTTTGTAAAATTCTTACAAGCTAACCTTGCCCGAGAAGAATGGCTGCCATGCCCTGTTTACCTTTCTAACTGGGATAGCACCACGACGTTCAAGAAGCAAGGGCCAAGTATTCACATGCCCAGTATCCTCACTTCAGAGGAAAAATGGGCATCTTTTGTAAGCCCTAATCAGTAAAGGTTCTCCCCGTTAAGAGTGCACCAAAGAATCAAACCCCAACATATCTAAAATGAAAAGATTCGAGTCATTTTGCAGCCATGATCAGAAGAGTCCTTGGGTGTAAATTGTCTATCTGTCATAAAATTCTATTTCAATTGCTTTTCCTGCAACTAAATACTTCTTCAACAAAGCCTTTAACTGGCGTTGGCAGAATTTTGAAGAAAGTTACAACAGAAAGAAGTGCACATGCCAAACTTACATATATTCTGAACCAAATAGATGAAAAAAGGGTAAGATAAATGAAAAGGGCAGTCAAAGAAATTACCACTGCAAAATTTACAAGGCATTTCAGAGTAGAGAGCTCTTCTTCTGTTCCTACATTGGGGAATTGGCCCTGATCCTTAAAATTCGAGAGCAGCTGATCCTTGAGCTCAAATGTATTGACTAACCATGTAGCAGCCTCACCATCGGAGGCTGGTATCTCCTTGATGGGTATACGCCTGACATGAATGTGAACTTCTGATGGATCCACACCAAATACATTATCCAGAAAGCAAGGACATTGCTGCTTGTAGGCAATACTCACATCATAAACTGCAGATGCACAAAAAATTGACAAATGTCATGCTTAATACATTATACTCAACGGTCATGACATATCATCATTGGTAACAGGCAAAAAGTAACTGATGTAGAACCAGCTATTTAATGCTCAGTTAGCCTCTACTCATCTTCTGAAGCAACGATATCAGTCCTTTTCATTCTTTTATCCCAGAAAGTCAGGAAACTAAATTAATGTGTATGCAACTATTTATGGTTGCTAGGGAATGGGATATGTCGGGAATAACAAAGGGCAAATCAATTTGAGAAGTTCTGCATCATGAACAGAAAAAAAAAAAAAATTGGTGCAGTTCATCTGGTTAAAATGGGAGGCATTTTGTATTGACATTGTGCAGTAACTCAAGCTCTAATGCTTATACGTGGTAATTTGAGGAAAATCATCCTTTTTTTCAAAACATTTTATGGAGTGGTCTCTTCAACGCATGATGAGAATCAGGGAAATAGAATGAACATGCAGGACTGCAGTAGAATTATCATAACAAATATGCAAGAGAAAGCTGCAAAAGCAATTTTTACAAAGGACATGCAATATTTTGAGCTCCAAGTCTCTGAATTGAAGAATAAATCATTAGAATGAACAGTTTTCTTACTTATGCCGGGATTTGGAGGACAAAGGTACATTTTAATACACATAACAGGCTAAACAATATCAGTTGTATCTAACGACAAGAACCTGCATCAAGGGAAGCCCGCAGAACTTCCAAGCAAACACAAAAGCCCCTTGTTTTGGGAAGTAGCACATTAGTCAGCACAGGAAGTCCAGCTTCAGCTGCATATTTTTGACTATTTTGGCATTTTTGTTCACTGTGTAAAAATGCAAACAAATAGTAAACCTCCTAAAACACTGAATCTTTAAATTCCTATAAAGTGGATCTTCAACTTAGCAAAATATGCCTAAGAATGGTGTGAATCCATGGATTACTCCATGCTAAATTTATTTTATTGCTAGCCAAAATAGCAGAGTTCAGTAAAGAGTTTTGGTGAGCAAATAAATTCAAGCTCAAGTATATGACTGAACATGGATGCATATGGAGGTTTGGAAGATAATAAAGAAGAAAAGGCATTACGTGAAATCAGTTCCTTCCGGAAAAAGAGCAAGCCACAGGGGATCTTGAGGATCCTTGAAAGTTGAAAGAGCTTGGCATAACACAGGTTCATCAACTTCCCACTTTCTCTCGACTGGAATGAACTCTAAGATGTGAAACCCCCAACCAAAAACAGGTAGTTTCATCAAACTGCTCTTAAGGATATACTTAATAGAACCCAGGCACCCCTTTCGCAATGCGAGGTCCCACAAGTACATCCAGTCAACCTCAGTTCTATGATTTGCAATAATTAAAATGCGTTCCCCGGAAGGGACAGTATCTCCTGAAAATATGACTTTAGTCCCATTTATCTTTTCAAATAGAAAGGGCCACAGAGCCAGCCATAGGGTAAAGAGGAAAGAGGTTGTTTTTCTGCAATGGTGTATACTGATAAGCCTCATCAACAGCGCAACAGGGGGCCCAAAATACAGTAAAAACATAAGAGCTGTAGAGAGAAACACCAATAGACATGCAATACCCCTCATTAACCTTAAAGGAGTTAAAGGACGGTGTTTTGGCGCATCCTTGGTCTTGAAGGGCTTTAGAGCATCCATCTCCGTCCAGGAGCCAAATAGTAACTGCAATACAATGTTCCACTGAAATATGAAATGTTCCTAAAATTCTACTGCAAAAACACAAGTTCCAAAGAAATAAGAAGGGTTCATGCAAGCAAGTACGAGCAATTGTAGAATAGGCACAATGCGGTGATAACATATCTTATGAAAGAAAAAAAGTAGAGGAACATCTGGCTGATTAATCAATGAGAAAATCTACAAACTTTCTCAAAAAAAAAAAAAAAAAAACATTCGAGGCACCGAGCTTGTTTCCTTATCTTCATGCCAACAAGCTATGATACCGACGAACAAGAGCTCAGTGTGAAGTCAACGAAAGCAACATTTCTCAGCTTAAATGCATGTCTTTAACAGGTGAGGTAGATTGGTAGATACCACGGTAGGATAATGAGGGAGGAGGGGGAGGTTCTTAATGCATACATTCGTAGTAATAATCCCGTCGAAACAACCGTCCTCCTCCTCCTCCTCCTCCTCCGCGGGGAATTGGGAAAATAAGAACACAACTCAGCAACTCTCGTAATCAAATTCAAGGTTCGACCAACAAGACACACAAGTAGCCAATCCTTAAGCTATCAACAATTTACGATTACAGGAAATCACAATAAACAAACCCCATCGTAAAACATAAATACAGACGCAATTTCAACTTGAAATTAAATAATAATAATAATAATAATAATAATCATAAAGAAAAAAAATTAAAGATATAAATTACGAAGTAAAAAAGAGACAGAGAGAGAGAGAGAGAGAGAGAGAGAGAGAGAAGGAATTTAAACGAGAAGAAGCAATTGCCATGTTAATTACCTCTCGTCTCGCCTCCCTTCTGTTGAGAGAGTCAAGAGAGGAGAGATTGAGAAGCGAGAGGAACTTGGCGAAGCCAGCAGGAGCCTCAAAGAAAGAATATGTGCCATGAAGATTTTAACAAATTTTTTTTTAATTAAAAAGGGTTTTATTTATTTGTTTTTTAATCCATAATAATAATAATAATAATAATAATAATAATAATAATAATAAGTCGTCCCCAGAATACGGCCAAATGTTTATGGAACAAGGGGGGGGATATAGATTCTCGAAGAGAGAGAGAGAGACAGAGAGAGAGAGATGGGAGGTGATAACTAGGGGAACACCCGGCTGCTGTCGAATTAAGGACTGCCTACCAAAAAGCCACCCCTGATTGGTCTAAAATAAACAAGTGGGAGGGAGTGGGGCCCCGCAGGGCGGCCGGGCGAGCGTGGAAATGGCTGTGCGTCATTTCTGCTGACTGGTGGGCATGTGTTTCAGATTATGATTGAACATCCCCCGCCCCCCTCCACCTCCCAATCAGAAAGAAAGCGGCTTTTCGGTGCTGATCATTATTGGGTTTCCAGAACCGGCCATGCTTCCTTCGAACAACGCGGTGAAATAATCTTTCCAAAAGTGTTGGATTGGGGGGCTGAAAAGATGACCACAAAAATACGTCGTGATATTGATATTCTCACAAAAATACCCCCACATGATTCTGGTAAAAGCCCCCAACATAAAACTCTCTCTCTCTCTCTCTCTCTCTTTTCTTTTTTTAATAAATATTTTAATAATTAAAATTTTAAAATTTTATTTTAAAATGTTAAAATTAGACAATTAATTGGAGATATTACAATTACGACCATGAAAAAGCAAATGGCTTATTCTTCTATTTGTGAAAATGAAACACTTGGACCATCCTTTCAATTTTGTGCGGTCCATTCATATTGCCAAAACAACTATTAAATTTTGCATTTTTTTATAATCTTGTATATTTTAATATAATATTATTTCATTATTATATACAATTTTATATAGAGTTCAAATTCATTACATAAATATATTTCAATCATGTCAAGGATATGTATGAATATGTAGGTAAAAATTTTATTAACTTTTTCTTGTACTCTTTTCTTATTTTATATGTCTTTTCTTATATAAATAAGTGGAGTATTTTACAATTCAATACACAAAAACTATTCTTTCATTCTTTTTTTCTCGTGCCATGTACATTAAATCATAACTTTTATCATAGTCTTTTGTCATGATATTAGAATTATACTCATGTTCTTTCAATTAAGAAAAGGTTCTTTTTTTTTTTTTTGAGAGATTGAAATAGCATGTTATCATATTTCATATGTTACATTAGTAATTTATTATTATTATTATTATTATTATTATTATTAAACTCCAATCTTTCAAATTTATTTTTATTATCTTCGTAGGTTTTTTTTTTGGCCAACTATTAACCATGTCATTTCCACATATTAGACACATTATTTCCATGTGTTAGCCATGTTATTAACATGTGTTTGCCATGTTATTATTTAACTACAACATCAATACCTATTAACTAAATAAGTTCATAACTTTAACCATCTAATTTAATTATTATTAAACCAATTTTTAATTGAGTTAGATCAATTTCTAATACCTATTTTAGTATATTTTGTATCAAACTCTACATATTTTTTATCACTATTTAGCATCCTATTTATTACTAAATGTAGAAAAATTTGAAGTTTTTATGCCTATAAGTACTTTTTAGACAAGACAAATTATGTTCTTTTTTTCTCAAGAGATATACAACTTTTTTTTATAAGATTTAAACTCTAGTGTTATGTTAATAAAGACATTCCAAAACTAATTACAACAAAAGAAGAATCATTTGAGAAATTAGCTAAACAAATTGATGAGTGATAAAGCAATAATCATAAGATTCTTACATGGTCTTTGCAATATGTATGTTTTAATTATCAAGGTTCAATTTGGTCGACTTAACACAATAAAGGAGTTATGAGATTTGTTAGCTTTATGATTCTTTAAAAGTGATATCACACGTCAATATTAACTAGTCACTTATCTTTATCATTTAAAACAATAATTATGTTAGTAAATTAACTCTTTCCTTTCTTAAATGCATCTTATATGAGACTAATGATGCTTTTTAAGCCTACATAAGATTATCCTTTTTGATATTGTTAAGTTCTCACAATATGGATATAAAATGAGGATTATGCAATTTCTTATGGCTCTCTATAATGATAATGAATTTATGTAAGCCTCTTTGTTTCATTATGATGTATTATATTTATTAGAAAGTGTGATTATTAAACTAGTTTTTGAAGAAACTCATCTGGTCACCATAAGGGGTTATCTCCTTACAACACTTACTAATATTGTTTTATTCATCTTTTCTTCTCATGTACAGTGTAAGGTAATTGTCAATACTGTCACAAATCAAGCTATTCTATCTTAGAATGTTATAAATTATAGGTTTAACATTAATTTAACCTTGACAAATAAAAGTTTAGACCATTTGTTTCAATCAACAAACTAATTTTAAAAGTAAGTTTTATAAGGTTACTCATTTAACCTTAATGTTCTTTTAAATCAAATCAAACAACTCTTAATTAAATTTGGTATTTCATATATTACTTTATTAGCTATTTGACTCTGGATGTTATAATGACCTTTGATCACACACTTTTTCACTTAAAACATGTCACTCCTTATGTATTAGTTTTTCATACTTTTGATAATTCCCAAATGCATTGTAATCCCATTAGCCATATTTTTACTTTTAACTTAACTATATTTAATACCTTTTTAATTCTTAATCTAACTTTAAACTTATTTCTATGAGTCAATTATATTATTTTTGTTCTTGACTTACACTTTTATTTCATTAGTTGTCTTGTATAAGATTTATAAACAAGCCAAATACTTAGTATCAACTGTAAAGTTAAATGCTTATTCAAACTTGTCTCTTTAAAACTTCCTAATTAGTCACTTACTCATTATGTTCTGTTAGTTTTATTTGTATTTTAACATTCTCATCTTGGTCATATTTCTTACTTTAAATTAACTCCTTTATTTTTTTGTGGTCTTTTAACTTTTATTAAATATGTTGATTAATTGTGTTTAATGTTAACTTACTAAACATTATGCTTTACCCTTTAATAAGAGTAATTTTTTTTTTGCATCCTTTAAATTGGTTCATTATAATATTTAGGAACCCTTTCCTATTAATACTATAGATAAATCATAATACTTTCTGATATTTATAGATGATTACTCACTTTATGTATAGTTTTTATCTTATGAAGAATTATTCTTAGTTATTTGATAATTATTCTTAATTTATTGCTATGGTAAAATTTTTTTTTTCTTAAACAATAAAATTGATTTGTATTAATAATGATATGAAATACAAAGATTTAAAAATTTTACTACTTCTTTCATAAGACTAGTATTATTTTTGAATGCTTATATTGTAATACCTCACAATAAAATAGGTGGACTTAAGAAAAAAACATCTCCATATTTTAGATACAATTCGAATCCTTTTTATTTTTGCCTTTTACCTTAAGCGTTCTTAGGAAGAGGTTACTCTAATTACTATATGCATCATTAATTGTATTCCATCTTAAGTCACCAAAAATATATTTCATTTAAACTATCGTGCTCATTTATGTTACTTTCTTAATTATGGAATTGAACATAAAGATTATCAGTGTTGGAATCTTGCATCCTTTAAGTTTTTTGTTATGTTATTTTTTTAAACATAAGATGTTTTATTCTCTCTCTTCTTTTTAGTTAAATCCTTCCTCATAATATTTCTTGACTAATCCTTATGTTAAATTAATGTTAGACATTGTAAAATTTGAAGTTTCATTTTAGCCTCCTCTTATAAATCCTTTTCCTTTTAGCTTAAATATAAGTTTAATAAAAATAACATTGGTTGGTCTTAAAGTATCTTTCTTTTCTTAAATGTCACTTAAGTTGCAAACCTATTTTAATGTTAATTAGGTAAGAGATCTTACAAATGGATGTTCTGTGACATGAAACTTTTTTTTAATTCATTTATTTCTTGGCATAATAGTAAATAAACAATTATTGCTTAGTGTAGTAATAAAGTTGAATATCGGCTTTCACAAACACTAAATTATTATGGCTTTAATGGCTCCTAGGTATCAAAATACTCCTTTGATATATTTATTAATTATGACAATCATAATGACATTTAATTGCTTACAATGATTTCATTCATGAGTGAACCAAAAAATTTTAAGAATAATTATCATTTTATTTATCAACACATTGTGCAAAATGCTACTTGTTTAGTTTTTGTTGCTTTTGCTAATTAAATTGCTAATATCTTTATAAAAATTTATCCACTTAGGTGATTCTTTAATTTAGTTTCTAAATTCAAGTTAACCACATTACTATCTTAAGTATTGTTCCCACTGCCTTGTATAGGTTATAATTGTTATCAATTAGGTTTAAGTGTGCAAGAAAGTAAAGCCATGTGGAAGGGTAAAAAGGTAAAAGTCAAATAGAGGCGCAAGAACGTAAAAGCTACGTGAAAAGGCAAGATAGTAAATTCATCCTATTAGGTTTTTATGGAGAAGTATGTAAAGGAACATAAGAGAGTACAGTAGAAGTAGTAGTCGGTCGAGAGAGAGAAAGGGAAGACGACCAAAAAAGAGGGGCAAAACCAAAAATAGTGGTCGACCGAAAAAAAAAAAGATGAGGGAGAAAACAAATTTGTTAGATGAAGGAAAGAAAAAGGGAGAAGAGGAGTAGTCATTAGATGAAGGAGAGAAAAAGGGAGAAGAGGAGTAACCGTCGTTGGGGAAGGAGAGAAAACAAAAATTGAGCAAATCAGAGCATACCACCAGCAAAAGAGAGAGAAACCCGATGGCCAAAATAGATGGTCGGTAAAAATAGAGAAACGGTTGAAAGGGGCTGGACGACTGAATGGCACATCGGAAGAACGAAACAACAAAATCCTATTCATCCAACCATAACCACCATCGGTAGAACAGGGGAAAAGAGGGAGAACTAGAGACTACCAACCAAGTGAGCACGACAAACACACCATTGGCGGAAGGAGAGAGAAATCTGACGGCCAAAGAGGGAAGGAGAGAAAAACTCGTTACAACCAGAACAAGGGTGGATGGTCGATGAACAGTGATCGACAGTAAAGGGAGAAAATCTGATACGGTTAAAGGAGGTGTGAAATGTTAAATTAATTAATATGAGTGATTCATGTTATTTAAAGTATGACCCAAAATAAAAAGCCTAATATGATGGTCGGTTAAGCATAATGGTAATTTGGATCATCAAGTTTAAAATACATCTACTCTCCCTATTAAAAATGACAGTTATAAGGAAGAAGTGTAATGGTTATAGGATTCTTTTTCCTATTTAAAAGATAACCGTTACAGAAAAAAGAGTATCTTCCTATTTAAGGTAACAGAGAAGTAACTTCCTATTTAAGGTAACGGTTACAGAAAGAGGAGTAACTTCCTATTTAAGGTAATGGTTACAGAAAGAGGAGTAACTTCCTATTTAAAGTAACAGTTACAGAAAGAAGAGTATCTTCCTATTTAAGGTAACGGTTACAGGAAAAAGGAATAATATATATTATAACGGAATTTTCCTTCTCTCCACCATCAGAGAGAAATCAAAGAAAAAATAAAGGGAAGAGTAGGAGAAAAGAGAAAAGTTTTCAAGAGAAAATTAGAACAGGATTCCCATCTTCGGGACAGGACATCAGTATTATGAACAACGGTATATTGATTTCATTACAGTTTATGTGCTAGTATTCGCATAAAAAAAATCCTGCATTATAAAAATAAGAATTTCATAAAGAAAAATTCTAGAAATTTCCAACAATTGGTATTAGAGCGGTTTGCGAATACTGCAATTTGTTTTCTTTTTTATTTATTTGTGCTAGGCAGCAAGGCATATAAAGGAAATGATAACGGGGCATATTAAAGAAACGACCCCCGTTGAAAGGGAAATGTTGTACAGATTAAAATGAACAATTGTAATTATTAATTATGAAACTAAGAGATCATCCAAAGATGAATCATTGTTTGTAATTAATGACATTAAAGGGGATTGATTGATATACTGGATAAATGTGATTGTATATCCAAAGATAACATTCATGTTAACTCTAGTATAATTGATTGATCTATCAAAGTATATCTAAATTAGTATCATTATTAATTAAAGTTATGTATTTGAGGATCACCTAAAGGTGAACTTAAATACATAATCAAAGTTTGTGGTGTATGTATCTGAATCCATTTAAGTTTACTCAAAGCGTTAAGGTGTAAATTTGGATCATTTTTGCAGCTTATAATAATGTATTCGCCTTAGGTAATGCGATAATCAAATTCAATGGGTTGAACTATGCGGAATGGACTAAGCATATTCAGTTTCATTTAGGTGTTCTGGGTTTGGACTTAGCAGTCATCTCGGATGAAAAGCCTGCAGCCATTACCGAGACCAATACAAAATCTGATAAGTCTCTTCATAAGGCTTGGGTACGGTTTAATAGGCTGAGTTTGAATTTGATGTGAATGATGATAGCTGAAAATGTCAAGCCATTAATGCTTAAGACAAAAAATGCTAGGAAATTAATGATGAGAATTAAGGAATATTCTTAATCAGACATAACTGATAAATCCATTGTAGAAAACCTAATGAGCTGACGACCAAGAAATTTGATTGATCACAACCTATTCATGATCATGTGATTAGTATGACTAATCTAACAATAAATTTGAAAGTAATGGGCATGCATGTGAGTGAATTCTTTTTGGTTCAATTCATCATCAACTTACTGCCTCTTGAATTTGGCCAGTTCCGAGTGAAATATAACACTATTAAAGAAAAATGGAACTTTCAAAAAATTAAAGTCATATTAGTTCAGGAAGAAAGGAGATTAAAGAATATGAAGGATCACTCTATTCATCTTGCTATTAGTAATGATGCTAGTGGTAGCAAGTCTAAACCATATAAGAAGAGTAAGCAAAAGGACAAGGCCTCTATGAAAGTCACTTCAAGAAAGATTACCCAAAAAGAAAGGTTTGGTTTGAAAAGAAAGGTATGTACTATATATCAGTATGTTTTGAATCAAATGTAATTGAAGTACCCAATAATACTTGATGATTAAACTCTGAAACTACTATTTATGTGTCACAACATATTATGCAAGGATTCTTTTCAATCCAACCCATAATAGGAACTGAGAAGTTCCTTTTTATGGAAAATAGAATGAATGTACGAATAGAAGGAATTGGGACGTACAAATTGATCTTGGACACTAGGTGTCACATGGATCTAAAAAGTGTCTATATTCCTAAATGTGTCATGAATTTAATTTCTGTTGTAAAGTTGGATGAAGTAGGATTTAACTTTAAGATTGGAAACGATACTTTTTCATTATATAGACATTCGTACCATTATAAATCTGGTACTTTGGTTGATAATTTGTACCGTTTTAATCTTGATGCTATGTATGCCGATTCTCTATTTCTTGTTGAGCATAGTATAGGTAACAAACGTAATGTGTATAATGATTGTTCTGCTTTCTATGACATCAAAGATTGGGTCATATATCCAAAAAAAAGGATATTAAGGTTGGTGAAAGGTGATGTCCTGCCTCAATTGAATTTTATTGATTGGGATGTATATGTTGACTGTATAAAAGGGAAACAAATAAGATATACATCAAAGAACCCAGCCATGAGAAGTAATGATCATTTAGAATTGATACACACTGATATTTGTGGCCCTTTTGATATCCCATCATAGGGTGGTGAGAAATATTTCATCACATTTATAGATGACTACTTATGGTATTATCACTTATATCTACTGCATGAAAAGTTCCAATCAATAAACACCTTAAAGGTGTTTATTAATGAAGTGGAAAGGCAGTTAAATAGAAAATTAAAAGTAACTAAGTTAGATAGGGGGGTGAATATCATGAAAAATTCAATGAAAGTGGACAATGTCCTGGTCCATTTGCAAAACTTCTTGAAAGTCAAGGCATAAGTGCAAAGTATACAATGTCTGGTACACCACAACAGAATGGTGTAGCAGAAAGGCAGAATCCACACTTATGGATATAGTTAGGAGCATGTTGAGTTACAGTACTGTACCTTTATCCTTGTGGATGCATGCGTTAAAAACCGCTGCGTATATGCTGAATAAGATTCCTAGTAAGGCTGTCCCTAAGACTTCTTACGAGTTATAGACAAGAAGGAAACCCAGTTTGAGACACCTTCATGTTTGGGGTTGTTTAGCAGAAGTAAGGATATATAATCCACATGAAAGAAAGCTTGATACAAGAACTATTAGTGGTCACTTCATTGGTTATCCTAAAAAATCTAAAGGGTATAGGTTTTATTGTCCTAACCATAGCACTAGAATAGTTAAGTCTTGTAATGCTCGGTTCGTTGAAAATAGCCTGTTCAATAGGAGTGGGGAATCACAAAAGGTGGATATTATAGAATTACAAAATGAAAGATCCACAGTGAGCACTCCTACTTAAGTTGGTATCCCCACACCCAGTGTTTCTACTCAAGTTGTTGTTCCTTTTGTTGCATCACAATCATGTAACATACAAGGACAATAAATTGATACTCGAAACATGCAAAGTGAACACATAAGAGATGAACCAAGTGACAATGTGTAATTTACAAATGAATAAGTGATACCACAAGAAATGGCATTACGGAGGTCTATAAGACAGAAAAGGCCAGCTGTATCAAATGATTATGTGGTTACTCACTTAATCATGAATCGATAGTAAGAAAAGATCAACATAAATAATCTGACCTTGTAATGTGAGTTTTACCTTTGTTCACTTCCCTTAACATGTCAAGTTTCTCCCATCTACAACCTTCACAGCACACTTGTCATAATCCTCGATTGGAAAAGCAAGTTTTTTGGTAATCTTCTCATCCATAAAGTTATTGGCACTACCCGAGTCAATCAGTACCATTATTGGTCGTTCCCTGATGACACCATCAATTTTTATAATTTGTGAGTTCAAATATCTACCTGAAGCATGCATTGTAAGCTCATTTATGAATTCAATAAAGGTGTCATCATTATTTAGGCCCGTATGGTCATTCTTTATTTCTTCAGCCTTCTCAACCAACTCAATCATTAAAAGCTTCCCTTGCTTACACCGGTGCTCCTTGTGCCACTTCTCATCACAGTGCCAACACAACCCTTTTGCCATTCACTCTTTTACTTGTTCTTAGGTTAAGTGTTTAGTGTTAAAAGTACGAGTAAAAGAAGATAAGTTGGTGTTACCCTCGATAGGTTTGCTAGTCATTTTAGCATATGGTCGATGATTTTCAGCAACTACCTTCTCCTCCTGCAAGTGAGCAAAGGAACTAACCGCTACCATTTTTCGTGGTTGGCGAGCCTTGACTTACCATCAGATGTCAAGAGTAAGCCCTTCAATGAATGTTCCCACCAATTGCCTTTCGGACCAATCTTTAGCTCGATTAGCAAGTCATTCGAATCGACTCTAATATTTGAGGATGGTGGATATCTGGCAAATTTTTGTGAGCTCTCTGTCAATATTATGATGTTCTAAGAGCCTAAATCACACAAAAAGGCCTTTAGTGAATTTAGCCCATGTGGGAATTCCACCACATGTTTCAACCCAATCATACAATTGGATTGCATCACTATTTAATTGAATAAAAGCAATTTCAACCTTAGAGAGCTCTAGAGTATGATGGAAACGAAAATATTTTTCAGCCCGAGAGATCCAACCTACAGGATCACTCCCGTCATAGCAGGGGAATTATACCCTTTTGTGTGGTTGGGTAAAGTCACGATTGGTGCCTCCATAGGATTCCACAGATTCTTTTTATTAATTAGCAAATCCAGAAGTGTTGTCTCTTGACTCCCTCTATGCAATGGAGAGTACCATTTGTTCAAGCCTCTGGAAAGACTTGCATGAGAGATAATGATTCTTCAACTCGAGAAAGTCGGGCATCAGAATCAAAAGAGTTGTGTGTAGACATTCTATAAGATCGCAAATTGGTAATACCCAAAATTTTCTTTTGTTGTCAAGTGAGGGGCATAAAAACTTTTTTTTTTTTTTGGTTGGAATAGAAATAGAATCCCTAAGAACATCGCTCTGATACCAAATGATGAAAACTTAAGGTTTTGAAATAAGGAATTTGGAATAAGGATTAGAAAGTGGGGATTGAAAATAAGGGTTTTGAAGAAATAAAAGAGATAGTATTGATTGCTTTAAGGGGATCAGCTTCCAATGATCACTTCGAGGGGATTGGCCTCCAATAAGCTAAATGCTTTAGTAATATTATTGCTTAGTTAAATCCAAAAGTCGTAAGTATTACACTTATAAAGACGTGACAGACTACTATTAAGGATATAATCCTGCCTACTAATTCGGGAGTAATAAAAGACAATCCTGCCTATTAATTTGGAATTAATAAAAGACAATTATTAACAATGCCGCCTACTAATGCTGCCTATTAGGGATCACATCAGATATTTAGTTTCTATCTGAAAATGATTCTTGCATTAAGGTTGTTTTGTGATGAAATTGTGCACAAAACATACGGGAAATGGGAATAAGGTGAGGCAGAGATCCCTAATACTGAATTAAGGTAATGAGATGATTTAAAATCTTTACACACTAGGTTTCAAGGACAGGGAAGAAAGGGGGATGTAAGACTCAGGTTGAGGAGGGTTGGATAAGCCACCTCCGCTAGCCTCATTATCATCCCTATTCCCATTAAGTGGAACAAGTTCATGTGCAAGGCTGTTGAGCCACAAATAGGTCTACTGACCTAAAATGAAAAGCCTAGGACTTTAGGTTACTCGACCAATATTTTAGGCCCTTCCTAAGTGCATATTCCAATATTGTACAAGAGACAGCCCATACAGAGCGTCAGGTTGGTTTTTGTTACATGGGCGCAATATATTTTTAAAGGAAAATAAATGAGCAAAATATACGTAGACACTTGGCAGGGAAAATTAGCACTAAAGCCTAGACACGTTAATGGATGACTTAAGAGAGTATGTAAATATGCCAACCGTCAATTCCAAAGTATCTACCTCACTTTACAAAGGGATTCCTAACCGTGTGCAGCATAAGTTAGCAGGTTGGAAAGCTATAAACTCTCCTTTGTAGGCCGCTTGACTTTGGTAAAATATGTCTGTTCAACAATTTCATCCTATGCCATGTGGAAGGCTCTTCTTTCGGCCTCTTTTCGTGATAAGCTGGACCATTTGAGTAGAGACTTTCCCTGGGGAGATACTGATTTAGGGAGAAAGATTCACCTGTTAAGCTGACAACTAGTGTGTCAGAGTAAATTGCAGGGATGAATTGGCATATAAGGTGCGAGAATGGCTCAATAAGCCTTGATATCCAAAGCATAATTGGAAATTTTTTAACAGAACCCACGAACTTATGGCCAAGAGATCTTATGGGTAAGTTGCAAACCAACACTAGATAGCATTTCTTATAAACGGGTGTCGTCTTCGATGTGGAGAGGGTGTTGGAATTTTTTAGAATTTCTCTTTCATGAAATTCTTATTTCTATAATGCAGGATCTTTTCTTTATAAGAATACCAGCACACAAATCGTAATGAAATCAACATATCGTTGTCCATTATACTGATATCCTATCGCGAAAATGTTCCAATTTGCTCCTGAAAAAAAAAAAACTTTTCTTTTTCTCTTACTCTTCCCTTTCTTTTCTTTCGTTTCTCTCTGATGGTGGAGAGGAGGAAAAGTCCGTTATGATAAAGGTTATATCTTTTCTGTAACCGTTACTTTAAATAGGGAATTACCCTTCTTTTCCGATAACGGTTATCTTTCTTGTAACAGTTATCTCTAAATAGGGATAGTAAAGGGATTTTAAACCCGATGACCCAAATAACCATTATACCTAATCGACTATCATATTAAGCCTTTTATTTTAAATCATACTTTAAATAACATGGGCCACTTCTGTTAATTAATTTAACAATCTCCCACTTGGTCTATGTTATAACTTGATGAATCAATAACAAATAAGTGTGCACAATACTTAAAAATCATCAAACTATATTCCTTCCATGTATCACATAATCATCATAATTCATAATAACTCAACCGAAAAACATTGAAACTTTAAATTGTCATTTTCAAATATGCTACCAGTTATATCATAAACTATAATTGTATATAACTAAATGGAGATAACAAAGCGCAAACAAAACCATAACCTTAATTGAATTCATGAGTGTCACAATGATATGAGTAGCATAAAATATTGGCTTTCAAGTTCGTTTAACATGTCTAGTAAATATTTTTGGTGGCAAACCTTTGGTTAACGAGTCCGCAATCATCAATTCGGTATCAATATGCTCAATAGATATTCTATGGTTTTGCACTTCTTCCTTAATAGATAGTTATTTCAAATCCATATGTTTCGCACTTTTACAATACCTATCATTCTTAAAGAAGAAAACAGTTGCGGAATCATCACAATAAATTCTTAATGGCTTTTCTATACTGTCAACCAAACCAAGCTTTAAGATAAAATTTCGCAACTATAATGCATGAATAGTAGCCTTAAATCATGCTACAAATTCAGCCTCCATAATTGAAGTAGTAATGATAGACTGCTTCCCATTTTTCCATGAAACTACTCCTCCATCCAACAGAAACATGTAACCAAATGTAGATTTCCTCAAGTCTACACATCCAGCATAATCTGAATCTGAGTAACCTACTACTTCAAGATGACTTGATCTTTTATAAGTAAGTATATAATCCATGGTGCCTTGTAAGTACATAAGTACTTTCTTCCCAACTTTTCAATGATTTATTCTAGGATTACTTTGACAGCGAAACTAATGTCTGGTCGAGTCATGTTTAAGCATATATCAAACTTCCAACTAGCGATGCATAGGGAATGGATTCCATTGTTTTTCATTCTAAATCATTCTTTGGACATTGCAATTCACTGAATTTATCCCCTTTTTTAATTGAAACTATTCCTGTAGAGCAATTTTTCATTCTAAATCTCTTTAATACTTTATTGATATAGCCTTTCTAAGATAATCCTTATAATCTACTCCAGAATATCTGTATTCCTATCACATAAGATGTCTCATTCATATCTTTCATTTCAAAAGTTTCAGAGAGAAATTTCTTGATATCATGTAACAAACCTATGTCATTAGCAGCCAAAAGAATGTTATCGACATATAAAACTAATATAATAAACTTGCTCTCACTAACCTTCATATAGATATACCGATCAACAGTGTTCTCTACAAAACCATATGATGTAATGGTATTATTGAACTTAATATACCTTTGTTGGGAGGTTTGTTTCAGTCTATATATCGATTTCTTTAATCTACACACCAAATTTTCTTACCTTGTGGTTATGAAACCTTCAGGTTGGTCCATATACACTTCCTCTTCTAAGTCACCATTTAAAAAGGTCGTCTTTACATCCATTTGGTGGAGCTCTAGGTCATTATAAGCCACCAAAACCATAATAATTCTTAAGGAGTCTTTCTTAGAAACTAAAGAGAAAGTCTCTTTATAGTCAACACCGTCCCTTTGAATGTAACCTTTGGCAACAAGTCTAACCTTATACCTTTTGATGTTACCTTTTGAGTTTTACTTGGTCTTAAAGACCCACTTACAGCAAACTCATTTTGATCCTTTAAGCAACTCTACTAGTTCCTAGACTTGATTTACATCCATTGATTTCATCTCTTCCTTTATGACATTGAACCACTTTTCAGAATCATTACATTTCATGGCTTATTTAAATGAGACTGAATCTTTATCAATGCTTAATTCTGATTCATGCTCAAGTGAGTAAACCACATAATTATTTGATATAACTGGCCTTTTCTGTCTTGTAAACCTCCGTAATGCCATTTCTTGTGGTATCACTTGTTCATTTGTAAATTGCACATTGTCACTTGGTTCATCTCTTATGTGTTCACTTTGCATGTTTCGAGTATTAATTTGTTGTCCTTGCATGTCATGTGACTGTGATGCAACAAAAGGAATAATAACTTGAGTAGAAACACTAGGTCTGAGGATACCAACTTGAGTAGGAGTACTCACTGTTGATCTTTCGTTTTGTAATTCTCTAATATCTACCTTTTGTGATTTCTTACTCCCATTGAATTGACCATTTTCAATTAATCCAGCATTACCAGATTCAATTATTCTAGTGCTATGGTTAGGGTAATAAAACCTATACCCTTTAGACTTTTCAGGATAGCCAATGAAGTGACCACTAATCGTTCTTGCATCAAGCTTGCCTTCATATGGATTATATATCCTTACTTTTGTTGAATAACCCCAAATATAAAGGTGTCTCAAACTGGGTTTCCTACCTGTCCATAACTCATAAAGAGTCTTAGGGACAGTCTTACCAGAAATCCTATTCAGTAGATATGCAACAGTTCTTAACACATGCATCCACAAGGATAAAGGTACAATACTGTAACTAAACATGCTTTTAACCATATCTATAAGTGTGTAATTCCGTCTCTTCGCTACATCATTCTGTTATGGTGTACCAAACATTATATATTGTGCACATATGCCTCGACTTTCAAGAAATTTTGCAAAGACCAAGACATTGTCCACTTTCATTGAATTTTTCATAATATTCACCACCCTTATCTAACTTAATCACTTTTACTTTTATATCTAATTGTCTTACCACTTCATTAATAAACACCTCCAGGGTGTTTACTGACTGGGACTTTTCATAAGTATCAATACCGTGAGTAGTCATCTATAAACATGATGAAATATTTCTTACCACCTCATGTTGGGATATCAAAGGGGCCACAAATATAAGTGTGTATCAATTCTAAAGGCTCATTACTTCTCATTGTTAGGTTCTTTAATGTATGTCTTGTTTGTTTCCCTTTTATACAATTAACACATATGTCCTAATTAGTAAAATCCAATTAAGGCAAGACATCACCTTTCACCAACCTCAATATCCTTTCTTTGGATATATGACCCAATCTTTGATGTCATAAGAAAGTAGAACTATCATCATATGCATTACGTTTATTACCTATACTATGCTTAACAAGAAACAAAGAATCAGCATACATAGTATTAAGATTAAAATGGTACAAATTATCAACCAAAGTACCAGATCCATAATAGTACGAATGTCTATACAATGAAAATGTATCATTTCCAATCTTAAAGTTAAATCCTAGTTCATCTAACTTTGCAACAGAAACTAAATTCCTAACACATTCAAGAACATAGAGATACTTTTCTAGATCCAAGTGACACTTAATGTCTAAGATTAATTTGTTAGTCTCAATTCCTTCTATTTGTATCTTCATTCTATTTCCTATATAAAGGAACTTCTCAGTTTCTGTTATAGGCTGGATTGAAAGGAATCCCTGCATAATATGTAACACATGAATAGTAGCTCCAGAGTCTACCACCAAGTATTATTGGGTACTTCAATTACATTTGATTCAAAACTTACTGATATATAGTACATACCTTTCTTTTTAAACCAATCCTTTCTTTTTAGACAATCTTTCTTAAAGTGACCCATCTTTTTGCGGAAGAAACATTTCTGATCCTTTTGGATTTGACTTTCAGTGACTTTTATAGAGGCCTTATCCTTCTTCTTACTCTTCTTATATGATTTAAACTTGCTACCACTAGCATCATTATGAACAGTAAGATGAATAGAGTGATCTTTTATCTTTTTTAATCTCTCTTCTTCCTGAGCTAACATGACCTTAATTTCTTGAAAGTTCCATTTCACTTTAATAGTGTTATAATTCACTTGGAACTGGTCAAATTCAGGAGGCAATGAGTTGATGATGAATTGAACCAAAAAGATTCACTCACGTTCATGCCCATTGTTTTCAACTTTACAACTAGATTAGTCATACTAGTCACATGATCATGAATAGGCTGTGACCAATCAAATTTCTTGGTCGTCAGCTCACTTATTAGGCTTCCTACGATGGATTTATCAGCTATATCTTATTGAGAGTATTTCTTAATTCTCATCATAAATTCTCTAGCATTTTTCGTCTTAGGCATCAATGGCTTGACATTTTCAGCTATCGTCATTTGCATCAAATTCAAACTCAACCTATTAGACCGTACCCAAGCCTTATAAAGAGACTTATCAGATTCTGTACTAGTCTCGGTAATGGCTGTAGGCTTTTCATCTAAGATGACTAGTAAGTCCAAACCTAGAACACCTAAATGAAACTGAATATGATCAGACCATTTCGTATAGTTCAATCCATTGAATTTGATCATCACATTGTTTAAGGTGAAAACATTATTGGAAGCGGCAAACATGATCCAAATTTACACTTTAATGCTTTGAGTAAACTCAAATGGATTTAGATACATACACTATAAACTTTGATTATGTATTTAAGTTCACCTTTGGGTGATCCTTAAATACATAACTTTAATTAATAATGATGCTAATTTAAATATATTTTGATAGATCAATCAATCATACTAGAGTTAACATTAATTTTATTTTTGGATATGCAATAACATTTACCCAATATATCAATCAATCCCCTTTAGTGTCATTAATTACAAGCAATGATTCATCTTTGGATGATCTCCTAACTTCATAATTAATAACTACAATTGCTCATTTCAATCTGTATAACATTTCATTAGCATCCAAAGAAATGAACAATTGAAATTTACAATCAACTATTTAAATCCTTTTAAGTTAGGCTACTTTGGTGACTAATAAGCTTTCAATATTTGATTCATGTTGATGTGATCTCAATAAACTTCAAAATCTTCTATTATAAAGATCATTCAATTTCACAAAATATCAATAAGCTATTATGATATTTAAATTTTCTATTATGTGGGAGTCAACACTAGCCAATACACCGACAGTGTATTGTTCCAGTAGCCAAAGCATACTCCACGTCGATAACTGCCCACGGTGCAGGGTCCAGTGGCCGGCGCATGCTCCACGCTGACAAGCCCCAATGGCGCAAAGTCCAATAGCCGACACACACCCCACACCGACAAGCCCCATGTCGTAGAGTCCCTAGACCCACGCTCGACCCGGATCACCAACCATACCTGAAACCGAGCGCTTGCCAGGAAACCTTTCCATCAACGATTCGGGTCCCTGCATACCCACTAGAGCGACCTGGGTCTCGGCTATACCCGGAACCATAGTCTCGCAGGGAGGCCGTTCTGCTGTACCCACCAAGCCGATCTAGGTCCCCGGCGACACCCAAAACCGTGATCTCCCCGGGAGTCCGTTCCGCCATACCCAAATCGATTCGGGTCTCCAACCGTACCTAAAAGAACAGCCTTCACCGAGAGGCCGTTCCATCATACCCAAATCAATTTGGGTCTTAGCGACGTGGAGTCCCAGTGGCCGGTGTAGATCGATTTCCCTTTCAACGCAACCGTTTCCTTTATATGCCCCATTGTTCCAGAGCAAATAAATGAAAAAGAAAGAACTAAATTGTAATATTTACAAACCCACTCTGATACTAATTGTTAGACTTATCTAGAATTTTTTTTTCATAAAATTCTTATTTTTATAATGCAGGATCTTTTCTTTATGCGAATATTAGCACACAAATCATAATGAAATTAACATACTATTATCCATTATGCTGATGTCTTGTTGCGAAGATGAGAATTCTCTTCCGATTTGCTCCTGAAAAAAAAAATTTTCTTTTTCTCCTACTCTTCTCTTTCTTTTCTTTCATTCTCTCTAATGATGGAGAGGAAGAAAAGTTCATTATGATAAATGATATCTCTTTTCTATAACTGTTACTTTAAATAGGGAGTTACCATTTTTTCTGATAATAGTTATCTTTCTTATAACATTTATCTTTTCATTCAACAATTATCTTTAAATAGGGAGAGTGGAGAGATTTTAAACCCAATAATTCAAATTACTTTTATACTTAATCGAACATCATATTAAATTTTTTATTTTAGATAATAATTTAATAATATATACTGTTAATTAAATTAACAAAGGGATGGTCCACGCTCAGCTGCCTGTGGACAGGGAGTGCAAATGGAGGGTGGGTGACAATCTTGCAGTACGGTTTTGGCTAGATCTGTGGTTGATGAATGAGCCATTATCTGAATATGCGTTCTGTCCCCTGACAATAAAGCAGACTCAGCGAAAAGTGGCATCTTACTATATTCAAAGGGTTGGTTGGGATTGAGTAGTCTGACCCCTTTACTACCCCACGAAGTATTGCAAAGCTTTGGCAGCTAGCATAGTCAAGAAGGAAGGTGGGAACCCAGATGCAAGGAGATGGGGTTGCTCATCGGACAGGAATTTCAGTGTTGATGGATGATCAGGGGAGTCCTGCATGGAATTCACAGTTGGCCAACATCTGGAAACTCAGGGTAACTGAAAACATCGGGTGCTTTTTATGGAAAATTACATATGTCCAAGTTATGACCAATATGGAAAGATGTAGAAGGGATTCGCTGGGCACTTTGCAGCAGTTTTGCGGAGAGCTTGTTCCACATATTACGTGATTTAGCAAAGTAGCCATTGCATGGAATTAATTGGTTAAACCGGCGTACAAGGCAACTCTTTTTCGACTAGATTTGACACCATGGCTGATCTACAATTTGTAGGGCATGCATGGTAGGCTTAACATCGATGATTGGCCGACACTATTCGCCATCATGTGTTGGCACGTTCAGAAGCTCTGCAATGATAATGCTTCTCCCGAAAGTATCTCATTTATCATTCAGTAATTTAAAAATTTGTTGTAAAAAAAAAGAGGTAAATTTTATATAAATAAAAAAAATTATAAATATAATATTTAATATTTTTAGATTAAGATACGATGTTATAATTACAATAATGCTACTTATTTACTTCCAGCATATTTTTTGAATGATTCCAATTTACCAGCTTGACCAAAAAAGAAAAAAAGAAAGAAGCAACGCTTTCAATAAAAAAAAAATATTTGAAATATCTTAATATCCACTAAAATAAAATAAATTTTGTTTTCATCAAATCACTGACAAGTAAATATTTTTCGTGACTGTTGATCATGGTCTGATCATAGTCAGAAATTATCACAGCTAGTATGTTGCCATTGATTTTCAATGGCATAACTACTTTCCTGGTGGAGAGCTCTTCATCTTCTGCATTGCAGCAATCTCAAAACAACAATCTGTTTGATTTAACCCAACTACAAACTCCAGGGAAATGCCCAGAAGGCACTGTTTATTGCAGGCCAAGCAAAGACTTTTGTCTCAGCCTTCCTATATTCAAAAGCTTTTGGTCCTTTCTAAATGTGCTATGGTTACAGTCAAACTACGCCAAAAGAGGGGAAATTTTAATTTCATTGAGTCTCTATCTATTAGGCAGAACCTGGAGTACCGCGTTGATTTTTCTCCTCTTTTACTAACCATAAAGAAATTTCGAATAAATAATCTTGGCCGGCCTCAAGCTTTCGTGGCTTTGCGGTCATTGTTCCCATTAATTTTAAGACCTATTCCAATTTCCCAAAACGCGTTTGGTGGTCAAAGAACTGTAGGCCACAAAGCCGGGCCCCCATTGGTGTCGGACTACATGTCTCATCTTTTCTGTTTCCGATAAGCTTTTTTTTATTAACTAAATTTTGGAAGTTCATGTTTGCAAGTCAAGGGAATGATTCTGATTTTTCAAACCCCTTTTCTTCTCATGCTCTATCTTTAACTCCGTCGAGACAGGGAACAAAATGTCTTCTTGACTAAAAAAGGCTGTCACTTGACATTTTAGCCCAAAAAAAAAAAAGAGAAAAAAGACAAATGAACCAACAACAAACGGTGAAAAAGGGCGATTTCATTTAGCTTATTTTCCGTAAACGTTTTGTGTCTGTTTTTTTTCCTTCTTTTTTTTTCTAAAAAATTACCATCCGAAGAAGAAAGGATGTGGAGTAAATGGGCCCCGCTTTATTCTTCAACCTTTAAAAATTTTTGCACGTCTACCTCTTAGCCTTTCGTTGTCATATAATTTCGGGCGTATTGTCGCGCAACAACTTAATTATGTCTAAATTAAATTACTATAATTTCAGAACTAGGTAACTCTTATTTTCTTATAAAATATAAAATTATATAGAATAATTTAGAAAGATAATAAAAATTATTAGATCAAATAGATCATAATCATTCAATGAGGAGATGAATGACTATATATTTTTCGGAACCTCATTTGTAAAATATTCAAGTAATAGTATAATTACATTCTTAAAGTAGTATAATATTTTTCAAATTTTTTATATCTCTTGTTTACTTGTATGCTTCTTTTTATCTTTGCCTAGTATCATTCTAGTTCTTGAAGAAGGCTTAAACTAGCATTTAAGTCAAGGGAATTGCTACTACCGCGCGGGTCGTCGATTGATCAAGGCCACGTTTGTGATAAGTAGTATCAGAGCACAGTTTCTACAAGTAGCAAACACACTTTATTTAGTAAGGATGTCTGGTCCTCACAGCGAGATTACTCACGTGGTTGAAGAAATATAGAAGCAACCTAAAAGAGGGAGATCAAGGTCGATGGATGTTCTGTGGCTGATGGGTAGGAGAAGTTTGAAGTGATAGACCAACGCATCGACGAGCTCGAGAAAGAGAGTGAAGAGCTTCATGAGGAGATGCAAGGTGTCTTGAACCAAACCCTATCAAGGTGACTAAACCAAGTGAAGACCTTGGAAGAGACCCTCCATTGAGGTTGTGACATTGAAAGAAGAGTTTAAAAGAGTCTATAATGAGTTAAAGGAGACCAAGAATGAGCTAGTCCTTTGTAAAAAGGTAGTTGCTTAAGGTGGAAGCATTGCTTTACCAATGGTAATTGCTTCTTCAAAGGTGGATGTTCCAAGACCTAAGGCATATAATGAGTCAAGGAACACAAAGGAAGTTGATAACTTTCTATGGAACTTGGAGCAATACTTTAAAGCACTTGGTGTCACAAAGGATGCCAAGAAGATCGATAGTGTCGTTTTATATCTCGTGGATATCACAATGGTATGATGGAGAAAGAGGTACAGTGATATCGAAAGGGGTACTTGCATCATCAACACATAGGACGAGTTCAAGAAAGAACTCAAATGGTAATTCTATCTAGAGAATGCTGAGGAAGAAGTGAGAGCAAAGTTAAGGCGTCTTCAACAAAATGGAAGCATACGAGAGTATGTGAAGGAATTTTCTAAAATGTTGCTAGAAATCCCTGATTATCCCGACAAAGAAGCATTATTTGCATTCACAGATGGCTTATAAAATTGGGCGAATATGGAGATCCAAAGACATGTTATTCAAGATCTTGCCACCGCTATTTTCATTGTCGAGTCACTAATAGAGTTTTAAAAGTCCAAAAAGCCCAAGTCTCACAAAGAAAGGATGGCAAGGAAAAGAGTAGGGGAGATAGTCCCTCAAACAAAAGATGTTTCCAGAAGTATAATGGGCTTAAAAAAGGGAAGAACACCAAGGATGGTCAAAGTAATGATATAGGCCCTCTCAAATGCTACTTTTACAATGAGCTACACAAGGCAAAGGATTGCCTAAGGAAAGCTAAGCTTTCTTTCATAATTGAGGAAAGGAAGGAATAGCAGCAATATGAAGAAACAAGGATGGGATCCTTGTAAATCCTCAATGCAATCAAAGCCAAGGTCGAAATGCTTAAGACCGAAAAGAGAGAACAATTATACGTGGAAGCAAAGGTGAGTAACCAAGTGGTTAAAACTTTAGTAGATACCGGAGCTTCTAATAACTTCCTTCAAAGGGAGGAAGTAAGACGATTAGGCATCAAATACAACAAGGAGCGAGGATGGCTCGAGGCAGTAAATTCATAGCTAAAGTCAATTTTTAGCATTACTCATGGTATAGAGGTACACATAAGTGAATGGTGTGGCCTTGTAGATTTTTCTATTATACCGATGGATAATTATTCAATTATGCTTGGTATGGAGTTTATGAATCGTGTTAAGGCTGTGCTTATTCCTTTTGTCAACACAATGTGTATCTTGGAGGAAGGCAACACTTACATGGTACCTTTGGCTAGAGAAATCAGCCTTCAATCTAGGTAAATTTCAACCATATAGCTTTCTAAAAGGGTGAAGAAGGCGCAATCCACCTTTCTAGTATCCTTGAAGGATAAAAAGGATACTTCATCATTAAAGGTTCTACCCAAAGAAGTCTCTTACATCTTAAAGGAATTCAAGGATGTTATGCTTCCTAAATTGCCTAAGAAGCTCTCACCCAAATAAGAGGTGGACCATCTACTGCAGTGTCTTACTGAATGGCACCCCCCGAGTTAAAGGAACTTAGGAGGCAACTTAAGGAACTATTGGATGTGGGTTACATTCAACTATTAAAGGCTCCATATGGTGCACCTATACTTTTCCAAAAGAAACACGATGGGTCACTCCGATTGTGCATCGACTATCGAGCACTCAACAAAATTACTGTGAATAATAAGTATCTCATTCCATTAATAGCTAACTTGTTTGATCAGTTAGGGCACAGTGGTTCATAAAGCTGGATTTAAGATCGAGATACTATTAAGTAAGAATTATGGAAAGAGAGCAAAAAACCGCCTGTGTTATGAGGTATGGCTCCTTTGAATTCTTAGTTATGCTATTTGGACTTACAAATGCCCCTACCACATTCTGCACTCTTATGAATAGATTTTTTGAGTTGTTTTTAGATAAACTTATTGTAGTATATTTGGATGATATCATTGTCTATAGTAAGACGTTGGATGAGCACATTGAACATCTACGACAAGTTTTCCAAGTACTAAGAAAGCACGAGTTGTACGTGAAGAGGGAAAAATGTGCCTTTGCTTAACAAGAGATCACATTCTTAGGGCATATCATCAGTGGAGGCAAACTATGGTTGGATGAGTTTAAGGTATAAACCATCCATGACTGGGAGCCACCAAAGAATGTAACTGAAGTACGATCCTTTTTAGGTCTCGTCAACTATTATAAAAGGTTTATAAAGGCCTACTCTTCTATTGCAACTTTGCTCACTGATTTGTTAAAAAAGAATAAAACATGAAGTTGGGACACTAAATGCCAAAAAGGGTTTGAGGAGCTCAACAAACGGTAGCTAACAAGCCAATGTTGGCTTTTCCTAACCACATAAAAACTTATGAGGTACATACTGATGTCTCTGATTTTGCAATTAATGGTTTTTAATTGAAGAGGGGCATCCTATTGCATATAAAAGCCGCAAGCTAAATGAAATCAAATGCCAATATACAATCAAGGAAAAGGAGATGATTGCAGTAGTGTATTGCCTATGAACTTAGAGGCATTATTTGCTAGGGTCCAAGTTCATCGTAAAGACGGACAACATTGCCATAAGTTACTTCCTTAATCAAAAGAAGTTAATGCCAAAGCAAGTGAGGTGGCAAACTTTTGTGGCAAAATTTGACTTTGTGATGGATAAGCCAAGCAAGGCTAATTTAGTAACTGATGCATTGAGTATAAAGGCCAAACTAGCTGCCATCATAAGTCTAAACTTCCCTTTGGTAGAACAAGTAAAGGAGGGATTAGAACATGACCCACAAGCCAAGAGTTTAAAGGAATTGGCAAGTAGTGGGAAAACTCACTGGTTTTGGCTTAAAGATGGGTTACTCACTACCAAAGACAATAGAGTTTATGTGTCAAAGTGGCAAGGATTGAGGAAGATGATTATTAAAGAGTGTTATGACTCAAAATGCACAGGACATCTGGGTGTACATCATACATTGGCACTTATAAAATGACCATATTATTGGCCACAAATGCGGGATGATGTTGAGCTTTACGTAAAGACTTGTCTTGTATACCAACAAGACAAGGTAGAACAACATCAACCATTGAGATTACTAAATCCCCTACCTATTACGGAGAAACCATGGGAGAGTGTTTCGATGGATTTTATTACGTATTTACCAAAATCGAAGGGATGTGCCAACATCATGGTAGTGGTAGACCGGTTTATCAAGTATGGTGCATTCATCCCCATACCCTTAAAGTTTATAGCTGAAGATTCAGCACACTTATTTTTCAAGTATGTGGTGAAATATTAAGGCATCTTGAAGACGATTGTTAGCAATAGAGACACTCGCTTCACCAGGAGATTTTGGATGGAGCTATTCAAGTTGATGGGATCGGAGCTCAACTTCTCCACAAGCTTTCATCCCCAAACTAACGACCAAACAAAATAGGTGAATGCCTTGTTGAAATGTTTTTAAGGCATTATATAAGTGCTAACCAAAGTGATCGGACTAAGTTGCTAGACATAGCCTAATTCTTGTACAATCTGCAAAAAAGCGAGTCAACTAGGGCTAATCCATTCGAGGTTATTACAGGACTACAACCAATGACTCCACACACATTGGCAGTTGGCTACAACAAGCCAAGTCCTACTGTATTCAAGTTTGCCAAGGGTTGGCATGAGAAGTCCGACATGGCACGGGCACACTTGGCTAAAGCTACCCAGTGGATGAAGAAATAGGTCGATACTAAGAAGAGACACTTGGAGTTTGAGGAAGGAGATTTGGTGATGATGAAACTCCTTTCCCAATAAAGCCGAAGGCTTGCTAGAGTGCGAAAGGACCTCATAAGGCGTTACAAGGGACTCTTCCCAATATAAAAGAGGATTGGCAAGCTAACTTACTGATTAACTCTACCATCATACCTCGAGATGCATCCAATATTCCATGTAAACTTACTAAATCCTTACCATCCTGATAAGGCGGAGTTGAGCAAGGGTAAATCCAAAAGAGTCCCTACAGCCATAACAAGGAGAGACACTCATCCGAGTTATATCAAGTACTTTGTTAAATGGAAAGGGTTGCCTAATAGCAAGGTAAGTTGGGAATACAAGCTAACTTTGTGGAATAATATAGATGTGATTGAGACATATAAGAGGGATGTGATGAAGGTATCGCCAGATTGAATGGGGGAGAATGTCAAGCGCAACATCATTCTACCCAAATTAAGTTACTAAAGAGGCTTATTCTTCATAATTTCAAAACTAAGAAAAAGCCTCTAAAATCTTGTAGATAACTCCCTTATCTTCTTGTAAAGCGTAAAATTATATAGAATAATTTAGAAAGAAAATAAGAACTATTAGATCAAATAGATCTTAGTTATCTATTGAGAAAATAAATGACTATATATACCCTTAAAGACTTTATTTATAAAATATCTAAATAATAGTGTAATTACATTCTTAAAGTATATATTATTTTTGAAATTTTTTATCTCTTGTTTATTTGTGTGCTTTTTTTTATTTTTGGTTAATAACATTCTACCTCTTGAATAAAGCTGAACTAGTATTTGAGTTAAAAGAATTGCTAATATCATACGGATCATTGATTGATCTAGACCAAATTCGTGACAACATGCTCGTAATTGACCCCCTTCTGTCGCGCGATTTCCGGAGCCCATAACAAGCAAAATTGCAGTCAGCTTATGTCTTTCACTCGGAATATTTTGCTTAGCTGTTCAAGAGCCGCAGCAATCCTCCAAGATGACCCAGTCCAGGTTTGCTTGCCAGTTGGGCACGTCCAGCCAGCCAAAAGTGGACCCCGATATTGGTCTTTTTAAGGCATTAGTGTTTTCTGGTGATTCCAAATGGGTCGACAAGGATATTATCATAATAAAAGTGGCGCCAGGATAAATTAATGGCGTCATCGTAGCAACATATTGTTGTTTCCAACTCCTTACACTGTTTTTTTTTGTTTTTTGGTTGGGTGTTTGCAATTTCTGTGGCTTGGCTACGGGTTGGAAGGAGCTGACTTTTTGGTAATACTGCTAGGCTAGGCTATAACGGGCGCATCACAATCGACCAGTCTTGCGGCCCAGCCAACAGGATTGTGAGGGCCGGTGCAGTGCTGGACTAAAATATGCATGGGGGTATTATTTAGCTCTTGCCGCCCTGCTTTTAGCGACTGCAGAAGTTAATATATGGGAGGCCATCTTAATTTGGTCACATTAGAAAATAAAATTGTGCTAGACCTAAGGTCATTTGGTACAAACAGTCCTCTGATGGGACCGTGAAAGAATTTCTCAGCCCTACCAAACACACTAAAAATAAAAGCTGACTCAACTCTCAGGTGGCATTTGATTGAGTCAATGAAATTGAGTAAGAAGTACAGATATTAAATTCTTTAACACGGTTTATTAGCTTCTCCTCATTAGCAAATTAGCGATTAACAGCCCGTTCCCCAAGTTTTCTCATGATGACATTCGCGAGGGGAAGGCTCTTCCTCAGTCTGCTCACAATCAACTTCTTCCCCATACATGGTAATGGGCAGCAGAGCTACTCTGGGCTATCAGCACTAGAATGCCAAGCCAGTGACAAGTCAGGACCATCTCCTCCATTTCTCTACGCTTTCAATGGCAAATACCAATCCTGCCAGGCCTTCCTCATCTTCAGATCCCAATCTTCATATTACTCAGTGCCTGCCATCTCAACTCTCATGTCTGCAAATCCAGAAGAGCTGTCTAGTATCAACAATGTTTCAAGGCTAGCATTTTTCCCCACCAACAAAGAGGTAATTATTCCTGTGACTTGCTCTGTTGCGGGCCAATATTATCAGGCCAACACAACTTTTACATTATCCAGCACTGAAAGTACATATTATAGAACAGCGAAAACATTTGAAGGGCTAGCTACATGTGCCGCAATTATGCGTGCAAATCGATATGACCAGTTTGAATTGATGCCTGGAATTGGACTATTGGTGCCACTTCGTTGTGCTTGTCCTACGTGGGACCAAATCAACAAAGGTATCAATTATCTCCTGACTTACACCCTCAGAGAGGAAGATGATATTCCTGGTCTTGCTGAAAGGTTCAATGTAAGCGCAGAAAGCATACTTGAAGCAAACAGCTTGGGGGAGAATCCAGATATCCATCCTGACGCAACAATTCTGATACCTTTACCGATTCAACCAACTAGCTCACAAACTAGAATTCGCCCTATAGCACCAAATATTTCCCCTCCACCATCCCCTAATCCTGAACACGGAAGATCCAAGAGAAAATTTTATGGGATTATTGCAGTGGCAGCAGCTTGTTCTTTGCTGCTTTTAAGCATCATTGTAGCCACTGTACTTCTGCTTTACTTTAAGAGAAAATCTAAGGTTCAAATGATCGGTGTTGAAAGAAAAAGGATATTTCCGAGTGATCTTCATGTTGAAATTGCAAGCTTTGATAATGTCTTGAAAGTCTTTGGAGTTGAGGAGGTAAATAAAGCTACTGATTATTTCAGTCTCAATCATAGAATTAAGGATTCTGTGTATCGTGGAGAATTTGACGGGGGGCAGATTCTTGCTGTTAAGAGGATTCACAGAAATGTGTCAAAGGAAGTGAAAATCCTGAAAGGGACCAACCACTTCAACTTGATTAGGCTTCATGGTGTGTGTGAAAGCCATGGCTGTTTCTATCTGATTTTTGAGTACATGGAAAATGGATCTCTAAAACAGTGGCTGTCTACCAAAACTTGTAAAGATATTGAAAGCTGGAATAAGAGGATTGAAATTGCCATAGATGTTGCTAATGGACTTCATTATCTCCACAGCTTCACTAAACCTTCCTACGTTCACAAGGACATCAAGAGCAGCAATGTTCTGTTGAATGGCAATCTCAGGGCGAAGATTGCGAATTTCAGTCATGCGAGAGCGTCAGCAAGGGAAACAACAAGCCAAACCCGGACAAAACATGTTGTGGGGACTAGAGGTTACATGGCCCCAGAGCATATAGACGCCGGACAGGTGACTCCTAAGATTGATGTCTACGCTTGGAGTCATACTGCTGGAACTGATCACAGGAAGGGATGCAGTTTTTATGATCAACGGAAGGGAAGCACTGCTTTCTAAGTCAATAGTTTCTGTTATGGAGAAAGAGAATGCAGCAGCTGAGCTGGAATCCTTCGTTGATCCTCGTCTGAAAAAAAGAATGGGTGCACAATATGCCTTACGCTTGGCTAAAGTAGGTGTAGCCTGCCTGAGTCAAGAACCAGCAAGTAGGCCAAGCGTGGAGGAAGTTGTGTCTATTCTGTTGAAAATTCAGACCGATCTACTGAAATCAGAATTGTTGGCTGTTGACTCGTGATAGAATCCCATCCTCGCACCCGTCCTCAGAGGAAGCCAGTTGGCGAGAAGAGAAAATTGAATTGTAGTTATTTTTGCATAACTAGAGGAAAACAAATACAATTTCCATTAGTTCCGTGTTTTACAAATCATTTTCACAATTTACAAAGCTAACCCACCGTAGTCGTCTGTCACACTACAGGTTCACTTGCTTGAAGACTGATCTATAAATCTGTGTTTATGAATCTTCATGAGAATTATCCCCATCAGAAACCGAAAAAAAAAAACGAAAAAAGAAAAAAGCCGAGATCCTCCTACCCCTTTTTTTTTCTTCTTCTCTTTTTTTGAACAGTTCCGCTGGAAATTCTTTTCATTCCTCATCCCTCTAGTGTCATGGAGATGAACCATTCAGCGCCTGGGAGTTCAAATTTTTGGGGATGCAAAAGTTCTCAAGGGAACAGCTTCTGTGATATAGCTGTCAGTCTTCCTACTGTCTCATAGACAATTCTTGCAATCTCCCTAATTTTAATCAAAGGAAAGAATATACAAAGAATTTCATCATGTGGTCTAGTTTGTGTTAACCATAGCCCTTTTTAATTTCCCTCCTTAATGAAACAATTGATGGACGAAATAAGCCACAACCTCAACAGCAGTTCACACTTCTTCGTCGCCCTTGATCTTCATCTGAATCCACGCATTACAGCAGATGGCCTGGCTTCTTGGATCACTATGTGTCAAAACAAAATTTGTGATTATCTGAAGATGCAAAACAACCCAAAGAAGTTCCAATGAAAATTGCCTTGCGGAATGCATCTGAACTTAAGAATATCATCGAGGTATAAAAGTGAAAACGCAAAGCGAACAACACCTAAGATAATGTGTACCTCACAACCTGCTAGGGTGAGAGCCACACTGTGCCAACACCCCACCGTTAGTCTCATCGCAGCAAAACCAAAACAGCAGCACAAAACAGCTTTTCCACCGAGTCTAAAGCCGATCCCAAATGCCCAAAAGAAGTGAAGCAAAAGCAAATGCAAAATGGGCCAATCAAAATAATGGTCTCAGGGTCGTCAAAAATTACTGAGACCTGTTACCATAAACTAGAGCATGAGCATTTTTCAAGACATCCCATCCAAAATCAGAAGCTCAAGTGGCTATTTATGGTGTCAAGAAAAAAGGAGTGATGTATGATGAAATGTTGGCCGGAGAACAATGCCTAATGGCACTAATGAGAATTATGAAGCAGCAGTCATTAAGGACATGGAATGCACGAGCCTCCGCTACAATTCAAAACAGAGATCAAGGCCTCAAAAATATGGAGCTGCGTTTGCATCAATTGAATATCAAGATCAGGGATTTGGTAAGTAGCTAACAAGTGAGGAAGGAATCAAAATGAATTTGTTCCAATTAACTCAAAAGGATAGGATCAAGATACATAATTTTCACCCATTTTATCAAATTGTATTTACGATTGCCAAACATAAAATAATCCCAGCACTTTGAGAGACGAAATGTAGGGATCAAGGGTAATGGGTATTGATGAATTGATTGGCAAAAGTTTAGAGCAACAGCAATAGGAAGAGGAAGCGTGCCCCTTAGAGAAAGACAAGGGAGCTCACACTTCAAATGAATTCCATGGCCCAGCCTCGGAAAGATTCAAATCCATGTCAGGAACCTTGAGCTGATACTGGACACTTGACAACATTATGTGATTGTAGCGAGTTAATAAAGTACTTCAGTTCATATCAGTTGCTGTTAGTTCCATGGCCGGAAATAATTGGTGGACTGGAGGCAGCAGGAGCGATAGAGTGACAAGGCAACAAGTGATGGTTGTGGTGATGAATTAGTTGATGCTGTTATGATTCTAAACAAAGATTAATTTGATGATTCAATTGTCAATAAGGGACTAACATTCAATTGATCATTTCAAGTATCAAGAATTGTCTGCAATTATCACGTTTTAATTCTATTAAAAAAATATAAGTCCTTGATTTTCTTATTAATCAACACCCTACAATATTAGATGATAAAAGAAAACCCTCTCTATAATAATTAACGCAATTATCAAGGGTTCCAGGTTATGTAATTATGTTACAGCAACAGTAGTACAGTACACCATGCACACGAGCGAGAAACCAGAGTTGACAAGAGACAGGAAAAGACTGTAATTAGATGGTGAAAAATGATAATTGAATTAGTGGTCATCAGAAAAATGAGTTAAAACTACACTATATCCAACACCAAGAAAACAATCATCACTTATGGCGACCACCTTGTAAAGAATCAATACCTATATGCTTTGACCACGTGTCCCTGTGGGAAACAGGCACTGCAAAAGAAAAATAAGACATGGTCAAAACTCCGGGTTGAGGTCTTCAATACGGAAACCTCCCTGTCATTCGAATATGGTCAAGTGTCCTTCTAAGGCCATATAGATGCACTGCTTGCCGACCAACTCTGAATCCGTCTCCATATATTGGAGACGTATCTGATTCAATCTGGTGCTTGAAAAACTCCCCGAGCTTCCTCTCAAACTGAGATCTTGTATGCTTCTTTGATGCTCTGGAAGCAGAGGATGACGATGCAACATTGCTTCCTGAACCATACATCAGCTGTGATTCTAGCCACATGTGTGCAAGAACCTGACAAATACCCTCTTCAACATCTTGACTGAGTGTTTGAAACCCTGGAGTGAATTTTCGATATGTCAGCATACACTGGAAATCACAGTCCATTTACGTTCAATGCCACCATTGTAACGAAATATGTATGCATTTTAAGGCAATGAGTTTTAGATTGGTGGCATGCTTGCAATTAAAATAGAGCAGCCACCAGAGTAATACACATACAAAGGCCATTACTTAATATGAATGCTAGAAAAGACAAATAGACTCATATATGTTATATGGAAATAAAAAAGCACCTTTTAGTCGCATCCATGCATGCATCATCTCATGAGCTAGAATTGAACCAGTAAGCAACCTGTAAGAATAGAGAATTTTGATCATGCACCAACCAGCCAGACAATTAGTCAGTGAAAACCAGTAATGGAAACCAAAAGTGCAAAATGTGACCAATAGAACCCCACAAGAAGAATTTTAAGTACTCTACAAGAGCATCTGTGGACCCTCAGAAGCTATCTCAACCCAGATGCACATCATTGAAAAGGAAACCATAAATTTAACAACTATAGGTGACAACTCTCTCTCTCTCTGGGACGTGGCCACACACACACGCATTCCTGAAGCTCAATCACTGCACTAGTCTAATTAGCATTTGAAGGATTACTGAAGCAAGCTCCTTCAAATGCCCATATCTGGATCTACATGAATAAATTTACCAACTGCAAACGTGTGGTGGATGAAATGTAATATAAAGGGTAAAAAAAACAGAGGGAAAATTGGAGACTACTAGATCTAGTTGTCAATTAAAAAAATGCTATTTGCAAAGTTTTTTCTGTACTGTATAAAGTAAGTGCAATCATGTTTTGGTTACTCGACTAGTTCATAGAAAAAAAAAAAAAGTTCCAAAAAGAAATTTTGGTAGAAAAAGTTTGGTTTAAGTAACAAGAAATGTGATCTCATATTAATTCTCAGTTCTTTCCCTGTTCTTGAATGTTGCATGAGTTCCTATTTGTAAAATGCAACAGCAAAGAGACTTGAGCTATACCTTGGCAGGCCATACAAAATCAGAATAGCGGTCACCTCACAACGCCTTGTTAGTCTGTAAGGCCCTGTTATCATGTCCATGTTTCGATTTCCCCCAAAACTTGGCCGCCTTAAAATCTGGTAATTCACAGCCACTGTAACATAAGTCTGACTGATAAAGAATCTTAAAATGATTCAAACAGAAGCAGAGAAACCAATGGTAGACATCCAAAATTTTCTTACAGTGCTGACTGTTTGTTCCTCAGAGAGGCAAAGCCCTCTGGTTTCTGGCATGTGGTAATGGCCCTGTCCAATGGAAAACGGGTGAAAATCCAACTCAAAATTTTACAACAAAGAAAAGCATTTTCTGAAGACCATGGTAAAACGTAAGCAAAAATACATGCCACTTTATTTTAACACATACAATGGAGTAATGCATGGAAATTTCTAGAGATCCAAATGCAAGGAAACATTCATTTAATTATTTCTATTCAATCCCAGCCCTTTTCCTTTTTTTTTTTTGTCTTAAATTATGGTATTTATTGTAATTGTCAGGCTACAGTAATGGCACATGGTTTTGTGCCTAAATGGCTGCCCATCAGCATTCTTTAGTTTACGACATTATATTACTCAGTAGTGAGCAATTTTCCAGATGTCAGAAAAATGCAGAAGACAGATAACTAAAGAGAAAGAAGCCAAATGGAAAGTAAAAAGAAGAAGCATAATTTACTTATTTATTTTCAAACCTACTGAGGCTGACTAATGTTTTAGAAGTGTTCAAACAGGTGCAGATGCAAACATAATGGATTTCAGTTGGCAATATCTAAAAAATTTCATCACAAAGGACTTCTCACTGTGCGTGCATTACATTTTTTTCTCCCTCCCGGGCTTCATTTAATGCTTGTCTCTCAACCAAGAGTAGCGGAACATGCTGCTCTATTTTCATATCTAGACTTTCATAGAATTCTTGTATCTCAAGATAAAGGGGTTGGCATTCATTGGTATCCATGACAGCAGAGTCCAGGCATTCCAGGCAGAGCTTTCGACCATCGTTAACTGCAACATATCCAGTCTCTCGTGGCTGGATATGAAGAGAAGATATGTTACACTTTTCACTTTCTCCAAAAAAATCAGATCACTAACATTTTCCCTGTAAACATTATAAAGAATGCCTTTGCATGCGCCAAGTTATTCATTAAGATCTCAGACTGACCTCCATTCGTTCACAGCTACAGCACCTCGGAGTGCCATCATGTTCATGGGAAGGACAGTATTTCTGGACCCAAAAGGGATGTGCCCTATATTCAATAAGACCAGCAAGGTTTGTTGGAATCTGCCAAGATATGCATATTCCAGAAGGCCACCACCAGATGAAAATTGAGTTACAAGTTTGTTAGAATACAAATATATTCCAGTATGTTGATCTCTGTAATTGAAAGTACAACAGGTCATAGCAAACTTTCAAATGATATGAACATAGATGATTGAGCAATCAACCTTGGACTCATATGAGCAGTTCTAAAAGCCATCCTATGTGCAAATCAAATGGTAGGATTGAGAAAAGCCCCAATCCCTACCAAGTTGTGGATCCAGTACTGTGACTGAGCAAACAGAAGAAGAGGTTGTTTACAGTTAACTGAAAAGCCCTGATGGTCACCATGCCCTGGCCTCACTAGTGATTAGTATGAATAGGCAGGAAAAGGAAAATAGGTCCTTCCCCCACCCCCACATCTCTCTTCTAAGTCCATAGTTTCAACATCCTTTTCCTAAAATATTGGGAACATTTACTTTACTTTGCAATTTATAGCCCTACAATATGCATTTCTTCTCGGATAGAGTGATATAGGCTTGTAATTTTGACTTTCAATCATTTTCTGCAATGCATTCATTTCCACATTAAAGCTGGGAATGGATGCAATGCTCTTCTTTGATTTAATGGGACATATCTGCCCTAGATCTGTAACATTAGGTGGGAATTAGGGATTACTATGAAAAGTATAAAAGAATTCTAAGGATGATAGTTCCTTCACTGAAATATCAGTAATCCACAAATAGCTTCTGCAGGCAGATAGTTGGAATATATATGTGCAACCCACACGATAAATGAAAGACAGCTTCTATGAAGACAAATTGGATGAGATGAGACACTCACAAAGAACTTGCAGACATCACATTTTGGATGGTAGCACTCCTTGTAGCAAGATTTATGATAAGGGAAATTGCCACACATAGAGAACTGTATAAAAAATAAAGCTCACAAAGTTAGCTGGAAAACACCTTTTGGTTCTTGTGAACCAAACAATCATGCATTTACAGGGTCAGCAATAAAAGTAGGTTACATCAATAGTTTACTGGGAGCGATATTTGCACCTCAAGATCGGAAATAGGTAGGTTGCAAGCATGGCACCGAAAACATTCTGGATGCCAAAATGCATTTAGGCAATTTAAAAATCTTCCATGGCCAATTTCAGTATTGCACCCAGTGCAAATCCTAACCAAACATAAAAGGCAAATTTTGATAAGACTTCTTGCATGTATAAGTTCTTGAGCAAAAGAGTGCAATGAAAATGGAACCATTGGTGGCCAAACATGGCACCCAAAAAATGTTTGCAGCAGAAACAGAAAATTTAGGCATTACAAATATTCAGTGCCTGAAAAAGAGACTCAACTAAACAAAATACATTTAAAGGTTTAAAAAGACCAAAAAAAAAAAAAAATGGGACTAGCATATGATAACAGTTCCAGATGTTCTTTTGGTAGGCCCTTAGGCCTTGAGCTACACAATGGGGATGGCCCCCCTTCCCAAAATTAGAACCTAAGACCTCAAGGATAGAAGTTTAAGTTTTTAATCACCAGGGTGTCCCCTGAGAGACAGTTCCCAAAGATTATTGCATACATTTGTGAATCAACAAAGTCATTAAACTGTGGCATGACTAAGAAGTTGGCATGGATTAATGAAACAATTTATCTGCCATAAAGCTAAAATACCTGAATCCCATAGGAAACTGCACTGGGATGGGATGATATATATTTCCTTGATATGCATTTCCATTACCATGCCGAGGAGGAGAATCAACATTCAAGCTTTCTTGTAGAGCTCTGGCAAGCTGCTCATCTTCTTGCAATTGAGTCTCATTATCTACCAAGTAATTTGCCAAACTTAGAATTTCTAAGTGCAGCATGTTAAATCATAAGAAGCATGAGTTTTGGTTTTTTTTTTTTTTACATTTCCATCATTTTATCAGCAATGATAGGTAAACCTCATGACACAGGTAGAAATCATTCTTGTCAACAAATCAAACAATCACATTATATCTGGAAAGGAAGACAAAATTGATGCAATACAAAGCGTATAATGACAGTAGGCTTGTTACCCAGATTACAGCAAATATGATCAAAACTCCCAAGCCCAGGTTACCGCACCTATGTTCAAAATTGCGACAGTTGAAAGAACTGCCTTCACTGTAGTCTCAATGCCTTCTAGTGGCAAAACACACAAGAGGTACTATTTTCACAAGGAAGCAAATCTCTAAACACAGAGCCAGATATAAAACTCAGTAACAAGACAACTGGAGGTTAACAATATTATAGCACATTTAAACAGCAGCTCACATGCTACTTTTCTGAGACTACAGGAAATTTAACATATAAAAATGAAGAATTCTCAGAGGAAGACAGATAATGATGCATGTTTAAGCACAATGCTAAGCACCAATACATATCACCAGAGCATTTGTGATAGCATCAAATAGCCACATTACTTACCAATGACATTTTTCCCAATTTGATTCTCCTCCAAAAGGGAAAGTGCAATAGCCTGATCAATATCTTCATTTTCCTGCTCTAACCACCTACCCTACATTCAAGGTCCAAACAAAAATGTCAAATGAAGAGATCACAGGATGTGACTTAAGGCATCATTAAGCACTATTCATTGCATATCCCAGAAAGATATATGGCATCACAGTATGTGACCTAAAACATCAAGATATATGGCCCAATGGGTTCCACCCAGAAAGTCACAGAAAGTGAAATATAAAAGGGACGTGGAAAAGAATCAAATCACAATAAATACCCCCGAAGTAGATGGTCCATAGAAATTAGGATCTGCCCCAAAGTTTCCCTGATAATGCCTGCCTGAGATATCATGGCTGGAGCCTTTAAAGATTTTGCGAAGCCAACCCATTATCTGTGTCATGCCACAGTTGAAATTATAGTCTACTACAATACAAAAAAAAAAAAATGAAGAATGACGTTAAACAAAAGGGAATACAAGAAGCAAGCAACGATATGGTGAAAGACACATACAACTTTATCATCTAGTTAACATGAAAACTACTAAACAATTTTTCTAATTGATGCTTCATCCATTTTAAACTTCAGTTTACACAGAGGATGACAGGATGGAAGGAGATTGTCACCCAAAAAGAAAAAAAAAAAAAAGGCAGGAATTCTTCGAAGTCATTTTAAACCCGGGCAAAAAGCAACAATGCTAACATCCTACAACCCAACCATTGGGAGTTGCAACCAAACCTGAAACTTGACCTCCATCCCTAGGCTAGTCAACTCTATAGGTCAACTGCAATTTTCTCAACAAGCATCGTAAAACATGGATAAATTAGGGCAAGCACAATCATCAACCTGGCATTGCTGTTCCCCAGAATGTTTCAGCTAAATAATTGGGTAATAAAGCACCAAAACTTATCAGCAGCAAAAGTCAATACATGTGTCTATGTTACGCAAAGAAAGAAAGAGAGAGAGAGATATAGAGAGAGAGAGGAGGAGGAGGGAGGGGGGAAGGGGACAAAGAAGGAGATTCCTCCAGCACAACATGCTCATCAAAATCATTACATAAAACATACGACATTGTGATCAAAAGCTCTAAAGAGAAGAAAAGGCAAAAGAATCAAATAGTGGAGGAATGACTCACCTCTGACAAATCAAGGACTTGCAGCAGATGGTCGAAGAGCCAGAGACCCAGATCAGACTGTATCCCAATCAGCTCACAAGAACCACCCCTCTTCCCCTCTTCCCCTCTCCCCTCCTCCAAAAAAAAACAAATCCAAAGCGTGATAATTATTTTTTTCAAAAATATAAATTAAAAAAAAAAGAATCGATACCATCTAACAAACACTCTTTTCTCTTCCTTTATCTCTCTCACCTTTTGTACAAACAAATAATCTGTTCAAAAGAACCCAAAAAAAAAAATCAAAAAAGACAAAGAATTAACTCCCCCCCCCCAAAAAAAAATCGAAAGGGTTGAAGAAGATGGATATCGGGAGCTCGAGACGCTTGCGCATGTAAAGGGGAAAACGTCAAGAATCGTAAACCAAATACGCTAAGAATGAACGAGGAGTACTTGAATTGTACGCAATTTCAAAGTCAATATGTTGACAAAAATTAAACGTTAAAAAGTAAGGCGGATTTTCGTGTTAAGCACCCCCCCCCCTCCTTTCCCACCAAGACCAAGAGGTTTCTGGGGAAGGAAGGCAAAGTCAAACACCCAATTGCGATTGTTAATCAACTTGCTAATTTTCCCACCTTTTGCAATGCATTTCTAGTGGGATTTGGTTCAAAGTGTTTTTTTTTTTTTTTTCTTTCAGTAAAAATGAGGTATTTTCTCTTTTTATTTTAACTCAATTATTCTTCTTCTTTGATATTTTAGGACTTATTTTTAGTTGCAGTTGACGCGAGCTTCATGGGTTTAATTTAAAGTACCCGACAAAATAAAATTATATAAAGTATTAAAAGTAAAAAATAAAAAATAAAAAACCGAAAAAAGAACATGTAAGGTGTCAAGGGATTTTTTTTTTTTAAAAAAAAAAGTGTGCAGATAATCAAATCAGGTCAAAGAATCGTCAAAGAAAATGACGAGATTTTTGGAAGACTTAATACAATTGCCAGTCTATATAATTAGGATAATAATAAATATCTCATTTTTCTCACGCATTGAAGCACAATTTTTTTTTTTAAATGAGAGACTTATTAAGAAAAAATAAAAAATTAACATATTCATAAAGGCAAGAATAGATGTAGGAATAAAAAAAAATAATGATATTAATGTGAACTTCGCCAATTAATTTTATTTTAATAATTTTTATTTGTTTTTGTTTTTTCAATCAATTTCAAAATTCGAACTCGAAGGCTTTATTGACCCCACCTTTTCTATTGAAGGCATGCGATGCCATTCCACCAAAAGCGAAAAAGGTTGCCATCAATGGCTTATAAACTACCTTCTTATTAACCTTTTAAAGTACAAGAAAAGGATGCATTTAGCTTATGCCTGTTTCTTTTTTTTTTTTTTTCTATATAGCAAAAGTGCTTGTTTGTTAGATTAGAATTACTCATTTTTTTTTAATTCAAAATCTTTTATGGGAAAAGCCCATTATCCTTGCAATGATATTGAGACACTCCCCCGGACCCCCTAATATGATGCATTGAATCTAGAATTTACTAATGGATTGATTTAATTTTCCTTTTCTTTTATCCACACCCCCCGCCCCACTTTTTGTTTTTTTTTTTTTTTTTTTGGGTTTTTTCAAAAATGTAGTACCAATTCATTCCGTAATCCTCATGCTCACCCCCACCGGGAGAGGGGCGGGGGGCGGCCGTTCCTATCGGGAAGGCACCGGGTAATCCATCAATAAAAGAAAAGAAAAAGAAAAGAAAAAATCTTAAACTGGGTCAGGTATGCAGGTGACCCAATATGAAAGCTCTTTCCAAAGTCTCAAACCCTCCATCCATCCATGTCATTTGTCAAAACTATCCAATGTCAGCAGACACGGTTTTTGTTGTGAGAGGGGTTCGACTTCAGTTTAGAGCGCTGACAATTCGGTTTGTTTCAAAGAGAAAAAAAGTAAGAGCACGTGTCATTTCTACTTCTCGACATCACCCAGCCAACATCCTCGTGTTTTCCCTCCTTCGGAACATCATCTCATGGGCTCGGCCCATTTTGAAAAATGGTTGGCCCACATTTCCCAGTATAGGTGACCCTCCCACTGGTTCAGCCGGATTTGGTTGGGGTCAAGTGGCCCAGGGGGCCTCATTTTGTACGTATGAAACTGACCCCTCTAGGCTTTGAGCCTTCCATTAGACACCACCACCCACAAAAAAAAAAAAAAAAAAAAAAAAAAAAAAAAAAGGAAAACAAGAGAGGCTGTAGGGAGAGAATTCCCAGAATATATGCAACAGCCGAAGCCGGTCATTTATTTTCTTTGAATGCAATGGAAGAAGAATATAACTTAAGAAGGATCTTTTGCTCTTTTTGCTTTGCTAGCTCCTCAAGAAACGTCATAAATAGAAAAAATTAAATATATATATATAACAATTATTCGATATGATTAACCAATTGGTGACGAAAAGTCATTAATAATATAAGAAAATTGTAAAACGACTGTGAGAATAAAGATATGATAGAGAAAATTAAATAAAATTATATATATATATATATATATATATATATATTATACTTTTCTTTGCTTATTAACTTACTTTTTTATACTATTATAATAAGATATAAATTTGTTCGTTAATTATACTTCACTTTTTCTTTTTCGGAAAAATTATATTTAACTGTGTCTAATAACTTTTGTATTCAACAAATATTTCCCCCAAAAACATGATGGGAACCTTTATTACAAAAGCGCGAGTAAAAGTAATACATGAAATGAGGGCGGCGGTTTAGTAGGGATAGTTTGCACAATATATATATATACATATAAAGGGACCAAAAAGAAACTTAATTTGGTCCATCACATTTTGCTGTCTTTTTGTTTTTGTTCATAAATGTCTTTTTTTTTTTTTTTTGTTAAATTTGGTTCCTCACTATGTTTTTTTGTCAATAATTTAGATTCTTTTTTTCTTGTTAGTTTGCTGCTAACATTTCCATAACAACGTACCACATCAATTGTTCAATTATTTCATTATTTTTTATGACGCAATAATTAAAAATTCTTAAAATGTAAAAAAAAATTGCTGCTAACGTTTCTATTTTACCCGTCCATTTACATTTTCTGATTAAATTTGCTTCCCCAGTAATTTATTTCACTTCTAATATTTGTGAAACCCTTTTTTTTTTTTTTGGGGGGGGGGGGGGGGGGGGGGGGGGGGGGGTTCTGTATTCCTTGTCATCTAGTTGGATACTTGGAATGTCATCATTTATCAGGATCCGTAGTTTGATTACTCTAATTTGATAAGTGACTAGAAATTATCAATAATAAAATGATACCCGGACGCAAGATCTAGCCGCGTGTGCTTGATGCAAAATTTACTAGGTAATGTCGTGAATAAAATAATAATTTCTTTTACAATTTAAATTATTTTAACAAAAATTATGCAAGGTGTATGGAAACTAACAAAATATGCGTAAGGTAAAACAAAATGTGCATATAGATGGGCAAAAAATATGTATGCATATATATATATATATATATATATATATATATATATATATGTATAATAATAATAATAATAATAATAATAATAATAATAGTAATTTCTAGTGTTTTCATTTTTTACTTACTTCATGCACATTTATTTGTGTTTTTTTTTTTACCCATTTTCATATGCAACTGCGTGAACGCAGTTATAAAATGAATCCCCCATTAATGGTGCTCTCTTATTATCAATGTACTGTGGTCGCAGCGGGCGGTAAAACTTACGGTGCAGAGTAACCATGGATGCCCCCCACTTGGGCAATTGCTTTCACATAATATAAGGGTTAGAAGACGAATTAAAATTGCTGTCTACGGTCACCCTGGATCACAACATGGTGCAACTTGAACATTATAGAAAATTCTCCAAATCCAACTTCATGAGCTGTAGAACATTCCTGTGAGTGAAGCCAAGTCAATACTAGAGAGCTCAAACATGTATAATGGTGTTAGCTTAGTCCCCGGGCAAAGAATTCCTTGATTCATACAGAATAATATCCCTACCATCTGGGTTCTATGAGAATTCACTTTGCAAGAATACAAAACAAGCAATATACGACAAGAAAACCCTTATTTCACCCATATCCCTAGGGTCATTTAGACATAATGAAATTTTGTATTATATAAACATTAATTATAATATATATATATATATATATATAGAGAGAGAGAGAGAGAGAGAGAGAGTCCCCATGAAATGAAACTCATATAGGAAATCATGGCCTCGGGGGCCCTAATAATTGCTTGAGCCGAAAATTGACTTACCGTACACAAAAAGCATCAATTTGCTAGAGAGGGAGAGGGTGGGGGGGGGGGGGGGGTTGACGCGTGCGTCTATTTGCCACGCCGCGGCGGTTGCAACTAAACAGAAAAGAAAGAAAAATTGCTATGGGAGTTGAGCACGAGCCCATAACGAACTTTCTGTCCCGCATTTACAAATGCGTAGAAAATTAAGGTTATAAAGTAGCGCCTAACGGGGCTAGCCGCCCAGCTGAACTAAGTTAGAGACTTGGGATGTTTGAGCCATGGCCATGGAAACACCCCTCCTCGACAACCAGAGCAACGACCAACAACAAGAGGGAAAACCCGTTGGCATTGCCAGAGAGGTGGGGCAAGAATCAAAGAGGCTGTGGAAAATTGCGGGGCCGACCATATTCACAGCCATATGCCAGTACTCGCTTGGCGCACTAACTCAGACCTTTTCGGGTCATGTGGGTGAGCTTCAGCTGGCTGCCGTGTCCGTTGAGAATTCGGTTATTGCTGGGCTTGCCTACGGAGTCATGGTGTGATCTTTGCTCCCCATGCCTGTAATTTCTTCATTATTAAATTAATTATATGGACGCTTATTCAGATATTTAAGTTATATTAAATTAAGACTGAATTACCTAAATAAATAAATATGATACGACTAATTATAGTGAGATAAATTAGATATATTTCATAAAAAAAGATACTTTTTTGTTTTTTTTTTTTTTAAGAGACTCGTTGCTGCTTTCTTTTACCCCGATCTTGAATGGGACTTTTTATTCCATTGGTGAAAAAACTTAGAATGTTAGTGGTCACATGTATGAGCTTGTTTGTGATGTTGTTGGTTAGATTCTGTGAATTAGTAGTAGAGGATATTGTCTTTTAAATCAATTATCTTAGATTTGAACAACTCACTTGCTCATATGAATAATTCGATTTTTTAAATAATAATAATAATAATATTATTATTATTACATTAATTTTTTTTTAAATATTGTAGTAATACTTTAATATACTTTTTTTTTTTGCGATTTATGATACAATAATATATTTTATGTAATTAAACCTTAGTTTAGTATGTCAAATATAAATTTATCCAAGCAATGGGCATATTTGCATACGCAAAAGTTAAGACTAATTATTTGTGATCTTACAAAATGATTATGTTATCTCATATAGTTCAATAGCGCGATTTAAATTAGTGTTTTTAAATATTTTTTTATAAATATAATGACACATAAATATACATCACAGTAATTTAATTTAATAAAATTTGTGACACGTTAAGAAAAAAAAAAAGAAGAAGAAGAAGAAGAAGATACAGAATTATGGTGAACGAATTACTCCGTCATTCGCTATTATATTTGTAGTGGCAGTGAGAAAGTAAATTCGCATTTTGCAAATGGGCACGCAAGTTTCCATTAATATTTTTCCGATTACAGTTGGGAATGGGGAGTGCATTGGAGACCCTGTGCGGGCAAGCTTACGGTGCGGGCAAGCTCACAATGCTAGGTATATACATGCAGAGATCGTGGATCATTTTGGTGGTGACGGCCTGCTGTCTGTTGCCGATTTACGTATGGGCCCCTCCTATTCTAGAGCTCTTTGGAGAGACCACCGAGATATCAAATGCTGCTGGTCAGCCAGTCCTGTTTCCGCCCTTTTCAATGTTGTCATTTATATTCGCAATAATATGTCGTTTGAGTAAAATTTTAATAATTAAAAAATTAAAATATAAAATTTATTTTATTGCCTAACTTATAGGCAAAGGGTCCCTTGATATAATATATATATATATATATATATATATATATATATATATATATATGATTCATGATTTATATAAATTAACAGTTTTATTGATCCAATTTTTATCTGAATAGTTAGTGCTGGAGTTGAAATTGTCGTCGTCGGGGGCTAACGTCTTGAATTCCAATTCTAATTCAGTTGGAAGTCGATTAACTAAATTTTCTGAACAGGGCAATTTGCTCTATGGATGATTCCTCAATTGTTCGCTTATGCGGTCAATTTTCCCGTAAAAAAGTTCTTGCTAGCACAAAGGAAAGTCATCGTGATTGCTTGGATAGCAGCCATAGTGCTGGTGTTTCACGCATTTGTTAGTTGGCTGGCAATACTGAAGCTTGGATGGGGCTTAATTGGAGCAGCAATCACCCTGAACATTTCATGGTGGCTCATGGTCATTGGCCAGTTGTTGTACATTTTCATCACCAAATCGGATGGCGCTTGGAGTGGATTCTCATGGCTGGCATTTTCAGACTTGTGGGAATTCCTCAAGCTTTCTCTTGCATCAGCTATTATGTTGTGGTAACATTTTGCTTTTCTTCAATGCACCTCGTTAAATTGGAGTTGTATAACTGTCAAGTAGGGTTGCGGTGCTAATGTTGTGGACATTGAACTACAGCTTGGAGTTTTGGTACATGATGTTGCTGCTGGTGATAACAGGCCGTCTGCCTAATCCTCTAATAGCCGTTGATGCCATCTCTATCTGGTAAATATTTGTACCCTCCTCTCCTCTCCTCTGTCTTATATACTTCATGTGTCCATAGAATTAATCGTTTGATGATGTAAAGACATTTTAATTTTCCTCTGCAAATGGATCCCATAATTCTAAATGAGTAAGCTGTTTTTGAATTAACATCATTTTCACAAGTTTGCAGCATGAACATACAAGGATGGGACACAATGATTGCAATTGGATTTAATGCTGCAATAAGGTGACCTCCCCTACCTCTTTATCCTTCGACTTCGACTTGTCAAAAAGAGCCGCCTGCTAGTTCCCCTCCCCTCCCCTCCCTCTTCGATGAATAATCTGCTGGTCAATGGAGAACCGTTTAAATAAAATTACCATTTCATAGTGACTCCAGAATGAGACATTTGAGACCTAGAAACAACTATCTGAACCTCGTCTTCTTGTGAAATTTTGAGTTTCCCGTTACTTCACCCTTCTTTGTCAGCGAGTATAAGTTGATATACTTACGTCTTAACAGTGTGAGAGTGTCGAATGAACTTGGAGCCGGTAACGACCGGCGTGCAAAATTTTCAGTGCTGGTGGTTTCAATTACAAGTGTGGCCATGGGGATTGTTTGCATGACACTAGTTTTCGCGACAAGGGACTATTTTCCTTACCTCTTCACCAATAGCGAAGCCGTTGCAAAAGAGACTACAAGACTAGCTGTCTTGCTTGGAATTACCGTACTTCTGAACAGCCTTCAACCTGTATTATCTGGTAAGCACAAAAAGTCCATCGAAATTATAGGTGGACACTGAGACTTGCCGCGAGACACTAATATTATCTCTCATTTTTAACATTTTAATTTCCATTTCTTAATAAGGTGTTGCTGTTGGGGCTGGATGGCAATCCCTTGTCGCGTACATCAACCTTGGTTGTTATTATATCGTTGGATTGCCGATTGGCATACTCTTGGGATTCAAATTTGGCCTTGGAGCTGTGGTAAGCTATTTGAACAATTCTACTTTCTTGTACAAGTGGCATCTTCACTTTGCACAGTACTAGATAATTAAGGCTTATTCTTGCGCTTCAATTTTCCTTGCTAATCCAAGTATCCGCTTCTGGGCTGCAGGGAATTTGGTCAGGCATGATTGCCGGTGTTTGCATGCAAACCGTAATCCTGATCATCGTCACCTCAATAACTAACTGGAAGAGAGAAGTCAGTTTATTGCGAACTTGGGCCTTGAATTTCTTTATTGGATTCTAGTCGCTAACTGAATGGAGCATATTTTGACGATTCCTTTCTATGAGATGTGCAGGCTGAAGAAGCTGAAAGCCGTATTAAAAGATGGGGAGGATCGACAGGGGATCAGGGACCTGAAAGCTGAACCAGTCGACTAACAAGTTTGCGAGCGGGGGGTGGGGGAATTCTTTAATGGGCTGATGCTGAACTACCACAATAACAGTTCTGGATTCAAAAACAATATATGGCATGTTAACTTCGTAACATATAGGAAGCTTGGTCATTCAATTTTGACTATGCCAGTGTCCATGAGTTTTTCTCTGCTTTGCTTTTGAAGGAGCATGTATCTGTAGCCCAAAAATTTTGGTAAAGTACTTGAAGTACCTTCTTTATGGTGCCTTTTTATCTGTTCGAGAAAACAGGTTAATCCTATGATAGAACCAGTTATCAACAGCCACTCCTTGGGGAATGTAGGTTCACTGCAAAAGTTTATCCATGATTAAGAATAAAATTAGAGATTGAAAGAGTAGATACGAGAATTAAAATGCATACACTAACAAACGTAATGGTATTTCTCATAGAAAAGACGAAGAAACATTTGTCAATTGACTTTGAGTTTTCTTTTCTAATGATTCCAATCCTAAACTAAATTCTTCCCGACATTGTGTTCGTCACTGTTCGTCTTCATTCCGAATAAGTGAAAAAATAATTAAAAAAAAAAAAAGGTTACGAATTGGATGACAATAATGTAAAGCTAGGCCAAATCTTCATTCGAAGCAATAATTTAAACCTAAACATGCTACAGAAAAAGAAAAAAAAATCAAAAACAGAAAATGAATAGCTAGCTAAAATCGAAGAGTCCCCGCGAAGCTCCCAAAAAATAGATTCAAGCAAAGCAAAGAATAAAGGAGAGTATGCAAGAGGGTAATTTAAATAATTGATTAGTGAATGCATTATTTATTTTTTTTATTATTAATTTTGCAATTTTTATGGATAAATTGTTTAATTTCGATTTTTTTTATTTAGTCACTTTGTCACTTTATTATAAAAAATATTATATAAAAAGTTTTTAATTTAATAAAATTCATTAAATCTATTTTATTTTAATGAATATATTGTTTGCTAATATTATTATATCATTTCCTATTAAATTGTATAATGATAACAATAACGATAACGATGATAATTTAGAAAAATAATTTTTAAAATTTTTAAATTTATTATTAGACTTAAATAAAATTATAACTCTAGTATCTTTTTTAAAAATCATAATTACTAATAAAATAAATTTTTTAAAAATAATTTTAATGTATAAAGATATTTATTAAATAAAAATAAAAATAATAAAATTATTTATATAAAAAATAATTTTTAGTAAATATTGAATTTTATAAATTTTTATGAGATAAAGTGAGATAATGATTAAAGTAAAATTAAATAATTGTATTATAACAAATAAAAATAAAAATAAAATAAGTGATAGGGCGAGTAACGAAAGACGCAATTTACTGCTGTCAAAAAAAAAAAAAAAAAACTGATCGCACGGTCTGCCTTCCCTTTCCAGGGCGAAAGTTGAAATGAGTAAGAAAAACAAAATGGGAGAAAAAAAAAAAAAGAATAAAAAGCCATTTCTTCTGGATCAAGACTTTGTTCTTCGAAGTTTTTACGCGTTTTCATTCCTTCCTTGATAGCGCCTCTCTCTCTCTCTCTCTCTCTCTCTCTCTCTCTATCTCCCTCTAAAACTATCGCAGTCATCAGTTTTTGTGCTTTGTTTTTTCTTTTTTTTGGTCCTTTTCGTTTTTTTAACCCTCTTTGGCGATATTATTAGAACAGACGGCGAGATTAGAATAAGATGGGTCATTACGCAAGTAGTGACGATGATGACGGCTGTTATCAAGACTTGGACGGTTCCGATTACAATTACGATTATGCTAATGGTGGTGCTGCTGCCGACGATGACGATGATGACGATGATGATGATGATGATGATGATGATGATTCAATCCAAGGATTTCTGGCGGAGGGCGAACTGGCGAAGCCTAGAGCGACTGGCCCATCGAGCAAGGTGGGTGTACTTTTGTTTTGATTTTCTCTTTTAATGAATTAATTGGAAAAATTATGTTTAGTTACACAGAATTTGACAACTTTGAACTTTGAGACTTTCTTTGCAATTATAAAATAATAGTAAAAAAATCATTTCTTTTGAGTTAAAAATGATAATCGATGCCGAGAAATCTTAAGCTTTGGGCACAATTACATTGGACGTCTTCTTGTTTTGATTCCTATTTTGATGTAAATCGAAGTATTGTTTAAAATTTTCTTTTTGTGCAGGTAATCACGAAAGAGTCTCTCTTGGCTGCACAGGTATAGCGATTTGATGCGAAATTTATTGCAATATTTACTTTTAACTCTTGTTTAGTGTTTTCTTTGCTAAAATAATGCAATGCATTCTCTTTTGGGTCAATGTAAAATTGTGGTATTGGAATATGCAGCGGGAAGATATTGGTAGGGTCAAGGATTTGTTATCGGTGAAGGAACACCATGCACGGACCTTACTTATTCACTACCGTTGGGATGTGGATAAGGTTATTCAGTCGCTTGTGGAGGATGGCAAGGACAGATTATGCACAGAAGCAGGTGTGAGCATTGTGGATCAGGACATCGAGTTGACCTTTTCATCTCCAGTTGAGTGCAGTGTTTGCTTTGATGATTTGTCTGCCAGCAATGGGACTGCCATGGACTGTGGTCACTTCTTTTGCAACAACTGTATGTATTATGCTTTTTCTTAGACAGTTTTACTGGTCAAAGCTTTAGGTTCTGAAGGTCTGAAATTTTGCCTAAACTATGATTTTGATTCTCTTTCTAGTATTTGGTTGCCTTACATGAACAAATATGTCTGATGTTATTCAATTTTTAGACAAATTGAAGCGGAAATAATGTATGGCATACTCCACCTGTTAGGAAAATCATGCTAGTTGCTTCAGGTTCTGATATTGAGCAGATAAGCTGATGGGATAGTGAACAATTGTGCCCTTGCTCATGTTTATTTTGCATTTCTGATGTTTCTAAATCCTTGGCTATGCTAGACACTTTACTTTTAGGTGGCAGGTTCCCATGGCTTTTGGATATTTTTTTAATCCTTTTCTGTTGCCTTCAAATGTCAGCACTTGTATTAAATATGGAGCCTGTTTCTCTTTAGGTTGGACTCAACATTTTATTGTGAAGATAAATGAGGGCCAGAGTAGGTGCATTAGGTGCATGGAACCCAAGTGCAATGCTGTCTGCGATGACGCAATAATCCGACATCTAGTCAGTGCAAGGGATCCTATCCTGGCAGAGAAATTTGATCGATTTCTTCTGGAATCATATATTGAGGACAATGGGAAGGTTAAGTGGTGCCCCAGTATTCCAAACTGTGGAAATGCAGTACAAGTTGAGGATGAACTTTGTGAGGTTGAATGTGTGTGCGGGTTACAGTTTTGTTTTCTTTGCTTATCTGAATCACATTCGCCTTGTTCATGTCTAATGTGGGAGCTCTGGCACAATAAATGTTGGGATGAATCAGAGACAATCAACTGGATTACTGTACATACAAAACCCTGCCCAAAGTGTCACAAGCCAGTTGAAAAGAATGGAGGATGCAATTTAGTCTCCTGTGTTTGTGGACAGGCATTTTGGTGAGAGTTCTTCTGTGTTGCTCATATCATTCAGTCATTTTTCCTTTCATCTAGTTATTTTGATTCTGCTTTTTCCCTTCTTGGTAGGTGCAGTGTCTGTTCTCTTTGCTTGTTCACAGAAAAATTTGCTTATGATGTCTTCTAATTTTTATCCCTCCCATTACTGACCTTGCAGTAATCACTGAAGTGATATGACCATTTGCACATTTTATGATGTTTGTTAGCTCTGAAAAGACCATGCATTGGCATTTGTAAGAGTAGGCAATCTCTGGTGAATGTCTACCATTTTGTGCTACTTGGTAATAATTGTAGCATAATATGGCACTGAAATAATATTTCTTCCAAAGCGACATGTTAGATGTGCATGATGTGTGCCTGGAAAGTTGGTATTACCTGGGGTTAGTCTCCTTGTGTAATTGTTGTCCGATGGCAATGATGAAACCATCAATGTTGACAGAAATAAATACTAGATGACCTTAACTGTTGCTATGAGTACTGATCTACAGTTTAGTCCTTGCATATAAATCTTTTGTCCTTTTCTTTTTTTGGTGTATTGCTTTAAGGAATGACATCACCCACGCACACACTCTCTCTCTCCCCATTTGTGGGCAGTTGGCTTTGTGGTGCTGCAACCGGTAGAGATCATACTTGGACCACCATCTCAGGTCACAGTTGTGGACGATTTGAAGAAGACCATATGAAGAAAACTGAGCGTGCTAAAAGGGATCTTGAGCGTTATGCTCACTATTATAACCGCTACAAGTCCCATCTAGATTCTTTGAAGCTTGAATCTAACCTCAAGGAGACAATAGAGTGGAAGATATCAAATCTAGGAGAGAGGGAATCAGCAGTTAAAGATTTCAGTTGGATTATGAATGGACTCTACAGGCTCTCCAGATCAAGACAAATTCTTTCATTTACCTACCCATTTGCATACTTCATGTTTGGTGAAGATTTATTCAAAAATGAGATGACAAATGATGAAAAGGAAATTAAAAAAAACTTGTTTGAGACTCAGCAGCAGCAGTTTGAGGGGAATGTTGAGAAGCTTTCGTTATTCCTAGAGGAGAAGTTTGATCAGTACAAGGATGATGCAATCATGGACTTGAGAATGAGGATTCTTGCTGTTTCAGTGTCCACAGATAATCTTTGCCGAAATTTGTAAGTCTCTGGCACAAAACCCTGATTTGTTTCATTCACAATATTACATCCAACTGAGTTGATTGACCTTTCATCTTAGTGCATGTAAAATGGAGAAACTGCATTGTTGTACATGTTTAGACATGAGATTCCTTTTGCCATTATATTGAATTTGTTTTGATGAGCAGAGTTTGACTGAGTACAAATACAAACTGTTCAATGTTATGGTGAAAAAAATCAGGACTTGTTCTTCTAGGTGCTGCATGCTTAATTACAATTGTTAACACACTTCTGTTGTATGCTCTGACCCTATGCAGGTATGATTGCATTGAAAATGATTTGCTGGGATCACTGAAATGGACTGTGCAAAAGATAGCACCTTACAAGTCTAATGGTGTGTTTAGAAGCACCTAATTATTGGGACACCAATTTCAGGGATGTGGTAAGAACTTTGACATAAATGGTTCTAACATAAATATCCAGAATCTTCAAGGGACTCTGATTTTTGGCCTCTTATACAGGAAGACTTTTCTGATTTGTCCATTTGTTAATAATCTGAAGGTTTCTTGCAGACATAGAAGACTAATGCATCATTTCAAAGTTGCAGCAAAAGGATTGAGGGCACCTCCACCATAGGCTTGGGGAGTTTTGGTGCAGGTGCTTTTCAAAGCCACTGTCGGATATACAACACTTTTGGAAATTGCCTTTTACCCTGTAGTCGGATACTCTCAGCAAATCGAAACGGCAGGCCGCAATTTTGTTCGTATCGGGAAGCCCGTTAATTGTCCTAATAGTTGTACATGGAGTTGCATATGCTAATGTTCAGAATGCAGAAGCCTCCAATTGAGGTGTAGCAGACTTTTGTATTCTAAAAAATAATAAGAATAAAAATAATAACAATGGCATTGACATCTCTGTATTGGATGTCGAACCGGACTAACTCGGCCGGACACATATCCGAGTCCATAGGAAATGGAGCAAACAACACGGACATTGGGCCAAGTATGAGCTGGCTCAGCGTCTTAAGTTTCTCTTCAAGTATTGCATTGTAATCGTCTTCTTTGCTGCAGCTGGATTGCTTGTTTTCGAGGCCTCGAGGGTTGGTAAGGGGGCGGGTTTGGGTACAAAATCGGAATCCAGTAAGCAGAATAAACCGAGTTAGAGGGCCGACTTGGGAATCCGCTGAAGCCATGTAATCGGAGGGTAATTTGAATCGGCCGGATCCAGTGACTCTGAGATGTTGGTGGCGTTGGGGAACGCAAAGTGACTGTGTTAAGCCTATTGATTTAATAATATTTCTCTTTGTCAAGCCTTGTCCAGTTTTTGTTTCCCAATGTGCAGCACAAACACAAGGATTGTTTGTTTATTGTCTCATTTCGCTCATTGGTCTACATATTATGTTTCCTTGGCTAGCACGAAGAAAGTTACTTATCTATGGAAATTAATCTGCTTTTCATTCAAAGAATTACCCTTTGGATAAAAATGCTGGTGCTCGTTGAGGAGTTGGGGATTCTCCAAGTTTGTAGTGTCTGTTATGATTCTTAATTTGGGTTGTTTATCGCCTCTTTTGAAATCATACCAGGCTTCTTGAAGTTCTTACCTCCTCACTAACCTCAGCATCTGGATATTCCCTTGCAGGACGACCTTGGTAGTCCTGTTAAAAATGTGGTATACATGTCAGCAAAAGATACAGAACTTTTAGGAGAGGAAATGCCACTCTGCGAGGGCAGGGAACGGGGGCCACACGATTTAATTTATTTACCGGATTACAAACATTTGATCAGCGAGAGACAAGCTTTTAGGCAGCTTTATGATACTACTGACCACATAATATATATATATATTTTTTCTTTTTGGGTATGATGCAAAACTATTACCTTGTTAGGATTAGAATGGTTTCAGACCATGCAACACGATAAATTCTGTCTTTTGCAGGACTTTTCCTTTTATGCGTGAGCCGATGGGGCTTATTTGTCTATAAACAAGTAGTGCAGGTTAATGAAATATATAAGTGACGAAATGATGGTTTTGGAATAAAAAATTTAGAATAGGAATTAGGAAATAGAATTAAAAATAAAAATTTTATAAAAATAAAAAAGATAAAATTGATCGGTTCGAGTGAATCAGTTTCTAATGATTACTTCGAAATAATTAGTTTCCAATAAATTAAATACTTTGATAATATTATTATTTAATTAAATTTAAAAATCGTAAGTATTACACTTATATAAACTTAATAGATTATTATTAGTAATATAATTTCTCCAACTAATTTGAGAATAATAAAAGACAATTTCGCCTATTAAAATATAATCTTATCTATTAATTTAGAAATAATAAAAAACAATTATTAAAAATGTCACCTAATAATTATGTCTATTAAGAATTCCATCATTCTGTTGTCCTTTAAAATAGTCTTGTTCTCAAGGTTGACTTGCAATAAAGTCTAGAAATTGATTTACAAAAGAATGATAATAGAACTCCTAGGTAGCATCCTCAACAAGGAGGTTAGTCTATTGAACTAAGATTTGGATAACAGCTCAATTTCTATGCACATTCTCTAAGAATCGTCCTTCTTTTTTACTAAGAGGACAGGAGATGAGTATGGGTTAACACTCGATTTGACGATACCCGCTTCTAATATTTTTTTAACAATTTTCTCAATTTATCCTTTTTGGAAGTGTGGATAATAGTAGGGTCGAACATTAATAGATGTATTCTTAAATAATAATGAAATACGATTATTGTGTATCCTTTGCGGGGGTAGACCTGTGGGCTTAGCAAACAAATTAGAGAATTCAGTCAATAATGCCGTAACCTCCTTCCCTTGTATAGAATGTAATTTGGCCACCTCTGCACCTGTCAAATGTACTAGGAACCCTTGTCTTGCCTTCTATAGGACCTTCTCCATTTGATGACTACTAACAATGGTAATTTTAGCCTCGTGTCTTCCGTGTAATTCCATTGGATGTCCATTCAATAAAAACTTCATTCTTAACCTAGAGAAATTCTAAGTAATATCTCCTAAGGTTCGCAACCAATCAATGCCAAAGACAAGTTCATAATCTTCTAAGGGTAGTAAGAAAAGATTAACATAAACAATCTGACCTTGTAACGTAAGTTTTACCTTTGTGTACTTCCCTTGACATGTCAAATTTCTTCCGTCTGCAACCTTCACAGCAAATTTGTCATAATTCTCGATTAAAAAAGTAAGTTTTTTGGCAATCTTCTCATCTATAAAGTTATTGGTACTACCATCAGTACCATTACTAATAAGGAATTGAACCCTAATTCTACCACAAAAACTAGCTCAAGAATGAAGGTTTGACCTAACCCTTATAAACAACCCAAAGACCCCCCTTATAATTGATGTGGGACACATCATTCCCGACCCCTTTAAACTGCACATCACCATGTTGCCTCAGTTAGCAATCGGTACGGTGGCAAGGAATCTTTGTACATGCGCCTACCAACCCTCTGAGGTTTGGCTTTGATACCACTTGATAAGGAATTGAACCCTAACTTCACCACAAAAGCTAGCTCAAGAATGAAGGATTGACCCAACCCTTATAAACAGCCCAAAGACCCCCTTCAGAACTGATGTGGGACACATCATTCCGAACCCTTTTAAACTGCACGTCCCCATGCTGCCTCAGTCAGCGATCGGCACGGTGATAGGGAACCTTTGTACATGTACCCATCGACCCTCTGAGGTTTGGCTTTGATACCACCTGATAAGGAATTGAACTCTAACTCTACCATAAAAGCTAGCTCAAGAATAAAGGGTTGACCCAACCTTTATAAATAGCCCAAAGACCCCCCCTCAAAACCAATGTGGGACTCCATCAATTTTCATAGTTTGTGAGTTCAAATACTCAGCTAAAGCATACACTACAGGCTAATCTACGAATTCAACAAAGGTGTCATTATCATTTGGGCCTTTGTGGTCATTCCTTATTTATTCAGTCTCTTCAATTGGCTCAATCATTAAAAACTTCCCTTGCTTACAATGGTGCTCATTGTGCCACTTCTCATTACAGTGCCAACACAACCCTTTTGCCATTCGCTCTTTTAATTGTGTTTGGGTTAAGTGTTTAGTGTTAGAAGGATGAGTAAGAGAAAATAAGTTAGTGTTACCCTTGATAGGTTTACTAGTCACATTAGCATATAGTTGACGATTTTTAGCACCTATCTTCTCCTCCTGCAAGCGAGCAAAGGAAATAATTGCTGCCATTGTTTGTGGTTGGCGAGTCTTGACTTCCCATCGGATGTCAGAAGTAAGCCTTTCAATAAATATTCTACTAATTGCCTTTCGGACCAATCTTTAGCTCGATTGGCAAGTTGTTCAAATCGACTCTGATATTTGAGGATGGTGGATATTTGGTGAATTTTTGCGAATTCGTCGTCAATATTGTGATATTTTGAGGGCCCAAATCGCACAAGAAGGCCTTTAGAGAATTTAGCCCACATTGGAACCCTACATGTTTCAACCCAATCATACTATTGGATTGCATCACCTTCTAATTGAATAGAAGCAATTTTTGTTAAATTAATTAACATGAGTGGCCCTTGTTATTTAAAGTATGACCAAAAATAAAAGGCTTAATATGATAGTCGATTAGGCATAACAGTAATTTGGATCATCGAGTTTAAAATCCATCCACTCTCCTTATTTAAGATAACGGTTACAGAAAGAGAAGTAACCATAAAGATAAGTAACCAGTTTCAGAAAGATAAGTAACTTCCTATTTAAGGTAACGGTTACAGGAAAAGACACAACCTTTGTCATTACAGATTTTTTCCTCCTCTCCACCATCAGAGAGAAAATGAAAGAAAAGAAAGGGAAGAGTAGGAGAAAAGAGAAAAGCGTTTAGGAGAAAATAGGAAGAGGATTTTCATCTTTGCTACAGGACATCAGCATAATGGACAACGGTATGTTGATTTTATTACGTTTTTGTATGCTAGTATTCACATAAAGAAAAGATCTTGCACTATAGAAATAGGAATTTCATTAAAAGAAAAATTTTAGAAAAATTCAACATTGGTATCAGAGCGGGTTTGCGAATACTGTAATTTGTTTTTTCTTTTTTTTTTATTTGCACTAATGGAGCGTATAAAACAACAAAATGGCTGCAATTTGTTTTTCTCCGCATAAAAGGAATACAACTAGCGTTGAAAGGGAAGACATTGGCCCCTGGTGACTCTGCACCGCTAGGACCTAAACAATCTGGGTATGATGGAACGACCTTTTGGTGAGAGCTGTGTTTTCGAGTATAGTGAGAGACCCGAATCGATCTGAGTTTTCTCCTGGGAATGGTTGGAGACACAGATCGGTCCGGTCTGGTGGATATGATGGAACAAGGAGATGATGATTTCAGGTGTCGCCACAGACCCAGATTGGTCTGGTGGGTACGGTGGGTATGATAGAACGACCTTCTGGTGAGAGCTATGTTTTCAGGTATGTCGGAAGACCCGAATCGGTCTGGGTCTTCTCTTAGGAATGGTCGAAGACACAAATCGGTCTGGTCTGATGGGTATAGCGGAACGGTCTCCTGGCGAGGTTGAGGCTCCGGGTATGGATGGCTACCGACGAAGATCCCTAGCAAGTGGCTGCGATCGGGCTTAGCCTCGGAGATCCGACTTGAGCAGGTTGGTTGCCAACGAAGACCCCCTTCAAATGACAGTAATCGGGTTGGGCCACGTAGCGCAACGGCACTGCTTACTCGACGATCGGTGGCATGAGGCTCCATTGATACATCAGAGACAACGCTTGATGGCAGCACGCGGGCTATATCACCCGCAGTATAGTGGTGCTACCACTATGGGTTCCTTGGCCAAAGGCAGCATGCGGGCGGGCTGTGACGCCTGCAGTACGGTGGTGCTACCATCATGGGTCCTTCAATCAAAGGCAGTACGCTGGCTGTGTCGCCTGCTGTATGGTGGTGTTGCCCACCACAGGGGTCCTCGACCGGCGGTAGAAAAGGAGTTTTCCGAATGGATGTGGCCATACAAAGGGAACCAGTTACTAGAATAGTATGCTGACACGTATTAGACGGTGTTAACTCCCACATAATGGAAAATTTAAATCTTTATAATTGAAAATTTTAAAGTTTATTGAGATCACATCAACATGAATCAAATACTGAAAGCTTGTTAGTCACCAAAGTGGCTTGGTTGGAAAGGATTTGAACAATTGATTGTGAATTGTTCATTACTTTAGATGCTAATAAAATGTTGTACAGATTTGAAATGAACAATTGTGGTTATCAATTATAAAGTTAGGAGATCATCCAAAGATGAATCATTGCTTGTAATTAATGACATTAAAGGAAATTAATTGATATACTAAGTAAACAAGATTGTATATCCAAAGATAATATTCATGTTAATTTTAGTATAATTGATTGATCTATTAAAGTATTTTTAAATTAGTATCATGATTGATTAAAGTTATGTACAATCTTTGGAATATATGATTAGTATTCTTAAAGCTTGTTAAGAATCACCCAAAAGTGAACTTAAATATATGATTAAAGTTTGTAATATATGTATTTGAATCCATTTGGGTTTACTTAAAGCATTAATGTATAAATTAAGATTATATTTGCAGCTTTTGATAATGTGTTCACCTTAGGTAATGTGATAGTCAAATTCAATGGGCTGAACTATGCAGAATGGTCTGAGCATATTCAGTTTTATTTAGGTGTTTTGGGCTTGGACTTAACAGTCATTTTGGAGGAAAAGCCTACAGCAATTACTGAGACTAATACAGAATCCGATAAGTCTCTTTATGAGGCTTGAGTATGGTCTAATAGGTTGAATTTGAATTTGATGCGAATGACGATAGCTGAAAATGTCAAGCCATTGATGCCTAAGACAAAAAATGTTAGGGAATTTATGGTGAGAATTAAGGAATACTCTCAATCAGATATATCAGATTAATCCATTGTAGGAAGCCTAATGAGTGAGCTAACGACCAAGAAATTTGATTGGTCATAGCCTATTCATGATCATGTGACTAGTATGGCTAATCTAGCAGTAAGGTTGAAAACAATAGGCATGGATGTGAGTGAATCCTTTTTGGTTTAATTTATCATCAACTCACTGCCTCCTGAATTTGGTTAGTTCCAAGTGAATTATAACACTATTAAAGAGAAATGGAACTTTCAAGAAATTAAGGTCATGTTAGTTCAGGAAGAAGGGAGAATAAAGAAGATAAAGGATCACTCTATTCATCTCACTGTTCGTAATAATGCTAGTAGTAGCAAGTCTAAATCATATAAGAAGAGTAAGAAGAAGGACAAAACCTCTATGAAAGTCACTAGAGGTCAGATCCAAAAGGATCAGAAATGTTTCTTTTGCAAAAAGATGGGTCACTTCAAGAAAGATTGCCCAAAAAGAAATGTTTGGTTTGAAAAGAAAGGTATGTATTATATATCAGTATGTTTTGAATCAAATACAATTGAAGTACCCAATAATACTTGGTGGTTAGACTTTAGAGTTACTATTCATATGTCACATATTATGCAGGGATTCCTTTCAATCCAGCCTATAATAGGAACTGAGAAGTTCCTTTATATAAGAAACAAAATGAAGGCATGAATAAAAGGAATTGGGACGTACAGATTGATCTTGGACACTAAGTGTCACCTGGATTTAAAAGTGTCTTTATGTTCCTAAATGTGTTAGGAATTTAGTTTCTGTTGCAAAGTTGGATGAAGTAGAATTTATCTTTAAGATTGGAAATAGTGTATTTTCATTGTATAGACATTCGTACTATTATAGATCTGGTACTTTAATTGATGATTTGTACTATTTTAATCTTGATGCTATGTATGCTGATTCCCTATTTCTTGTTGAGCATAGTATAGGTAACAAACGTAATGTGCATAATAATAGTTCTGCTTTCTTTAACATCAAAGATTGGGTCATATATCCAAGAAAGGATATTGAGATTGGTGAAAGGTCATATCTTGACTTAATTGGATTTTACTGATTGAGATGTATGTGTTGATTGTATAAAAAGGAAACAAACAAGACATACATCAAAGAACCTACCCATGAGAAGTAATGAGCCTTTAGAATTGATACACACTGATATTTGTGCTCTCTTTGATATCCCAATATAGGGTGGTGAGAAATATTTCATCACATTTATGGATGACTACTCACGATATTGCTACTTATATCTACTGCATGAAAAGTTCCAATCAGTAGCACCTTAGAGGTGTTTATTAATGAAGTGGAAAAGTTAGATAGAAAAGTAAAAGTGATTAAGTTAGACAGGGATGGTGATATTATGGAAAATTCAATAAAAGTGAACAATGTCCTAATTCATTTGCAAAACTTCTTGAAAGTCGAGGTATATGTGCACAGTATATAATGCCTAGTACACCACAACAAAATGGTGTAGTGGAAAGGTAAAATCGCACACTTATGGATATGGTTAAGAGTATGTTGAGTTACAATATTGTACCTTTATCATTGTGGATGCATACGTTAAAAAACCGTTGCTTATCTATTAAACAGGGTTCATAGTAAGGCTATCTAAGACTCCTTACAAGTTATGGACAAGAATGAAACCCAGTTTGAGACACCTTCATATTTGGAGTTGTTCAGCAAAAGTAAGGATATATAATCCACATGAAGGAAAGCTTGATGTAAGAACCATTAGTGGTCATTTCATTGGCTATCCTAAAAAATCCAAAGGGTATAGTTTTTTTTGTTCTAACTATCGCACTAGAATAGTTGAATCTAGTAATGCTTGGTTCATTGGAAATGGTCAGTTCAGTGGGAGTGGGGAATCACGAAAGGTGGATATTAGAGAATTACAAAATGAAAGATCTATAATGAGTACTCCTACTCAAGTTGGTATCCCCATACCTAGTATTTCTACTCAAGTTGTTGTCCCTTTTGTTGCATCACAGTTACGTGACATGCAAGGACAACAAATTGATACTTGAAACATACAAAGTGAACACATAAGAGATGAACCAAGTGACAATGTATAATTTACAAATGAACAAGTGATACCACAAGAAATGACATTATGAAGGTCTACAAGATAAAGAAGGCCAGCTGTATCGAATGATTATGTGGTTTACTCACGTGTGCATGAATCAGAATTGAGTATTGATAAAGATTTAGTCTCATTTAAATAGGCCATGAATTGTAATGTTCTGAAAAATAGTTTAATGCCATGAAAGAAGAGATGAAATCGATGGATGTAAATCAAGTTTGGGAATTAGTAGAGTTGCTTGAAGGATTAAAATGAGTTGGCTGTAAATGGGTCTTTAAGACCAAGTGAAACTCAAAAGCTAACATCGAATGGTATAAGGCCAGATTTGTTGCCAAATGTTTCATTCAAAGGGATGGTGTTGACTATAAGGAGACTTTCTCTCCAGTATCTAAAAAGGACTCCTTAAGAATTATCATGGCTTTGGTGGCTCATAATGACCTAGAGATCCACCAAATGGATGTAAAGGTCACCTTTCTAAATGATGATTTAGAAGAGGATGTGTATATGGACCATCTTGAAGGTTTCATAACCACAGGGGGCAATAAAATTTGGTGTGTAAATTAAAGAAATCGATATATGGATTGAAACAAACCTCCCAACAATAGTATATTAAGTTCAATAATATTATTACATCATATGGTTTTGTAGAGAATACCGTTGATCAATGTATCTATATAAAGGTCAATGGGAGTAAGTTCATTATATTAGTCATATATGTCGATGATATTCTATTGGCTGCTAATGACATAGGTTTGTTACATGATGTCAAGAAATTTCTTTCTGAAACTTTTGAAATAAAAGATATGAATGAGGTATCCTATATGATAGGAATAGAGATATTCCGTGATAAATCACAAGGATTGTTAGGATTGTCTCAGAAAGTTTATATCGATAAAGTACTAGAGAGATTTAGAATAGAAATTGCTCTACAAGAGTAGTTCCAATTCAGAAAGGGGATAAGTTCAGTGAATTACAATGTCCAAAGAATGATTTGGAACGAAAAACAATGAGATTCATTCCCTATGCATTGCTAGTTGGAAGCTTGATATATGCTTAAACATATACTCGGTCAGACATTAGTTTCACTGTTGGAATGTTAGGCCGATATCAAAGTAATCCTAAAATAGATCATTGGAAAGTTGGAAAGAAAGTACTTATCTACTTACAAGGTACCAAAGATTATATGCTTATAAAAAATCAAGTCATCTTGAAGTAGTTGGCTACTCGGATTCAAATTATGCTAGATGTGTAGACTCGAGGAAATCTAGAGGAGCAGTTTGGTTACATGTTTCTCCTAGCTAGAGGAGCAGTTTCATGGGAAAGTGGGAAGCAGTCTGTCATTGCTACTTCCACTATAGAGGCTGAATTTGTAGCATGCTTTGAGGCTATTGTTTATACATTGTGGTTGCAGAATTTTATTATAAGGCTTGGTTTGGTCGACAGTATAAAAAAGCCATTAAGAATTTTTGTGATAATTCCGCAGCTATTTTCTTCTCTAAAAATGATAAGTATTTTAAAGGTGCGAAACATATGGATTTGAAATACCTATATGTTAAAGAAGAAGTGCAAAACCATAAAATGTCAATTAAGCATATTGATACTAAATTGATGATATCAGACCCGTTAACTAAAGGTCTGCCACCGAAAATATTTACTGGATATGTTGAACGGATGGGCATTTTGGATAGGTTTTCGTTCTCTTGAAAGTCAATATTTTGTACTGCTTATATCATTGTGACACTTATGAATTCAATTAAGGTTATGGTTTTGTTTGCGCTTTATTATCTCTATTTAGTTGTATATAATTATAGTTTATGAGATAACTGGTAGCATATTTGGGAATGACAATTTAAAATTTCAATGTTCCTCAGTAAGGTTATTATGAATTATGATGATTATGTGATATATGGAAGGAATCATGTCGCTAAAAGATATGTAACTACCATGATCTAATCATTTTAATTCAATCAAGTGTTATGGTTTGATGATCTTTTAAGAGTTATGCACATTTATTTGTTATTGATTTATCAATTTATAACATGAGTCAAGTGAAAGATTGTTAAATTAATCAACATGAGTGATCCTTGTTATTTAAAGTATGACCCAAAATAAAAGACCTAATATGATGGTCAGTTAGGCATAACTGTAATTTGGGTCATCGGGTTTAAAATTCCTCCATTCTCCCTATTTAAGATAACTGTTACAGAAAGAGAAGTAACCAATTACAGAAAGAGAAATAATTTCTTATTTAAGGTAATGGTTACAGGAAAAGACAGAACCTTTGTCATTACAGATTTTCTCCTTCTCTCCACCATTAGAGAGAAAATGAAAGAAAAAGAAAGGAAGAGTAGGAGAAAAGAGAAAAGCATTCAGGAGAAAACAGGAAGAGGATATCAGCATAATGGACAACGATATGTTGATTTTATTACGTTTTTGTGTGCTAGTATTCGCATAAAGAAAAGATCCTACATTATAGAAATAAGAATTTCATTAAAAGAGAAATTCTAAAAAAGTCCAACAATTTCAACTTTAGATAGCTCTGGCTACGATGAAAGCGAAAATATTTTTTAACTCGGGAGATCCAACCTACAGGATCATTCTCATCCCAGCAGAAAAATTCTACCTTTATGTGTGGTTGGATATAGTCATGATTGATACATCTATAGGACTCTACAAGTTCTTTTTGTTTGTTAGCAGATCTAAAAGTGTTGTCTCTTGACTCCTTTTGGGCAATAGAAATTACTATTTGTTCCAGTCTCTTGAAAAACTCTTGCATGAGAGATAATGATTCTTCAACTCGAGATATTCGGACGTCAGAATCAGAAAATTTGTGTAAAGACATATTGTAAGATCGTAAATTGGTGATATCTAAATTTTTCTTTTGTTGTTAGGTGAGGGATATAAACAATTTTTTTTTAGATTGAATAGAAACAGAATCCCTAAAAATGTCACTCTGAAACTAAATGATAAGAACTAAGGGTTTTAGAGGAATTTGGAATAGGGATTTTGAAGTGGGATTGAATACAAAAGTTTTGTATAAATAAAAGAGATATGATTGATTATTTTGAGAGGATTAGCCTTCAATAATCACTTCAAGGAAATCGGTTTCCAATAAATTAAATGCTTTAATAATATTATTCCTTAATTGAATATAAAAGTTATATATATTACACTTATATAGTAGATTACTATTAACAATATAATTTTACTTAATTTGAAAATAATAAAAGATAATCTCACCTATTAATTTAAAAATAATAAAAGACAATTATTAAAAATGTAACTTACTAATTTACCTATTAAGGATTACATCACTAAGGTCCATTGTGGATTATACAGAAATAAGGGAGTTTTTAAGATCATTGATGACGATAAAAGTTACATGCAAACCTGCAAAGTGGTGGTCTCTACGCGTACATTGGCAGGGGAGATGACCTTTATCAACCCATTGGAATGTCAGAGGCTTCGCTACGAAAGGTTAGCATATAGGTTACCCAATCCAAGCTTTATTTCTTATCAACCCACAATTTGTGAGCATTCTGGCAAAACTAATGCAGATTTGCTATGTCGCATTTTGGGATGAAATTACTCTAGCAGCGCAAGACGAAGAGGGGCAAAGGATTGGGAAAGACCATTCTATCGGGAAGGGGCGGATTGTAGTTGCGAGGGATCTTCCTTTCAGGGACCAAAGATTAAATGGAAAAATCCCAAAGGAAGGAAAGTCTTGTCTGGTACATTTTTTTATTCTTTGATATGATTCTTTTTTTTTTTGCATTAATGAATTATTTAAGTAGTTGCTCTCATTACCTTCTTTGAAAAAATTTTTTCACTTGTGGGTTATGAGAACTGATTCTTGTCTTCATGGAAAATTTGAAATCTCGCGTAGTGAAAATGATAGAGAAGAAAGGGCAAGAAGACGAACAGTATCTTTTGCAAGTTAATTCTGTTTTGTTATCTTTTAAGCTCATTGTGAGAGTAATGCAAATCGCTGGCTATGCATGTTTGCATCATTCGACTTGGGGTTAGTTTGCAGCATAAATTTGTTATGGCAGCATCTGAATTTCATTACTTAATACAATGGCAATGATAACTATGCATGGTTCTCGTGCTGAGATGGCATCAATGTTCTGCTTTTCACTGTCAATGCATGTCCGAATGGCTGTGCGTTTCCATCTTGTGGCCAATTTTCTCGAGGGTTTTTATTTGCTTACATGTTCATTGTACTCAGATGCTTGGACATCTTCTTTTTCCCCATGCAAAGCACTCTATTTGGGTAGACTCCAAGTCCCAATTTAGGAGGGACCCCTTAGGTGTCATGGAAGCTTTTCTTTGGCAACCCAAATTCTGTACTATCAATTGCAGAACATGGAGCCCGCAGCAATGTGTACGATGAAGCAGAGGCTGTTGAACAGAAGCATAAGGCCACCCCCCCCCCCCCAAGTCATTTACTATAATTGAGTTGTATTTTTGTAGTTTCACGTTTATGGGAAACCAACAATTTTCCAAGTGCCTTTTATAAAAAATCACGCCGCTCTGGGCTTTTGAAAATGTGAGTGAATTCACCGAGTGAACGACTTGGGGGAGATAAAAGGACAAAGGTCATAGAGTGGCTTGAAGATGTCAAAAACAACAAATCTTAAGACCGGGTACTTGCATCCTTCCTTGCCAGAAAAAGTAAGGACGTGGTAGCCGACATTCCCCCGTGGAATGGCTAACCAAAAGTCCAGTTGACGTAATTTTAGATCCCGAAAAAATGTAGTTTCTTTCCATGCACTGTACGAGGTTGATTACATGTATGTCCCCCTCCCCCCCCCCCCCTCGGGGCCCCGGTCGGCGAGAGAGAGAGAGAGAGCCGTTTCTTTTTTTTGTTGGAGGGGGGTGTTTGGTTTGGGTGCCGCCAAAGGTCCGGTGGGGGCTGTTAAAAGATGAAGAAGAGTGAGGCAGCCGCCCAATTCTCATTTTGTTGAAGAACACTTGTAATTTGGTAAATGCCTCATCATCCCCAAGCATATATAACTCATCAGATTAATCATCAACCATATGGAAGTTTTGAACGCGATGGAAACGCCCTAAGCAGCTGCGGTTCCGCGCCCCTCAGCTCGTCATCACCACTTACAAGCCAGGCCGGGCCAGGCCAATCCAATCCAATCCAATTCATCCGCACGGCAGCGCAGCGCATCACGGCCACTCACGCCTCAACCACCGAAAGCACCCCCCGGAGAGGCGAGCGGGAGCGCCCGCACACATCTGAGTGTTACTCGGAACCTAATTACCCAAAGCATATGTTTCAAAGTCCCCGCGAATTTCGTACGCATTTATTGATCGGCTCTCGGAGAACGCTATTTTGATCTCAATTTCAATGTCCTCTTCGATGCTCAACAACAGCAGCATTGCCATCTCCGTATCAGATGACGAACCGGACGAACTCGGCCGGATGAGAGTCCGAGTCCGCAGAAAACGGAAGAAACAGCCCGGGCATCGAGCCAACGACGACTTGGCCCAGCGAGTTGTTAAGTTTCTCTTGAAGTATTGGATTGTACTCGTCTTCTTTGCAGCGGCTGGGTTGCTCCTTTTTGAGGCCTCGAGGATTGGCAAGAGACCGGATGTAGATGCAAAATCGGAAGCCAGTAAAGAGAATAAACTAAGCTCGCGGGTAACGCGAGAGGCGATGAAACCGGAGAAGAAGTCGGAGGGGAATTTGAATCGGCTCGATCCAGTGACTCGAGGTGTTGGCGGTGTTAGGGAACGTAAGTCGCTGTTTTAAGCTTTTTGATTTGGCAAATTTCTCTTTGGCAAGCCTTTTTCAGTTTTATTTCCCAATGTGCAAGGAGGACGATGATTGTTCCCTTATAGCCGATTTTTTTGCTCATTGTTTTACGTATCATGTTCCCTTAGCAAGCACGAATTAACTTGCTAGTCTATGGAAATTAATCTGCAGTTCATTTGAAGAATTTGGCGTTTTGGATACAATTTCCAAAACTTTTTGAGGATTATAACAATCCTTCAAATATGTACAGCCTTTTAAGATACTCTATGTGGAATGTTGCTTATATCATCTTTTATCATTTAGGCCCTCATAATTGTTCAATATGTGATAGACGCTTGTGAATCATACCAGGTTGCTTAAAGCTCCTACCGCCCGAACAACTTCAGCATCTGGATATTCCCTTGCATGATGACCTCGGTGGCCCTGTCAAAAATGTGGTATACATGTCTGCTAAAGATACAGAACTTTTAGTAGGAAATGCTACTCTGCCAAGGCAGGGCGTGGGAGCCACACGATTTAATTTATTTACTGGATTACAGACTTTTGATCAGCGAGAGACAAGTTTTAAGGTTTCACTCCACATCTTGAGACTTTTGGCCATCTTTTTTTATTATGATACAATTTTTTTTTTATCTTGTTGGGAATTATAGTAGTTTCAGATCATGCAACACAATAAATTCTGTCTTTAAACTTTTGTAAGCCTTGGTCCTTTTGTACTTGTGCTGAAGGCACTTATTTGTCTGGAAATATTTGGTGCAGGTTAATGAAGTATCTAAGGTCCATTGTGGATTTTACAGTGATAAGGGAGGTTTTAAGATTTCTGATGAGGATAAAAGTTACATGCAAACCTGCAAAGCGGTGGTCTCTACGTGTGCATTTGGTGGTGGAGATGACCTTTATCAACCTATTGGAATGTCAGATGCATCACTTCAAAAGGTTAGTATATAAGTTACCTAATCCTAGGTTTATTTCTTATCAATCCCCAATCTTTGTGAACATTCTGGCAAAACTGATGCAGGTTTGCTATGTTACATTTTGGGATGAAATTACTCTAGCAGCTCAAGAAGCAGAGGGGCACAGGATTGGCAATGACCATTTTATCGGGAAGTGGCGGATTGTAGTTGTGAAGGATCTTCCTTTCAGTGACCAAAGATTAAATGGAAAAATCCCAAAGGTAGCAAAGTTTTACCTGGCCTATTGATGAATTCCCTGATACAATTCTTGTTTTCCTTGTGGAATTATTTAAGTAGTTGCTCTGAATTACCTTCCTTGGAAATTTGTCTCCATTTGTGGGTTGGGAGCAATGGTTCTTGTTTTCATGGAAATTTTGAAATCTCAAGGGTCCATATGCCTGGAAAATAATAGAAAAAAGGGGGGGGGTGCAAAATGAAAAAACAGTATCGATTGCAAATTAATTTTTTATTGCTATCTTTTGAACTTATCAAGAGAGTCATGCAAATTGATGCATGTGTATGCTTGAATCATGCAACGTGGGGTTAGTTTGCAACATAAAATTGAAATGGTAACATCTGAAGAATTTCATCACTCAATACAATGTCAATGATGACCATTCATGGTTCTCATGTTGAGATGGCATCAATGTTCTGGTTTTCTCTGTGAGTGCATGTCTGAGTGGCTGTGCATTCCCATCTTGTGCTTTCTAAGAATCTGAATATCTTCTTGAGGGTTTTTCTTATCTCATCTGTTTATCATATACAGATGCTGGGACACCGTCTTTTTCCTAATGCAAAGTATTCTATTTGGGTGGACTCCAAGTCCCAATTTAGGAGGGACCCTTTAGGTGTTCTGGAAGCCCTTCTTTGGCGCTCAAATTTTGTGCTAGCAATTTCAGAACATGGAGCCCGCAGTAGTGTGTATGATGAAGCTAAGGCTGTTGTACAGAAGCATAAGGCCACCCCAGAAGAAGTTCAAGTGCAGTTGGCTCAGTATAGAAAAGACGGCTTACCTGAAGACAAGAGATTTAACGGAAAGAAAGGTATATTTTTCCTTATTTATGACCTGTGTCTTGCCATTCGATATGATTGCAGAATAGCTATTATGATAATTGAAAGTGAGCTTTAAACCAAAGATGCCCTTGGTTAAGTCTACTTTATATGGATCTTCTCAACTAAATGCTCAACTTATTAGTAGAGGTCACGGTCACAATTTCCATAGGGTTAGATATACTGACACATGACATTCTTATTCAATATTTAAAAAGCTTGGGAGATTGCAAGCTGTATTATAGGTGCTTACACTGACCTTCTCCTTTTTTTTTTTTTTCTTTTTTCTTTTTTCCCTTGTGTGAATACTATGGCTTTTTTATGATTATGATTAATATTGGCAAATCCTTGGAATTTTTAGCTTTGAATGAAGCTTCAATCATCGTGAGGGAGCATACACCATTGACTAATCTCTTCATGTGCCTCTGGTTTAATGAAGTGGTTCGATTCACTTCAAGGGATCAACTGAGTTTTCCTTACGTTCTTTGGCGGCTTGGAGTGCTGCAGAACATCAATAGGTTCCCAGTTTGTGTCCGAAAAGATCTTGTCAACAGTATGGGCCACATACGGAAGGCTAAGCCTTTGATAAAGTGATTGTTGCAGCCATGATCATTTGGTGTATGTCGATAAATAGTGAGGCTGAGTGACTTGCGGACTGAATTCATGTATGATTTATATCTAGCTAAATGTGCTGGATTGACTAAATCAGTCGATAGATTTCATCAACTTTTTAGCCTTTTGGCTCCTGTTCGCCATTCTTTCACAAAAGCTTTCAATTTAAATGTTTGACTAAATCCGTGCAATATACCATTTGGTTTTAAGGTACACTGATATTGCTGGTATTATAGTGATATAATCTTTTGTGGTAAAAAAGATGTAGTGATCTTAAGTCTCTGCTGTCGTGGTCTTCTGTTGAGATTGCTAAGCAATCAAGCCATAAAGTTGATGTTATTGGAATCACGTCTATTCACTTTCTTCTTTAATTGTCCAAGTTGATGTTGGTGGATGGTGTCCAAGCGGCTTCTCTGGATATGATAATATCAAATTGGACCTTCTTTATGATATGAAAGATAAAAAGAAGCACCGAAGTGAGAACTTGGTGCCATGTATATGCATATAAAGTGCATGATTCATCTGTGTTTATTTAATTTTGAGAAGTTGGAAGATCCATCGCCATGTATTTTCTTCGGAGAGCGGCGGTTCTACGTGAAAGTGGAGTACAAAGCTCTGAGCAGGAGAGCTCGGTTGGTTCTCTCACAGAACTGGCCGGGCTTTGTATCCCACGAAAGGGTATGGGCTTCTCGGCCTTTTTTCGGCCATACTATTTATTCTCAGCAGGGAAGCCCGGACGCTGTGCTCATTTATGAAATGCTTTATGATTTTCTTACTTATCCCCACCGCGTCAAACCAAAATAAAAAAAAAAAATGGTGGGGTGTGGGGGGTGGGGTGGGGGGATGTTGATATTGACCTCTAAATTAATACTGGCTGGTACTTTATTGTTATAACAATGTATTTTGCCCATTTTAGTAGCAACGGTGCAGCACAAACATCCAAATATGGGCCCTTCATTCTGGATATTCGTGCATATGCTTTTGCCCATTTTACTAATTGTTGCAGTGTTTAGAGGCGTGTCAGATGTCGTTTATCTAGCAACTGAACCTAAAATCCTCCACCAAAGTAAATATTTTAAAATTTCAACGCCTAACCTATCAATTAGGGACATAGGGGAGCAATAATTAGTTAATTAATTCTATACATAAATACATATTACTAAAAATTGACAAAACTCTAATAGCAATTAATCAATTTTTAAAATAATTTAAATTCTAATTTGACATTTACTTCCTAGTTAGTTTATAACCTCATTTAGTATTTTAATAACATTTTAATCATATCATGTGTTTAATTTATTTAATTATGAATAAGTATTACAATTTATTTAATTAATATTCATAATTTTAAAAATGTATCTATAATCTTCGTACCAAAAATTTTAAGTTCTTTTTTTTATTTAAAGAGAAAAAAATTTCTACATGTACATGTTTCTCTTAAAAAGAAAAAATACTAATAATTTATTTCTTTAAAGTGTATAAAGAATCTAAATTAATATAATTAACTTGTGTATCATAGAAGTTTAACATCAGTGTATATTAACATTACAAACAATTAAAAAATTGATATTTCATATTATTATTTTTTAATTATTTAATTTAGTTCAATAGTATTTCACATTAAATAAAATTTTTTATGAAATTTTATAAATATTAATATGCCTATTTTTTATTACAATAGAATCCTTATTTTATTACAATAATTATAAAAGGGAATAAAATAATTGTATTTTGATCATTATTAAATTTTTATAATTATAATTTTTTCTGATCAAAGAGAATAAAATACAAAGAAGACAAAAATTACTAATTTTAAGAAAGAAAAATGGAAAAATTCAAATTCACTTATTTTTTTCTTAAAAAAGAAACAAGAACTATTTTCATGTTTCATTAGAAAGAAAGAAAAAAAAGGAAAAAAAAATACTTCTAAATTCTCCTTTACTATATTATTAAAAAAATTTAAAAAACTTTCCTACAATTAATTTAATTTAGTTAGCTGTTTTCCCAAATCTAATTAATTATATAAGTAAATTTAACTTAAATCTAATTTAGAATGAAAAAAGAAACTATTTCTAAATTTCATTTTTTAAAATAATATGTCATTTTTTTATTTTTAAATAAAATATAAATAAAAATAATTTGATCAACAAATATAATTAAACCTATACATTGTCTAGTTTTAATATTGGTATAGATATTACTGATGTTGGGAGAAAGTCAAATTTTCTCCTTCAGTCACATGTCAATTTTGCTTACATGGTAACTTCTCTTAAACTAGTAAATTGAGAAAAATAAGAGAAAATAAAAAAGTAAAAAAAATAAAATAAAATTAATGTTAAATTAATTAACATAAGTAGTCATGTTATTTAAAGTATGACCCAAAATAAAAGGCATAATATGATGGTCGGTTAAGTATAATAGTAATTTGGGTCATTGGGTTTAAAATCCTTCCACTCTCCCTATTTAAAAATAATTGTTACGGGAAAAGATAACTGTTACAGGAAATATAATTGTTATCAGAAAATATGTGTAACTTCCTATTTAAAGTAACAATTACAGAAAAAGGTTAATCTTTATCATTACGTACTTTTCATCCTTTTTACCATTAAAGAGAAAACGAAAGAAAAGAAAAGGAAGAGTAGGAGAAAAGAGAAAAGTTTTTAGGAACAAATCAGTAGAGGATTCTCGTCTTCGCAATAGAACATCAACATCATAGACAACGATACATTGATTTCATTACAATTTGTGTGATAGTATTCGCATTAAGAAAAGATCTTGCATTATAGAAATAAGAATTTCATGAAAAAGAAATTCTAGAAAAGTCCAACAATTGGTATCAGAACGGGTCTGCGAATACTGCAATTTGTTTTTCTCTTTTTATTATTTGCACTGAAACAATAACGAGGGGCGCATAAAGGAAAACGGCTGGCGTTGAAAGGGAAAACGCCAGCCCCAGGGACTTTGCACCACTGAAGCACGGATCGAGTGTGAATTCGATGAGAGTTGTTCTTCTGCGTACAACCGGAGACCCAAATCGATCCAAGTATGACAAAATGGCCTCCCGGTGAAAGCTGTGCTTCCGAGTACAGCTGGAGACCTGAATCGGTCTGGGTGTGATGGAACAACCTCCCGGTGAAGGTTGTACTTCCAGGTACGGCTAGAGACCTGAATCAATCTGGGTATGGCAGAACAACTCCCAAGGAGATTGCGATTCCAGATGTCGTCGGGGACCCAGATCGCTCCGGTGGGTATGGCAGAACCCGAGTCACTAACAGAAGGTTTCCCAGGACCCGAACTGGTGGAGGAAGGTTTCCTGGCAAGCACTCGCTTGTTAATTTATTGAGATCACATCAACATGAATCAAATGTTGAAAACTTATTAGTTACTAAAGTGGTTTGGTTTAAAAGGATTTGAACAGTTGATTGCGAATTTCAATTGTTCATTTTATTGAATGCTAATAAAATTTTGTACATATTTGAAATGAACAATTATGGTTATTAATTATGAGGCTAGGGGATCATCCAAATATGGATCATTACTTATAATTAATGATAGTAAAAGGGATTAATTGATATAATGGGTAAACATAATTGTATATCTAAAGATAACGTTCATGTTAACTTTAGTATGATTGATTGATCTATTAAAATATATTTAAATTAGCATCGTCATTGATTAAAGTTATGTATTTGAGGATCACCCAAAGGTGAACTTAAATACATGATTAAAGTTTGTAATGTATGTATTTGAATCCATTTGAGTTTACTCAAAGCATTAAAGTGTAAATTTGGATCATGTTTGTAACTTCCAATAATGTATTCGCCTTGGGCAATGCGATGATCAAATTCAATAGGCTGAACTATGCAGAATGGTGTGAGTATATTCTGTTTCATTTAGGTGTTTTGGGCTTGGACTTAGCAATTATCTCAGATGAAAAGCTTGCAGCTATTACCAAGACCAGTATAGAGTTTGATAAGTCTCATCATGAGGTTTAGGTACGGTCTAATAGGCTGAGTTTGAATTTGTGAATGATGATAACTGAAAATGTCAAGTCATTAATGCCTAAGACGGAAAATGCTAGGGAATTTATAATGAGAATTAAGGAATACTCTTAATTAGATATAACTGATAAATCCATTGTAGGAAACCTAATGAGTGAGTTAACAACTAAGAAATTTGATTGGTCACAGCCTATTCATGATCATGTGACTATTATGGCTAATCTAGCAGCAAAGTTGAAAATAATAGGTATGGATATGAGTGAACCCTTTTTGGTTCAATTTATCATCAGCTCACTGCCTCCTAAATTTGGCTAGTTCCAAGTGAATTATAATACTATTAAAGAGAAATGAAACTTTCAAGAAATTAAGGTCATGTGAGTTCATGAAGAATGAAGATTAAAGAAGATGAAGGATCACTTCATTCATCTTGCTGTTTGTAATAATGCTAGTGGTAGCAAGTCTAAATTATATAAGAAGACTAAGAAGAAAGACAAGGCCTCTATGAAAGTCACTGGAAGTCAGATCCAAAAAGATAAAAAATGCTCATTCTGCAAAAAGATGGGTTACTTCAAGAAAGATTGTCTAAAAATAAAGTCTTGGTTCGAAAAGAAAGGTATATACTATATGTCAGTATGTTTTGAATCAAATGTAATTGAAGTACCCAATAATACTTGGTGGTTAGATTTTAGAGCTACTATTTATATGTCATATATTATGCAGAGATTCCTTTCAATCCAGCCCATAACAGGAACTGAGAAGTTCCTTTATATGGGAAACAAAATGAAGACACAAATAGAAAGAATAGGACGTACAGATTGATCTTGGATACTAGGTGTCACCTGAATTTAGAAAAGTGTCTCTATGTTCCTAAATATGCAAGGAATTTAGCTTCTGTTACAAAGTTGGATGAAATAGGATTTAACTTTAAGATTAGAAATGGTACCTTTTCATTGTATAGACATTCGTACCATTATGAATTTGGTACTTTGGTTGATAATTTGTATCGTTTTAATCTTGATGCTATGTATGTTGATTTTTTATTTCTTATTAAGCATAGTATAGGTAACAAATGTAATGCACATGATGAGAGTTTTACTTTTTTATGGCGTTAAAGATTGGGTCATATATCCAAAGAAAGGATATTGAGGTTGGTGAAAGGTGATGTCCTACATCAATTGGATTTTACTGATTGGGATGTATGTGTTGACTATATAAAAGGGAAACAAACAAGACATACATCAAAGAATCCAGCCATGAAAAGTAATGAGCCTTTAAAATTGATACACACTGATATTTGTGACCTTTTTGATATCCATATGGGGTGTGAGAAATATTTCATCATATTTATAGATGACTACTTACGGTATTGTTACTTATATCTACTACATGAAAAGTCTCAGTCAGTATACACCTTGAAGGTGTTTATTAATGAAGTGGAAAGACAGTTAGATAAAAAAGTAAAAGTGATTGAGTTAGATATGAGTGATGAATATTATGAAAAATTCAATGAAAGTGGACAATGTCTTGGTCCATTTGTAAAACTTCTTGAAAGTCGAGGCATATGTACACAGTATATAATGCCTAGTACACCACAATAGAATAGTGTAGCGGAAAGGTGGAGTTGCACACTTATGGATATGGTTAGGAGCATATTGAATTACAATATTACACATTTATCCTTGTGGATATATATGTTAAAAACTGTAGCATATCTGCTGAATAGGGTGCCTAGTAAGGCTGTCCCTAAGACTCCTTACAAGTTATAGGACAAGAAGGAAACCCAGTTTGTGACACCTTCATGTTTGGGGTTGTTTAGTAGAAGTAAATATATACAATCCACATGAAGGAAAGCTTGATGCAAGAACCATTAGTGGTCACTTCATTGGCTATCCTGAAAAGTTCAAGGGTATAAGTTTTATTGTCCTAACCATAGCACTAGAATAGTTTAGTCTAGTAATGCTTAGTTCATTGAAAATGGTCAGTTTAGTGAGAGTAGGGAATCATGAAAGGTGGATATTAGAGAATTACAAAATGAAAGATCTACAGTGAGTACTCCTACTTAAGTTGGTATTCCCACACTTAGGGTTTTCAAGTTGTTGTTCCTTTTGTTGCATCACAGTCAGTGACATGCAAGGACAACAAATTGATACTCAAAATATGCAAAGTGAACATATAAGAGATGAACTAAGTAACAATGTGCAATTTACAAATGAACAAGTGATACCATAAGAAATGAAATTATGGAGGTCTAAAAGATAGAAAAGGCCAGCTGTATCGAATGATTATGTGGTTTACTCACTTGGGCATGAATTGAAATTGAGCATTGATAAAGATCCAGTCTCATTTAAATAGGCCATGGATTGTAATGATTCTAAAAAGTGGTTCAATGCTATGAAGGAAGAAATGAAATCGATGGATGTAAATCAAGTTTGGGAACTAGTAGAGTTGCCTAAACGATCAAAATGAGTTGGCTGTAAGTGGGTCTTCAAGACCAAATGAAATTCAAAAGGTAACATCAAAAGGTATAAGGTCAAACTTGTTACCAAATGTTTCATTTAAAGGAATAGTATTGACTATAAAGAGACTTTCTTTCCAATTTATAAGAAAGACTCTTTAAGAATTATTATGGCTTTGGTGGCTCACAATGACCTAGAGCTCCATCAAATGGATGTAAAGACCGCTTTTTAAATGGTAACTTAGAAGAGGAAGTGTATATGGACCAACCTGAAGGTTTCATAACTACAAGGTAAGAAAATTTGGTGTGTAAATTAAAGAAATCGATATATAGACTAAAACAGGCTTCCTGACAATGGTATATTAAGTTCAATAATACCATTACATCATATGATTTTTTAGAGAACATTGTTGATCGGTGTATCTATATGAAGGTCAGTGGGAGCAAGTTCATCATATTTGTCCAATATGTCGATGACATTCTTTTGGCTGTTAATGACATAGGTTTGTTACATGATGTCAAGAAATTTCTCTCTGAAACTTTTAAAATAAAAGATATGAATGAGGCATCCTATATGATAGGAATAGAGATATTCCAGAATAGATCACAAGGATTATTAGGATTATCTCAAAAAGACTATATAAATAAAGTATTAAAGAGATTTAGAATGGAAAATTGTTCTATAGGAATAGTTTTAATTCAGAAAGGGGACAAGTTCAATAAATTACAATGTCCAAAGAATAATTTGGAATAAAAAATAATGGAATCTATTCCTTATGCATCACTAGTTAGAAGTTTGATGTATGCTTAAACATGCACTCGGCCAGACATTAGTTTTGTTGTTGGAATTTTAGGCCGATATCAAAATAATCCTGTAATAGATCATTGGAAAGCCAGAAAGAAAGTACTTAGGTACTTACAAGGCACCAAGGATTATATGTTTACTTATAAAAGATCAAGTCATCTTGAAGTAATAGGCTACTCAGATTCAGATTATGATGAATGTAGACTTGAGGAAATCTACATTTGGTTTCTTTTTTTTTTTTAGATGGAAGAGCAATTTCATGGAAAAGTGAGAAGCAGTTTGTCATTGCTACTTCCATTATAGAGGCTGAATTTGTAGCATGCATTGTGGTTGCAGAATTTTATCTTAAGGCTTTGTTTGGTTGACAGTATAGAAAAGTCGTTAAGAATTTATTGTGATAATTCCGCAATTGTTTTCTTTTTTAAGAATGATAGGTATTCTAAAGGTGTAAAATACATGGATTTGAAATACCTATCTGTTAAGGAAGAAGTGTAAAACCATATAGTGTCCATTGAGTATATTGGTACTGAATTGATGATAGTGGACTCGTTAACTAAAGGTTTGCCACAAAAAACATTTACTGGACATGTTGAACAGATGGACATTTTGAATAGGTCTTCATTCTCTTGAAAGCCAATATTTATGTTGCTCATATCATTATGACACTTATGAATTCAATCAAGGTTATGATTTTGTTTGCACTTGGTTATCTCCATTTAGTTGTATATAATTATAGTTTATGAGATAACTAGTAGCATATTTGAAAATGACAATTTAAAGTTTCAATGTTTCTCAGTAAAGTTATTATGAATTATGATGCTTATATGATACATGGAAGGAATCATGTTGTTAAAAGATATGTGACCGCCATAATCCAATCATTTTTATTCAATTAAGTATTATGGTTTGATGATCTTTAAGTATTGTGCACACTATTTGTTATTAATTAACATAAGTGACCCATATTATTTAAAGTATGACCTAAAATAAAAAATCTAATATGATGATTGGTTAGGCATAACATTCAATCATTGGGTTTAAAATCCCTTCACTCTCCCTATTTAAAGATAATTGTTACGGGAAAAGATAACTATTACAAGAAAGATAACCATTATCGGAAAATATGGGTATTTAAAGTAACAGTTGGTAATCTTTATTATTACAAACTTTTCCTCCTCTCTACCATCAGAGAAAAAAGAAAGAAAAGAAAGGGAAGAGTAAGAGAAAAAATAAAAGTTTTCAAGAGCAAATCGAAAGAAGATTCTCATTTTTTCGATAGGATCTCAACATCATGGACAACGATATGTTGATTTCATTACAATTTGTATGCTAGTATTCGCATAAAGAAAAAATTCTACATTATAGAAATAAGAATTTTATAAAAGAAAAATTTAGAAAAGCCCAACAATTACTATTAGATCTATCTTTTTGTTTTCTTAAAAGTGAAAAAAAATAATATTTTTAATTTAAGTCCTTTTTTATTCTCTTAAAGAAGAATGATAATTTTTATAATTTAAAAAAGGTTAATAAATTTGATTTAAATTTATTATTTCGTAAATTTTTTATTATGAATTTAACTATAATGGATATATAACAAAAAAATTTACTTCATCTTTCATTCAATTAGTCAATTTTAATTTCAATTAATTCTTTAAATTAACTAAGATATTAATCATAATCAATAATTAAATTAATTTTAATTTTAACTAGTTTTTGAAATTTAAATTAAAATAAATTTAAACTAATTAATCATTATTAAAAATATAACATAATTTTTTATTTTAATTATTTTTATTAGATATTTGGAACGTGTATGATATACGAATTTTAGCCTGATACACTTTGACGGAAGTCGGAAGTTGTAGAAAAAAAAAAAAAAAGGCCAAGCAATTAGGCAGGTCGAAGTTTGAAGGGCTCACTGATCCGGTCCAACAGGCCCAAAAATGGGAAAATTGCAGAGATCCGTTTCAACCAAACGGATCCAACTAAAACCCACCCGCATCACCCATGCGATGCACCTACAAATGCTGCTCGCAACAGCCGGCCCAAAATATGTCGTGTCTCGGTGCAACGTCAATACCGACGCATGTGATTTAGATGCGCTGGCTGGTCGCATGTTGCTCACCTTCCCTCCCCCCCCCCCCCCCCCCCCATCTCCCCCTCGGCCCCTTTTCTCTGTCTCGCTTTATGAATCTGAAATCTCTTTTCATCTTTGGTGACTATGCTAATTAGCACGTAACAGAACGACAACGAGAAAATGGCGAAATCGAGTGCGGACGATGAGGAGCTGAGGAGAGCCTGCGAGGCGGCAATTGAAGGCACCAAGCAGAAGATCGTGATGTCGATCCGCGTGGCTAAGAGCCGCGGTGTCTGGGGCAAATCCGGAAAATTGGGCCGTCAAATGGCCAAACCTAGGGTTCTTGCTCTGTCCAGTATGCACGCCCACGCTCTCTCTCTCTTTCTCTCTGTGTGTGTGTTTTTTTTTGTTCCTCAATATATATCACTGGTGTCGCATTTTGTTTCTTTTCAATTTCAGCTTTTTCATACCGATTTTACTTGAATTGCATTTATTTGTTGTGTGTGAAACGAAGCCACCAGTGTTCTTGAGGATTGGTTAGAACTTGGAACTTTTCCAGGTGTGGGAAGGAATGTTCTGTTAGAAATGCAGTGGAATTTGGATTTTATCTATTGAATGAGCAGGAAAATAGAGAGCAGTTGAGGCATGTGACCTTGCTCACATTAAGCATGATTCTTAGGTTTTTCTTGTTGGATTGAATGTCATAAATGAATGGACGTGTGTGGAATAATTTCTGATTTTTACATTTCTTCTCCATCGAATTCTAAGTATGAATGCCTGATGTTGGTTTTACTCACCTCAATGTGTGTGAAGCAAGAGAAGTTTCAGATTGGTACTTTTGTTTTGGCATGACTGGAAAGTGTCATTTTATTTGCATGTTGGTGTCAGTGACAGTTACAGTGACAGTTTTTGGCTTGTGCAGCAAAATCAAAAGGTCAACGGACTAAAGCATTTCTTCGAGTCTTAAAATATTCCACTGGAGGAGTCCTTGAGGTAATGCTCACTTTAACTATTTTGCTAGTGTTGAGTTAATGAAAAGAAAATAATTCCAAAGTATGGATTCACGGAGAAACCAGGGCCAAAAATATCTTGTAGGCCTGATCTTAGACGTTGGATCAAGAGTCTTGGTGTGGCTGTCCTTTTAAATGTGTCTGTCTAATACGTGGCATATTGAGTTTAACCTGAGCTTGAATTTTTACCCTTTGTTATGCCAATGTCTTTGTATTTTAGCTCTAGTGGTAAAGGGGTGAATAGATTGTGAGAATTCAAATAACCATAGAAGTTTCCTTTTATACGTAACCTGCTTAATTCCTTGTTTTCTCTCATATTTAGCATGCTTGTTTAACTAAATACGACTTATTTAGCATGCTGCACTATAATTTCATATATAAATGTCATGTCTTGAACTGATCCTGTAGCCCGCGAAGTTGTACAAGCTCAAGCATCTTTCAAAGGTGGAAGTTATAGCTAATGATCCTAGTGGGTGCACATTCACACTGGTAATGCTTTGTCTCTAGTCCTTCAGAAAGGCTTTGTATCAAATGTGGGATTACTGACTAGTGACTATCCGAATTCAGAAAGCTCTTAAGCTAATGAGAAGGAACTTTTCTTCATGATTTGAACTTAGCATTACCTACTGTATATATGGGCAGCTTCTGACTCAGCTTTTTGCAGGGATTTGATAACCTCAGAAGCCAGAGTGTTGCTCCCCCTCAATGGACTATGCGCAACATTGATGATAGGTGATAGATAGAATGCTCATTTCTTCATAATAACTTAAAAATGGTCATTGACTGTCTCCTTTTAGGCTGTCACTGCCAATCAACTATTCCTTTCATCTAATATGTTTACTTTAAATGTTTCTAATAGGAACCGCGTTTTATTTTGCATCTTAAACATCTGCAAAGATGTGCTTGGCCGTTTTCCCAAAGTTGTTGGCATAGATGTGGTGGAGATGGCACTTTGGGCTAAGGTAACAGTTTTGTATTTTTGCATCTTCAAGTGTCATTTACTGTTTTGTTTTAGATTTTCCTTTCTCTCATTCTGGATCTTTCCAACTTTATTGCTTGTTGGATCATTTAATTGTTACAGAATTTCTATGGCAACATTTAAAGAAAGGTTTGGACACCATGTGTGAATGCAGTATTCATTTTTACCTCAGACTCCAGTTTGATTTGTACAACTCCTATATCCTATGGATTGGTAGATTTTCTTGAAGAATGTAGTCATGAAGCATTGGTTTTGTTATCTTAAAATTTGCATCAGGTGCTTGGCCACAATTTTTGTTAGGCTTTGCATCATAATATGTAGCAATGGCTCCAAATTATGGCCCATCTCTGCCATTAGTTTTCTGTTCATGAAATTTCCACACTTGGCATGGGTAGATCTCTTCTTTGATAGTTGAATGTCAGTCAAGGGAACGAAATATATTCAAATTCCGTAGACCATACCCAGGCCCTTGTGGGTCTTTTCTCTTTAAATGTCATCCATGTAACTGACTTGCTGCTTAAGAGAGATGCAACATATCTACTTAAGTGCTGCCATATGTTCCTATTTGGGCTGAACTTTGATCTGGTCTAAGATGAACTAGCTTTGATCACTGGCCTCTGTTTTGATGTCATGTCTGAAATTGATATTTTATCAATGCTGCCCTTCTGGAGGACCTTGCTAAGTGTAAATTTAGAAGTGCATTTGCTTTTTTCTTTCTTTTCCTTTTTTTTTTTTGGTAAATTCAGATGGCTTCTCTTTTGAACACTGACTGTGCATGGGTTCCAGCACGCTGAGGCTCACTCAGCACATAGTATAATGCATCAGTGTACATTTATATGTCTATCTAGTTTTGCTTGTGAGAATTTGTGAGGATGGTATTCTATTTTCCAATTGAACCTGCAATAAGAGGAACTGATGGATGAATATCTGTTAAGATTGAAGCTATTACATAATCAAAAAAACCACCACAGGCTTATAGATGAAGCTGGTTGAGGAATTTGCTTGGTATACTTACAGTTACCCTGGCATAAAAATCTCAAAACTGGGGAGCTGAGATGCTTTATTTGGTTTCATTTTCAGATTCTTGATAGACTGTCTACCTGATAATATATTTTGGTTAGATAAATATTTGTTTAAGATTCCCTATTCAAATGATCTGTGGATCATTATGGATGAATTATTTGTATTTTCACTAATTTTGTTTTCTATAGGAAAATACACCTGTAGTTAGCAAGCAAGGGACTCAGCAAGATGGGCCTGTTGTGGCTACAGTAACAGAAAGTGACATGAAAGTAACTGTTGAAAAAGAACTTGTATCCCAGGCTGAGGAAGAAGATATGGAGGCGCTTCTTGGCACGTATGTGTTTCCTTGCCTAATCTATCCTCTGTCTTAGTCATAAGTATTAGTTAAAAAATACAATTGCATGTTCGTATTGATGCAAAATTTTAATAAATGTGAGATTCTTTCACTCATCAGCAAGCACTTGCCATCTGCCTGGTAATGCTTTCCAAATATTCAAATGAGCAGGGAGTCTATCCATGATTCCTTGTGTCCTGCAATGGTTGACTTTTAGGTGCTACTGCCCTAAATTTCTTAAAATTAATTCATCTTGATTCACTCATGTTTGTTGGAAGTGAATTTGTGTGTCTTAGGGCTATCTGTTAGATCCTGGTGATTATCCTTAAAGGCATTCTTGTTCATTGATGTGTTTTGTGTTGGTAGTCTGCTGGTAATGTCCCTTGCATTCCCTTTTCACTGAATTATCTGGAAGTCTTATTCTTATCTTGTCTTTGTTGGAATCAAAGGTGCATTGTGTATTACTGAAATGGTGATGCTCCACATTTTTTGCCTCTTTCCATGTTAAAATTTTTAATTGACCTTAAGAGAGTTCTGACATTTTTTATTGAACAATGGTATGCAGTTATGTCATGGGCATTGGGGAAGCAGAGGCATTTTCTGAAAGGCTGAGGCGAGAGCTTCTTGCCCTTGAAGCGGCAAATGTGCATGCCATTTTGGAAAGTGAACCTTTGATAGAAGAGGTATTTCCATTTAATCATTTATTGTGCATTTGAGATTAATCATTTTCAATTGATATCCCCTGGAATTTGTAAAATCTTCTTATCTTTGCTTGGAGGTTTTCCATCTATCACTTGTGTTTCTTTTTTTTTTTTTTTTCCTTCTCTTTTACCAATCTCTGAACATGTGTCTTAGAGAAGATCAAGTGGACATGGCTAGGCATGAAAGCAACTAGGTGGATGGTGATGCTCAATACCAATGCTTCTTGTCATTTCTTCTCACTTGTGCTTACCTTCTGGGCTTTCAGGTGTTGCGAGGAATTGAGGCTGCAACAAATTGTGTTGATGACATGGATGAATGGCTAGGTATTTTCAACATTAAACTGAGACATATGAGAGAAGACATTGAGTCGGTAAGGGCATTCTTGCACAAAATTGTGCTAATGTTGGGCTTTTGTGCTTTGTGGCATGTGCTTCTGTTATCCCTTTTGGGAATTTTTTTAATTACACAAATTGTGCTAATGTTGGGCTTTTTTGCTTATGTTGTCCCTTTTTGGTAATTTTTCCTCATTTTAACAATCAGGTAGTTACATTTTTTATTGTGCTATGAATGAAGGCATATATCCTCACATAAATTCTTTTAAATATGAATTTAAATGGTTTACTTTTTTGTAAAAAAAATTTGCAAAAATGGTTTCCCTATTATTTGTGAAAAGATTTGTGCACTTGAAACCGTTGTTCAAAGATGTATGATTAAAAAGGCAGAAATGAACGAGGGGCTACATTTAGAGACCAATCCTACTTCAACCTTGGTTATGAACCAGCAGTTGTTAGATTCAAGCTTCAAACCTGTATTATGTGTTTCAAGGCTGGAAGAAATCGTGCCCAAAGAAACAACAAAATGCAGAAAAAGAATGAGTGGTTTCCTTTTCAGTGATTATCAACTCTTAATTACAGCATTAAGAATAATGCACTCTATTTCCTGAGCTGAACTGGTTTTTAAGAATTACTTAGTTGAGATCCAACAAAGTCATGCTTTTTTTAATTTTTTTATCCTCTTGCAGTTGTTTTATTGGGGGTGTTCATTAATGTAGAATGTGCAATATTTGCAGTTGTTTTGTTGGGGGTGTTCATTAACGTAGAATGTGCAATATTTGTAAAGGGAGGGAGCTACGGGGCAGCAAGTTTTAGCAGTTTTAATTTTACTTCATTTAATCATATCCTTCAAATAGAGTGTTAATTTTGTGTTTCTAATGAAAGGGTGTCCTAACGCATGAGGCTCCTGCACTGTGACAGGTGGGGAAGGGTCAAATGTGTAAAGTCTTAACTTGTATTTTTCAGAGAGGTTGTTTATGCGACTCAAAACTATGACCTCCAAGTCAAAATGGAATAACTTACAATTACACCAAGGCTCACCTTTCAATTTTAAATTTTCATTTAATTGGAATACATGATGTCTTATGTTGTTGGTGGATACTCATATCAACCCTTATGATATCCAGATAGAGACCCGCAACAACAAGTTGGAGATGCAGTCTGTAAATAATAGAGCACTCATTGAAGAACTTGACAAACTTCTTGAACGATTGCGTGTCCCTTCTGAAGTATGTGTTCGGTGACTTTTGTGCCAACTTTTTACCATTTGCTAGGAGCAATGTATTTCTGCTTTGTCATCTTCTAACAATGTTCTGTTTGTAGTATGCAGCATGTCTAGCGGGAGGTTCATTTGATGAAGCACACATGCTTAGAAATATTGAAGCATGTGAATGGCTGACTGATGCTTTACATAGCATTGAAGTACCTAATTTGGATCCCTGCTACATGAACACGCGTGCGGTATGACTTTGCCACTTTTTCTTGTCTGTTTTCTGCCATTTTAATGGTAAAACATATTGTTGAAAAGACTAAGTGAGTAGTTGATTAGGCATTTGTGCTCATATTGCTGTAGTTGTTATAGAATGATTTGCTTTTTGTCTATGAGTTCTGGACCTCAACTGTTAAATAAAAATTAGAAATCTCATTTCCATTGCCATTCACTTGATTAATCTTGAGTCTTGCCAATTGATGTCCTTGATGATAGGGTACAAATGTTTTTGGTTGGTCAGTATATTCTGAGTTGTCTTATCTAATGTAGTGGTTTAATTACTGCCAGGTTAGAGAGAAGCGAGCAGAACTTGGAAAATTAAAAACTACATTTGTCAGAAGGGCTTCTGAGTTCTTGAGAAACTACTTTGCAAGTCTGGTGGATTTCATGATAAGTGACAAGAGTTACTTTTCACAGGTATTGTTCAGTTATCTGTCATGCCTTTTTTAACATTGTTATTGGAACTTGATGCATTTATTGCATGCTTTCATGCAACAGCGGGGACAACTGAAGAGACCTGATCATGCTGATTTAAGGTACAAATGCAGGACATATGCTCGTCTACTTCAACATTTAAAGGTGACTAACAAAATCTTGCTGTAGAACTTCAATTTTTGATTGCATTGTTGTGTGTGTGTGTCTCACTTTTCTCTTTATCAAACTTTCACCTTTCATGTTTCTAGAACCTTGATGAGAATTGTTTGGGTACCTTGAGGAAAGCATACTGTAGCTCACTTAACTTACTTCTTCGCCGAGAGGTCAGGAAATAACTTCTTGCACTGAAAGAGTAAACCTTTCTTTGCTTAATTTGGAGTAAATATTGTGTTTTTATGATTATGCCAGTTTTACTGCTATGATTTTGAAAATTTTCCTCTCACAGGCTCGGGAGTTTGCTAACGAGCTTCGTGCTAGCACTAAAGCATCCAGAAACCCAACTGTCTGGCTTGAAGCTTCTACAGGCTTCAGTCAAAGTGCAAATACTGCAGATACCTCAGCAGTTTCTGAGGCGTATGCCAAAATGCTGACAATATTTATCCCACTCCTTGTAGATGAGGTTATGGTTCTCTATTTATTTATATCAGTAACTCTTACTGTTATTGAGTTTGTATGAATAATTTATTCCTAATTGGCCAAAACTGCAGAGTTCTTTTTTTGCACATTTCATGTGCTTTGAAGTTCCTGCACTTGTTCCTCCAGTAGGTCTTGCGAATGGAAATAAAGGTGGGAGTTACCATGATGCCACAGATGAGGAGGATGATGATTTGGGTATTATGGATATTGATGACAATAACAGTAAAGCTGGTAAACGTTATGACCTTCATTTAGCCTAACTCATTCTTCTTTGTAGCAATTTCACAAAGAAAAAGTTTCTGTTTTGCAGGTAAAAATTCTGCAGAGCTGACAGCACTAAATGAATCTCTTCAAGATCTGCTCGATGGAATCCAAGTAATGTCTATTTGAAGTGTCTTTTACATGTGAGAGTGCACTTTCCTGAGAGTTTCCATGAACAGTATGAGTATGGCTTATGTCTTCAATTACAATATTTTTTATTCATCATTATCTTCCAAATCTACCAGATAACTTAAGAATGGATTTCAGTTGACCACTAAAACATAATAGAATTTGTCTTTGTTTGGGTGCTTTCAATATTCTGCACATCCTTGATATCATCTTTAACTTTTCTGGGTGTCTGAGCTCAACATCCATGATTACTTCAAAACTCTTGGTTTTGACATATGAAAGGTCTTCTGTTAATTAATTTTTAGGAAGACTTTTGTGCTGTTGTTGATTGGGCCTACAAGATTGATCCTCTACGCTGTATATCAATGCATGGCATCACAGAGCGTTATCTCTCTGGTCAGAAAGCTGATGCTGCAGGTTTCGTGCGTCTCTTGCTTGGTGATCTGGAGCTAAGAATTTCTATGCAGTTTAGCCGTGTATGTTGCAGTTTGAAAAATAATAATAATAATAATAATAATAACTGTTTGAGCACACACATCCAATTGTTCCGTGAGGTATCCTATGCATTTCTTGTTTGTATTGCAGTTTGTAGATGAAGCATGCCACCAGATTGAGAGAAATGAGCGTAATGTGCGGCAAATGGGGGTCTTATCATACATTCCTAGGTAATCTCAAAGTGATAGGCCTGGTCTGTTACTTTAGGCAAATTGACATGTTTCTCCATCAAGATTGGAATCTTTGAAAGTCTCCAAGGATGTAAGGAATTAATGGATTATTGATTAAATGTTGTGTGATCCAGAAGAATAGAACACTGAGGAAAACCTAAAAATTTTGCAAGTTCTGAACAGTGGAATCAATATTTTCTGAAAACGTCTGTATTGTCTGGAATTGTCTTGTTGGTAGTGAATTGTCACGGCCCGTCCACTAGCGTCTTCTCTCGCAAGATCGACTAAGTGCCGCACGGGTTAGCACGTCGAAAGCACGTCCAAGCTTAACTCCGTGACAGAATGCTACAAATATTGTAAATTGTTTTGATATTTTATTTTTTCTTCTTCTCTGACTCATGTTATAGTTGCATGGACAGTGTGCCATATTGGAGTGCAGATAGTAACAGTTTGTCATTTGCCCTAGTGAATGTCTGGACAATGTGTGCTGGATAGTGTCGTACTAATGGTTGGAAGAAAAATATTTGCATAATTCAGAATTTACATCATACAAATATTGATTTTTGAGTAGTAACTTCTTACTGGTCCTGCACAGATTTGCAACTCTTGCAACCCGTATGGAGCAGTATATCCAGGGACAATCTAGGGATCTAGTTGATCAGGCCTACACAAAGTTTGTAAGTATATCAAATAGTGTCTTGGGATTTTGAACGTTTTTATTCCCCATTTCTGTTGCCTGTTGCTACAGTTTGAATAATGTTTATTAGGTGAACATAATGTTTGTGACATTGGAGAAAATTGCACAAACTGAACCAAAATATGCAGACATTTTCCTTTTAGAGAACTATGCAGCATTTCAAAATAGGTAATATTTCTTTATAGATCTTTTTGGCATCTCTTTTTTTTTCTGTTTTTCCATTTTTCCTTTTGCTTGTTTGCATGGAGGAGAGGGTGGGGGAGGGAGCAGTTAGTTCATTTAGCTTACTAATTTGAAGATGGAATTTTCATCTCTGATGGTTTGATGCAGCTTATATGACATTGCAAATGTTGTCCCTACTTTAGCAAAATTTTATCACCAGGCGAGTGAAGCCTATGAGCAAGCTTGTACACGTCACATCAATATAATTATTTATTACGTAAGGAATCATGTGATCCTATCTTCTTTGATCACTGCATATTCTCCAATGTTGTTATTGTTTGGTGAAACATATATTCCGATAGTGTTTATCCTTGCAATATTTGCATTTTGCAGCAATTTGAGCGCCTTTTCCAGTTTGCTCGCAAGATTGAGGATTTGATGTACACAATAACACCAGAAGAGGTTGGTGTTTTCCAATGCATATCATCTGCAGTTGATAAGTTAAAGATTGCCTGTGTATTTTCCAAAATGTTATTCTACATTTGTATTAGGGCAGTTGTGATGGTTCATGTTTGTGGATATTTTTGGTTGATTTGGTTAGCATGAGTGTGGTATCCACCCTGTAAGATACGGTAGGAGTATAATAGGGCTTTCTTGTGAAAAAAATGTTGAACAAAACAGACAGGCATCTCTGCCGTATTTTTTATTCCCTGCCATGCTCTTAGGGGCTTGTGTCATCTTTATTGTAAGCAGGGCATATACACCAGCATGTTCCTATGCTCACAATTTGGGTACACTCTTTTGAAGTATTGCTTCAGACCAAGACAAAGCAATAGAATTATATATATGCTATTAGGTTCACTTACCAAAAACAGTTTCAGGGAAATGCACGCTCTTGACTGCATATTTTATATGACAATCAAAATAATGGAGATGGAGGGCAGGCATTTTCTTTTCTGATCCTTTCCTGTCAAAATTTGGTTGCCCTGGCAGTCAGGGCGAGGGTGGCAGGTCAATATCTGTCTCCTATAATTTCATTGCATTGATTAGAAAGCAGTTGCTAATAATTAGGGGACTGCAAGTCATGTTAATGCGGTGTTAGTAAAGCAACATAATGAGTTGTGCAATGGTGGCAGTGTGAACATCTATTATGTTCCAGGTTGTTGATTCGTTGAACTCATTGGCCTTGTTCATCTTTTTTAGATTCCTTTTCAGCTTGGGTTGTCAAAGATGGATCTTCGGAAGATGTTAAAATCTAGTTTATCTGGGGTAATTCATCCAACACTTACCCTCAAAATAGTGTCTTCATTGTTCTCAAATGAGTATGTTACAATTGGCTTCTCTGCTTCAGGTTGACAAGTCCATTGGTGCAATGTATAAGAAACTACATAAGAACTTGACTTCAGAGGAATTGTTACCTTCTTTGTGGGATAAATGCAAGGTAAAGTCCTTGTTTAAGTCTTACAGATTTCAAATGAAAGCTTTTCTTAGTACTTAGTTGTGCAACTCTTATGGTGTCTGAACGTTACAAATTATTTTTGTTCCTGTGTTCTTCAAAGAATCTAACTGGCATCAAATGCAAGTAAGTAGAAAAGTATTGTGGGTAAAGTTGGAGAGAGGAAACTTCATAGACTCACACGATACCATCAGCTTGCCCAATATCTCAATTTCTGAAATTCTTGATGGTAGGAAAAGGTAAAAATAAAAAAGAGTTAGTATCACAGTATGTGCAATAATTGTGGGGTGTCTATTGTGGTATATGACAAGTCTAGGATTTTCTTTTTCTATGGTGAATTTGGTAATTAGTTCCTTCATATTTTGCTTTTCTATTGGTTGTTACCCCCTTTTTTTTTTTTTCTTCCTGATTTGTTTACTACTCAAATGATTAACCTCTCTCGTTCTTTCTGGTCATTTGTTCTCTCTACAACAAAAGAACAAAACAAAGGGTAATCCCAGTGTAAGTTTTGAAGTTCCAATTATGCATGCTTTAGTTGACTGACCACAAATAAGAACTTAACTGGAAGAGACATGGTGGGTATGAAATCAAACTGTTGGTTTGAGATAAGCTTCATGATATTAGAAGCCCATGTTATACATCAAGACGAGCTCTTTTTAACTATTTTCATGAAGATTGGGGTGGATGATTTTGCTTGTTGCATTGGTGGGTGCTTCTGGAAAGCTCTATGTTCTGAACTGTCTTCTTTCTAGCTCTATTGGTTTCCTCTGGTAATTTCCTAAGGACCATCCATAGAGCCAAAGATGTCATACTGGTTATTCAAATTAGTTTGCCTTAATGTTACAGAAGGAATTTTTGGACAAGTATGAAAGTTTTGCGCAACTGGTTACAAAGATATATCCCAACGAGACCATCCCGTCTGTGAAAGAAATGACAGATCTTCTGGCTTCCATGTAGGCATTGCAGAGCGTGCCTTTTTGCACGGTTAGTTTCTTCTACAGAATTGTATTGATCTGCTGTAATTATTCATTTCTTTTTTTTTTTGAAAAATTTTCCGATATGTGATTCATTGCACAAAATATACCCTAACATATTTCGAAAGATGCAAATAAAATTAGTTCTTGGGAGGACTTGCGAGGATCCAATTTGAAAATGTTGTGCCTCTTCCGCACAGCAAACATTGTTGTCTTTTTCAAAAGCTAAATCACTTCAATCCGAGTCGCCTAACTTTCTCCTGATAAAAAAAAAAAAAAAAAAAAAGGTGGTGGTGGGGCGGGGCGGAGTTGGAAGAGAGGGAGTTGCCTCAAGTTGTGGGGGTAAAAAGGAATTCCTTCAGCGATGTCTCTGGAGTAACTTTCTGTAATAATGAATCTTTCCAATAGTGTGCACTACCAAATTGGGGTGTGTGCGAACCCCTACATGTGGCCAACAGCTCGAGCATGATTTATTGGCATTCAACTTTCTTAGTGATTGCAGTTGGTAATTACGAAAATTCAGTCCCCATTTACAGATGAGAACACACTTTGGGAATAAAATTTTAAGATGTGATAGGTTAATGAGTGATTATAACCTTGGTTAATGAATGGTTTTATGAGTATGTCTCACTCTATAAGCTTATGGAAAGGAGCATCTCAAAAGAATTTGGTTCCGTACAAATTGGTCTCGAGGTAACCGAAAAAGAAGAGCAGCTGATCAATAGATCCACGGGTTCGTTTTTCTCTTATAACAGCTAACGCGCCGATGTATGAGGACATCCGAAAAAAGAAAAAAAAAACAAAAGAAAAATCATTGTATTTGTATAGGTGTGAATCTCTCTCTTTTTGTTTTCCCCTTCTTCTCCGATGGGGAAAACATTAGTAAACCAAGTATAATATACACAGAGAGGCCGAAGATAATGTGACATTGTAAGTCTCATGTTCAGGACGATTTTGTTTATTTGAATTTTCAAAATTTTCTGCCAAAATATATGTAATGTGCAAGGAGTATCGGAGTAGATACAACGAACTTATTAAAATGTCAATTTTATACTCATTACACATTACAATATATTTGTTGCACATTAGTCGTTTTCAAGCAAGAAACTTGAAATTTTAATAATAATAAAAATAATAAGTTTTTATAAGAAATGGAACCCACAATCTAGCTTTTTCTCCCTATTTTACTCGGTTCCCGTAATAATACTCTTCCTAACGAAGGGTCTCAACTATAACTTTGTGACAACAAAATTGTAGCCCTAAGACGCCGTTGGCGTTGGCTACCTGCTTTCGAAGATGCCATTGCTACCAACAGAAAGCCTGGAGAGAAGGAATGTACTGGCCGAGGAAAAGAGCACAGCCCCCGCTAAACAGGCAAGATCCAGGCTAGTAACTATAGGTATATCCTTGAATTTCTCTATGAGTCCCACTTGAAGTATCATGACAATGGCGTGCCCGATCTTAGATTTTGCTTTTGAAATTGATTCCATTTCGACCCACGTGGGAAGCCACTGAAATTGGCAGAAAAATGATCCAAAAGTTTGATTTAATTAGACAATGAAACAAGCCTCTAATGTGGGATGGAGAGACATTCTCATTGGTCGGACTAGAACTCCGGTCAAAAACACTCACACCCACCTCTAGATGGAAGAGCCGAAAGAATCTTGACCGTGGCAGCCATGGTCCTTGAGCTTTCGGATTCTTTGATCCAACAAACATGACATAAAGCCCAACCCCAAAAGTAAGCATGGCACTTCCCACCAAGAACATGTCTGCAAACGAATTTAACGCATGCATTACAGGTCAACATTAGAACCATGTGCATATAAAATTGCGGTGTATGTTTATTAATTGCGAGAGATTCATTCCAAGAGAATATAGCACCTATGGCTTCTATAAGCAGCTTGATTACGTGTGCTTGGTCTAAACTTTGAGACAACCCACTGAAATATTGGAGATAAGACTCTAAAATGAGAAAGCAACCCTGCAAGATAGAATGGAAAACTGTTTTAAGTTGAGGATTTTAATGACTGGCTAAGAGGGGATTACCACAATGATTCATCAATGACCAATTAATAGACCTCAAATGATTAGGCTAAGTATTGTCTTAAGAGTTAAGGCTTGAGTTTATCAAAGCCTGAAAATTATTTGGGCCCTCTAGGTTTTTTAAACTTTTTTTTTTTTGCATTAACTATGAGGAAAGCAAAACATAGTAGCAGCAATATATATATATATATATATATATATATATATATATATATATATATATATATTTATTTATTTATTTTTTATTTTTATTTTTATTTTTTTCTTTCACACATTTTCCTTTAAAGTGAGTGTTACCTCCACGAAACACAATATCGAACCAAGCAAGGATCCCGCCACGCCAATTAATGTGAAGAATCGACAGTCCATTATGGCCTGCACAAATGTTCGTAAGGTGGGGTGCAAATGACAAGCTGTGATCAGCCGCAAATTTAGGATGAAAGTTTTTGCATGTTAACCAGGTAAAAAGTGAGTCCCGTTCTTTGGTCCAAAAGTCATTGTAAAAGGCAAAAACCGACAAAAATCTGAAAGAAAAGAACAGGTTGAGAAAGACGTATAAAGGTTTGCTGAAAGCAAATCATGAAAATGAAACGACTTGATGTATATATTCCATTGGTTTGCAAAGTTCAACGAACCTGCCCGCGTTCCTACATAATTACCATGAAGTGTAGCATAATCCCCATAAACAAATGCTAACTGGAATTATTACCTATGCACAAATGAATTGCTCATTTTATTGATTTTCGTGTACATTAAGTGATTTTTTTGCCCAAAAAAAATCAAATTATTTCACACGGGCACTGCGTCTCGGGGTAATGGCGCCCGTACAAGAAAATGGGAAGATTATTTTGTAAATTATGAGAAGGGAAGTTGAAGCAAAGGCAACGTACTTTCTGAACAAACATTTGGGCCTCAAGTTTCCACGTCTCTTTTTTGACTGCTGGCTTCAAAATCTTAAGCAAAGCATTGCTGACAACTGCGAGAAGAGAAGGGACATCTCGATCGACTGCAGGCTCTGCGGTGATCGTCAAGCTGCTCTCCGAGGTAGCCACCGATGCTTTCGAAGCCACCAACGACATTTTCCTCTTAACGCCATCCCCAGAAGCTATCTCCCCTCCACCCAACCCTCCCTTGTTGCTCATGCATCTCACTGTCGAATTCGAGAAAGCATTTGCTTTTGTAGGAGGAAGGAGGCGGCGCAAAGCACGAGATGAACGCAACAGCCTCGCTGTCGCCATTTGATTGGCGACTTTCTTCTGCAAAATTTCTGTAACTTTTGATCTCTGGGGCATGGCGGCTTTTATAGCGCATAATGTACAGAGTAACAATATGATTGGAGGCAATATTAGCAAAGCTCAGTGTGGTGGCTGCATGGGTTTTTTTTTTTTTTCGTTTTTTTTCGTCTTGTCTTGATTTGGTACGTGCGGGGCCCAATGAGTTTGTGAGCCGAACGCGTGTCCGTGTGATTTCATCATCGTGGAGTTACTTCATTTCAAACGTCCGGCGTTCGCATATGGATTACACAATTGCAAATTTTTTTTCCTTTTTTTTTAACCATTTTACCATATGGACACAAAAATTACAAATTTTAGTAGATATAACAAAAAAATCCTATACCACATATAACACATTTTATATTATTTACCAATTATTATTATTATTATATAAAATATTTATTTATAATATTAAAGTTATTTGTATCTACTGAAATTCATTATTTCAGTATTTGTTAAAATATTTTATTTTTTAAATGGGATACCTTTTATGATTTGGTTTTATTTTAAAAATAAAAATGAAAGGAAGAGCTGTGTATAAACAATTTATATTTTTTAAAAAAGAAATTAGAGTGAGCTCAAATACGAGGGACTATAATAGACATAAAAAATTTCAAATTACATTTTTACACTATATTATTACATATTAAAATATGGTATATATATATTTTTTATTTCCGTTGAAAATTTTCAAATTTGTGTCACGCCGTCGAATCCTTACTCTTTATCTTTTTCAAAAATGTTCTTTTTTAAGCGGTGGACAAAAGCATACCCACTGCCACATAACCTGGAAGATCTTTTTCTGAAAAAGAAAAGAAAAAAAGAAAAAAAGGAAAAAAGGAAGTTCCAAAGAAAGCTCGACGGCGGTCATTGTCATTGTCCGTGCTTACCTACCTCCAAAATCTCCAGCCAGTGCTTCCGGTGATTGTGAAATTAACGTTCAAAACATGCACACGCATATCCCCGCATCCACCGTCTACTCCAGAAATTGACCCGCCGGCGTCCACAAAAATTGATGTCCGGCTGATTGATTTGAACTCTCTGTTCTTTTTTATTTTTTATTTTTTGGGTTTTTTAGCCACCCTTCGAGTTAACCTCAGCATGTCAACAGTTTGTCTTTTCTTCTTCCGTTTCTTCACATGTACAATGTATTTGGGGGGATTTTGCATGGTTTGTCCACTTGTGTCAGGAGACTGTCAGCCGTCAATTGTTTGTGCGGCTGTTCCCAATTGGGTGTCTTGTCAACTACCCGCCGTTTCCTATTCAACGTTGTCGTCTCTCTTTACACGTTTCGGTTCGGAATTTTGTGTCCAAACCCCACGCTTTCTCCAATTTTCAAAGTCGAATCGGACCTCCCTCAAAAGAAAGTCCAGTTTAGTGGGTCATTCGACCTTCCCATTCAACTATTAGTTAAATTTTCTAAGTTTTTTTTTTTTTTTTTTTTAAAAAAAGTGGCTTTCTTGTTCAATTACATGAGAGAACTGGATGGATCTAAACTTTGAATCCGATCACTAATTTGTTGATCCAAACTTTAGATTGCTAAGGTAAAAAAAACTTGGTGATTCGACCCAATAAAAGTTTGTTCAAAGTTTGACAACAAAGCTTAATAAACGAGTTAAGCTTCAATAAGCATGCGTTTAATTCATTAATCCTGATCAATTTGCTTAGGCATTAGTTTAAATTTATTAAAGATTTTTATTTAATATATCATTACATTATGTTGGAGAGGTTTATTTGAGTTACGAAACGATTTATTTGTGAAAGTAATGAAAAAGTTGTACAAAGTTTTTTTTTTTTTTTTTAATAAAGCTTGCAAATATAAATACTTAAAAATTACAAGTAAATATTTACTTTTATTAAAACAAACATAATTATCAATTTAATTATTTGATAAAATTCAAGTTTTGCTCAACTATTTGGGATAAGATCCTAGTAAGTTAAACCAACCTTCGTAAACTCGTCCTTAAAAACTCCCATATCTACATATTCTTGGGAAGGATGGTAAGTTGAAAAATTTCAGAGAACTCCTTGATCAAAGATTGGTCAGCCAACTCCATCAACTGGACATCATCATTGTGAGATTTATTTGCATTTTCACAATTGTTGGACAACTGGACTCTTAGCAACCCCTTTATACTTCCAACCTTTCGGTTTCTGATCCCACACGGTATTATCTGATCAAATGGTGACAAGTCAGTGGTGACATTTAGCGCTAAACCATGGTATGCTATCCATTGTGATACTTTTATCCCAATTGCTGCCAGTTTCTGGTTTCCTGAGGCAAAATTTCAAAACAAATCATCAGAGAAGGATTGAAAATTATTCTTGTCCTCTCCTCCGTGACTCTTTTACTATTAAGTTTTTCATGTATATCTCATGCCAATTCCTTTTATGAGACACAAATCAAAGCACGAGCCACGCAAACAAATAACAAGCAGATTGTGTGTGTACCAGATCTTTGTATCAACTTCAATGGCCCATAGTTGAATACCACTTCTGGCCAATAGATAGGCAAAATAAAGTGCAAGAATAGATGCTCAAAATCAAAAAAGCATTCTCCAGATAATGATTCATAATTTGTTATTGCCAAATAGCAACAATTACCATTAAGGATGCCTCCTATAATTAGTTAGGAGCTCGGAGATATATAACTAGAAGCTTGGTTAAGTGGTTTGGCAATGTAATGTATTGGCTTGATCTTACAGAACAATTTTTCAAGTTGCCAAATTATATGTCGTGATTTCATTTCTTTCACAGAGAGGAACACAAGTCATTTGTTATCACAACAATTTCATATACTTTGATTGTACGGGAGTGAGGAAAACGACATGATCAGAACTTGTGTTCACTGAACAAATTACATGGTCTCACATGTTGACGGACCTTTAATCAAAATAGAATTATTAATATGAGACATAGATTGTTCAACTCATGTTCCCCAAGTCGCAGGACTGAGAATTATCACATGAATGCGTGGAAACTAGTGAAATGAAAAATGTGGAATTTGAAAGCTTACCAACCCAAACTCCAGTTAACCCCTTGACTCGAGAAGCTTTGATCGAGAATGTTGAGGAAAGAACACGAATGATCACCTCCTCAAGTGTCCTGAGGTACCAATGAAGATCCATCTTGTGATTTCGCAGATTGATAATTGGGTACATAACAAGCTACAGTGCAACACGCATTACTAGTTAGGCAAAACAAAACTACACGAATGTAGTGACGACTTTGAAGCCAAGAGGGCCTAGAAATTGACTCCTAACTATGATAGGCATAAATGAAACTAACAGCGGGCCATACTTGAAGAAGCAAGCGCACCCACGCACACACAAAAAGACAATCATGTGCTTGTCCACTTCTACATTTAAGATTCAAAGCTAGAGGAAACCTCAAAAGGATTTTTCAAATTGCATGTTAGCTCATATCCACATCTGGTTAATGAGGCATGTTAAGATGTTACGACCATCTATGCCCAGTTTCAAATTTTTCCAGTCTATAACTGCGGTGTGCACAAAAATGCTCAATTAAAGTCTCGCGTCCTTTCACAAAGACGTGCACATTGACAGCAATTGTACACAAAGATACACGTATTGCAAGGCAACTGACCATGTTCCAAATGCATTACTGGGCAACATTAACATAGAAAAAAAGTACCTGGCCAGGCCCATGATAGGTAACCTCTCCTCCACGTTCAGTTCTATAAACCTGAAAAGGAGCATCCTTGATATCAAAATTCAGGAACTCAAGAGAACTAGCCGTACCCATTGTGTACACAGGCTGATGCTGCAGAACAATCAGAGTATCTGGGCAATCTTCCTTCCTTTGAATCAACTCCTTTTTCTGTCTAACAATTCTCTTCTGCCAATTCCACGCATCTTCATACGGAACTAGTTCTTTGCATAAATTAAAACACTCACACCTGCCCAAATTCAGATTCAACCCGTCAGTCTTTGGTGGCTTCTTACACCAGAAATAGTATTAAAAAAGAAGAAGAAGAAGAAGAAGACAAAGCTAATCCCACACTCTTCTATCTTCTGGAGATATGGACGGAAGGACGGAGGCTTTCAAATTTAAAACTGGGTTCAATCGACATTGCTCGGAGGGTTGCAGTCGAGTTGGGCACCTTGGAAATGAGCAAAAGCTTGAGGTGGCTGTGCCAACAATCATGGATTCAGTGAGAAATAACTCTTTCTGCAAAGGACGGAGAGGAGGGACCTGGGTTCGATCGAAAAATGATAATCCCAGTTAAGACCAAAAGAGAGGAGAGACGACAGCAGCAACAATGGAAATCTTTTATTGAGGATCTTGGATCATCCGATTATGGGCTTGTGGTGGAGCAAAGGCCAGAAGAATAGAGAGCTGTTGGGGGAGCGGAGATGCCGAGGAAGGCATAATAGACTCATGTGTTTTTCTTTTCTTTCTTTTTTTTTTTTTTTTTTCTCTGTCTTATGTTTCTTTTTACCTCATCTCTCTTTCTTTTTTCTCTTTATTTCATCTTTCTTTTCTCTCCCTCTCTCCCTATATATTTTTCATTTCTTAAAAACGATTAATACTAGTCAAAGTTAGATTCAAGATAAACATTATATGCAAAGTGCCAACGATGGTATAATAATTAATGCACTAATATTTATGTTAAATTTATTATTATAAACCTTCGTTGTACGCTTTACAGTTTTGTGTTAATATATAATTTTTTTAATTTTTATTCAAGGTCAAGAAATATCCTATTTTATTAATTTATTATTAATAAATTATATACTATCTATATATATATATATATATAAATATATATTATTCTGAAAAAAAAAGTAAATCAGACAAAAAAACAAAAAATTAACAACATAATTTAAGCATCAGTGGCTCACCAAGTCTCATGCCCAACTGGCCTCTCTTTTCTCGAAATTGTTCAGGAGATGCCAGCCGTTCAAGAAGAAAGAATATAGTGGATTTGAATTTTCCAATGTTACCCCAACAAAAAAAAGAAAAAAAGGGAAGCCAACAGACACAGGATCTGATGGCAGACTAAATGACCTGACTAGAGAAAATACTCGTCCAAGGATTTCAGTTAAGAATCATTTCATTGCTTCCTGCATCAGGTTACCTGTTGAAAAGAGTTACAAGCTACTTAATAAACATGATTAGGTAGTAGACAATGTGAAACCCAACACACCGGTGTTGATGTGGGGACGTCACCCTATAAGCAAAGGGATGCTATTTTTAGCTGTAAACTGCCATGAGCGCCCTAGTAGGTCCATAGGAAAAGTGATCTCATGGTTGACCCCCATTACACTCAGGTCCAAAGCGGCCTCTTCTCAAATTGGTGTTCTCATGAAGCATTCCACCTGATTTGCTGTGCAAGTGTCGAATGAGCACCCCCCCCCCCCCCAAAGGAAAAAAAACTTTGAGAATTCAATAAAAAAAATTCATCATATATGTCAATAATTCTCCACAACAGGTCTAGATGGAAAAAGCCTCAAAAGAAATGTCAACAATGTCCATAGGCAGACCACACCAAGGACTTGGAAGGTAACTATCATGGCAACTAAGGAATTGTATCTTTCCAACAACTGTGCAGATTTGGGAAGCCCGCTCATGCTCGATATCACCTTCTCAATAAAATGGCTAGCTTTTGTCAGTTGATATATCCTATACACCTGTGAAAACAACCATACGTTTAGTTTTGATCTTAGAAAGATGGATTACAATGAATTGCCATAAAAAAAAATGATATCAGCACGTTTACCTCGAAAACGATAGTGGCTAGAGGCCAACACGATGATCCACACTTCTCTAGACAAGTCTCAAATGCACGTTGAGAAATGCAGCCTAATACGAGTGGAACAACAGCAACCACTGCTAGCAGACCAAGCACTGGCCAGGTGACACATGCAATGAATAGTGGGGCAATAACCTTAAGGCCCATGGCAAAGAAGGCTGATGTCAAGTATCCTCTAAGGCCTGTAATAAGTCCCCACCTCTTTGGGCTAAATTGCAGATAAGGCCTCTGTATTCTGTCAGTTACAAGCAGAAATGTTGCAAGACCAAGATAGAACATGGCTTCAGAAGTTAATGACGAAACAATCTCTGCAAAAAATTTTTGGCATAAACAGGCTTACTTAATTTCCTTTCCCAAATTAAAACACAGCACTGCCACATATTTCATATCCAGCATATCAAAGCCCATAAATTTCAAACGTTGACACAAGCTATTAAACAGGAGCAAAGCAGTTTTAACTTTTGAGAATAACCATCTGGGTTTAATTTGAAAGCCCTTAATAAAAGGGACTTTCTCATGTAACATTTGCAACTAACAGCTCCAACTTCATGTCGAAACCACAGAGTGGATGGCTGGTGCCATAAAATCATTCGGAAAGCCATACAGTAGCACAAATGATGTGACATAAACAGTTGCATGGCCAACCACTAAGACTAAAACACTAGTATGGGTTTTAGGTCCTCCAAGTTCTACTTATAACTTTTGTGCAGCCCAGTTTGGCAGAATAAAATTCCAACCAATGTCTTAAAAATAACCATCAAATGATAAACTATAATATTTGGGGACTATGCATTCAAGGTTCCTATCTCTCTTCACCACCACTAAGAGAAAACACAGAACACTGGCGGCATTTTCTGGGCAAGTCAAAATTGAGAGAAACAGAACAATTAAACCGTCCAAAATGCCCTGCAATATAATCTGTTCGAATTCAGCTAACAGCAGGCAATCAAGGAGGCAGTAACCATTCGTTAAACAAGCAAGCACATTAGACTACGAGCAAATCTTGCAGAAACAAAGGCATCTAAGTTCAATTAATACCGGTGAGAATCGCGTCCTCTAAGAAAGCCTCAATAGCAGGGCCAAGAAAGAACTGAGGTACAATCAGTGAAGATATCAACACAGCAGGTCCCAAAATCCAAAGAAATGAGCCTTGCTTTTCCTTAAAAGGAGCTGACACCAATTTCCCTTCCTCCACCGATTGGTGAGTCAACCCATAAAACGAAACGCAGCCGGATTTGCCACTAAATGGCTCCACCCCATCATAACTAGCTGAATTTGCAGGCGCGCCGGAGCCTTTCCTTTGCGGGAGCCTCAAGTCTGTGTCCACGCCAGAGTTAGCACTAGAAGCGCTGATTAGAAACTCTCTTTTCACGCTTGACAAAGAAAAAAAACATTTTGGGGCAATCCCGAGACGAAATCTTCGGTCTTTCACTCCAATGTAGAGCCTAGAAACCTACAACTTTGTCAAAATCGGAGCCAGAAACAGAGATGGGTTAGGTAATGCACATGCTAATGAAAAAAAAAAAAAAACAACAAGAGAGAGAGAAATGCAGAGAAGATCAATTCCACTGGAGAATTTTGAAAGAAAAATGAGATTACAATCCGGTGGTGGTGTAAGAGACGATGAGACGATAATCCGAGTTTCGGAGCAGCTATCGCACGAAAAACCGACTGCAATTCCATTTTTATGGTGCAGAAAATTTTGCAGGGTTTTGGCAAAAGGTCGCCGCCCAGTGAGTAGGGGTTTAGAAAGCAATAAGAGTGATGGGGCTTAAACCCTAATCCCATAACAAGGCCGAATTAGAAACAAGCTGGAACTTTTAAAATGACGAAAGAACGTAAGCCTACCCATGTCGTGAGATGAGAAGGCTTGCGATTGAGACTGGCTTACATGTTATGCTGTGATTGGTCGCTTTCTTGAACGCGCTGTAGCTAATGATTACTCTGTACAGTCCGGAGTTGAATTCTCCACCACGGGGGCCCAAATGAAAATGAGCATAGGAAGATGGCCCATGGTCGTTTTTTGGATCCTTTTTGGACAATCTGGCCCACGGTTTACTGAAATTCTTCCTCCTAGAGCTCTTTGTTTTCTTTTTCTTTTTTTTTTTTTAATTTAATCCCTTGATTTTTACTAAATCATGGCATTAGCTTAACTAATCCATACCATTAGAGTGTTTCATCATGTTTCTTTTAGTTCAGGTTGATTCTCACTTTTTTTTTTTTTTTCGTCATTCATGCATGTATGAGCGGCAATGTATGTGACATCCACGTATTCGGTGGTAGCATAATGAACAAAAGAGTGGGGGGGTGTAGATGGGATAAATATTTTTTAAATTTTTATTAAAATTAGAGTTCAATTAATTCTAGCATCATTATTAAAGTTAGAGCTAAATAGCTCTAATACTACTATTAATTATTAAGTACATGAATTACATTCACCCTTTTGGTTTTGAGACCAAATCAATTCTGACACGGCTATTAAAGTACATAAATAATATTAATATAAATTTTATTTATTAATAAATTAAGATGCTAAAATTTTTATATAATAAATTAGGCTATTCTTAATTTAATATTAAAATTATATCAAATATGATTTAATTATCTAAATCTTATTCCAATTGATATAAATTTAAATTAATTTTAACAATTTTAAAACTACCATATCTAGATAATTGGTAAATTAATTGGTATAAAAGAAGTGTAGACATTTGAAAAAACGTTTAAGCAACTAAACTTCTCAAAAAGACATAATTTGTCGATTTGAAAGTGCCACGTCATTCTAAACGTACTATTCATTATTGATTTATTGTAGGTAAATCAGCCAAAATGAAAAAAAAAAAAAAATCGTGATATTAGTTAATACTCGGCTCATTGATTTATCACCAATTTTATCAGCCCGGTTAGCAATTCACATAATACTCGGCCCATACCCGAACATCGCGGCCATTTTGAGTGGATTTGTGAGTTAGTCTTTTTGCGAAAGGTAATGACAAAAATTAATGTGTTGATGATAATAAAAATATAGATGTGAAGCAGAAATTGTTTTTTTTAAAATGAAATATTTTTAACAAATAATGTGAGAGGAAATGTGGAAAATTAGATTTTTTCTATTTCTGGTCAACTTCTTTTTAATTACGTTCTAATTAGAGCAGAAGTTCTTGCGAGAAAACTAGATAAATCACTTCCTAATAATAATAATAATAATAAGAGATGATTTGAGGAGGAACAAAAAAAAGTTTTGAAGGGCGTAAAATTTAAAAAATAAGAATAATAATTATTTTTTTTAAAATTTAATGGTAAATTTTTGTTTAATTGAGCTAAACTTTTATTAGTTGATAAAGAACGTTTTGTTCTTCATTCTGAACGATAAAGATTAAATTTAGTAGACTGTAAGTGTGATTTTTGATTTATATTTTGTGATTTATATTTTGAAAAGTTATTATACATATTGTTTCAATTAATCTTGTAATCATAAGGTCATTTATGATTTGATCAAGCTAGTTTTTGGTCGATTGATAAATGACACATATTTCTTGATTCTAAATAATTAAATCATGATTTATCTTTTTAAAAGGGCAGATTTTCATCTAAAAATCATGATCACTTATTTTTTGTAATGCCATGTCTTTTTATAGAGGTAGATTTTGATAAATTGTGTAAATGAACATCAATCTGTGGTCTAATTGAACTAAAATTTGGATATGTAATTTCATCTTGAACGATTTAATTGTTATTTTAAAATCTAATTGTTGAGTTATTTTTGATAGAACGTGTCTAATTCTTGTTAGTTAACTTATTTTACCTCTTACTAGGTTCAAATTGAGTTTGTTTAATTTGGTTAATATAATTGAAGTTATGTATCTCTATTATACTTGTTTGTTAATTATAGTAAATTTGATCTTTGGATTAATATGTCCATGGTTTCTCCTTTTTTAAGGGTATTTTTCTATATGATTATTTGAGTTGTTACGTTTATTATTAAATCAACGTCTCACTGGTTTAAATAAGTAGGAGATGTCTCTTGGACACTTTGTACTTTATTGTGCTTTTCTCATTAGAGTGGTATTAGATTCAAGTTATATTTATGACTTATTTAAATGATAAAGTTAAATATGAATATAATGTTTTGTCTAAATGACACAAATAATCATATATAGATAAGTAAAATGAAAGATCTTATATTTGTGAAGAAAATACATTTTTCAATATTTGTTGCTTCTAAGCCTGAGTTAAAAAATTGATTAAAATGGGAATTTAAGCATTAACAAGTTTGTGAAGCAAGTTTGATACATTATATATGGCAATTTATTAATAATAATGTTTATAATCATATCTGTAATAAGACATATGCACGAACTTTGTGGAGTAAGTTTAAGATATTGTATACTTCAAAATTTGGTAATAGTAAGTTGTTTTTATTAAAAAAAATGATGCAACTAAGATATAAAAAAGGAAGTGCAATTCCATAAAAAGGGCTAAATACATATAAAGCCCTTTTTTCTTTTTTTTTTTTTTCCTTTGGTTACTTAGATGTTTTAGTTTGCTAATTTATCTCTTGCTTGCCTATGGATTCAATAGCAGTTTAAAAGGTTGACTTATTTAGGAATCTTCAGATTTATGGTTATTTTTAACTCCTCGAAGCATTTTGTTGTTTATTTCACTATTCCTCTTATCTTGGTGCTTAGGTATCCACCATAAATCTTTCCTTGTTTGAACCTTTCATTTCAAGTCAAGATATAGATAAATAGAAACATCATATTATACTAATTCGAGGGGTGAGTTATTTATCAACTAAGCATTTTTCTCACAGTTAAATCCAATCTCTTAGTCCCTACAAAAAGGAAAAAGAATTTCACATTCTTCCTTTTAGGAAGGGAAGGTTAAGAAAATCCTATTGATTGCAATTTTCCCTAGATCTTTGAAAAAAGCATGAAGAAAAAAAAAAGGCTAACCATTTAAATAAGTTTTAGGATATCATTAATTAATTATTAGGTATGAACATGAAATTTGATGATAAGGTTCTTAAGCTATAATTGCTATAAATGGAAGAGAGAAAATAAAAATGGTAATGTTAAACATGATAAGAAGTATAATGATAATGATCATATTACTATAATATTAATTTCTGGTATTGGTGACCTTATTATTATTTGTGATAAGAATGTGATTAATTTGACATTTTATGAGATTGATTAAGTTATAAATAATGGTGTCTCCCTCCATGTTATTTTACGAAAGGAATTCTTTGCTATATATATACATAATAATCATGAATTGTTAAAGATAAGTAACAATAGCTTAGAAGAAGTCGTTAGTATTAGTGATATTTACTTAAAGACTAATATTGGAATATAATTGACATTTTAGACATGTCACAGATATTCAATTAAATTTAATTTCAACAAGAAGGTTTGATGATAAGGACTTTTACAATGTTTTCAATAATAGTTAATGAAGATTTACTAGAAGTTTCCTAATTGTGACACAAGGTAAGAAATATTCCAATTTATATTTCATGCAAGTTTCAATTGTTAAAGATGCTGTGAATACAATGAAGAATGAGAATATGATTGATTTATGACATAAATAACTTAGTCATATGAGTGAAAAATAGATGAATTATTTAACAAGAAAAAATTAGTTTCCAAGCATAAAAAGTGTAGTTTTAAAAAGGTATCTTTATTGTTTAGCTAGAAAATATAATAGAGTTATATGTGAGAGTCACACTCATTCTAAGAAATCAGAGTTGTTAGAATTTGTGCATTCTGATGTATGTAGTCCTCTAAAGGTATGCTTTTTGGCAATACTTATTATTTTGTATCTTTTATTGATTATCATTCAAGGAAACTTTCGATATATGCTTTAAATGCTAAAGATCAAGTCTTTAATATGTTTAAACAATTTTATACCTTAGTTAAAAGATAATCAGGAAAAAAGTTGAAATGTGTTTATACTGATAATAATGATGAATACAATAGTCCATTTGATGAGTATTACAGAGTACATAGAATTAGACATCAAAAGACATCTCAATTAAATAGCTTAGCTGAAAGAATTAATAGAACATTGATTGAGAGAGTTATATGTTTGCTCTTAGATGTAAAACTACCTAGATTCTTTTGGGATAAAGATCTGAATACAGCAACATATGTGATTAATCTATTTCCTAATATTCCTTTGTATGGTGATGTTCTAGATAAAATTTGGTTTAATAAAGAAGTATTTTATAATTATTTGTGGGTCTTTAGTTATAAGGCTTTTGTTCATATCCTTAAAGATGAATGAGCAAAGTTAAATATAAAGATACAATAGTGTATCTTTCTTAACTATAGTAAAGATGACTTTAGATATATGATTAATTAAGAAAGAACTTGTCAAAAATAGAGATATTGTGTTCTTTGAGGATTAAAACATTGAAAATATTAAGAAGATAACTACTTGGACTAATGATAACCTTGTTGATATTAATCTAATTTCTTAGACACCTGTAGATGATTCAAGTTATGCTGAACATGATATTCAAGAATATAGTAAAATTGTTCAACATAATCATAATGTATAGGTATAGGTAATCTCAATGCTCCCACAAATGATTATTCAATCTTACCTCAACCTCTTTTTTACCACAAAAATCTAATAGAGTTCAAGTGTCTTTTACTTGATACTTTTCTGATGAGTTTATATTATTAACTGATGAGAGAGAACTTGAGTGTTATAAAGAAGTTTTTTAAAATAAGCATAAGTAGTATTATGTTATGATAGATAAGATGAAATCCTTACATAATGATGCAATTTATGAATTAGTGAAATTATTAAGGGCAAAAAAACTTAGAAAAATTGGTAGGTTTATAGGGTAAAGCAAAAAGAAAATATTTCATATCTATGATATAAAGTCAAATTAGTTGTCAAAAGATTTGATTAGAAACAAAACATCAATTTTGATGATATTTTCTCATCAATGGTCAAAATGTCTTTCATTTAAGTTATTTTGAGTTTGGCTACATGCCAAAACTTGGAGATCAAGCAAATAGATGTAAAAACAGTTTTTTTCTATGGTAATTTAGAAGTAGAAATTTATATGAAGTAACCATAAGGCTTTTAAGTTAAAGGAAAAGAAAATTATGTGCATAAGTTGAAGAAGATCTTATATGACTTGAAATAAATGTCCAAATAATGGTACAAGAAGTTTGAGTTTGTTATGAGACAATAAGAATATAAGAAGATAACTTTTGATCATTGTATTTTTGTACAAATATTCACTAATGATGATTTTATCATTTTACTGCTTTATATTGATGACATGTTTATTATTGGTCGTAACACTAATAGAATTAACAAGTTAAAGCAAGATTAAGCAAGTCCTTTATCATGAAGGATTTAAAACAACAAATAAAATACTCGACATGTTAATCACTTGAGATAGGAAAGATAAAAAGTTGTATTTGTTTTAAAAACAATACATTGAAAATGTACTTCAAAAGTTTAACATTGCTAAGACTAAAGTGGTTAACATTTCTTTTATTACATATTTTAGAATATCAATTAAACAATGTATTTTTATAATGGAAAGAAAGAAGAGATGTTGAGAGTCCCTTCTACATTAATTGTGGGCAGTTTGATATATATATAATGGTATGTATATGACCTGATATAACATATATAATTAGCGCAATAAGCTGATTTTTTTTCAAATCTTGGTAAAAGTATTGAAATGTAGTGAAGTAAACATTAATATATCTATGAGACTATATTAACTTCAAATTTTGTTTTGGGAGTAATGAGCCTACTCTTATTGGATTTATAAATTCAGATATGGCTGGTAACATTGATTCCAAAAAGTCTACGTCAAGTTATTTGATTACTTGGTAATCATGATTGTTAAAGTGCATTACATTATCAACTATAGAAGTAAAGTTCATTGTTATAACCAAAGTAGTTAAAAAGTTAATTTGGATGAAAAGATTCATAAAGGAGTTTGGCTTTGAGCAATCAAAGTATATATTGTATTGTGACAGCTAAAGTGGTAAGAATTTGACTTTTCATGTTAAATTAAAGCATATTAAATGTTCTTAATTCTGAATAATTTTATACGGATGATAATGTTATCGATATGTTAACAAAAATATTGTTAAGCAGAAAGTTTAAGTTGTATTGTTTATTGACTGAAATGGTTAATAACTTCTTATAGTTAAAAGGAAAGAATTGTTAGGTAAATCTCTTTCTATGTGAAGGGAACTATAATAATGATAATAATAATAATAATAATAATAATAATAATGACTTTATGATGTATAAATGCCTTATTTTTACAGTAAAAAAAATAAAAATTAGGGTTAAGAGGTGGCTGACAAAAAAAAAAAAAAACAAAGAAAAGAATTCCAGCAATAAGTAATAATCATTGTTTTCAAAATCTAATAGTAAATTCTTGTTTGATTTTGAAAAATGGAGATTAGATTTAGTGGATTATAAGTGTGATATTTGATTTATATTTTGTGATTCATGTTTTGGGAAGTTGTTCTACATGTAATTTTGATTCACATTATAATTAGAATGTCATTTAATTAGTCAGTTGATAGTAGACATATAGTTCTTGATTTTGAATGGTTGTATTGTAATTTAGCTTTTTACAAGGGCATGTTTTTATTTCAAAATTATAATTACTTATTTTTTGTAATGCTATGTCATTTCTATTGTGACATCTTTGGATAAAAAGTGTAGATGAATATCAATTTATGGTATAATTGAATTGAAATTTGGACAACTAATATGAAACATCTGGAATTTTATCTTGAAAGGTTAGATTATTATTTTGAAATTTAATTGTTAAGTTATTGATGATAGAATGTACTTAATTCTTATTAGTTATCTCATTTAAGCTTTTATTATTTAAATTTATTAATTTTATTAATATAATTAAATATCTATACTTTTATTATACTCTCTGATTAATTATAGTGAATTTGATGTATAAATTAGTATGTCGTGTAATTTTTTTATTTGAAGGAAATTTTCACATAAAAATCGATATATTACTATTTTTTTCGTCGAATCAATTTCTTAATGTTTAAATAAGTGGGAGGGTGTCAAGGTAGTGTGTATTGCACTGTCCATTGTCTATCTTCCATCACGCCATCCATGTGATTAAGGAAATGGCTCTTTACGCACTACACCGTGCATCCATATATATATATATATATATATATATAACAAAAGTAGTCAGTGATTAGAGTGTTAGAAAATAGTGATAAAGAGAATGAAAATGAAGATAATACAGAAAAAATACGCAGCAAGCACCACAATTCAATCTGATCTTACTGTAAAAATGAAGGAAGAGCCAAAGTCCAGAACCCCCGTTAGGCGGGGTGGGCGAGATGGTTTGAACTTCTACGTATAGAGAGCATACAGATTTTACACGTGAGTTGGATGAATGATAAAAATACAAAATAAATAAATAAAAAGAAAGGAGGATGACCCGTGAGCAAAGCAAATGGCCAGAATTGCGGTCAAGCCCATGTTAGACATGCATGCAACTGTACGTCGTAGAATTGGAAAGCCAAGAAAAAAGTCGAGAAGATGAAAATATACAACACAAGCAAAAACATGTTCTAAACAATGTTTTAGTGCAAAATTAAGTGCCAAACATTCTTTGTGAAAGGAATTAGCGATACATACATACGGGTGGTTCCGGGTCAATGTTTTACAACCCTGCCACTCCCGATTAGCATAAGCTTTTTTTTTTTTTTTTTTTTTTTGGTCATAAAATCATTTTAAAACGCACAACGATTCTAAAGTACCGAAGCAGCTTTTGCACGTGGGGAACGGTTAGATTTCCTTTTTTCACCGGGATTAATAAATTATACGGAGATGCATTTTTCCTTTTTTTTTTTTTTGTCAACTCGTTAATTAATATTCATTTTACAAACCAAATCTTTGTACGATTGATAGCTACTTTTAAGTATAGGAAAAACAAAGAAAAAAAAGACGTGCGACCAATGCCCCAGGAAACATGCTGGGTGGCCATGATTAAAGGAGAGGAGTAGACAGCGTCGATCTCCACTTCCATTCAAGAACCGATTATACCCACAAAAAAAAAAAAAAAAGATAAAAGACCTTGGAGTCTGATCCAGCAAGCAGGTGCAGCAGCATGGCGTCCTCTTCTGTTGTTGTAGGTTTGCCTTCCATGCGACCTCAATCCCTATCACTAAAAAAGCAGTCGTCTAAACCTCTTAGTCGGTTCATCTGTGTTCGCCCGATCACTGCCTCTGCTTCAGCGGCCAGCGTTTCGTCCGCGACTGAACCCACCAAACTACAGATCAAGGAAGTACCCGGTGATTATGGCCTCCCGATCATTGGCGCCATCAAAGATCGAAACGATTACTTCTACGGCGAGGGGGGCCGGGAAGAATTCTTCAAGAACAAGATCAACAAGTACCAGTCGACGGTGCTCAAGACCAACATGCCTCCTGGCCCTTTCATTGCTCGCAATCCTCGAGTCGTGGCTTTGCTGGACGGCAAGAGCTTCCCTGTTCTCTTCGACGTGACGAAAGTCGAAAAGAGGGATCTTTTTACTGGTACTTACATGCCTTCTGTAGAATTCACCGGGGGTCACCGAGTCCTCTCTTATCTCGATCCATCCGAGACTAATCACCCCAAACTCAAGCAGCTTCTTTTCTATCTCCTCAAGTCAAGCCGCGATCGCATCATTCCGCAGTTCAGCACAACTTACAATGAGCTGTTCGACACTGTGGAGCAGGAGATAGCTAGCAAGGGGACATCCAGCTTTAGCGATGCCAACGACCAAGCTGCTTTCAACTTCTTGGCACGGGCGCTCTACAGCACGAACCCGCCCAATACCAAACTGGGCCACGACGCACCAACTCTGATTTCGAAATGGACTCTCTTTCAGCTTGCTCCGCTATTCACTCTGGGACTTCCAAAGGTGGTCGAGGAGCCACTAATCCACACCAATCGTCTCCCTCCACTTCTGGTCAAGAATGACTACCAGCGGCTCTACGATTTCTTCAACTCTGCCGCGGGACCCATGCTCGACGAAGCAGAGAGGCTGGGCTTCTCTAGGGAAGAAGCCTGCCACAACATCCTTTTCGCCACTTGCTTCAATTCCTTCGGCGGACTCAAGATCGTCTTCCCAACTATCCTCAAGTGGCTGGGCCGCGCCGGGGCCGAAGTCCACGCGGATTTAGCTCAAGAGATCAGGTTAGTCATCAACTCCAATGGCGGAAAGATCAGCATGGCCGCCATGGAACAGATGCCGCTGATGAAATCCGTGGTGTACGAAGCTTTCCGCATCGAGCCGCCGGTGCCTTTACAATGGGGCAAAGCAAAGCGCGATTTGGTAATTGAGAGCCACGACGCAGCGTTTCAGGTCAAGGAGGGTCAGATGCTATTCGGGTTCCAGCCGTTCGCCACCCGGGACCCGAAAATATTCGAGAGAGCCGAGGAGTTTCGTGGCGCATCGGTTCGTGGGGGAGGAGGGAGAGAAGATGTTGAAGCACGTGCTGTGGTCCAACGGGCCGGAGACGGAGAGCCCAACGGTCGAAAACAAGCAGTGCGCCGGGAAAGATTTCGTTGTGCTCGCGTCCAGGATGTTCGTGGTGGAGCTGTTTTTGAGATGCGATTCGTTTGAGATAGAAGTTGGTACGTCGCCCATGGGTGTGCCTGTCACTTTCACTTCGTTCAAGACAGCAAGTGCTTGAGTTGAGACACGAAGAACGCTTGTTTTGTTTCCTTTTTTTGTTTTTTTTTTATTCCCCATTTTGGAGGAAAATAAATTAAACATGCACCATTTCACTTGTGTGTAAAAATAAATAAATAAATAAAAGTGTTGTATTGTTGTATAATTCAAAGCTGTGATAGATTGACCGAAAAGCAAGGTGACCCAATGTTCCAAGACATGTGAATCGACGGGTGAATAAACTTCATTAAATCCTTCTCTTGTAAGGAAAAAAAAAAACAAAAATTGAAATTTACATTTAGCGGGATTTAATTTTTATCATTTAACGTTCGACATCCTATATTTTATAATATAATAATGAAAAAAAAAAAACAACTCTAAGTGGTCGGTAATGAAGTTAATGAAAATGGTGGAAAAGACAAATATACCCTCCTTCATTAATTTTTTTTTTTAAACGTCGAGAAATAATGCATGATTATTACAAACGTGTGATGCAATGTAGACAGAACTCTTCTTTCTTTAATAGGGGGCTTTATACAGTACCACTGGTTAGCCCAATACAAAGAATGATAGATAAATGTACTCTTTAACTACAAAATACGCAGAAAATAATAATAAAATTGCTATCACCCCAAGCTTATATCTTAAAGTGGATATCTACACTTGGTGTTATGTACTCTCCTTTACTTAACTATATTAGCAAATATTTAATCTTTTGAAGATTATTTCAGTATAGACATTTAACTAACTTTATTAACAAACATTTAATATATAAATATTTTAATTTATTTAAATATTATGATAAGAATCTCTTATCATATAAAGAATCAATTATAATTTAGACTAAAATATTGGTTAACCATAAGGTAGATATGGTCAATTATTCTGAATTCTCAATAATATGCATGAAAAAAAAAAAAAAAAAAAAACCTTAGGTGCTCTCCTTTTGCTAACCTTATTATTTTCATTCATGTGATAGCTTCTCCTTAAATTTGTAAAATGATAAAAATAAAAAAAGGAAAATTACTTTCGAAATTCATTTTTTCTTAAGAAGAAAAAAAATTATCCTAAATTTCTTTTTTATTAAAAAAGAAAAATAAAGAAAAATTTTACTTCTAATATCTCTTTTTTTGTTAAAATCTTTATCAAAAAAAAAAAAAAAAGTCAAATTCAATTTCAGTTGATGAATTACTTTACTGATCTTGTCCAAAAATCCCTGTTTCAGGCCGAAAATCCAATTCTATCTTGCATATTAACATAAAGGTTTATACAAATAAATAAGTGAATAAAGAAAGAAAAATGTCATAAAGATCTTGCACAAAGCTCGCATAAAAATTGTTACCTTTGTTGTCCTTCTTAATAGAAGCAATTTTGAAAGTTGTCATTGATACCATTGATTTCCTCACCGTTGTTGAATGGCGAGCATGTAAAACAATTTAACATAATCTAATATAATCTAATGTTACATAACATCGAAGGATGAACGAAACAAATAAAATAAAAACTTATTTGTGTGAATCAATTAATAAGGTTCAGGGAAAAACCCAATTTTCTTATCATCAATTCCTTATTTTAAGGTGATAAAATTCATTAGCGAAGAATTTATTACAATTAGTAACGTATTAAATAAAATTTACTCCTCTTAACTCCTCTCACTGAAACAGGCACGAAGGTGGTTGTAGAATAGAAGAATTTAAAGAGCTTTGGTGAATTGGGTATGGGCTTTCCCCCTCCCTTATCTGTCCTTTCAATTAACATATTTCTGAACTCTTCGTTGGTTTTTGGGATCCGGGCCTCTCAGAGAAGCTGGGTTACTCTTCCGAGCCATATTCATTAGTCCTGTTGCTCCATCAATGGTAACGTGGCAAATCACGTACCAAAATTTACACTGACGGACAAAATTGTTTCATGTCATTCGAAATAAATTCATTTATAGTTCAATACAAAATAAGAGAGAAAATTACTTTAAAAAAATTTCTCACTTGAAAATTATTTTAACGAATTTATATCAAATTTGAAATTTTTTATAATGTTTGATCCTATTTTTTGAGTTATAATCTAAATGATACAATGCGAAAGCTCAAGCTCGTAAGTTAAATGAACAAGCCGCGGACTTCCAAGTGATTATTGTTTTCCTTTAACAAACAAAAAGGTACTCTAAGGGACAGAGGGGTTGATTGGCCCAGGGTGAAATTGAACTATTTAAGGCAACAGATTTGTGACAAATTGAATGTAATTGTATGCACCGGTAGTTAGGAGTACCCATAAACTGACCAAACTTGGTTTCTCTTTCCATTCAACCAGTGCCAGTGACTATTAAGATAATTCAGAACTTTATTTTATATCAGCGCCGCACCCCCCCCCCCCCCCCCCCCCCCCTAAAAAAAAAAAAAAAAAACTCTGTTTCATACGAAGGCGCAGCGAAAGAAATATCCACCCATTTGATGGAAGAAACCGGCAAACCGAATAGACCCTGCAGGGCAGCTCTAAAATTGTTGACGCCCTTCCGCTGTCGAATCCGTCGCTCTCTTTCTACGCCTTCCATTGGAGTGAGCGGGTTTAATTTCTGGGGTCATCTTGGTCTCCTATGGAATTATCATTGCGGTTAATGTTCTCCGGGTTGGAGGGCGTGGAGGGCTGTGATATTTGGGCCGCCGTGGAAGACATTACTATAGCTTAAGCTTAATCAGTAGCTGAAAAAAATGGACAAGGTATAAATAGGAGAGAGCAGTTTGGCACCAGATTAGATTCTTGGTCGGTGGCCTGCTGGGGTCTCGAGGTGTCTGGGGGAAGCATTTGACAGCAGACTAAATAACCTGACTAGAGATGATACTCAGTCTAAGGAATTCAGTTGGATTTTTTTCTTTTTCTTTTTTTTTTTGCTTCAGATTGCTAATACATATAATTCTACTCTCCCCGTTCTTGACCCTGTTTTAGTAAAAGCCCAAGACTCATTTCATTGCTTCCAGCATCAGGTTAACTATTCAGAGAGTTACGAGCTACTTAATAAACATGATTCGATAGGAGACAATGTGAATCCCAACACAATGGTGTTTGATACAGGCACGTCACCCTATAAGCAACGAGATGCTATTTTAGCTGTGAACTGCCGCGAGCTCCCCGGTGATCCATATAAAAAGTGATCTCACGGTTGACCCAAGACGCTCAGGTCCAAAGTGGCGGCTTCTTCTCAAATTGGTGCTCTCGTGAAGCATTCCAACTGATTTGCTGTGGTAGTGTTGAATGAACGAAAAAAAAAAAAAAAGAAAACTAAAGAATGCAAGGAACAAAATTCATCACAGTTGTCAGTAATTCTCCGCAACAGGTCTAGATGGAAAGTGCCTCAAAAGAAATGTCAATAATGACCATAGGCAGACCACACCAAGGACTTGGAAGGTAATAGCAACTAATGAATTGTATCTTTCCAACAACCGTGCAGATTTAGGAAGCCGGTTCATGCTCAACATTACCTTCTCAATAAAATGAGAGGCTTTTGTCAGTTGATATGTCCTATACACCTGTGAAAACAACGAAACATTTAGTCTTGATCCAATCATTCATGCTACTTTGTGACTTTGTCATCCTATTACTTCACAACTAACAGCCCTGCCGATTCATTGCAGTATTAATGTCTACATTCACTGCGATATAGATGCCTAAGAATGGGTCTCGATTTTGCATGAACCGAATGATTGGATCAAGCCTTTGTACAGTGTGAAAACCTGACCGAATGGCTTACATGCTCAGTTGCAAGTGCACATGGTCTCATGGAATCATTTTCCTCCAAGAATTGTAATCAACACTTAACAATGAAGACAATGAAATTTAACCAGGTTCTGCCACGGAAAACAGGGTCAAACTCCGAATGGGTTCCGTGCCTTTTGGGGTTAATAGATGACAACAGGTAAAACTCAACTAGGAATATCGCAAACTCAGAACCAGTAGCTGACCGCTTAATTGTTTACAAGAAAAGTTGCTCCAAAAGTCTACTGTACAAATATATATTCCTTTTCTCAGTGCATCTCCTTACGTTTCAAGTATTACACTGGAAAATGGCATAAGCTATCTTTCAGAAATGACAAGTCAAAAAGCTAGAAGATAAAAAAGGAAGTCCCAACAGCAAGCACAAAGAGACTCTCAGGTGCCAGAAAAAAGGCCAAATTGATGAACAGAAAAGCTACCTTAAAGGTATCCACTTGATCAGGATGAAGCTAAGCAGCCAATAAAAGCTCGATTTCCATGTCACAATCACCAGATTACATAGCATAATGCTTCATGAAAGCGAGCTCTTTTCACTTGACCATGGATCCTGAATGGAAACAGGTGAACCATGTTTCCCCCTTTCCGTTGAATTCTCACTACTGCTGGCTTGAGTCGTCAGCACTAACAAGCCCCTACATCCCAATTCAGCTTTCTTAACAGCCAAGTTTAGTGGCTTCTCGCAGAGATTGGATGAAGAACGAGAAGAAGAAGAGCGAGGGGATACCTCTGATGAAGCTGTCGCATTTATTTCCCCCGCACAACCACATCTTTCAAGCCTTATTTGCTCTAGCTCTGCAGCAACTTCCTTCATTGAAGGCCTCGAGTCTTTATCAAATGCAAGGCATCTAAATGCCAATTCTGCCACCCTTTGTACTGAATGAAGGGTCCAAGCATCACTTTGCGGATCAATCAATGGATCAATAATCTCATCTAAACGGCCCTTTCCAATCCTGGCAGTAGCAAGAGCAGCCAAATTCACTTCATTCAGAGGCCTAGAAAAATCCACCACTTTCAATGATGTTATGATCTCAGCAAGAAGCACCCCAAAGCTATAGACATCGCTTTTATCTGTAAGATGGAAATGTTGATGGTACTGGGGGTCAAGGTAACCTGGAGTTCCTTGTGGAGCGGTTGAGATATGGGATATTTCTGTCCTGCCAAGTCTGGAAAGACCAAAATCTGCAACTTTGGATCTGAGATTGTAGTCCAAAAGTATGTTGCTTGACTTGATGTCTCTATGATAGATTGGAGGGTCGTTGGAGTGGAGATGTGCTATAGCTTGAGCAGTTTCAGTTGCGATGGTGAGGCGAACTGGCCACGTAAGTCCATCACCTCTCACTCTTTGTAGGTGCTGGCAGAGCGTTCCATTGGGCATGAATTCATAGACAAGTATTTGTTCACCATTTTCTATGGAACAACCTAGGAGCCGGACCAAATTCGGGTGACTCACAGAGGAAATGAGCTTGATTTCGTTCCCTACTTGCTCGATGCTGTCAGTATCTCTCTGTTTGATTCTTTTAATGGCAACCCACAAATCGCCATGGAGTTTACCTGAATAAACCGTTGCATAGGCTCCAGTTCCGAGCCTGTGTTTATCAGAAAAACCATTTGTGGCCTTCTCAATTTCTTTGTAGGTATAGATGGGAATGCTGATATCTATGGCTTCGGCTAGGCGGCATTTTGTGTAGCTCTTAGCTTTCAAAGTTGAACGCCTCCGAATGCAATAGCAAAGTAGCCCAAGACTGACTATCAAAGCTGCTCCAGCGGCAAGAGCTGAGGAAATAGGGATCGTAGGTAAGTATTGCAACTTGTGTTTTGACAGAAAGAATTTCAGTTGTGCTTTCTGGTACTATCTATGCACGAAACTAATTCAAGTCACATGAAAAATTAAGCGACAAAATTGTCTTAATTTCATTTGAGGGGTTAAGTTGCCAATGTAGGATTAAATTTCACTTCCTTGCCATTATGCAATTATATATCGACCAAGCCTAACTCGAAGACATGGCTAACTGGTGAAGAGGATAACACAAGGACATGAAAAATCATATCATCATTCAAGTAACAACGTCCTTTTCAAAGATTGATTCTTAAGGTCGGTTTCCATCTCGACCCACAAGCAACCAACCATCAAATTTGTCACATTGCACATTAATGGGGTTCTTTCTAGCATCAGGGAGAAGAATAATTACCTCCAATCAAGACAGTAATTCTAATCCCCCCTCTACATCGGCCAAACAAATACCTCGCAGCATTGCAATCTGAAGAGGATCACACAAGGACATGAAAAGGAATTAAATATGGCATTTGGCAAAGAGTACAAACATAATTTTTCCTTTCAGTGATAAAGCTTCGATACGAATTATTGCGAAGCAGGATACAGAGAAGTGTGCAATGGATTCATTCCGAGTCTCATGTGGCATAAGCATAAGCATCAGCGTAATTGTCGTCCACTTTTCTGGATACCATGTAGTTCCCACTTTTTGAAAAACAAAAAAGGTATGGTCTTCTGCTATCATGTGTGAAGAAAAATATAGAAAAGAGTGATAGCAATAATTTCCACTGACAATTTAGAATGGATTAATGATGCTCCATAATTTCAATGTATATTTCTTGGTCTAATAATTCACAAGTGATCAAAAGTGCGACCACATAGTCTACTTTTTTCTCCCCTCAATCATTCTTTTTTTCTTGCTTTATTAAACAAAAGCAATGAGCACGTATGTGCACAATTTCCCATTTAAGCACTTTCATCTTGATCTAAACTAATCGATTTGGACATTAATGACATATTTTTTTTTAGATGCTTAGGTGAATGAAGATTGAGAGTTTCTTTAATTTTCTTCCAAAAAAAAAAAAAAGCAGGTATACCGCTGTGTACTGTAAAATATAGAGGAAAAGTCTAATGATATGGTTAGGTTAGACTAAATTTACCAAACCAGGCATGCTTGGATTCTTTTACTAGGCAACTTTTGACCTTTTCTTTCTCGTTGTCAAGGGATGCAATGCACTATGATTTTTTATTTTTGACCAAATGCACTATGGCTCTAGACCATTGCCTGCATAGTTCCTAATGTCGCTTTCCCACAGAAAATATAGCCAAATAGAAATCAAGCCCACCATTATATATATATAATGGGATAGATATGGCCTAATCTATATTTCAATCACTAGACTTCCCCATTCAATGATGATCGGACCAACGTACCTTAAACGCGTTAAGACGGCCGCTTGATACATGTCAGAGCTAGCTAGCTGCCGTTGCAGTACACTATGCCTTTAAGCATCACGGGTTTGACTTTAATTGAGTTTTTCTTTTTTCTTTTTAAGCAAATTAACATCTATTCAGTGGAAAGCAAAATCGTGCTTTTGTAATAAGATGATTTTGAGATCAAACAATTGGATGAAGACAAAATTGTTGAGGAAAGGTAAGAGCTACGGTTTAGCTGAGAGATATATATATATATATATTTTTTTTCTTTTTTCTTTTTTCCTTTTAAATGTCTAGTTTAGGTAAGAGTTGACCACAGTGATACTTATTCACAGCCTAATATGTCAAAATTAAGTTCCGGGAACGTAAAATTACCTCTCCGGCAGCCCCTACCGTGTGCATATCCATCACCAGCAAATTTATCCCTGCACTGGCACCGAAATCCAGGACCCCCCGGCGTAGAAATTTTTGTACACTTGGCATCTTTGGAACATTTGCAATCCCCTGGAATCCACCACTCCAGCTCCATGAACTGAACATCCAACGACATCCCAGGACCCTGGACCAACCCTGCCGATATGGAAGACAGAAAATACTGACACTGCTTGCTAAGTTCAAGCAAAGCATGGTCATCAAAGAGACCGCTGGCGGTTTCCCTTTGAACGCAGCTTATGTTGCTGTTTTTCGAGCAGTTCAACGGCTCAAAGTGAGTCTTCACATTTATGGCAGTCAAACTGCAGGTCGAAACCTCTGTGCAGTTGTATAAAAGAATTGCGTTTGTGGATTTTGGCGCATAGTTGCTGCTGAAAAGGTGTTGGAGAAATCGGACTGGCCGGCTACATTTGGCTTCAACGTTGATCTTTATGCTGTCCTCCTCAACGTCTTGGACCGGAAACTCTCCGAGAAATATTTTACCATTTGACTTGCAATTCAAATGGATGTGGCAGTCCTGGGAGAATCCAAATGGGTATTGAAGCTTTTTGGTGCCACATACTTGGTTGCAGGCCCTGGCAGGGGATGCATCAACGGTGATTATAGAAACAGGAAGGACTGAAAATAACAAGAAAAGGAAGCTTTGTGACTTTGAGATCATATTTGAATCCGATAATATCATGAAGACAGATCGAAGAGAGACTGGCGTATAATACTGAATTCAACCGCACAAGGCATGCTATATTGCGGGGCTAGAAGACTGAAATTGTTGGAAAACGAAAACCAATTTTTGGCTTGACTTTGAGGAATAACGTTTAGGACTGGACTCTAATGACGATAGAAACTGAGTTAATATCGACCAATTGCCGGGTATAACGAGCTCAGGTCTGATGTGGATTGAGATGAAGTGATAGAAAGACTATCATGTCATGTAAGGAGACAATGATTGCTTTCTCCCTTTCACACTCTCGCCTCTCCTTTTTCGTGTTTCCATCGATGAAAAGAACAAAAAAAAAAAAAATAAAAAAAAAAAAAGGCTCTGCTGCGTCATTGGCGTCAATCATCTTCATCATCATTATTATTTTACGGCACAAGTGGTTGGGGTTGCTGTAAATTAACTATGCACCTATTGAGACAATACGGGTGCCACACATTTGACCCCGTCTCGTCCGCCGAGGAGGAATGGCTAACTGCACCTTCTTTATTATATTTACCAGTTTTCTGTGCTCGCGTAGACGCAGGGTGTGTGCTATGGCGTAATCGATTTTGGGGAAAGGTCAAAGCATTGAGGTGTTTTAAAGAATCCCAAAAAGTAAATGCGGAGACTTTAATAACCTTGCCGGTAATGGAGTCTTGGGGGTGGGGCCATCCCGGCCGCCTTGAATAACATTAACAAATTTCCCGTGAAGAATAGACATATCACAAATCAGGTGCATTAGGTTGAAGAAGATAAAACCCAATATGCATACGAATGCAAGGCATCACCGCAGCTTCTTGATGGCCTGGATAAGTCGTGGTTTCTTCAGGGACCTCTTCTTTTTTACTTTGCGTGAGTATAGATGACAAAATGTGAACAACCATTTTTTTCTTTTTTCGTGTAATTGGGAACTGAGAGCATTTCGAACACCGGGCTTTCCGGGCAAGGAAAATGGTAGGACCGGCATTTTTATGAAAAGCGTTCGTGAATAAAGCATCTCATACATTTATTTCATGCCAGAATGATTCTGCTTAATGCATTCAATTAAGCTGACCGGACATTATGCGTTGTTTAGTATTGTTGATGATAAGAGAATTTTTCAGTTCCAGCTCATTTTGGGCCATGAAGCCAGAAGGCCGGCCGAGATAAGTATATTTTTTTAGCCTTCATTTTTTAGGTTATTATTTTTTTTTTTTTTGGGTGAATGTAGTGCTAAATCTTTGAATAATTCCAATTAAGTCCAAAGTGTTTTGATTCTTTTTAAATTGAACACAATGAGTTAAACAAGACAGTTAGCTGTTAATCTAGAACATTGCTCAAATGAAAAACTAATAAAAAAAAAAAAAAAAATCAAAACACGTCATTAGACGTGCATTTTCTACTGAAATCCAACCCCAAATGCCCAAAGGCTACAGCAGAAACCCTTATTTACCCCTTATACTTGCTGTTTTCCTCTGTATCCTTTTCATATTAAACCTATTTCAGGTGAGAAATACACTTCTAATGACATATTTCAATTATTTTTTTATTATTTAAACAATGTACAAAATTAATGATTTAACCTTTGTACTATTATTGATTATATTTAATTGAAAACAAATGAAACATTTAAGACTTAATTGAAACTGCTCGAGCACGTAAGATTACGTAAAAAAAAAAAAAAAAAAGAAGGAAAAAAGAAAAGTGAAAGATTTGAGACAAACGAATTTGCTGATCCCCACCATACAGTCAGTCAAAGTTTTGTTTGATGTTAAAGACAATTGCAGGCAAAATCGGGAAATCTTTGACGGCAGCAGCGATTACCAGACGCGATTACCCATTTTATATTATAATATATAATATGGGCACAAATCGCAAAGTGCGTCATCGCCACCTAAGCTGGCATCATTTTCCTTCCACTCGTCCCCATTTTTCCTTTCCCCTTTTATTAGTTTCTGGTTTGGTTTTTTTCTTTTTTTTTTTTTTAAAGCGAGGGGGGCGGATGTGGCAATTTTTTTAATTATAAAAAACGCGTAATAATCGTCTTCTGGTCACGATCCTAAATTAGAAAGCATCGTTACTAATCCAAATCGACGAATCACGTGTGAAATGAATCTTTGACTGTTTCAGCTCTTGCAAAATTCAGGAAGACGTGTGATCTGGGTTAACTCAGTGAACCCATTACCTAGTCGACTCGACGACCTTACAACCCGAGTTTTTAATTTTTGCAATTATTTTTTTATTAAAATTGTGCACCAAAATATTCCTATCGGTAATAATGTTTAGATATAAAGCTTTAATATTTTTCTTAAAAAATCAAATTAAAAATCCCAATTTAATAAAAAAGTACTTTATTTGTAACATATCACAAAATAAAATTTTATTTTATTCTGCAATTTATCATAAAATATCAAGTAAACAGATGAAATTTTATTCTTAGGATCGTGAAAAATGTTTAGGTTCACTTAGAACTCTTAAAATCACATTAGATGTAAAAAAAAAAAGACATAAGAAATACATAAATATTATAAAAATATTAAATATCATCAACTCATCTACTTAACTAATAACTCATTAATGGACTCAATGACTTAACACGTTAGTTGAGTCAATATGGAGTTTTAGTATACGTGCTAATCATATTAGTTTTTATTTATTGGCAAATGTGCATTCTCTCTCAATCTTGCGCCCACTTTTTGAGGGTTTGGTACGACAATAATTACGCTATTAGGTTTGAAACGAAATCTGTCATCTTCAATTCAATTCACCCTCGTGATGTTGACTATCTAATTTGTCTTTGTCGATTATTTGAGTGGGAGTCTTAATCGAATTGTTAAGATATCGTTTCAACAAAACATTTTCAATTGCAGAGTCTGGACCATAGGGCCAATAATAGGAATGATAAGTCACGACATTGCTTGTGTGAAATGAAGGGCCTGAAATTGAGAACAGAAAATGGAAGCAAGAACGTACAATGGCAAAAAGAACCAAAGCAGCATGAAAACAAATGTTTAAAAATGAAGGATGTTTAGGTGGTCTTAGCATAAGAGGTCATGTCATTTTTAACAAGAGAGGAATCCAATTCTCTTTTGCAAATTGATTATTTTATCATTTTCCCATTAATTGCTTCGATCTGTGGCCAAATGGCCCCCGATTATTGTTTGGCACGTGAAGCGATGACAAACTGAAGTTACCGGACCCTCCTTTTCCCGTTTCCCGTTGCAACAAACGATATAGGAATCTTATTTTGTGAAGAAACCTAATGTACAAATTATTCAATAAAACCAAATGCTTTTGTCCATCTGCAAGGTCTTGAGATGTCCACATTAGCAAAGCCAAGCCCCACGTTAGCATTACTCTTGTTTTGTGCTTTTTTTTTTTTTGGTCTTTTTAAAACATTTTTGGACAGTTAGCTGATGGCACACGCAAGAATCTTGCTTACCGCTTGCTTATTGCTGTAAAACATGTAACACAAGCAAATTATACCCCCCCCCCCCCAAAAAAAAAAGGACGGACGATGGACGGCCGATTCATTCGTCTTTCACAAAATACAAAGAGATGATTACAATAAACAAATAACAAAAGGACGTACGGCAATGAAAATTCCACATGGAGTGAGACAGTAAGTTGCTTAGGGTTTTTCTTTTCTTTTACCTTTTTTTTTTTTTCGCAAAACAAATTATATATACAGTAGCGTTGCCTTCAACGTTTGCGTGGAATAAGAAAGTAATATTGCCGAGAATTCTAAACTTTATTATTATTATTATTATTATTATTGTTGTTGTTATCATTATTTTGTTACATATAAGAACACTTAAACTTTTATTGAAAGTTTGTTACCCTTACCCAGCGTCTTTTTATCGACAAAAATTCATGTTAATGGACCGTGACTCCAACTGCCGTGAGTTTTAGTGACCTGATAGGTTCAATTGCCAGTGGGTATAACAGCAGACAATGCAATACTCATATTCTGAAAATACAGAATAAATTTAACTAATAACCATTGAAGCAATTTGTCATTGCTCAAAAACTATAGCTAAAGCAACGTAACAAGTCTTCTATTTGATGCAATTATGCTCCATTATTAATGCTTAATGGGTTCTCCAGAATAAGGTATGGACGAGGTCGGTTCTTTTGCCTTCTCAACCCCTGAAATTGTTATTTTTGCTCGATGTAAGTTCTGGATTAGTGCTGCTATTCTTGATCTTTCGGAGCTCGGCAGGGCAAGAATTGTTGCTTGCTGATGATGCGTTTAAGCATTGGACAAAATCTGGAAACACTATGATGACCTCCAGATTATCAGATTATGGTGAAATGGAATGTAGATGGCTCCGCAATAAGTAAACCAGGTCCTGCATGAATTGATGGAGTGGTGCAGAATTACATTGGTTCTTTCTTATGTATTTTCTCATGTCCGGTAGGCTCTCAGGATTCCAATGATGCAGAAGTTATGGCTATTGCTAAAGTTCATGAGCCGGTCACATCAAATCAAGCTTTTAAAAGTTACAGCCTAATGTTTGAATCTGATTCTTCTAATGTGATATCCTGGATGGTTAAGGAAGTGTCGAGATGCAGAGACTAACATGTATTTTTCCTATGATTAAAAGATTCTTTAGTTCTTTAGCAATTTGAAGATTTACTCATATTAATGGGGCAACAAATGATGCTTTAGCCAAACAAATTGTCTCCAAGGAATCTGGTTTCTTGGATGTGAGAAAAGGATGTCACCTTGCCAGAAGAGTGGATTCTTAAAAATACTACAAATCTTGAGCTACTACCACAACTTGAACCAAATACTGAATTTATTAAAGTTCAAAGGACCCAAAACGAAAGGTTGCCCTAATCTTTAACAAAAGGTCTTAAAGTTTGAAATTTTCTGATACAACCTCTACAATATCAACCGTAGATTTGGGACAAGTCTCAAATATCCCGCCAGTCATAAATTTACCCTATAAAACTCAATTACCAAGGTTCTTAACCTTGGGCATTCCAAATACCTCTATGCAAAATGGTGACTATCAAATTATCATACTTCATCCAAAATACCAAAACTTAGAAAACTTGTTAGCACCAAACTAACTAGTAGTTTATGAGATTATTGAAAATCTCCAACATAAATTACATGTGTTAGAAAAAGATTTTTAAGTTAATAAAAAACTTTTACATGATGATTTTTATGTAGAATACAATGCTAAAAGAATAATTATGGTTTTTCAAAAATTTTTCCAAAAATTACAAAGACATACGGAACTAGTTTTATAATTTTGTACATCAGTTAAAATTCATATTATTTTCTTTGATTGGTTTGAATTGTATACATATGAAAATTGTATTGCATATCCATTTTGCAAAATATCTAACCTTATTATGCAAAGACATAAAGTAAGGGAGTGAATTACTTCAAATGACAAAGTTTTAGAAATTGAACATCTTCTACTGAGGTAACTTAAGATTAGTTACCAATAAAATTTTGTTGACCTAGCCCCTTATAAAATTCCTCAAAAGGATGATAATTTTAGAAAACTTTCTAAGATGATTATTTAATAAAACAATTTCTCAAATACCCATATTTACACCTTTAGAGATCAATTTATTAGAATAAAAAAGAAAATTTAAAAAATTGATGTCCAAATCACCACTAAAGCTTTTAACAAAAAACCCTTCAAACAACCTATTTTAAAACTATATCAGGTTTCAAAACCAACTCCAAAACAAAAAAAAAATAATAAATTTGCAAAAGCAATCAAACTTTTCTTGAAAAATTTAAAATCATCTTTGTTTGATAAGGATTCCAAGGAGGTAAGTGCCTTTGACTAAGCATTTGATGAAGATTCTTAAAAATTAAAGAGTCTAAAGGTAAACAAATTAGTTTGACCAAAACTTATATTTAGTTGACAACTCCAAACATAGATATAAAAAACAAACCAAACACCCAAACACTTTTACCTAGTACAGATTCAATACCTTTTCCATTTATAAATGGAACATTGATGATATATTTGAATATAACATTTTTAGTCTCTTACAACAAATGATTATGACTGATAATGCTTACAAAATTCAAAACAGAGTTTTTGATAAAATTGTCATTGAGAATCTTATTCCAAGATTTTCAAGATAGCTTAAAAGATGGTGGGATTTTCACCTTATTAATGAGCAAAAATAAGAAATTCTCACTGCAATTAAAATCACAAAAGAAAATGTTCTTATCCTCGATTCGCTAGGTAACACAATAAAAAATACAGTAACTTGTCTTATTCTTATAATTTATCTTCATTTCATTTGAGACCCTTTATATTTCAAAGATAAAAATGTTGAATTACTCAATAATATCAAATGTAAGAAACTTTTTGAGTTTCAAATTATAAAACCACTTTTTTAATTAGAATTATTCTTAGAGATGATTCTAATCAACTTTTTTGAAAAGAAAAATTCTTGGCAGGTCTTTCTACCTTTTTAGGAGAGAGTAAATAATACTCTAAGAAACACCTATGAAAATCCTATCTTGTATAATAGGTTGATTTATGGACAATTAGTAATTTCAAAAACATATGAAATGAAAACTCAAGCAATCTTATTTTAAGGCAGGTATGTTTTGTCAACAATTTGACTTAAAGTTTCTTAAGTTATCTGGATCTTCAAAATCCAAAAGAAAACCTTTCTCTAAACCTTACAAAAAATTCTTAAAACTAGATAAATCCCCTTTCTATTTAAAACCAAAGAAAACAAACTAGAAACCCCCACAATGAAAATCTTCTTTTTCTAAAGCCCTAAAGGATATTACCTGTTACAGGTATGGAAAAAAGCGACACACTATTAAATATTATAGTTTCCAAAAAACTCCAAGAATTAAATTTGGAAGATTAAATACTTGAAAAATCCAAAACCTGTTTGTTACTGACTTTGATTTTGAGCTTACAGGCAACACAAAAGAAGAATCAGAACAAATAAATGAACTTTAAACCTTTTCATCTAAAGTTGAGATATATTTAAAATAGGTAAATGTGCTTACTAAAGATTAAAAGTTATTATTTGGTATTATTAAGCATATTACTGACCTTTTTTTTTTTTGTAAAAGGAATACTTATAAAAACTCTTGAAAATCCTTTAAAAATAACCCAAATCACATGAACCCTCAAATTCCAGTAAGATTCCTTATAATTTTACTAAACTTTTTTCAAAACAAAAATCAACAATCCTAAATCCAACCTTTTAAAGCCTTTAGAAATAAATCAAAACCATAAAAATCAAATTTAAGGAAGTAAGAGTAAACTAGAAAAAAGAAGAAGAAGCCATATAATTTCTTCTCTAAACCAGAAGAACCTGAGGATTCCCAAAATCTAGAAAACATAAAAAAAGTCCTAGAAGATTTTTTACTTGCTCTTGAGTAGGTAACTTTTCAAAATATTTAATTAAAATCACTTTTATTTTTTTGATAATTTAAAAATTGACACTATTTCTCTTTTTAACACTGGTGCAAATTCAAATTACATTAAGTAGAGTATAGTGCCAAAGAGATTTCAAGAAAACACAAATGAAAAATTATCTGCTACAAACAATTAAAAAATGATAATTTCTAGCAAAATTACTACTTTTGTTAAAAATCAAAATTTCAAAGTCAAAAGTAGTTTTATTCTTGTTGAAAATATGTATCATATTGTCATTCTAAGGACTTTTTTTTTTATATAAATTTAATAACTTCCTATTTTGTCAATTATGATAGCATTTCTTTTAAAATAAAATCACAAAAATTATTTTTTTAATTTTCAAAAAAATCAAAGATAAAAAATTTTAATCTTATAAAAGCTCATTCATTTTATGAGAATAGGATTCACAGTCTAATATTTTCAAACTGTTTTCAATATTTTCCTTTGGAACTTGAACTATATCCTTGATTTTATCATAAACATTCAAAATCTTATAAAACCATTGCATGATAAGGTCAAGAAAAATCCTAATCCTTCGACAAAAAATCATATTTCTATTGTTTAGCAAGTGAAATCCTTGGTCAAAGAAATCTCGTGTTTGCATCTTGCAAATCCCTCGCTTCAAAAAATCATTGAGACTAACACTTTTGAAATTGGCTATGATGGTATCTTGAAGTAGATTCAAGATGAGAATAAAAGGATAGTCCAGTTCACTTCTAGACACTCGAATAATTTGTAAAAGAATTATTCCACAATTAAAAAGGAAATCCTTTTTATTGTGATGTGCATTCAAAAATTTCAAAGTAATTTACTTAATAATAAGTTTATGCTTTGAATTGATTATAAATCAACTAAGGAAGTTCTATAGAAGGATATGCAAAACTTAACATCTAAGCAAATTTTTACTAAATGGTAAGTAATATTATTAGTCTTTGATTTTGATATTGAATTCATAAAGAGAGAGAAAATTTTAGTTACTAATTTTATAATCCAAGAATTCTTGTAGGAAAACCCAAAAAATGCCAAAAAAAAAAAAAGGAAAAGCCATTTAAACTTTTAAAGAAGAAGCTTAACCTACCTCAAAACCCATAAAAGCATAACCTATCACCCCAAGCCAAATAACCTCGGGAAAACTTGTAAAAACTTGGGTTGACACAGTCCAATAAGATAAAAAAAAGCCCAATAGATCAAAAAAATTGATAGAAAACCTTGATGTAAATTAAAAACTATCTAAGGCCCTCTTGGAGTTTCACATTAAGGTAGAAAACCTTAAAGGTAAAGCTCAAAATCTTATTTTAAAAAAGAAGACAAGTTCTTCCTCTTTAAAACCTTTATCTCAAAATGATTTAATAATAAAAAACTTTTCTTAAAAAATGATTTCTTCATAAACTCATATAAATCACTTAAAATACTTTAAGGAAAAATAATTTTCAAAATGTTTTACCTATGGAAGAAGACTTCTTTGATGAAGATTCGTTAAAGGCCATATCTAATGTCTTCCTTACTAAATGACATTACAAGCTTATTGACACCACAAGAGTGTAAAAATATTATATGGATATCCTTGAATACATTGAGTCTACCAAATTTAAACACTTCCCATAAGAAGAAAACCTTGCAAAACTCAGATATTCAACCTGTCAAATCCAAAAGGTCCTTAGCCTAATAAATTGGGGATAATCCCTTATAAGGTCCAAACTGTTTCCAACCAATTTCAAAACAAAGTATGACCATTGTTTTTTTTTTAATTATTGGGATTACCAATAAGTATAGTTTGATACTTTTCTTATCTAAAATGAAAATAATAGACATTCATGACTATTATATTTTAATGTTAAAAATGATTATTCAAAAACACCTAATTGATTTAAACAATGGTAGCAATACTGCCAATCTACTTTATAAATCCTCACTACTTGAGTAAACGAAGGAAATGAACTATTCAAAACCATTTATGAACCAATAAAAGATGAGTCTTGGTTTTCTCTTTTGTTTTAATTTTATGTAATTTTTTTTACCATGGATATTAGCCTGGTATTATTAATTCTAGAACCAAAAAGATATGCTTATGGTAATTAGAAAATTCAAAATAAAATGGTGGGATTCTTTCAAAAAATCAAAAAATCTCACCAAAGATGTTATAGAAAAATGACTTAAAAAGAACCAAAAGACCCAACAATAGGACACAATTTTGGCAAAGGCCAACTTACTGTTTTTATCCAAGAAGTCCTATTTAACAATAAAACTAGCCCAGGTCCAAAATGAAAAAGAATACTTTGCAATAATAAAATATATATTATGCTTTAAAAGGAACTTCGACCCCAGTCTCACAAGCCTAAAACTTAAGTACATCTGGAGATGATGACTCAATAAGCATGTTTTAAGACAACGAAGACAATTGTTTTGGAATATTCTCCTAGATAAAGTAACAAAACTCCTTTTAGTGGATAAGTAGATTCCTATTGAAGAAAATCATCGCAAAACGACAAAACTCCTTTTGGTGGACAAAGCATATTCCCACTAAAGAACATTATTACAAAATAACAAAACTCCTTTTGGTAGTCAAAAGTAAATTCCTATTTAAGAGTCAAAAGCTTCTTTTGATATAGTAGATTTCACTTGTTAGCCAAAAAGTCGAAAAAAGACAAAGCAACTTTCAATGACATCAGATCTAGAGTGCTTTTTAACTTCCTATAAAAAGACCATTCAAGCTGAAGAAGGCATCAATCCTAAACCCCAAAACTATCTCTCTAAAACCTTTTTGTAATCTCTTTCTATAAATATCCACTGTAATTCAATAAAATCTCTATCTCATATTTGTCTCTTTCTCTTTCTCTCTCTCTCTCTCTCATTCACTCTTCCATCTCTCTCTCTCTCTCTCTCTCTCTCTCTCTCTATATATATATATATATATATATATATATATATATATATATATATATATATATATATATGAAGTTATTCATGAAAAAATTGAAAAAATGTTTGCATATCTAGGTGTATTAAATGTAATTCTTGTTAAGAAAGGGTTAATTTTTTGCAAAATCATTTTTTTTGTAAAATTTATTGAGGATCTACCATGTACATGTTTATTTTAAACAAAGTAAGTTTTTTATTTTCAAGAATAACATTTTTTCTAATGTGGGATGTTTATGACATTTTTTTTTTCATAAGATATGAATCATGCAAACTTTTTGTGTGTGTGGTATAAGTTGTCATGTTAAATAAATAATTTGAGGGTTAAGACTTCAATATTACTAGTATATGGCTTAGGAAAATAAGATACTATTAAATAATCTCATCTAATTACTTGACTTTATTACTTATTTTGGTTGATTTAGGTTTGTATTATACTTTTTTTATTTGATAAAATTCACATCCTCTTATAAAAAAGAAAGGGGGGGGGAAGGCTTCAATGTTACAAAGCAATCCTCTTCAAAAAGAAAAATGGAATAAAACAACTTTGATCTTGACATGATTTAGGGATGTATTTAGAACCAAAAGAAAAGACAATGAAGATTTATTTAAACATCTGTATTTGAGTATGGAATTAACTACATGTACTCAAATCTTATATACTCTTTTGTATATGATGAAGAAATTTTTTTTAGTATTACAAGAAGAAAGTTTAACAAGTGTACTTATTCACACTTCATGCAATATTGTTTAAGATACTCATATTGATTTTAAAATTTTAATATATGAGAAGTCAAATTATAATTAAAATATTACAAAACTTACTTTATAATTATAAAATTCAAGAATTGCAATATAAAAAAAAACGCATGCCTATGTATAATGACAATTGACTTATTGATCAATGCTAATTAGGTTAGTAGTATAAATAAGATTATTCAACGCATGCACAAGTAAAAAATTAAGAAAATAAATTCAAGAATTGAAAAAAGTAAAATAAATGTTAATAATATGAAAACTATACAACAAAAATAGCATAATTTGAGTATATACTACAAACAAACCTTCACACATGAATTATTTAAGCTACTACACACATAACATCATTGCAATATTTATTTGTATCTACAGCAATAAAATCAAACATTATATTCAGTACAAAAAATTTAGATCAATTATATTTTTAGGGTTAAATACAAAATTAGGTCTTCAATTTTGTCAATTTAAATTATGTATTTTAATTTTAATTAATTTAAATTATAAACTTTAAAATTTTGATCAATTGGAATTGTGTATTTTAATTTTGGTTAATTTGAGTAATAAACTCTTAAAATTTAGTCAATTTGAATTAATCAATAATTATTGTTACTATTGATCCATTAATGGTAATATGGCAAATAATGTACCAATTTACATTAATGCACAAAATTTTTATTGTTGATTCAAGCTATTTCATATCATTCCAAATAAATTCATTTAATTTTCATATAAAAATAAGGAAGAAAAATACTTTCAAAAATTTTATACTTGAAAGTTATTTTAACAAGTTCTTATTAAATTTAAAAATTTTTACAATTTTTTGATGGTATGTTTTTTGAATTCTAACACAAATAGAAAATGTGAAAGCTTATAAATTAAATGAAATTATTTTAAAAAATTTTAAATCTGAATTAATGATGAAAAAGTTTGGGTTAACTTGAATTTTCATATCACCTATCATTTCAACATTAATAAATAAATAGTGATAGATGAAAGGTAAACATTATTATTCATTGACCAAAACTAATTTGAGTTTAAAAATTTGTAATTTAAATTAACCAAAAATAGAATGTAAGACTCAAATTGGTTGAATGTTAAAAATTCACGATCAAAATCAACCAAAATGAAAGCATATAGCCTAGATTGATAAAATTAACAAAATTGAAGACCTAAATTTGTATTTAACCATATTTTATATTACACTACTAATATTTAATAGAACATAAAAAAGTAAATGTTATAATTATGTAATCTTGATAATTTTTTAACGGTAATTATTTTTTTTTGAAAAAAATAGATTGATTTTGTTAGTTTTTTTCAGGGAAGAAAATTTCTCTCCGAGAATTTTTCTTTGCATTTGCTAATGTCATTGCCTAAGCTCCGTCGAAAAAAAAAATAAAAAATAAAAAACAAAAAGCACAAAAGAAAAGGTCACACCTAAACCGCAAAACAAGTTGTACACTTCAAGTGAGTATTGTTCGGGCTTCATTAGATGGTGGAGGACCTAAATTTGACTCGGTTTTCCTGCCTTTATTAAAGGAGACTTTCTTTCATTGAAAGGAATCCCCCATCTTTTTCATAAGACATGAGGCTATGATTCTCTTATTGTCGGGTCCCCTTATGTTTTGGAATCAATGGCCGAACCATTATTGATATGGTTTTCCTCAACAAATGGCACGTACTATACGCTAAGGGGCAGAGAAGGCCGGGCTACAAAGTTCGTTTGACTACAGCGAAATTGAAGTATCCATGGGAAGGTGAAGGTTTGCGAGATTTGTGACAAATGAAAATAAAATAAAAATTAATAATAATAAAATCACTTGGAAGAATTGGGGCAGTTGCTTTTGTAAATATGCTTACATGAATTGTATTCCCCTACAGTTGCATTAGAACGTAGCCTTGGGAAGGATGTAAAACGTTATCATTATTTTATTTTTTGAACAAAGGAAGGATGTAAAGCGAAGCATAACTGTTTTGTGCGAACCAAATATTTCATGAAGTTTTGATTTACTTATTATTTCTTAAGATTTTAATAAAAAAATCATTTCATTTAAAGATTTAATATGTTAGGAAAAATTTATAATATAGACAATCTATTTCAATAGATCTCATTTTCTTTGTATTTATCATTGAAAAGAATGAGAGATGTGTTATATAATGAAGAGACTACAGCATATATTGTTAAAAAGAAGGAAAAAAAAAAAGAGGGACTAGAGCAGATGAGCACATGTAGCCGTTTCAGACATTCAACGAGAGATCTGGTCATCAAAAAGACTAAGAGGGTAGGTAGTCTTGTCTAGGGCGACAACAGTGATCATGAAAAGGGGTAAGTCCGTCCCTGACGAGCCTTGGAGCAATGGACTTCGTTTGCGCACGAACGTGGTCTACTTGTGTATAAAGTAAAATTAAGGGAGTAATTTCTGGTGGCAGGAAAACCCTCTGGTTCAATAATGGCTTAAGACAAAATCTTGAACGTTTCTGCTTGGTCGATAAATGGGTGCATTAATACTTTCCATCAACTAAAATTATTATTCCATAATTAGTAATATAAATGAGGTATATTAATATTCTTTTGCTATATATATATAATTTAAATGTATCAAATATATTTAATTAACTTATTAAAATTAATATATGATATTTGCTTATAATAATATATTGTAAGATTTTTTTAAAGAAAATTACTATGCACTTTAATTATTTTATGATTAAATTTAATATATGATCAATTATTAGTATTTTACGGTTCTCTCTCTCTCTCTCTCTCTCTCTCTCTCTCTCTATATATATATATATATATATATATGTATATTATAATTCACTAACATATTTTAATTTTTTTTTGTTTAATAAATTAAACTTCTTATAATGACATAAATAAGTCAATTTCTACTTAAATATAATGAATTTTGACTTGTAAAATTAGTGTTTAAGTTTGTTACCATTATAGATTTTAGTAATAAAGAAGAAATATTACATTTATGCCAATAAATATGTAAATAAAATAATATATTAAATTTTATATTTTTGAAAGTGACTACTACCAATAATATTAAAAAAATTATTTTACAAACAAAAAATATAAAAATATATTTGTAATATAAAAAAGTATATATACATTTTAAGAATAAGTTACTTCTTTATATTCTTATGATAAAATTTATGATTACAAAGTATCTTAGGTCATAAACTATATAAGAGTGTATTATTAAAATGACTAATGTTGCAACAAAACTTTGAACTTTAAGATTAATGGCAACATACTCTTTTTTGGTATAATTTATTCTGACCTAATTATTTTTTAAGTATAAATTATTTGAAATAATTATAATATTATAAAAAAATGAAATGGCAATAAATTTGTTAGTATATTTGTTTAGGATAAAATAAGATTGAAAAATTGAACAAATCACTCCATTAATTTTATAGGAAAAAAATATAATAAATGAAAATAAAAGTTGACCAAATTAAAAAAATGAAAGGGTTTATTTTCATTGTCATCCATCTCTATCCTGTGTTCAATTATCTGCTGCTCTGCTTTAAATTGGGGTTTATTTTCATGCTTATACGCAATAAGTAGGGAAGAAAAAGAACGCAAGAAATAATGTTACCAATGCGAATTACTGGGAAGAAACATTTGGCCATGGGCTGCGTTTTCTTGCCGGAGAAAAGTGTTGAGAGATAGATGCGCAAAATGACAATCATTGCTGCCAAATACGAAGATGCAGCCACCAAAACTGCTGAAGCATATCCCCCGGCGGAAACTTAGTTGTGCCACACATTACGAGTGATTGGACATGCAGACACTAGAATGTGCGGAATTAACTGTGCCAGATAATGTAATAGAGATGGCATGATATCCGGTTTTCATTGATATGAGCTTTTCATTGCAAGACGTAAAATTTACGGTACACTGTGTATCATATACAAAGTTATGCATGATGCTCGATAGTCTCTTCAGATGACGGTAAAGAAGAAAATAAATCAAGAGATTAAAAGAATAGTGAGAGAATGCCATGTGATCAATAACAGGACTGCAACATGGAAAGCTAACTTATTGGAGGACAGAACCACTTCAAGGCTTTGATTTTGTAACTGCCAATTACGGCAGTATCAATTCAGTGAGAAAGCTTACGCGAGTGGCTTTTCCTTATTTCAGCTTGTGTCTGTGAGCTGACACCACGCAAATGGCCACTTCTATTACCAACTGAATTCAAATCCAACCCAAAGGGAACTGCCAAATCTCCTCCTTCAAGTATTCTAAGGACCTGGATATTATGGAAAAGTTACCAATGTTCGCTTTCGAAAGTGGAACGAGTCCCGATGTCAACAGAAGATGTCAGAGTTAAAAGGGTAATGTGGCAAACCTTTGACATTGGAGGTCTAACTTCTGGATTACGAGTGAGGCACAAGGCAGCAGCCCGAGCCATGGCCTGTATTTGGTAGGAAAATTCATGGAGTTGTTCCAGAATCAAACATGGATCCAATAGTTGGTAGATACTTGTCAAAACATGGGTTGGTTCTAATGTAGCAAGAGGGTGGAACCAGTCAGACAAGGAATGCTGCCCCTTGTGAAATTGCAATTCACTGATTCTTCGGCCAGTCATTAGCTCTAATAAAACAACCCCAAATGCATATACATCCACTCTCTCTGTAATTTCTGTACCATCAACATACTCTGGTGCAAGAAACCTGGATTTAGACAAATGTAATAAAGTATTTGCCAGTCAAAATCTGTTGAACCTCATGTTGCTTATACCTTTTATGCCATTCCAGAGCATATAGAGACAGAAATTGCTGTAATCTTACTGAATTTCATCTTGACAGAAGTAACATGATATTCCAAGATAATTTTCCATAAGAAGAAAAAGGGAGTAAGAAGTACCCTGGAGTTCCAATGACTTGCTCTGGAGCAGTGATATTCCACTCAGATTGCCACCTAGCAACCCCAAAATCAGCTACCTGAAAGAACTGAAAAAATAAGTGCCAAAAATCCCGAATGTCCTAACAATTATGCAGGGTATGCATCTTGTTGATGTTTGCATAAGCAAGGGGCATCAAGCTCATAATAAGTAGTATTAACAACAATATCCCGAGAAAAATAACCACATATAGAATAGAATTGATTTGGGAATTAACAATAAGTAAGCATGGCGATACAAGCTACATAGCAGGCTGTTACTCCTGAAGAGCATGGTTCACGCTCCAAATGTATCCACATCAAAATCTAGTGCTTCTGAGAAGCTTAAAAGGTCAATTTGAATTACCAGAGGCTTGAAATCATGAGTTAAGAGGATATTATTCGGCCGCATGTCTCTGTGTACTATACATCCTACTCTACAATCTTCATGAAGATATCGCAAGCCTCGTGCTGTTCCAATAGCTATTTTCATCCGTGACTGCCAATCTAGACATGGTCCTTCATTTCCTGCTACCATAGATGTGCAGTCTAAGTTATAGCCAAATTGAGACAAATATAAAAGCCCCAGTTATTAAACATTAATGAAGGGCATGAGAACAAGAAACAATAGATAATAGCTTTCTAAATAATAGAAAAGACAATAGGACTACCATGCAAATGTAAGTCCAAGGAACCATTGCATATGTACTCATAAACCAATATTCTGTTCTTTCTCTCAATGCAATATCCAATTAGCAACACAACATTCCTGTGTTGGGCGCAGCTCAATACCCTGACTTCTCGTGAAAAGTCATCATCTTCTCCATAAGCACTTGACTTCAACAGCTTCACAGCAACCACCTGTCCATCCCTCAATACCCCTTTGTAGACATTTCCAAAACCTCCTCTTGCCAAAAAATTCATGTCTGAGAATCCTTCTGTAGCTTCCTGTAGCTCCTTATAAGAGAATTGTCTTGGAGGTTTTCCAAAAACTGGTGCCTTGTGTTGACATAATGAGCACAATGGAGGAGGCATTGAGTAAGCTTTGCCTGAGGAAACAGGGCTCCTAATGCTTGAGCTTAAAATGTAATCATTTTGATAGCTCTGACTAAGACCAATTGTACCAGTCTTAATATCCTGGTCATAGTGCAGAAACTTATCAAGTAGGGTGCGAGAAGTAGGGAACCTATTATTATATTTATTTCTGCCTTTCTGAGTTTCAGGGGTGTTTTTGTCGTCTTTGTGGTTCTCAGGAATCCAAAATACACTCTTGTGATTGCCAGCCACAGATGAATTTGAATTTGTTGTCATAGGAATAAGCCTTTCCCTGTCAGAGTCTGGAGTCACATTTTGGTCATCAACACCATTTTGATCATCTATTGATATGTATTTTCGTCTGTGGAGCCCTTTAAAAAGAGGATTTTGTTTGTATGGTAGAAAGGCAGGCATCATGGTATCGGAACTTAATGATAAACCTGGTCCGCTTCTTGAGTAGAAGCTGTTTGGCTCTTCAGGGCTGCTTGCGGGAGTGGAATGTTTCAACATCCCATGTCCTTGCAACTTTTGGGCATCCTTGTCTAGTGCAGAGGCAGCAGAGAAGTATGGGGTTTGGATTCCATCTGAGCGTCCCAAATTAAGCCTTAAAACTTTTGCTTGAGAACCTTTCATTAACACAATATTGCACCGAAGTTCTGCTATGCAATGTTTCAACTCTTTCTTTAATTTTCTGTTGGGCAAAATATCACAAGCTTGTTAATCACAATGAAATATAAACTTTCCTCAAAATATTGAAACAGAGTAAAAAATTAGAAAGATAGCACCAAGTTCCATTATAAGATGGAAGAGCTAAGGTTCAGTTTGCTACAACAATTATTAAGATATCAATACAATAGGACTCACAAAGCAATTCAAGAGCATATAGAGCAAAATGATAGAGTAATAGTACTTTGTTGACATTGATGATGATAGATTAAAGAATGAATGTGTCAACTACATGTGATTCCCCTAATCTAAGCTGATCCATGTAGAATGCAAGAAGGTTAATAGTTGTCTCATCTCTCATAGACAGAGACGGTAGTAATTTCTTTCTTTTATTTCATAGTTGTTATGCTGTCCATGTTATTTGTCAGTTTTATAACTAGAGATTACAAAGGTTGTCCATTTTGGATACATCAATTTCATGACTGACTAATTTGTGCCAAGAACAGCTTGATAGAGAGTAGTTAATTTACATATAACAAGAAAAGCAGAGTTATATACCAAAAAAAAAAATTAATTAAAATTTAAATCTAAAGAGGTTAATGATGCACGTAAATTTGGCTTTCAGATCCACTTGGCTGCGTACAACAAACGCACACAGCCCTCTGATCCTAGTTCCTCAATCCTGTTTCAACAACCTTCTATTTTTAACTAGCACAGCTATGTTAGAATGAGCACCATGTCAAATAATAAACAACAATATATGTTGTCCATGACCAACCAATTTCTGTATTCATAGTGCAGAAATGAGAAATAATACATTTTTATGTTTAATTACTTGTCCAAGACAACCCAGTTGGCTTCGTTGCGTTTTGCTTCAGCTGCCACAGCAATGCCTGTTGAGCTTGGGACTACTTTAACTTGAACTCCGACCTGCATGTTACATACATTATTATTCATGGACGAGATTAGACAAGGGAATTCGATGCTAGACGACAAATAATGGGGGTGTTTTCTTCTTTTGTCTAGTCTTTTTCTCATGTTAATGTACCCAACTCTCGTAAAGCATCAAGGAGGCCTGCTCTGCACTGAATGGAAAATTGGAGGTGAGTGATTAAAAAAAATTAATGATATTAATTATATTTTCAGTTAGTAGTCTAATAGTTCTTTACCTTCTACATCATAAAGTCTTTTCTTTATTTTTCCATGAATATAATAAAAATCTTTTCTTAAGCAATACTTTGTCCGTTTTATTTATTTATTTATTTTCATGTTGAAAAAATTGAGTATTGTACATAAGTAAGATTTACTTTCGAATTACAGAATTGTCTTCCCAAACAAAAAACTTGATAATTGTTATCATTCTTTTTACAAGTCATGTATATATATATACATGCATAAAAGAAAGAAAATTGAGATGAAAATAAAGAGGAAATCATTAGTAATATTCTATTATTTACACAACATGGAACTCAGTAGAGTTTGCCCGCTACCCAACTTACAAGTTTAGTCCTCACGTAGGGTCAACAATATGATCCCTGAAATTACGTTTATGTGGGGTGCCATCAGACGTAGTGATTAACAATAACTTAGTAAGCTATGAGCGATAATGCACCCGAGATTGAAGGCCAACATGACATTGCAGGGGACCCTGATTAATCTACAAACTGCTGTCCAGAAGCACATGCCATTCCCAATCCATCATCCACAATAGCCGGATTAGTGATCTCCTAAACTCCAAACTCCTCAATCAAATTACTAGGAAAAAGAATGACGGCATGTTCTTACTCCCCTACCCAACAAAAAAAAAAAAAGCCCCAAATGTTCTTTCTTTTTTTTTCCCTTCAAATCTCGGTGCAAGGAGTAAAGACCAAAAAAAGAAAAAAAAAACAAAAACACAAAAAGGAAGAGCACAAAATAACACTCAATCGTCACATAACAATTTTTATAATTTTATGTTAAATTGCGACAATTTTTTTTTTTTCGTTTTACTTTGCACATGTTGACAACTTGAAGAGAAAATGATGGATGGGACAAAAGTGTCCGCGTAAAATCATACTGCACGCAGGGTAAATGGGTAAATTCCAGCTGACCTCAATTTGGTTATGAAACTGCAGCACCATCCGGGAACATGACTCGGAGATTTCGCAAACCCGATCCGGCGACCCTTCCCGTTGACTGTTCCCACAATCTCCGGCCAACCTCGGAAAGTTCCAGAACCTTTTACCTTTAATCCATTAAACATGCGTTACAACTACAAAGATCAACTCCCAACATCTAACTGGACTTAAAGTAACGAAGTGGAAAAACAATCATCCATAGTAACTATATATATATGATCCGGAGCCGATATTTGCATAATCACCATATTTTTCTTCGGAGGAGACGGCGAGCAAGGTAACGCAATCGCCGGTATGGACGACGTGAGTGAGAGCCCAGGCTAAAGCAGTCTTCGAGATCACATTCTCTGCCTTGACGGCGACCACCACTTTGTCCGCCGACGTACGTGCCGTGGCTCGTTGCTTAATGCTGGGTTCAATTTTATCCGGAAGCATTGATTTTCGTCGGCTTTCGGCTGCCGGGAAGAAAGATGGAGCAGCTATAAATAAGTAGAGGATTTGACAGTGAAATTTGGCTCGCGTTTTACTTTTGAGTTTTTATATATATATATATATATATATATATATATATCTCTGCGTGCGTCCGAGGCGTCGTCGGTAATCATTGTGGGTGGCCATGGGCTGTTGTTTCCCAAACGCAACGGTCTGTCAGGTTGAAGTTTGGAAAATAACAACCATGGTTAAGTCACCACGGTTACTTTTCATGGAGTTAAAAAAAAGTCCTGATCTGGAGTTTTTTTTTTTTTTTAGCTCATTATTATTTATTATTTCTATTCCGAAATAGGGTTATTTTTCATTCCATTGTCCTTAAAAACAGTCCCTACTTCCCTGTTAATTCCCCCCCCCCAATCCCCTTCCCCAACTATTTAATTGGGCCCTCCAGAAGAAGTAGAGATCCTATTCATTCATTAATTGCACATGCACTTCTTTTTCTAACAATTTTATTTTGTAATTTAATATATAAAAAAATTATCTAAGATGCTTGACTTTCTATGCACCTAATCTAGTGACACGAAACAAAAAAAAAAAAAAAAAAAGAGTTGTGCCAATTGCACATGACCATGACATTCATGGTTTGATAAAGCTCTCATAACATGTTCGACCTAAATATTATTTGTATTGTAAAAACATTTGTGGGACTTAAAATAGGAATACTAGAGACTTAATTATTGGTGTACTTAAGTCTTTTTTTTTTATAACTTAATTTGAGATATTTAATTTTATAAATAATTATATTACTGTTAAACTAAACCTTAAGATATTTAAATTTGGTATACATGGCAATCAAGCTCCAATGTAGACCACGTTCTTTCTTGCAGGAACCATTAGTCAAAAAATGTGCGTGTGTGTGATGCGTCCTTACGACATAAGGTTTCTCTAATGAAAGAAATTAAAGTGGTACGCACGCATGGAATCAATGGGCAAAAATTATTGAATAGATGAGTTAGCTTTAAAAGATGTAATGTAAGAAGCGCTATCATCCTCAAATAATTTAATGGGACCTTCTGGGCCCCGTGAGCTGCAAAAGAGACAAAGGTACGAAGCATTCACTGGTCGCTGGTTGAATTGAGCTCCACAATTGGAATCCGCACCCATATCCAATTTGAGATTTATCTCAGGATTTTGGATCCTTTCAAATAAAAATTAAGAAAATTAAAAAAAAAAAAAAGAAAAGAAAAACAAAGAGGAAAAGAAAAGTGACAATACCGTGGCAGACGGGGCAGTGTGCATGGATTTCCATAAAGAGAGGATAAATTGGAACAGAATGTACTGCCATAAATATTTGCCTGATCGAAAAATGCGAATTGTCAAACTGGCCTTTTTACGAGGAGTGAACCCCGCTAATTTTGGTGCCTTGCTGGGGGGACCAGCTTCAGGAGCAGTCAAGAGATCGAACACCTTTACAACGAGGAGTCGCCGTTGGTGACGTTGACGTATGTTTATGATCTGGACGGTCAAGATTTTGCGATGACAATGGATCGTTCGTAATGCCATGCCAATGGGAGCCAAGGCGACGTGACCACGTCACACACATACACCATGATCATGTGATTGTAGTAATGATATGATATGTACATGTGACGCCCACTTGCCCACTTAGGACCACTTAAATGTCAAGATGCTGATCAAAGGGTTTTGTGCTCCATAGGGTTTGGCCGTAAGGAGGAGTCGTGAGAGCCCTCGTGGTTGGCAATCAATCGAATGGCGTCCCCAGTTGTGGGGGCCGGAAGGTGTCCTTGTTTTTTTTTTTTTTTTTTCTTTTCCCTTTGGGGTTTCCTCGTTCCTCCCCGAGTTCTCTGAAGACTAATTAACATCAGACCCGCCCAAAGTGTGGATTGGACTGCATTTATGCCGGTAAAAATTGACTAATTAGGGATACTTAAAAAATTAAATAGATATATCCAAAAAATTTTAAAATTATCCAAGGATGACATATAATATCTTTTCAAGAGAAACTTAATTTCAATCAAATTATAGGTATATTTGAAAATATGTTATTAGTGAAGATAACAATGAAATAAAATAATTATACTTAATTTAAGCAACATAGTAGGAGGTGGTTGGGGCACACAGTCCATGAAAAGAATCATATACTTGTTTTTTTCAATCGTAAATTTAATAAATTCTTCACTAGATTAAATTATATTAACATGTATTCATTATATTGTTCCAATTATATTATCATAGAGTTTTTCCACCGTCACTTTTAATATCTTCTTTACTTACAGCAAAACCTTTAGAATCAATTGAAGAAATATTTGTTTATGACTGAAATTCAATACATCTCTTGAAATCAAAGTGGGGCCTACTTGTAACCACAAAAAACTACAATCGATAAATATTTACCTCGGGCGCTACAAAGTTTGAAGTTCAAACGGAAGAAAAGAGAAAAGTTCCAACAATTATGCATGTAAACTGGGCTAACATAATATATAGACCGACCACTCTTCGTGACTTAATATTTATTTGGTGGCATAAATAACTAGAACCCCTTTGAAATTAATTAGGCATATGGGTGAGATGGAAGGCGTGGATTGAGAAGAACCTCGACTGGAATCTTTTTAAGGTTAGGTAATCCAATGCTTTTGCTCATATTCATTGGTTCACCCAAGGGGTTTGCAAAATGAAACCCTTATAGGAAATTGGGAAGGATTGGTTACAAAACTTAAAGAGCAAAAGAGATTCCAGACAGATTCTCCTGCCACTGCCAAATGGTATAAACTCAAAGTTTTGACCTTGGAAATCCAAATCCTTGTAGGCCGCCAAAAACCATTCCGCTTGAAACTCGTCAAGATTTGACCATACATGTGGATCCCGATGGATCTTTTGGACATTAACAAAAAGTCCTTTGCTTGTTGGAATATAGCAGTGGTGCATCTATATTACATCATCTCAAGGGATTTGATATTTTGCAAAATCTTAAACCACTAATGACAAAGGCAATATCAAAAAACAAATGAAATATTCAACAACTTGTGCAACATTTATTTATAGGAAGTTGTTAGACACAAATTAAGGATGATGAAGGTTTTACCTACGCTTACAAATGTATCATTTGTGGAAAAATATGAAAATTATGGCCTTGGGAAGGAAGTTGGAGTTGAGAGCCCATGTTTGGACAATTAAATGGGTTATATTGTTATATAGCGGGTTGAATGAATTTTAGTATCTAAATGAGTTATTTTCATAGGTTTTTATTATTATGTAATAGGTTGGATGAATTTCATTAATAAGCTCATCTTAGCAACTAGGATTTTTAAGGATTAGCATACAAAAAGTGAAAAAGGATGGTTGGAGGAGGTAGAACAATTTTTATGAGTGTGTTAGCTATTTTCTCTAATTCTTTGAAAATTAATTTTAAACTTTTATAATTGAGTGTGTTAGTTTAATATTTTTCAACGTTGTCATTATTAGGAGTAACATTTGAATCTTATAGTTCTTGTTTTAAATTGTTTATAATCATTGGGTTAGAATTCCAATCCTTTAACATATGTTAGAACGATTCTAAAATAATATTGGTGTTGGGTTCTGTTTATATATAATTAAAATCCATATCATTTGGTATTAGAGCCTAGGTTCAAATTTAGGTTAGTTATCCCTATTTTAATTCATTTTATTATTGATTAGTGTTGGTTGTTAATTCATTAAAAAAATCAAAAAAAGAAAAAGAAAAAGAAAAAGTCAGATTCTACCATTTTTTTCTTATGCTATTAAGACTCTTGTGTTGGTTGGTGTAGTGAACTACTAATTATCAATCGTGGGGTTGTTGTTTCTAATAATTTCAGGTTTAAATTATAAAAAAAAAAACCATAAATTGTTTTTGAGTGATTCATAACTTTAACTTTGCTTTTATTGACTATTTTTCTGTCTTAGTAAGCTAATTATATCAATTGCATTCCTTATTTCTATTGGGCTTGGTTGAATATTAATTCTATTAATTACTTTCTTTGATCATGTCAGTTATTTAAAAAGATTGGTTTGGGGCTAGTATATTCAAGTTTTGATTTGTTCTGAATTTAGTTTGTTTAGAATTATTGAAAGAGCTCTTAGAGTCTTGTGTTTCATTATGTGAAACTTAAGAGTTAAGGTTAATTGTAGTTGAGTAAAGAGCACACATAAGGGGGTGAGTTTTGTGAGGTATATTCTTTATTTACAAATAATCTCACAAGTACAATGTCTAATGGTAAAAAAGGCAGTTTCCCATATAAAGAGGAGGAAGTAGTTATTCTAGACTTCAAATTGCTTATGAAATCTGTTGTAACAAACGATAAATCAAAGAAAAAATAACACCAGAATTTTACGTGCTTCGGTCTATGTGACTTACGTCTACAGGAAAGACAAAGGGAATACTCTTATTAGTAGAGAAAGTGTGTTACAGGATACAAAGAGTGTGGCTCACCTCTCAAATCTCTCTAATTTTTATAATCCTATTATGCCTATATATATAGGGATATAAGAAGGGAAAAAGGGTAATTTGGAATATAAGGCATATTCCAACAAATCTCCACCTTGCATTATATTCTCTAAACACACAACAAAATAAAATCCTTATATCTCTCCTCCAAATGGCTCCTTTAAAACGAACACCAATCAAGTCTAAGTAATGCTTGAACTTGCTACGAAAAATTGGTTTCGTCAACATGTCAGCTAGATTGTCTACAATAGCAACCTTTTTTACTGAAATCAAACCTTGAGATATAACATTTTGTAAGAAATGGTATCTGACATCAATGTGTTTGGTCCTCTCATGATACACTTGATTTTTGGTCAAATGTATAGCACTTTGACTGTCACAGAATACAGTGGTAGTTTCCTGTGATAAACCCAAATCAGTGACCAAACCTTTCAACCAAATAGCTTCCTTAACTGCTTCTGCTATTGCCATGTACTCAGCTTCAGTAGTGGAAAGAGCAACTGTTGATTGCAATGTTGCCTTCCAATAAATGGCACTACTTGAAAGAGTGAAAACATAACCAATTGTTGTTCTTCTTCTGTCAAGGTCACCCGCATAGTCAGAATCCACAAAACTAGTAATCAACCTACTGCCTCTGCTGAACATCAGTCCTACCTCTGTAGTACCTCTAAGATACCTAAGTATCCATTTTAACTGCTTGCCAATGTGCTTTTCCAGGATTAGCCATATATCTACTAACTACATTGACTGCCTGCGAAATATCTGGACGAGTGCAAACCATAGCATACATAATACTGCCTACTGCACTAGAGTATGGAACATGTGACATATATTCCTGCTCCTCTAGGCTACTGGGTGACAAAGAGGATGAAAGTCTGAAGTGTGAAGCCAAAGGAGTACTTATCGGTTTGCAACTCATCATCTCAAAACGATTAAGAACCTTCTCGATGTACCTTTTCTGTAAAAGGCGCAACTCTCCTACTTGCCTGTCTCTGATTATCTCCATGCCCAAAATCCTCTTTGCAGCTCCCAAATCTTTCATCTCAAAATCTCTACCAAGTAGTTTCTTCAAATTGTTGATCTCAGATATATTTGTAGAGGCAACAAGAATATCATCTACATATAGTAGCAAATAGACAAATGATCCATCACGCAGCTTCCTATGGTAGACACAACTGTCATACTCACTCCTTGAGTAAACCATGACTTACCATAAAGTTGTCAAACTTCTTATAACCATTGTCTAGAAGACTGCTTTAAAACCATATAGAGATTTCTTCAACCTGCAAACTTGATCCTCTTTGCCTTCAATCTAGAAACCCTTAGGTTGATCCATATAAATGACTTCCTCAAGATCACCATGTAGAAAAGCAGTCTTCACATCAAGCTGCTCCAGTTCCATATCATACATAGCAACCATAGCTAGAAGCACACAAATGAAAGTGTGCTTAACAACTGGAGAAAATACCTCATTGAAGTCAATCCCTTCTTTCTGGCTATAACCCTTTGCAACCAGACGTGCCTTGTACCTTGCATCCTCAACTCCTGGGATTCCCTCCTTCTTCTTGAAAATCCATTTGTAGCCAACAGTCTTCTTATCTTTGGGAAGTTTCACTAAGTCCCAAGTCTGATTCTTATGCAGGGACTCAATTTCCTCAGTCATAGCAATGCTCTACTGGGAAGATTCAGCACAAGTGACAGCTTCTGAGTAGTTGCTAGGTTCATTGTACTCCACTTCTTCCGCTACTGCTAAACAATAAGCAAAATTTGAGTTTGAAAACCTGGCTAGTGGCTTGATAGTCCTTCTGGCTCTGTCTCTGGCGATACTGTACGACTGTACCTGTTGAGTATCTAAAGTACCCTCATCTGTTTCTGAAGTATTAACCCAAATCTGTTGACCTGACTTAGAAGGAATATCACTTTCAAACTCCACCTGCTGTGTGGAACTCCCACTATCTTCATCGTTTGGCCTTAAGACTTCCTCTTTTGGATACAACATAGTGGATTCATCATATGTCACATCTCTGTTGATGAGGAATTTTGGAGACTTAGGGTCTGGACACCACAACCTATAACTTTTCACTCCAGAAGCATAGCCAAGAAAAATGCATTTCTTAGCCCTCGGTTTAATCTTTCCTTCATTAATATAAGCATAAGCAAGACAGCCAAATATCTTCAAATCAGAATAATCTGTAGGTTTGCCTGACCACACCTCTTCAGGTGTCTTACACTTAATGGAAGTACAAGGAGATCGATTTACCAACCAACAAGCTGTATTAATAGCTTTTGCCCAAAACTCCTTGCCCAAACCTGCATTGGATAACAGACATCTAACTTTCTCTATCAAAATCCTGTTCATGTGTTCTGCAACTCCATTTTGCTGTGGAGTTTTTACAACTGTACGGTGTCGTACAATGCCTTCAATTTTGCAAAACTCATTGAATTCGTTATTGCAAAATTCAAGGCCATTATCTGTTCTCAGCCTCTTAATTTGCTTCCCAGTCTGTTTTTCAAGTAAAGTTTTCCACTGCTTGAAGGTTCCAAACACTTGACTTTTATGTTTCAAAAAATAAACCTAAACTTTACGAGAAAAATCATCAATGAAAGTGAGCATATAGGCAGCACCCATACCTTTAGAGAGAACCTGAGAAGGACCCCAAAGATCTGAATGGATATAATCCAATGTTCCCCCCTTGTTTTATGGATGGTTGTACTGAAACTCAACCTCTTCTGCTTTCCAAAAACACAATGCTCACAAAATTCTAATTTTTCAGTGTTCTGACCACATAAAAGACCTCTCTTACTCAAGGCAGCCATACCTCTTTCACTCATGTGTCCTAGCTGCATGTGCCACAACTTCGTCACGTCTGAATTTGAAACTAAAGTAGAAACTGCAGTTGAGTCTGTGACTGTCGAACCATGCAAGAAATACAATGTGCCAATTCTGGCAGTGTTCATCAATACAAGAGCACCTCTGGAAACCTTCAGAACTCCACCTTCACACCCAATCTTGCAGCCATTCTTTTCAAGAGTGCCCAAAGAAATAAGATTCTTCATCAAATCTGGAATGTGTTTGACCTCAGACAAGGTCCTAATGACACCGTCGTGCATCTTGATTTGCACTGTACCAATCCCAGCAACCTTACAAACATGATCATTTCCTAACAAAACACCACTATTAATGGGCTTGTAAGTGGTAAACCATTCTCTGTTAGGAGTCATATGTTGCGAGGCTCCAGTGTCTATGATCCAGGTATCCTGAAATCTGCCTTGGCCTTGAGTGAAACAAAGCAGATCATCACTCTCATTTGTTGCCATATAAGCTTCTCCTGGTGGATGGTTCTTCTGATTAACGTCGTTTACTTTCACGAAAATTGAAGATTACAAATTGATGGCCTAAATCACAATCTGCCTCCAAAGTTACAGTGCCGCCCGAAGCTACAGTGTCTCCTCGTACTACAGTGCGACCCGAAGCTATAGTGTCTACTCGTGCTACAGTGCCGCCGACCCGTTGAAGATAGATCTATTTCTTTCTTCCGTCGGATCTGCTCCGTTTCAGTGCCAAACTACCAGATTTGCTCCGATGAAATTGAATTTGAGTGTCGACGGCATCCCCCTCAATGTCCCAGATAGTGCAGCTGGTGGATGTCTATGTCTGAGTCACCGGCAGCGAGGTGGGTGCAGCTTCTTCCCTCACTCCCAAGATCGGCCCGTTGGATCTGTCTCCCAAGGAGATTGGTGAAGAGACCGCCAAGGATTGGAAGGGCCTCCGCGTCACCGTCAAGCTCACTGTCTAGAACTGTCAGGCCAGGGTTGTGGTGGTCCCCTCTGCCTCTGCCCTTGTCATCAAGGCCCTCAAGGAGCCTGAGCCCAACCGCAAGAAGACCAAAAAAATTCAGTGGGATGCTGCTGGGTGGCCGAAGAGGAGGAGATAAATTTTTTTTTTTCAGATCGACGCGGTGGAGTGGATGGCCAGAGGAGAGAGAAAATTTTTTTTTTTCAGATCGTCGCGGTGGTGTGGGTGGCTAGAGGAGAGAGAAAAACAAAAAATTTTCAGCTGATCGTGTGGGGTGGGTGGTCGGAGGAGAGAGAGAGAAAATTTTTTTTTTCAGCTGATCGTCGCGATGAGTGGCCGGAGGAGAGAGAGAATTTTTTTTTTCTTTTCGGCTCTGATACTAATTTGTTGTAACAAACGATAAATCAAAGAAGAAAATAACACTAGAATTTTACGTGGTTCGGTCTATGTGACCTACGTCCACAAGAAAGATAGAGAGAATACTCTTATTAGTAGAGAAAGTGTGTTACACGATACAAAGAGTGTGACTCACCTCTCAAATCTCTCTAATTCTCATAACCCTATTATGCCTATATATATAGGGATATAAGAAGAGCAAAAGGGTAATTTGAAATACAAGGCATATTCCAACAAAATCTTTAGAGTAGAAGTTTGATAGGATTGACCAAATGTTTGGAGAAGTCAAGGATAAGATGTATAAAATAGAAAGCGAATCGAGTATGAACCCTAAGAGGCTAGTTGGGAGGGTTATGAAGGAATAATTTGAACATGATTTTAGTGAAGATGGTGACGATTATTATGATGAGGGTGATAATGCTAATAAAATCTTCAATGGTGGATTTAAAGGAGGACGTGGTAATAGCAATAGTAGAGGATAAAATACAATAGAAATGTTTATGATTTGTATAATGAAGGCTAAGATAACAGAAATAGAGTGAAGGAAAAAGTAGACAGAAATTTAAGTAGTATTAAAATGAAAGTCCCCTCTTTCCAAGGAAAAGCTAACCCAAATATATACTTCGATTAGGAGAAAAGGGTGAAACTAATCTTTAATTATCATAACATCTCTAAAGAAAAGAAGGTTAAGATAGCTATGACTGAGTTTATTGATTATGTAGTAGTGTGGTGGGACCAGTAGATTACTACTAGAAGTAGGAATTTTAAAAGACCAATAGAAACTTTGAATGAGTGACTATGAGAAAAAAAAGATTTGTTTTTAGCTCTTATTATAGGGATCTGTGTAACAACTTGTAGAGCTTTATGCATGGTTATAAAAGTATGGAAAAGTACCATAAAGAGATAGAGATTACTGTGGTTAGGGCAAATGTAATGTAATATAGGGAGGCAACCATGGCTAGGTTCCTCTAAAGGTTAAATAAAAGCATAATTAATGTGGTAGAACTGTAATACTATGTAGAACTTGAGGGACATGATGCACATTGCCATGAAAGTTAAAAGGCAGCTTAAGGGAAGGAGTACTTCTAAATATAATCAGAACTTGGGTTCATCTTTTTAGAAGTTGAATTGAGGGGAAAAGGAAAAAAGATGACTCTTAAGCTTAAAACCAATACACATAAACCCAAAACTAGTAGGAGTAGCCTTGAGAAGGGAAAATTTGAGGATAAACTTAAGGGCACCCAAGAAAAAACTACATACATCAAGTGTTTTTTAAGTGTTTGGGTAAGGGTCATGTAGCATTACAATAAAAGGTCTATGATTTTTAGGGAGGATGGTGAATATGAGATTGGAAGTGAGTTTAGTGATAAGGCTCACATGCCACTATTAGTATATATTAGTGATGTTGATGAAAAAGTAGAATACCAAAGCATGCTGGAAAAATTTTGGTGGTATGGAGAGATTTTTAGTGTACAATTTAATAAGAGAGATAATGTTGAGATGCAGAGGGAGAATATCTTTCATAGTAGGTGTTTAGTGAAAGATAAAGATTGTAACTTGATTATAGATGGGGGGGAGTTGTACTAATGTAAGTAGCATAGAGTTAGTGGAGAAGTTGGGTTTTCCCATAACCAAACATCTTAGGCCATATAACCTACAATGGTTGAATGAAAGTGGAGTGGTGAGAGTGACTAAACAAGTTGTGGTTCCATTTTCCATTGGTAGACATAAGGACGAAGTGTTTTGTAATGTTGTACCTATGTAAGTAGCGCATAAGTTATTAGGTTGTCCTTTGCAATTTGATAGAAGAGTTTTTTATGATGGTTACAAAAATTGTTATTCTTTCACAATGGATGGAAAACCATTCACACTTGTTCCATTGACTCTAAAACAGGTGTATGAAGACTAAATAAGACTTTATGAAAGTAAGCAAAAGAGAAAGAGCAAAAAGAAAGAGAAAGTAAAGAGAAAAGAAAGTAAAGGAAAGAAGAAAAAGGTGAAAGCACTTGGGAGTCAAAAGTACAAGAGTGGTTGGGTTCAAAAAAGTGAAGATGAGAGAAAATAAGTGAGTGTTTTTGCAAAAAAAAAAAGCAAATGTTGGGGTTGCCTTCCAAGTTAGGCAACAAATAATGTTGATCTTTTATAAGGATTCTTAGTTCTTTAACATTGACTTTGATTCATCTTTGCTTAGAGCTATTTTATCTTTATTGCTGAATTATAATGATGTATTCCCTGAAGAGATCTTAGATAGCTTACCACCAAGGAAATAGATTGAATATCACATTGATCTTATTTCTAAAGCTCCCATTTCTAATAAGTTAGTGTATAGAAGTAATCTTGAGGAGACAAAGGAGCTTAAGAGGTAAGTTGATAAATTGATGAAGAAGGGACATGTAAGGGAGAGCATAAGCCCATGCATAGTGCTAGTGTTGCTTGTGCTAAAGAAAGATGGATCTTAGAAGATATGTGTCGATTATAAGGCTATCAACAAAATAACAGTTAAGTATCGACATTTTATACCTAGGTTTGATGATATACTTGATGAATTGTATAGTATTTGTTACTTGTCTAAATTGATCTTAAGACTGAGTATCATTAAATTAAGATAAGGGAAGGTAATGAATGGAAAATTGCATTTAAGACTACGTATAGTTTGTATATGGTTAGTTATGCCTTCTAGTTTAACTAACGCATGTAGTACTTTTATGAGATTAATGAATTATGTTTTGAGACATTTCTTATGAAAATTTGTTGTGGCTTATTTTGATGACATATTAGTATACAATAAGAATTTAAAGGAGCATATTGAACATTTGCATTGTGTGCTTGATGTGTTAAGAAAAAGAGAAATTGTATACCAATTTGAAGAAATGTGATTTTTGCAAGGATTTTCTCATTTTCTTGGGTTATATTGTGTTCGCTCATAACATAAAGGTTGATAAAGAGAAGATTAACACTATTTAAAAAATAGCCTATACCTAAAAGCATGAGTAATGTGAGAAGTTTACATGGTTTATCTAGCTTCTATAGGAGGTTTATTAAGGATTTTAGTACCATAACTACACCATTAATTAAGATGATTAAAAAGAGTGTGGATTTTAAGTGGGATAAGAAACAATAAGATGCCTTTGATTTGCTTAAGTTTAAATTATGTAATGCACCACTTCTCATTTTGCTTGATTTTTCTAAGATCTTTGAAATTAAATGTGACGTATCAGGTATTGGGATTAAGGGGAGTTCTCATGTAAGAGAAATGACCTATTACATTCTTTAGTGAAAAGTTAAGTGGGGCAACATTGAATTACCCAACTTATGATAAAAAAATATATGCATTTGTTAGGATTTTAAAAATATGGTAACATTACCTTTGGACTGAGGAGTTTGTAATTCATACTAATCATGAGTCTTTAAAACATTTGAAAGGGCAAAGTAAGTTAAATAGGAGCATGTAAAATAGGTTAAATTTATTGAAACTTTTCCTTATGTAATTTAATACAAATTAGGTAAGAAAAATGTTATTGTTAATGTATTGTCACATAGGTACACATTGATTATTACTTTGAGCGTGAGTTATTGAGGTTTGAGCACATTATTGATTTGCATGTTAATGATGCTAACTTTAGTAATGTGTATGCTACATATAAGAAAGTTGCTTTTGGTAAGTTCTATAAACATGAAAGGTATTTGTTTAGAAGGAATAAGCTTTGTATTCCTCATGGGTCTATGAGAGCACTACTTGTAACAGAAAGCTCATAGGGGTGGTTTAATAGGATACTTTGGCATTCAAAAGACTTTTGATGTTTTAAATGAGCATTTATTCGAGCCATATATGAAAAGAAATGTTAAAAGAGTTTGTGCCATGTGTATTACCTATAAACAAGCTAAGTTTAGGGTTTTGTCTCATGGTAAGTATGAAGTTTCTGACTTCTCCCTAAGATCTACTAGTTTGTGATACTGAGAGGGGGGGTGAATCAATATCATCACAATTCGTAATTCACAGGTAAGTGAATAACTTTAACCTCTTCTTAAAAAGCGAACTCTTTCTCAGACTTGACTAAGGTGGATCTATTGCTACCTACTAATCACAATAGTCCCCAAAGTAACCTTTCAGACACCTTGCCTAATAGATAATTCAGATGTTCTTGTTTAGGTCTTTATTAGGTTATGGGTTGCCTGATACTTTAACTGCATTTGCAATTCAATTCAAAACACAGAACATAAAGCAAATTAAGGACACATGAGATTTACGTGATTCCGTCAACGTGACGTACATCCACAGTGGTAGGGGGTCTCCCTTATCGAGATTATCTACTATACTTAAGAATTCTAGTTACAATGGATGTCTTAATCCTTTTCTCCTTTCAATATTGCAATTACTAAGCAAGTATAATACAAAGATTATGTCTACCCTTTTTCTAACTTGTCTTACCTCTATTGAATTGAAAGGCTGCTCCACTATCACTTAGAAGTTCACCACAACGCTCTTTAACCTCTCTTGAAGAAATCTAGAAATATGTTGAGTTCTTTCAATGCTTCGTCGAATTTCTTCTCTACGTTGTTTCACACAGTTCCTGCTTTCACTGTCTCACTATCTCACCTGTCTCCTATTTCACGATCTCACTGTTTTATGGCCCACCTCACCTGTTTGTTTCTCTCTCTCTTGTTGTCCAGCCGAATTTCTCTCTTTTACCACCAGATTTCTCTTTTACTGGCCTTCTCAAGTTAGAGACATATACTGGCCTTCTCCACCAGTAATTACTCGTTTTATGACCCCAGACTCCACAATAAATGCAATGACCTTGAAACTGCCTCTTCTTGGGTCTGATCACAGTTTGTCTTCTTCTGTTCATCATTTACTGTGTAGGCAACGTAGTTGGTTTTTTTGCTTGTGTGACTTTTATTTCAACCACCTTCTTCTCCTTCTTCTATTCAGCTATAGCCCTCTGCTGGCTGACTTTCTTTTCTTCCTTCTTGTTTGCCACCTTAGGTTGCTTCTTCAGATCTTCTTTATTCTTAGCTATCTTCTTTTTAGTCACAACCTTCTCTTTCAACTTCTGTGGCACATTCTTATTTTCTTTAGCCAATGCAGCCTCAGATTGCTGCACTTTTTCTATACTTTTCTCTCCTTCTATAGAACTTGTTTCTCTTATTATTTCAAGCTTTTGCAAGTTCTCTTTGCTACTTTTGAGTTGTTGCTGAAGTTTCAGCAACTCTTTCTCCATTTTTTCAATTTTTGAAACCCTTCAGCCAAGCTCTACTATAAGGTCTTCACATATTTTGATATATTCTTGAAATCTTCTCTTCAAGTCAATATGTTTAGCCTTTAATTTATCCTTTTGACTTTCAGCTTCCTCAAACTTTACTTCAACTTGTTTTATATGGGTCTCCAACCTTCTTATGGTTCTGCCCCTTCTGATTATCTCTTTTGAAGCTACTTCTAACTCAACTTCAAGATTTGGTTCTTCTTCATCAACCTCCTCTTTCTCTTCAGAGGTTGAACTACCACCTTGAGTTGATGCCATAAAGGCATCCTTATCTAATAATTCTTCATCTTCCTCCTCATCAGCTTCTTTTATCTTACTTATATAACTCTTGAATGAGCCTCTCTTCTTCTTCTGTGGGTTGGCAGTCTTCCTGTTGGACTTCTTTGATTTAAATGATGGTCTTCTCTATTTTGAATTCGGCTTATCATCACCATCCTCATCTTCATCATCAAGTTTCACTTTGCATTGGGAGACAAAGTGTCCAGTCTGCCCATACTAATAGCATCTTAAGGACAATTGTCCTTTCCCCTTCTTAGACCCTTTTTTGAATTTTCTTTTGAAGTAAGCCAACACTTCACCTTCACTTTCTTCCATATCATCATCATCCTTCTCATTGGATGATTCTTCTTCTTTTTTTATCTTCAAGTGCTTCATAGCTTTGAAAGTTGCCTCTTTTGATACCTTTGACATATTGACTTTATTCTCTTCTCATATGCAATGAGATTGCACTAAAAATCATGCAGATATATATAATTGAGATCTCTACTCTTTTTTATGGCTACTACCTTTGAGGCAAACCTCTCAGGTAGAATTTTCAAAATTTTTTTCTTCATAATCGATAAGTCCTTCTTGTTCTTCCTATGACTTTTAAGGTCGTTTGCAACATCAATAACCCTAGTGAAGAACTCCTAGATTGTCTCAGTTTTTTGCATTCTGAGAGATTCATATCTCTCGTTGAACACTTGAAACTTAGCCTTCTTCATTCTATCATCACCTTCATAGATTTTTTGCAATATGTCCCATATCTCCTTGGCTGATTTGTAGTCCATAACTTTAACATACTCAACATCTATCAATGCTGAAATGATGACGTTTAAGGCCTTCCCATTTATCTTAAATTGCCTTAACTTCTATAAGGTTAGGTCTTTACTTTCTTCCAGAGCCACAAAACCTTCATGTATACATTTCCCCATGTTCATGCCTATGGTTGCAAATACCACTTACATTCTTGCTCTCCACATATGTTAGTTGGTTCCGTTGAAGATTGAAACCTTCTTGCTGTAAGTGGTGCTAGTCCCAGTATTGACTTCTATTTCTCAGTATGCTAAACAAGTCAAACTTCTAGATCTCTTCAAACTAGTACACCAAGCTGTTAAGCTTCAAACTGGTGAACCTATGCTCTAATATCAATTGAAGTTCCTAATTTCTCCCTAAGATCTACTAGGTTGTGATACTGAGGGGGGGGGGTGATCAGTATTACCACAATTCGCAATTTGTAGGTAAGTGAACAACTTCAACCTCTTCCTAAAAGCATACTCTTTCTAAGACTCAACCAAAATAGATCTATTGTTACCTACTAATCATAATAGTCCCTAAAGTAACCTTTCAAACACCTTGCCCAATAGACAATTCGAATGTTCTTGTTTATGTCTTCGTTAGGTTATGGGTTGGTTGATACTTTATCTGCGTTAACAACTCAATTCAAAATACAGAACGTAAAGCAAATTAAGGACACACGAGATTTACGTGGTTCCGTCAACGTGACGTACATCCACGATGGTTGGGACTCTCTTTTACCAAGACTATTTACTATACTTAAGAATTTCAGTTACAATAGATATCTTAATCTTCTGCTCCTTTCAATATTGCAATTACTCAGCAAGTACAATACAAAGAGTGTCACTTACTATATCTACCCTTCTTCTAACTTGTCTTGCCTCTGTTAAATTGAAAGACTGCTTCATTGCCGCTTAGAAGTTCATCGCAACACTCTCTAACCTCTCTTGAAGAAGTCTGAAAATACATTGAGTTCTTTCAATACTTCATCAAATTTCTTCTCTACGTTGTTTCACACAGCTCTTACTTTCACCGTCTCATTGTCTCACCCGTCTCGTATTTCATGATCTCACTCTTTCATGACCTGCTTCACCTGTCCGTTTCTCTCTCTCTTGCTGTCCAACCGAATTTCATGATCTCACAGCCATTCACTCTTCTTTGGTTGTTCACCTCTGTTCTACCGTCTAGCCATCTCTAATTTTGGCCGTGTTTTCTTTTTCTCGCCTTCCTGTTGAGTCTGATTTGGCTGTTCTTGGGTTTCTGCCGGTTGTTCTTCGTTCAGCCCGACCATCTCCCTTTTCACTCTCTCGATGGTTATTCTTTGTTCAGCTCAATCATCTCCTCTTTCTCTCTCCCTCGACCTTTGTTCTTCATTCAGCCCGGTCTTCTCCCCTTTTTCTCTCTACCTCTTTGTCATGTTGTCTCCTTGCCGATCGCTGGTGTGCCGGTGGTGTGTCATTTCTTACAGGTTTCTCTCTTTTGTCGTCACATGGTTTGCTCCTATTTGCTTAATTTACTGACCACTCCTCTTTTCCTACGACAACTACTGCTCACTCAATGACTACTGTTCACTTGATGATTGAATCTACTTTGCTCTCTTATGTTCCTTTATATACTTCTCTATAAAAACCTAATAGGGCGAATTTACTGTCTTACCCTTCCATGTGCTTTTTCCATTCTTGTCCCTCTATGTGGCTTTTACCTTCTTGCCCTTCCATATGGCTTTACTTTCTTGTACACTTAAACCTAATTGATAACAATTACAACCTATACAAGGCTGTGGGAACAACAAAGTATATGCCTTTAAAAATTTATTGAGTACCTTAAACTAATGTTCCTATGGATTTTATTCTTGGATTACCTAGGTCCAAGAAGGGCCAAGATTGTATTCTTGTTATAATTGACAAGTTTTCAAAGATGACACATTTCATTGCTTGTACCAAAACAAATGATGTTATACATATTATAGAGTTTATTTTTAGAAAATTTGTTCGCTTATATGGAGTGCCAAAGAGTATTGTGTCAAATAGTGATTGTAAAATTTTTGAGCCACTTTTAAAAGACATTGTGGGTTAAGCTTGGAACAAAAGTCATTGTTTTCTACAACTTGCCATCCATAAATAAATGGACAAATTGAGATAGTAAATCAAACTCTTGGTATGTTGTTATGTGTTATTATTGGTAAAAACTTTAGAACCTAGGAAGAATGTTTGTCTTTTGTGAAGTTTGCCTATAATCGTGTTATTAATAATATTATGGGTTATTCCCTTTTCTAGCTTGTTTTATGGTTTTAATCTATTATCTCTTTTGGATTTAGTAGCATTACCTATTAGGATAAGGTTAATTTTAGATGGCAAAAAGAAGGTTGAAGTGGTTAAGCAACTTCATGAGAAAGTTAAGCTTAACAAT